>JAPDVU010000007.1:85711986-87141153 GCA_026230045.1 Corynorhinus townsendii | reverse complement strand
GACACACAGTAGGCTTCGCTAAATGATAGACGGCATTATTTCAATCAGTTGGAGCATGCAGTCTTGACCTATGCAGGCCAGACTCTGCTGTGCCAGTGTTTTTAAAAATGCATGCTGATTTCCCCTCTGGAAACTCTACTTCTGAAATTCGCCCAAGGAATAAGCTAAACACTTGAGTGTTTTTTAAAATTCTGGAAGTGGTTCTGATGATTCCAACTACAAACCTGTGGCATAAAAAGAGCATAATCTGGACAATGGGGTCAGAAATTCCAGTCCCCAGATGGGCACATTCTCTCTGCTTTGTTTTATGGTCACATACAACATAGCTTGTGTCAACCCCCTTTGTAAACAGTGGAGTCCATTTGTCAGTCAGTCAACAACTGATGTTAAAGGAGCACGTATTATGTGCCAGGCCTTGAGCTAAGTGCTGGGGACACAGCAGTGAAGGAGGCAAAGGCCCTACAATAAGCAGTCCTCTTCCTCGCCTTCCTGCCTTTGCCAAGCTTGATTTCTCCCCGTGGCCCCTTTCACTGCCTGTGTCTTCCATAGATGTTGGCTCTGCCCCCTGATAGCAGGGACCTGATACTTTTGTTCACTGTAATTCCCAAAGCCTACAATGGTGCTTAGCACACAGTAGGTGTAGTCAATAAAGATCTGTGCCTGCGGGGTGAACAGGGAACTCTATGCCTCTTAGCGGGCCCAGCTGGTGGCCATCCCAAGGTGGAGCATGACAACAGCCTCCTTGTGTTGGAGTTAAGAATAGAGCCTGTCTCCTGGTCCTGACACCTCCTTGCTGTTTAATTTGAAATCCTGTGTTAACCCTTGGTTTCTATATTCATTCCTTTATCAAACTTGTGAAATGTTGGGAGTATTAAATAGGCTAACGTTCACTGTGTGGACAATGTTTAATAAGTAGTGGCCCTGTTGTGTTGGTTTTCTCATCAAGTGGAATTAAATAAAGAAAAGATAGTTCTAGAAATTTTCTGACAATTCCTAAAAGGATAAACTGAGTAGCAAGTAATATGCCAATAAGGGTCCTCCTTATATAGGCTGATTGTGAGCATCTGTTAATTGGACTAACATTGCTGGAGCTTCTGCCATCCTGGGGCCTTAGGACATGCAGGTGATAAACCAGTCACGATCCCTGACCTCAGGCACTTACTATCCATGGGGAGAGATGGATGGGAATCAAACACACCAAGAATCAGAAAACGTCAGCCCTGAAAGGAACAAAGCCGCAAGATGCATGGTCCCCTCAGGCCCATGATGCTGGGGACGGGCTGGATCTGACAGTCTAATGGCTCAGGAAAGGTTTCCTTGAGTGAGATCTGGACTATGTGAAGGTGTTGGCTGGACAGGAGGAGGGACAGCTGGGGGTGAGGAGGTCAGAGCAAGGTCGAGCGCAGGAGGAGGGGATATGAGGGTTTCCTGGCAGACGGTAGGAGGAGCCAGCCCTTCAGGGGCCTGGAGGCTAATTCTTCTCGAGTGCAGTGAGGCTTCGGAATCCCCTGGACCTCAAACATGCTGATTGTGACTCAGTGGGACCGGACAGGGCCTGTGGGTGGGTCTGCATTTTGAACGAGTTCCATGGAGATGCCCACAGACCACAGTGTGAGTACGAAGGTTTCAGCCATGACTTCATCCCTATGAGTGGGGCAGTGGGTGGGGTTAGGCCAGGGATTTTCCCAAGATTCCTCTGGATGGACCAGCCCACCTCGCAACTGTAACAGAGCATAACCCTCAGCCTGGAGCTTGGCAATCCTTTGGAAAACTCTAAGGTTCAAGTGGAGTTGGTGCTTTTTCCCAGTGAGTCTTTCAGCTGACACTTGGTCGGCCCCAATTCTAGGTGGCATATCCAAAACAGGCTGCTTCTGCCCCACAGAAACACTTTGGTGCTGGAGTTGCAATTCAGAAATTCTGGGAAGGACAGCCCATGTGTATTTTTCAGAATCAAGCTAGGCTTGCAGTAAAGAAACCTCTATTTGTATTTATATTTGCATACAGATACACAAGTATATAGATAAGCTTTCAAATACAGTAATAGCCATGCATAGGATTGAAATGAAATCTTACAAACAGTGAATCAACTCAAATTCCATCATTAAAGGATCATGGGACTGGAGTGCTTTTGTTGCTGCTGCAGGTGCCTGAGCAGACCCAGGCTCCTCTGCCAGAGGGATTAGCCATCGCGGACAGCAGGGTCAGTATTGACCCTGCAGGGGTGTGGCTGTCGGGGCAGGGATCAGTAAGATGCTGGTGAGCAGGCGATGCTGACTGGCTCTGGGAGAGGAAGCTGGGAGTGAGCAGGCAGTGCTGACAGAGATGACGCTGGGAGCCAACCCCGCCTGCGTGGCTGCCTGCACTCTGCCTCCGGGCCTCTCTCCCAGGCCTCCTGATTGTCTTGCTAAGACAATCTGGGTGACAAATATGGGCCCAAGAAGCAAATATGCCCTTGTAAGCAATCCCAGCGGCTCCCTAGGAATGTCCCCAAACAAAGGTGGCACGCAGCCCCCTGGGCTGGCTGCTCACTTGAAGTACTCACCTCTGCAGCTTCACATCAGAGGTGGCTGCTATGAAGCCTCACTACCTTTCCAGCAGCTTACAGAGCACAGCAAGTGAGGGGCTCCTGTCCAGGAGAGACTTCTACAGAGCATTGCACACGCCTGGGACCTGCCGCTCCAGCACGCACATCACCCGCCACCGGCAGGGGTGCTGCAGGCAGAGGGGCACCACGGAGCAGGGCGCTTCTCTAACCCTCACTTGCATGGCTCCTCTTGCTATGTCAGTTTTCTGCAGGGAAGCACATCGCCATCCAACCAGGTACTCTCTGAACAAGCGCCACACACAGCAAAGGAAATCAAGCCAACTCCGGCTTCCTCAGCCCCATGAGAGCCCACATCTGACACGTTCTTGCCTGGGGAGAGCGGGCCATGACTCTCCTTGGGGAAACTCTGACGCTTCCATTTTCCTCCCTTTCAGCCTCACCACATCTCTCATTCCTGACGCACACAAACCTTTTTAAAATCATGAGCATCTTTATCATTTCAGGATCGTTGATGGCCATTTTGCCTAATTAATAAATAAGTCAAAACCTGAAAGGAAGGGAAAGTTGCAAAGAACTTTTAACCCTAACTAGAAGGAAGCTACAGTGAGCTGGACCTGGGATGTAGTTCTTTGAATCCTGCTGGCTCGTTAGTTCCAGGAGTTGGATTTCACCTCCACGCCCACTCTGCGTCACCTGTTCATTATGCTGTGCCCAGAAGCATCAATGCAGACCTGAGGAGAACATACCTCTTTCTCCAGAGCCATTAAACATTGCTGTTCCAGTAGTTCCCAACCACCACGTTCACTCACACTCCCTGAGCACTAACTTATATGCCAAGCATGCATTAGGCACACTCCGTACACAATCCATAATCTACTGGGCAACCCCATGTGGGAGGAGGGGAATGTTTTTCAAAAGTAAGAAACTAGTGCTTAGAAGGTTCAACCTGGACTTGAACCTCTGAGCTCAAAGCCAATGGGCTGCAACCTTTCAGAGCATTATTAGCTTTGCAGGCTTGAGAGCCATCCTCTCTTATTTTTGGTAACGTCACCTTATTCTCAGCTCCTGTGACACTGGGTGCACACAGTGGGGAGGCAGGCCAGCCATGGTTCAGGGAGGTTCACCAACCCACACAGGCCAATGTAAACCCCATGGCATTTGCTGGGGATCCTTTGGGGCAGGTGCTCTCTCCAGCCAGAATCGCTAAATCAGACGCTGCCAGGTGATCACTGTGATCACCACATGTAGAGAATCTGACCGAGAAGAGAGGAAGACAGAGTCAAAGAGAAACCTGTCTCAGTCCCTACCCTCTGCTTTAACCATAGGTGCCAAGGCTGAGTCACATAGATGATGTGTTATGAATCACAGGCTGCAGCAGGTTCATTAGAATAAAAATTGGGCTTCTAGAGCTAGGTACTGAATGTGGCTTTGGAGTCAAACACAACCGGGTGTAAATCCTGGTTTCACTATACAGTATATCTGCTAGGTGAGCAAATTATGCAGCGGTTTTATGCCTCCATTTTCTTACTTGGAAAATGGGGACATTAGCAGTGTATCTCTCCCCTCAGTTGAGAGGAAGACTAAATGAAGTCAGGTGCATGTAAAGTCAGGTGGGACCGTGCCTGGCATGGAGAGACATGCCAGGCCTGGCATGAAGCTGGGGAGCGTTTTTTCTTGTATCATTATTTATTTACTCTTGGTAAATGCTCACGAGACTGATCATAATAATTTTAGGAAACAAAAGGAAGGAAAGGTTGGTAACATTAAGAGTAGTGGTGAGCAGTAAAAAATACTCAGAGTGGCCAATGAGGGACAAATCTGGATACCCATCCATCTATCCACCCACCCAATCATCCATCCACCAATCCATTTGTCTAACCACATAGCAAGTTATTGCTCATAAGAGCTGAAAAGGGCTAATATGCAAGAAAGAAGGGACCTGGGTTCAGGAAAGATTAATCAGAAGAGAAATCAGGGAACTATCATAATGAACATGTCAGGGGCTTCCTGGGATAAAATCAGGAAGATCAACAATTAGCTCCAGAAGCAAGCATACAAATAGAAATGAGTTTGAGTTCCTAGTGAATCACAGATCATCTTCACCCATCCATCTGTCCATGCATCCATCCATCCATGCCTACATCCATGTATCTATCCATCTATCTATTGTTTTAAAAGAAAAAAAGAGAGAGAAATCCATCTATCTATCCATTCATCTATCCATGCATCCATCCATGCACCAATCCATCCAATCATCCATCCATCCATCCATCTATCCATTGTTTAAAAAGAAAGAGAGAGAAAAAATCTTCCATTTCTCCATCCATCCATCCATCCATCCATCCATCCATCCATCCATCTATTCACGCATGCATCTATACATCCATCCATCCGTCCAACCTTCTCTCCCTCCCTCCTTGGCTTTATTCTATGCTCCATTACTAACCTCTGAACACTGGGCTATGCCTTGGTTATCCCTGTAGCCCTGGCACACAGTATAGGGTCTTTAAAAAAATAGAAATTAGTAAGTATCTATTGAATGAATAAAAAAATGGCTCCCAAACACAAACACTCCTTTTAAGGAATTTATCTTCCACGAATCAATTTAATCCATCTGACCCTCCTTCCCTCACACAGTTTCCATGCCTCTTTCAGATTATTCCTGGAATGAGCCTTGTACCCTGGAAAAGTTATCGGCAGCATCCGTGTTGACCCAGCAAAGTTTCAAGCTTAAGCCCTCACCCCATAAATTTTCTTTTGCTCCGCTGGAAGCAAGGACTGCTTTTTATTTTTATTCTGTGTTTCTTTCATAGAAAATTACAACATCTCAATCCACACATGGGTTTGTTGGGTGTAATACAGGGTGTGACTTACAGTTGTGAGTACACAAAACACAGAGCTTATTCTTGTATTATTATTTATTAATTATTGTATTAGTTGCCATTCAAACAACTATAAAACTACTTTTGCCCCACCCTGTATTTGTCACAGCTGTTGTTTTCATAATGCAAGATCTATAGGAAGCCCTTCCCTTCATTTTTGTTAATATATTTTTTCTTTTATAAAGAAGGTTGTACCTTTCCATTGCTACTGTTTTATCCTGGGTGACTCCCCATGAAGTTGCCCAATTTCTTCCATCCATGGCTGGAGAGCAGCTCAAAGCCCGTGCCTGAGAATTCAAATCGGAATTACAAACAGTATTCCTGTTTATTTATCGGAGTGCAGTGGCAGACTCAAAAGTTAAACCAAAGCACAAAACTTTTCTTGTGGAGTAAGCTCAGGGGATTGTGGTCTAAAATGAAAATCAGATCATTGTTTAAAAAAGAAAGAGAAAGACACAGAGAGAGGGGAGGGAGAAAGAGAGAGAGAGAAACACCTCACACAGAGCATTGTTATACATTTGAAAATATCTTTGTGTTCCTTCAGTGTTCTTCTAAGCGTACTAACGGGTCAGTCCACAGGAAATGCAGGAATACGTTATATTTTAATCAGGGCATATAAAACACTGTCTAGAATGTTATGTTGCCCAGGGGAATGCACAGAGCAGGGAACATTTACAAACTCCAGGTCAGTCTCCCCATTACATCACTGTGAAAAAAAAACAAATTTATGAGGTTAAATTATATGGATGTTATATATTGGAACTGTTAGCCCATTCCCAAATGAGAATGTTGGCTGAAATAGCCAGATTCCCTGAGAGAAATTTCTAGGTCCTTTATTGTAGATGTTTTTATGGTAACTTTCCACACATACACACACAAAGAGCGAAGATGTATTCTTTGAAGGTAATGAAATGAATAATAATAATAAAAAAACTAAATTCCAATAGAGAAAGCACCTAAAAGAGTTACTTACTCTTTCCCAGAGATGAAACACAGAAGTTATTTGTGGGACTTACCCATGATTTATCCCATCTATTCCTCATCTAAATGATTGGAAGCACAGATGTTGATGCTATAACTTTACTTCCAGTAAATAATTCCTCAAAGGACTCACATTTGTTTAACCTTAGTCACAGGATGAAAAAACTTATTAAACATTTATGGAAGGAGCAACACAGATTTTTGGTTGATGTCTTGGCAAGTCTGGAAACTCATAGCCCCAATTTTCCACCTTCCTTTTGCCTCTCTAAAAGAGAAGGATCTTCAGGGAAGTGCCCGTACCTGGATAATAGAGACTCCCCTCCTCTATCCCTCCATTTGCAGTGTGGTTTGACAGTAAACAGCAAGCTGCCATGCTGATCTCAAAGCACAATAATTAAACCAAAGGGACATCAGACGAGGTACTCCTATGGGATCACAGAGAAAGAACAAAACCGCACCCAGGAACTGTGTTCTTAGGATTGCAGGTCTGCTTCTGAGATGAGCACGCATTCACATGTGAACCTGCGTGCACTCAGTCAGTCAACAACATGTACTAAGACCCTACTACATTCAGCCCTGTGGTATCTACTAGTAACTATCCCAGAGGCTCCAAGAACCATGGATGACCCCTTGTTCATTCATTTGTTTATTCCTTCATCATTCATTCATGTATTCAATCAAAACACCTACTGTGCTCCAGGTACAGCAAATTAAGTTGCCCTGCCCTAAGTGGTTTGGCTCAGTGGATAGAGCCTTAGCCTGTGAACTGAAAGGTCCCAGGTTCGATTCTGGTCAAGGGCATGTAGCTTGATTGCAGGCACCTCCCCAGTAGGAGGTGTGCAGGAGGCAGCTGATCATTGTTTCTAACTCTCTATTCCTCTCCCTTCCTCTCTGTAAAAAAATCAATAAAATATATATATTTTTTAAAATGAAGTGGCCCCCATGATTTGAAAGCTGAATCCCTGACATGGAAAAGGAAACAGAAATGACAAGAGGGTGCAGAGCCTGCTTCCTGGTATTAGGATCTGTCACTGGTAACTTCCCCATTGAGGGCTAATTTTCCTATGCAGGGACCTGGGTGTCGCTATGGCTTTGCTTCCCTCTCACTCGTGTACATCACCAGGAGGGTAAGGCAGTGCCACCGAGGCTCCCTGGGGACATGCCCTGTGACATCAATCTCAGGTTCACCGGGAGAGTCCCGAAGAGCTGTGCACTGGGTCCGTGAGAAGCTCAGCCTTGGCAGGAACACATGCATAGACCACGCCCCCCACAAACACAGACTTCATTTATACTCCTTCCCCCCAGACACACATAGCAACACCACAACATACCTAAACTAGCCGCACAGGAAATATACTCACGTTCACAACACATCTAATATGTTCACGTTCACAACTCACACCCACCATGAAACAGACCCACAGTGCACACGCACACAACACCGGTCCTGAGGATGGCTCTGGACTTGGCTGTGAAAAGCATCTGGTACCATGTGAACCCTCCAGACCTTGGGGTCCTCCTTAACAATAGTTCCACCGCCAGCACCAGGCAGTGCACGCCATACATGTTCACTGGGTGCCCTTGAACTGTTCACACATCCAACTCCAGCACTAACTGTTAATGATTCACTGTGTGACATGACACAGGGAAGCCTTTCCTGACCTCGTGCCCATGCGTGCCCCCGAGCTCCAGTGTCCACAGGCAGCAGCTTTCCAGCTGAGAAGTTCGTCCCTTACACACTCGGAGGAGAGAGGCCACTTCTTGTCTGTTCATGCTTTTCTTTCACTTCTCTCTGCCCCAATCCCCAACCCAAGGCAGCAAGAAGGAGTTCTCTTGATGTTCTTGGGCTCAAGCCCTGCTGACGGCTGGCTGAGTCTCACTCCTTATTGGGATTATTGACATATGTTATTTATATTCAGTTTACCTACTCCAAGCAGACAGCTAGTAAGTGCCTACTCTGTGCAAGTCAGTCGCTTAGATGTTTGGTTAGGGAGGTGTGCATCTCAGCAATGTCTCAACAATGTTCAAAGTATGAGATATTACTACTTATGTTTCTCAGCTGATCCTCACGCTAAACGCAGTAAAATCTCACAAACGTTTATCTCTATGCAAATTACTTATGTGACAATTGTAAAAATTCCCAAGAATATGAAGTATAGGATTATGTGATAGTGAAAAATTTAAAATATGCTAAAAGCCTATTAACAAAGGAATTGATAAATGAGTAAAAATGCACATGGTTATAGTGGAATAGTATAAAGCATATAAAATGAATTAGCTCTATTTTTTTTAAACCTGTCTTCTCTTTCACTCTCTCCTTGTTTCTTTCTCTACCTACCTACCTACCTTTCTATATACGGGCATAGAGCCCCAAACAGAGTGATAAACCAACTTGTAAAATATAGTGTGAACCTATTTACATAAAAATTTTTAAAACATATATGAAAGTATAATGATGCTCCCAGCTACATATACATGCCAGTAAAACTATAAATAATGGAAGCTATCCACACCAAATCCTTAGCAATGCCTCTCTCCAGGGAGAGAGTGATGGGGAAGTAATCATACTTGCTGAACACATTATGTGCTATGCACGATTCTAAGTACTTAATAAGTACCCATTTTTAAATCCTCATAATGGTGCTTGGAAGTAAGACTCTCCTTATGCCTACTTTACAGGACTGAGGCTCAGAGATTGTAAGTTTGGTGTTTAAAGAGGACTTAACTTTATCTGCAAAGTGCAATTCCTTTATATCTGAAATTTGCTGATCGTGTGAAATAAGCTCATCTTATGTTCTTTCTTCTTCTAATTCATCTGATTGACTATTTCCATCCAATATTAATAAAGAAAAGATTTATGTTAAAGACAATAAAATAGGATGATAATTTCATTTCTCATTAAAATAACCTCAAATCAGATAGCTAGGAACTTTGCCAAACTTTGTATTATTACAAAGGTTTGTTTCAAAATGCCATTTATGCTACGAAAATGTAAAATGGTATAGCCACTAAGGAAAACAGTATGGAGCTGCCTCAAAAAATTAAAATTAGAACTATGATCTAGCAATTCCACTCCTGAGTATTTATTCAAAGAAAATGAGAACACTAATTTGAAGAGATTATGTATCCCTTTTCACTGCAGCAATATTTATAATAGCCAAGGTATGAAAGTAACCTAAATGTCCATAGATAGATGATGCATATATACAATGGAATATTACTCAGCCAGTAAAAGTAATAAAATCATGCCATTTGCAACATCATGCATGGACCCAGTGGATATTATGCTAAGTGCAACAGGTCACACAGAGAAAGACAAGTATGGTGTGATTTAACTTATATGTGGCATCTAAAAAACAAAACAAATGAGCAAACAAAATGAAACAGAAACAGCCTCATAGGTACAGGAAGCAAACTGATGTTTACTAGAGAGGGGAGGGCTTCAGGGCTGAGCAAAAGGAAGAGGATTAAAAAGTACAAATGTCCAATTATAAATGTCATGAGAATGTAATGTACGGCATAGTGAATATGGCCAATAATCCTAGATAATCCTATATAATAAAGAGGTAATATGCAAATTGACCCTCACACCCTCACACAAGATGGCCACCCCATGTGGTCAAAGATGGCCACCACAAGATGACCAGCAGGGGAGGGTAGTTGTGGGCAATCAGGCTAGCAGAGGAGGGCAGTTGGAGGTGACTGGGCTGACAGGGGAGGGCAGTTGGGGGCAATCAGGCTGGCAGGGGAGCAGTTAGGTATCGATCAGGCTGGCAGGGGAGTGGTTAGGGAGTGATCAGGCTGGCAGGCAGGCGAGTGGTTGGGAGCTAACAGTTCTGGATTGTGAGAGGAATGTCTGACTGCTGGCCTAAACTGGCAGTCAGACATCCTTCGAGGGGTCCCAGATTGGAGAGGGTGCAGGCTGGGCTGAAGGACACCCCCACCCTCCAGTGCACGAATTTCATGCACCGGGCCTCTAGTATTCTAATAACTTTGTATGGTGACAGATGGTAACTAGATTTATTATGGAGATCATTTTGTAAGATATGTAACTAGCAAATCACTAGGATGTACATCTGAAACTAACAGGATATTATGTCAATTAATATTAATTAAGAAATCAAAACATATTAAAACTACCCATATTTAAAAAAAGTAACAACAAATATAATAACCCCCTTCCTTCTTATCACCACCAACTAAAAACTATTGCTTATTTTTTATTTTTATGAAAGATCCTATTACGATTTCTGTTGTAAGCAACATTTTCCCTCTGAGATACCACCTTTTAAATTTGGAGGTCATCTTTTTTTCATATTACTTAGAGTACTCATTTAAATGTCACCTATAATTAAACACTTACAACTAAGAAACACCTTTACAGACCCTGACCATAAATATTTTAAGGGATTCTAAAGGGAAAGATCTGTGAGGGTTGCTTTCCCTTTGCTGAGAGAAATAACAGTCCTTGTCATTGCGTGTGGCCCATGTGTGCGATGGCCAGGAAGAGGCAGGGCCTGCCCGAGACTCCCGGGGAACAGATGGGTAGCGTCTGACTCCACGACACACTCTTGAAGGGGCTACAGGAAGTGGGTGAGCCCGACTGCTTCTTGAGATGCCCCGGATGGACCGTGTCAGGGGTTATCACGTGTTTTTCCACTTTTGTCTAATAAAACAGGAATGGACTTATGAAAACACCATTGTGGAAAACACAAGGGGTTTTCAAAATCTCAATTAAAAAAATATCTTCAAAGGGTCAACTTTTAAGATGGTGTTTAGGGATTTAGATAAGCAAAATGAACCCCTCTCTCTCTTTTTTTCTTTGACACAATTGACTTACTTTCACTAGATTTCAACTCATGCCCTTGGTCTGCACGCATCTGTACTAGACTGTGAGCGTTTATTTATAGGCCTTTTTGCTGCTGAGCATTAAATAATATGAGAAGAGACAAAGCACAGTGTCCAAGAACTCGGATTCTGATAGGCAGACCCTAATTAAAAGCTTGCGTGATCTTCAGGCTACTTGAAATTTTCAACACTTAATTTCCTTATCTATTCAATGGACCAATAATAATACCGGCCCTGTGGGATGTGGTGGGGAGAGACTTTATGTAAATGACCTGTACTAGTCAATGCTTGGCAAACTACGAAGTGTATATACATTTTGGTTTAGTGCTATCCCTGTCAATAAATGTAGCTATGTGACCATGACCGTTCTATTAGCATCACATTCTTCATCATCACCAGCATCGTTTTTATTCCGCTCGCCCACAGAGGTACAGATGCTCACAGAAAAGGGCTTGGAGGTCTGATTCCTGGAGAGAATCAGGACAGAGAGGAATCACTGAAGTATGTGTGAGAATATATGAAAAGGGTACAAGAACGTGGAGGTGGTTTCGGAGAATTAAGCCAGGTTTTCTGCCCTCTAGTCCAACAGGGTTTCCAGAATTTGAGAGAGAGTAAGAGATAAAGAACCAGGTCTGGTGGCTCCTTTCCTTACTTTTTGTCTCTGGACTGCGACTCCCAGGGTGCCAGCTGGCTCCTGAGCAGACACCCCCGCCCCCCCTGCAGCCATACTCCCTGGGCTACTTGTCTCTCTCCTTAACACAGGGGTTCTCTGGGCTCCGATGCTTGGTGCTGTGACCAGGTAGGTAAGTGCCTAAATGGATGCATTCCTCAGTTGTGATGCATTAGAGAAAGTGGTCCCCACCATTGCTAAAATCATAGGTGATTGCCATGAGAGAGTAAGAGTGGAAAGAGGGACTACTTATATTTATTTTTCCTGTTGACTAAAAGCAAAAAAGTAAAAATGGACTTCTCAAATAATTGTTGAAATATTTAAGTACTTTGGTATTTGGGAGAGGGAGAAGGAGAGGGAGAGGGAGAGAGAGGGGAGGGAAAGAGAGAGAGAGAGAGAGAGAGAGAGAGAGAGAGAGAGGAGAAAAAGGGAGGGGAGAGGAGAAGGAGAAGGAGGAGGAGGGGGAGGAAGGAACTTGATTTCCTCCATATATCCTGTAATTCAAAGCCATAATGGGTACTTAAAATATTCAGGGGCTTCACCCCCACCCTATGGAGTCAGCAGGGCTAGGCTCTGGCCTGGGAATCTGTAGGTTTGTGTTGAACAACTTCTCCAAGTGACGAGGATGCCACATAGTGCTGGGAGCACAGCCCATTGCAGTGCAGTGCAGAGGGGATGCCCAGTCCCTCGTGGTGGCAAATGTCGTGGGCCCTGCACACTTCCCAGAGCTGCTCTCTGGAATCCCAGGGGTGCGGGTTGAGTGGCGCTCCTTCTCATTTTCTGAGTTATTTGAAATTTTGATGAAAGCCTCTGTTTTCCAGGCGTTTCTCTGACCTGAGGGTGACTTGGCAGCCTTTGCTCAGAGCTGGTTCACCAACCCCTGCCCCGCCCAGGCCTACACGTCTACAGCGTCCTCACATGTAGTCATCCAGGTCCATCCTCATCATGGTGTGTGCAACATCCTCCCTTCAGCTGTTGCTTTCTAAATTAATTTCCTGATAATCACTCCCTCTTTTATTTGTGTACATATTTTTATTTGAAAATGAAATTTATGTCACTGCAGCCAGTGGAAACGGCATTATGTGCCATAAGGGACGATCACTGGACCATGACAATCCAGTGTTATTATTGTATTTTCCACTGGATGCGTGGATTGCTGATGTCTCTGAAGCTGAGGTCTGCTCTTTCGGATCACCACATGCAGGAGAGTGTATAAGACAGGCGAACACCCCACGAGACTTCCTCCTTGATTAACTCACATTGACCCCGTGCTCAGAGGGGACATTGTTTTCCACGAGTGCCTGACTCAGTGACATGTAAAACCATTGACACCAGGACAGGGCAGCCCTGGCTTCGCAGTGCTCAGGGTTGGGCTCGCCTTCCAGGTGAACTGCACAGAGCGCAGCAGGCTGGGCAGGGGAGCGAGGCGCCCGCAGCTTCCATGGGGAAGACGGTGGTTGGGGTGAGTGGTCTCCGCTCCTGCCTCCTCACATGCACCCCATCTCCTTGGGTTTCCTCACTTTGACTCCCAGTGATCACAGCATTCTTTCAAACGATATTTACTGGGCACCAACTCGGCCGGGCTTTGTGTTCATAAAGCAAGTGACATAAGATCCCTTCCGGGTCACAAGCTCATTGTCATGGTGGTGCTTTTAGTAACTTAACATGTATTGAGTGTTTAATGTGTGTGAGACACTGTTCCAATTGCTTTGCTGTTGCTAATCATGTGCTCCTCCCAAGAACCCAGCAGTGGGTCTTTAGTGCTCCTATTTACCTATAAGGAAATCAAGGCCTAAGGGGGATTATTAACTTGTTAATGTATGGGCTCAAATGTATTGACCACTTACCATGTACCAGGCATGTGCTAAGCATGTTATCTGATTTGTCTCAATGAATCCCTGTAAAAACCCATGGAGAGGCCTTTTAGTGGGTCTGTTTGCTAATAAGGACATTGGAAGCCTGGGAGGAGAAGGTGAGTGAGGTCTCAGCAAGAGGAGGGGCCTTGGGGGAGACGGAGTCCTTGTCTGAGGGCAGAGGCTGCCCGGATGGGGAGGTAGGTGGAGGGGTGCTTCCAGGGCCCCAGGAAATGTGCTTTGTAAAGAATGGCCTCCCCCTGGATGGGCAATTCTAGAATAAATGTAGCTCCCAACACTTTCCCTCCTCTCCACTTCGGCTCAGAAAACCACAGACTGACAACTGGCAGTAATTACCTAATATATAACAAGAGGAGAGACGTAAAAGAAAGAATGTGAGAAAATATTAATAGGACAAACATAGCTTTTTAAAATTATTATTTACAGATTTCTTCCACTCGTACCACCTGCAGTTTTCCACCCATCCTGTCTACCTTTTGACCAAGTCCCCCATCTCCTCCACCTTCAGCCTGGCCCAAGTCATCACCTGCTTTTGACAGGGCAGATGCTGGAGCCACCTAGGTGGTCCACCTGCTTGTCCCTGGTGAGTATATGGCAGCCAGAACGATCCTAAACACACCTGAGTCAGAGCCCGTCTCTCTCTGCTTCCTTGTCCTCCAAGGCCACCTGCTTCACTTAGGACCCCCGTCCCTATCTCTCTGTCCTTGTCCCTCACCCTCCTTCCCTGCACTCCAGCACCCTGGCCTCCTGGCTGCTCATCCAGTGCTCCCCACTGCACACCCCAGCTCTGCTCTCAGACCTGCCTGGAACTGCCTTCCCCTGAGGGTTGCACTTGCCTCCCCTGACCCTCCTAATTTCTCCCGCACTTGCCACGCCTTGGCAGCTGTGACAGATATCTGCTGGCTGGGTTGTGACCTGCTGGTTTGTGAATGCCAGCTCCAAGGAGGCAGGCATCGAATCAGTCCTGCTCAAGGCTGGGTTCCAGCACCCTCACAGCACCTGGTACACAGCACAGCTTTAGGAATATTGGTTAAACACCGGTTCGAAGGCAGCAGAAAAGCCCCTCCACACACACACACACACTCTACCCCCACCCCCATGCTCCCTGAGGTCCCAATATCTTTGTCCTATGATACACCTTCACAGGCACCAGGCAGCCTCGCCTTCCCTCTCTCAGGCATATCTGAAGGTGACAATTAAACAGTGAAGAAGGCGTTACCAGGAAACAGCCTGTAGCCTTCTCCAATTAGCTTAACAACCCCTAAGCTTTGGCGCCTGGGGCCTGAGGGGATGAGCCCAGGGAAGGTGAGAGTTGCCAAATCCTGAGAGGCTGGGAGAGCCTGAAGCATGCTGGGCTGGAAGGCAGAGCACCTGCAGGGAGGAGAGGGGAGGTGACCTCTGGTCCAAAGTGAGGATCCTTGACTTCTCCCCTCCACCAGCGATGCTCCAACCCAGGGGCTCTGCTTCCCAAGAAAGTGTGCAAATTAAGATCATCAGCAAACACTGCCTCTAAGATGAATACACAATATCTATGGCAAAATGGTGGATCACTGCTCCTCAGTTAAAGGCAGATGGGGCCAAGATGAAGAGAATACAAGTTTATTACTAAAATCTGAGGCTTTGTCATTAATATTTCCTCTATTGATAAATATTCATGATCATGATTGGTAGAGTTCTGCCAAAAAATGTTAGATGTGTAAAAGAGATCCTTATACTTGAAAGTAATTAATTAGTATACAAAGTAATACAGTAATTAAAGTATTTATTCATTCATTTATTTACAGCCTCATTTATTCATTCATCAGGAAATATTTATTTAGGGCCTGATAGGTACCAAGGACTAATACAAGAGCCTAGATTTCTCCTGGAATTCCTACATAAAAAAACACACCAAAAAACCCAAACAAACAAGAAAGAGAATAAAACCATTTTTTTTTTTAATGAAGAAGATGCAATGTAAGTGCCAGAGACAGCACCAAAGGTTTCATAGACATCACATTATCTCACTGTCATACACAATGTGAGGGGAGTAATCATGTCTCCACTTGGAAGATAGGGAAACTGGGGTGCAGCAAGGTTAAGGAACTCCCCTTAAGTAGGGAGGAGTTGCAATTGGATCCCAGGTTTGCTTGGCTCTTCACATTTGCCTTTCCACAGCCTCCCTGATACCACCCATCCGAGCATCAGCCCTTCCTCCATAAAGGCGGGGCCATTGTTATCTCCAGGTGCCGCCTCTTTCGCTCTGAGCATCCTCCTCACCATCACAGAGGGCCCGGTATGTCAACTGGCTGGGCCAACATGCCCAAGTCCACACAACATTGAAATACCCCACGTGCTTACGCTCTGCTAATAACCCAGCCAGATCATATGGCTTCTCTGCTGGAACCCCTCCCTGTGGCATCCCACCACACTGAGAATCAAATCTCAAAGGCCACATGTGATCTGCCTCTGTCTGCCTCTCCTACCCCATTTCTTCTTTTTAAAAAACATTGTAGTTAGGGATAATTGCAGATTCACACACAGTTATAAGAAATAATTCGGAGACATCCCATGTAGCCTTCCACCAGTTTCCCCTAACTGGGTACAAAACTATATAGAACAATATCACAAGGAGGAAATGAATATTGAGCAATCCACTCCCGTGACTCAGATTTCACTGGTTTTACACGTGCATATGTGCACGTCCGTGTGTGTATTTAGTTCTGTGAAATTTTATCACCTGTGTAGGCTTGCGTATCCACCACCAGAATCACGATACAGAACATTCCAGCACCACAAGGACCCCTCCTTTTTGGCCGTTCACAGCTGTGGCCACCCTCCTCCCTAGCCCACTGCCTCATCGCACCCTCGCTCAGTCCCCAACCTCTGGCCACCCAGCAACTTGTGGCCATCTGTTCTAATTCTCTATACTTCAGTCATTTCAAAATGTGATATACATAGAACCATATTATATCATATGTGATACCTTTGGAATTGACTTTTTAAAATCAACACAATCCCTTTGAGATGCACCTGGGTTGCTGCATCCATCAACCAATAGTTTTGTTTCTGTGTTTTAACTGCTAAGTAGCATTCCAACACAGGTAGAAAGGTAGCCCTTGCTTAGATGAGCAAAACTCAAGACAAATGCTTTCAAATGTGATCCCAGAATTTCTTTTTCCCGAGCAATTTCTCTAAGCTCATGATCTCTAAAACTTTTGCACTGTGCACCTCCCTGTTGTTAAGCAGAGCTAAATACTGATATGTTAATAATAGGATTACCTAGCCATGCCTCCTCAATTCTAATTTCTACAGTTTTAAACAATGTTAGGCATTGCTTTGGCATCACAAAATATTTGAGGAGGCCCACAGGGCATCTTTTTCTGTGAGGGGAATGTGAAAAGAGCAAGAGAGGCAACGCTTGGAAACTGCACATGGCTATTTTAAAGACTTTCAAATTGATCCGAATTATTGGATCATTTCACCCATGGAGTTTGCTTTGAAAATAAATATATCAGCAAGTCCCGCATGCATCTCAGATTTCTTTTCTGTGTGTCTGCATATGTGTTCGGTGTCTTCATAAAGGACCTGCGTCCGATACTCTTCTGATGGCTTCTCCGACAAAATGAGCAACACGAATACGGCCACACGGCTAGAGATACTCATTAATGTCCAAGTTAGATTCGGAACCATGTGTTCATACAGACGCCTGCCTAGGAGTCTGCGGACATAGTCCAGGAGTGGAGATTGGGGCTGTAAAGCCTCTAGTTTTTATTATTACTTCCTCAATACCCAGCGTATTTTGAAACCCACTTTAAGTGCTATCCCTAGGCTATTTTCTCTGAAAAAAAGTTCCTAAAGTAAATGACAGAGAGGTCAGTAGTAGTTAAAAAAAAGAAGAAGAAATTGTACACCAGTGAAAACAGGGTTGTATGACAGAGGCCTGCAGCACAGGGTGCTTTTTCTTACTGCAACATCCAGGTAATCGACCTCCACGAGGCTGTTTCTTATGTGGTTAGAATGACTAAGCTCCCTCACAAGCGAAGAGCTGCTTGCCAAGGGTCCCCTCAGGAACGAGAGAATTTCTAACTTTAAATGGAACTTACACAACTTAAAATAATAAAAAATACAAATTGGTGCCAATTATTGAAAATTGGATAGGAAAAACCTCTTCCAGGCTGAGCAGGCTGTAGGAAGGTAGAGACAGACGACAGAAAACACACTCTGGATTGATCACAACATTAGAAAATGAAAATAAATTTCTCCCAAAGAAATAAAATATAACAGCATTCTCAACTTGAGAAGCAATAAAATCATTTGTGTGCCAAGCTTCTTTTAATACCACTGTGATTTTTTTCTTTTTAAAAGTCGCTCAATTTGATTGTAATTAAATAGGTAATGAAAAGCACTGCTTCGGGGAAGCCATGCAAGACACTCTCTAACCGTTAGTTTAATGTATTTCCAACTGACTTTGCATCAAACGAAAATGATACTCTGTGTATGCCTGGTCTTAATATAGAATTTGTCAAGCAATTCTGTGCGTTTGAAAGGAACTTGGGTAGATGCAGGCATTGCCTTTGAAATAGCGGCTGAGTCTTCCCAGACCATGACATACCTAAATAAAATTGATAGTACAAATACCGGGATGGAAAGGAAGCTGCACCCGGGACATTTAACGCGAGTCCTGTCAGCTGATTACAGCCCTGGCACCAACATGGACAGGGCCTGGGTTTTATTCCTGGCTGATTTTCCTAAGCTCAGCCCTAGCTGGGAGCAGAAGTGCATCATATCCCCGGCCTTGAATAATGCCAGGCTCAGTGCCCCTTTAAAACCTGCTCAATTGAGAGTACAGTTCCCAAGCCACCGGGAAGATAAATAGATCATCCCAGGTATTATCCAGTTGGAGAAATTCCAGCAAAGGAGTGAGAAGTCAGCTGAGATAAAACGATAGCATAACCCTCTGTTGGAGAATGTGACAAAAGGCAAGATGCTTCAAGGGACAGATCTGCTAAAGATGCCTGGGAGGTATTTGTTGGGTGTGAAGTTTCCCCTAACAGTAGCAATAGAATCTAGCAATAGAACCGAGATGGCTGGTAGGAAAACAAACACACAGTATTTCTGAGGAATGCTTCGACCCTCCTCAAAAGTAAGCCCCAGTGTCCGACCCCCAACCTCAAGGAGAGTTTCACTGTCCAGAAGTTTCTCAGAGTCCCCCTCCCTTATCTGCTTCCACTCCAACTCCCTGTCACTTGCAATCTGCTGATTAGGGTTAATGTATTGTGTCCTGATATGGCAGATTAAAAATGAAATCAATAAATGCCTAAAACAAATGGGCTTTTGAAATGTCCCATTCAATCTGAGTCTTTAAGGGTGAGGTGAGGGTGGGAGAAGGAAGTCAGGACAGGGCTGGGGAGAAGATCACTTAAGAAATCAATGTCCATCCAAAACACTGTGTGGAGGCTGTGTGTGTAAGGCAGCTGTCCTTCATTTTTCCAGGGATCTGCCTTAAATAACCAGACTAGCCAGGACAGTTCATGCTGCTGACCCCCTGCGGGGGGTGTGCGTGTGCTTATTATTTCCATTCATCTGTTAAATGCATACTATTTGAGTAAGTGAAGGAGGTCTATAGCCTGTGGTATTTACATCTCCAAGATGTGAACTTGGCTTTCAGAAGTATGTTTAAACAAAGTGAGAGGTCCAGGGTCCCTTCTCCACTCCAATTCCTATTCTCTTGAATCTCACCCCACTTGCCAGTAAATTACAGGTAAACTTCCCCGAGCCACTGCCCCCTCCCGCCCTGAGACCTCACTGGTGCATCCAGCCACTGCTGGCTATCATGAGGCCGAAAGCAGATTGCTCAGGCCATCTCTCCTCTCCACTGCAGTATCCTGAATGGTCCCTGCTGAATGTTTCCCATGTAAATAACCTGTGCTATTAAGGTGCAAATTGCAACTTTTAAGTAATGATTGCTAATAGTCTAATGTTTACTGCTACACAAGGACATTCATGCAAACAAAATCTGCATTATTCATCTCTGTAGTAAATAAACAAAATAAATTGAGGGAGCTGTTCCTTCCTGCAAGACTTTGCCGAGATCTGGGTCGTTAGAGAGCTTTTGAGAGTCAGCAAGAAGGAAGCGTTTCATCTCTCTGGGTGGGCAGGAGCAGAATCCTATCATTTATATACACATTAGATATTCACACATAGACGATCCCCAAATATTGTGCGTTGTACCGCAATTGGCTGGCATTACACGAAACCAATAGTTCGGGATGGTGAAATAAAATATGTATTACATGTGTGTGTACAGAGACCATGAATGATTGTAGAAAATAGAAATGGTAGCGTGTCAATCTACAATTTAAAAATTTGAACTACTCTGTATCCTGCAAAATACAAACACATCCAAATACTGTTCTGTTTTGTTTTACCTTCCTGCCATCTTTTCCATCTTCCCTAAAAGGGACAGGGGTGGGAGATGCCGGTATAGAATTCTGCAATATTTTCACAAACCCCTGAGGTACCGTAGTCTGCTTTCTAAACTTTTTTTTTCCTTGCCCGAAGTAACAGTATGGTAGAATAGCACAGCTTTAGAAAGTCAGGAGGAATGACATTTGGGAAATGTTCTGCCTTAGCTGTTTCCTTAAAGAGAACTGCCTACCTCAGATCTCTTCCCTTTGAGGGGGGAGGAATATAACAAAGACTAAAACCCCCCATCCTTGTATCATCTCCCTCATTTTATCTGGATACCTGCTTTATTAGAAAGCTCTCTAATTGATTCCTTGAAACATGGAACTTAAAACTAATAACGCAAAGGAATCCAATTGCCTCACACAGGGCTTGGGAAGGATAGTCTCATCTCTGATTCACTCACAGGCTTTTTCTATCTTACATTATTCATTAATCAAGCTGGAAATCAAGCTTTCAGCATCAGGCCATGGGAGTAATTACTTACAGTTGTGCTTTGTGTTTAATTTTAAGCCGTGATACAAGTTAGGATGGCCATCTTCCTAGGACCCACCTTCTGCACCCCCCTGCACTCTAACTGGCTAAAAAATCCCAAAGTAGCGAACTTTCCTCGGCAACAGCCACCTCGGCTGAAACAGCACAGCAGCGATGACTTCAGAGGAAAGAAACATTGCGTGAAAAAATACCCGCTTTATTAATATGTGTGCAAATAAATACTGCAGGAGGGGCCCCATTGTGTACGAAATGAATCACTTTCTTTCAGCTTGACAAGGGGTTCTACTTCTTCAGTGAAAATAATGAAAACAAACATATAAAGACAGTAGGAACACAATAGGCCAGAAAATTGAAACTACAGTCACAACTTTCTCACACACACACCCTCTACAGTAAGCAGGCAGGCCAGCACCAGGAGATATCAGCTTAATGAAAGGACCTGATTTAAATAATGTGATGCAGCATTATGTTATGTACACCTGGATCCTCATTGATCAGAAAATAATTATAAGCAAAGTAGCGCAATTCTGAGCAATGCACTTTTTGTAATGAGCTTACCAAAGGAGACATGTCCAGTCATTCTGGTAATTTAAATTACTGCCTAGTTGGTTGATGGCCTTTACCGGAACAACAAGGGGGGGGGGGGAGAGTAATTTTCAGGGCAGTATCACTTCTTTCTGGACTGTTGCCCGGGGTTCTCTTTTGGGACAACAACGAGGACGTTATCTCTAATAATCTAGCTGCACTTAAACTTGTGTTGCCAGAACTAGACAGAGCAGGCTTACTCTTCCTGAGTCCAGAAGGCCAGGGTGCACCCCAAAGCTGTCAGACCACAGAGCAATCTAAGTTTAAAAATTAAGTCAGTTCAACGTAGAAAGGGTCCTGGGTAAGAGAGAGAAACTGTTTTCAAAAGAGGGAGAGTTGTAAAAAGATCACCTCACTCACTAGGTAGGTTCTAAATATGCATCGTACTAAAATATTTTAATTATTTTTCTCTAAGGGAAATGATCGGGAAATGCACGAATCAAAGCTTTATAAATGATATTTCCGCATGCGATTTGAAGCAATCTCCACACGGCAGCTCTGCGCTCAGAAGGGAAGATAATTGTGGATATCTCGAAGCACATGTACTGCCATTCGGGCTGGAATCAGGCCATGATGGAGGATGAGCTTGGTGGTCCAGCCTGTTCAGACACAAACACCCACTTTGCCCAGATTTGGAGCTAACTTTGGATTTGTTCTGAGGGTGGCTTTGCAAAGTTTAGGAAAGTGCTCCACTGAACTTCTCCCATGTTTTGCGCGAGTAGAAACAGAAGGAAATGTGGTGGTGGGTCTGCCGGGACCAGCCCGAACTGATGCTGCCTAAAGCTTGAGGGTAAAGACAGAGACGGGGAAGAAAAACAACTGAAGCTTTTTGCTAAAGCCCTGATTCAACTAAAGGACACAAAGAAATAAAAACGCCCACATTAAAAGCCAAACAAGATAATAATTGTGCATGTCTGGCTCTGAATCCAGAGGGCAAGGCTTGCGTCACTCGCACTCTGAGTTACCATGGTGAGTGATTTATTGATATATATCAAGAATGAATAGATCAAAGGCAGCGAGATGACAGGTGATCAATCAAATGTCAAATCAAAACTAGCAATCAAGTGGAAAGCTGATTTTTCAGTGGGTGGGTCTGGCAGGAGAAAAATGAACTTTCATATTACACTTCCGAGAAACAAAACCCCAGCATACTATTAAAAAAGCAATTAAGCAACCCAAAAGAAAAAAAAAATCCTTTAGCAGGTCTATTGTGCTGATCCATTAACCTGTTCCTCTCTTTTTTTGGGTGAGGTGGGGTGGTGGTAAGTGAGGATTCAGATGGGATAGTTCCTACCATACAAATCAATTTACAAAGTTTGCAACTCTCTCTGGGCAAAGAAAAACCAGAGCTGTGTCAATGTTCTATGGGGCACCCCCACCCTCTTTAAGAGAAGGGAGAGTGTTGATTAGATTTCTAAACGTGGATCCTTTTAGCAAACATATTCAAAGGTTTATGGGTTTCCTGAAGTGGTTTTGTTCCACCTTGGCGATCAAAGCTAAACTCCCATAGTTCACCCCAGAGCCAGCCTGCAGCCCAGGCTTGGGCAGGGCTCGCACTTCCACTTCAGTGCTTCAACCCCAGGGAGAGAAAACCGCTGTCCCTCCAGGCCAGGAGTCCTGGCACTGACCAGGCAGAGGGATGAGGGGGTGGAAGGACTGTCTGCTACTCCGCACCCCAAATCCTCAGCCCAACTTTGGCCCAAGAAGCAAGAAACAGACTGGGAGAAAGTTAGGGGTGGGGTGGAGGGTACAGGGAAAAAAGTTTAAGGAGGGAAGGCTTGGTGGGATAGCACCCCCACCCAACCAGAGCCTGCAGAGGGGAGGATTCAGGAGATCTGAGAAGGCAAGAGAGGACGGGGTTATCCTCAGGGCAGAGAGGGATACCCGAGCGAGCGACTCCCCAGAAAGCTGGGGGGCTGGCATCCTGGGCACCAGGGCCAGGAGTGTGGCGAGGGGCTCTGTGCACAGAGAGGCTGAGGGGCAGCCCCGAAGCGGAGCCTTCTCTTACCTGCCGCCCGCTTGGGTGCCTGCTGTTTCCTCCTTGGCATCGCTCAACTTCGCTCCAGTCCCACTTCTGGCGCCCCAGCCCCAGTTGCGCGCGGGGCCCGCGGTCTCGCTCGCCTGCCGGGTCTCCTCCGCCTCCTGCCCGGTGGCTCCTAGGGCGTCTTGGCCTCTGTCCCCCTGACGATCCCCCCTGCAACTCCTCCACCGCGGGCCAGAGACCCCCCTCCTGGGTGGCAGACACGGGTGGCTTGTGACGGCTGGTTTGAAGTAGAGGTTGGCTGTGCCTTGTTTGTTTGTTTGTTTTGAATTTTTTTCCTCTCTTTCTCTCTCTTTTTGTTTTTTGCTTTTTTGGATTTTTTTTGTTTTTTGTTTTTTTTTGTGACTGTTGAGACACTTGATTTCTTTATTAAACATCCAAGATCGGGTTCGGATGGAAGGGACGAGGGGCGCACACGCGCCACACGCACAGGCGCGCGTAAAGATAAGGAAGAAAAAAAAAGGCGATCCTGGGAAGGTAGTGGTTTCTTCTTCTTTTTCTTCTTCCTCCTTCTCCCCTTTCCCTCCTCCTCCACCTCCTCCTCTTCCTCCTCCTGGCCGATCTCTATGGCGGATCCGCGCTGGGGGGAGAGATCACTCACTGTAGGTTTGTGGCTGCTGTCAGATCCCGTCTGTGAGTGATATGCGAGAGGACAGGCGCGGGTTTGGGAAAGACAGAAAATCTGGAATTCACTCACTCACACACACACACACACACACACACTCACACACAGACACACGGACACACTCACACACGCACGCACTCCGCTTCCTCTCACACACTCACACCCCCACATATGCACACACACATACACACACACACACACACACACACACTCACACACACAAGACAGGGCGAGGCGATGCCAGCAAACATCGATCCTGCTGAACAAACTGAACATTAACAAACTCCTCCTCCTCCTCCTCTCCCCGCGACCTGATGACAGGGAGAAATTTACTCCCCAGCCGCAGAGCGCCAGGCAGAGGGAGTCTATTAAAGGGACAGTGTCCCACCAGGGAGCGGGGCTGGGGGCGGGGCGGGCTTGGCACCCCTGCCCCTGCTTCTGTTCTCAGGGAGCCCTCTTCCCCTGTGTGAGGACCTACCCACCAGCCACAGGGACAGCCCTGGGGGAGGAGGGAGAAGGGAGGGGGATGTGGGAGGAAAGAGAGCAGGGTGATGGCTAAACTGGAAGCCAGGAAGGGAGCTGCAGGGGGCCAAGGCCAGCCAACCAGCAGGGACCATGGACAATATTCAGAGGCTGAGAACTTAGATTTGCTTTGGAGAGGGAGGGGGAGGGCACTTTATCTGGTGATGACCTCCACCCTCTAAGTCTCTTAATCTGACCACAAAGATGTCCTCCCCACCCCCTTAAGTTGAATGATGCCCCTGTCCCTCCCACTTCTTGTTAATCAGTGGATAGTCATAAAAGCAAAAATCTCCCATTGGTGGCCTCCTTGAGAGTTTCATCACATATTCTTCTCTTTGTTTTGCTTAAATGGTATTTATTGCGTACCTATTATGTGCCTGTTCTGGAGACACAGCAGCCAGTAGAGAAAGGGAAGAAACTGGTCCTCTTAGTGTTTATATTTTAATGCGGGAGCAGACTGGTCACCCTTAGGTATCCAGTCATTGCTGAAATCTCACTTCCCTCCAGAGGCCTGCCTTAAAAGGTCACACACACATACTTGCCACCCCATTTCTCTATTTGTCCTCTTTTGTTTACTGTTACATCCCCAATGACGACAAAGAATAAGACATATAGTAAGTGCCCAATTAGATACTGGTTGAATGAATGAAAAGCCAACAAATACACAAGATAATTTCTGAAGGAGTGGGAAGCTCCAGACTCAAGGCAGGAGATGCCAGTCAGGCAGAGACAGACTGGAGCACATGTTGTAACAACCTTGCTCTGGGCCCGGCGCTTCTGAGGTGCTGGGGTCAGGTCTCAAGAAACTCTCCTTCCTGCAGGAGAGTAACAATAAAGGCGGCCAGTGATGCCAGCTGGGGTGCGCGGTGTACTAGTTGCATAGTTAACCGGGATGTGGAGGAAGGGAGGTGGTTATCAGACAGGGCTTCCAGGGAGAGTCAAGTCAAAACTGAGTCCTCAATATGGAGGTTATTAAGCAAAAGGGGGCACTAACAGAGATAGCCTTAGAATAAAGAGGCAGCCTAAGTCAACGCTTCTTGCGTAAAATCCCCAGAGGCCCTTGTTGAGATGCACATCCCTAGGCTAAACCCTAGAACAAGACGTGTCTGGCACTATTGACATTTTGGGCCATATTTGTTGTTGTGGTGGTGGAGGCTGTTCAGTGCGATGTAGGATGTTTAGAAGCATCCGCAGCCTCTGCCCACTAGGTGCCAGGCCCTTTCACCCTCATGTGACAGCCAACATTGTTCTCAGACATTGCCCAATGTCCCCTGCGGGGCAAGATTGCCCCTTGGTGAGTACCACTGCCCTAGACCTTGGGAATCTGAAACCTCGGGGTGAGGGCTCAGGATTCTGCTCATTGAACAAGTGGTCCCACCCTCACCAGTGAATCTCCTGCTCACTCCAGTTTGAGAATTTCTGCAAAACACCTTTGTTCTTCGAGAATCAGACACACCCAACATTGTAATCAAAAAGCCAACTCAAGCTTAGATATAATATAATTTAGGAGTTCAATGGGTGCCATTGTTACTGTGGTCATTGTTATGGGGTTTCACCTATGCCCGCTTTTCGCTATCATCCGCACATGTACCCACCAGAACTGAGGCCCGAAGGGTGTGATCTGGGGCACCTCCCACCAAAAACCACGCAGCTGCCACCTTAGCCCTCACTCAAGGGGAATTACCAACTTGACTAGTTCCCACAAACATTTTTCTTAACTGTTCTTCGGGGCCATAGGTAAGGTAACTTTCCCATCTTGCTACTCAGCCACAACCTGTTATCGTCACTGTTTGCAAAGTGACGCTTGGTCATTTTAACATCCCCACATGGGAAGCAAAGGCTCATTTCTCCTTCTCCTGTAGGAGGTACAAATGCTTAACTCACCTACCCTAAGTCACCCAAGCCGCCTCCACCCAAGATCAACCCCACCCAATCCCAGCCTAGTCCTTAAGCAACCAGGCAGACAAAACCCTACTTTTTAGTTGACAATGGTATTAACTAATTAACTCTAATTACCTAATATGTCTTACAGGGTGCTATGCTAGGCCAGGGCTTGGTGAGGAAAGCCCCATAGGCCTCTGTGTCAAAGACACAGTCTCAGGGTCTGGAGGGAGAGGCTTGAGGCCTGAATCAAAGGAGACTGAGACCAGGTGCTCACAGTGACTGCTCCCAGCGCTAGGGAAACCCATGCCTGGGGTTTGGTGTTCACATTACATTCAGTCATTTAACAAACATCTACCATATTACTTAGGTGCCAGCCTTGCCCCAAATGCAGGAGGTGCTGAAGTGCATAAGATAGAATCCTTGCCTTCAAAAAGCTTCTGTTGGAATGACACCCAAAGGACTAAGTGAGCACCAGGAAGGAGGGAAGTTGGGGGCTGGACCCAGGCTCGGACAGAATCTAGACGGAATTCACCGGAATAGTTGACTCTGGGCTAGAGTCTCTCCAGGTCGCTCCCCAGGATTATTTTCCAAATGTTTACCTCCTATTTCTCCTCTTTCCCAGTAGCTGGTTATATAATGGGAGTGTGTGTGTGTGTGTGTGTGTGTGTGTGGGGGGGGGGGGGTTATAATACCTCTGCTAAACCTAGCCTTCAGCCGGCTACCAACACATTCTTGGACCCAGTCTTTGGGAGTGTTTTTATTCATTTGCATTATTTTCCTGCTGCTGCAATTGTAGGATATTTAGCTTGGTTATCAACAAAGATGTTGGCTACTCCAGTAGGATGCTGGCCACCTGGCGCCCAGGTGTTGTTCAGTGGTTAGATATGACATTGAAACACACTGAGCCACACAGTAAAAGTTATGCCCCTTCAATCTGAGAAAGTCTGTTTGGTGCTGGTGTGTCTTCTATGCCTAACAATTGCTACCCTTTACTTTCCAACTAAGAAACCACAGATCGCAGGCCTAGAATGTGGGAAGGGACAAGAGTACCTGGCTAGACTTAAAAGAATGGTTTGTTTTTATTGACTTCACTTTAAGGTTACCTCTGTCTTAGTGAAAGATACTGCTCTTCATTTATGAGAGCAATCTAAAGTTTGATATAATGTAAATATTTAAAAACTAGATATAGCTAAGGGATGATAGAGAATAAATAATGTGGGGTGTGGAGATGGCTAAATGTGAGAAAGATGATAGAAACAGGCATGGCTAGAATTTGCAACCACAGACTCTAGCACTTTTGGACACTTCTTCCAAGAGTTGGTGGCTTGGAATGATGCTATGTTTGCATCATTCCAAGCCATCCTAGAACCAACACTCAAACTGTGGACTGTGGAAAGCGTGAATGGATTGGGATGACTCCACTGATCTTCCAGAAAGAACACTATCCCCACACTGGCTCAGCATCAGAATCACCTGGGGATTTTTACTTCTTAATAAAGAGGCACAGGCCCCACCCCAGAATTACTAAAGTAGATCCCAGGGTGTGGCCAGCAAATCTGAAATTTTAGAAGTTCCCAAGTGATTCTGTTAAGGAGCCAGGCACAGGAACCTTACTTGTGCAAAAGTTGAATTTTGCAACAAGTGAATAGAGCTCGTAGTTCTCACATGTAAGAAACTGCCAGGGTAGCTGTTGTTGGATTCACTCAAAAGTGTGGCTGAGAAGCCATTGGATGGCCTTATTAAAGCACATACTTACCAGACTGATTTTATTTTGTTAATACCCACCTGATGATATTTTTCCATTGATTTTTAGAGTAGAGGGAAGGGGGAGAGACATACAGAGAAAGAAACATCCATGTGAGAGAGACACATGGATGGGTTGCCTCCCACATGCGTCCTGTCCAGGGCTGGGGATTGAGCCTGCAACCAACGGCCATGCCCTTGACTGGAATCCAACCCTGAACCCTTCAGTCAGAGGACCGACCCTCTAGCCACTGAGCCAAACCGGCTAGGGCATCATACTGACTTTTTTTTTTTTTTTTGGTTAGTTTTCCTATCTTGCCACTGAGTTCCAACCCAGTGTAACTAAAACAAATATTTGCCAATGTCTACCTTGTGCTAACCACTGCCCTTATCACTGGACATGGGGCAGCCAGTGACATTCTGGAGCAAAGGGAGGTGTCTCAGTCACCGGAATGCCTCCAATAGAATACGTTTCACAGCTTTAAATTTTCTTTTCCCTCCAGTCAGATTCCTCCCCCCAGTTCTGCTCTTCCTCCTCTAAACTCAAATGCCATCTCCTTTTGCCTATGCTCTCTGTCCCAGTCTTCTTCTCATCCTTCAGGGCAGGTACAACCACCTGGAAGTAGCTTTTTCATGTACAGAGTGTTCCAAAAATGTACACCCACTTTGAAAAATTCAATTCCAAAGGATTAAATCTGGGGGAGGGGGGAAGGAAACATCAAATGAGCTATCAGAAAAAAGTAGGTAAACACTTTTTTGGACACCCCAAATTTGTCCATTTATTATCTGTCTATCCTATTTAAAATGTAAGTTCTGTTTACCTCTATATCCCCAAGTCCAGCACAGTATGGCAGGCGTTTTGTCCATGTTTTGTTATGACATCAATGAGGAAGAAAAGGAAAATGATTCTGGCCAGGGCCACGGTCTGTGTGGAAGTTTGCATGTCTCCCCATGTCTGTGTAGTTTGCATGTTCTACCCAGGTCTGTGTGCAGTTTGCGTGTTCTCCCCAGGTCTGAATGGAGTTTGCATGTTCTCCCCAGGTCTGTGTGGGTTTTCTCTGGGCCTCTGCTTTCCTCCCACATCCCAAAGATGTGCTCTGAGGCCAACACTGTCTAGGTTGCCGCCAGCCTGAGTGTGGACGGCTGGGTGTGAGTGCCTGTGCCTGTGATGGAGGGTGGAAGGTGGCTGGTCCAGGGCTCCTCCCAGCACCCTGAGCTGCAGGAAGACGCTCCCTCCATCCAGAACTAGAATCATCAGGTTGGAAAATAATCATTTTATTTGTTTTTATTAATCTTTTAAAACATATATGTATAGCTCACATTTAAAAAAAAAATGTTTGGGTCTTTAGAAATTTTGTGATTTTTTTTTTACCATAAATATGCCATAGGACCTTACCTCTTGTTTTACCAATTAGCCTATTGGAAAAGGTTTTATTTCCACAAGGGCTTGCTTAAAGTCACAGCTTCTAAGAACTATCAATAACCTTAAAGTGAGGGCTTACCGCCTTGGTTCTCAGTGAAAATCTGTGGCATGACTGAAGGCCAAGCTCAGCACTCTGGCAAGAAAAGATGTACTTCAAAAACATAGGGCTTCCTTAGGGATGGGTAAACAGCACCCAGTGTGTGCCTCTCTTCCTTTGTCTCCCCATCCCTCCCTTTCCTCCCTCTTGTCTGTTGCCTCCTTCAAATCCTCCTTTAAATATTGCTTCTTTCAGGAAGGCTTCCTGGGTGGATCCCAGGTGATTCAACCTTCTCCCGTCCATATCTTCTCAAAACAAAGAGACTTGTCTAGAGTATGATTCCAAATATATGAGTGTGCCAACAGGTAGAATGAATCTATGCTTGGGTAATGGTGGCAGTTACTCTTGAAAGTGTGCCCAGGAGGCTGCTGGGGGCCTGGTATTGCTCTGATGTGGGGTGCTGGTGATGGTAGTGCATTTCATCTGTTAAGGTGAATTGAGCTTCATGCTCATGAGTTGTGTATGTCTATACTAGTATATGCACATAATACTTTATTTTTAAAAAAGCAGTGTCCTCAAACTTTGCTGACTATCATAATCAATTGGGGTGATTTTAAACATCCCAGTACCAGGGTCTTACCCAGACTCATTACAGCAGTCTATGGGGGCGGGAACCCAGCCAGCAATATTTTTAAAGCCCCTCCCAATGACAGTCAGTATCCCAAACAATTTTGTCCTCGGGGAAATAATTCATTGCCTTCCCTTTATGTCACTTCAGTCATTGAGGACACCCTTCTTCCCAGGAACCATTTTGTGAAAACTTGAAGGTGGCAATCTCTGGTTATTTCCTCCCCTCTCGTGGTACCTGGTGCCATCATGTTGGTGGGAAGAACCCCGTCAGAGGAAATCCCAGATCGATCATGGAGACTGATGGGAAGAAAGTAAGGTGGGTGTTGGGATACAGAGCAGGGGTGGAGGCAGGGCCAATTTTAGGGAGCTCATGAAAAGGCTTTCTGAGAAGATAACATTTACACTGAGACCTGTCAGGGTGAGAGAGAGGGGGGAGCAGAGGAGGAGGGCTGGGGCTAGATCATGGGTGACATCATTCGTCCTAATACCGAGTTTAAATCATTTTTTTTTTTTTTTACCATTGATAAACACTAATTTATTTCTTTACATCCCCAAAACACCTTGTTCACTAGGGTGAGTTTGTTCAACAAACAGAGGAGAAATGTGTTATTCTCCTCGGTGGGAACTTGCTCTCTGAGAAGAGTTCAGGAGAATGACAGTACAGTTTGGGGACATCTGGGCATGGACATGCTTGCTTCTAAGAATAAATCCTCCAGAAGTTGTTGGGCTCTCTTTTTAAAAAAGATTTGGATTTCGCTAGGTGTAGAATTTCCAACAGCAATTAAGCGTTATGTATATTTTAAATGGGGCGGATGCTCAGGGGGCAGGCTGGGGTTGCGGGAGCTGTTAGGTTTAACATATATCACATTTCTCCCTTGGAGTTGATTACTTGCAGTTGGGCCCAGTGTTTTGCTGCTGCTGAAGGATCCAGACCAAGTCACTGGCCCAGTAATCCATTGCTCAAGTTCATTAACGGCAGGAAGACATTAAGTGAATGTAAGGACTGGAACAGCCTGGAAACCATGTGACGAGCAGCCTTTAAGTTCTGGGCTCCGGTATATTTTATGCCACCTTGACTGTGCATCAAGCTCGCCTTCCTGGACTCATTAGAACTGTGCGCCCAAAGGTGCCCCTCAACTTTCAGAAGCAAATAGAGGATGATATAATTCGCTCTGAGAACACCTTTCTGTCTTATCCGGAGCATGTCTTATCTATTATGATTAGGCATTAAGCGTCCTATTGTCCTGAAAATTTCATGAGATTCTACCCCTGCTTGCTGGGATTATGTCAAAGTGACGTGTCCTGAATGCTGTTCTCACCCATCAATGCGACTTGTCTTTGCTCCTTAACTGTTGCTGGGAAGGCCAACGCGGCGAAGGAACCACAGGCTGAACGTGTGGGACAGCCCCAACCGCTGTGAATCCTCTTTGGTGTGTTTTGCTTTTGGTTCCCAAGATAAAGGTTTGAGAGCAAGTGGTCCATTTGGGAGAGGTCCTAGCCTCCAGTAGGGAAGGAAGAATGTGAAAAGGGAACAGGGGCAGCCAGTCCCGGCTGCTGGCAAGCCGGTTACCACTGTGGGGAGCACTGGGAGTAAGTGAAGACTGTGCATGTCCCAAATCCCCCATTAGGAGTGAAAGCGGGGCATTTATCCACCGCCTCCTGCCAGTCATGGCTTGAGGGCTCCCTCCTCCCTGCAGGCCAGGGGCCAGGGTGCTGACTGTTAAGTTGGGATGTGGAGAGTGGGCAGGACCCCAGGCAGCTGGCTGGACTGAAACCCTCCCAAACTGTGGGCTTCACAAGGGCAAGGACCAGGACTGTTGTTTGCTGCAGTGTGTCCGCCTCTTAGCAGTGCCAGGTGCACTGCATGCCTCTAATAACAGCTATTGAATGCCCCAGTATATTCAATGGGTGGTTGTTGAGCACACAGGGGCCTCCACGCCGAGCCTCGGCTAGCGGCTCTGTCTGTTTTAGTCTATGGGTTTGTAGTCATGTATTTAGCACTTGCTTACAAGTCTCTTATTCACTGATTTCTTCAGTTTCCTCTCTCCCAAGTGTACTCACTTGAGCTCAGGGGTCTCTCATCCACCCTGTCACACCTCTGAAGGGGTGGAGAGCAGAGTTATTATCATCTTTGCTCGAGCTTTTAAACAAAGTGAGAGATATGTGATGTGATACTGACGAGTGTGTTCGTAAGTGTGAGGTGGGTGCAGAATCTTTGAAATTAGGCTTGTCCCAGACAACTCGGGTCATAGGCCCACTTGTGCAGAGCAGGGAAGAAAGGTAAGCGTAGGTTTGGAATCAGACAGGCCTGAATTTAAAAAGCACTCTCACTACTTGGTAAGACTGTGGCCTCGGGCATGTTGTTGAGCCTCACAGCCTCAGTTTTCCCATCTATAAAATGGGGATGATGGCATCTTGATTCCACAGGGGAGTCACAGAGAGGATTGCATGAGCTGATGTAAAACAGCATGGCATCTGACACATAGGAAGCAGGACCCCATTTTTAGCTTTTTCATTCTTTTATGGGTTGATTGACTATGGTGAACAGAGTGCTTCCAGCTATTTCTGATCCATACAGGGGGATAAAACTGACATCAGCTCGGCCCCTACATTTGCAAGGGCACCGAGTTCCAGAAGCCAGTCAGGGAAGCTTAGAGCCTGTGAAGGAGTCACGAAGGCAGCAGACCACAAATCCAAGCCCTTGGTGACCACAAGCCCCTGCAGGTCCCTCTTCTCACTAATGTTCATCAAGTACTGCTCCAACCAGGCACTGGGCTGCGTGCTGGGAAGGAGCAGCAGGAAATAAAGCACTTACCTGGCTCTCAGGGAATTAAAAGTCTAGGGAAAGACAGGGAAATTATAGTGATGCCTGATGATGATAACAGCTAATATTTATGAAGCACTTGGTCCCAAACAAGTATAAACTTACATTCAGTGAGGTAAAGTGCTTTGTTGTATGTGTCCATTTTACATATTAGGAGACTGAAGCACAGGGAGGTTACGTAAGTTATCCAAGGTTATGGAGGCAGCAAAGGGGGAGGCCGGATTCAGAGCCTCCTGTGTGGCTGCAGCCCTGAAACTCAGCACTGGCATCGCTCCATCTCAGTTATGCTGCGGCCACAGTGACTTTTTCATCACAGTTTGTCTCGTTAGAGCTTTGTGTTTCCTTGTTCATATTCCGAAGCCTCAATCCTTAGACTCAGCCTGTGTGTTATCTCCTAGAGATAATATAGGTGCTGGGGCCCCATCTCCAGAGGCTCCTATTTAGTAGGTCTGGGGAGGGGTCCAAGACTGTTTCTAACCAGCTCCTGGAGGACATCAAAGTGGTGAGTCCACAGATCACGCTTTGTGTTGCCCGGTTACAACATGGGTTCTATTTCTTCCCAGGGACACTTGACAATGTGTCAGGAGACACTTTTTTTTAAAATGTATTTTTCAAATATATTTTTATTGATTTCAGAGAGGAAGGGAGAGGGAGAGATAGAAACATCAATGAGAGAGAATCATTGATTGGCTGCCTCCTGCATGACTCCCACTGGGGATCGAGCCTGCAACCCAGGGAATATGCCCTGACCTGGAATTGAACTGTGACCCCTGGTTCATAGGTTGATGCTCAACCCCTGAGGTATGCCAGCTGGGCTGGAGACACTTTTGATTGTCACAGCTCAGGGTATGCTACTGGCATGGATGGTACAGGCCCGGGTGCTGCTAACATCCAGCACCGGCTGCCCAGGCAAGCAAGATGCTCCCCCAAAGCCGGGAGGGCTGAGGTTGGGAAAGGAGAGGGGTTCGCACGGCCTGGGAACCTTCCTGGAGGAATCCTCTGGGGGTCTGGTCTCAGGTGGGGATTCTGATCAGGTTGGTCTAAGTGGAGTCTGAGCAGCATTTCTCACAAGTTCAAATAGACAAATTGACGCTGCTGCCGCTCCCACCCAGGGGCGCGCGGAGCCCAGGCGCACGGCCTTGCTTGGGCACAGGTTTGAACCATGGTCTTGACGGTGAACTGCTGCCCCCAAACCCAAACACCTTCCTGAGTCAGTTCAGTGCAGAAGCAGCTCCGAGTGCAAATAATCCCCTTTCAACTGCCCTTCGGGCCCCACGCTGAGGCGGAGGAGCTCCAAAGGAGGAGATGTTTCTGCCCAGAAGCAGCGAGGGACCTGAGGGGCCGGTGACAACGTGGACGAGTGGGCAGGCGGCCTCGCTTCAGGCCGAGCAGTGAGTCGAGCCCATTGTTGCTGGAATCGTGGCTTCTGTCCAAGAGCTGCACGTTGACGATGGGTTTGCATCTGCCTGACTCGCAGGTCTGCAAACGCGAGATGAAAAAGTGGCTGTTTTTAAAATGGTCGCTCTCTGGGGAGAGGGGTCCGGAGAAATGGGCTGTGCGTCCAGCCTCCAGAGATGGCACCCAGCCCCTGTGATAAATGGCAACATTAACAAGGTTTGGTTGGGAGGGGACCTCCAGATTTATGACTTCCTGTCTCCGCCAGCAGATGTCATTATGGCCGACAGAACAGAAGGGCTTTCAAGAGCTGGCTGGGGTGGAGCTAAAAGAGGGGAAATAAAAATAAAATAAAAGGCAGAAGCCAAAGCCAGTGTTTGCTCAGTGGTGCTATTGTTGATATTGTCATTTTAGGGACACAGGGGAGGTTTACATTAAACCGCCCGTCTTGTGATATCTCTGGGGTCCAGCTTCCAAGGTTTAGGCAGAAACTCTCAAATGGACACGCATATTAGCCTCAGTGAAGTAAGAAAACCCGCAGGGTTTGTTCCTGCCTGTTTGTGCTCTTCAAACCTCTCCAGATAAAACGAACACCACACTGAACGAACACATACTTTACCCCATCACTTTAATGGGGTTTTAAATATATTTATTTTACAAAGTCAGCAGCCTATTCTGAAATTCCTTTGCTGTATGTACACATTTGCCCACCTATAAATTGTATTATGGGATGCCATTGATATTTTATGTGCCAGAATTTTTCATTGCCTTGAGAAATGATGTAAATTTGGCCTTCTTTATTGGGCCCCAAACCCCTGTTAATAAGTACAACTGCTAACACATACTTAATGCTAATTATAGGTCATGTTTCCACATTTCCTCTTTTTAATCCTCGCCTGAAGAGTTATCTTCTGCAGGTAAAGGAAGCAATTTTTTTTCTAGTTGACTTTCTTACCTAATGAACATTTGAATGTACGCTTTTGGCTCAAGTAACCAGTGTCCCAAACTGTGACCCAGAAGGAATAACTGGTAAGGGATACTGGGATGTCTTTACTCCTCTCATTTGCAATTCATCCCCCATCATGGCTGCAGGGCCAATGTGCCTTGGCAGAAATAGAGAATCCTGGAGGGCTTCATGGAGGACAGCTATAGGGTTTCTTTTGCTCTTGCTATCTTTAAAAACAAAACTGATTTCAAGCAAAAACTTGATCAAGAGCCTTCTATAATTCATCAGCAGCCATGATGTTATGTACATGTGAATGTCTGATTTTTGAAATAACACCATAGATATGAAAACAGCCACCCCTTCTCACTTCTCCCCCAGGGCAAGCCACTTTGGAGTGGCAGTTTGGTGCTGTGCTTAGCTAACTGGCTTTGGAGGCTCTGAATTCTTTTCCTGGCTCTTCCACTCACTGTATTCTTCTGGGCAAGTTCCTCAAGCTGTTTTCTCATCTCACCTGTAAAAGGTGGCTAATAATAGCACCATTCACTTAGCATTTTTTAAAAATAAGGATTGAATGCAATGTTCACAAAGTGATTAGCCAAGTGCCTGGCACAGAACTCAATAAATTAGCTATTGTTGTAATGATGAATGTTAAAATATCTTCCCTCTTTACAACTGTTTCACAGGTAGACATGCAGAGGCATAGACTGATCCACTGGCCACCCAGAAGACAAATCCAGTAACAGTAATAACATTAACTGTAGCTGTCATCTATGGAGCACACGCCGAGTGCCAGACTCACGCCCAATGCTTTCCATGCAAAACCTATTGAGTTTAATTCTCACAGTAACTTTAAGAGGCCAGTACTTTACCGCCCATTCTACATATATGCAAGCACAGATTGCAGAGTTCAAGCCAGTGGTTCTTAAACTGTGGTGGGTGTCAGAGTCATGTGGAGGCTTGCTGAGTCCCTTCCCAGAGTCTCTCTGTTCAGTAGGTCTGGGGTGGGGACCCAAGATTTTCATTTTAACAAGTTCCATGGTGAAATTGTTTCTGCTGATCTGGAACCTCATTTGAGAATCACTGGTTTCAGTAATAAGTAAGTAGCAGAGTGAGTTTTCAAATTTCAAAATTAACCAAAGAACATATATGTATAACCCATGGATACAGGCAATAATGTGGTGAAGGCCTGGGGAGGGGCAGGGGCTGGATGGAGAGGGGGTGGGGGGGCAGGATGGAGGACATCTGTAATATTGTCAACAATAAATAAATACAATTTTAAAAAATAAAAAAAATGTTAAATGCACTTTTAACACACTGATGTTACTTCAAATTTCCCACCATCAGAGTTTTGAGTTAACATTTGGTGGTTGCATTCATGGAGCATAATGGTTTGGATGGCTACTTGTTTAAATTAAAAATCCTGCCCATGTTGTTCCTTGTGGCACAACACAGCTCTGAATTCCCTAGATGGTCAGGATCTCAGAAACATTTTCAGCAGGAGCATCAAGCCCTGATCTCACCCCCACTGTTGATGCTCAGCAGTCCTGCTGGGTTGCGGGAGAGCGCCTGTGGAGAATTCACCAGGAGGTCTAGGCTGGGGTCCCCTCTGCGCCTGAGAAGCCCAGTGTCTCCTTGGTCTCCAGCACGGCCCATTGAAACATCCAAGGGCCCTGGAGATGTCTTCATTGAATATCTGAAACCCAGACTTTCCCACTGCTCAAGTGAGCCTCTCACGACCAGTCAGCCCAGGGATTGGTGCAAGCTCTAATCTGGAATAAGAGAAGGGTGTGCTGTGGCCCACACTGTGGGTCTCAGGAATGAGGAGAGAGACCTCTAGAAGACCTGGTAAAGATGGGACTGGAGACGGAGGATGCAGAAACAGAGCAAAGAGAAACGAGTCCCTTGGGTAAAGTAACACAGCCAAAGGTCATTGGTATCTTCCTCATTCAGTTGCAAATTAAAAGAACTGGAATTCAAATACATAGGCAAGATTCTTATCACTCAGGAGATTAAACACTCAGGACTTGGGGAAAAAAAAAGGTGAAGTGGAGAAAAAGAGCAGCACCACTGGCAGAGGCAGAAACTGGTTGGTGGGAGACTGGGGATTTCTATTGCCATGATGCAGGAGGAAGGAACAGAACCCACATTTGACTTGGTATGGGAGTCTGGGATTTCATTCTCTCTGTGGAGACTGGGCCAGCTGACCTCTGAAGACCATTTCTCTTCTGACATAGGAAGATGCTATTTAGTCATACTTTCATTCATTCATTCAACAAACATTTGCTGAGTACATATGGACCAGGCATTGTTAGTGACAATGGAGTGTATTCTTTAATGAGTGGAGCAAGACAAAATAGAAAATAAATAATAATCTAGCATATTGGGACATGAAAAGTGACTAGAGAAAAATGAAGAAGGAAAGTGGGTGTGTGTTGCCAGGTAGTGTGATTGAAAAATGGTTACTTTCCATTCCCAACAGTAACTACCCTTTGGTTGCAAGGATAGAAAATTAAGTCAAATTGACCTAAAGACAAAGGGAAAATGTCAGTTGCGCATAATTCAGTAGTCCAGGAGTTACTGGTTGGTTTTCCTCCCAGCGTTCACTCCATGTGTCCTTTCAGGCATAACTTGGATTTCCACTCAAGTATCCAGCTCTTCCCTATTTGATTTGGATACTTCCCAGCCAGCAGACTCCCCCTCTCCCAGAAGCACCAGAGCAAAAGCCAATCAGCATGTTTCCTTCCTTCCTGATCACGGTGGTTGGTTCTTGGGTGGGCAAAGGGCCCAATGAAGCTGAATCTCAAAAATCCTGCCTGAGCCCTTTTATTTACTGAACCAGGAGAGGAGAACTGTCACTACAGCCATCTCATAACCATGAGGAGCAATGACTTAGAATAAAGTACAGAAATGAGATAAAAACAAAAACAAAAACAAAAAAACTCCCAAATTTAGGCTCTTGATAACACTGTCCATCCACTGGATAAACACACTCTTGAGCAAAATTTCCCCTACTTCTGGACTTACCCTTAAAAGAGTAAAAAAAAAAACCCTCCATGTATGGCTCAGAACCATTGGGGTTGGGTGTTTCTATTACTTTAAATAGAAAGTGTCATTGAGATAAAAAGCCCAGGTCAGGAATGGCCACCCCAGGTGCTCATCAATGACCTCACCGAGCTCTCTTCACACCTCCCCAGTTTCCCTTTATGTGGGATCCCCTCTCAGCCTGGCTCTTCCCACATTGACCACCCACAACACCAGGTCTGTGTTCTTTTTCCTGGAAGCACCTGCAAACTTTGCACATATCCAGGCTGTGCTACCTGGGGCTGGAGCCCATCTCTGACCCATCACTGAGGAAGGGAGATGGGACAGCAGCTCACTCTTTGAATCACCGGGCTCCCCTGCCTCACTATCATAGCCGTTGTTTGAGAGAGTTGTCTCTTCAAAGAAAAATGAAGAAGTTGATGAGCACTTGTGTCTGTTTTTCTTTAATTTGTGGGCAAAGACTACATACAGGTGTGAAAAATAAATCCTCTTTAGCAACCCAGAACTGTTCAGTATGAGTTTTGTTCTATGTAAGAAGGAACATAATAAAAAATATATGAAGGAATTATTATCAGAAGGGTGGAGTATGGATGTTGAACAATCAGAAACCCTACTTATCCTAGCTAATAAAAGAGTAATATGCAAATTGACCATCACTCCAACACACAATATGGCCGCCCCCATGTGGTCAAAGATGGCTGCCCCTATGTGAACACAAGATAGCCACCACAAGATGGCCGGCAGGAGAGGGCAGTTGTGGGCAATCAGGCCAGCAGGGGAGGGCAGTTGGGAGGGACCAGGCCTGCAAGGGAAGGCAGTTTGGGGGCAACCAGATCTGCAGTGGTAGGTAGTTGGGGGGGACCAGGTCTGCAAGGGAGGGCAGTTGGGGGTGACCAGGCCTGCAGGGGAGGACAGTTAGGGGTAATTGGACTGGCAGGGGAGCGGTTAGGGAGTGATCAGGCTGGCAGGCAGAAGTGGTTAGGGACAATCAGGCAGGCAGGCAGACAAGCAGTTGGGACCCAGCAGTCCTGGATTGTGAGAGGGATGTCTGACTGCCCATTTAGGCCAGATCTTACCTGGGGTCCCAGATTGGAGAGAGTGAAGGCTGGGCTGAGGGACTCACCTCCCCCTCGGTGCACGAAATTCATGCACCGGGCCTCTAGTTTACTATAATGTCTAACTTTCTATTTTTAATGCCTCACTTTCCCCATCTGTAAAATGAAGAGGTTGAGATAAAGTAGAAAAACACTTGATGCTCATGCCCCTTCTGCTCTGCTTGAAATGTTGATGTGAAGTGTGACACCTGGACAAGGTAGCAAATCTGCAACCATGGGTGACACAGAGTCAGTAGGCTGGTCCTGGTGGTGCAGGAGAGACAGACACAGTGGGGCATGGTGGCTTGCACAATGCTGGGTCTATATCAAAGCGAGACTCTCAGGCACCCAGGCTCATTGTTGGTGAGATCATGCAAATCTCCATTGCTTAAGCCACAGTTAAAAGTTTCTGTCACTTGCAGTTCAAAGCATTCCACCGGATACAGTCAGACCCAACGGAGTTCCCCAAGCAGCTTACAGTGAGAAGGTATCTGGAGAACAGGCCATTATAAGTGCCACAGTGTCCTGAAGAGGATGTACACGAACTTCTATCAAGGGGAACTCATCATCCCCAGAAAATGCATTTAACAACCAATAACATTTTCTACCATGTTTGAGAATTAGATCAGAGGTTGGCAAATTTTTTCATAAAGGACCCCACAGTAAATATTTTTGGCTTTGCAGGCTATATTGGCCACCTTGACAACTACCCAACTCTGCAGTTGTATGAAAAGAAACCATAAACAATATGCAAATGAGTGGGCATGGTCACACGTTTCAATAAAATTTATTAACACAGCAAATCTAGCTACATTGGCCCATCATTGTTGACTGACTCCTGAATTAGATACAGACATGCATGCAATAAAAACAGGCAATTAAAAATATTTGGTACTACACTTATTAAAATATAGCAAACTTCTTAAAATTTGGCATTACAGATTTCCCAGTGCCAAGCCCTTAAACTCATTTTGTTACCTTCCTAGACTTTATACTCTGAGACTAGTGACTCCACCCTCATGCCTTCCCATGCTCCCTCAAAAGTGAGCTGAGGGATGGGTCTGCTGGTCAGCTACCCAGGGTGCTAGCCTCCAATGGGCTTAGAAACACTAACAGAAGTTGGGAAAATATACATTTGCCCTTCTTTGATGAAAAAAAAATAGACCACTGTAAAGTGAAATAGGCAAAGATACACAACACAACATTTGTTAGCCTTGGAATATTTTTGCTGAGGATTTCTGTGGCTAACATACACGGTATGTGTAGTCAGCTCAGAGACGGTCATTGTGGTTAGCAGAAATTCCAGAGCCACACAATGTGTAGTGGGCTGTGATTTACAAGGGATGTGATTTATATTGTGAATATTAAACCTTCTAATATACCTCCCAAGAAGTTGCTTGGTTTAGAGAAGTCACAAAAGAATGTCAAAGAAAAACTAAAACTGCAGGAAAGTTGGGAATATTTTGTCTTTTTTATTTTTTAAAGAATATTGTCTCTGTTTAGACCAATGAAAGTAAATTATAGAGTAATTATGATTCCGAAAAAAAGAAAACATCCAAGGAAGATCCGATTCTCTTTACTCTTGTTAACTATATCTTGGACAAAATTTTAAAAGACCCTGAATTAAATAGTCAGTGGATTATTAGTCCACATGACTCTCATTATATTAAGGCCCACCTTAGTATAAAGTCTAGGAAGGTAACAAAATGGAATGGGTTGGACCTGAGACAGTAGGGAATAGTGGCCACTGGGGCAGACCAGAGAGCTTATATCATGTCTAAGGGAGGCAACCTCTATACAAAACTGCTTTCGGACTCCAGGACATTGTTTCTCTTCTTCTTTTAAAAATATATATTTTATTGATTTTTTATAGAGAGGAAGGGAGAGGGAGAGAGAGTTAGAAACATCAATCAGCTACCTCCTGCACACCCCCTACTGGAGATGTGCCCACAACCAAGGTACATGCACTTGACTGGAATCAAACCTGGGACCCTTGAGTCTGCAGACCGACATTCTATCCACTGAGCCAAACCAGTTAGGGCTGTTTTGCTTCTTAGAGAAAATCTCTAGATCTTTAGAAGAAGGTGGTAATCTAATCTTGAATGTGAAAGTTCCCAGTTTTATATAAACTTTGTGCAAATTAAGTAAAATATCTCTGTGGCTCAATCATACCTTAGATTTTTAAGTCTATCACAATCTCCATTACACACACACACACACACACACAGGCTTTTCTAGACAAGAAGCACACACTTTCAGCATTACTGTCAGGAGGCACTGGACAATGCTAAAGGATAGCTGTTCATCTGAATGGTCAAGTTTCTCCACCAGCCTTCTGCATGCAAGATGAACTGTCGTAGAACATGGCATTCCTTTATGTATCTCATGCTATGGATCTATTAGTGTCGCTATTTATGGAGAGGAGAGAAGAGAGCGATAATTTATACATACATTTGTTTTGGAAAAATTACACTCCCATCCTCTGATTGGCTTGAGTCCCCAGAATATCACTTCCCTGTGATAGATAATGTGGCTGGAAGGGGAAATGCTAAATTGTTTAAGAATTTCAAATTTTTATATTGTAGCAGACTGTGTCATCCACTGAGCCACTCCATTTATCCCCCTTCCCAAAATGTCACACAAAGAAAAGTGATCACAACAGTTTACACATGCCAAACACAGTTGTGGAATAAGCAACAGAGAAAGAAGCGCAATAGAAATACCACTCCTGGAGAGGATTACAGTATTTAATCTCATTTAATCAAAGTGTTGCCAGTTGATATCTTCAGTTTAAGTAGGAGACAAAGATTATATAAAGGAGAGTAGTGACAAAAATCCTACTCCGACATTTTGAAAGGTGGGACTTCTGAGGTACTTTAGGAAGAAAAAATGACTACATTTACCTATGTTGAAAAATGTTATTGTGCCCAACTGGAGTGGCTAAGTTGGTTGAGCATCATGTTGCACACTGAAAGATTATTGGTTTGATTCCAGGTCAGGGCACATACCTGGGTTGCAGGTTTGATCCTTGGCTGGGGCACATACAGAAATCAACCAATTGATGTTTCTCCTACATTTATGCTTCTCTCCCCCGCCCCTTTCTCTCCCTTTCTCCCCACTTTCTTCCTCTCTCTAAGCATGTCCTCAGGTGAGAAATTAAAAAGAGTATTATTGCATTTAATATAGAAAATGCTTCCAAGATGACAATGAATAAGGTAAGATTTCCAATTTAATGCAGTGCTACTTTGAGCTGTTGTATGTTTCAGGAAGATACATTAGGGTGATGAATTGTTTGGTGTGGTGGACCCCACCTATTCTCAACGTCTATCTTCTATTCATCTTCCCCTTTCAGGTAATACCACTGGGAAGTGAATTCTCTCACATGACCAGTCATGCCATTATTGTGATATTGACCCTTTCCCTAGGTTTTGGGGGTGGACCTGACTGGCAAAAGCCAATAATCTTTCTTATCCCATCTCTATGAGTACCATGATTTTATCCATGATGGCAGAAACCCAATCAACACCAATAAAACCTGTGGAGAAAATTCCTAGGACTTCTGGGGAAAAAAGAAGGGTCTCTCTGCTTCTTGAGAGACACACTCTCTGTGGTCTGTGTGGCGTGAAGATACCAGGATTTGAATGGTGTTTTTACTAGTAGAACAGAATACGTGGAACTGTCAATGGGGAGCCATTTGAGGCCTGAAGATGCTGTGGGAGGCAGAGAGGAAATACAGAAAAGAATAAAGGTCTACCTGATGACACTGGATCAAACTGTACCTGAAGCTGGTCCTGGCCAGGCCTTTCAGTGATGCAAATTTATATATTCATTCATCTTCAAGCCACACAGACCACAGAGTTGTTGGAGTTGGAGTTCTTGCACTGTCAATGGAAAGATTTTTAACTTACCATTTGATTGTGTCAAGTGGATGATGGCATATTAACACCCTTCCAATTAGTCACATGGGAACAATAGGGCCATTTTACAGATTTTGTTTAGCAAGTTGTTTTCAAGTGGAATGAATACCTTCTTTCTCCTTTTTCTCCTTACCTGAGGATATATTTTTCTTTATTGATTTTAGAGAGAGGGGAAGGAGGAGAGAGAGAGACAGACATCAATGCAAGAGAAACATCAATCGATTGCCTCCTGTACGTGCCCCAACCAGGGATCGAACCCGCAAACCAGGTATGTGCCTTGATCGGGAATCGAACCGAGACCTTTTGGTGTACAGGATGATGCTCCAACCAACTGAGGCACATCAGCCAGGGTGAAAAGAATAGCTTCTTAAATCATTTTCTTTCTGTCCCCTTGCCCACACTTTCCAACACAGTTCACGTACAACCTTTCCTGTGAATTTATTACTGAGCAAGAATTATAAACACTGGAGTTTTAGATTTGCTGAGGCTGCCCCAAGTCGTGGTTAAAGCATGTGTGTTACATTAGACAGACATGACTTTAAAACCTAGCTCTATAATTTACTAGCGATGTGGCATTGGACAATTTACCTAAACTCTCTAAGATGCTTCTCCCAACCTGTAAAAATACTGCTAATAATAGCTGCTTGTCTCAGACAACTTTCATGAAGATAAAATTAGATAGTTCATGCACAATAGTTATTGTGATGCTGACACTGAATACACACTCAGTAGATGATGATGATGTTGGTGGTGGTGTTACCACACTTAGCAAAGACTCTACCATATAGAAAGAGCCAACTAAATCTAATCTGCAGTTATTAGCCCAATAAATATTTGTTATATGAGCAATTAAAAATTGATGAATAGATGGTTGAATGAATACATGAGTAAATTAAAATATGATTCAATGAAAAAATGAATGGAAGCTGGAAACTAAGAGGCAAGGCCACAAGTAGAGGGGAAGCTGGAAACTGAGAGGCAAGGCCACAAGTAGAGGGTGAGGACAGGGGATAAGAAGGAGGAAGGAAGACCAGAAAGACACGCTGTGCTTTATGGGAATGCCCTTCCTGGGATCTGTGTGCCGTCAGGTGGAAAGTTCTGCAATGCCACTCCCCTCAGACTCTCATTACTGCAGGTCATCTGTTGGGAGACTTTGATGGGCAGCTTTACAGACAGCCATAAAGCAGCACTTATGGCCAAAGTCATCATACTTTGTTAAGTTCTGAGCTCAGCTCACCATTTCCTCTCTTTTCTCTGGGTCCTCATCACTCGGTGCATAGACGGACTTTAGCATAGATGGCTTAATTCCTTCTGATGGCTCCATAGGCTCTGAGATAGAATTCAAGAGGCCCTAAAACCCCAAAGACCATGAATAATAAATAGGATAATATGGCTATTTACTGAGTGTTACTTTAGTCCAGGCCTTAAGACTTGGCCAGCCAAGACAGCTCACACTTTGAACGAACTGCCTCATCCAATCTTCACAACTGCATATGGCAGCTGCACTCATTGGCTTAATTCTGTTGGTGAACAGAGATATGCCAAGGTTGTGACATGTGTCACGGTCACAGGTCAAGGGAGTGGTACTGAGAGGATTTTGGCCCAGGCAGTCCATACCTGGGACCTCTACTCCACAGGGCTTTAGACTGCCTACCCTCCACCTTATGTCAACTCCTACAGCACTTGCAGCTACAAAACACAGTTGTCCCTCTGCTTCCTTTGGAGTTAATAAAAATGAAATCTGTGGGAGTGTTTTAAAATAAAATTCTTCAAATTTTGGACACATAGGCACTTTGAGATGATTTTAAGAGCTCATCTTTATAGATTACTTTGAAAAAGAGTTTTTAAAAATCTCCCTTTCTTATTTCATTGATCCTTAATAGCCAGTAAATAGACTCCTGTTTGGACATGAACTTCAAAGGACCACATAGCCTTCTTGGTGCTAGGTATCTGAACTACCAACCTGATTCTCACAGCCCAGTTTAGCCAGGCTGGCTTTAGGTGGGATTCTGTTTTAGATGTGTTTTCATGTCAAGCTGGCCAAGGAGCTATGCAATTTTCAGGGTTAAGCCACCCCCACCTCATAGAGCATAGAGGAGGGATTAAGAGCTGAGAAACAGTAGCTTAATACATGCACATTGACAACTCACAGCTCTCTTAACTTTGGGAATGGGCTGCAATCCATAGGAATGGGTCCTCAGCAGCGATGTGTATTCGGTATATTTGTCCTTGACTGGTCTGAGCAAAAACACCTGACGCAAATCAGCCAATCAGGTTCTGTCTCCCAGGAACTGGAACGTTTCTATTACTGAATCTAGATCTTGCAGGGGTGTATATAGTCTGGGGCGGCCACATCCTACTAAACAGATTAAGCATAGAGGAAGCTGTCTGTAGTGATCATAGTCTGGAGTAAAGAAATGAAGGTGGGGACAGGAGGAGGGAGGGAAAGGGGGGAGGGGAGAATACCTGGATGACTTTCTGGTTGCTGAATCTAGTCTCTTTCCAACGGTTGGCTATATCTCAGACTTTTTGTTTTCTCTGAGATGCTTCTCCCCTTGTAAAATAATAACTGGATATTCTGACAGCTAAATAAACTGGTTTCTTCTAGTTACACCCCAAATTTAGTGGGGCATCCTGTATTTTATCTGGCAAGCCTATTCACATGAGGTGGCAGAGACAGCTGCCAGCACTCCTAGACATATTTTATTAATGCAACAGTGAGAAGAGGGTTTATTTGGTAAAATTCTAATGTTTATATATATACCAGGTTGTGCCCTATCAGAACAATTTGGCTTACATGCACATCCATGAACTAATCATGGTGACTTAGGAAAAGAAGTAATTTGATGGGGCAGGCATGGCCTGTGGTATGACAATGAAGATGTAGCAAAATAAATATTTGACCAAGAAAACAATTACAGACTTATAAATGGTCAGAAATGAATGTAGAAATAATCTTAGTTCATGATGCTCATTTAGCAGACGAATAGGGGAAATCTAAGAACTCCCTTGACTTCTCCGACAGTTCTGGGTAAAGTCTGGGTGGAACGCCTGCCACCACCTCCTCACATCCAGGGCTCTGTCCAGGGTCTATGCGGCTATCACCATTCTGATATAGACTGGATAAATCAATTAGCACCTATAAGCCTCCCCCTCCTCCCCGCTCCCCGCGCCCTTTCTCCATATACAAAATGAGCAGGTAAAAAGGAAATGCTTGTCAAAACAAAACTCTGTTTGGCTTTCTCCATCTATGGGGAAATTTCCGTGAATGTGTCAATCACTTTGTTGCAAAATAGCCCCTCCAACATGCAATCCACATTTCCTGATGACACGGGCCTATCAATCACTCACTAAATCAAAGCCAAATTTCATGCCAAGCAAAGACCCGTTTGTCAATCACTTTGCCTGCCACACATCCACCAGTATCACCTGACAGCTACAACTTCTACTCTCAAATGCGGTGGGTCTGGTTAAGCTCCTTTGTCTCTCCTAATTGAGTTCCTTTTAGAACCAACTGGTAGCTTAGCAACTAATAATTTATTTTCTGCGACAACTGGCCTAAATTTCATAGCTTTCTTGACCACTGCTACTTGCTAGAAAATCATTTCCCCTCAAGTGACTAAACAGCAGATGCAAGATTTAATGCCGAATTGTTCTGTTATTTCTAATTATAAGCACTCTCCTACTGTTTAAAAGTAAACACAGGACATGTTATAAAATAGACATGATTTTAAATAATTACAAAATATCTTGTAATTTTGACCCAAAGTCTCCATTATTGGTAGCACTAAATACCGGGAAAGAGGTCAATGAGCTAAATACCCAGCAGGCATTAGGTTGTAAATTAGTTCACAAGCACTTGCTGTGAGCAAGTCACTCTGAAGTTGTGTATAGAAAGTAACACAAGTTCTCATTCTGGAGGAACTTAATTGGAGGAGAGAATTGACAACAAATTCTAAATCCATTTAAAGAGAATCAACAGTGCAAATATGGAAGAACAACAGAGGCAATACTTCTACTAATTTTGAAAAGGTATTGCCATATAGTCATTCTTGGTACAGGGGACCTTGCTATTTCTTTGGTGGCCGAGCGTCTCATTTCCCTTCCTATGTTGGAGGAATCCTCCATTGCGAGTAGATTATGTGGGAGGTGATACCCTCACCTCCCATTATGGAAGCTGAAGGGTTAGATCTTCACTCCACCCCAAGATCATAGTTTGGCCAATTGGCCGGGCCCACCCTGCAGTGTTGAATCTGGAGGTGGATGACATGTGAGCTGCCTAGTGTCCAGTGGCAGTGGTGTCGAGCCAAGAACTGGTGGTGTTACCTGGAGAGGGCTGTGCCTGCTAAAAGGAGGATGCTAGGACTCTTATCTTCTGGTCATTTCTGAGTTGCCATGGTTCTAACAAGTTCTCCGACCAGTTTATAATTTTGGGTCCCCCTGATAAACATCAAATATCTACTTCTTAAATTTAAGACACTCCATATTGGTTTCTGTTGTGTGTAACCAACAGCCCTGACACTTTTAGTCGACTGAGGCCTGAGGTAAGAAGGGTTACCTGTGCACTCTGGGATGGAATAGTGTGAGGAGCTGACGAGGGGAACAGGGCTGGCAGGGCGCTGTCTAGGTGGAGGCAGTGTTCCACACTGGACAGCCGACAGAGAAGCAGAAATCCAGTGTGCTGAAAACAAACTTTACATCAATAAAGGGAAGGCTTTGTTTATCTTCCTCCTCACTTTATCTTCAAAAAAGTAACACAGTGACTAGGAAACAAAGCATTTAATGAAAGGGCGGAGGGATGAATAAATGAATGACAATGAAAGGAATCAATGCCAGGATGAATTTGGCTACACTGGGGACTCTCAGTAGGTTGGCAAGAAATGAAACTCAAACATTAGCATGGGGAATTATTGTAAAGAACCTAAAAATTAACAGCAACTCTTCCTAATTTTTATATCTTCTTTTGGATGAGTCTTCTTCAAGTTTGCAGTCTTGTCCAATGGGGGACAGTATCAATCTGGAAGCTTCTTTATACTAAAAAGATGTGGTTCTAAAGTTTCGTTTGACTATCTTAGGAGAGGCAATTGAACAAAGAGAGAAAATGCTCTGGGGGTGGGGGGGAGAAAAAAGAGAGAAAGAGAGAGAAGGGGAGATGATATCTGGCGAGCAAACAGAGAAGCTCTTCGTGTGTTAGAAGGAAGTGGGGTAGGCATTTTGCACAGTGTGTCATGGGAAGCCTATTTCTTTAGTTGCCCAGCTATTCTGGACTTTAATTTTAAGGTGTGTCCTTAGAGCAATTGCAATCAAGGACTTCCTTGATATTCATAATTGGTCTTCTGATATTTCATTGCTGACTGCTCTGGCATAGAAGGAGCAGGATAACTGGATAATGGAGAATTTAATCCAAATAATGGAGATAATTCCATTAGGTACACTGGGATAATGGTTTGACCTATTTTCTAGTGGGGAGGGTTGGAAGTTAATATTAGCACCCACTTTGTGTTGTTTGTGGTATAGCCAACTATTATTGCATCAATTAATGCACATTAATTAGGCTTTGCTCTAAGAATTTCACATGCATAACCTCATTAAATCCTTGCAAAAAAGAAAACTTGTAAAGGCAGGTGCCGAATGGGAGGTATTGATCAGAGGAGGAAATCTATTGTTTTGGAGAATGTATTAGGTATTATTAGTAAAAGGAGAATGTCCAAGTCACTAGGACCTTATGGAGATAAAGACAAAACAAGAGGGAGGAACTGTACAAGATTTACATGCCAGTGATTGCAAAATGGTTGGAGCCAAGGAAAAAGTATGATTGAATGGAGCCCAGAGTTCAACTAAGGTTGCACTTTCTTGTTCCACATCCAACATCATTGCCACATCCCTGTGTTAACGACATTGCAGCAAGAAAAACACAGAGACATATACCAACGAGGAAGGCAGTGATAAGACAGAGCCGCACATGATCTAGTTAGCTCCTCATTGGGCAAAGGTCCACAGGTGTTTGCCATGGCAGAGTTCTGTGCGAGAGAGAGAGGGATAACATCACATAGAAAATTATTTTACTTGTGAAAACTTGGACGCTGTGTGCTCAAGACCCTTCTCCATAATGGAGCTGCTGCTCTTGCCGTGGACTCTAATTCAAGTCAGCGTTCTCCATAAGATCATACCGCGTGACCTGCTCTTCCTGTTGGCACCATGATTGGAACCTAGGAGTTGGCCACATGGAATGCATCCCTTGATGCTCATGGGTAGGTTCTCCTGGATTTGGAGCAATAAATGTAGTTCATTGCTCAGGTCCCTCTCCCTAGTGAAGATGTGGGCAGAACTCAGAAAATGGGGGAACCAAGGGTAGATGTTATCATTAATCTCATTTTGCAGATGAGGAAACTGAGGCTCAGAATGATTTATCCCCAATAATACATAGCTGGGAAGCAGTGGAGCCAGGATTTGAAACCATATCAGTGTGACTCCACTGCCCGGGTCTTTCCATTATGATGTATACAAAAGAGTGTAGTTGTTGACTGACATATTCTTCTCCACCCTCTGTCATGTGGTTGGGGGATGGGGGCAATGGAATGCCCAAATCTTGGTGGAGCACAAAGTTGCCCATTTTGAGGCTAATGACCCAAATTTCCTAGAGCTTGGCTTTGGGCATGTGAGTTAATTCTGGTCAATGGGATATGAGCAGAAGTGATATGGACTGTTTTCAGCCTATGTCCCCCAAAAGTGTTGGATCCGACTTCCCTGGCCTCTTCCTCTTTTCCTAATGGCTCCAAATGGAGACAATGGGAAAGCAGAGATGAATTCCATGGTGAGAGAGAGAACTACTCCTATCTTGTAGAGCCATTGCAAGTTTGTGTCGCTTTATTATAACAGCTTAGGCAATAATATCCCAACTTATATGTGATATGATGTCTCCCCTACAATTTTACCATTTCCTTCTGAGGAACTACAAGTTTCTATCAGAACTCATTTAATACTTTTTACAGTTTCCTATAAATACACTAAATATAGTAACATTTAAGCAGGAGTTTAGACATTCCTATGTAATTTTGATTTTATGCTTTACTAAATTTTTTGTTTTGTTTTGTTAATCCTCACCCAAGGATATTTTTTCCATTGATTTTTAGAGAGAATGGAAGGGAGAGGGAGAGACACAGAGAGAGAGAGGGAAACATTGAATTCAGAGAGACACATTGATAAGTTGCCAGGGGCCGGGATCGAGCCTACAACTGAGGTACATGGCTTTGACCAGAATTGAACCAGGGATCCTTCAGTCCGCAGGCTGACACTCTATCCACTAAGCCAAACCAGCTATGGCTCAACTAATTCTTTATGTTGTTTTTATGAAGAAACTTGAGTTAAAGAATCATTCAGAAATATTAAATGATTTATCTCTGCCCTGGGTAGAGATCCGTGATCAGCAAACTACCTTTGCAAACAGGGCTCCAAAGGACCAGCCATCAGCAAGGATGGCCCTTCTGCATCCCTCTCCCCACTACCCTCCTTCAGGCGTAATTTTGGCACAAGTTTCTCAGCTGCCCCACTGATTTGTGGATCCGGATGAGTCTTTGCTGTTGGGTGGGGAAGGGGCTATCCTGCCCCTGTAAGATGTTTGGCAGAAGTTCCAGCTTCTACCCACTAGATGCTGTAGCACTTCTCCCAGATGTGACAACCAACGTTATCTCCAGATATTGTCAGGTGTCCACTGGGGGCATAATCTCCCCCGCTTGAAAACTACAGGAGAAGAGCACTGGCCTTTACTGGGAGTCTTGTTTCCCTGACTGGAAACTCCATGACCTGTAGCTCCCTTCACGCAGGGCCTAGGGCCAGCCAGAGCTCTGTCTCAGAAGTGGACAGGAGACCGAGGGTCCTGTGGCTCTAGGTCCTGGAGGCTGGGTGACTAGGGACGGAGCACTGGGAAATTTCTCCTGATTGGAAAGCAAGGATGACGTTGCTTTGCTGAGTGACCTAGAAACATTCCTTTCTGCCCTGGCTCTCTGTGAAACACAGCCCTCTCAGCGCATACTCCTGATGCCCGGTAGGTGAAGTCATCCTTAGAGAAGGCAAGTGACATGGTGAGTCCTGATTGCCCCCAGATCCGGCTGAATTGTGAGACACTGCCGTTAGGTGCAGCCCCCGGGCTCACTCCCCCGTTTCACTGCATATGGCCTTAGAAAAAGTGTTTTTTTGAAAAATGACCTGAAGCTTTCCTAAAATCCTCAGGAATGACACCTGAGGGGAGCATCTGAAAGACTTCACATTCATTAATTAACCCTTCCTGTTAGGTTATGTTCCCTAAAATACGTTTGACAGTTAATGAAGTGGAGAAGATGGCAGTCGGAGAAAAAAATACAGCTCTGTCAGATTCTGGCGATAGAACAGGGAGGCCAGCAAGCAGAGGCCTGGGAGGCCTGCTGGACGAGCACCCCACACTGAGAGGGTTCACTGTGGCGCACTCCCTCGGATCAGAGCAAAGTGAAATGCTGCCTGGCCCTCTGTTCAGACCCAAGGACTGTACCCCACCCAGGCAACCAGTTAAGGTGCTGTCAGGGTAAACGCAGCAGGGGTCAGGGCTGACTGGCAGTGTGTGAAACAGAGATCAGCAAAGAGAGAGAGGAAAGACATATTCAAAAATACTTGGACTGCTTTAGACACCTGCCCATCTCAGCCCAATTGCAATCACCCCAGACCTTTCCTGAACACTCAGAAGGTAACACCTCTCACAGGAGGTCCAGCGAGTGGGCCTGAGAAGGCCTCTGAAAACGTCCCGTTTCAAATGACCTAGAGGGATATTATTCACTTCCCGTTCCTTCTCACCCGCCCATGCCCTCTGTGGAGGTTCACAAAAGGTGTGTGGGGACGCAGGAAGATGGGGCACACTGGGGTACACCTCTGCAGTTGCCAAAGGTCTAATTTGGATAATTCAGCTCAGCCCAGCCCTCCTGAAGTTGGGCAAACCTGTTTTCTTCCCTATGATGTATCACTTAGAAACACCAACTGCACGGGTTTCTTATGTTCTCACAAAAAAGGGAAGGAAACAGCTGGTAAATGTTTCACAGATGGCAAAGCTCTTGGCATCTCTCTCAAGAGAGGGCCACCCATGCAGATGGCTCATTATTTTAACATTTGGATTTTCATCTTATTAAAACATCTTTTTTTTCCCTGGTTTTATTTAGCATCATAAATTCTCTTACACTTTAGCAAGCGACTAAGTGATCTGAGGACGTGCGCGCTAAGGAACATCCTTTGGCTAAAACATAGATGGGTAACATCATTATTCCCAGCTTTGATCTCAACGTGATGGGTTTCAATCTGATTAAAAATTCCAGTGAAAGGGAGAGCTCAGAGTAGTGAATTTATCAAGCGAAAGTCCATAGAGGAGCTGAATTATTCAGTAGAATGATAGGCCGAGGGAAATTGGGGAAATAGTTTTATTCGATGCATAAAATCCCTATTGCTATGTAATATGCACATATAAAAATAGACAAATGCACAGTGGGAGTAGATCCATACACACACCCTTTCTACATATGTAGGGAGGCTTCTGCACCACGGAGTACAACAGCCAGCATTGAAACCAAGCGAAGTCGATTGTTGGCAGAGCAAATAGGAAGGGGCCAGGACTGCAAAGGATAGTCCCGCCCACGCACACGTTGACAAGACTGAACCTGCATCTTGGGTCTAAATAGCTGTTTCTAGGTGCAGAAGGGGAGTGCTGTGTGGCTGGATGGAAAGAAACAATGCCTCTTGTGACCCTGATTCTGATGGGAAAGCAGGCCTCGTATTCCCCTTGCCAAATGTGGCTCCTGGAGTCAGGGCGAGGTTGTGGTCGCCTCAGCATCCCTAACTACTGTGCTGGGGTGCAGGAACTGTTGGAGCTGCAAATGCAAGAGGCAAAGCAATGTAATAAGAACCAGCCAATTTGTTTATGTGGTGAGATGCTGGCCTAAATACAGGATCGGTCGCTGTTCTCTCAAATGGGTCTTAGGGAGCAAGGGCTGTGCCTGCCCGCTGTAAACGTTTATTAGCGATGGTACACAGTGCACATTATGGATCCGTGGAGCCAGAGCTGCCTCACTTTGGGGGTCAAGCATAAATCCCTGAAATGCTGAGAAAATGTTAAGAGTTGCCAGCACCAAGACTGCATCAGTTGAGAGTGTACCCAGGTATTATAAATGGAGGCTCAGTTCATCAACTGGAATTACCTCTGGTCCCTCTAACCTAAAGCATTAGCCCGCCTAATGCATGCTGTGAGCTGCTGGCTTCTCCAGTCAGCAGGAAAGCAAGACGGGAGCTGCCCAGAGTGTAATTCCACAAATAAGAAGCAGAAAGAGCAGTGCTGAATGGGCGTGGCCAGGAAGCTCGGCATCATGGAGAAATGGAGGGGCGCATGTTCTCAGCTTCTTTCTCACTGAAAGGGTGGCTTCTGGGGGTGCCCTGCTGCTTCATGGTGCATGGTGGCTGCAGCATAAACTGCAATCCCAGGAGTACACTCTTTGGGTAGAGCCTTCAGTGGGTAGCATTACCATTATCTTCAGGTACAATACCCCATCGATCACTCTAAGGCCACAGTGCTCAAGGAGGGGTCCTCACAGCAGTGGCATCAGCATCCCTTGGACCCAGTCCTGACCTCCGGAATCAGAAACTCTGGAGTGGGGCCAGCAGCCTGTGTCATAGTGAGCCCTCCAGGTGATGGGGACACACACTCAGGTTTAGAACCACTGCTCTGAGGTGTAAGGATTTGTCACTCCACAAGTGCCCATGAATCTTTTTGGTGACAGACATCAAGTATGGATTCTGTAAAATCCTGGCAGCAGAATACATTTGTCTGTTTAACTGCATGCAAAACACCTGTCAAGAAGGCTTCTGGGGGCTCTTTTTGCAAAGGCTTCCTCTCTCCCCATCTCTTTGGAGACTGGATGTGCCTTCAAACCAAGCTCCAAAGTTACAAGCCATTTAAGGAGCACCCCACCCCCGCCCTTTTCACCCCACAGTGGCAAATAGACAGAGGCACACAGCGCCTGGCTTCCTGAGACTAGCTGGGAAGACTGACAGATTTCATTACACTTGTCACAGGGTCTAAGCCTCCACGTGGGGGGAAATAATCCCACTTAGTAAAAACATCTCACTGTACCTTTGAGGCAGAATGGAGAAGCACAAAAAGTATTGTTCCTGGGAAAATGGCAAGGCATGTGGGGTGTGTTTGCGACAGTGGGATGGGTATTCGGCAGCCTCTGGTTTAGGTGCCCGAAACCCCCACTGAACTACACGGGGACTGGAATATCTACGCACCCGGAGAAATGGCATAAGAATCAAAGGCGAAATGAATTTCCTGTGGTGCCGATGAGCTCCTGAAAATCGCTCCCATCTGAGTACACCTCCTTTTACTCCTGCGTGTTGAGAACCATTTGAATAATGCGCGTTATTCAGTCGCATTGTGTGCTTTGAAAGCCATTTAATGAAGGTAGACAGGCTTCCCAGACGGTGCTCTCTTTGACTAATGCAGATACTCCTGGAAAAATCTTTCCCCAACACGGAGGCAGGATTTACAGAGGAAGGGGAGAAGGAATGCTATTACAATGTCTTATTTCACTCAGTCATATTGAATGGAAGTGACCTTGGGTTAAACTTGATCTATGCTAGGTGCACCTTTTTCTGTGCAATGTACATACTGAAAAGCTGCAAGTCGATCAAATTTTAGCAAATCAAACCATTTTTCCATTGACTTCCATTATATTATCGAAGTTGTTTTATCTCTTTCTGATTGATTATCAGTTAGCAGTGGCTCCCAGCGCTAACCTTCCTGTTAACTAGGTGAAGATCTATAAATTGACACAAACAAAGGAGGGGCACTCCTCCCTAAAGAAAGATTTCTTGAATATTTAGGAAAGTCATAGGCACTTATTCTTACAGGAATAGCTGCATATCTATCTAACCTAGGCGTGTTGTTTTCACAAAGTGAGGTAAATGTGTCTAGTAATATTGGTTCTTTGTATGCAATTTACTTGGTTACTTGAGCAAAAATTACCTAGAAGGGTGTTTGGCGAAAAGGATAGTTGAAATTTCATTCTCCTTGGTAGTTTGAATTAAGAGGTGGGAGGAAGAGAGTCAGTTTAACAATGCGGGCCCTGGAGTCACACCTGGACTCGGTCCTGCTCTGTCGCTTCTCTGCTGGCTCACCAGTCCTCCCTGATCGTCAGTCTCTTCCTTGCTAATAGGAGTTGAGTACTCTGTTGTGTCCCACAGAGTCGCAGTGAAGAGTAGCACACTGCCTACATTGTTAGCACATGCTCAGCACACGGTAAGGCCAGGGTAAAGAGCAGCCGGTGCCATTATTTCATAAAAAGACAAATCCAGAGGAACCATGCCCGTCACAAGCAGGACGTGCCTGTAGTACCCATCTGGGAAACCATGGAAACAATCTGACACCGGTGCAGTCTGAAAAAGATGCCATTGGTCAGATCTCCAATGAGCGTACTCAGCAGAGTGAGAAGAGCACTAACTTAAGTGAGGAAATGAGACTTACGGTGACCCACACCCCAGCTCTCATCATCGCTATATGTGCATCTTTCCCTCACTGCTCGGAGACTTCATTTCTTCCCAGGGCTCTGATGTGTAATCCGAGTGGCCTCTCTGTCCCTGTCCTTGCCCCTATGTCTCTTGGTGTCTCTCGCTCAGGCCTCCCCACTTTCTCAGCCCACAGCTCCCTCGTCCCCCTGTTCTCAGTTCTGAGTCACAAAGAATTTTGAACCTGCTGTCGAGATCCGGGGGACTGGGTGGTGGGGCCTGGGCTTGCAACACGACTCTGACATGTGAACAGATCTTGTCCTTGACAGACTGGCAGAGATGGAGCCCACGCTGCAGCACAGACAGAGCTCAGGATAGCGGTGATCTAGGGGGCAGGGCGGGTGAGAAAGGAATGGGAAGTGGAATTTCATTTGAATCTAAAATTTTTCATTTCTCTCAAAAATTAAAATGATATCTGGAGAAAATATGACAATGTGATAACATTCATTATATGCGGAAAGTGGCTACACATCAGCGCCTTATTTTCTGTACACTTGAAATAGTTCAGATCGAAAGATTCAAATACTGAAATCAAAATGTTGAAGGAAATGGTGACTGTGAAAGTTCTTTGTCAGCCTAGATAGAATCTGCTCAGCCAGGCGATGTCAAGCTCTCCCAGCACCCTAACTACCAGGAAGCTTTGTCAAAAACACAGATTTCTGAGGGCCACCCTGGAATTTCTCCTCAGGATATCTGGGGGCTGGAGGGCTGAGAACTTGCCTTTCTAGCATGTTCCCAAGCTGTGCTGACACCACTGGTCCAGGGCCACCTTTTGAACATCGTTGAGGTGAAGGTGACAGGAAACTCCATGAAGGCAGGGACCGTGTGTGTCTTGCTTGAGTCCTGGCTCTTGGAGCACATCCACTAAACAGCTGTGCTGGGATTGACAGCCTCGGGCCAGCGCACACGGCAGAAGCCACAGCGTGCACCTTCTGCCCTTGGTGAGTCCGAAGGGTCCCTTGCTTATCCTCAGGGCAGGACAAGTAGGTTCTAAGAAAAGCTGAGATTCCTGGAGGTGAGATGAGGGGGAGACCAAGGAAGGGAGGAGGCTTTTTGGGGGAGTGACAGGGCAAATAAAAGGACTGGGAAGGAAGCCGGGAGGAGCCACTCTGACTTCTCCTACTCCAGAGAGAGCCCTGCCATCTCCGCTGTGGCTCCGAGGCTGCAGTGAGGAAGCCTCCCCTTCCTCGCCCAGCACTGCTCCACCTCCACCACTGCCGCCAGGTGTCCCCAGGCCCAGGCGCAGGGGCCTGGCTATCCCAGGCATCTGCACATGCTGTTTTCTTTGCCTTTGCCTAGTATACTCCCATTTAACCTTCATACCACAACTCCTCTGTGTTTCCTCCAGAAAGCCTTCCTCCTCCTGAACTAAGTCAGACCCCAGCCACGCATTCCTGTGCACCCGTCGTTTCTTCCAGCTCTTCAGTTTGCAGTTATGCTTTCTGTTTGTGTGCTCAGGGTCCCCCTCTCCAGTTTGAGTCTGAGGCTGCGCTCAATGAGGGCTAGGGCCTCACTGCTGTATCCTTGTACTACAATGTTTAAATCCCTGCCCATATCCTGTGCTCAATAAATACTTGGCCTTTAAAAACGTAATGTATTTTTTATTGAGATATAATTGACATAACACTCTATTAGTTTTAGGTATACAACATGATGGTTTGATATATGTATATATTGCACAATGATTACAATACATCCAGTTAACACCCTTCACCTCACAGTTACAATTACTTTTCTTGCCATGAACACTTTTAAGATCCACTCTCTTAATAAATACTGTTGAATGGAGCAATGAGAAGTGAACATGGGCTCCTTTTCTCATCTAGCCGACATTATCATTCCAGGAGTGAAGGACTAAGGACTGGCACTGCCTCTTTTTCTGTATCTTTCGATTCTTCAGGTCCAGTTTCAAATCTAGAATGTGCTTTTAGCCTTCGAAGCGCCATCTCCTATTTTAGGTTCCTTTGATGCTTTATCTCTCTGCCCCCACTTCCGAGGCTGAGAATGAAAGAATGGAGAAGTTGGATATCTGGGGAAGGGAGATGCGAGAAATAATACTGTAAGCAGCTCAGAGAGAGGCCACGGGGTGAGACCCATGGGAAATCTCCAAGGCAAGGGAGGCAGGCTGGCCCTGAGCATTAAAAATGCAGAGAGAGATCTCTCCTAGTTCGTGGGGCTTTGTGTTGTTGCTATTGTTAAAATATTGGTTTTCTCAGCTTCCCTTCTGAATTGGAGCCTGGGCACTAGCTTGAGGAAGCATTTCCTTAGTACCACTTAAGCCACAAAGGCCGTGATGGAGAGCCAGGGGTTGAGGGATGGGGACTGTCTGGTCACAGCTTGTCACTGTAAGCCACTTTGCTGTTGTTGTTTCTTAATCATTGCCCAGGTTATGAACCATTGTTTCTGCTTGCTTTAGAAAGAGTCATTCTCAACTTTTATTTTTCAGATTGAATGTGTGCTGGCTTTTTATGTAACCCTTTAGTGTTTTATCTGCTTCATGAAAATAACTCATTCATTTCAAACATCTATAAACAAATGATGTAATTCATTCTTCAGGGATAGCCAGTTTTCCCCTATATCATTCTACAGTGTTAACGCAGATACAATTATCTCCTCTTCCTCCTCCTCCTCCTCATTATTATCTTATATAATGAAAGGCTAATATGCAAATCCACTGAACTGTGGAAAAACCAGTCGCTATGATGTGCACTGACCACCAGGGGGCAGACACTCAATGCAGGAGCTGCCCCCTGGTGGTCAGTGTGCTCCCACAGCGGGAGCACCCCTCAACCAGAAGCCAGGCTCACAGGAGCAGACCTAAGCTGTCAGTCGGACATCCCCCTAGGGTTCCCCACCCCTGAGTGCATGAATTTTATGCACCGGGTGTCTAGTTATTATTATAACAAACATTGTGATGCTAAACATACTGCTCCAGAATTAATTTTTTTCACTCAGCTATTTCCTGTGGATAACCCTCTGTCCAGCTCACAGACCAGCAGTCCACTCCATGCTATGCCAGGCATGGAAATGCTTTCTCCTAGGATTGGCAGTGACATTGTTTGCAAGCATTCACTTCACTATGAAGTGACAATGAATATCTTTGAACACACAGCTTTGTTCGCCCAACACACCTGTCCACTTTCTCTTCCTCCCTCTAAAGACACATTGCTGCTGCAGACTAGCTGATGTCACAGCCAGAGGAAACCCTTCCCTTGCTAACGTCCACTGCCCATTGGACATGAAAACCCCAGCATCGTTTGTTCATTCATTAGCCTTTTTCACCAAATGCTGGGTTGGCATCTAAGAAGTGCCATCTATCATTCTAAACACTGTGAAGAAATACACAAGAGGTCTCTGCTCATATGGCTGAAGGTTTTATTTGGGGAAAACAGAAAATAAAATAAAAATAGAGGGTTTTAGTGATGACAAGTTGAAGCCATCCACAGGAAATTAAGGGAAGAGTTTTCCAAAGGAAGGGCTTTGCAGGGCAATGGGAGGAGTGGTGTTTTATTAAGTGTTATGAGAGCCATTGGAGGGATGTGAGCAGAGGAGTGACAGATGTAATGTATGCTTTAGTGATGACCACTCTGTAGCTGGGTTGGAATTATCTCGGGTGGAAGGAGGCCAGAGAGCAGGTGGCTGCTGGCATCCAGGTGAGAGTGTCTCCATGGTAATCAGGGAGCACAAGGGCTTGAAGATCTGGGCAGTTCAGCTCTGAGTCTCAGAATAAACATCTAATGGGCTCAAAGGGTCAGTTGGTGGCAATCCCTCACCATTAAAACCAGCAGGTAAAAGAGAAGCAAAGATCAAGACAGAGGCCACATCAAACAGCCAGAGCCAACAAGGAGTCAGTCTGAAGAGGATGGGACCCTCCAGGCAGCTGAGTCATTAAGGGTCAAAGTACCAAAGAGAACAGGGAGCAGGCTATTGACTTAACAGAGGCCTCCAACCTGCACAGCCTTTCATCTCTGGGCAGCAGAGACCCTGGAGGTCAGCTCCACCCCTTCGACATCTCTCTATGGGCTTAGAGAAACAACGCAGGACTTCACAGTGATCTCTGGCCTCTCGCAGGCAGGAAATTATATTCATAAATCTGAGATGTCTATGGTTCCTGGTCAGACTGAAGGTCAGTCTTAGGGTTAACATCTTCAAAGTCTTGCTGGATCAACCCACTTGCTGTTTTCAACATGGCATCTGGCATCTGTGTTTCATTGGCTCAACTAACTTGGCACTCACACCAGGAACCTGGCACCTGGCCATTTGAATAAATGACTTGAGTTGGGCAGAAGTGTAAGAATTGCCACATTCTAAGGGCAAGTTCACGATTTAGTGTTCTAGTTCCGGAGGTTCAGCTGCAGAAATCCTTATGCCAAGATGTCCAAGGAACATTTTTTCCTAAAACTCACCTGAGGATATTTTTTCCATTGATATTTTAGAGAAAGGAAAGGGAAGGAGAGGAGGGGGAGAGAGAGAGAGAGAGAGAGAGAGAGAGAGAGAGAGAGAGAGAGAGAGAGAGAGAGAGAGAGAGAGAGAGAGAGAAACATCAACATTAAAGAGACACATCGATTGGTTGCCTTTTGTGCATGCCCCAACATGGGCTGGGGAGGAACCTGCCACTGAGGTACGTGCCCTTGGCTGGTAATCAAACTCACCACTCTTCAGTCTGCAAACCAATGCTCTAACCACTGGGAAAAACCAGCAGGGCCCAAGACACAGTTTTGAGTGTATTTTCCCAGTCTTGAATACAACACAATGTAAGGTTATACATACCTGTCTATGTGTTTAAATGTAGGTTTGAGCTTAGGTAGAATCTTGGAGAAGGAGTTCCATATGTTATCTTATATAAGTTTGCATTAGGTTGAATCATGTGAAATTTTCAGTTTTATAGGTAGAAAATGACTCAAGGTTGGCAAATGCACACGGTTAATTCTATAAAGGTTGAAGTTTTGAAGAGGCAAGATAGGTTGCTGAAGTAGTATCTCAAAGCCCATCTCTGCTTCTTCCCATCTGCTTAAAGTTGAATCACACCTTGTGTCTCAGTTTGTTGGCTCAAAAAAATGGGGATAATAATAGTATTTAGATCAGAGTGCTGCTCAGTGAATTAGATGAGTTACATGTAAAGTACTGACAGCTGTGCAGTACAAGCCTTCAAAAGATGGCAGCTATTTCTCAAAGCACTTATTACCCTTGGTAATAAAAAGAAAAGGATTTAGTATCCTATAACAACTCTTTCCTTCTAGTTGTGAAACAAAATTCTTGGTGAGTCCTCTTCTGAGGACTGCCCATAGTCTAGGAGATGGGCCTTGAACCCTTGGCCACATGTGGAGGCAAAGTGATGCTGGGCACAAAGCCGTTTCATTGCTTGGAGTGATGCCATCCACTGCCGAGTTCCCTTTGTTTTCTCAGATGACTACCTCCCCACCCCCAACACGCCTCCATTGTTATTTATTTCCATGTCAGAGAGAGAGAGAGAGAGAGAAACATTGATTTGTTGTTCCACTTATTTTGCATTCATTGGTTGATTCTTGTGTGTATTCCGACTGGGGATCAAACCTGAAACCTTGGTGTAACAAGATGACACTCCAATCAACTGAGCTACCTGGCCAGGGCCTACTAATGTTTTCTGTAAAGTCATTCATGATTTTCTTTTCCTCTTTGTGTGGTACTCTAAATATAACCACAGAAACAAAACAATGCAGTTTCACAACAAACGACACCCGGCTGGGCAGGCAGAACCCTTTGGGAGGCCTGAGTCAACTGCTATCTCTTGTCTGCATGTTCTATGAAACAGCCCATGGCTCCCACAATAGAAAAGGAGGGACCCTGACTAATAATGTAGGCATTACTTACTTTAAAGAGGAATTAAGAGAAATGCATGTTCTATGAAACAGCCCATGGCTCCCACAATAGAAAAGGAGGGACCCTGACTAATAATGTAGGCATTACTTACTTTAAAGAGGAATTAAGAGAAATGCAAAGGTTTGCACTAAACTATACCAGGTGAGGACATTCAGGAGCAGTTGTCTGGGTGGTGTGCGTCTGAAAGCCCAGGTTCTCAGTCTTCAATGACTCACTTGCTCCTGAAAGAACTACTCTCTAGGCTAATTGTTTCACCCATCAGCCAGTTCCCTTTCCCCCTACGAAGGAGTAACAGGACTATGTTGTTAAGGGTTGGGAATGGGGTGGGGTGGAGAGGTAATTAGAGGTATTTAGAAATACATATACAAGTGAAACATGGAAACTGGCCAAGAGGGTTGAAGCACTAAATTTGGAATTATTTTCTTTAGAATCACTGAAAACAATAACAATAAAAATATTTACTAAGTGCCCCCTCCAGGCCAAATATAGTTGGAGGCAGGAGTGTATGGTGGCAAATAAGATAGCCAGAGGCCCATCCACATGGTCTCATGTTCTAGTGGTGGAAATAAGGAAAAAAAAACCAAACAAATAATTATGATAATTGCAACTTCTAAAAATCCTATAGAGGAAATAATTGGGAAAGGGGGAGGGGCAGAGTCATAAGGTTAACTTGAGGTCAAGAAAGATGTCTCCAGGAGGTGACATTTGAGCTGAGACATGAAGGTGAGCCCGCATGGCAGATACCGGGAGGAGTAGTCTAGGCAGAGAGTGACCAGCTTGCCAAATCCCTGAACTGTAAATGGCTTGTATGGGAGAAACAGGAAGGAGTCCAGAGGCTAATGTGAGCGGTTATGGTCACGTAACTTACTATGAGCTTATTGATTCTCAGGACCAGAATGGAATCTGTAAGAAAATTAGAGCCAAAGCGGAACATTCACTCTCTTCAGATCACCCAACCCTTGGTTGAGAACAAAGCAAAGCCCTGGGGAAAACCCAAACCACCTAACTTGCTGGCAAAGGACCTTGTTTCTGTATTGTTGATGCAATTGTAATAACCTGGTTATTATCTAACAGGAAAGGAGGAAAGAAGAGACCAGACAGATGCATGCCCAGTAAGATCTGAGCAGTGTGGGAAGGTGCTTGCCTGTCAATCACACCTGGAAGCCAGTCAGTGGACAGAATAGGTGTGGCCACTGCAAATGTGCAAAACTTGAATATTTACAACTTCCAAACAAAGGAAGTTCCCTCTCTTCTCTCTCTGGCGTGTTGGGCTTCTGGCTCTCCTGTGGCAGGGATATGTGCTCCCCTGTGCCCATGTGGCACACAGCCATATTGGACTCCGCGCATGGACTAAGGGACTTTAATTAGTTTGGATGCTGAATTGCATCCGGCTGCAACATGGAATGGAAGCTCTGGACACTGGCCCTTCTTATGGCTCTGCTGGAACCCTCGTTGCAGCTTTTGAAAGACTGGCTTAAGGGGCAGGAGACTTTGGAACCTGAGAAATATAACAACTCAAATAAAGCCTTCTTCCACATCCAATCTTCCCGTGGGGGCCTTTGAAATGTTTATGTCAGCAGTACTCCAAGAACCTCACTCCCACAGGTGTCTGGGAGATCAGGCCCATTAATTTCTCCTGCAACATCGTCACAATGAAGCATGCTAAATGAACACAATGGTGTATTTCGGCAGCTCGTCTCCCATTGCAAAAGCAAAGCTTTTTCAGTGTGCTAGCTTTGGAGTCATATGGGGTGCTTGATGTACCCTGGCTCTCACTCACCTTTAGTCTTCAAGTGTACCTTTTCCTTTCAGAGCCTCATCTGTAGGATCTTCTGGGGTTTCTGCTGCATCACACAAGTTGTCAGGCAGGGTGTACACGTGCCTGGCACTGAGAATCATGTGGATGTTGACTATCATCACCATTATTATCATGATTATTTTGTCAATATCCTCTGCCTTTGAATTAATAGTCTCCATTCTGGCAGAGTGTACGCTATAGCATTTTGCATTTTATCTACCAGTGCAGAAGGGGCTAACGCATAACAAACAGCTTTATAATCCAAACATTTGCTCATTTGTCACAGCATCAACTAGATTTCAAGTATGACACTAGGTTGGGAGAAAACAAAAAATTTAAAAGCAATGATTGATCAATTAGGTCATGGTCAGGATCAGAGTCACTGTCAGCATCAGGGGATTAGTCCAGACCCATGACATGTTAAGTATGTGATACCAGCAAGTGACTTAGCCTCTCAGGGTCTCAGGATTTATACCTGAACAGTGGGGAGAGTACCAGTCAACAGGATGCTGCTTTGATGGGCATTAAAGGATCTGAGAACTGGACGCCCTGACTCCAGAGCCTGCAATGTGGTCCCAGCTCCAGAAGACCAGTTCACATCAGCCTTGGCTCTCTACAAGCAATCATCTGAGGAGGTGGAAGCAATAGGTAAACAATTTGAGGAGGTTCATTGTCGGTTAAGCCTAGTGAGGATGCTAATTCCTGCCTCCCCATCCTTCACAGGAAAGATCTCACAGAGATACTGGAGCTGGTGCTGAAAGTATGCATTGGAATTTTCTGAATAGATGGGGAGGTACTCCAGATAGCCCAAGTGGCACATATGAAAGCAGAGAAGCCTAGAACAAAACGGCTGATTGCGGAAATGATAAGTAGCCTGAAACAGCTGTTTTGTACATTGGAGGATGGGAGAATGGATGCTGAAAAGTAAGGCATAAGAGGCTGTAACTCCTTCTTAACGAACTTGTGTTTGTCACGCTCAGGACCTCCAGGTTGTCCTGCGCTGGCATCAGGTCATTATCCAGAAATATTTTCCATCCTGAGCAAACTTTCTCTTTTCTTCCCAACAGTTGAGAATGAAACAAAAATGCTTTGTCAAAAGCTGAATGTATAGCTGTCCCTGTGGATATCAGATGTTCAAGCCTAAGCCCCCAAACATTCATGAGATTTGATTCCCACACCCACCCAGGGTCCCAGCCTTGGCCAGACTCCCCACCCCCATCAGTACCACAGTGCTATTCAAATGCATTAAGTGATGTTTGATGCCTGAAACATTATTTTAGAAAAATCCCAAGAAGATGCCATTGTGTTTGTAGACAAAGCACAAGATGCAAGGCCGAAGTTATCCTCAGGCACAGAAAGGGGACTTCATCAGGGTTAGCGCAATTATTCAGGCATGCCAGAATAAGAAGCAGCAAAACCCTCCCCAAATGGGGGGCGAGGATGGCTAACATCCTCACCGTGACATAGGCAGCCATTCAGCTGACATGACCCAGTATCCACGCACGACACCCTTCTTGAATTTACTGATCTAATTTAAGGGCTGACAAACATACCGTTTTTCCAAGGGGCTAGGAATGGCCCTCCCCTTTCCACAACCAAAGTAATTATCCCCCCAACTTGAAGCAATAGGAGTGAAAGCACTTTTTGTTTCTCCAATCCTCCAGTCAAAGCCCCAGGCTAAGAATTTTTTTGCAAGGCATTGTTCATGCACGGTGGCATAGAATTTCATTTGCTGGGTTTCAAGCATTGAGAGCACAACACAAAATCTAAGCAATTTTAGACATGTGTCAATCTCAAATAAAAAAAGGCTTTGTGCTGGCACAGGATGTCAGTGCTTGAATTAAAGAGATGGAGAATTTCCCTGAACCAGAGCCATACATGCTGACATAATACATTGTTAAGTCTCTGTGTTACGATACAACCAATGTGTTTTAATAATTTATTGGTATTTATTTAACACACAATACTGTCATACCAAATCTAAACCAAGAGGTCTAGGTCCCCCACTGAATCGTGTACATGGTTCTTATCAGTATCATTAGATGCTTCCTCAGAAAAGTCTCTTGGGTGTGATGAAATTAGGAAAGGGTGTTTTTCTAAATTTCATTAGAATGACATTCTGATATCACCTCCTGCCGATCTCAATAGGATATTGCTGGAATGATTGAATTTGGCTTTCTCTTCTTTCATCTTCTTCTATCAGACTTTATCTCCTGAAGAAATCACAATATTCAAAGTGATGAACAGCAAGAACCTACAACCAAGATTACTCTACCCAGCAAAGCTAGCATTCAGAGTTGAAGGTCAGATAAAGAGCTTCACAGACAAGAAAAAGCTAAAGGAGTTCATTGCCACCAAACCAGGATTACATGAAATGCTGAAGGGTATTCTTTAAGAAGAGGAAGAAGAAGAAAAAGGTAAAGATAAAAATTATGAACAACAAAATGACATCAAATACATACCTACCAACAAGTGAATCTAAAAATCAAGTGAATAAAAATCTGAAGAACAGAATGGACTGGTGAATATAATAGAATCAGGGACATAGAAAGGGAGTGGACTGATGACTCTCAGGGGAAGCAGGTGTGAGGGGTGTGGGAAGAAGAGATTGGACAAAAATCTTACTCCTATGGATGAAGACAGTGGTGGGGGGTAAGGGCATGGGGTAGGGTGGGGTGGGGAATCAGGTGGAGGGGAGCTATGGGGGAAAAAAAAGAGTAACACCTGTAATAATCTGAACAATAAAGATTTATTTAAAAAAAAAGAGTTAATCTCATTTGAACACTTAGTCAAAACCTAGCTAGCTAAGAGAGTGCTATAGGCTAACACGGAAACCTGCTGGATACAGAATCTAGGTTGAATTCTTCTGGATTGCCTTAATCATTCATTCATCTGCTCAAAAATTCATTCATCTTTATTTCATCGTTGCCTAACAAGGATAATGAAGAGCATCAAAATCTTTTTTTTCAACTGAGTATTTGGTAATTATTAATCAATAATAATGTCAACAATAACCTTAATTACAGGTATTCTCTCTAGAGATTTACATCTTAATTATACTTGTGGTAAGGAGAAATGAACTCCCCCCCTCCCCCACTGGAACTTAAGCTTTGGTTTATAGTTTTCAAATCACAGGAGCAAGGAGAAGCTATCTTTATGTAAAAATAATCAGATTTTTTAAAAGAGCCTCGTATGGCAAGATGAAGAGAGAATAAAGCTGACATGATTTAGTGTGACATCAGTGATTCTCAAAGGGACTCCACACCAGAGAGTGTGTTGCTCTGGATGTGCGCTGCTTTTATGGAGGTGACAGGCTTGACCTGGCAGGTACTAGGAACACCCAGGACACACTAGAAATGTCACAAACTACTAACAGGTACCACACAGGATATAAAAGCATCTGTCTGAAAGGGGGTGGCTCCTCAAAACTGGCTAAAACCTGTTTGAAGTTTCTATTTCTTTAATAGGCCCATCCTCTTTCCTTGTGGAACACAGAGCTTACAAACATTTTAAACTCTAAATGTCTTAAGGTTTTATTTAATCAGGAATAATATCTTGCTTCACTGATAGAAATCCAACTCACACTAGCCTGGGGCTTTAAAAAAGGGAGGGCATTATTGCCTTCAGGCACAGCTAAACCCAGGTGTCCAAGAATGACACTGGGACCTGTAGCTCTGTTTCTTTCCTCTGAATTGGCTCCAGTCTTTCCCATAGGGAACTCCAGAAGCATTAAACTTATCAGTGGTCAACTTTACATCCAGTGGAGCGGGAACCTCTCAGTTATGGGTTTAATGATGTGTGTGTGCTCCCCCACCCCCCCCACCAATTTCTAGGTTGAAGTCCTAACCCTCCGGACCTCAGAATCATCAACTTTTTTGGAAAGAGAGTCATAGCAGATGTAAGTAGTTAAGATGAGGTCATACTGGAATAGGCAGGGCCCCTAATTCAATATGACTGGCATCTTTATAAAAAGGGAAAAGTCAGACAAACACACAGGGAAAATGCCACATAAATAGTGAGCTTTGCTGCCACAAGTCAAGGAACTCCCAGAAGTTAGGAGAGAAGCCTGGCACAGAACTTCCCTAGCACTTTCCAAGAGAGCATGGCCCTGCTAACACCTTGATTTTTGACATCTAGCCTCCAGGACTGAGAGATAATAAATCTCTGTTTGTAGTAGTACATTCTTACAGCAGGCTAGGCATCCCATGCACACCCCCCCCCTCCCCTTTCCAAAGCTTCTATACGGAACTTGAGGTTCACTCCAAGAGGTTCCATTTGGGCCACATCCGTCTCTGTGGCCAGGGGGATGGTGCCCACTCCCAGAGTTGGGGGTGGAACCAGTCCTACCCCATGTATGTGTGCCAAGAGCAAGCAAAGGGCAGTTCTCCAAAGAAAGGTTGAAGTGCTGCCGCAAGCGAAGGGAGGCCGGCAGACACAAAAGATGTCTGCGACCCATGAGTTTATCTGAGAAAAATGGGGTTATTGCAGCTCAGATTGCTCTCTGCCCGAATAATCTTCACTTCCTGCTCCGCAGGCCTGACACACACCTACTCATCAGTCATGGGCCATGGGCCAGACCCTTTCTGTGAAGCCTTTCCCCAGCCCCTCCCATAGAATTCACAATTGCCCTCCTCCCGTCATGTGGCTCTTTGCAATCATAACAATAGTAGCCTCTTTAGAGTGCTTCTGATGTGCCTCCTGCCGGAGCTCCATGTGATTTAACTCATTTAATCCTGATAATAAGCCAATGAAGTAAATACTCTATTAGCCCGATTTACAGGAGAGGAAATTGAGGATCAGAGAGGTTAAGTAACTTTCCTCAGCTAATTTCCTCAGCTAATAGGTGTTAAGTGCCAGAACTAAGATTTGAATCAAATCAATTTAGCCCCAGAGCTCTTTTTTTTTTTTTTACCAGTTCATTATAATGTATCAAATAATTCATTTTCCTTACTTCTGCTCATATCTCTTTCTATGACATAAGTGGTTCCCAAACATGGAACATGGATCATTGGTGGAATTCACAATGATTTTAGATTTTTTATTTTTATTTTTGAAATTCCTTTTTTAAAATATATTTTTTATTGTTGATAGTATTATAGATATCTCCCATTCCCCCCCCCTCCACCCCTTCCCCTCTCAGTCCCTACTCCCACCAGATCTTCACCACCCTATTGCCCATGTCCATGGGTATGCATATAAAAATATAAGTTCTTTGGTTTATCTCTTCTTGTCCCCACAACCCTACATCTAGGTATGTCAGTCTGTTCTATGCCTCTATGTTTTGGGTCTTATTTTGTTGGTCAAGTAATTTTGTTCATTAAATTCCACAAATAAGTGAGATCATGTGATACTTATCTTTCTCAGATTGGTGATTTTAGATTTTAAAGATATATTAAAAAGTTATTGCCCTCGTTGGTTTGCTAAGTGGTTAGAGAGTTGGCCCACGGACTGAAGGGTTTGATTCAGGTCAAGGGCAGGTACTTAGGTTCCAGGCTTGATCCCTGGCCCTGATCAGGGCACATGCAAGAGGCAACGAATTGATGTGTCTCTCATATCAATGTTTCTCTCTCTGTCTCTTCCCCTCCCTTCCATTCTCTCTAAAACTCAATGGAAAAAATATTCTCAGGTAAGAATTAGCAAAAAAAGCTATTAATAGTTATAGGTTATATATTTGTTTTATAGGCATCTCTCTTTCTGGCAACAGACACTCTTTTCCCCCCAGAGGTACTATCTACACTGTCCTTCTTAAGTACATTGATTTCAGTAAAAGAAGCTGATTGAAGATATGGTAAGAATATTCTAGTATCGTGGTCAGCAAACTGCGGCTTGAGAGCCACATGCGGCTCTTTGGCCCCTTGAATGTGGCTCTTCCACAAAATACCATGACCTGGGCGAGTCTATTTTGAAGAAGCGGCATTAGAAGAAGTTTAAGTTTAAAAAATTTGGCTCTCAAAAGAAATTTCAATAGTTGTACTTGTTGATATTTGGCTCTGTTGACTAATGAGTTTGCTGACCACTGTTCTAGTACACATAGCATGTAAATATGCAGAAAATATTGACAGTAATATAGAAATAATTGAAGCTTAAAATCCAGGAACTTACCTAGACTCTAAGCTCTTTGAGGAATATAGTGTGTCTGCTGAGTTTTTTTGTGGTAGTGCCCAGGACAGTGACCAGCATATAGCAGACACTCATTAAACACTGGATGCATCGTTTTGTATTGATTTGGTTACTGGCAAGATACTACACAGGACAGACAGGCCCCGAAAGAATTCAGCACATTGAGTTATGTGAAATAGCAGAAATATCGATCCTCTCGTCATTACTGAAATTCAGCCAAGCATAGTCATGATGGGCAGACATTTGCCAGCTGTTATTTGGACAAAGTGCAATGAAAGTTGGGGTCTCAATTCAATGCCAAGTCAGACGACTTTATTTCTCAGAAGTACTTTATGCCTATGATGTTTGTGTGTTCCACGGGTGAGAACTTTCACAGACATGGTTATTGTTTGTAATATGCTTTTTTAAATGACTAGTTCCTTTTACCTTCTCAGAATAACTTCAGATAAAACATTTCAATGACTATGAGGGAGTTAAAGTACAAAAGCAGAAGATCTTTGCCATGTTAAAAGGTTCAAATTATAGGTTGACAGGACTTAAAAAGCAAAGGGATTATTCTTAAAATTCTCTTACAAGTATGTCTCTATTACAGCCATATATAAACCAAAGCTGGAAAAGTGTAATGGATAAGTGTGTGAACTTGAAGAAGTTAATTAAGTCCCATGTGCCTTCTTTCTTTATTTCTGTTAAATGTGCATTGTAATGGACTTGTTGAAAAGATGAAATGAGTTAATGTACATAAAGCATATAGTTTACTATTGGGTAAGCACTTAGTTATAATAGGCATTGTTATTATTGCCATTATTAATACTGTTGATTGAAACTCATGTTCTCTTAGATATCATAGAAAATGAAAAGCTCCTCTATACTGTCAAGAATGCAAAAGACATCACTGCATTTAACCTTGTTTCAGGTCAGGCCTACAAGGACACAGAGTCTGCAGCTGAGATTAATGTGAAAGTTTGTTAGGAGTGCTCTTGATTTTAACAACTTTGGGAGAAGGAAAGGGGAAGTAGGCTTGGCTAGACAGAGAATTTGAACTGGTCGCAGTCACAGTGGCCCCAGCTAAACTCCATAGAAAGCTCTGAACTGCAATGACCTTTCAGAATTGTCATATGTTGTGGCAAGAGGGCCTGGGTTTTTTATGCTCTCATCTTATAGTGATTTGATTCACATTGCTGCCTGAAATGTGCAACTTTAGTAGAATTTTCTCTTTATCTGAGGCCAACCCACAATGAGAGCTCAGAGCTATTGGATGTTAACCTCCTTGAAGCTGATGAAATTGGACCTTCAGTCCTCACTAGGGGTTCTGGGTGGTGTGGCAAAATGTCTACTACAGTCCACCTCTCTATTTCAGGGCCGAATTTATATAAATTCTGGGAGAAGCAACTGTACAAGTCTGGGGGCCACTGTGCCTTGGAAAACCTAAGAGGAAGATTTGTGGGATAAACCAGCTGCCTGCAGTTGCTTTTAAAGTCACAACTGACCCTCATTGTTTCCTGTCTATTCTTAGGTTTTCTTACTCTCAGCCAGTATTTCTGCCAGTTTAGATGACATGACCCAGACTCTTAGGTTTGAGGTGGGTCTAAGCCCCTACTCGCCTTGACCTTCTCGGTCAGCATCGTGACTCCCTGTCTGCTAGACCCTTGATACAAGAAGCTCAAAGTACCCAAATGGAAGCCAAATATTAAATTTGTTATTTAAGATAGGCAAAGGGGGTGCTCTATAATTTCTTACATTGAACAGATATTGGCTTCAAGTTGCACTCAGAAAGGAAGTATGACCTTGGGTCAAGTGGTTATTAGTGGTGAAATGCTAAATTATTAGCAATCGAGAATTTGGGGGTGAAAAGCCTGATTTGTAGAGTTTGTCCATTTCCATGATGTAGATAGATAAGCAATTGGAAAACTACAGCCTGTTGGCCTACCACCTAACTTGGTAAATAATGTTTTACTGGAAGACAGCCACATCATTTGCTTACATATTGTCTATGGTTGCTTTTTTGCCAAAATGACAGTTGATAAATGCAACAGAGACTATTGCAAAACCAGGAATTTTCATTATCAGGCCCTTTAAAGAAAATTTGCTGACCCCTTATATAAATACTCCCACCATGTCTAATTTCAAGTTATCAGTGAAGCTCAGAGCTGAAAAAATGATGCCCACAATTAGCCCTCATAAACTAGAATGAGCCAGTTGTAGAACATCACATCGGCTAAGATGGAGAGCTGAAGCTGGCATTGGGCAGCTCTCCCAGGAGAAATCTGGGTGGTACAGCACAACATTCATTAATATCCCCATAGATTTCCTTTACAGAAGGCACTCTCATTATAACCATCTTCCAGACCAGAAAACTGAGGCTAAAAGTGTTAAGAGCACTTTGTCCTAAATCATAAAGCTAGTTAATAGTGATGCTAAGGTTCAGATGCCAATTCAGTAACATTTTATATCTCCTATGCAGCTGTCAGGCTTAATTTTACCATCCAATACCATTCATTCATTCAATCAACTAACTACTATTCAGTAAATGTGCCATGTGCCAAGCATTATGACACAGCAAACAGTAAGATGCAAGCCAATGACATTTGGATTTCTAGTATGTTTGCCTATTTGAATGTCTAAATCTGTCATCTCCAAACTTAGCTCAAAAGCTGGACCACTACAGTGTTCACTGACATCTCTCTTTTCTGATTGAATTCCTGTTGTACTAATGGTCCATATCATATCAAATGGCACTTTTGGGCCTTTTGATTGTTTCACAGTGAGGTCTGTTTTCCAGTTAGTTCATGGTCCCTTGAGAATGGTGGCACTTCAGGGCCAATAAATCACATTTACCTCCCACCAAACTCACAACCAGTCAAGAAACTGACACTAGATTCAGAGCCATGAAGATCAAAGTATGAAAAACTATAGTGAAGAATTTGGCTTGTACATGCAGCAACAGACTATTTGTTCAACTGTTAATTACTAGGTGCCTACTATATGATCAGTCTTGTTCCGTATCCTGAGAATACAGAGATGAAAAAGTGGACAAGATCCCTGCCTTTATGTAGCTTACATTTTAATGTTATGTGGATGCTCAGTACCTCCTAAACCGAAGTCTATGGCTCAGAACCCAGCTATAGCAGAAAGATGGGTTTTCAGAGGAACTCAACTCACCTGTTTGGAAGAGAGATTGCCTTGCACCTGTGGAGAAGCAGCACAGGGTGGAGAGATGAGCTTCTCCATCTGACCCTAGAAGGCCGGCCTACCGGATCACCCACAAACAAAAACTACATGAAGAGAGGAGAAGGAAGAGATTGCACTCATTCTGGGGGCCAGATGACCTAGAATAAAGAAAGATGGGGTCTAAGACATGCTTATGAGGACCCTTACCTTACTTTAGATCAGTTTAGATGTTGATATAAAACGGCAAAAACAATATCTAGCACTTAAATCGGAACATAGTAAGTGTTCAATTAAGTCTTATAGATTGCTTAATTCCAATATTCTCACTTATACTTTGATAATGTCAGCACCAAAGAATCATCGTAAAAGTCCGATAAGCCTCCTGTTCTGGGTCAATTATAAGAGTCTAGAGCTTTTTTCTTTTTTTATAATTGTAGTATCACTAATATCAATAAGTATTTTATGGTGAGTGCTTTGCAGTTGTCTGGGTCATACCCACTGTGTGTCTTGTTAAAATTACATGGCATCTTCCTGGATGGAAAACCTCTGTTTATAAAATGTCCTATTATCATGCTTCGTGATGGATGGGCTGTGTTTATTTGTTTCTTTCCGGGCTGTCTTTAAGAGATGATCTAAGGTTAATGGTGGAAATGCTACCAAAATAAATGGTTTCATGTAGTCAAATATTTCATCTGAGCACTCTGTTTCAGGAAACTTGGGAAGAAAACAAATGAATATTTTTGGAGTGTTTAAATTCATTCCTTAACTTTAGTGCTGCTAAGATTTCTGAGATATGTTAAAAATATATTTTTCAAGTTACCCACAAAGTCCACAATGCTTCCACTGACACATCAATTAGAATATTACACATATTTTCTTCTGGAAAATCCTCAAAAGATGTAGAAGATGATTTCAGATGCCTGCAGAAAATTGGCCATTTTTCATATGAAATGGCTCCGTAGAGTCATAATGGTTCATGAGAGTGATATTCACCAGACCTGGTTGAAAACAGTTCCTTAAATTGACATCTTGTTCTGAAAATAAGCAGATGAATATTTACTATTAATCTGTACAAGTTTGGATGCTTTTGGAAAAACAAAACAAAACATGAGGCCATGTGGGTCAGATATAGAACTTTTCGTTGGTGTCCCAGGCTCTGACCTAGGTCAGGCTTAGTTCAGAATTGCTCTCGGCTCCCATGGGGCTCTCTCTCACTTTGGATCAAAGTTCTATGGTAAATTGTCACTCGTCATGCCGGGATGAAGTCATTATCATTTTCCCCCCTTGGAAATGCTTTGGGATTCTTCTAAGAATCTCCTTTAGGTCCAGCTGAGTACAAAGGCCTGTTTGACAGCTATCTCCTTTCAGAAAGGATTCATATACCCAGAATATCTGCAATTGCCAACGTCATTTTCTGTCTTGTAGTCAACATTACTTTGGAGGGAAACAGAGATTTAAACTTCAAGAATGGGCTTAAATGACAGCCAGAAAAGAGAAGGAATCTATACTTTAAGACATTCAAGATCAAGATTTTTTTTATTTAAAAAGAGGATTAGTATACACCAAACCCTGGCATGACAAAGAGAGTGAATTTTCCTTCCAATCCTTCTGGTGAACTCCAGCATGAGAAGTTATGCCTCTGACTCTTTTAAACTTAATTTTGTTGTCATTTTCTAAACTTGGAGTTATAGTAGCTGTAGAGGAAAGGTCCAAAATTGACTTACAGGAGGAAGAAGACCTGCTAGCAATTGAGATTCCACTGGAAAAGTTTTCTATGAAAGGTACTTATTGGCTGCTTGAAGGGTTATATCTACTTTGGTCTCTTAACTCATTACTTAATATAAAATAAATTGAATTGCTTTTCATAATTATAAGAGTAACTTTTGCTCTTTTGAGGTTAGAAAATATAAACAATAGAAATGAAAGGAGAAAACATTCACAGTGTAAGCTGCTTGCTTAGAGCCACAATTTTAAAAGGTGTATGACTCTACAGATTTATGTTTATTTGTTTAAAAAATACATATTGATTTTCTATGGCCAGTGCTTTTCTAAGTAGTGGCAATAGAGGCACCTACAAGAAGCTGCCTTCATGGAGCCATTCTGATGGAAGAGACAAAAAGTAAAACAAAAACATGGGTTTGCAAGCACACAAAAAAATTGTTCATGGCCCAGCTGGTGGGGTGTGACTCAGTGGTTGAGTATCGACCTATGAACCAGGAGGTCACAGTTTGATTCCCAGTCAGGGCATATGCCTGGGTTGAGTGCTTGATCCCCAGTAGGCGGCCTGCAGTAGACAGTTGATCAATGATTCTCATCATTGATGTTTCTATCTCTCTCCTTTTCCCTTCCTCTCTGAAATCAATAAAAGTGTATTTTTTAAAAATGGTTCATGGAATGAAGATGATGGAAGGTGGGACATTGGAACAGAAACTAGAAAGGCCGAAGCTCTTAGGCCATGTCAAGAGCTAGGAAAAGAAGCAGAGGAAACAGCAAGTGCAAAGGCAGTGAAGATGGAAATGCTGCTTGTGGTTCAGGGAAAAGAAGACTCCCAGGTGGAGGGCGGGGAGTGGAAAAACATGAAGTTAATTTAACTGAGAGGCAGAGGCCAGTTCAGATGGGGCTTCGCAGGCCACAGGATGGGGTTTGGTTTTCACTCGGATCTGATTTGTTGTTCACAAGCTCAGCGTGATTGTCATGTGAAGACCTGACTTTAGAGGAGCAATAAAGGCAGCAGGAACGTGTCAAGGTGAGAGGCAGGCATGGCGTGCTGGCAGTGACGACCTTGGGGGTTTGGGGAATTTGATGATGCTTTGGCAGTAGGGCCTGCCTGCCTCTGCACTGGTCCCCTGGACTCTCACATGGGCGAGTGCATGTCAGACCTGGAATCTGACCCACACATTGACACTTGCAATCTTACATCAAAGCCCAGGAGTCCCCCCACCTGTCGTTTAACTAGGGTAGATTTGGTAGAAAACAACAACAGCCGTCCAACCCTTCTCCTTTCTGTGTGCATTTGTCCACTTTGTCCAGCACACCCATTCTTTTTGTCATTAACCTCTGTTGGCTCAGGTTGGTCAGCTTTCTTTAGAAACAAAGGACAGAGAATGAACAGACATTCCAGAAAAAATGTACCTTAAAGAACCACAGACCTAGATGTTCGATCAGAGATGCTTAGGCTTTGAGGCGAATTAAGTAATACCAGGAGGACTCACAAGGACATCTAGAGAATGTTCTAAAACAGGGCTCACCTGTTTTTTTTTAAATAAATTTTGACTGGGACAGAGCCATGCCCACTTGTTTACACATTGTCTCTGGTCGCTTTGCCACTGCGGTGCCAGTTAAGTAGTTACGACAGAGACCGTATGGCCCCAAACAATTACTACATGGCCTCTTATAGAGAACATTTCCACTCCTGGTTCTAGATTCTGAGTGCTTCAGAGTTTAATGCGCAACAAATCGCCGGGAGCTCTAGTTATGACTGGTCTTGAGTGGCGTTTTGAGGAGCAAGGTTATAGAAGAGCTCCATCCCCAAGAACCCGCTCAGCGTGGCAGCCACCAGGTGCACGTGGCTGTGGGACACATGAAAAGGGGCCAGTGCAAGTGAAGACCTGGACACTTTAATTTAAAATATTTTGAATTTAAACAGTCACATGTGGCCAGCAGCTACCTCACTGGATCGGTAAGTTTCAGAGAATAAATCCCAGATTTGCTTGCTTGTTTCTAAACAAGCAAGCAAATCTGGGATTTATTCTCTGAAACTTAACGAAACCATGCGTGGCTGGCTCAGGTTTCCCTCCGATATATATATTTTTTCAGATAGGTATTAGCATTACAAACAAGTTTAGAGGACATTAAGTCTTAGCTTGCTCAGGAGGGAGGGGCCTCCGAGATACTGCAATCTGGCCTGAGTATAATGAATCCCTTTGTTACATTTAAATACCATCATACTATCTTATACACAGCAAAGCACTGAGATGTTTTATAGTAACAATGCAGCAGAGCGCAAACCTCAGACAACTCTGAAAAGGCGCTAATTATTATTATTAGTGTTTTGCGCTAACAATAAATGTCAAATGGAACCCTGAAAACAAATAACTACCTGTCACCAAGTGAATGAAAGGCAATTTTAGTAAAGTGAATTAAAACCCCAAACATCACCAAACCCCACCAGCGAGCAATGCCTAGGCAGCTTGGCGGAGGCCTTGGTGAATGCTGTTCCTGGGATGTCCTTGTGTGGAAGCACTGAGGGCGGGGCCAGCTCATTAGCATGCAGGGCCCTGGGAAGGGGCGGGGAACAGAGCCCAAAAGAGGGGCAAGATCATCTTCAGCAGCAGGCCTCCTCCACAGCCAATGACAGTGGGAGACCATTAAGGATAGGACTCTTTATTTATTGGCCCCGGCTGCAGCCCGCATGAACGTTATCAGTGAAAAATTAAAGTCGATCAGCAGAGTGTGGATTTGTTTGCATGACACATTTCCCTTAGATTTTTCAAAGTGCATTCTAGGTGTCTCCCAAAGACTATTTTTTAAAAATAAATCGTACATTTTATTTTTACAAACTTCATTTATCTTTGATATCTGATTGACATATTCAGGACAGTCTAATCCTTTCTGCTGAAGTGAGCTATGACAGTAGCTGCTACAGCAATCAACATCACAGAGTCGTCCCCAGGAACAGGGCCTGTGGCTCCCCAGGAGCCGGAAGGAGGGTCTGCTGGGTTCTTTCTAGACACTATGCGCTAGTGGGACCTGTCTCTTGGGTCAGCAGATAGATGAGGCTTAGAGGCTGAATTGGCTCTAATTATTGCAGAATCATCAGAGAAACCAGGTGACTCCGGAAACAGGCGAGAGGCTGGCCTTGCCTCTCCAATTTTCTTTGTTATAACCACCGGCGCAGAAGGGGGATGTGAAGTTAAGATATTTAGCCTTGTTATCATGAGCAGCTTAGTTTATTTTACCCAGTGTGGGCTCCTCTCCCTCCTTTCCTCTTTCTTTCTCCCTCCCTGTCTTTTCTTCTTGACCTTTTTTTCAATGTTTGAATTGATGATATAGTCACACAGTTGTTCTAAACTCAAAATTATTCAAAGTTATTCAGAGTAAAAAAGCCTTCTTCCCACCTTGCCTCTCAGCCTTCCTGAAACTGTTCACTTAGTCTCTTAATAATCACATATTTTTTTTTTTTGCCTACAAATGAATGCACAGGCATCCAAGCACATGCACACACACATACACACACACTTTTCCTCTTTTGTACACAAATGGCTATATATTACACACATCATTTTTTACCTTACTTTTTTTAAACCTAAAGTCTTTTATCTTGGAGCTCTTTTCATATCAGTTAATAAAGAACTTTGTCTTTTTTTTTAAATAAACAAATGCAATGAACTCCAATACATGCCTACAGCATAATTTATTCATGAAGTGCCTTGAATCTAGAGGCATTTAGGGAACTTCCAAGTTTTGCTCTTACCAACAACCCTGCAGTAAATAACCATGAATGCATGTCATTCCACACACGTGGGAGGGTATCTGAAGAATAAGTACCTAGAAGTAGACTCGCTGGGGCAAAGGGCAAGTGCATTTGTAATTTGGATAAATATTGTCATTGTTCTGCATAGAGGTTGCAGAATTCCATTGCCATCATTCATACACAAGAGGCCCATTCCCATCCTCTCACCAAGGATATGACCACACTGTGAATTTTTGCCAATTAGAAAAGGAAAAATAATCTCCCAGTAAAAATTTCAATTTATATTTCTTTTGAGATGGGTATTAAGTATCTTGTAATATATGTGTTTATACAATGCATTTACTCTCTGTAAACTGTCTATGCATAGTCTGTGCCTCTTTGTTCATTTATCTTTCCCAGTGGAAAGACTTTACATACTAGGAGAAGTAGAAGATAGCCTGTATCATGAGAAACTTTTGTTCTCAGTGGTAAAAGACATGGATTATTTTTATGAATATAGAAAAATTCTTTGATATTTATTTATTCATGAACTAGAGGTGTGGTGCACAAAATCCATGCACTGGGGGGGGGGGGGGGAAGGGGTGTCCCTCAGCCCAGCCTGCATCCTCTCTAATCTGGGACCCCTTGGGGGTGTCCGACTGCCAGTTTAGGCCCGATCCTTGTGGTATCGGGCCTAAACTGGCAGTCAGACATCCCTCTCACAATTGGGACTGCTGGCTCCCAACCGCTCACCTGTCTGCCTGCCTGATTGCCCCTAACTTCTTCTGCCTGCCAGACTGATCACCCCCTAACCACTCCCTTGCCAGCCTGATTGATGCCTAACTGCTCCCCTGCCAGCCTGACTGCCCCCAACTGCCCTCCCCTGCAGGCCTGGTCACCCCTAACTGCCCTCCCCTGCTGGCCTGATCGCCCACAACTGCCCTCCCCTGCCGGCCATCTTGTGGTGGCCATCTTGTGATGACATAGGGGCAGCCATCTTGTGACAACATGGGGGGGACTATCTATGTGAGGGTGTGATGGTCAATTTGCATATTATCTCTTTATTATAGAGGATTAAAATGTATCAGTTGAACACCTACTATATGTCAGCCGCTATGCTGAGGGCTTTGCTACCAATTCTAATAGGGCAACAGACAATTAAGCAAGTGAGGTAGCCTGTGGGGAGAGCAGAGGGAGAAGCAACTACCCCACCCCTGGAGGGAAGGGGGGAATCATAGAAGGGTTCCTGACGGGTGCAATTTAGAAGCTGAAACCTGAAGAACAAGAGATGGTCAAGCGGGAAGAAAAGGTGGAATCCGGGAGAATGAGGGGAGTTTTAGGCCAAGTCAGCTTATGTGAAAGAGAGAAGAAAAATATCTGTGTCAGGGAAGTGATGAGAACACAATATGATGGAGGCAGAGAAACGGAGTGAGGTCAGCTTTAATGAGGGGAACAACTGTGGGTAGCTTGAGGGTGAGGACTAATATTTATTCACATAGATGCTGTGCAAGTATTGGGGACACTGATGAATAAGACAAGTCCCATCCTTTGTGGAGCTTAAACTTTAGTGTGAGTGGGACAGAGATAATAAAGAAAAGAAAAGAAAAAACTAAAGAAAAATTCCAATTTTTAGTGCTATGAAAGAAATACATGTGGCTGTTTTGGAAAACAGAAGCAGGTTTCCTTCAGATGGGGTGTTCAAGTGGGCATCTCTGAGGAGGTGACAGTCAAGTTCGGACAATCTGAATAAAAAGAAACAAGAATGCAGACATAGATATCCCTCTGTATCCTCACTGTGTCCAGTACAGGTCTCGTGCTTGGTACCTACCTGAGGGATGTTCATTTCAATGCTTTTTCTTTAAACAGGAAAAAAATTAGCTTAATTTATACTCCAAGCTTTGCACCGACACAAGCAAACTTATGTCAAGTTTGTAAAAGATAAGTTTAAGAGATTTCTGTATTTTCCTGGAAACATGACCTCCTCTGTTTTTCCCATGTCCAGGCCGGGGCTATACATGCAGTAGTATGTATAGGAAGAACATCATGAATAGAACAAAAGCTGTGAAATTTGCCTCTGTACTGCCACAAAAAGCTGTGAAATTTGTGGCTCCTATAGGCATTGGGCTGGGTCTAGGTCACACACCTTCCAGACTAGAGGTTCTTACAACCCTAATTCTTGGGGACACTTGCATCTTCAATGTGGCCAGTTACCTTCCATCATGACCTGTCAGTGGCTTCCTCATTTTTTTTTATATCTGAAAGTAGGTTATTCTAATGTGCCTCAGGTATGAAAAAGCAAACAACAGGGTACTTGAAACACAGAGGGGGAAAAAGGAATATGGTGAGGAAGTCTTCTCAGACTACAAAGCTCACCTTGATGTGTTGATATCACTGATGTCTGAACCCCAAAATTACTCAAAGATGAGAAAGAATAACAGAAGCAATAGAAACTCCAGGGTTGGGACAAATTGTAGGTTAAATTCCCAAAAGCAAAAAACAATTTACAACGTTTTCTGTGCCAGGGATTTATGCTACACCCCTTCATATCTCATTTTAGTTGATTCTAACAACAACACAAGTATTGGTGGTGTGTATTATTTCCATTCTGTGGATGAGGAAGTTGTAGCATTAAACATTTTAACAACCAGGATAAGGCCCCACTGTTGGTAAGTTACTGAGCTAGAATTTAAGCTGGGGAGCCCTATTGACTGCTCACCCTCAACCACGCTTCCACAGAGAGTTAGAAACCTTATTGCCACTAGTCCATGGGTCCACATACATTCCCTGGAGAGGTGGCAGATAGTAACTATTTTCTACTTTGTGGCCCCTAGGTCTCTCCCATATGCTCAACTCTACCACTTTAGGACAAAAGTGGTCATAGGCAGTGGCTATGTTTCAATAAAACTTTATCTATGGACCCTGAAACTTAAGTTTTATGTAATATGTATTGCAAGAAATCATTATTTGTACTTTCTATCAACCACTTAAAAATATGAACACAGGTCAAAAAAGAGTAGACAGTGAGCCGGACTGGCCAAGCGACATGAGCCAAATGAACTGCTTCAACAATAGTCACTACTGATTCACTGCTGGAGGGAGAAAGAGTCAAGGGGAGAATGGGCGGAAGAGACAGGGAGGAGAGAGAAGGAAAGGAAAAATATGCATATTGCACCAACAATTTTGACCTGCAACTTTAGATAACTCTTAGTACAACTTACCAAGATTTGCATGGATATATAAAATATGTGTTTTTATTTATTTTAGAAAGAGAGAGGAACATGGATCAGCTGCCTCCTGGACACCCCCTACTGGGGATTGAGCCTGCAACCCGGGCATGAGTACTGACTGGGAATCGATCCAGTGACCTCTGGGTGTATGGGACAATGTTCAACCAACTGAGCTACACTGGCCAGGGCACAACTTATCAAGATTTAACAATATGTATAAAACTCTTGAATAATGTGCCTCACTTTTCTTAAAAAATCCACTTCAATAAATGTATCCAAAGCCAACAAATATACAAAGGTCTACATGCAAGCATGTTCTTGTACTGTCATTTACAGTAAGAACAAATTCACAACCCTAAATATGCAGTATATAGTGGATTGATGAAATAATATTACAATAAAAAAGTGTGTGCTCGTTAAAAATGATATGTAAATGTTGACTTATTGACATATAAAGACACTGATGAAGGGAAAACCACAAGTCACAAATACTAGATGTCATGTGAGCCCAGTTGTACAATATACATAGGTATGTGTATACACACAAGGGATACCAGAAAACCACATGATAAAACCTTTATGTTGCTTGCTCCTGGATGAAAAGTTTATAGAGTTTTATATATTTTTCTATATTTGTTAAAAATTTATATTATTAGATGTTGATTTTTATCAGCACAAAAATACAGGTTATAAAAATGGAATAAAGGAAGATAATTTGGAAGGATCTTAACCTTATGCCATGGGTAGAAGATTTCACCTAAAAATACAACTCCCCTCAGATTCTTGGAGTGTCTGGAAGCTTTCTTTCCTCCTCTCCTGAGCTACACACTGAATCTGTTTCCTTCTCATTGGATGGTTAAATGCATAACCTGCCTCCCCTCCTACCTCTCCGTAACCTGCCATCTGTCTTCTTTCTGACCTGTTGGGGACTCACAGAGACATTCGTTCTCTCGAAAGCATGGCACTTGGGAACAACATGGGTGGAGATATGGAATTTTTATTGCCTTTCTTCTGTTTTTCTTCCTCCAGGTCCTCCTTTTCTTCTCTGCCTTTGCCCAGGGGGACCGGTGCATGTACTTGCTCCCACACTCTGTCAGCCCCGGAGCCCCGCTCTCACAGTGACAGTGACGGCCGCCATCCTGGTTGTGATTTATCGTCACAAGTTGCCAAATCACTCCTGGTAGCATGTCTGAGCTTGGTGAATAATGAGAAAGACCTACCATCCATCTAAGGGCAAAACAATGTGAGCGGTTACATTTAAATTTAGCTCTCTTCCCCCCTCAGCTTATTTCTTATTTTCTGATCGAAAAGGGCCCATTTACAGGCTTTGTGGTAAATACCTAAATAATTGTGTCTCAAAGACGGAGGATCGTTTTTCACCGGAGTCAACAATCGCTTCAGATCCGCGGCCACCTGACATTGCAAGCTCTGCTCCACTCAGCTTTCTTCATAGCAATGTCTCTGGCCCTTCAGGCGGGACGCGTTTCGATGCCTGCCTATGCACTCAGCGGGGCAGGTTATCGCATCATAACGCCGTCTGCAAACTGCAAGAAGAAATCACCTCTACAGGAGGCAACACGTGGGACCTGGGTCATCTCCCTGATAAACAGCGAAGGGGGATGAAGCACCTAATTATGACCTCCATCTGATGTGACAGCACGAGGTGGGGGAAAGGAAGCTTTGAGGACAAGAGACCTGAGTTCGAATCCTTGTTCAGCGCTTCCCATTGCTGTTTCACTATGGGCAAATCGTGCAGCCCTTCGCCTGTGAAATGGCCACACATTCCCCTCTGAGGGTTGCTAGGAAGATGTGGCGGATGGTTTTCCAAAGACGACGGTGGAGCTCTCTCCTGTCTTGTGATTTCTAGGACATCTCCACCGTCTCAGCCAGCAGGAGAGTCGCTTTCTGTCCCCTGAAGCTGGGCTGGCGTGTGACACCGTGTAACCAATAGAATGCGGCGAAAGTGATTCTGTATGTCTGCTGAGATTTGGGCATAAAAGGCAATGGAGCTTCCGTCTTGTGAGACGCGCACTCACGCTTGGACCCAAAGTCCAAATACCCCAAGGCTGCTATGCCGACAGGAAGCCCAAGCAGCACTGTGGGAAAGCCACAGGGGAGTGTTGCTGCCAGCACACCCAGCCGAGGTCCCCACCCACAACCAGCACTAACCAGCAGTGATGTGAGAGAAGCCGCCTCGGAGAATCTCAGCTCCCAGCTCTCCAGGCAGCCCTGTCCCACTCCCCAGCTGACCCCCAGGCCCCAGGGAGCTGCGGCTAGCCGGCCCGCGCACCCTGTCCGGCTGGCTTCCTCACCTACACTCTCCCGGAGCATACCGAATGATTGCTTTCTGCCACTGAATTGGGGGGTGATTTTGTTATTCAGCAATAGTAAAAGGAAAAGAAAACTAGGAAAACAAAATCCCATAAAGCTGATGGCACATAGTAGGAATCTTAGTAAGTGCCAATTCTAATCATTTACATTATTTTCTTCTCAGAATCAGACTTCAGGTGGTAAATGCCTATACGGGAACCTCTACCTCCAGAGGATGAGGGGAATGAATCCTTTCAGCTTTGTTTATTCATCCATGCCTGCACGTGACACTTATTAGATGCCAATTAGATATTTGGATGTTTGTCAGGTAACAGTGTGCCGGGCATGCTGCTGGGTGCTGGGGAAATGCCAACAACAATATCGACCTGGGCCCTGCCCACATGAAGAGGCCAGGGCATCAGAAAGACACACAAGCAAACAAGTTAGTAAGAAAATGGCAAATCTGTGCGGCAAACTGGGCTAATGTGTCCGAAAGTGGGGAAATGACATTTACAATGGATGCCCTTTCGGCGCCGCCCCTTCTCCATGCCTCTCCCGCTGGGTAACCTCTGGACTGGTTTGTTGCTGTTTTTCTCTGAACTGTTTCCTATGGGATTTCATGCGCATGTGTGTGCCTATAGGATATACAAAATACTGTCTTGTGCTTTTAGCACCGTTTGGTTGCTAACAAAGGCCTCATATGGCGAGTGATGTTTCTGCAACTTGCTTTTTTCTCCTCAAAAATATGTCTTGAGGATTTGTTTATGGAGGCACACAGAGATCCCTTTCATTCTTTTGAAACATCGAAGTTTTTGCTCTTTCACACTTTATTGAGCCATCTCCCTGCTGATGGACATTCAGGCTGCCTTCTAGTTATCACAGTTCCCCTCAGAAGGCACACATCCTTGCACATGCCCCCTTGTGCCGTCATGTGAAGGTTTCTCTAGGGAGCACGCAGAGGAGTCAATGACTTGATCAAGATCATAGGTACTTTTATTTTAAAGACACACTGGCCTTCTACCCACTGCCTGAAAGAGTATTCATTTCTCCATACTATGCCATCAATTAATTTTTAATCAAAATATTGAATAGAAATATGACCCCCCCCCCAATCTAAAACTTAAACAATGTGTGTGTCTGCTCTGTTCAAAAGTAGGTGACCCTTGTGTCCCTTCTAATCACCTGGGGCTGGGGTGGACTAAGAGAACCCTTGCCTGGTGGATAAAAATATTTCAGGGGGCTGGGAGAACATTCCCCAAAGTAAAAATATTGGTTTTGAGGCTGCTGTAGCATATTGCTGAGAACAGGGAGGGGCCAGGGGAGAGGCAAGATGCAGAAAAACATGACACAGAAACAGAACTGTTTCCTAATAAAAAAATTGCTCAAAGTTCTCCACGAGGCCCTGTCAGCAGCTCTTCAGGCAGCACGGCTTGTTTTAAATTTTATTTAAATCAACAAATTGTACACACTTGAACACGGAAACAGAATACAGGGAAAACACAAGCTGCCCTAACAGAGTAACGTCTAATAAACATTATGCTACTCAGAGATATTTGCTGTTTAATCACCCCATGAAAGGACGCATTCAGCCAAAAGATGTCAGATAGCATCTTGCTAAAGGCGACGGTGCCAGCTTTCCTGGCTTCGGAGTTCATGTAGCTCTTTTTTTCTCTCTCTTCCCCATTTACTTATTTATTTATTTTTTAATTTTGGAATATCCAGCTCTGAGATGCTCTGTTTTGGATGATTCAGAGGATCAATCATTTAGGCTTTGAATAATGATAATAATATCCATTGATCAAATAGTTTATTCATCAGGGCTGGCTATATACTTTGTGGGGCCCAGTGCAAAAATGTGGAGCCTCTTTTTTAAAAATAATGGAAAGTTTAAGATGATGACAGCAGAGCACTGAAGCCATCGCCATCATTTCTCAGTGAGGGTCCTGTGCAGTTGCCCAGGTTGCACACTGGGAAGCCAGCCCTGATCTGTTGGCCATCTTCTTAGCAGCAGACTCCTTCCCCCACCCCCTGCTCCAAGCAAAGAAAAGGTGACCAACCGGGTTGATGAACCTCCAGAGGACTTATAATGGTTGGTTCCTGAACGTTTCCTTAGGATGGGCCAGCTAACTGCTTGGCTCTTGTTTTGCTGGGTGTGATGCAAGCTGAGAGCTAAGTTACTGGGGAAAGGAAAATATGGGTGAGGCAGGGTTAGGAATTATAGGACAGAAGGAAAAACAGAGAGAAGCAGAAGACATTGGTACCCAGAGTAGAACTTTGAAGAACGAAGTGATATGTATCTGAAAAGTAATTTTAAAATGATGTTTTGCCTGAACCCTCACCCCTTCTGAGGGAGGTCTCCTGCCTCCATGGCTGCTTCGCTTCCCATGCCCAGCTCAAATCGGGATCCAGGTAACAGACAGAGACTTGGCCGACAGCAGCTGCCCTCTCACTGCAACAAGACTTGTTTGAGTTGTCTTGTATCCATGGTATGGGGAAGTGGGTTTTTGATATCTAAATCCAACCTAGCACCAGGAACGCTCAGGGCCTACTCAAGAAGGCAAATAATCCTTTCCACTAATATTTACAGGGTAAAATAAGATTGTTGTTAGAGTATTAAATTTGACAGTAAAATAGTAGTCAAATTCGCAGACTACTTTAAATTGGCTAAGTGAAATAAGCAAATATTCTAGAAAAATTAATGGTACTGGACAAAAAGCTGTTCCTAAAGTGTTAACTAAAATTTCTATTGGTAGTTCATCTCATGGTAAAATTGCATAACATGTAATGAACCTAAAGCAGTCATATTTTAGTGCAAAATATTAAGATTTAAAAGCTATCAAGACTACATTATAAAATTTCCAAAAGCCTCCTAATATTTAAATCAAAAAAGGGGAGATAGTAGACGAATATCATGTAAGGAAAAATATCCTGTAAGTAAATTACATCTAGAAAATTTTTAATTTAGAAAATTAACTTTCATTTGTAATGCTAACAGCAAGACACCCATGAAAAACACACATGGTGTCAAAACAAGCCAAAGGAAAATCTTTTGGCAAAAAATGAGAAAGGATCCCAAGTCAAATTTATAGAAAAGATTCCTTTATTAACTTTTGGTCGAGAATATGTTTGTATATTTTCAGAAAACACCTCCAAGACCATGTGGATTCCTGCAACAGAGAGGAATTGACAGGACTGCTCCAGCCATGAAGACAGAAGAGAAAGCCCAGAGATGGAAGACGCTGAAGACGCCTTGACATACTAGCAGTCAGCAGCTGTGCGTCACGGCAGGTTGCCCAGGACCAAACCAGAGAGGGTTGGACCTGCATTATCACCATTTGTCCACCATCCAGAACTGAAATATCATTGCTGACATGTACACATAAGGAACTATTTGACATTGAAATTGGGACTCAAAAGAACTGTTGGCACAGAAAGTAACTCACTACAGACTGATTCATTTCCCTCTCAGCATAACCATTATTGCTTGTCTCATTTTCGGTTCTTATAAGTGTATTTCTAGTATCACATGATCTCACTCATCTAGGGGAAATAATGAACAACATAAACTGATGAACAAAAACAGACCTGGAGACAGGGAAGCATTGATCAGACTGTCAAACCTCAGAGGGAAGGTAGGAGAGGGTGGGGGGTAAGGGGGAGAGATCAACCAAAGGACTTGTATGCATGCATATAAGCCTAACTAGTGGTCACGGACAACAGGGGAGTGGAGGCATGCATGGGGAGGGGTTTGGGATGGGAATGGGGGGATGAGGACAAATATGTGATACCTTAATCAACAAAGAAATTAATAAAAAAAGAAAATTTAGAAAACAGAAAAAAATGATATTTTGCTGCATGATCGGTGAGATAATTCCTCTTTCATCTCTCCTCTAAAAATTATTCAGTAAAATGTACTTAAGCAATGAAGAAGAATGTGATAAGATGATGTGTTGGGTCTCAAAGTGGGTGAAAGAAGACATTTGAGGCTACCCATTAGATACAGACAGCATTTGAGTTACACATCAATTATTTCTTTAAACTCTCCCAACAAAGCTCTAAGAACTTCAGTATAGAACTCATGTGATCATTTTCTATTGAGTGGTTGTCATTTTAAAAAATACTGATTTTACAGAAAATTTTTACTTAAGGAAATGAGTACTCTGTCATGTGAGTTGCAAATATTTTCCCCATTTGTATTTTAAATTTGTTTTTGGTATATTTTTCAATGCAAAATTCTTTTGTAATATTTTATTAGTTTCCAAAGCTGCACTAACAAATTATCACAAATTGGGTGGCTTAGAATGACAAGATTAATTTTCTTACATTTCTGGAGGGTAGAAGTTCAGAATCAAGGTGTTGGCAGGGGCATGCTTCCTCCAAAGGCTAAAGAAAATTCTTCCCTGATTCTTCCAGCTTCTGGTGGTTACCAGCAATCCTTGGCTTATGGCGGCATCACTCTAATCACTGCCTCTGTGTTCACATAAACTTCTAGTCTGACTGTGTCTCCAAATTTCCCTCCTCCTCTAAGGAGGAGGGAAATTTGGGTTAGGGCCAATCCTACTCCAGTATGACCTCATCTTAACTTGATTACATCAGTCAGGACTCTCTTTCTAAATCAGGTCACATCCATAAATACTTAGGGTTAGGACTTCGGAGATCTTTTGGGGGAATACAATTGAATCTGTTACAATATTTATATAGTCAAATTTATTAAATTTTTCTGTCATGGCTTTTGGATTTTGCATCATTTCATTAGAAAAGCCGTTTTATCCTGTGACTATGAAAACAATTTTTCCACATTTTCTAGGAAACAATAGGTTCATTTAAATAGTTTTCATTTAAATGCTTGAAATTGTGGCAAAATTAAGTATGTGTAGTGTGTAAGGCAGGATTTCTTTTTCTTTTTCAGGTAGCTATTCAGATGCCTTAACATTACAATCTTTTCCAAACTGATATTAAATAACACTCTTGTCATATAATAAATTCCCATATTTATTTGTGCCTATTTCTGAACTTTAGTCGCTATTAGTCTGTTTATTCTGTATCAGGACCACCAGGTTTTAATGATTGTATATTAGAATATGTTGCAGAGTTTTCCCAACTCTTTATTTATATCTTTTAAATCATGTTAAATGCATAGATATACTTTAAAAAGTAAAAATTATGCCACTATCCGTTTTAAAAAGTCTTCTAGGTCCCTTAGCAGCAATGCAAAGTCATCTGAAAAACCTCTCCTTTTGCCTTTTCAGTTTAATGCTAGAATGAATGATCTACCAAGAAAGAATATTGACTTTTATCTAGAGCCTACAACATCTATGATGACATTGTCATTTTTCTTTTGATCTATTAATATAGGTTTTCCTAATACTGAAAGTGTTCTCAGATGTTAAGAAGTCAAGATTTGAATTCTTATTCCTACACTTACAATTGTCTTCTTAAGAGAATTATGTCATCTTACTGAGACAATTTTCTGTAAAATGGGAATAATTGTAGCATTGTCATTTTTGCCTCCTCAGCTTTATTTTCCTTCTTCATGAAACAATGTCCCCATTTTCCTTTGGGGAGTCAATACCTTTGGTGCAAGGGGAGTTGATCCCTTCCCTAGGACCAGGGTTAAACATTGAACCCAGGCACTTCCTCCACCTGGTGGCACTGAGTCGTTTAAGGTGACACAGCTGGGCCAGTGAGAGCTAGCTTTGGGCTTTTCCTGGCCCTGCTTTTTGTTTTCTACTAAGCTCCTAGCACATGAACATGCTATATTAGTCTTGCTTAGGTTCAGAGGAATTGCTGGAATTGCAAATTCACATCCTTACAGGGCCAGGAAGTTGGTTTGAATCAGGGTTTCTGAACTTTGGTACTTTTGACATTATTGGTTGTGGTGGGCTATGCTGTGCATTTTAGGATGTTTAGTAGCATCCCTGGCCTCTACCCACTAGATGTCAGTAGCACCCACCACCCATCCCTGTGTGACAATCAAAAACATCTCCAGACAGTGCTGAATCTTCACTGATGGTGAAATTGTCCCCAGTTGAGAACCAATGGCATAAATGAATGAAGCCACTACTGAGACTGTGAGTCATGGTGTCTGTTTTGTATAGAAGGCACTGCCCTGTCTAGGGGGCAGCCACTACTCAAGTTATAGCTGATGGCAGCAAAAGGGAAATAGGGACCCATTATTATTAGAGTTTCCAAATTTCTTAGTTTTGGAATCTTCTAGTCTAGCTTTATTTTTTTTCAGGTTTTAAAATGTCAACACAATTTTTCATAAGTTGATGTGAACCAAAGGAAGGACATCTGTGGAGCATATTTGGCCTCCTGGCTGCCTGTGTGCAAGCTCTGGCTGAGAGGAGACCCCAGGATGCTCTCCCAGGTGCCTGTGATGCTGAGTAATGCTTCCATGTCTCACATACTTACCCCAGGGATGCTGTCTTTCAACACAGTTGGGCTGAGCAAAGTAGTATTTAATTCTCTTAATTCATCAGGTTCATGTTGCCCCTTGAATAGATATTTATATTTTTAACTTGTGTCTTGGTAACAAAGCAAATTCTGGAATGGGTAAAATGAAAAGGACTATTTAGATGATGCTGTCTTCAGGGATATTTCAATTGGAGCCCTCCAGTTTTTCATCCATCTCAATGCTGTCGATGATGAGTATTTTATTTGCTTGTTAGTACTGGGACCTCCTTCATGCTAACTCACCAGTGTGGGCAATTCAGTATAAATATAGAGGGGAATTTTCTGACCTACAGGCAACAAGTTCAATCAGATCCCAGAAAGGACCAAAAGAGTTGTCTTGGATTAAGTGATATCATTCTCTTGTTTTCTTTGATGTTTCCTTCATTAACTTCTCTCTCTCCAGAAGGAATTGTTTTCTCTTATCATAAGCACTTGGCTACCCCATTCCTGGAGTTATGTTGCTTGTGCTTCATATAACTCCAATTGGAATTTCTAGGTGAGAAAGTGATGAGCCAGGTGGAGGCAGCCATCCACCCCATACCCAACCAGCAGCAATGACATCACAAAGCCAGAGGAGCCACTGTATGACAGAAGGTGCTTTCTTTTGCTCCTGTTGAATTTCCAGAATCTAGACTCATGCCTGGCACATAGGAACTTATGTTCTCTTCTCTCTTTACACATACCTCAGGTGACCTCATCTAGACTTGTGACTTTAAAACCATCTATAGTCTGCTGACACCCAAATGTCATTCCCAGGATGAAACTTTCCCTTAAATTCTACGTGATACCTACACAGAGATAGAAAACATCTAAAGTGTAGGCATCTAAATTAAACTTGTCTAAACCCCAGCTCTTAGCCTATGATGGTGGGTTTTGGGCATCTCAGTCAATAGTAACTGCGTCCTTCCAGCAGCTTGGGCCAACATCTTGGCATTCATCTTTGGCACCTCCCTTTCTGTCACTCCTCACTTCCAAGTCATCAGTAAATCCTACTGGCTGAAGAACCTGAAAACCAATTGTCACCCATCACAATGGTCATCTGGTCAGAGTCATGGCCATCTCTCAATAGATTATAGCAATGGCCATCTAACCACCCCTGCCCCGTCCACCTTTGCTCACCTAAATTTGGGAAACTATGGCCATGGTGCAAGTCCTCACATCACCTGTTTTAGTAAATGATTTTGTTGGAGCAAGCCATACCCATTCGTGTTTTTATTGCCTGTGGCTGATTTTATTCTACAGCTGCAGAGCTTAGGGTTTATGGCAGAGAATACACAACTAGCAAAGCCAGAAATACTTACTATCTGGTCTTTTCACAGAGAACACTTGCCTACCTCTTCTCTGTATTGTTAGGTGGGAAGAGTATCATTTCGGAGAGAGACAGAGAGGAAGGTACATATATGGAAATGATAACCAGGGGTCATCCTGGGAGACAGAATAACAGGTAATTTTTTTATTTTTATCCCTCTGCTTTTCTGTCTTTCCCAAATGTATACAATAACCATTACTTTGGCAACACATACAAAACACGTTTTAAACTTGCATGCATAATATTGTTTGAAGAGCCCTGTTCTATTCCCCCCAGCCTCCCAATCTCTTCTCATGGTTCCAGTGACCGCAGAGGAGCCTCTGGTTGTTTTGTGGATTGGCCTGTAACCAGGTTCTCCTTGGGGTTGCACCTGGGAGGATGTAAGTCTCAGGAAAAAGGAGCAGGGCAGCGGTGCTGGAGGAAATTAAGATCTGCAGATGTGACATTTCCTAGAAGCCAGCCTGTCTTGGTTTCTCCCATAATTACTCACTATTTTGTTTACAAATGGGAAATAGCATTCTACTGTTCAGTGTCTTCCAAGAGACTGAAGTTAATTTGAAATAATCCCCCAGCACAAGGACCAATCAAAGCACCTGGAACACCCAGGTGCCATACCCTCTGGCTACTGACACGAAGTTATTGATACACAAATCAAAGTTGACTGCTCTGGTAACACTGAGTTCCCTGGTGGCAAGATCTTTCCACAGAGAAGGTGTTCCTTTCTGAAGACAGGGCCGACTTAAAACAATATCTCACTATAACAGGCAGTACAGGGATCCCAACCAGAAATTTTATATTGCCTTCCTTTTTTCAAAAAAATTTTTAGATGAAATGAGCCTACCAAAAATTCATAAATAAATGAAAGAAGGAAAAATTCAAACTATGCTTAAGAATAGACTCATGAGACATAAAGGTGGTTACCAACATAATATGACTTGAGGGCTGTCATAGGTTTCACTTGTCAGAGGTGGTAACAGGAAACATAAGCCTGCCTGAAGTTTTCACCATTAGAGCCATTTCTCTGAGGCAGTGTTTTTTAAAAGGCTTGTTCAAATATAGAATTATTGAACCTCTGGATTTGAAGGGTCCTTGGACGTCATAACTTCATTTCTGAACTGATGTGTGAATCTTATATCACCTGTAAGTCATTGTCTAGCCTCGGTAAGTCTGAACTCCTCCCAAGACAGGGAACTCATTACCTCAAACAAAAAGCAACTATTTCATTTTGAGTGGCATTAATTTATATAAAAGGCTTCATCATGGTGCACCAAAAATCAGCCTCCCTGAAATGTTTATTCTTTCATCATTAGTTTCTTTCCATTCACCTCAACAAATACTGACTATGCACTAGTTCAGTCACGGTGACACGGTGGCAGTCCTGGTAATCCAGGCTCCCTCTCAGGTTCTTACATTCAGTGAAGATGGTGGCCAGAGTTCAACTAGATGGTAAATAAGCAAGACCATCTCAGACATGGTCAAGATGAGGGGAAGTGATAGTGGCCTGAAAGAGAGAGGTGGGAGTACTTTGGATGGAGGGTGTTGAGTTAAATTGTGTTCCCCCTAAAAATATGTTCAAGTCCTAATCCCTAGTACCTGAAAATGTTACCTCATTTGGAAATAGGGTTGTGGGGATGTAATCAAGTTAAAATGATGTCATTAGGTTGGGCGAGTGACTGGTATAATTATCAAAAGAAGAGAAGAGATATTCACCAAGAGAAGGCATGAGAAGATGCACAGAGGAAACATCATGTGAGGAGGAGAGAGAGCATGGAGTGATGCATGCACAAGCCAACGAATGCCAGGACTCACTGGCACCCCCAAGCAGTACTAAGAGGCAGGCATGAAACAGACATTTCCCTAGAGCCTCTCAGAGAGAGCAGGGCCCTGCAACACCTTGAGGATGAACTTCTAGCCTCCAGAACTGTGAGAGAGGACATTTCATTGTTTTACCACACAGTTTGCAGCACTTTGTTATGGCAGTGCCAGGAAGTGAATATAGAGCTAACTTTTTAGATGACCTGCCAGCTTTAATCAGGACATAGACTCTTCCAGGCACAGGAACCAGGGAGAGCAAAAGCCCTGACAAGGGAGTGTTCCAGGAACAGAAAGGAAGCCAGTGGGGTGGGAGCTCTGAACAGAGAGGGGACAGTAGGAAAGGAGCCTGGGGAAGTAGCTGAGAGCTAGATTATGGCAGCAGAGGTTCCCATCCCTGCGGGTGTTCCCAGGGATTGGCACACGGTGGGCCCATGCATTGATATATATTTTTAAAGATTTTGAGAATCACATCTGTAGAACTCTGTAGTCCTGATACGCAGTTTGGAATTTATTCTCTAGGCGATGGGAAGCCATTGGGCATTTTAGCTCATTTGAAAGCTCTACTCTGCAGTATGACAGCCTTCAGATATTTGTAAGCAGTCCTTGTATGCTACTCCCAGTACCAAAGCCCCTCCTCTCCTCTCCTGTCTTCTCTTCTTACAAAATCACCAGTTCCTTGTATTCAATTTGGTTTAATAATTATCTATTGCAGACCTAGCGGGCAGTGCCAGTACTTTGTAAGTAGAACACCTCAACATGCTTTAACATGGTATCACACATCTGTCTGTCCTTCTGTACCATGAGGCTCACATCCTATCTGCACCCCTCCTCCAGGTGGAAGGCATAGTACACCAACAAAGGAGGGACAGATTTGACATTGGCCCTTCCCACTGTAGAGGTTTTGTTTTACTTTCCTACTAGTTGGCAATATTTGAGTTGACTGGTACCTTGAAGAGACCCTAATGCTCAAGAAATTTTGAAGTGGGAAAGAGAAAAGATTCTAGAATTCATTAAGCAAATATTTGTGTGTGTACCTGTTGCAGCAAAGTCTCCTAGTTCTGATTAACAGGGGCAAAGAGACTCAGGTGGTGTCACCCATTGCTGGGGTTGGTGACTACTACAGCAGATGGATTGGCTGGAGCTAGACCTATTCAACTACTCTGGGCTGAGAACAGATCATGAAATGTCATTCACACAGTGAAGAGTGTTAAACCTGGACACTGCAATTTAGCTCCAAGGTATTTTTGGAAACCCCTTCTTCTCAAAGCAGACACATAAGACAACATTTGGACTGTGGGCTTGTCCATGCTTTCTTCTCTCAAGAGACAGACAAGAATCTGATGAACACAGACACATGGTGGCTCATGATGCATCAAACTCCAAAAGACCAAAGCAACACATTGCCAACTTGTGAGAAGATGGACTGGCTATCTACCTGTCTGTCCTTCACCCAGTATTGTATAGACATCTATATTGTGAAAGTCCTTGCTTCTTGTTCAGTTCACAAAAGAAATAACTCTGGAAGTAGTGATATGCCTACCCTACTTAGAGGAAACGATATTATCTTACCAGGGTAGGCACTGGTATGGCTCAGCTACCTGTATACAACATTGGTCTGTTCTGATTGATTGGTACCTTTATGCTAAATATTTTTAATTTTGCTTCTTTATCCCAGGATTCACACAGAGACCTAATATAGCAATGGAATCATAATTCTAAGGCTCACATCCTTGGAGGGTAATTATTGGTCAAGCTTTTAATGATCACAGTCCTTGTTACCACCCTATTCCAATCCATAGGGTGGACTTTTGGATCCCCCTTTATGCAATGATGCTGGCCCCACCACCATCCTAGCCGCATTGATGGTCCTTTGTGGGAGCTGCTCAAAGTCCCTTCTCTATGAACTAGGTTAAGGTCAAGAAGAAATTCAGTCTCCCTATTGCTATCATTTGGTCTCACTGTTTCTCTCTCTATCTGTATCTCTTTTTTTCTGTCTCTCTCTTTATAATGCAAAAAAATAAAAAATAAATTAAAAAAAAATGGGTGTTGTCAGCAGCCATATTGTGTAGTCTAGAAATTGGGAAATGGAACAAAAAAACTTTCAGTAAAAGAAAAGAATCCATCTGATGCCATTAAGTTTTCTATATTCACTTCAAATTATATTGAATCAGATGGAATTGCCAATATTTGACCAGTTGAAAATAGATCCCAATTAATAAAATTGACAGGAAGTATATTTCTAGCTCTGCTGTTTAGGATTTATAAAGGCATTATCCTTTTCAACTTTCTCAGATAATTACTTTGTTTGCGTTACTGTTTATTTTTCCCCACAGAAGTAAACATTATGATATCTTCATATAAATTGGGAATACTTTTTCTTTTATATGAATTTCAATAGGGACATGACATGCCTGAGGCAGATAGGAATATCAGTTAGACCATAGGAAAGGCTTTGTTAGCCAAAGCACTACTCTGTGGGGGTTTAACATTTTTTTAAAAATATATATTTTATTGATTATTTTTTTTTTTTTACAGAGAGGAAGGGAGAGGAATAGAAAGTTAGAAACATCAATGAGAGAGAAACATCGATCAGCTGCCTCCTGCACACCCCCACTGGAGATGTGCCCGCAACCAAGTACATGCCCTTGACTGGAATCGAACTTGGGACCTTTCAGTCCACAGGCCGACGCTCCATCCACTGAACCAAACCGGTCAGGGCGGGTTTAACATTTTTGTTCTGAATATCTGGACCTCAAAAGTGGGCCTAAAGGAAGACTCAAATCCCTTTTAGGTGAGGATCAAGTAGAAACCAGGCTAAAACCCTAACTCTTTTTTTTAAAATTATCTTTATTGTTGAAAGTAGTACAGATACCCCCTTCTTTCCCCCATTGATGTTCTCCACCCACACCTGTCCCATCCCACCATTCACCACACTATTGTCTGTGCCCATAGGTTAAACCTTAACTCAAACCACAATGTGGGGCCACACAGCTGTCTTAAGAGTCCCTAATAAGACAGTGTCTCAGAAACAGAGTACAGTGGGGGGTGACAAATTGGATAGTGGGATGATAGTCTAAGATCGGGGAGGGACGTGTGTTGCTTAAGATTCAAAACAGCAGAGAGACATTTTGGAGGATTATAAGCCGTAAGAGTCATGGATACCGGCTGGAAGCTGGGGAAGGCCTGAAGCATGTTAGGAGTATCATTGTGATCAAAGAATGCTCTGTTTCTAGAAGGTGGTCTGTAGAAGGCATTGTGCAGCCTCCTTTTTAAAACCCTGGGAAAAAATAACCACAGAATCCCCTTGTCACCAACTTGTCCCAGGCTCGATTTGTAAATGGGTCTTAGATTATATCTGGTGGCCTCTTGGTCACCTCACTGTCATTAGAAATATGCTGCTATCAGCAAACCCTGGCCCATGGGCCAATTCCAGCCCACCACCTGTTTCTGCATGGTCTGTGAGCTAAGAATAGTATTTATATTTCTAAGTAGTTGGGGGAGGGGGGAGGAGAATGATGTTTCTTGACATGTGAACATTATATGAAATTCCAGTGTTGTTCTAAAAGTAAAGCTGATTGGGACACACCAACACTAATTCATTTACACTTTGCATGTGGCTGCATCCACATTAAGACAGACTTGAGTAGCTGTAACAGAGACTGTATGGTCTGTAAAGACCAAAAAATGTACCATGTGGCTCTTTACAGGAAAAAAAAAAGTGTGCTGATCCCTGGGCTGGAGCACCTTGACCTTGGTTTCTCAGAGACTTCTCAAGCAAGATATTGTCAGGGGGAAGCTTGGTCTTCACAGACTTGGGCAAGGCCTGCATTGGGCACACTCGTTAATAAATATCAGAATTTGGCCAGAAATTTGCTTTCACTGGAACGTGGGTGTGAATTGTGAGAGCAGATTCAGAGCTGACAACTTTCTCTAACTGTGGGGAGTTAATGCCCATGGCCAAAAGGAACCTAACTGTGTAAAGCCCAATTTGCTTAGGTCACTCGGTAGCAGATGCCCTGAGAGGGGCACAGTACTGGACTGTAACAAAATACTAAAAATTTCTGATTCTAGACCTAAGACCCAATTGCTTTACTGCCTTTGTACCCCATGAAATATCCAATATCTTGAAAATGAATCCCTTTGTTTGGCTTAGGACTCATCCAGGAGATGTTTATGACTTGCAAACAAACAGGAGCCTTATTCATACACTCCTGGTGATCAGCGGAGGGGGATAAAGACAGAGTTGTGCCTGTTCGTTTTATGGAGCCATAAGATCTCCCTGAATTATTTAGTTAACCATCCACCAGAGCTTATGACCAGGAACCTCTCATACTTAACCCAGAAATCTTAGTTATTAAGGTGATACTTTATAATCTTTGCATTGGGCAACAACAGGACAAAAATACTGTACATTTTAGGGAGAAATAGGGAGTATGTAGTGTGTTGATGGGTAATAAGTAAGATGCACACTAGCTCTTTTTAAGAGAGTACAAGACGTCCCACACTTAAAGCAACCCAAATGCCTCATCTATTATTCAGAGGTAGTTCCAAAGATGCAGCAGGTGAGCAAACAGACCTCCCAGATGTAACCAGGGTCAGTGCAAGTGACCTGCAAGAGACCTGTGCATCGCTCTGCCTGTTGTGCTGCTTTCTCTCTGTCGCATTTGCCTTCCTGACCCTCACACCCCATCATCACTGCCATCCCTCCCCCCACTGCAAAGTCACCTCATCTCACCACTTTGTGGTGACAATATCAGTGACTGCTTGAAGGATGTGCAGAGAGGACAGCAGAAGTGTGCTCTCTGCAGTGACATCCCAGATCAATAAACACCCTCATGTAAACCTGTCCCAGTGAGTGGATAAATGAGTCCCTGCTTTAATTATTAAACAAGAATTGGCAAGAAGCAACAGATAGGCACTTTCGAAGACAAAAAATTATTCCCAACACTAACTTTTTCCTGACTCAATTATTTTCATCATCCCACTTATCAACCAATGAGAACCGAAAACAGTCTGCTAACGAATGGCCATGTCGACTTTCAGGGTCACTGCCCTGGAGAGAACGCTTGTGAATTTTCCATCCATACATCTTTCTGCTGTTTTGTGCCTGTTTATGAGCTCCGTGGTTCCTCTCAGAAGGAGCACCTCTGAGCCCAGGAGAGTCTTTTTCTAGACTCCTCCGTGGAAGAAACACACCGGCTCCAAAAAGGCTGTGCTACATAGAGCACTCACATTTCCTGCACTAATTCTAATAAATCCAGGAGAGAGTTTGGAGTGAAATGGATGGACTCAGGCCTGCCTCAGTATAATGGGGCTTTTATGCTGATGTGCTCCATTAGGGACCACCACACACATCTTCCTCAATAAACAAGCTTAGTGCTCAGTAATAAAGTCATTTATGAAGAGAGGTCAGCCAAAAGACCAGGACTTATGAGAGGTGCTCAGAGAGGAGTCACACTGAGTTAGGTTGAAAGAGAATCCCATAGGTTCAAATCAAAAGACATCTTTCAGCTGCGAGCCCTAATTACAATGGTCCCATTACCTCACCGTTTCTGCGTGGGCTCAGAAAGAAAGGCTCATCTCTCCTGTCCCAAATAGGAGAAGGAAATTTGGTGACTTTAAAGCCAATTAAGCCCCTTTTTAATATTAGAGTAGATTTCTCTGCTTTTTGCCAAAACACAAGAATTTCTGATCAAACAAGAACTTTTCTACTTTTAATTAGCCCCTTGTGTTCTGAGAAGAAAAGCAAGAGTGGAGTTATCAAAAGTCTCTTACTTAAAGTCACATTACAAGGATTTAAAAAAAAATTTTAGCTCTACTGATGATGAAAAGAAGATATCAGGAAGAAGTACAGCTTTCCTTTCTCGGTTCCCCTGTATTCTGTGGTGGAGAGGAACTCGGTTTTACCTGGGACCTGGCAAGGGCAGGAGATGCCAGAAGAGTGTTGACAAGGGGTGGGTGTGAGGTGAAAGAGAAGTTTCTTCTAGGGCATCTTTGCCTGAGACAGAGGTTGGAGGTCCTTAATATGCTTTGCTGACCCCCACAAAGTACCAGCTGCTCTTAACAGGACACAATCTTTGCCAGTTATCATTACTGTTTACCTGGATATGTATGTAGCTCCCTATAGGACATGGAATGTAGGACATACATAAATAGTTTCAAAACCTGTACGTGTATATTTATCTCTGTCTCTGTTTGTATTTAGATATTTTAATGAGGCTGTAAAGACCCCTGTAAAGACTTTCTTTGGGGGGCAATTTTATACCTTTCTTCTTTTTTATTAAGCTATTGCATACAAACAGTAATGTGAATGGAGCGTTAGGAATATACAATGTAAAGAATTTTTACATGTTTATGCCTGGCTAACCAGCAGGCAGATTATAAAACCATGCCAAGAGTTGAGACTTACACCCAAGTCAGTCAGCTCAACACACTTCGTGTCCTCTGCCTCCCAAGGATAGGAAGGCAGTATCATTAGCGCCAGTGAGCATCTGAATGGAGGGAAGGGTCCCTGTCTTTATGCTGTAAGTGGTTGGTGTGACATTTCCCAGTGAGCATATGCTAGCAGATGTGAACCCAATGAGCTATCTGAGCCCCCTGCTCCCCAGTGGAAAGGGGATCACCCACAAGCAAGGGAGTCTGAAAACACCAGCCAACCATTCCCAGCCTCTCTTGCAGCTACTCCATTTGACTAGGGTCCAGCCAGTGGGAACCTTGGGGAAGTCCGCTGAAGCCTTCTGGAAAAGTCTTTCCTTCTGGTGAAAGAGATATATGGGGAAGAAATTCTGTCCCATCCTCAGCCAGGCAACTACAGACACGGCTTAGAGCTGGTCAGCTGCCCATGAGGGCTGGTGAGGCCAGTGTGCCACCCAAAGCAGAAGACAGAGCTGAGCCCTTAGTGATGTGGCCAAGAAACTTGGGTTGTGCAGGACCAGAGTGTACATATTTTAAGTTTTGTAGGTCACACAGGTCTTTACTGCATATTCTTCTTCTTCCTCTTCTTTTCTAGCACTCTCTCTTGGTTTCCGGGCTATATAGAAAGACTATGGGTGGGTCTGGCCCTTTTGCTGACCTTTTAAACCAACTCAGCAACCACCCATCTCCAGAGTTCTTGTTAAAAAAAAAACAAACACACAGTTTTTTCAGCTACTCCACGACAGAAAGTCTGTTCCTTGCAACTAAAAAATAAACCCCAGTGATATTTCAGTGTGTCCACTCTCTCAGGCTCACTCCTAATCTTAAAGAAAAAGGAATAACAGTGAAAGAAGTATTTGCAAGGCTAGGGGAAATAAGCTACAAGTGTCCCAGAACTTTCTTCTCAAAACGTAATGGTGGCTGCTGCCTTGGATGGAAGGACAGATGGCTGTGAAGAGCAAGGACCAAGTGCTGGGGGTATGGAGCTCTTTGAACTGCTAAGATTTAAAAAAAGGGGGGATTCCTATACTCTTAAGACCAGGGCCCAGCCAACAGGATTTCCCCACCTGGACAACTCCAATGGTTGGCAGCTTGCATCTCATTCCTTTCAATGCATGGGCAATGGTTAGCTGTATGTGTCAACTTGGCCAGACTCTAGTACCCAGTTATTCAAATACCCATCTAGGGTTGCTGTGGAGGTACTTTGTGGATGTGGTTAATATTTGCAATCAGTTGACTTTAACTGAATTATCAAGGTTATCCTTGATAATATGGTCGGGCCTCCTCCAATCACTGGAAAGTCTCTAAGAGTAAAATTGAGTTTTCCTTGCAGAAGGAGAAATACTGCCCAGATTGCAGCCTCAGCTCCTGCCTGGGTCTCCACCTGCCAGTCTGCCTCCTGGATTTCCGACTTGCCAGTCTCTACCATCATGTGAGCCAGTTCTGTAAGAGAGATCATATAAGTCTGTAGAGTTGGAACTAATTATTTGTAAATTCTAGATTTGTAAGTTTGCCTGCTCACCAAAATTTATTTGTAACCCCAAAATCAATACCCCCTTGCCTTTAGTCATTCACAAACATGCGCAGGCAGCAAATAATTTGAATCACCTGTGGCCCATGTTCCCAGGTGAGGTCCAGAGGGATGGACACTGGTGTATTGTGATTACATTTGTTCTGTTTGTCCATAGATGTTCTGGGGTCATGGATGTCCATAACATGGACCTTTGTTGGAGGGAGGACAGGAGAAAGAGGAAAGTACTTTGGAACACACAGGATACTTAAGAAGTTGCTTTGAATGAATGGCTGCTTATAGATCAATTATTTCCCAATCTAAAAAAAGACAAAACTCACTTATGTTAATTGCTGTATGAATATACTATCATTTGTTTACCCATTTCCCTGTGGATAGGCCTTTTAGGTCTTTCTAGTTTCTCAGTATTACAGACAGAGCACATTCATTTTCCCATGAGCCTTCTTGAGTGTATTTATGAGAATATCCCTAATTAATATACCCTGGAGTGGAATTTCTAGGTCATGGAGTTTGTGCATTTTAAACTGCATCAGATATAGCCATATTCTACCCAAAATGCTTGCACCATTTACACTGCCACTAGCAATATAGAAGAGTAGCTACTGTTTCACATCCTTGACAATATTGGATATCGTCAGTCTTTTTAATTTTGCCATTTTTGGGGTGTGACATGGTAGAACACTGTCATTTGAAGCTATGTATCTCTGACTGGTCCCTCTGAAAATTGCAGCTACTCACACATGCTTTTGATGTGTTAAGGATGGGTCCCAATCAATCATCCAACATCCTTGTAAGATAAGTATGACTCTGTCATAGGTCACAGATTTACTTCAACCCCACAGCTAGAATTCAAAGCCAGGCGATTTGAAGCCTACACTTCACTACCCTGTATTACAGCCCCTCCCTCCCTTCAGATCAATATGGAGGCCGTCACATATTACTAAAGACTGAAACTCAGTGCATGCACCCATCCATTGTTATTTGGTATGGTCCCGCTTTGTCCCATGCCTGCCGCTAACTTATAAGCCCGAGAGCAAGACTCCTCTTCTCCCAGTGCCTCGCACAGGTCATACACATGGTAGGTTCAAAGTGTGTGTGTGTGTGACAAATACAATGATGGTAGTAATAAAACCCTAGGGAAGATCACCTAAGTTGTGAAGTTGTGTAGCTTAAATGCTTCCTCTCTTTATGGACTCAAGCACCATGCAGAGCAGAATCATGTGGTTATTCCACATTCTCTTAGTCTCCCTTGTAAACTGGAACTTTCACTTTCTCTCCCGCCCTCCCTCCCACACCCTTCCTCCCTCCTTCCTCACCTTTTCTCTTTCTGATGGAATTCAATGTATGCTTTTCATGTTGTTTGTGGTTTTTATCCTTTCTTTGACCTTCAGGGATAAATTTGCTTTGGATATTACTTGCAAGAGGCCTGGAGGAGTGATAGGAGAGAGTTTCTGATTGAGTTAAGGCAATAACCAGATAGAGTTCCTTGGGGGTGGATGATTTTGTCAACTGTATTGACTCATTTTTATTTTAAACTGGACACATCTGCTGAGGGACCTGGCAGGGGGGATGTCTGTTTATCATTCAGGACTATCCACAGGGCCGGCGAGCATAAAGAGAGCCAGGCTTGATTCAGGGCTGTGTCCCAGTTGCCTGGACGAGGTCTAGGGAACCAGACTTTACATAATATGCCCCAGATTAGTCATTTGGTGAGCAGGTGAATATTTGCTTTTGCAACTGTGCCTCCCTAAATAATCTAGAGAGATATAGAGACAGCAAATTCAGCCGCATGTGAATGGTGCTGGTATTTGAGCCTTTGTGCCGTTCCAGTCCCTAGCGATATTTTTTTGTATTAAATACTGTGACTCCACTTCACCTGTCAGCGCTATTCAAAACACGAAATGCGGTCTGAATAGAAAGGATGTTCTGGGATCTTTCAGATGATTACCGTTGCTAGGAAAGCCACTTCCTGGTATCTTTATGCTTGCTGTGTGTCTCTCTTTGTGTACAGCTTCCAGTGACAAGCAAATGCATAGCCTGGTATTGGGGAGGAATTGGGAAAGTTTAGAAATGTTTAAAGAACACTGCTTAAAGTTAAAAAGGGATGTCATCTACAGTAATAGTTAGGAGTGGTGCCTCTTTCATGTGGAGAATTATAGCTATCAAAGAGAGCAGCGGCAGGGCTGTATTCAGGCCATTCAGGCCATCATTTTCCGGAACCTCAGAACTGGGTTATGCTTTTTTGGTGCCTCAGGAAATGACCATCTTTTGCTCCTCGCAAATATTATGCCAATTATTGTTTCTATAGTGTCAGCTCTGCTTAACGTTGCAATTCTGCAAGACTGATGGAAGGGAACTGCCAGAACTCTCTCTGGGATGAAGCTGGGAATGAAATCGTTGCCCGGTAAAATAAGCCCATCATTTGTTAGGACTAGGCATTCTTCCCTACTCTGCATCAGAGGGAAGACAGGAACTCTCTCATCCCAGAACAGGAACTTTTTAGGTCCAAGGCAAATGTTTCACAAAGGCTTCCCTGGAACACCCAGGAGACGCAGCGCAAGGAGGGGTGACATCACACCAAGCTCCTAGCTGAGCCGAGAGCCCTGCGCCATCTTCGTTGAACATTCACAGGTTGAGGGGCCTGGGATCGGGTACTTCGACTCTCAGAGCCTCTCTATCCTCATCTGTAAGATGGGAATAACGTGTCTGTTTACTTAATAAGGCCAGTGAGAGGACTCAATGGCATAACAGACAGCTCCTGGCGCATATTAAAGATTTCAATAAATGTTGCTTTAAAGACTCAGGAAAGAAAGAACCCGCTCTTGCCCTAGCCGGTTTGGCTCAGTGGGTAGAGCGTCGGCCTGCGGACTGAAGGGTCCCAGGTTCGATTCCGGTCAAGGGCATGTACCTTGGTTGCAGGCACATACCCAGTAGGGGGCGTGCAGGAGGCAGCTGATCGATGCTTCTCTCTCATCGATGTTTCTCTCTATCCCTCTCCCTTCCTCTCTGTAAAAAAATCAATAAAAAATATATTATAAAATTAGAAAAGAAAGAACCCGCTGTAACACCAATGACGTGCTTCATGCTCTTCTCACTCGCATCCTGCACCACACTGGTTCTTCACAGAGTTATCTCCTACATGTTGATTTACCAGCATTTTCTTGAAATAGGCCAAACACATAATCTTTCCAGCATAGATTCCTGTTTTTTAACCACTACTATGAAAATAATAATGATCTTAGTAAGGGTCATGAGAAAAGGGAACACTTTTCAATCATTTTATATTAACCACACATCTTCATGTTCATTCTCTCACTGGAGACATGCCCCTTGCCAGTCACTTTGATCAAAGAAGAGAAGGACAAGAAAACTGAAACTCAAATAAATTTGAGTCATTTGCCTCAGGCCCCCAATAAAGACAGGACAGAGGCAGCACTTGCCCCTTGTCCTGACATCCCACCCTGCATTGGCTCCACTGTGCAATGCCACCCGCCAGAGGGGCCCCTGTGTGGGAAGCGGAGAAGAGAGGACTGGATGCTCAAAGGTTATGTCAATGATCAAGACCCTCACTCCCGTCTCAGAATCCACCCTGAGTTTGTCACTAAAATTGCTTTCATAACTTGCCTCCAGGAAAGGGCTGGGTTCAGCTGTGTCTGAAATTATGGCGGGGAAGCAGAATATGACCAAACACCTCCCAATCAGGGACTTTTCTCAGTCTGTGTTTTAATCCCCAGAAGGATGTGAAGCCACCCGGTGCAGGGACATAATGTGGACTGCAGGATTTTAGGGATACAAAAGATGTACATCATGTCTAAATACTGCTCTGTTCCAGGCCCCACGCAGAGCAGGAACTGAAAGCAAGTACATTTGCTGGGAAGGCCAAACCCATCAACCTGCTGCCTGCTTGCAAGCCAGATCATGGGCTGGTTTCTCAGTGTAGCCTGGTCCCTGTAGGGTCCCCATTCAAGTGGAACACATTTGGGGCTGTACAGGAATGAGATCTGGAGTCTGGCCTGCAGGTGTTGGGATATCACTGAAAGCAAAGATGAAAATCAAAACAGGAGATGAAGGGTTTATAGAGATAAACGTCTTCCTATTTTGCCCAGGGCAAGAATTGACTCTATTCTCCTTGGACCTGAAATAATGGGGTAGATGGCATGTGTGAGAAGCCCTTACTTCATAACTGCCACATTTGGAGTACTTCCCTTATGACTGTTGGGAAAACTGACACAAATATATCCCATACTTCCAGGCCCCTCCCCACACACACACACACACATGTAAACTCAAGGTCTGGCATCCAGAGACTCTGCCCTCACTGCTGCCTTCCTGGCACTGGAGATAAACTCTGCTTGGCACTTGATGGATGTGTCTGTTGGTGGAGGGTGGGGATGCAAAGGCACCAGCAGCTCCTGGGCAGGGGTGGGGCTGTGATGGATGGGATTCACTTTATCTCGTGGCTTCCCCTGAGCCAGGCTGCCTGGCGAGTCCTCCCCCAGAGTTAATTTTCAGTAAAGAGAACAAGGAGTTTCATCACCTTCTGACAATTGCTCATTTGTATTTACAACCAACATTTTTGAGCGCTTCTTATATGCCAGGCACTGTGCTATAACTTTTCTATGACTTGTCTCTGGCGCGGAAACTGGTTTTCTCACAAACTGTGAACATTGCCTTTGAAATGTTTGAAGCAAGGGTTCATGGTTTATCTTGAAAGTGCCACATATAAGTAGATATTAAATTTTTAAATATTAAAATTAATAAAATGAAACTTTGTAATTCTACTCCTAGGAACTTTTCCTAAGAAAGTAATAAATAACTGTACAAAGATGTATTTACAGTGGTCCCCCCTTATCCACTGTTTCACATCCCATGGTTTCAGTTACCTGTGGTTAATCACAGTCCAAAAATACAAAATGAAAAATTCCAGAAATAATTTATAAGTTTTAAATGTCACACCATTCTAGTAGCATGATGAAAACTCACAGCATCTCACTCCAATCCCCGGACCAATTCACCCCTTTGTCTAACATAACCACTTGCTACCTGAGTCCCTGAGTAGCCACCTCGGTTATCAGATTGTCTGTCGTGGCATCACAGTGCTTGTGATCAAGTCCCACTAAGGCTATTTCACAGTGCCTACATCACTCATACCACATCATCTCATCTCCCAGGCCTTGTTTCATCTCACACATCACAAATACAGTACAATAAGATATTTTGAGAGAGGCAGACCACATCCCCATAACTTTTATTATAGTATACTAGGGGCCCAGTGCACGAAATTTATGCACTGGTAGGATCCCTAGCAGCTGCTGGCTGCTGGCTGGGGCCTCCCTCCCTTCCCTCAGCTGGCCCTGACCCCTGGTTGAACTCCTGGACGACCTCCCAGTCAAGGGGACAATTTGAATACTATGCTTTTATTATATAGGATTGTTATGATCCTTCTATTTTATTATTAGTTGTTGTTAATCTCTTACTGTGACTAATTTATAAACTCAACTTTATCATCAGTATGTACTTATAGGAAAGAAACAGTTATATAGGATTCAGTATACTATCTGTAGTTTCAGACATCCACTTAGGGTCTTGCAATATATTTCCTGTGAATCAGGACCAAAATATAGAATGAGTATTGCAGCAAAATTTGTAACAGAAAATTTAAAAAATGACCTATACCCATCATTTGGGGATGTGTGTGTAACTGCATGTATATGTGTATCTGTAGCTATGTTTATGTGCATGTTCACAAATGTAAGCATATGTATATATGTGTGTAAACATACATATGCATGTGTATATGTAAACATATGTGTACACACATACATTTACACACAAGTACATGTGTACAAATGTATATATATCTTATGTAGACGGTATATTTAAAATATTAAGGGTATATTTTAAAATAAAAAATCAAGTTTATTAAAATGCTAGTTCCATATCCTTGCAGTTCATATTGATAAAAAGCCAAGAAGGATATACATATATGAACTGCTCACATTTATTTTTTCCCGATGGTGCAGAGAGGGGAAGTTATGGGCAGAGATGTTATTTTTCTACTCAATTTCTGTATTTTTAAAAAAATAATAAGCATGCATTAATTGAGTGATCAACTTCCCCTAAATAAAGTTATTTACAATTGGGGGCTAAGGAGATAAACAGGCATCCTGTACACAAGTTGTGCTGTAGTGATATATTAGCCACGTAATTGCCACCAATAGTGATGAAATGAGCCAGTTTCATAGGTATTGGCACTTCTAGTCCTTAACTCATTTCATGTTCTTTGTTTGCCTAATTAACTATTTTTATTCAGGGCATTTAACACATCAAAATGGTGATTAAATATTAAAAATGAATATTGAAAATAAAAAAACAAGTAACTCATAAAATTAAGCACTTTGTGAGGTCAATACATTCACTTTTATAGGCTATCGGTCTATAAAGGCAGCAGCTTCTGGGCAAACATAACCCATTCTGATGAAAACAGGGTCAGCAAAGACTCTCTTCCAAATTAAGATGGCTCTTCTTGCAATTCCCCTCCTCCAAACACCCACTGTCTACATGGGCATCAGGGACCAGGAAGCCTCAGCAAGACTTGTGTGAATACTCAGTGCAAAGCTCTCACCAAGCTGCCAAGGAAAAGTGGAAATGTATAGATTAGGGTATTGTCAGAGCTGGAATCAATCTCCATGTCACCAAATACTGGTTTTAAAACATAGGGCAAGTGACTTAACCTCTCTACACTGCGGTTTCCTTATCTTTCAAATAGGAATAGTACTCATCTCTCTTGAAATTAGAGATGACTGCATCTTGTTACATAATAGTCATTGAATAGTGTTAACAAATTAGTTAATTCATATCAGTTTATAGGCATTTATTAAGTAGTCATGCTGCATTATGAACTCTACTAGGCTCAGGGAGTAAAAGAGAAATAAAACCCTCCTCGGGCCTCAAGATCTTACAATCTGAAAGCAGTTCTTTATTTTCTTTATTTTTTGGTTCTTTAATTTCTGAGACATACACCAAATCACAGTCATAAGGTCTGATGTCAATAATGTGTTACTGCTACTAAAATAGTAAAGTTTGTTCATGACTGCCAATTTTTATAAATTTGATGCATTTAAAGGTTATGACATTATTGCTCACATTTTCCTTTCTTTGTTTCTTCCTCTTTTCCCCCTTCCTCTTCCTCTGTCGCTCCCTCCTCCCCTTCCTTCCTCTTTCCTTCCTTCATTCTTTCTCTCTTCCTTACAGCTTTATTGAGATAAAGATTACACTTAGCCTGATACACCCTTCAGTGGTAGGAAAAGGTAAGCGATTACTTAGCACAGGAGAATGATATATAACCTGAAGTCTTCCAGACTGGTGCTCTATCCTTACTTGTTATAATGCACTTTTTATGAATACCATGTTAAAATTGCCTGTTTTATTCAGCTGTAGGTTGTCTATTTTTGTGGTTGTGGGGGCAGGGATGGGCATCAAAAATCTGAGTGTATAATGGCAAATGCACATAACCCATCAGGAGTGCTGGGTCAGAAAAATGATGATGCGATCCACTTATCTAATGCAGTGCTGTGCAGAGAGACTTTACAAATACACTCCTGCTCTCCGGGAGCTTTCAAAGCGTGTGGATGGAGACAAATGCAAGGACCTAATTTATTTGGTAGATAAGAGAATTAATTGCTGTTATCTACCACAAGCATGAACGGGGGTTTGGAGGAGCTGCTGTTGCTGTTCTATGCTGGGGGAAGACTTCCTGGAAGAGGCGGGGCCCGGGGAACTCTGACTGATGAAAGGAGAAGAGTGTGCCAAGATCTGTCATAGGGAAGTCCAAGCCTGGGAGGGAGGAGGCCATTATCCTACCTTCTCTAGGGTGCCTTGCTACAGAGAGACACACTCTGAGTGATGACAGCTAGTAGAGGCAACGTTTTCTCTCCATCCATGAACCATTTTAATCAAACCACAGAGAACTCAGAAACAAACACATCATGTGCACCTCTCTCTCTCCCACCTCTTCTTTCTCCCTTTTCCTGTAAGAGTGATTCACAGTAGACAATTACTCTCTGCCTCAGCTCTAGGGAGCAAGCCAATGGGAGAAGAATAAAAATGAAGAAAGAGGAGAAAACAATTAAATCAAAGAGCCAGAACCCCACCATGCACCTGGTGGTGAGACTAAGCCAATGGCTCCATGCCAGTGCTCAGGGTCAACTGAGGTCACATGTTATCCCCAGAAGTGACTCCTCCTCAACAGCATTACGGACTTTGGCTGGTGTGAAAGTCCCCAGTGTGAATTCTGGTGCTGAGGAATAAAGCTGGCAGTTTACTCAGGCTCCAGATCCTTCTCAGAAGAAATTGGGTCCCTATCTGAAGGCGCTATAGGAGAATCATAACCAAGTGGAAAAGAAATGTTATTTTTTAGTAACCAGTTAATTTTTATATCAAGCCTTTTGCTCCTGGCTGGAAGATATAATCTTGGTCAATTCAGGATCCCTCAGTCAACTCATGCTCGTTCAGGGACATTCCTAAAGCAAAGACACCAGGATGTGAGAATTTGATCTAGAACTGCTCAGTCCAAGATGGTAACCACTAGCCAGATGTGGCCACTAAAAAAAATTAAAATGAAGTAAAATAAAAACTTTAGTTCCCCGGTTGCACTTGCCGCATTTCATGTGCTCAATGGACACATGTGGCTAGGGGCTGTCATACTGCATCACATGGGTACACAACATTCTCACCTTCACAGGAATTTCTATTAACCACTGCTGGTCTATAGTGTCATCCTCTAGCATCTTAAAGGTTTTCTGAGATGTCTTCAATCACTGTTTTTAAGCCAAGGAAACTGAGACTCAGATTATGTAACTTGCCTATAGTCACTAAGATTCCAGGTAGTTGAGCTAGAACTAAAACTTCTTTCTGGGAGGCCTATACTCCTTTTCCCACTTCTTTCTCTTCCCTATCACAAGTCTGGGGAATCTAAATGAGTCATCGAATGAGGCAACCTGGCTCTTCATCCATCATTCCAATTAAATCAGTTATAACATAAACTTCATGCCCTCTTTTATTGAGATTTTTAGATACTCAAATTTTCAGAAATTTGAAGCTCAGAAAAACTTACCTTCTGCATTTCTACTATTAAAGCTCTTCTCTGAGGAGTGATGGCCTCTCAGTCTAGCTTCTGTAAGGATAAAAAGTCCCCAAATAAAGAGCACATCAATTAATATAAGAAAATATCATCCAGCCTCAATAGGTCTAACTGAGAAAGTCTAGACAGATGAAGACATAAAGGAGTCCAGTCTTTTCAGTGGAGATAAATGACTATATCTAAATCTCAGTGGCTTAGTCTAGAAAGTTCATCTCTCTCACATGCACAGTCCTCTTTATGTTAAGCAACTCTCCAGAGCTACTCCATGCCCTGACTCACTGGTCCAAGTTGCTTCATCCCTGTGCCTCTGGCACTGAGCCCATGGCCTTCACACTCCCATCAAAGGGAACAAGAGAGTGTGCAGGGTTCCATGGGTGCTTTGCCTTTCTCAGCCCAGAAGGGACTCCCTGCAGCACCAGTCCTAGCACTTGCCTCACTGCAGAGGAATTGGGAAAGGTAGAGGGAGAGGTGGATTGGAGGGCAAGCATTCTAGTCTTTGCCACACTGGTGAGTTTAAATGATTGACAATAAAAAAAATAGCAATACATTATTGAGCACTTGCCTGTAACCAAATACTCTGTGTATAATATCTCATTCTCTTAAAGATGAGCACAGTTTGATCCCCAGTAGGGGGCATGCAGGAGGTAGCCAATCAATGATTCTCTCTCATCATTGATGTTTCTATCTCGTTCTTCCTCTCCCTTCCTCTCTGAAATCAATAAAAATATATATATTAAAAAAAAAAAGATGAACACAGTGGAGCTTAGGTGGGTGAAGAGGTGATAAGATCAAATGGATGACAACAGAGCCAGAGCTTGAACTCAGGTCTGACGAATATCAAAGCCCATGACCTCAACCTCCATTAAGACACTGCCTCCTTGCTATATATGTTAAGGAAATTGGGGAGAAAGAGGATGTCAGAAGCTTAGGGTTGGTTAGACATGCACATTTTTTAACGGAAAATAAAGTTGTACTTTTGAATAGAGCTGTTCCATGGAACTTTGTGTAAAGATGAAAATGTCACTATGACTGTGTGACCCATATGGTGGTCATGAGCCACATGTGTACACTGATCACTTGACATGTGGCCAGTGTAACTGAGGAACTAAATCTTTAATTTTAATTAAAATATCACTGCGATAGAAAATGGAGTTAATAGTGTGGTCATTTAACTTTCTATGTGTAAATGCCCCTTTCGAAAATAGAGTGAAGTTCTTTGAAGTCAGAAACCATAATTTACTCATCTTTTTATCTGCGTTAGCTTAGGCAGAGTACTTTGCAGGTAGAGATTGCTCAGTAAATATTTATAGATTATTATTTGATACTATTTTGCTACAGGACTTTCTGGCTTATTAAGAATGTGGACTTGCCTAGAAAGGAGGAAAGGACTCTAACGCTAGATCTAATCAGCAAGTTACCTCTTATTTTCATCCTATCTACAAGACTGAGCATCAGTAATGAGACATGTTTTGGTATCTTTAGAATTCCTTGTTTCCAAGGTTTAAAAAAATACTGCTTTGGGGGGTTTAGGGGAGAAATGAGCAGGGAGGTGCCAAGTCCCTATTTGCTATACTCACTTTTTTTAAAAAAAAGAAAATTAAGATCTAGTTTAAAATGCTTTTATACCAAACAGGAACAGAATAAAATAGAGAAACTTAATGGATCTCTTTCTGTGAATAAAATGACAGATAAAAATATCTATTTTGCTCACATATTTTTCATTCACAGACAGTTCATTTCAGTAAATATCTTACCACCTGCACTTGTCTATTTTCCAAGGTTTTTGGGAAATTTCCAATAAGTTCAGTTGGACTCTATAGTTGGTATTTATGAGGCTGTGCTTAAAGGAAAATTGCATCAAGGATATCATCGGCTCAATTTCTTTCTGTGTTTTTCTTGAGTGTGTAGTTGGCAAGCTCTCAAAACCCTTATCAGGTCATAACTCAAAGATACACGTGGCCTCCACAGCTGGGTGAGTACTTACAAAGCACTCCCCTGCCCCCAGCCTTTTCCTGGTATGTCTCTCTCCTGTGGTGCCTACCTTCATACTGCCTGGTAATACTAAAGAGGAGAAGAGGCACTAAGGAAAATGCCTCTGTGGTCTCTGCATAGAGCACCTCAGGAGTGGGTGGGGAAGTCTCTACCTGCTCTACATACACCAAGGTTTCTCAGCCTCAGCAATGTCAGCATTTTAGGCCACATCATTCTGTTATGGGGACTGTTCTGTGCTCTGTAGGATGTTTAGGATCCTTGTTTAGCAACATCTCTGGCTTTAACCCAGGATACGCTAGCAGCATCCCCTACCTAGTCATGACAACCCCAAATGCTTTCTGACGTTGTCAAATGTCGCCTGCGGCAATACTCTCCCCCCCTCTTTACTTAGGTGACTCATATTTATGTTTTGGTTCTCAGCTCACTTGTCTCCCCAGGGGAACACGATATGGGTCATGTTCTGTGGTTGTCACTCTCTTAGGACCTTTAAAGCATATCCTCTCAGTGTGTAGCTACACAGTCACTCATGACCATCACCTCAGCCCTAAATTATCACCAAGATGTATGTGGCAAGGACAGTGAAGTTTTTCCACTAAGTAGCTTATTTTAAGAATTGTCTGACATTTTCAGAGTTCAGAAATACTGATCACTTCTTCATTTCTGTCACACAAGAAAGGCCAACAGCAACTGTGCATCTATAGTCTACTCACTCCCTGGTGTGAGGGTGTTAGCAACAAACTTTGGAGTGGATATGACCAGAAATTTTCTTTAATGGGATGATGCCAGAAGTGTCAAGACCTCAATACCTCTTAATGATGAAGGAATCCATTTTTTTGTTTAGAATTATTCTGCAAGTCACATTTTCCATCAGGATAACTAGACTATAAAACCCAACAGTAAGAGCAGTGTCCAAATGGTCCAGGTAAGACCTCGACCCTCTGCTGATTTATTCCTTTAACAGATACTTAATATTTGTTGACTAAAGGCATAAGCGACTATTATGTGTCATATTCTCAACTACTATTGTGCCAGGACACAGATAGTGAGAAAAACTAAGCATGGGTCTTGCCATCTTGGAATACAGTCTGGCAGGAAGATGACACTAGCCAAATACTTATATCAATGAACATATAGCCACACACTGAGATTATTTGCTTCAAAGGTCCTAAGAGAGTGACAACCACAAAACATGACCCATATCATGTCTCTCTGGGGATGACACTTGAGCAGAGAATGGAAACATAAATAATAGTCAACTAGTAAAGTTGGGGGCAGAGAGTATTCCAGACAAACGGAGCAGTGGGTACAGAGTCTAGTGCAAAGAGGGATTAAGATGAGTAAAAAACTGGGAGAACCCCAAATGGCAGTTGGTCTTGAGCACAGGAAACATGGGGCGAGGTCCTGCGAGAGGAGGCCAAGTTGCTAAAGCTCATGTGCTGTGCCTAGTTTCCATGAGGTCTGCTGATCCTCACCCCATCAGTAGACAGTCACCAATGGACTTTAAGACATCAAGCAAAGAATTATATCTGAATGTTGCAGCGATCTCTAGTTGCAGTATGGAAAATTAATTGAGAGCCTATATGGAATGTGGTGGGAAAGAATGAACTCAAGTGGTTGTCCAGGTGAGAGAAGAGTGTGTTAGGTCAGGAGGGCCCAATAAAGGAGGCTAGAAGAATGAGTGTTAATTACTTGGAAGGTGAACCAACAAGGCAAGTTAAGGGATTTGACCAGAAGGCCCCTGTTGGGGCAGACTAGTTATCACTGGTGTCCTTTCTGATGGGTTGAAGTCCTTGCCGAGCCAGTGTTCAATGCATTGCTAATAATTTCTAGAAAAATCAGAGAGGAGGCTGATGAGGGTGCCTCTTAAGACTTTGGAAGGCTGGCACTGTCATTTGTCCAGAGGGTGAGTGGTAGAAGAGAAGCAAGTTTGTGCTAGAAAGTCATGAGCTTTGTATTGGACATGTTGAACTTGAGGTGCCTATAAAATAATGCAGAAAGAACAGGTCCGGTTTGCTGCCCTGAAAGGGAGGAACTTGCCCAGAGATGAGAAGAATTAACTAAGGGTGGTCATTTTATAAAACATCCATTAGCCATTTTGTACCTACTGCGTAATTTGAACAGTTATTTGGCCAGTGGTTGATTATTTTTAGCAAATAACAGAATTGTAAAAAAATTTTTTAAAATGTTGTTTGGCAACAGTAATTTCCCTCATTTCAGCTAGGCCTTTAACACAAGAAAGCATCCTGTGCACAGTTCTCTGCACGGGTCCCGGGAAGGAAAGGACATTGACAATATCAGGAATGCTCCGTCTGCTTCTGGATGGAGACAACAACTTATCATGTTGTCTTACCCAGGACATCTGTAGGAGAGGTTCTCCTGTTCTTCACCTTGCATCTGCTCAGTATCTTAATCCCAAATTGCCTTTAAGGAGAGAATTTGGCTCCTATTACATTATTTCTTCCCATATAGGAGAGACCAAGTGTTTGTCATTTACAAGTGCTATGTCATTACATTCCATATCACAGTGTAATGATGTGAAATGATTAAATGACAAAATGCCAGCTCACTGCCAAAATTTTCAAAGTGGCATACTTTTATTTGTAGATGGGAAGACTATTAATTCTTATATTGACTTTGCCAGATGAGATCATGCAAAGGGACTAGTGTATAGACAAGTGGGTGCTATGAGGTGAGGTCCTGAGCCCCAATTCCAACCTAAGCAGGAAGAGTTCTCTGAGTCTGGAGCATCCTTTAGGCCACAAATCCAAAGGTAAACATATTAGTTTAGACAGTCTTGTCACCTGATGAATGCAGAGTGACAGGCATCAAAATACAACCTGACCAGAGTTTTTATTGAGAAGAAAAATGAGAATGGAGAATAGGTGGCTGAAGAAATAATACGGTCTGTATGCCTTTCACTCCCTCCTTCACCACTTTTTTTCTACTAGCATTTTTTGGAAGATTGAATTTTATTTTTTCTTTTAAGGGAAAAAGAGCATACAAAGAACATTTCATTTATATCACCAAATTACCAGAAGAATCTGCAGTTGGTTAAATAACAATTTCTCCCTTTCCTCCCCTAGGCTATAAAATCTCACACAGAGATCTTTGAAAGAGAGTTAAAAATTACATTCTCTGAACTATATATGTTTTAAGCTTCTCAAGTTCAAGTCTGTATGACCTCCAGTGTTTGAGGATTTGTGAAGAAACCTGTTCTCACCTGCCACTTCTCTACTGGTGATGGACTGCCTTCCTGGCGACACCGTCATTGCCCAGTTCCAGCAAGAACATTCCTGCAACCACATCCAAGTGACTGTCTTTTGTTTCCTTTGTTCCCTCTCCCATGAGCAAGACTGTTTTTCTTTGTGGGTTTCTTTGTGGGGACAAGAGAAACGCCTATGTCTCAACCTGGTCACTTCTATTGGGCCTTCTTTCTCAGAGACGCTCTTGCCTCAGGAATTCTCTGCCCCGACTTGGTTTGGCCTTTGTTTTACTTTCCTCGTAACTATTTTCCCTTCATATAAGCTAATGTCTTGTATTTTTAGCTCCATTTTTAAATCTCTGCTATTATCTGTTTGGTTTAGAATCTCCTTTTGTTGTGAAGTGCTCTTGGGTAAAAGCTGATTGATAGAGTAGGGAAGTGGAAAATAAAATCAAGGGACAGAGTGTTGTCTTGCTCTGTTTTTTATTACATGTGGACACTTGCAAGGCTACTCACCTGTGACTTGATCATTTTAAAGCATCAAACACTAATAAGCACCTGGATTTATAGACAATAATAACTCCATGTTTCCAAGATGGTCAACAACCTTTGCTTTTGCTCTAGCTCAGGGGGCACGCCACTGCCTTGCTTCTGGCATGTTAGCAAGGTACAGAGAACATGCTTTTCATGGAAAGGGACCCATAAGTGGACAACAGCCACTTGGTCAGGAGCTCATTTGCCTCATGGGAAATCCTTTCAGAAAGATACCACTCTGTCAGACAATCCACTATTTTATTTGGATTTTTAATGAACCACAGCATCTTTGTTTAGTCCCTGCATTGCCTTCACTGAAAAGTACCATGTGGTTGAAAGCTTGTAGCTGCACTGCAACGACCAGGAAATGCTATCCTATTCTAACCTTCCCCTTTGCCCCCATTATTTCTTTAGACTTTTATTTCCACATTTCTAAGGCACTAGCTTTATTTGGCAGGTGGTGAGAACCAAGGGTTCTCCTGGAAGACAATACACTAAAGAGCATTAGAAGACTTTTTTCTTTCTACATAGATGGTTTTGTCACTCTGTTATGAATCATGAATGCATACAATAGCTGCCAAAAACAGCTCAAATGGCTGCATGAAGGACCCTGAAATAATAGGCTGGCTCCCCCCACATCTGCAACAGAGATCATATTATGCATGTTCTGACCAGCACACATAGAACAGGGGGTTAATCTAAGAGCTTTGTCACATTGTTTGGCCTGTGGGTATGATGCATATTTTCATAAAGAAAGTCTGCTTTTCTATAAGTCACTCACCTCCCCTGACACCCTGGGCTTCTCCTTCATGATGACTGTCTGTTCATTTTCTCATGAAGTCGACACCTGTTTAGTTGTTCATCTAAGTGTTCCAGGTGAGTAGTGAAGATGACAGACACTGTCCCTGAGGTAACTGAGCTTAAATCTTAGTAGGAATGGCTGAGAAAAAACAAGGTAATAAGCAATACAATTTCAGATGGTGAGAAGTGCCACACAGGAATGTTTCTTGCCCAAGCTTTATCCTAATGTACAGTCTTTATACCTGCCATTCCCACTGCCTGGAACATGCTTCCCCAGACTGAAACATGATAGGCACTCCAGTCTTCATCCTCAATCACACAGGTGATTGAGGCTGAGTTAGGACTGGACTAATAGACATGGTGAAGTTCCAGAAGGCTCCCAATAGAGGTGACATTTGAGCTGAGGATGAACACTGGAGTGCCAATCACGTTTCAGTCTGGGGAAGCATGTTCCAAGCAGTGGGAATGGCAAGTATAAAGACTGTACATTAGGATAAAGCTTGGGCAAGAAACATTCCTGTGTGGCAAGTTGGCATTGAACTACAGAGAAGATAAGAATTTGGATCAGAGCAGTCAACAGGGTCCTGATCAAGCAAAGACTTCCAAATTTAGGATGGTCTTCTCTTGTCTCCATTCATTTTGTTTTCAGAGTGAGTCACATATATCATTTCATTTCAGGACAATAAGACATACCAATGTGACAGAAGCAAGTGATTATCCAGTGATATTCTGGAGCATAAATGAGTTGCTAAGTATTGACCAATGTATAAAATTTACCTTTACTACACCAAGAGACATGTATACTTATGGCAAAGTCTGTCAACTGCAATGAGGGGACTATAAAGGGCGCCACTGTGGTGTGGAGTAGAGTATACTTACACTGATAGTAAGTAAGAGAGCCCCTTCCCCTCTTGCTGCCTTGAATGAGGGTCTGATGCTGAGACCTGCAGCCACCATTTTAACATCAGGACCAGCAAAGGGAAGATCATTTGAGAAATTCTGACCTTAGGTTAGATATCCTTGAAGAACTGAGCCAGGATCAGAAACCATCTACATCCAGACTTCTTGTTAGGAGAGTGGGAGAAATCTGACTTATTTAAAAATAACATGACAACAGCCTAGAAAGGGTTCAAATTGTCAAAAGAAGAGCAATTGTTTACTGAAAATGGGAGAATTTGTCTCATGAATTTATAAGAGAACACAGTTTGGGCAGCGAACAGTTCTCTGGAAGCCCTGGCCCCATGTCAAGATGGCCTAAGGACCTGAGTACAGATGACAGGGCAGCCTGGTGACACTGGAGTGACAATCAAGTTATATTTATTACTATTTTAGCATGGCTTTGAGATGTTTAATCTTCTCAAGAATACAACCAATCCTCTAGTAATCTAAAGAATTAAAAAGGAAAAAAGAGGTGTGAGCCACTGAGCAAGCCAGATTAGTAGAAGAAAGACCCTTCTCAAATAGCAACATGTCTGGCCTAAGTGATGCTTGTTATTACCAAGATCCATGTAGAATCATTGTCCAAACACAAAGGACAACTTATACAAAAGGGCTTCAGTTCTCTGGCTGCATTAGGGACATATGCCTTCCACGTGCCCAATCTTACTCTTCCCCTAGTTACCTTTAAGATATGGAAAGATTAGCCGATGTTTGTGTTTTTCAAATATGAGTGGGTGTGAGTGAAGGGATATATAAGAAGCAGATAGTTTCCTTCAACTTAAATTTTGGGTAGAAACCCACAGATCAAAGAGATAAAAGTGAGAGCATCACAGTTGAAATAAAGGGATGGTGCAGAGTGCCATGTGTGCCACTTCCTTTGTGAGCAGTCATTGAGGGACAGTGAGCGAGGGATGGAGGTTCACCTGATCAAAGGCCTTTAGAGGAGAGCTGTAAACATGCTCAGGCAATACCAAGTGTGGGGAAGGACACGAGGGGCATCATAGGAACGCACTTGGAAACATGCCTGATGGAGATGGCATCTGGGGTTCATTGCGGCTTAGGTGCTCTTTACTCAGAGTCCTGGTCTTTAGTATTCATGACCTCACTTTATCCTCATGTGAGGATACCGATTAAGAGATGGATTTTGGCGCCAGAAGGCCTGTATACAAAGTCTAGCTCTACCATTACCAGCTGTGTCACATTCAGCATACTACTTAACCTCTTTGAATATTAGTTGCATATCTGTGAGATGGCGATAATTGCCAAGGATGCTCAGAGTTTAAATGGCATGTCCAAGGTCATTCCCAAGCAGGAGACTTTAAGTTTCAAATCCTAGATCTTTTGACACTTTTAATGCAGTGCTATTGTTTCTAACCACAAGAAGACCTTTGTGCAGATTAGCAAATGATGTGAATCTTTGTTGTTGTTATTAATCCTCACTTGAGGATATTTGTCCATTGATTTTTTTGGGAGTGTGGAAGAGAGGGAAAGACAGAAAGAAACATTGATGTGAGAGAAACACATCGATTGGTTGCCTCCTGCACACGACCCAACCAGAGCCTGGGCTGGGGAGGAGCCTGAAACCAAGGTACGTGCTCTTGAACAGAATCAAACCCACCCGGGACCCTTTGGTCCATAGGCCGATGCTCTATCCACTGAGCCAAACTGGCTAGGACAATGATGTGAATCTTGAGAAAAAGAGAGGAAAAAAGGGAGAAAGGGAGGAAGACTGGAAAGAAGGAAGTTTTGGCAACTGTAGATACCTAGACTTTTGCAAAAGTAAATGATCTGGAATGCCTTTGAAACATCCATCATTAGCCACCCATTGGATTTAAGCAGCTATTCACATCCTTTTCTGATGGAATGAGTCTTCTGATTTTGCCAAAGTTTATGATTACCAAGAGGTAGATGCTGAGAAGTCAAGCAACTTTTATAGATAAATTACTGAGATGATGTGCTACATTCTTGACTTGTCGATGGGTCAACCCGGATTAAACCAGAAAGGTCCTCGTTGCTGAATGGATGATGCCAGGGCAAATGAATGCCAATCATGTGATATAGACCATGTCTGGATGGGGCCTGCAGAATAGCTAAAAAAAGGTAAAGTTCACAAACCTTTGTTGCCAATTAATTATTCAGATGAATTAATCGGAAAGCAAGGTTGTAAGAAAATAGGAAACAAGATAGATAAGGAATTGTTGGGGTGATGGTGATACAAAACAAGAAGATCAGAACATATTTAAACCTCCAAAGCCAGGAGCCAGAAGTCTGAATTGTGTCAGAAGCTAACTCACATACAAAATAAGAAACCTTATATTTCCCCCTTTACAGTTGAAAGAAAAACTTGGAACACTCATCCAGTCTAAACCATCCAGGCAAAGCTGTCAGGGGCACCAACACAAACCTATCCATTTCCAACAGTTTTCCTACATGGAAGATCCTGGGTGAACTGGAGGAAACTTGCAATCCCTCCTTCAATATGATAGCAGCCGAGAAATAGTCATTTAATGAAACACCAGCAAGGGATGAAGTCAACCTGAATTACCTTACACCTTCAATTTCCAGCCTAAAGCAGCATGGCTCACTTCACTTTTGAAAGTAATTGTAATGAAGTCTCTCCAAAAATACTAGAGTCTGACTTTCCAATATTTATTTTGGAAGAGGTAGGCCTCAGACAAGTAATTTGCAGTATTATTAATATTACTATGTTCATACAAATCTGATAACAATTGAAGCACATTTTTATTGAGAGAAATCTTACATTAAAACTGGAGCTCATATTTGGCCGACTTCGGTGGGTTAACCAAAAATAGAAATTGGCTTATGTATCTTTCCATTTTTAGGGAAGGTGAAGATATGGGTTTCGACACTTGATTTTCTTAGCTTAGGGAGCACTGTAGGCTAAACTGCATTGGCCCTGAGGGACTCCTTGCTATTGGCAGCCCTGAGCAGGGTGAGGTTTTTAAAATTCATTTCTGATATCCAGTTGACATGGATTTTTTTAAGTGTTTAAAATTGTACTGGTCACTACTGCAGCCTCAAAGAATTCTGCTCTTACTGGCGCCTGGCTCTTGCTTCTCCTCATGTTTTCCTAACTTCGCGTTGAGTTCTGTTTCCCAAGATGGATGTTTGTCTCTCAACCTAAGCAGGAAAGAAATGTGTGAACAATGTGGAAGCAGGGGAAGCCAGGAGCACCTGTAATGCCCCGGCGCTGGCTATATACTGACATCCCCCTCCCCCAGTGGCCTCGTGGAAAGAGAAGGGAAGGCACTGGGATAACACGAGCAGGGGGCCTGATGAATGTGGATGAGTGGTGCTGGTGACACAAAAGCTCTCACTGGAATCAGGACTAGATGGAGGCCACTATTTTGTTTTTCATTTGCACCTTCCCTTGGGGGCTGGCATTCCTATAAAGGGAGAGCGATGGACAGACAGTACCTTCTCTTCCCAACTAGCCCTTTGAGACCTAAATGGAACAGGTAGAGCTACATAGCTCCTAGAAGCTAAAAGTCTATGCCCATATGAAAAGGTACTTTGTCAGGTTTCAGAATGTGCTATGAGGCTAATGAATTTTCTATTAGGGTAATGGCTGGAAAAATAATATGCCTTCTGCTTATCAAAAACCACCATGACAGGCATTGTGAAAAACTTGTTAGATGAGGAGTTTGGAAAAGGTTGGATTTCTCTTCCTGACTCTAAAACTTACTATCTGTGTGACCTTAAGCAAGTCACTTGGCTTCTCTGAATCTCCCTGACACATCTGTAAAAGAGCAATTAGGACTCTCATCCTGCCTACATCACACTGTTTTTATTAGAATCACATGAATTCATGTGTAGGAAAATGCCCTGAGTCAGAAAGCTATATACACACACTTGATATTATCACAGGTTATATTTTGTTTGTTCTCTATTCCTAACTTCAGAATTCCTTAGAGGGAACAAGAGCATGAACTGCCCTAGCAAAGCAGAGACCAAAGAGCATTTTTATACTCCACTGTCCACCCCAAAGCTACCCACCATAGTAGCCTGGCAATGACTTAGGAAGGAAAGAGATCGGTTTTAAGGGCCAATGAGTGAAAACTGTTTAGCAAATGGGATGCCATCACCCCTGAAGTGGTTGGCAGTAGGAGGCATCCTTAATGTGAAGCATAAATCATTTATGCACATGAGACATTTATGATATGGAACTATAAATAATGACCAGAGATTGACAGCAAAATGTAGGTGGGACTCTCACTGATTTCCACACACAGAAAAGAAATCTTTTGTGAGGTTGGAAATGTAAGAAACAGGATTATAAATACTTGGTGTGTATTTGTATATATGCATATATATGTAGCACAATACATGTGCAGATGGCATATATATGTGCATGTCTACATCCATTTATATCCAACATATATTATAGATGTATAAGTATATTACATTGTATATGTTATATACATGTATATATTTGAATTGACATTTGCTAGATGCTAAATAAAGAGCAGGCAGAAATCAGCAAAGCATTCAGCTTCTGTAGAGGGTGAGTCAGTGGAATGATTTTCATATTTCAATAAAGAAATTACAGACAATTACTAAAACCTGTATTTCTGCTTATCTGATCTGACTCCCACCTAATTAACCACTCTAACCTATTCTAATGCAATATAACTATGGATTTTGCTAAACTCACTTAACCATTCTTAGTTTGTACAAAGAAAGATAATGGTTATTAAAATACTAGAGGCCCAGTGCATGAAATTCATGCACAGGTAGTGTCCCTAGGCCTGGCTGGTGATCAGGGCCAATTGGGGACTTCCAGCTGTCGGCCTGGCCTTACTTCATTCCATGCAGACCCCTGGTGGTCAGCGCATGTCATAGTGAGTGGTCGAACTCCCGAGGGGACAATTTGCATATTAACCTTTTGTTATATAGGATTAGCATTTCTACCTGAATAACTGATTTTTTTAAATGAGGATGGAAAGAGGAAGCAGTCACTTTTCATGGAAGTTTCAGCTTTAATAAATGAAGCCAGAAGTAATTGTGGAATTCTTACAGCTTTCAACATTGGTGCAAGCTATGTATCAGTCCTGCTTAGTGGTGAATGTCTTTAGGTGAGTGGGGGAGGAGTGGTAGTGTGAAGATAAACCTTTTATCACCAATTTTCTCAAAAAACATTTATGCATCTTCCTGGAAACCACTTATTATCAGCTCCTTTAGAAATACTGACACAGCTAATGGTATCTAAAGTCATGGGCACCTGCCCTCCATGAAGGTGGTTTCTCCCCATCTATGGACCAATGGCTACTTTTTCTGTGACTTGACTCTCCATTGGCTCTCATGGATAGGGGTGGGTATCTAACACACAGTTATTCACTCCACATATGTTTATTAAGCATGTGCTATGTGCCAGACACAGTTCTGGGCACCCAGGCTAACAGCCATGAACAAGGACCCCCAAATTTCTGCCCTCATGAAGATGACTTCTCATGGGTGGTGGTGGTCAGGGCAGTTTGAGAGCTATTAAACATGAAATAAATAAGCAAAATAAATAAGAATTTTAAAAGATCATGTGATAGAGAGGGAGTGAGAGGTTTTGGGTGGGGAGCCTCCTTTTGAGGGACTGGTCAGAGTCAGCCCATCCAGGAAGGGGACATTCATGGGAGCTGAGATATGAAGTATGAGAAGAAACAAATAATGCCAAAATCACATGGCAACATGCTTCACAAAAAAGAAAGAGTTGGTGCAAAGACTCTGAGCTGGGGACAAGACTCGCTTGGATCAAGGGACAGACAGGCAGGGCAGAGTGGCTGAGATATGACAGAAAGAGGAGAGGGGTGTACATTCAGGTGGGGGAGAGCTGTAGGACTGAGTCTTTCAGGACATGAAAAAAAATTAAAATTTTAAATAAATTCACTGAGAAGATACTGGGAAGTTTTAATCATGAGAGTGATGTAGTTGGTTTTGCATTTTAAAAGGACCATCCTGCCTATTGTTTGAAGAATGGGAAGATCCTCTCCCTCTCAGCCCCATGCAGCTTTTCCCCAGGAGGCCTGCCAGGAAAAAACTTTGTAATTGTTTATGGTCAGGTCAGAAAGATCACACAGAGATGTTGAGCCAGGAGCCATACTCCAAATAGACTGCCCTGTATCATTATTACCATAAACTCCCCTCCCCCTTTGTTTCCTACAATGGCTGGAGTAGTTTCTGTTGCTTGCAACTGGTATTCTATCTTAAAAAATGGACCCCAAAATGAGACAAGGTTAAATAATGAGAGACCTTGAGGGATGGTAACAAGATGAATATAAAAACTAGAAAAACAGGCACCGCTGCCCATGATAAGAAGACAACTGGAGGAGATATCTTGCAGACCCCAAAGTGGGACAAGAATTTGAGCCTGTAAAGGATCAATGGATCCAGACAGCCCAACACAGGAACAGGAGCTTGAGAACATGAAAGGGGAACAGTGCAGCTTACCTCTGAGATTAGCTGTTGGCACATTTTTCCCCAGAAATTTCTTTTATGTAACAAGGATGATAAGAGATGAGACCAGCTTCTCTAATACTTCTTTCTCATTCTTGTATGTAGCTGGCTACCAGGGGGTGGCCGCTGTATTTCCAGTAGGTAGGGGTGATTTTTAAAATGACTTTTCAAATGGCACAGATCTGGAACCCCCTGCTGCTCTGGGCTTTTCTCTTTTGGAATCATAAGGAAGTCCAGTGGGCTTGGGCAAGGCATTTGGGCAAGAGGCGCACTTGGGGATCCCAGGAAGGTTGCAATTTATCAACCAATATGGAGGTATCTCAGCATCTTCACAACGATACCTCTATATCTGTGGAAGCAGTCAAATGTCAGCACTGACTCTAGAAATCAGGCAGAAAGAGGAGGCAAGGAGAAGGGCATGGACTACTCTTTAGCGGGGCTTTGTGTTTTTTCATTTGGGAAGAGATATTCTCCCTAGAGATTAATACACAAATCTCACTGGGCAACAGCAAGTAACATGACCACCGCTTACCGCAAGGGGCAAGCCTTTGCGTTCCCCAGGCCTCTACAATCAAGGCAGGCAAGTGAAAAGGCAGTTGTGAATGGCTTTTGGAAAGCCAGTTCCCAATTTCTGCCACAGCTTACCGTTATGGTTTGGGAAGGACACAATAAAAGGCCAATTCATCTATCCTCGAGGTGGGCAAATTGAGAATGAGGATGTCAGAAAGCAAAAAGCCCAACTTAAAGTAATGCATTATATTTTGAACACTGAATGTTTGACAATGCATTTCACGGCTCATTTCCTGCTACTTGTGAACGCTAGTAAACACTCAGAGAGCGAATTCACATTTTTCATGTCAAATATCCTTACAGTTCTCCCTCCTCCAGCTTGTCACCCGTTAAACAGACCCTATGAGACAGTCTGTTCACACTATAATCTCCTGAGACACTAAACCTTAATCTGTCTTACAATTTCTATTGTTTTTCACTAAAAGGTTATTCCAGAAATATTTTATAGAGCACATTCATTTTCTTGGCTGAGAATAAATTGGATAATCAAAGGCCCTCTCACCAATACTGAATCTCCCTTCCCAATCCAAATTTAAGAATTGCATGTGGATTACTCATTACCATCTATCTAGTTAATTCAGTGTCATTATTTTCCCCTGGTCCAGGCAGATTTACCCTTCCCTGAAATGAGCTTATCTCATCATAAGGTACTGGAGGAAGAAGAACAGTATGGGTGGAGTTGGAGTCCCTGAAGTCCACACACTCACTCCCAGGCCTGGAATCGAGAAGCTATCAAAGTTTCCACTAGAAGGAACAATCCATTAAAAAATTGCAACTTGTCAGGCCAGCATGGCTCACTGGTCGAGCATCGACATGTGAACCAGGAGGTCATGTTTCAATTCCAGGTCAGGGCACATGCCAGAGTTGCAGGCTTGATCCCCAGTCTGGGGACGTGCAGGAGTCAGCCGATCGGTGATTCTCTCTCATTATTGATATTTCTATCTCTCTCTCCCTCTCCCTTCCTCTCTGAAATCAATAAAAGTATTTTTTTAAAAATTGCAACTTACTATTTAATCTTTTTTTTTAAATATGAAAGGGTCTAACTTTGCAAATGGTAACTTTCTCTAAATATTTGGTTTGCCTTTAATTTCATTCCTCAGCCCACTCCCATCCTGTTCTTAGCCTGCATCTCACTTACTATCCAGGTGACAGTTTATATCATACTTCCTTCCAAAGGCTTTCTCTGTCCCCAAAACCAAGAAGGAACTTGGAAAGAACTAGCTCTACTCTCATTTCTAACACCCTGTTAAGTGTGCATAAAATGCACATGCAGTGCTGTCCAAAAGCAGAATGAAAGCCACTCAAGTAAGTTAGAATTTTAAGGAGTCTTATTAAAACAAACAAAGAAAAAAGGTGAGGAGATATAGGAAAAACTAATTTTAATAATATATTTTCTCTGACTGAATATGTCCATCTTAATACCAATTGGCATGCAATCGATATAAAATATTAATGGGATATTATACATCCTTATGTAAATCCAGTGTTTGTCCACCAGTTACAGTTTAAGTGCTCTAAGCCACATGAACCAGTGACTTTTATAGTGGATGGCTCATTTCTATAGTATTGGGATGTGCATTTGTGTTTCTTCCCCATTGCACTCAAGAGCGAGGAGTATATTTATCTTTCATCATTGCACCCCTAGCACCCAGCACACAGTGGAAACTTAATAAATGTTTGATGAAAAATAATTGAACAATGCCATCTCTGCTACTGTTTAATCATGTGACTTTGGGTTAGTTGATTTCTCTGGAGCTCCTAGACCTTATTAAAGAAGAGGATGTCATATTCCATGATTGCCAAGGTCCCCATAAATGTAAACATTCTAGGTCACTTAATTCAGTTCCCTCTCTCTCTCTCTGACTCATATAAAGCCTCTAAACACATGGCCTTGATTTTCATCAACAGTGTTTTAAGGTCAGGGTACGCCTAAATTTACCATGCTCCACATTTCCACATTTTCCCAGCGGGTCTTTGGATCTTGGAGACATTTAGCATTATGACACTATTCCTTTTAGAACAAAATTTTGTTCATTGTTTTTCTTTGATTATGAAATTAAATATCTTCATAATAGAAATTTGGGAAATACAGAAAAGTATTCATCAAGCAAATTGGTGATATAGCTAGCTATATTCAGAGAGCAATACAGTCAAACATTAGTGTCTATCCTTCCGGTGTATTTTCTCTACTTATTAGTAGTAATATGGATATTAATACACATTTGGTTCTCCTCTTAGAAAAAAAGTGGGAGGGGGGGTTGGTCATAATGTACAATCTTATTTTTTTCAAATTATCCTGTTCCTTTGCAATATTTTGGGAACATACACCCTGATCATCAATGTTTTTTTTAAAGCATAATGTCACTGAGGCCATTATATAGCATATGACCAATATATATGACTACTAGAGGCCCAGTGCATGAAATTTGTGCATGGGGGTGTGTCCCTCGGCCCAGCCTGCACACTCTCCAATCTGGGACCCCTCTCACAATCTAGGACTGCTGGCTCCCAATGACCCCCCTGCCAGCCTGATCAATGCCTAACTGCTCCCCTGTTGGCCCAATTGCCCATAACTGTCCTCCCCTGCCAGCCTGGTCACCCCTAACTGCCTTCCCCTGCAGGCCTGGTCCCCCCTAACTGCCCTCCCCTGCAGGCTTGATTGCCCCCAACTGCCCTCCCTTGCAGGCCTGGTCCCTCCCAACTGCCGTCCCCTGCTGGCCATCTTGTGTCCACATGGGGGAAGCCATCTTGAAGATGGAGTAACCAAATGGGTATCTGGGGAAGATCTCTCCTGGTGGGGGAAACAACAAGGGCAAAGGCTGGGAGGTAGAAACAAGTCCAGCATGCCAGTATGGATAAAGAAAAATAAGCAAGGTAGAAAGAGGTAGAAAATAAGATCAGAGTAATGTTGGTGGCACCTTTCTCTGAGGGATAAGGAAAGCCATTGTCAGGTATTAAGCATCACAAGTGATGGGGGAAGAAGGACAGAGCTGGTGTCTAGTAAGTAGAGGCCAGAGATGCTGCTAAATACCATCAATGCCCAGGATGACCCCTGGCAATAAAGAATGATCGGTACCCAAATGTCAATAGTGCTGAAATTGAGAAAGCTCACTCTGAAAGAAGATAAGAACAGTAACTAGAAGACCAGCTAAGAAGTTGCTGAGAAGTGGTGCTCTAGATCCAGTTTGGAGTGATGGACATGTGAATCAGAAGTCATTCTGTACAGATTGGAAGACAGAGAGTTATTAGGATCTGATGGTGAACTGGACATGGAGAATGAGGGAAAGAAAGGAATGAGGGTGGATTTGGATGTTAGGGGCCTAAGCAGCTTGAAGGAGGACATTGCCATTGAGTAGGATGGGGGAGATTTCAAAACAATGTTTCTGGAAGAGGTTAGGCACCTGGATTTAGAGATTTTTATTTTTTATTTTTTTCTTATTTTTTAACATTTCAAGGAAAACGATCTTAAATATAATAATGTTACATGCAATAAACCTTAATATCTCAAGAAAAATGGTTTTAAATATAATAATGTTACATGCATCAAATACCAATTTTTCAAGAAAAATGATCTATACTAATAAAAGAGTAATATGCTAATTAAACAGAGAGACTTTCCTGAGACCTTTCGGACCTCCTTCCAGACAAAGTGGGGGCTTGGGTGGTTTGCAAACCACCCCCAAAACGGCTTGCATGGTTTGCAAACCACCCCCATACCCCCAGCGGGGACCCTCACCCTGATGGAGGCGTGGCCAGCCTGCAAACAGCTATCAGCCCCTTGCCCAGGATGGCCATGCCCCCCAGCAGAGACCCCCACCCTGAAGGGGATGTGGCCAGCCTGAAAATGGCCCTCAGCCCCCCAGTGAGGACCCCGACCCCAATGGGGGCATGGCTGGCCGGCAAACCACCCCAGGCCCTTAGCCCAGGCCGCCCCCGCCCCCCAAGGGGACTCCCACCCTGATCCGGGACCCCCTTCAGGGCAGACCAGCCAGCCCCCACCCATGCACCAGGCCTCTATTCTATACTAATAAAAGGGTAATATGCTAATTAGACCAGGAGACCTTCCAGACAAAGTCATGGTGGCAGGACAGAGGCAGAAGCAGTTAGGGGCAATCAGGCCAGGAGGGGCGGGCAATTGGGGGCGATCAGGCCAGCAGCAGAGGGGGCTGTTGGGGGTAACCAGGCTGGTGGGGGGAGATGTTGGGGGCAAGAAGGCTGGCAGGGTGGGCAGTTGGGGGAGAAGCCGGCAGGCAGAGTGGTTAGGGGTGATCAGGCAGGCAGGTAGGTGAGCTGTTCGGAGCCAGCAGTCCCAGATTGCGAGAAGGATATGCAACTGCAGGAAGTCGGACATCCCCCGAGGGTTCCCAGATTGGAGAGGGTGCAGGCCGGGCTAAGGGAAACCTGCCCCCTGCAAGAATTTTGTGCACTGGGCCACCAGTCTTAAATATAATATTACATACAATAAACACTAATATTTCAAGAAAAAAAGGATTTTAAGTATAATAATATTAGCAAAACTGTATAACATAGTATGATTTCACAAAAGCTGTAGGAAATATTAAAAATCTGCAAATAATAAGATTACTTCTATTATATTCTAAACTATTTTTTTCCTCTGGATCTATTTTTGTTCATCAGTTTACGCTATTCATTATATTCCACAAATGAGTGAGATTATATGATATTTGTCTTTCTCCTACTGGCTTATTTCGCTTAGCATGATGCTCTCCAGTTCCATCCATGCTGTTGCAAATGGTAAGAGTTCCTTCATTTTTACAGTAGCATAGTATTCCATTGTGTAGATGTATCAGTTTTCTAATCCACTCCTCTGCTGATGGGCATTTAGGCTGTTTCCAAATCTTAGCTTTTGTAAATTGTGCTGCTATGAACATAGGGGTACATATATCCTTTTTTGATTGGTGTTTCTGATTTCTTGGGATATATTCCTAGAAGTGGAATCAATTGTAGAGACTTGTTTCCATTTGCATGGAAAAAAATTTTTCCATCCCTTCACTTTAATCCTGTGTGTGTCTTTTGTTTTGAATGAGTCTCTTGTAGACAGCATATAGTTGGGTCATGTTTTTGTATCCATTCAGCTACTCTACACCTTTTGATTAGAGCATTTAATCCATTTACATTTAGGGTTATTACTGAGAGATACTTATTTATAGCCATTTTAAATCTGTATAGCTAGGTTTCTTTTTCTCTTTCTTCTTCTCAGCAATCCCTTATAATAATCCCTTTAGCATTTCTTGTAATGCTGGCTTAGTGATGATGAACTCCTTTAGCCTTTTTTTTTTTTTGTCAGGGAACCTCTTGTTGGATATAGTAACCTTGGTCTGAGATCCTTGCTTTCCATTATCTTGAGTACTTTATGCCATTCCCTTCTTGCCTGTAGAGTTTCTGATGAGAAATCAGGTGTCAACCTTATGGGAACTCCTTTGTAGGTAACAGTTTTCTTTTCTCTTGCTACCTTTAAGATTCTCTCTTTGTCTTTAATTTTGGCATTTTAATTATGATGTGTCTGGGCAAGGGTCTGTTAGGGTTCTTCATGTTTGGGGTTCTCTGTGCCTCCTGAACTTGTGTGACTTTTTCCTTTACCAGGTTAGGGAAGTTTTCTGCCATTATTTCTTCAAACACCTTCTCTATTTCTTTCTCCCTCTTCTGGCATACCTGCTATTCTAATATTGTTACATTTCACATTGTGGCACAGCTCCCTTAAGCTTTCCTCCTGTTTTTTAATTGTTTTTCCTTTTGGTTCTCTGATTGAGTGATATTTTCAACTCTGTCTTCTAAATCACTGATTTGATCCTCAGCTTCCTCTAATCTGCTGTGTATTCCTCCTTTATTTGTGTTATGTCATTCTTTATCTCAGACTGTTCTTTTTTTATAGTTACTATATCTTTTTTCATACTGTTGAGCATATTTTTACCATCATTACTCTGAACTCTGTTTCAGATAAATTTCCTATCTCTGTTTCATTTATCTCTTGTTCTGGAGAATTCTCTAGTTCTTTCATTTGAGGGTTGTTTCTTTGTTTCCTCATTTTGTTGTCTGTTTGGGTTTGTGACAATGTTTTAGGTAGATCCTCTACACCTCTCAATCTCTAGTGCAGGACAGTGTTAAAGGCTGTTTCTGACTAATTGGATCAAGCAAAGACTCAAAGTCTCCAGAGACTGCCTCTGTCTACAGACAAATAGGATTGATTTGAATAGCCCCAGGCAATTGTCCTCAAGTATGGCAAAAGTTTTTTTGTTTTGTTTTATTTTGTTTTTTTAAACAGGGTGGGGCAGTTGCTTCTCCCTGGAGGCTAATTGTTACTTTTAATCTCTTAAGTGGCCTCAGGGCAAGCTGTTTTCCAATAGGGTGTGTCAACTGTCTTCTCCCAAGGCAAAGCCAATGTGTATGTGGGAAAGATGTCCTCCATTGTGTGGGGGAAATGACTCAGCCCAAAGAACTTGGGGTGTCTGCCTTCTGAGCTCTATCCTCTGAGTCCCCAGTGCTGGGTTCTTCTCTCACAGCTCCATTCCACTTCACCCTCCCTCTGCCAAAGCACAAGGTGGGTGGCTCTACAGGGAATTTTTGTGCATTGGCCCTTCAAGAGGGTGCCCAAACTTTCAGCTGCCACTCCCTCAGTAAGCACCCTGTTGCTTTTCACAGCTAGATGTTATGTGGGTACCCTCCTCAGATTTGGTGCTCTCTTCTGGGGAGCCCAGATTGGAGATTAGATCCCAAAGTTCTCAGTGGCACCCCCACATAGCTGAGATAGCTCTCTGGGACTTTATTTCCTGTCTATGGGCACCCGACCAGCCCTTTCACACCACTGCCCCTCCTACCAGTCTCTATGTGGTCTCCACCTTCGGTCCTTGGGTATCAGGGGTCTCTCCTATGAGTTTTCTGTTGATTATTTAGGAAGCCTTTCCATATTTCAGTTGTAATTCCAGCTTGTTCATGGGAGCATGTCTGGGCAGCATCCACCTACTCTGTCGCCATTTTTTTTTCTGGATTTAGAGATTTTAGAGATGTACTCAAGGGGGCTTGAGGATTGGTTGAAAGTGAGAAGTAAAGAAGAAAGAGCAGAGGAGTGTGACTCTAGTTATGTGGCTTGGGGAACTGGTTGAACAGTGAAGTCATCCACCAAGACAAGAGAGGGTCCAGTCTGTGAGTGGAAGACGGCAGGTCTGGCCCTTGGCATAGAGTGAAGGCACATCCAAAGGTATTAATAATACCTTTCCATCACCCTCATCTGTCTCTTGAGCACCAACTAAGATCATGGAGGAAAACCACATTATAAAATGAGTCTCTTATGTACAAAAGTTATTTTCAAAGTCATGTCACTTATCAGGTCTTCAGGTTCCTCTGCCCAATTTCCTGGGAAACCATGATATATGTCTTGCCACATTCTTCCCTTCAAGATTCTGATGGGAGTTGACTCTCTGCCATTAGGGAAAACACATTTATTTAAGGTGTTTAAACATTAAGTTTACAGCAATTGAGCTTCTCTTTATTTAACCTCAGAGTCCATTAACATTCTTTGAACTACACTGTTAAGAACATTTTAAGTGTTATTTTTACATCAGTAAAAGGCTTTCAAAGTCAGAGAGCACAGAGGATGTATCAATTTCAAGAAATGCCAACCCTAGGTAATGCTGGAATAACTTTCTTATAAGTGGTAGGTTGAGCTTATTATTAATTTTCATTGAGTCCTACCGTAATAGTCATCTTCACTTTCCTCATTCCACAGAATCCTCATAGAATCCTACAATGTGCATTCTGCTATTTCCCCCACTTTTCAGACAAAGCAGGAGGACTTAGAGAAAGAAAGTAGAACACCCAAGGATTACGGGAGAGAAAATCATGAGATGTGTATAAGATGGAGTATGAAGGGATCTTAAAGTTCATATGTTCACCAAACCCTCCACTTTACAGATGAGCAACTGAGCCTAATCCTACATGGCTTAGCCAAGGCTCTGTTGCCAGAAGGCAGAAGCAGCCATGAGCAAGCCTTAGAGGTACAAGGTATAAGTTTGTGTACCTGGAATCTACAAGCAGCTCACTACCAAAGAACACAGATAAACAAAAGGGAAAGTCAGTTGAGCGATGAGCTTGGAGAGGCTGGAGGATTCCAGATAAGTGAATCATCCAAGGCTTATCTTCAGTGGCCCAGACATTATCCTTCACTCCAACATTTCCCAGAGCATGTTCTGCAAACAATAGTTCCCTGGAATTAATAAAGTGTTCTATGGAAGTGGTTGGTGGCTATGAAGATTGGAAAATGCAGTTAATCTCAGAGCTCAGAAAAGGCTGTGGACATTCTGACTCTCCCAGGAAGAGCTGCACCTGACACATGAATCTGGGTCCTCCCAGAACTCACTGGGAGCTCACACTGCAAAGAAGGCCAGCTTAGGGGCAGGCTTAAAGGAAGATTTGAAATGTGAGAAATGATGAGAGTCACTTTTAAAAAATAGAATTTGGCATAAAACTTGATTTTGTCAGCATTTCCCCCCCTGAGTTGCTGTACGGTTTCACACCTACTATTTGCAGCAGGTGATAGGAGTTGTGTGAAGTGTTGGGAGACAAGAGGAAAGGGCTTGCAAAGTTTCAGAAATTCCTGGGAGGCTCCTATGGAGCCTGAAGTCTCTGTTTGCTGGTTTGTCTTCCCAGTATAGATTCCAAATACAGACTCAACCTCAAATCTGTAATCCACTCACTCCAGCCTACACCATGCATGAATCATAAGTTTAAATATATAATTACTAGAGGCTTGGTGCACAAAATTTGTGCACTCAGTGCGGGTAGGAGAGTGGGGAGGGGGTCCTCAGCCTAGATTGTGAGAGAGTACAGACCAGGCCGAGGGACCCCACTGGGACACGGAAGGTTGGCCAGCAGGGAAGTGACTTGGGGAGGCCTCCAGGGCGTGTCCAGCCCATCTCGCTTAGTCCCGATCGGCTGGATCACAGCAGCAAGCTAACCTACCAGTCAGAGCATCTGCCCCCTGGTGGTCAGTGCACATCATAGTGAGTGGTTGAGCAGCCTTAGTATATCATTAGCATATTAAACTTTGATTGGTTGAATGGCCAACCAGACAACCAGACATTTAGCATATTAGGCTTTTGTTATATAGGATAAGTAGATGCTTTAAATTTGTCTATCTCTCTTAGTGTCATGGCATAACGTTTTAAGGGTTCCAGAACAAAATCTTTGCCACAATATATAGATATGTATGTGTATGTATGTGTGTATAGAGAGATTTAATATATAAAATCAATATATAAAATATGTCCTGATATTTCTTTTAGACTATTTAGACAGTACTTCTAAAACTAAGATCAGCTCTTCAAATAAGCAGGGTCTATGTTCTGGAGTCCAGACGTTTCCATAGCCCCAGGGATCTTGCCCACCTTTCAACTCACTCTCAAGGGCTTTCTGAAATCATTTGTGTTTTATCTGAGGAAGGAATCAGGTGACCTGGAAAAATGAACCCCTGAGGAAGAACAAGGACCAGTGCACCTGGAGTAGAGAGCCCTGATTGAGACCCAACTCTGCTAGCTTCTACCCATGAGGCTGTGAACACGTTTTCTCATCCTTAAAAGTATTATTTTCTTTTCAACTTTTTTTCACATCTATTTTAACCAGCTTCATCTGGCTGAGTGTGATAATGTGTGTGTGTGACACTGAAGGTTTGATACAGAAACAAAAGATCACTTTTGTAATTATTATTTAATTATCCCATCAGCAATGAGGTCACCTGGTGGTGAGGTTGCAGTAGGAGTGGGTGTTGGTGTGGGAAGGCCTTGTACACAGAGCACAGCCAGACTTTGGAGTCAGAGACCCAGAGGCCAAGGCTTGGCTCTGCCAATTCCTCCAACTAAGTAGAAAATAGTAACTCCATGGTAGGTTATTTTTTGTCAATTAAATGCCATATTTTTTAAGTTTTGAGTAAGCATTCAATAAGTTTTAAATAATATTACTAGTTTTATAATCATTTTGATAGTTTTAGAGAATTGGGAGAATTTAAGAGGCCGTCTCTAACTGCCACTTTTCCCTAGACCTGACTATCATCTGAATACTCTTGGTAATTTAAAAATGAAACTTCAGAGAGAGAGAGAAGCTATTTCAAATCATTTTCTATAAGGCAGAGACATGGATGGGCATGGAAAGATTCACTTTAAGAATATTGTTGATGCTTTTTGTAAGTTAATTTTAAATGAGGATGAAGTGCATAGCTCAGCAGAAAGGACCTTGAGCATCAGACATGTGACTAGCCCTGTGGAAAGGAAATACATGATATGCATAGCTTTGTGCTCATGGGCTCTTTAATTGAGCAGACTGATGTGATGCTGGAGTAATGGATGGGTACAGTACAATGAGTGTTAGGCACTGTTATCCTTCTTCCAAAGCTGTGCAGGTGGATACAAACCATTTAAGAAATAGTTGGTCTGACCAGTAGATGGAGTAGCCATTTAGGCAGCAGTGAGAAAGGTCTTACTGGGGTGATGGGAGAGAATGAGGCTGAGATACAGAATTCAGGATTCCCCCCATTTAAACCTGTCAGCATATAAAATAAAATTATAAACATGTTCCCATCCTTTCTGATGCCAGTCTGTTCAGATTCAGTAAAAAAGAAGAAGAATTAATGAAAAAAAAAAAAAGACTTCTGTCTCATCCGTTAAGTTAAAGCCACTGAGTTAAGTTTATCTTCTTTTTTTCTTTCTGGTTTATTGCCTCTGTATAGGGGGTTAGCAAACTATGGCTCCTTTGCCAAATCTGGCCCACCACCTGCTTTTATAAATAAAGTTTTTTTGGGAACATTTCTATGCTCACTCATTTTTGTATTGTTCACAGCTGCTTCCATCCTATGATGATGGCAGAGTTGGATGGTTGTGCAGAGAATTTATAATCCAAAAAACCTGAAATACTCTCCAGAGGGTCCTTCACAGAAAACATTTGCTCACCTTTGATCTGTTATGAGTCAATCAAGATCATTCTCATTTTTTAAATTAAAATCCTTAAGTTACATATTGTTGTCCCAGGATAAGTTTAAATTTTAAACATTATGTAAAAGATCTACAAACTAACCTCTGTCTATAATGCTAACATCATTTCTTGACTGTCTCCTCCTCATGTTTTCTACTCTAGATACACAAGAGGACATTGAATTCACTCTTGTCTCTGGGCCTTGCATATACTGTTCTTTCTATCTGGAATACTCTTCTCTCACTTTCTTCACCAAGATGGTTTTATACCATTTTTTATTGATCTATTCACTCCTCTCTTTTTTTTTTTCAGGTATAGGTTCTGCTTGTCTTTTATGGTTTCAGCATTCCTCAGGTGCTCTGTTTTTGTACTAGAGATTTTTCATGTGTTTGTGTCACCCACTGAGATAGGACCTGAAGTTGTAGCTTTAATTGTTGTAATAGTTTGGGGAGTGGAGGCATTTTCATAGTTGCTCCTCTGAACATAAGGGCTGTATTTCTCCCTGTCACTCTGAGTCCAACTCCCACAGTGTCTGCTCTTACCTGCAGGTATATACCTCCCTTACTGGGCCTGGTTTAGAATGTAGGTGCAGGGACAACCATCTTCACCTGGTACTCCAATGAACTACCTTGTCCTCTGGTTATGGGTTCTCTCTCACTTCTGCTTTCCCATATCTGGGTAGGGAACACATTGGTGATGGAAATCTAGTCTCAAAAACAGACCGTTTCTTATCTTTATGTGAGGCCACATATTTCATTTTTTTAAAAAATATGTTTTGTTTTGTTTTTTTACCATTTCTAGTGGTTTAATGAAAAAAAGATTGGATTTGGAGCACATCCTCAGCAAGTCATCTTAAAAGAGAAGACTATTTATTAAGTAATTTTTACTAGACTATAACCTCCAAGACAGTGTGGACAACCACGTCTGTCTTTTTCACAATTGTATAATTGGCACCTATCACAAAATCTAAGGATGGCAGGTGCTCAATAAATATTTACTGAATGAAAAGAAATAGAGACCACAGATTATTGGTAACTCATGTTTGCTATCAGGAGAACCAATAGCCCACAACATAATGGAGCCTAGAGCCCAGTTTTGAAAAACAACAACAACAAAAAAAAGAGCAAAAATCCTAGTGAAAATCTCATTATGCTTTTAATTCCCATTCCTGTTTATCTTTGTTGTAACAGGAAGAGGTTTTCTGGTTCTTAACAAGTGTCCTAGGACCAATGAGCATGAGAAACTTTAGGCAAAATCCTGAGGCAAGTAAAGTATACTCATGTCTCCCTTTTGTGACTTTTCCACATATAAAATGGGTTAGCTTAACATTGATCCCATTCAGACAGGTAACCTCAACTCAACTCTCTGTAAGATACACATTGACGCTCCAATCAAGCATGTTACTATTAACAATACAACTTTTTTCCTGATCACTGTCTCTACCCATCAAAACCTGCCTGCCTTGTATTCCATTTTCAAACCTGTTCTCAACTAAAAAATCTTCTAACACTCATGTCTTCCTAAATTTTGTATCACTGTTATAATACTGGATGATATTTAGGTAGTAAGTTTGTGAGTTCAATTTACCTTAGCAGTTATATACATATCTACATATATAGAAATGTATAATCAGTCATTTAACTAGAAAATCAAAATCTTGAGGTATAGTATAACATTTAAATAAATATATTTGTGTTTAAACAGCCTTAGAAGAAACTTAGAAGAAATTTAGGGACTGCCAGTATAAGATGCATGTGGATGTGGAAAAAAATGCAAAGGGCTGGAGCCTAGGAAATATCTCTGTCATCATGCCGCCTTAATAAAATGATCTCCACACTTAATGCCATACCCTTCCCAAACACGAAGTAATATTTTTTCTAGGAAATTTCTAGAGTCCATGTTTTATTTCAAATATATCACTCTGTCTCCTTCAACAGGCAGAGCAAATTCAGAGGAGCAACATGTGACTATATCTTCTTAACTGACCCAAGGCCAGTGGCTTTTTCCAGGATGCCAGGTTGGGGTATAAGTCAATGGGGCTACCGAAGGTCATCAAGCTGCATTGCTGCCTTCATGCATATTTGAAACCCAACCAGGATGCAGAGTTACCCATTTTCTTCTGAAAGAGCTACAGCCATAGAGATGTGGTCCCTCCATTGCCATTTCTGTGATTTTTCAGTAGGTAGTAGAGCAACACTACTGGTCTACTGTCTCTAGTGGAATATGGCATCCTGTGCTAATGAGTGTGAGAAGTTCATTCTCACAAACCCATCTCCTCTTACATGATCATTTTTTTATGTTTAGCAAAGCTAAATTCATTTTAGAAACACTCACCTTGACTTACAGCCTTAGCTTTGATATGTAAAGAGCTTGGAAATCATCATCCCCAATTTTACAGCAAGAAAAACTGGACAAATTGAAAACCAACCCATTTTTTAAACAAGTAAGAGAACTGACTTCATACTGCAAATGAGCACCGTAAAATCTAGAGAGACAAGCAAATTCAGTTAGAGATGACATCTCCTTACCCCTAAGAAAAAGCTGCAGGAGCCAAACACTGGCAGGAACACCATGAGAACCTGGTGTTCTAAGAAAGATCCTCTCTTGGCTCTGGCAGGGGGAAGAGAATAGCATCAGTGTGAAGGAAGCCAATGTGCTTCATAACTGCAGCGTGTTCTTCATTACCACAGCTTACTCTCTTGGAGAAGACTTTGCCAGAACCCTATCCCAATTTGGGGGGATTATTCCCACTCTAGCCTGATCCAGCCCCATGGCCAAAACTGAAAAACACTGAGCAACAAAATGAAGAAAGTAATTTTGGATTATAACCCAAAGTGTAAACTAAATATCCATCTGCTATAAATAACTGACTGGATGCATAAATATACACGTACACACATAAATGTGGAAGAATTGACCAATCTTTAATGCAGAAGAATCCAAAACATTTATATAGATACTTTGCCTTCAAGGAGGTGGGACAACACTTCTCACTCCTTGGGCTTGAGCTACACAGGGTGATATTCTTTCCAACGAATCTGGTATTAAAAGTGGGGGCAGAGGAACTTTACAGTCTAGAAACCTGGCAAACACAACCTAGGCCAAAAGTTCAAGATTAATATCAACAGCAGTAGGATGAATTGATGCTTAACTCTTGACTTTATATGATGAAAATAGCACTTTACCTCTGTGGTCTCTTTCTCCTCAAAATACATACCTCCAGTCTAATGAAGAGAAAAAACATTGTTTTAATGTTAGGTGTCCTGCCAAACACCTAACCAGTATCCTCAAAACTGCCAAGGTCGTCAAAAAACAAGGCAAGTCTGAGAAACTGTCACAGCCAAGAGAAACCTAGGGAGACATGACAATTGAGTGTAGTGTATTCAGGGTGGAATCCTGGAACAGAAGGACATTGGGGAAAAATTAAGGGACTTTTGTTAAACTATGGACTTTAGTTAATATCAATGTATAAATATTGGTTTATTAATTGTGAACAATTACATATACACTAATGTAAGATGATAATAATAGGAAATTGGGCATAGGGTCTATAGCCGTGGTCAGCAAACTGCGGCTCGCGAGCCACATGCGGCTCTTTGGCACCTTGAGTGTGGCTCTTCCACAAAATACCATGGCCTGGGTGAGTCTATTTTGAAGAAGTAGCATTAAAAGAAGTTTAAGTTTAAAAAATTTGGCTCTCAAAAGAAATTTCAATCCTACTGTTGATATTTGGCTCCGTTGACTAATGAGTTTGCCGACCACTGGTCTATAGCAACATTCTCTATTATCTTTACAATTTTTCTAAAATAATTTTTTTCTAAAATAAAAATCTTGCTTAAAAAAATTAACTTAGCTCACCCTAGAATCAGCAGCCAATATCAAATAAAAACAAGTGTCTGGCACCTCTGCACAGCTGGACTTTTCATCATATCCAACCTCATTCCCTATTTTCCAATTCTTTCTGAAGATCCCTACTCCTGGCCCCAGTTCTGTTTTTCACTTATAAAGGGAATTAAGTACCTTGGACAAGAGACAACATTACACTTCATATATATTTTGGAATATATGATATATGGTTGGATGTCTCCTTGCACCTCTCGATCAGATTCCTGTATGGAAGAAGATACTTAAAATGATTACTTGTACAGTGAAGTCCAGAAGACCTGATTTATTAAGGCTCCAAGTTCAGTAATCCCTTCCAAATGCAGGGTTTTCCAGTGTAAATTGTAGTGGTAAAAATAGACATTATAAGGCTGACTCTCCCAACCCTCAAAATGTAGAGAAATTATGGAGAGAGAAGGGAGGGATAGAGTGAGAGAGAGGGGGAGAAGGAGGGAGGGACAGACGGAGGAGGGGACGGAAGGAGGGTTAAAGGGAGGGGAAAAAGAAAGAAGAGAGAGAAAGGGAGAGGGAAGTAGGAATGAGCAGGAGAAACAAGTCCCCCATAAATCAAAACTAATGTTTTTTTATGATTGTGTTCTGTGCTTATTTGTATTTTGGAAAGTCTTAACAAAAAGTAAAACTAAACATGTTATTTTAGGGCAGAACTTCTCAGATCTTTTGATATGCAGATAAAAGGAATATCTAACATTAAGATATAGAAAGCAGCAGTTCCTAAACTTATTTAATTATGGATTTTTTTTGTTGTTGTTGGTAGTGTGTCATGCCTATTAGCATCATGAGCTTTAACAAAAGAGAATTTCAAAAACACTGTCTTAGAAGCATAAATGACACTGTGTCCTGACTACGGTATCATCAAATATTTGAATGTCAGTTTGTCTGAATGACAACGGCACAGCCGTCAGGCTGCTTCTCAGGGGCTGCAGGTGTGGATCCTACTTTGTTCAAGTTCCCTCTCTGAAGGTGGACACTCCAAGGCTCAGATTAGACAAAGCAGATGTGCAAAGCACTTGGTTTACTACTTCATCACAGAAGTCAGCTGAAGGTACAAGAAGTGCCATTCAATACTCAAAAGCACATTCCTTTTCATTATTGTAGACTGTTTTTCTAATGCTTTCTTGGGCCAGTGTGCAGCTGACCTTCTCCAATGTTTTGTGGCTCCTTTAATTTCTGCTGACCTCATTTGCAAGTGTGTATGTTCTAATTTTCATATCAAAAAGTAAGAGAAGGGCCCCACTGCCAATGAGACTAGGAGAGGTCAGATGGACAATAGGAGTCCCACTACAACGAGACCTCTGCTCATTCTGCTCAATCAGAGGCCAGGTGTACTGTGGACTCACCTGGTCTGCAGGTAAGTTGGTCTTATCTGGTTAACACTGTGGTATCTCCCTCTCCCTGCCTGGTCTGTTTCTCACCCCTCCTCATCCCTAGCCAAGGACTTTTCAAGCATTCTGTTTTATCTACATGTATTAACTCAGTTTATGTGTCTTAATGAACATTGGAAACTCTAACAAAAATTATTTCCCTTTTGAGTAATATTGCATTCTCAACACAATCTTGGAGAGAAATACTTCCTTATGTAAGTAACACAGGGGGGCCTAATGCAGAATCTAGAAGGAAACTAACACATTACTATTCTATTGAGTGCCCTTGTGCTAAACTCTTTAAAATAAATTGTATTTGAATCTCATCTTTCAGGACAATATTTATATGTTCCCCATTGCACCAAAGGAAGTGAGTCTACAAGAAGTCTACAGAACCTGCTCATGTGATTAAGCTATGTTAGGCTTAGGTCATTGGACACCAAAACAGCAGCCTTTCTAGAGGCTCTTGTGTGCTCTCTGGGCGTTTCCAATAGACAGCATGGTTGATAGGGAGGGCTTTTCAAATTGGGTAGTGTAATTAGTATATGTTAATTTTTTAAGCAAAGGAACTTGTAAATATCTAAACAACATAGCCACTATATATTACTCCATGATTTCCAGTGTTCACAAAGGATATTGCTTCTTCTTAGGGATGATTTGTAAGTGACATGCAGGTGACTAATGCAAAATTATAATGCTTCTCTGTTTTACTAAAACACATTAAGAGGATTTCTGGTATTGATTTTCATGCACATCAGATCTTCTGGACTATACACTCCCTGTCTTTGGTCCATAGCATGCCGTGGGATTACTCAAAGGGCAGCATCATCTGGAGTTGTGATTTCATTCACATTGGAAGGATGCGGTAATGAAATCACTCCTTATAACGTGTTTCGGCTCTATTAAATAAGCACATTGAAGAATTCCTGTTTCATCTGAAATAGGCTGTCACAGGAACCTAATTGCAGTGTCTGTACATCAGGAAAAAATGTAGCCTTCTTGGGATGATTTTAAGAATTAATTATTTAAGTTTTTATTTCCACTTAATAATCTCTACAGATTAGTGCGTTCCATGTATCCCTTTATGATTTGTAAATTTGTCTAATTATTGTTCCTGGTACTGCCAAGCATGACATTCTTCAATGTGTTCATTCCAATCTATGGGAAGGATTGCTGAGCTAGGACATCTGTAGGTAAGAAAAACTTTGTAGGGCCAATTTACTAATAAAACCTGGCATGATGCTTGCTGCAAAGATGCCTCCTGTCAAAGGCTTAATCAGAGAAAATAATCTTGCCCACTGTTGCATCCAGGAAAGTCATTGTTTATGACTTCAGGGTGTACTGTCTTGTTAATTCAAGAGATAAGCTGAAAGAACCCTTCCTGAAAGTACATAAAGGGCTAGGGATGGGGGAGGTTTTTCTAGGGTGCTTTTCAGTTATTTCACATTAGTGAAACTCAAACGGAGAATTAAAGAAAGTCTTCTAGATTGAAATTTTGAGGAGAAGCTGGCTAATAGTCTTCAGCCCCTCTGCAGCATCTACACAAAACCTTGACCAGTTAAAAGGTCACTTTTCGGAGAGAATCCAAGATGGCGGCGTAGGTAAACACCTAAACTGCTGCCTCCCACAACAATTTAAACTGCAACTAAAAGACAAAACGTCTATCACCCAGAACCACAGGAAAGCTGGCTGAGTGGAAGTTCTACAACTAGAAGGAAAGAGAAAAGAGCTTTGAGACGTGCACGAGCGCTGAAAAGCTGAGGTACGGAGGCGCATGATCCTGGCTGGCTGCGGGCGACTGGGTGCGTTACTTTTTTCAACCCGAACGGAGACAAGCCCCCGATTACTCTGAAATCCAGTCTCTGGGAGACGCGGGGGACCCAAACTCCTACGGGGAGAAGCTGGACTGTCTGCCAGCGAGGGTGGCTTGCTTGCAGAGCTGCGCGCAGGAATAATTGTTTACTGAACTGGGGCAAGGGACTCGCGGATGCCTTTGGGGACACAGAGCCGGCTAACTAGCAGCCATTGCTGTTTGCCACGCCCTAACCTAGTGACACCCTGAGGCCCCGCCCTGCACAACCTACAAACCCACCCAAGCTCCAAGCAACCGAGTTAGCATAAGAAAAGCCTGCCCTATCGCAGCTTAACCTAGCAAACTTGCAGCCCAGGTCAGACAGTTCCAAAACCTCCAAACCCCAAGCAAAGAGGAGAAAACTGCAGCTCTCACTGTAGCTCCTGCTGAGTGGCCTCAGACAGTAGCTGACCTGCACCCCATTGGAGATCCAGAAGCCAGTGTACCTAGTGGTCAGTGTGAGACACCAGATTTCAACTCCTCACATCCATAAGTGACACATTCAAGAGGCAAACTCAGTGAGCACCGAAGCCCCACTGAAACAAGTCCCACGTGTCTTCAGCACAGCAGTTCTTCCATTATAGACACAGGGAGTGCTCACAGCTAATTGGCCTGGAGGTCAATTCCTCCCAGCGTACCAACAGCAATTCAGGCTTAACTACACCAAGACTTTGCACTCAGCCCACAAAGGGGTGTACCAAGAGCATCCACATCAGGTGATTGGGGAGGCTGAGCTACTGCCCCCTATAGGTCACCTACCACACAAAGCCACTCCATCAACACAGGGAAGCAGCCAAAATGCAGAAACAAAGAAACATGTCACGAATGAAAGAAACGGAGGAAAGCAAACTACTGGATGACATAGAGTTCAAAACCACATGTATAAGGTTACTCAAGAATCTTCTAAAAACCACTGAGAAACTTGATGACACTTCTGAGGAGCTTAGTAAGACCTTCAAGGACCTTAATGAGAATGCCAAAAAAATGGAAAAGGATCAGTCAGAAATGAAGCATACAATGTCTGAAATAAAAAATATACAGAAACTCAACTGTAGATCAACGTACCCCAAGAATCAAACCAAAGATCTGAAATATGTGGAAACAAAAAACATTCAACCAGAAAAACAAAAAGAAAAAAGAATCCAAAAATATGAAGATATGTAAGGAGCCTCTGGGACAACTTCAAGCGAACCAACATCCGAATTTTTGGGGTGCCAAAAGAAGGGAGAGAGCAAAATATTGAAAACCTATTAGAAGAAATAATGACAGAAAACTTTCCCTACCTGGTAAAAGAAATAGACTTACAAGTTCAGGAAGCACACAGAACCCCATACAAGAGGAACCCAAAGAGGACCACACCAAGACACATCATAATTAAAATGCCAAGGGCAAAAGACAAAGAGAGAATATTAAAAGCAGCAAGAGAAAAACAGTTAATTACCTACAAGGGAGTACCCATACGACTGTCAGCTGATTTCTCAACAGAAACTATGTAGGCCAGAAGGGAGTGGCAAGAAATATTCAAAGTGATGAACAGCAAGAACCTACAACCAAGATTACTCTACCCAGCAAAGCTATCATTCAGAGTTGAAGGTCAGATAAAGAGCTTCACAGACAAGAAAAAGCTAAAGGAGTTCATCGCCACCAAACCAGGATTACATGAAATGCTGAGGGTATTCTTTAAGAAGAGGAAGAAGAAGAAAAAAGTAAACATAAAAATTATGAACAACAAAATGACATCAAATACATACCTACCAACAAGTGAATCTAAAAATCAAGTGAATAAAAAATCTGAAGAACAGAATGGACTGGTGAATATAATAGAATCAGGGACATAGAAAGGGAGTGGACTGACGATTCTCAGGGGAAGCAAGTGTGAGGGGTGCGGGAAGAGATTGGACAAAAATCTTACTCCTATGGATGAAGACAGTGGCGGGGGGTAAGGGCATAGGGTGGGGTGGGGAATCAGGTGGAGGGGAGCTATGGGGGGGAAAAAAAGTGGAACACCTGTAATAATCTGAACAATAAAGATTTATAAGAAAAAAAAAAAAGGTCACTTTTCATTGGGATTTAGATCAGAAACAGAGAAGCTACTGCATAGACCCGTACTACCTAGTGTAGCTCCCAGACCCGGAGTATCAGCATTATTTAGGAGCTTCTTAGAAAAAGAATCCCTAACCTCAGACCTATTAAATCAGAATCTACATTTAAACAACACTTCCAGGCTACTTATATGCACATTAAAATCTGAAAAACACTTGTTTGGAGCACTCATCCTCAAAATTGGTACATTTACCCCAGGGGGTGTCCAAGAAGATCCATTGGGGGAGATAAATAATAAGAACTTATATATTGTCATATGTACTTGTATAACTTCTATTTTGTGAATTTTAATAATGTGTATGACATTGCATAGCGGTACACGAATAAAACTTATAAATAACACATATTGGTTGTGCATGCTCAAAAATTTCCCCAGGCTCCACCCCCCCACCCCCTGAAACAATTTCTGGGGATGGGCATCAGAAATTTGAATTCCATACAACCCCAATGTTCATGGACCATTCTGCAGAATGCTAAAATTTGAGTGAAACCACCTTCACCTACTTTGTTTGTGGTGTGACATATTCATTGTTTTTTACATGGTGCAATATCCAATTATCAAGCTTTTCATTTTATCATTTTATGGCATTTATATCATTTGTATATCTTTATATTAATTCATTTGATCATTTAATAAAAATACAGCCACAATGATTTTGTAATTTGTTTCAGGCTCTTTAGATATGTGTCATGAACAAAAATATTTCTACATACTTTTCTTCTCTAGAGTTAGTGGATATCTGAGCTTGTGAACTTTCCTCTCAGCTTCCAAGAATCGCAGGTAATAGACAAAACCAAATGAAACTTGGAAACTAGCAGTGGTCAGAAGGCTATTCATACAGAGGTCATTTTATTAATATTCTTCTCTGAAGTAGTGAGGATACCAGGTGTCTTAATGGATTTTACAAGTGTCTTAAATTTGTAGGAAACACAAATTTTAGGGAGGCCCAAGAAACAATTTCAGCCAAGATCAGACACTTCTTAACACACCCCAAATTTCCTATTTTCTCCCGCCCAATATATTTAAAGAGCCTGTAAAACAGTAATAAACTCTTCATGTGATCATAGTGGGCACTGTGGGCACAGAGATAAATCAAATATATTCTTTGTGTAGAGCAGCTTGAAGTGTGATATTAAAGACTCACACAATCAATTAAATCTATTATGATGTGTAAAATGAAAAAAAAAAAATACTGGGGAAAATCAATGGGAATACACAATGAGAGAGCAATTTCTTCTTCCCTGGCAAGGTAGTGAGTGAAGAAGTAAAGGAAGGCTACACAGCTGAGTCTCTTTTGCTAGGCTAAGTCTTGAAGGATGAATGGAATTTTAGGGGCAAAATAGAAAATAAATTCATTATTTCTAAGCTCAATTGTTGCTCCTTCTCAAATCATCTGTTTTATATAGTTTTTATGTAATGCAATGTGGAATGGGTTCATCCTATCACCACCGTCAACAATATTATTAGTTCTTTACTCTATGCCTTGCATTATGTATGTCTCCATGCCTTTTCTAATTTAATACTCAAAATGACCCTGGGATTGTGTTCTATCATGACCTCTATTTTATTGATGGGGCAGTAAAGGAACAGAAGGTATAATAACTAACTTGCCCAAGGTCACATGGCTTTAAGACATATGATGGGACTCATGACATCTCTCAAGACAACTTGTTCTTTGCTGGTCACTGGCCCCATTAACAAGACATGCATCTGTTGGTAGAGCCAAATGCCATGGCTATGATACCAGTCATTGTTAACTCTTCAGGTGAAGTTAGTGCCATGAGCAGCTGCCTCTGGCTGACCAGGTTAAAGTACTCTTTAGAAAGCTGGCTTGTGTCATATCATTTTCATTCCTCAACAAGGTGATTTGTTGTACTGCTCCCAATTGCCTGCAAATCCTGCTGCCATTTAGAGAGCAATAAGGGGGAGCCCTTTGATGGATGAGAGTTGGAAGGAGGACGTGAATCCCACTACCATCTAAATCCAAACTACGTGAAGTTCACTGCCCTGTGGTACCTGGCGTTGACCTACCTGGGCTGCACATTTACTCTCTATCCAATGCACTGTTTGGATTATGGATCTGTGGCTCCAGGACTGTGAATATGGTCTTTTTCCCCAGCACTAAATTTCTCCTAAAATTTATTTTCCAAAAACATTATTTTTAATGTTAAACAACCCCAAAATGCATTTTTCATGTTTATTGCCAATGCATAAAATTACAATGCTGTGAACATTTTTAGCAGTATACCAATATCATGATCCATAATTTAAAAGGTGACTTTAGTGTGGCAATAAATTTCACAAGACACTGAAACCTCTGCAGAAAGTATACAAATTAGGGGCCAGCCATTCAGCCAACATTTGGGGGAATGTGGTTAATTATTATGTTTCCACCATTAGGGAGAACTGTGCAAATGGCTCTCATCTGCTCCATGGTGGAACTGTTGGTACAGGCAATACCGAGGGACTGGGTTTACAAACTCTTCTTTAGGAAGATGGCCATGACATTCAATAAATGTACTGAGAGTGATGAAATCAGGGTAAGGGACATATGCCTTCTCAGATTTCCCCCACTGAAGAAAAAAATCAACACACACACACACACACACACACACACACACACACACACACACACAGAAGCTCTGTTGCATTTACCAGAACATGAACTCTGTTTGTCAGGAGTGGGGCTATTAGCTCTTGCTGGCTGAGTTTCACAGTTTGAAATTAATTTTTTTCTGTATTTCTGCCCTCCTGAGGTCCTGACCAATTGCCACTTTGTTGGTGAGCTTTTTTAATTTTCAAGGAAGGTAGGTGGTGTGTGAAACAAATCAATTGTTCCACATCTGTATGACTTCTCACTTAAGCATCTGCCAAGCTGGAGGCAGCTCCAATATATATTTTTTTCTCCAAAAGGTATGAGGCCCAATTAGGAAGCCAAGTGAACGTGGAAACAGTTTCATCAGGTAAGGACATTGCATAAGGATCTCTTTCTTAGTGGAAGGTGGCTGCTGATGGACGCTGGGATGCGGTTCAGGACAAGGAACACACGCCTGGCAAATGGACACCGAGGTCACCCATTCATTCCTCTGTGTGCTCCCAGGAAGGGCCTTGGCAATGGCAGGAAGATAATTACCAAGTGCAAAGCTCTAATGAAGCCATGAAAATTATCACAACTCTACAAGTTGCAGAGCCAAAACCATGCAATATACAGTCAGGCGTGCATCTCCCCTCCCCCCAGGTTATGTATTTAAGATGATTCCCCACATTGGCATCATTACTCTATTTAGGCTAATGATATTGGAGACAATCAGAGCTATCACTGCTCTGAAAATGATAAGTACCATATAGAAAGGCCCCCTGGGGAAATTTATCCTGTTAAGGCTTTTCAGGTCTGATGGATTTTTTTAATCTATCTGCCAGACTGCTTTAAAGCTAAATAGGTGCCCATCAACAAGCTGTCCATGGTCAACTTCACATATTTTGTTTGTGTTGACATTTTTGTTTCAATCGAATGGGTTGTTTGCCAGATGGCTGCAGTCTTCATTAGGGTCTCTTAGTACATTGTGAGTATTCTTTGGGCTGATTTATGTACAGAGTTGTCCCTTTGTTTCTAACTTTTTTCTTTTAGATGATTCTAATTGATCGGTGGTTGTGCTTTAAGGGATGCATGCCCATGGCTAGCACAAATGTGTATGCATTAAGCATCTATGGTGGGTATTGGCAATACAATTCCTTCTTGTATACATAGCTGAGATTAGAGGATATGTTACATCATGACAAAAATATAAGTTTACAAAAATGAACATTAGTTAGGAAATTCCTTAATTGATGGCAACTGAAAGTTCAGCTTCCTTAGAAACATCGCATCAAGTATGTTTTAACATCTTGGCTTCTGAGGACTGTTAACAATTCTCTTTGCAGCATGAACTTTGGCACCCAGACAGGAGAAATACTACAAAGATCTAACCACTTCCTGAGTATAAGAGGCAACTGGAAGTGTTTTTCCCCATAGCATCCTCCAAAATGAGCCCCCTTTCTTGGCTCCCCTTTGCAGTAAAACTTCTCAGTAGAGTTGCATAATCACTCCCTATTATTAGCCCATGAACAGGTTATTAAGCTATTGTAGGCCAATTCCACACATTCTCATCATCCTACTCACGTGGTTTGCTCACTAGTTCCCACCACGTTTCCAATCCAAATCTTTCTTTCTATTGTTCTTATGACAGCTTGTGGGTTTCTTTATTGTCTTCTTCTCTAACTTTTCAGTCTTTTTGCTAGTTGCCATTGCCCACTTGAACTCAATATGTTGACCTGTTCCAGGGTGGGGTTCTCAAGTTCTCTATTTCCCGTCTGTACTCTTTCCAGAGCAACTTCATCTTGTGCTATGCTTTTAAATATCATCTATGGTTAGTAACTGCCAAACTTTATTCCTAGCTCTGATTTTTTTCACTGAATTCCATTCAATTATACAACCACATATTTGATTTCTCCAGTTGGATGACCACATACGCACCTCAAACTTCACTTGTCTTTAAAAGACCTTTCTAAATTTTCTGCAAGAATGTCTCTCCTATAGTCTCCCATGGCTTGGCAAATCGCAGTATCACCTACTCAGTTTCTCAAAATGAAGAACTGGAAGTCATCCCTGATGCCCCACATACCCATCAGCAAATCTTCTGCCCACAAAAATACCCTCAATCTGTCTTCTTCTCTCCATCACCAGCCAAAATTTCTTACTTGTATTATTGAGACTACCCTCCTGATTTGTCTCTTTACTTCTATTCTTGTTTTTCAATAGTCCACTTTTCAGAGTACTGAAAGTTACCTTTAAAAATAAGTTCAATAGATCATATTAATTTTCTATCAAAATCCCACCAATGGCTTCACAACATATGCAGAACAAAATCTCAACTTCTTACACCATTATCTTGTAGGACTGGGCCATCTGGGTGGGTGGTGGTTTCCATCTCCTGACACCACCACCCACCCCCGCCACCTCACTATGCTTCAGATATGTCCTAGAACATACCCAGCTTGCTCCCTCTAAAGACTCTCGCGCGTGCGCGCGCGCGCGCGTGTGTGTGTGTGTGTGTGTGTGTGTGTGTGTGTTTTCAACCTAGACTGCTCAATCTTCACATATCCTGCTCCTTCCTGTCTCTCAAGTTTCACCTCATCAGAGATTCCTAACTACCCTATCCAAGAGTATTCCACTCCAGGTACCATCACTTCAGCCTTCCAATCCCTTCCATCACTTACTACTATCTGCAATTATCTTATTAATGTGTTGTCTTTCTGTTTTGTGGTCTTGTCTCTCTGAGCTAAAAAGTAATTTCCACGCACTTCACTCCTGATCTCTGATACTTGGGCAGTAACTAGAAAGTCTAAGTGCTTGATACATACTTGTTAAATAAATGGATATATCTGTATAATGCAGTTTATCACAGAATTACATATATTTGCCATTTAATAGAGTTTGGGGTCTTTCTCAACTAAATTGAAAATCCTTTGAAGGTAAGGACTCTGATAATTTCTTACTAAGATCATTGCAGGGGTTAATAGAAAGCTCATGAAAAAATTGACATATAAAAAAGCCATCTTTTAGGATATCCTTCCTATAGGACAAGGCCATATTCCATAGCTCTCTTTAGTTATATTTAAGATAAGGCAAACTAAAAAAAAAATGGTAAAAACTTTGTTTGTGGGAAATAGATGCATATTTCAAATATACTAAAAATTGAACAGAGAGATTCATAGCAAAAGAAAGGAATACAGGGGAATCCAGAGGAAAATGATACAAATCATGCAGTAGACATAAAAAATGTAGTTATGAAGGTTATTGTAAAACCCATGAAGTTAGAGCTTCTATTAATTATTTACTCATTCAGAAGATATGCATGGGGTCCAACTGCATGATGGGCTCTGGCAGTAGAACAGTGAACTAGAAACATTGTTCATGACCTTCAGGGATGATTGACTAATGAAGGAGACAGACAAGTGTTCAGGTACTTACATATATAGGGTAAATAGTAGTAAGATGTATAATCACAGGGGTTGGAGAGACCCAGAGGAAGCCCTAATTTAGACTTGAAGGTCTGAGAGAGCATCCCAGAAGATGTGGTTGGTCACATAATGTTAATGTTGTGCTCATCACATTGTGATGCACTTAAGAATCACCTAGGAAACTTGTTAAAATACAGACTTGAAATCCCCTCCCCATGATCCTAATGCAAGTGGTGTGTAAGTCACACTTTAAGAAACTGTGCTCAGTGAGTAAGCTAGGTTCTCTGGAGTTAGACACGTCTGTTTTTGAGTCTCAGCTCTGCTCACACATGCTGGCTGCATGGGAAAGTTTCTCTCTCTCACCTCAGCTTCCCCTCCTGTATAGAGATGCTTAGTCAACATTAGCATTATCACCATCATCATCAATGTTATCATCAACCTAACAAAAGAAAGGGAAATGTTGCCAGCAAAGAAAATAAAACGTGGAAAAGCCAAAAGGCATGTGAGTAAATTTACCGTTAACTATGGCTTGAATGACCTACATAAGAGAACAAGAATCCAGCCATTATGTATAGTGTAGTACAGTCCAGACCAGTGGCCAGCAAATCTGGCTCACTTCCTCTTTTTGTAAATAAAGTTTTATTGACACACAGCCTTATCCTTTTATTTATACATTGCCTATGGCTTCTTTTGCACTGAAATTATAACGGTAGCTGTACAGCACAGGTGAGTCATTGTGACAGAAACTATGTGGCCTGCAAAGCCTGACATATTTACTATTTGGCCTTTTATAGAAAAAGTATGTTAATCCTGGTCTAAAGGTAATAAAGCTTGATGGTTAACGGTGTGTGCTCTGCAGTCAGTTCTCTTGGATTTGCAGTCAGTTTCACTTACTTACTGTGAAACCTTGTGTAAGTAACTTAACTCTGTATCTCTATTTCTTTTTCTAAAAAATAGGGTCAATAAGGATACCTTCCTAGTGGAGTTGACTAATGAAGGAGACAGACAAGTGTTCAGGTAATTACATAAGGATTTTAATTAGTTAATACATATAAAGTCCTTAAATGAGAGTCTGGCATAGAATAAGCACTCCATAAAAATTGTTCATTATTACTATTCATAAGGGCTAGGTCCTTATTGACTAGCTGACTTTAAATGGCTTGTAAAACTCCCTTGAATGTGGCAACTCTGGCTACTATAGACAGAGGCAAAGAAGATGAAGACAGAGCAGATCTGCCATAGATGAAATAGAAGCTACTGACTTCACCAGCTCTGATTGTGCCCTTCTAACCCTTTGTATTTCACATATTTCACAAAAAGCAAGCAGATTCTTCACAAAGGCCTAGCAACAAACAAGCAATCTACCCCAAATATGACCCAATTGTATTTATATGAAGATACTCTTTTATTTTTTCCACATATAAAATTTTATTTCCTTGGCTCAGCTGTGATAGCATTCTCTTAAATAATACTATTTTAACACATTTTTTTCCTATTTTGGTTCCTTTTTCAGTCCCTTTTCTTATGAATCTATGTCCCACCTTTGATAGATCTGTTGGAAGGTGTTGCAAACAGACCTGCTATATAAATGGTGGATATAAATACTACTTTGAAGTCAGATCTACTTTGAATTCCTGCTCTGTCCCTTACTGGTAAGTTGACTAACTTCCCAGTTTACCCACATACCAAATGGGATTATAATAATCCCTACATCATAGGTTTGACATGAAAGCTAAGTCAGATAACATATGTGCAGCACCTGCCACACATAAAAACTTCCCAATAGGTGATAATTACGGTTATTTTAGTTAGTAAAATTTGATACTTGGAAAATTTTGGTTGGTGTTTTTGAGTAGCACTCTGCTGAAATGCCTCATCCCTAGTATTCAGCAAGTGAATAGATTATGCTCTCCTAGGAACACCATATTTTTTCCTCAAGAACATTTAGGCATTTTCTGACTGTTATTAAATTAAAATGTTTATCCCTCAGGAGAGAAAACAATCAACTCCCACACCAATTCTATTTATGAAACAAAATGCTTTGGTTTTTTCCTGACTCAAATCCTCCTTTATGTACAATCTCTTTGAAATAGCAGGGGGTTTAGAATAATTTTCTCACTGTGCTGTGTGTGTGTGTGTGTGTGTGTGTGTGTGTGTGTGTATTTCTTGCAGGGTGAAGTTGATATTTAGGGCTTGTCTTGAGAGCCATCCTTCATCTGCTTTTAGATAGGAGCCATGATCATGGAGGTTCTTGGCTGTAGAAGAGATTCTGAGCCCTGATGGTGTGGATGCTACAGTGGTATGTGGATAGGAGGCTCAACAAGAGGAAGATGGGACCAAAATTTGCACAAACATTTGTTCTCTTTCTTGGGGAAGATCAGACACACCCAGACACCAGTCTTCTAAGTTCAAATGAACACACACACATTTCTCTGGGGTTGGGTGTCCACATCTGTGTACATCCTTATTCTTATTGTGTATGTTAAGCTGTCAGTCAGGAGGTCACTCCTGGGGAGAACCAAGTATCTTTCCGTGTTTCTGTTGACGTAATCCACACTTAATAGTTCAGCTTAAGAATGGAAGACCATTTACTTGGAATAAGGAATCATGGGCTTGAGCCTATTTCTCCTTCAAAAATGACAGAAGTTACCTCTTCTAAGAATGGTTTTATGCCTAACCTCATACACATTCCCCTTCAAGTTTAGGTCACTTTCCAACACAATTGCATATTTTTAAGGATTTATTGCATTAAAGTCCTTATAGCCTTATTATTCTCTGTCTTCTTTGGCAGAAGAGACTCTCTGCTATCTGTGACTCCCAGTTCCCAGCCTGGTTCATATGTAAGAACTGCTCAGGAAGAGCTTGGTGAGTCACTGTGACCTGAGGATCAGAGCAATGCAAGTCTTTCTAGATGAGGAATCTTGTCCAAGCTGTCTGGTCACTCCATGTCATATTTTCTTTTCTTTTATCATTGGAATCATAATCAAAATCACCATCTTCAGAGCTATCAATTAACAATATCTTATGCAGTAGCTAGCTGTCCATCCATTGTATTTGCCCAGTCTTTTCCTTTATGATAATAGTACCCCTTTTAGGAGCCATTCCTTCTCCAATATTAGTCCAAGTGGTTGATTCCACCCTTGACCCCAAGCCTGGACACATAGCCCAGGTCTGGCCGGTTAGAGCAATCTGTCCCCTTGGCTACCATGATTTGTTTGGAAATGATTATGTGACCCAAGCCAGGCCAAAAAGATACAATTGTGAGATGTTTGTTGGAAATATAGAGAAAGATGTCCTCTTCCTTCACCAGAACTTTTCCTTTCCAGACTGTGAGTCTACTGTTGTAGAGGACAGCCATGTACAGAAATGACTTGCTTGAGTGTGAAGTCAACCTCCAGGGAAGCCAAGTTGAGAGATGGAAAGAGACACATCCTGCCAATGCCTTTGAGCCACTGGATGGAGCTCTGCCAGATTGGCCTAGGCTGTTTTAGTGATATGAATATACTTTTGTGCTTTCATCCATTTGATGTGGGACCAGAGTCCTAACAGTCAATTTACATTAACAGGATGTTTTATATCAAATTCTATATTTTCCATTTTCTGAACCTGCCTAAATTTCCAATATTAAACATTTCTCCTTTCCTCCCCATGACCATACAATTTTGCATTTTATATGCAAGAGTCAAATGCAGTCTGTCCAAATAGAGGATGAAAGATAAGTTTTCTTCCCACAAGTGTCTGCTCCCCTTCCTTTGCCACTGAGCACTTCCTGTAACTAGACACAATGCTGATGCTCTATCACTGCACCTAAGTCTAATAACAACCCTAACAGGAGGTACTTTTATTGTCCCCATTTAACAGATGAAAAAACATAAGTTTACCAAGTAAAGTAGCTCCATCACACAGCCAGCAGTTCCAGAGCTGAAGATGGAGAGGAATAATAAAATAACAAAAATGTGTTCTTTTATTTATGTCTTAAGCAAATGTTTGTGTCTACTCTCTGTCAGAACTGGTTTTCATGTGCTGAGGTGAACAAGATAGACACAGGGGTTTGCATGTTGTTGGGGTGACATACACAACAAACCGCAGGAATACAATTTCTGGTGGTCATAAGAACCAGGAGGGAAATGAAGGGAATGGTGAGTGGCCAGAGAGGGGCAAACATATTGCATGAGTTTGTCAAGATGGCCTCTCTTAGGAGGTGACATCTGAGTGGGGCCCTGAGTGATAAGAGGGGCGAGACCAAAGCAAGGATTGGGGGAAAGTGTCCCTGGCAGGTGGTCATAATCCCCACCTGCAGTGTGGTCTCAAGGATGAAATGAGAGCCTATTTGGGAAAGCACTTGGTAAATTAAAAGGTTACACAACTGCTCATTTTGATCTGTGATTAGTCTTCATTTTGAGTCAGATGCCAGTGACCCACCACTCCTAAAATTCTCACTGGGGGAAAGGATCCCAGAATGAGATTTGGGTTTTTTGTTTGTTTGTTTTGTTGTGTGGGTTTTGAAGTATTCCAATACCCCTCATCTCCTTTTGTGGCATCTTACTATGTGAGCCAGTTTCTCATCTCTACAGTGCTTCTATAAATAAGCACTTAACAAATAATTCTTCCCCATTATATTTAATTTGGGGAATGCATGAAAAGGACTCCTGTGGGAAAATATTTTTTTATTATTTAACACTTTCCCATCTTGATAGGTATATCTGTTAACAGATTCTTCAGTTGCTAACAACAGAAATCAGTGTGGCTATGTTAAGCCAAAAGAGAGGAAGAGAGGGGAAAAGAGTAAAGGTAAGGGGAGGGGAGATGGAGAGAAGTCTATTGGAAGAGTATATAACAGCTCACAAAATCTGCAGGAAAGCTATAGAATCAGGCCTCCGAGAGTTCGTGAACTGGGACTGTTCCACAAAACTTCAGAGGAGAAACTGATGGACAGTGCCAGGATAAACCAGTGTTTGAGTTCTTCTTTTCAAAATTCAAGTTACAAGAAAATGGAACTACTCAGTTTAGCTTGGGTCACATGACCATTTATTGGCCAAGGGGCAGTGGGGAAGTTTGGTTCACTATCCTTCCTATAATCAAAGAGAAATGGCACCCCAAATGCAGAGCAGTAGTTACAATTCTGAACAGGGAGAAAAGGCCACTACAATTGGGCAGGTTTGACTCTCAAATAAATAGATGCAAACTTCTACTACCAAAGAAGGAAATTGTTTGTTTGCATGTTTTAAATTGTAAATCAGGCCCAGGCCCAGAAAATGAGAATATAGTATAAATTGGTTTTTAGCATCTTTGGCAGAGGTAGCATAGCATAACTATTAGGAGTGTGGGATCTGCTTTCCAATCTTTGGAGGTTGAGCCCCAACTCCTCTGCTTTCCAGCTGTGTGAGTTTGGGCAACTGATCTCTCCATATGAGTCCTTACATTCTCACTTAATAAGGTTGTTACTAAAATTAAAGGAGTTAATATATTAAAAATTCTGAGAAAAGTTCCTACTATGTATTAAGATATCAATAAATTTTAGTTATTCTTACAATGATTGATATTGTGTGTGTGTGTGTGTGTGTGTGTGTGTGTGTGTGTGTGTGTGTAGTTCAATAGATAAGCTCTTGGTGTTATCAGATTCAAATGTGGTTCTGAAGATTACTGATGTCCAGAAATTTACAAGTATTCTGAGCCAACAATCAACAGCTTCACCTTGGTGTGGTTTTCCTTTTCTCTAATCCTGCAAAGGGATTAAATCTCTGATTCTTTATAAATAACACCATAGTAGAATAAAACCTCTAGAAGAAATATACAAGGTAGTTTGGTGTCGGGATGACTTCAGGAAGCATGTAGGTCTTGATGGAAAGCAGAAAGCCAGGGTCATGAACAAACACTTCCAGTTTCAAACAAGCACTGTCAATGCTCAATCGCGCATAATTTGGTCTGCTGAAAAAGGGAGACCATATAGTATATTTAAGAACAGCAAGTCCACCAACCAAAACAGAAAATGGAAAAGGGAAAAGCTAAGAAAGGAAAAACCCTCGCTTTCCCTCCAGTTTGTTGACTTTTTGCATCTTTGCTGCTAATACTTCACTAAATTGCAGCTTTTGCAGAATTTCTTCTTAGACACTTTTCCAAACCCCAAATGAGCCTTGTGCTAATTTGACTTCTTATTCAGAAGCAGAAAGGCAGTGGCTCAAGATGAAATTGTCAGTATTCTAGAGGTGGAACTATACAATCTTCCACTTGGAATCCTTCGTGGCACCGAATGTGAATTCAACCCAGGACTTCTCCAGGCTCGGCAAGGAAATGAACTAGTTCTGTAAAGTCGGACGTACTTAGGGAATAAAGAATGAAACTCCATACTGTTGCAATCCCTTCTCTCCCTCATCTCTCTTTGTCTGCATTTCCTTTTAACATGCCAGTGGTCAAAGTGAATTATGATATACTTTTGTTGTTGTTTAAGAGAAGCCCTTGAAAGCCACTGTGAGACTGGGGTCCAGAAACCTAATCTTTGTTTGATTCTGTGTTTAGTGGGGATTCAAATCCCAACTTAATTTAATCTTTTGACTTATCCTGCAGGTACTGCCTGATTACATTCCATTGCTACCAGTAATGGGATTGCAGGGACAGAATCTTGCTATTAGCACTTTGAGAAACAAAAGCAGAACAGAAACTGTTGCTGGTATTAGTCAATGAAATCTGCCGTAAATGAATGACTACCTCCCCAGTCTTTCCCCCACTGGCTCATTTTAATAAGCTATCATAAGATATATATAAAAAGTTGCAGGTTCCATTCACCTCCAGAAAATCCTGAATTTCAATGAACATGCAGAACCTCAATTCCTTTGCTAATAGATAGGCTAAAACAGCAAACTCCAATAAGAGGCAGACAATGATTTGTTAGTAATTTTGATGATTTGCTTATATGGTTGTTCTTAGGGTTTCATGTAGTTGGTAATTTTTAATCCACATAGAAATAATGTACAGCCTAGTAAAACGGAAAAGTATTTCCACCTCTGTAATTAGGCTCTCTGTGTTACAATCGTCTTGCTAGATTGGTAGCCTTAGATGGGTTAATGATCTCTCTATCACTCAGTTTTCTCCTTCATAAAGTGGGGATAGTGACACTGTCTCTCTTATAGGATTTGTGAAAGAGTAAATGAAATAATGCATGGAAAGCCCTTATGAAATGTGTTAGCACATATAAACTATACAAAAATAGTATCAGTTATTACTATTAAGAAAAAAAGCAAATATAGAAAAGAGTCAGAGAAATAGCAACAATGCCTATCCAGGAACCCTGAGCCATCATTCTGTGTGTTCTCCCTTTGTTCAGCCCCTAGTCCACATTCCTCCATGAGGAAAGTGGAGCATATTCCATGGGGGAAAGTAGAGTGTAAAATCCAGTTGACAAGTAAACATGTAAGTAGATTCCAAACTCAATAGTGATTATTAAAACAGTGGGTATCAGATTTTCACCTTGCTTATGAACACAGATGAAAACTGTTTTAATACTCAGTGCTATTGAGGGGAGGTAAGATGCTGTATAAATATGAGGAGTCTCCCTAGCAAGCAGCAATGACATTTAGGTTGAGTGTAGCTAGAAGGCAATTTCTCACAATGTTAGGGGATCACTCACAGTATCTCTGGGTGAACTGGAGAATTAAATCCAGAGCTAGCAGCCATGCACATGGCCACAGGGCCACGCAGAATTGGTCCAGTACTAGGTGCTATTGCATGAGCTGCCAAGAACCCATCATCTTGGCTACTGTCTAACTCCCCTGCCAGTGCCCCAAGGAACTTGATGTGGATCTCAGAACCCCACAGCTGCCATGGAGATGTCCTTGCAGCCTCTTGCTTCTTTGTACCACCAGCTTCCATGCAAATATTGGGCAGGCCTGGGTATCTAATTGGAAGAGCTTATATGGCATCTTGACTTCAAGGCAGCAGAGAGAAGTGAGCATATAACTATTTCAGCAACTCTTGGGGAGGAAGCCTCTACCTCAAACCTAAGGGGATTCCTTAATCACAGAAAAGGGCTACAAAAATGAAGAAGAAGAAGAAGAAGAAGAAGAAGAAGAAGAAGAAGAAGAAGGAGGAGGAGGAGGAGAAGAAAAAGAAGCAAAGAATATATGCACCACTATAAAAACAGCATCTTACATTACCTGTGAGAGTATAAAGCAATTTATTCTTTATCTAAAAGCAATTTCACAATATGTTGCAAGAGGCTTAAAATAATTCATAGCCTTTGACTTTGTAATAATCCTGCTTCTGATCATTCATTCAAACGAAGTAATTAGAAAAACAAATAATTATATACAAGGATGTTAACCAACGCTTTATCTATTGATCCAAAAAGTTGACAATATTCTATTTTTTTAACAGTGGAAGAATGATTTAACAATGTTAGCTCTATTAATTTAAACATTATTTGAATTATATTGTTAAGGGGAAAAGTGGGATCTATAAAAACTAACATTTATAGTGTAATTAAAAGCCAGATGCTGTTTAAAGAACTCGCATGAACTGTCTCACTTAATCGTCACAACAATTCTATGAACTACAGATGTTAAGTGTTATTTTCAAAGGGGGTGTAAGAAAACTGCCTTCAGGGAAGAAAATGAGAAGGAATAGGGGTAATAGAAGTCTCTGTTTGACAGCCTAGAGTTTTTAAAGGTGATGGGTACATCTCTCTTGTGTTTGAGAATCTTCCCCATGCCTACCTTTGTTTCATCAACAGAGAGTAGGACGTTGGCACCTCCTGCAGTAAACACTGACATTTCTCATCTTCCCTTTGGGTCTGGGCTCTTTCCTTCCCTTATGCTAAACAGATAATGCTTATTTTAATTTCAAGCTTCACTCCTCATTCATCACCTTTTATAAAGATTCACTACTGTTTGCTTTAAAAAAAAACTTTTAAATTTTTTGAATAATTTTAGATTTACAAAAAATGGAAAGTCAATACAGAGAGCCCCCATACACCCCATACTCAGTTGAGTATCTGACATTAGTACAGTGCATTGATCACCACTAATGAACCAATACTAATATGCTATTAGTAGGTAAAGTCCACATTTCATTCAGTTTTTCCCAAATGTCTATTTCCTGTGGTAATCACTCAGACTTTCCTTATTTTTGATGACCTTGACAATTTTGAAAAGTACTGGTCAGGTATTTTGTAGAGTGTTCCCAACTGGGGTTTGTCTGATGTCTTTCTTGTGATTAGACTAGAGTCATGGATTTGGGAGAGGAAGACCAAAGAAGTAACGTGACATTTCCATCACATCATGTCAAAGGTACATACTATCAACACAACTCTTAGTGTTAGTATTACCACCTGGCTGGGGTAAAGTTGGTCAGGTATTTCTACCATAGAGGTACTCTTTTCCCCTTTTCCACACTGTACTCTTTGGAAGGAAGTCACTATGCACATCTACACCTCAGGAGTGGGGAACTATGTCCCATCTCTTCTAGAACAGAGTATCTATGTAAAGTATTTGGAATTATTCCACATGGGATATTTGTCTATTCTCTCTATTCATTTGTTTATTCAATCATTTGTATAAGTAGACATTCATGAATATTTATCTTATACTTTGGCCCAATACTACTTTGTGTATTTTTTTGGCTCATATTGTTTGCTCTTGAACATCAGTAGCCACAGTGAATAAGACCATGGTCCAACTGGAAACTTGTGACACCTGAAAATTATTAAGAGTCAATACCCAGAAAATATTTATTGAGCACCTATTGTGCACCCCAATGAGATGGCTTTTTAAAAGTAGATAATAATGCAATTGACAATCAGCTTTTCTGTTTGTTATTCTTTGTTCAAGGTCAAATGCCTCTGACATCATCATGGAACCAGTCTGCCCAATGACTGGCTTCCATGACTCTTGCCATGAAGATTTCCTTACAAAGAGGTTTCTAACACATTCATTTGCTGATTTGCTTGTGAGATCAAAATCTTTTCCTGGTTTTCTGTCTGGTATTCATTCTCATTCCTCACCATGTCCATTTCTTATCTTTCATCTACTCCTCAAGTGTCTTCTCTTTCAGCACTGACTTGGTTCATTTGAATAACACATAATTACACAGAGGATTCTAATGCATGGAATCGTCCATCTTTCTCCTCCTTTATTCCCAAACTTACTAGTATGTACCTATTTCGACCACCACTGTCTTTCATTATGCCTCCCACAGGCCAAAGCCAGTTTCCTCATCTCCATTCTTGATACTCTTCCTATTGCTCTGGAGACTAATTCTATTAATTATCCAATTTCTCGTCTTGTCTTTTTAAAGTCTCCTGTCATTCCCTACCTGCAAACGCCTCCACCTTGATCATTATGAGTGGCTAATATTCTGTGACTACTTAACTCTGTGCCAGATATTGAGATGTGCACTTTAGAAGTGTGTCATTTAATCCTAACATCAACCCTATAAAGTAGGTGCTACATTTTACACAACAGGACATAGGCTCTATGAGATAAAGAACTTGACCAAGATCTTGTCTTGTCAGTAAGAAGTAGCAAAGCCAGGGTGGCTCTTAAACAATATGGTGCTGCTGAAAATCTCCCATCTTCCCACTGACTTGTTTTTTCTGCCACTTGTTCATTTTGTTCTGAGCAAAACAGGAAACACACTTCACTTAATTTTCCCTCCACCATATGCAAACACACTAACTCCTACTTCTCCTTCAAAAAGTCAATGTAAAATTAAAACAACCGTATTAAATTTTCAATCCCTCCTGAGGGGATGGACAGCAGTGGAGCCAGCAAGAATAAACAAACCTTACAAACAAAAATGTGGATTATCCAGAGTCCCTAGGCAGCGAGCTGTAAGCCAAGCTAGCTGGGAGAAAACAGAGCTTAACACATGCCTAACAGCAAATGTCTCAACAAACAGCACCCTCAGGGGTGAGGGTAGGAGTGTGAAAGGTCATGGGAAGGAAGAAATGTATTTTGGGTCCCCAGGATGAATGCAAAATTAAGAAAACAGGGCTTTGATTCTGGCCTCAAATGCTTTTGATTTCTTTCCTTTTTTTTTTTTTTAATGGACGAGAGAAGCCTTCTAACTGGCAAGGTAAATAAGTTCATGGGTTATTTATTTTATCTCTATTCCTGGTTAAATTGAGTTCAAAATAATTAGATAACCCTGAAAAGGCTGTGACTGGTCCTGCTAATTCCACCTAATGATTTTCTGGCATAGTTGCCCCGTGAAAGGGGTTATCTGTTAAAACAAGCTTTAAACTGTTAATAGAATGAAATTACAGCTTCAGCAGCTAACCCCAGGTACAGTGGCTCTGGTAGGGTATTATAGCTCCGGGTTGGGGGCCAAATTGCTCACTTCCCCCAAACGACCTTTCTTTCTCACTCGCAGTTGACTGTTCCATACCAGACATAACAGTTAACTTGCTCCCCACACCTTACACTATTTGTGGCCTTAATTGAGGGACCTAAACAAACAAATTAATCACCCTGGCCCATAAAAATGACAGAATTCATATGGTAGCATTCTTCATTCTCTCCAATTTGTTTTCCTGAATTCCCCACAGCGATTTATTTGCTGAATATGCGAGTTTTTACCCCCCTTATGAAAATTACAAATTGTTGTCAAGGTTAACGAGTTAATATTCTCATTCAATATTTATTTTATGGAGAGCCGGAGAAAGCATGACTGTTCCTGTACCTCTTTCCACTGCAAAGTCTGGTTTCTTAATCAAAATGACAAGGACACTGTCCTTTGTATGATATTTGGAATCATTGGGACTAAAAAATGAACTTTATTAATCAACAGGCCCTGATTAATTATTATAAAGTGTGGCGCCCACATTTCTGTACATTTTAATAATTCCTGAAGAAGGCTAACAATGCCCCCTGAGATCCGGAATCTCAGGGGTCTGAATTTTTCTAAGCAGTGTCACAATAAATAGTCAAGAGTAGTGGTGCTCTTTCTCTAATCCACTTCCCTTCAAACCAGCAAGCCAGGGAAAAGCTGCTTTTTCCTATTTCCCATCTATAATTCATTGTTAGCATACTGAGTAAAAGAGCCAAGAATCAGCGGTTTCATCAGTTTTCAAAATACCAAGGGACAACGAGGGTGATTTATCGCAGGCCACATGATCTAGTTCACATAATCAGAATATTTCTGTGGAACACAGCCTGACATAATTTCTTGATAAGAGTGACCACACAGAATATGAAAAGGAGAAAGGTCAGGGGTCTGAGATCCTCCTATGAGCTGTGACTTCCCGACCCCCCTTTTCAGACACGCCGAGCCCAAGTCCCTGTCAGCAATGGGACATGCCCCATCCTAGAGGCTGCAGGAATGTACACATTTTTAAGGCTTCCTAACAACCCTTTTAATATGTCACCTGAAAATGGCCTGGAGGCATAGAGATGTTCTCTTTCTTAACTGGGTTTACATCAGTGCACTGGGCAAAGTGCATGAGAACATACCCTTAAGAGCTGTGCATTTCACTGTATATCAATTTCAATTTATACTTCAGAATAAAGAGCTTATTGAAGATAGAGAAGTAAAATACAAGGTGTATACATCTATAATCTAATAATAAGATATGGACATTTATATGTAAATATATGTATATGTAAAGGTATATGTATTTGAGTATACACACACACACATATACACACAGGGTGAGGCAAAAGTAGGTTTACAGTTGTCAGTACACAAAACAGTTTATTCTTGTATTATTATTTATTAATTGTATTATTTTTCATACAAATAACTGCAAACCTACTTTTGCCTCACCCTGTATACATACGCAGCATGTATGTATGTATATGTACATGTATATGCATTTGTGTATATATTAGAGGCCCAGTGCACAACATTTGTGCACTTGGGCGGGTGGAGGCGGGGCGGGGGGGGGAGGTCAGCTTGGCCTGCGCTCTTTAGCAGTCTGGGAGCCCTCAGAGGATGTCCAACTGATGGCTTAGGCTGTCAGATGGACATCCTTAGAGCTGCCACAGAAGCCAGAGAGGCTCCGGCCACCACTGCTGCACTCACCAGCCGTCAGCCTGGCTTATGGCTGAGTGTTGCTCCCCCTGTGGGAGTGCACTGACCACCAGGGGGCAGCTCCTGCATCTGCCCCCTGTGATCAGTGTGCATCATAGGGACTGGTTGTTCTGCCATTTGGTTGATTTTCATATTACCCTTTTATTATATAAGATAAAGCCTATGACCAGCCACATTCTCTTGTTTCCTGTTCTCAAAATGGCTCTAAGTCCACCTGGATGAAAATCTGCTAATAAAAGGAGAAATAGCACCTTTCAGGTCTGAGGATCTACTGGGGTTTAAATGTCTATCCCTGAGAGTTTTGCCAGCTGATTACCAGGCTGGCAGGTCCTCCTTCCCTCTAACTTTGGATTCATTAGAAGAGGGGTTCTCTATTCTCTGCACTGAATGATGATGAGGCCACTTGGGGAAAGCGGGGGCGGGGGAGGATATCAGCAGGAGGACAAGAATATCTTAGTCAAGCAGTGTCAGCCTTGGCGCACATTGGCACATCACAGACTGTGCTGAAGTGGGTTATAAGCTAATTGCTACCAATAATAAGGTACTGACATTTGTAATGACCTCAAATATAATAATGAATTAGAGTAGATGCAAGCTTCTGTCTGCCTACATATGACCTGGACCACCACATCTGTGGCAGGCTCAGGACAACACCAACATGGTGGGATCATGAGATTCTCTGTTTCTGATGCCTTTGAGTAATATCCAGGTAGATGGACCTGAGACAATTTTCCTTCAGACAAGAAAGGTTTGGGAAGAGTGGAATTTCCTGTGTAATGAGTATACTTATGATACCAAGAGGCAGAAAAATAAAAGCCATCCTGTGGTCAGAATAAGGAGGATGCAGCTGGGACCTGGGTGATTGACAAACTAGAGCCAGAGGATAGCAATAAGTCAGTACATGCTGCATGAATAAATACAGAGACTAAATAAATACCAGGTTCCACCACCCACCCCACACTCACTTCTGATTCCTATGCAACCTCCTGGAACATAAAGTCAACCCTGATGAATTAAAGTATTTTATTTCCATCATTTGAGGTAATAGGCACTTGCATCAGTTATGATTAAGTCCAGAAGTATATAATAGAAAACCCCCAAAACAGTGACTTAGCCCTAACTGGTTTGGCTCAGTGGACGGAGCGTTGGCCTGCGGACTGAAGGGTCCTGGGTTTGGTTCCGGTCAAGGGCATGTACCTGGGTTGCAGACACATCCCCAGTGGGTTGTGTGCGAGGGGCAGCTGATCGATGTTTCTCTCTCATCGATGTTTCTGGCTCTCTATCCCTCTCCCTTCCTCTCTCTAAAAAAATCAATAAAATATATTTTAAAAAAACCACTTGACTTAAGGAGATAAGGAAGTGTTTCTTTCTAATGTAAATGAAGCCTGTTGGTAGGCATGCTGGGGCTGGCATGATGGCGCCCCCATTCTGGGAGCTCAGGGGTGTGTTGTTGTTGTTTTTCTTCTTTTTGTTCTTACATCGTTAGCATGAGGTTTCCAACTTCAAGCTCTCTCTGGAAGTCCAATATGGCTGCTAAAGCTCCAGACATTGCATCAGCATTCCAGAAAAAAAAAAACCATAAAGGAAAAGAAACAAGAGAAATGCAAAGTGCAGTTTGATGTCCAACTTCTATTACTGACTTGCACTTTCATCTCATTGGCCAGAATGTTTTCCATGACTGCTGCTGGCTTCAAGAGTGGCTATGAAATACTGCCTTTTCACTGGACTCATTGTTACTCTGAATAAAACTGGATAGTTGTCACAAATAAAGGGAAGAACAGATTTAGGAATCAGACGGCAGTTTCCAACTGGCAATCTTCAGCACAAGGCTCACAAAAGAAATTAAGTTGACTTAGAGGATATCAGAGATGTTGTTTCTTCCCACAAATTTGTGTTTGTGGCTTGAGATCTGCACCAGCCTCATCTTTGATAATGTCCCTCCTTGAGTAGGAGAGAAAAGCTTGAGTGACAGACAGAGTACATGAATTTGGGAATAGCCCACAGCCTTTCTTCTCCACGGTGAGGCCCTGGCAAATATCCATTTCAATGTACCGTTTGTGGTTATAGCAGTTATAAGTTACGTTCAAGCTTTACTTCCAAATGAAATTATTTTGAGATTTCATTGAAGTCTAAAACACCTCTGAAAGTCTTATCGCTCGGTGACTTCACCGGACAAACTAGATGTCACCATGGAAAAATATTAACAAGAACACCTGGTCTGCACGTTCCACAGAAATATAAGAGGGATAAATGTGATTCTATCCCATGATGTTTCTAGCTCTGTCTCTCTCGTGGAATCCTTATAGAACATAGGTTACATTTCTCCATGGGGCCCCAGCATGGAGGTCAGAATACGTGCAGGTGCCCAGGTCGGCGCTCTGTGGCTCTCCCCACACAGTGCTGTATTGAAGTTCAGAACATCTCAGGTCTCTGGAATCCTGGGCCTCCTCACTGTGCTGACTTTTTACCCCATAGAAGTACAAGTTTGAATCACAGATAACAAGTAAATGAGATTATGATGTTAGCTTTCTCCAGAGATAACAGCAGTCCAGGTCATAAAACTACCATATGGCAGATTTGGCAGTCTTTACTGAACGCCGTGAATTAATTATCACACAGACAGACTCTGGTCCCCATTTGCAAGCGCCTCAGGCCCCCTGTGGCAGGGATTGGCAACCCGGTGAAGGCGAGAGCTTGTATTATGTTTGGCAGGGACACGATGTGACCTTACTGTGGCCAGTTTCTGTCATATCTTAACATTTCGCTCATGATTAAGTTTATCATTTCAAATAAACACAAAATGTCAGGTCTCTGGGTCTACTTAACATGGAGAGCCAAAACAGAACTCTCTCTGATTTAAAAGGGTCCAGGCTAAGGGAACGATCTGATTAGCTCTTCCATCTGACTTTTATTAGAGCTATCGAATAATATAGTGAGGACAAAATTTTTGTTTCAGATGGCTGATTGCCACAGGGTATCCGCCATATATTCCTTGACATCTCCAGGTCATTAACTTGAAGCAGGGGTTATAGGGGTGGTCCTGTTGGAGTCTCACCTTTCAGCCTGGCACTTACTAGCCCTGAATGAATTCTGGTTATATTTATCCCGATTCTCCATCCATTGTGGATGCCTGCACATCCTGGACTTTCTTTCGGTTCCAACTCGAAAAGGAACAATCAGTGCTTCTCTAGCCTCTTCCCATCTGGGGCTTCAGTCACTATTCCACTTTCTCAGATGCCTTGCTGCTGTTTGACACTGAACAGAATGTGTTGGGTAGTTTACTTTGCAAGCATTTCTTCCCTCAACTTGAAACCACCAAATGGAAGGGGTGAGGGAGAAATTATCTGTGTCAGCTTAGCTCTAAAGCTATTGCTGTAGATGAGATACAAGTAGTTGAGCTTTGTATTTAAGGTGCTGGAGACTTTCCACAGCTCTGCATTTAGCACAATCTCTGGTGTTTTATGATTGCACCATACATAATTATGAGTCAATACAGACTCCAGGCAACCATGCTGTTCAACCTAGAGCAGAAATCAAAACCTCAGCCTGCTCCATGCTCATTCGTCCATTTATTTACTTAAGGAACATTAAAGAGTTGCTCCAGCCCCTATCCACTCATCATGCAGAGCACAAACCTCTCTCTCTCTCTCTCTCTCTCTCTCTCTCTCTCTCTCTCTCTCTCTCTCTGTCCTACAGCCAAACGGGCCTTCTCTTAGTGCTTTGGACAAGGTGAGGTCCCTCCTTCCTCAGACACTTTGCCATGTTTCCTAATCCAGTGTTCTCCTTCCTCATTCTATTTGATCACTTTCCTACCTAACTTTTACTCATCATTTATAGTTCTACACAAGTGGCCCTTTTTCAGAAGATAAACCAGGAAACCCCATAGTATCCCTTCATAACTAGAAGATGAAGCAAATAGTAAAGGACAATGATCACAGTTGTAATTAATAAATTAACTGAGTGATGACTTGTTAAATACTCACCTTCCTTGCTAGCCTATAAGCTCCATAAAAGTTGCTACTTTATTTTGATCAGTGATGGTCTTCAGGGGCTGGCCCAGTGTCTTACACACGACAGTGCTCAATACATGTTTGTTGGTTGATAAATTAAGCACTTAGATGTATTGCAATACAACTTGAGATGAGAAGAGATTCCTGAGGAGTGAGAAGGGTAAACAAAGACTGACAAGGCAGTATGACACGTGTTATAGTACATTGCAGGTCTTGCCATGGCTAAAATGTTCACAATATGTGAGTTTTCAATACCTTTTAGCACATTTCTGTAAGACCACAAACACCTTTAAGGAGAAGGTAAATAAAAACTGGGATGTTTTTTAAAAGCCAATTTGCAATTCATTGAACTTGTAGAACAAAAAATACCAGGAAAGCCAAAATGCCTTTGATTTTCAAGAGCCAGGCTTTGTTCAGAGGGAGAAAAAAATATTTTATCAGAATCCCAAATATTAATGTTAGAGCTTAGAAGATGGGGTAAACACTATGTTTCATAAATAAACCCTAAAATATAGGCAGATATATGATGTGGTAGTCTTATTCTCACTCTGTGTGAAAATTTATATATTTATTTTGGTAAGGAATTTTTTAAGATTATTATGGGTGGGAGAATTTTGCACAACCGTAAAACCACTGGTGAGTATCCAAGAAGAAGCTCTTGCCTCTCTTCCCTCAGGAAGAACAACCTTTAAAGGAAAAAGTCAAATGTGAGACATATGTTTACATAGGTGTGGGTGAGTCCTTGGTCAAAAGGACTTGTTTCTCACTTCCTTTGGCATATCCCAGCCAGACTGTAAGCCTCTTAGGGAAGGCCCTCCCCGTTCAGCACAGCACTGCAGCAATATGGCCCCAGGGAAGTGTGGCCTTCAAGAATCTGTTGGCAAGGGCAGGGTTTCATCTCCAGATGCAGCGTTCTAAGGAGAGTGTCCCAGAGCTGGAGTGTGCCAATATGGTGTGAGGAAACCAGCCAGGAGTTCCTGAGCTCCCAAGAGCAGAGGGAATATGCTGCGATGCAGAGAATAAACAAAGAATGCAGGAATGTTAGGCATGAGAAGGAGGTTCTGGAACATGACCCCCAAACACCAGATGGAATAACCTGTTAGTAGTGGAGGCCAGTGGGGCCAGAGGATGGTGTCAGCCCTGGAAGTTTCTCTCCTAATGCCAGATGACTTTCTCATCACACTGCAAATTACAGAACCAAGGGAGGGAAAAGGATAGGTAGAGAATCTTGACTATTACTGACATTTAATTTGAAAGTGACAGAGGTGATGAGATTAAGAGTTTTCAGCCATTAGTGGGAATAAGAACCCGTCAGTTAAAATTTTATTTTAGTTGTAGGAAAATAAATCTACATTTTTGCAGCTCAGAGTCTGTGACTATCAACATTTGAACCTGTTACAGCACAAGCTGCTGTGAGAGCTAAAAATGGGACTAACTAGGTCCATCTAGGAGTGACTGAGATACCTGAGTTGGGTCATAAGTAAGAGTGTGGCAGCTGAAGGAGGTGGGATGTGAATCCCAGGTAGATGGAACAGCAGTTGTTTAGGAAAAGAGGTGCAGAAGAGCATGGCCTCTCTGCAAAAGGGAAGGGGATCAAAGTAGCTGGAACATGGGCTTTCCAAGGAAATGAGGCTAGAAAGTGAGGCTGACACTACACAAAGGAGAATAGGCTCAATCCTGAAGCTTTCAAAAATGGACATTTTTAAAGATAGAGAATGAAGTTGTCAGAATCTTCGGGACAGGGAGGAAAACCCAAACAACTTCTCTAGAGGATAGTTCAGCTATATCTCCTAAAGCTTAAATGCGTATGACCTTGACCAAGGAATTCTACTTCTAGGAATTTGAAGCAGAAATGTTTGCTTGTCCATGTGCACAAAGCTGTGTGTACCTAAAGATTATAATTGCAATAGTGTTTAAAATAGAAAAAAATAGGAAATAGTAGTAATGTTCAGTTTAGGGGACTGATATGGTAAATGGTGAAATATTATACAGACATTAAAAAGAATAAGATTCATGACTATTCCATGAAATGGAAAGATCTCCAAGGTATAATGAAATTCCAGCTCCATCCCTTTAATAACTCATGTCCTTGAGCAATGCATTTACCTTCTCTGTGCCTCTGTTTCTTTATGCATAAAACAAGGATAAAAAATAGAGTTGTAATGAGGATTAAATGAGTTAATACACATAAAGGGCTTAAAACAATGTCTTTTGCATATTAAACACAATATTTATGCATTATTGTTATTATGTATTAAGGTAGAAAAAGAAGTTATAACACAATAGGCACAGTGTCACCCTATTTGTTAAAAACTTTACATGAAAGTTATGTGATTTAAATATGTATAATACCTTTCTGAAAGAAGACACAAGAAACTGTTGGCAGATGACATATCCAGGAGTTGGAATAGAGGCTGAAGATTGGCAGGGAAGGTGCTGTGTTATCATTTTATTCCTTTCTGCACTGTTTTCAATATCAAACAAGTAACGTGGTTGGCATTATTTATAAAATGACGCCAAAGCAACAAAATTAATGATGATGTTCAAAGCATTTACTCAATCACTTCAAGTTGATCTAGGTAAGATGATTTTAACAAATAAAATATCTAATGGAAAACTGTAGCACGCAATACAATGTGCAGGTCACCATAATTCTGTCACAGCCTTGGAATTTCTCAAAGAAAATGACCACTGCCTCATTTTTCATTTAAATAGTCACCTTTAAGGTGGGAAAGGCTCCATTTATTATTATTAAATATTATTAAATTATTAAATATTATTATCAATATTATTAACTATCATCATCATCATCCTCCTCATCATTATTATCTCAGCTCATAACTTACTGGCATAATGACCTTGCCAGGTTTTATAACCTCTTTGGCCTCTTTTTCTTTATTTGCATATAATAATAATCCTTACTGCTGGGTAGCAGTGACAGTTAAATGAGGTAATGCATGTAGAGCACTTCATACAGGGTCTAGCAAATATTAAGGGTTCAAAAATGGATACAATAACAATAACTTTATCACCATCCTCTTCGTCTATTCCCCACACTCAGGGTCTTTCCCCCTACTGAGACCCTTCTCCTAAACCCCAAGCAGAGGAAGGATTCAAAGAAAAGCTCCTGAGAAATTCAAACTTTTTTATTAAGGACACCTATGTATAGATGAACCCTCTGGATAGTGGGCAATGCAGATACCTGATTTATAAAGGAATAGTTAATAAATACCTGACCTACTATGTTCCAGGGCAGTTTGAAGCTTGGGAACCCTGGCCAATGAATATACCTGAACAGAATACATTTCCAACCCTCAACAAAAAACAAACCAAACAATAACAAATGCTTTCTCTGATCAAAAGGAAATTCACCATGCCCTTGTCTTCCGATGAGATGATATCATCAAGAATCCATCACTCAATCCAAGTTGTGAGAATCGGCAATGCAAAGTAGAAAATTAAGTCGTAGTGGGCTTGTGGGGCAGGAATATAATGAACATCGATGTGTGCTCAGATTTTTTAAAAACCAACATTACCAAAACCACACAAAACTACAGTGTGCTGTAAAACGTTCTCTTGAGCTGGCAGGGAAGTGAGTGGACTGTGTGACTCACAGGGTCTCTGTTCCAACTCTAATTGCTATTATTCTCTGTGATGTGATATCTTAATCAGAAACAATAGCTTGTCTAATTTCCAAAGGTTCGGGGGAGGCTCCCTCTCACAGATATCTGAACAGTGAGCACCGTGAGTACTGTGATGAAATTAAGGGAAGTGAGATCAATTAGATTGTGAACAGTCACACAAGTGGAGCGTCTTCACCTGAAGTGGTCAAGTGTAGAAAGGTGACACAGAGAACATCCTCTGAAAAATTATATTTTATTTGCAAGACCAGATGGTCTATTTTCTTTATCAAAAATTATATTGAACAATTGCTCACATTTATAATGTGGGCTCTCACTCAAGGAGTGTAAAGGTTATTTACATATATTACGTGCATATCTCTGGTCATCATTACAAAATGGTTTACTGTAATCTCAGATTCTCAGATATGAAAAATAAGACAGAAGTGATATAATATAGTGTCTAAAATAAAATAAAATGTAAGAAGAATCATCTTTGAGAAATAATGATCCTAGTGCAACCTGCATGTCCCCAAATATAAATGAGGAATACTCAACATAAACAATGTCACAGAGCTACTTTTATTCAAACCTATTTCTGGCATGTATCTTGACAAAAGCGGAAAATCTTTTCTCTGAAAGCCATTTTGTTAGAGAACATTTGTTATGCAGTTTGGATATACTTCTTCCACATGTTTGATAGAAAGGATACTGGACTGAGAGCCAAGAGATCTGCCACTTCCGAGCTGGGCATGTGACGTTTTGGACAGGTTACTACCTGTTGCTGGAGTGGCGTTTCTTCATGTTTCCACTGCCAAGAATTTCTTCCTTCCCTCCCCTTTCTCTCCCATCCCGAGCGATCCACACGTACCTGTCATGCTTCATTTACCACATAATGAACCGACTGCCCCTCACCTTGTATTTTATTATTATTGCTATTTGCTCATTACCTATCAATGAGAACTTTTGATTGGGAGATAACTATTATGACTACACTCAAGGGAACCAACAATTTATTGATTTTTGCTGGGTAAAATGCCCATAAGTATTCTAGAATATTAAAATTGTTCCATCCATCTTCATTCCTCTCTATCAGAGCTTCTATGGGTCCAAAAGCCCCAAGGAAGGAGCCACTAGACTAAATTCCTCAAAACCCAATGGGCAAAGAAGGGTTGAGTAAGGACAGGGTCTCTTTCAAGAGCTCAGTGTCTCCATTCACCACAATAGCTATGCGGGTGCCCAGGTTTGAGAGGCCTTCCAATGTTTAGATATTGAAATAAATCTCATGATGTTTATATGTTGGTCAGCCCCATTTTCATCAAGTCTGAGATCATTTAATATGCATCTTAATTTCTGAGAAGTAAAAAACATAAAACCATGTTTTCTAGAATCAATGAAATCTAATAGCTTTATTTCTTTTAAAATACGTTTATTTATAATTTTTTCATTAAAATTATAATTTTCAGAATTTTAATTTATAATAAAAGATCATGATACTTGAGTATGACCTGGAGACCACCGGTTTTTTGTTTTTGTTTTATTTTTTACTTCTGCCTTGTCTACAAGTTCTCCAATACCCTAATGTCTTAGTAACAAATTAATTTATAGAAAAATGATTTTGTGTGAAATATTAAAGAGTAATATTAAAGAGCACAGGGAATGACCACTCTGGCCAAGCCCTAACTGCACCATATAGATAAGACCGTAGCTGAATGCTACCCTGAGGAATGACATATGTAAACCTGATAGACACCTTCTGATTGACTCACTGTGATTGATAACCAGCTTGTACTCTGATTGACACTTGTGTGATGACATATGCTACTGATAGCCACCTGGACTGCCGTGGGCCAGGACAGGCTTAAAAACAGATCCCAAATTCAGACATCAATCATCCTCTTGATCCATGCTCCATGCTGCTTTGCTCCACGCTGGACGGAAGAAGAATGGCCAAACCTCCGATCTTCGGTTGCCCTCCTCCCACTGACTCGACCCAAGCAGACGGCCAGCTACCCAAAGATGGATCCACTGCTGTCCTCAGAGGATGCCACTCTTCCCCGGGGACCCCATTAAGCCTGCACCCACAGCACCAGGAACCTTGTGAGTAATAAAGTGTGCTGTGTGATTTGCAACTGCATATTTTGTGTGGCGTAAATCCTCCAGCAGTTTTAACTATATTAATATAAGGTCAGATGATAATGCCTTCCCTTGGTCCTGCTTGCTTAGAGTAGTCTCTTCACTAACAACTACTTAATGTCCAAACACCTGCATGGTTAAGTTATCTCAAGGGACGCCTTGGATGAAACTCCATATACTCTATTCGGACACCCTTTTAGCTCAATATTTGATTATTTTATTTGGTCAACAACATTGAGGGGATAGTAAATATTTAAATAAAATATTCTCCAGGAAAACCAGTATTTGAAACAGATGAACTGAGAATATTATAAATCCTAGATAGACATGTCAAACACATCACTTTTAAGTAAACTTATATGGAACTAAGAGTGGGTCACAGCTTAAGTCATTGACATATTATTATCTGTATTATAAAAGGCCAGTGGCTGTAACGCCGTAATGCCAGAACGACCCAACCACCAGTCACCAGGTGATGCATGGAGCACCTCTTGGTCCCTCCCCCCTGCCCGAGAGCCGCTTGTGGAGGCGGGGTGGGGCTCGCGGCTCTCGCGGCTCCTGTGGCAAGGAGGGGCTTGTGCAGGGTTCATGGCTGGAGCAGCATGGAGGGGTTTATACGGTACAGAGGGGCTTGCTCAGTGAGGCAGGGCTCACAGCGGCAAGCTACTCAGGCACGGCAGGTCTGGGGTCCCACTGGCGCTGCGGGTCTGGGTCTCACACAATTTCACACATTGGGCCTCTAGTTATTTACATAAAATTGATTAGAGATTTATCTATTTTTATTGAGGTTTTTTTTATATTTTGAAACTGTAATTTCTATTTTCAGGGCTAGAACATTTTCATAGAGCTTCACACAACTTCTAGCACCCAACCCCTAGGCATATATTGCCTCCTAGATGAAATGGCTCTATGCAAAGCACTGATTTATTTAATCCTTCAAGTAGGGACCTACTGTGTGCCAGGGGACTGTGCCAGATGTATTTCATCCTTGCATAACACTCTGAGGTAGATACTACACAGCTCTATCTTACTAAGAAAGAAACAGAGCTTCAAAGTCACAGCTAATTATGTCTGTCCCTTCTTCATTCCCTGTGTACCATCCCCATGCTCTCTTTGCCTTAGGAGGCTAAGCAGTATGCATTACAACCAAAGATTCTTCTTCCAGAAGCTTCTGGTTGGGTTTGGCCAAGGAAAACACCACCAGGAAATTAGAGGGAAGAAGGAGAGAGTGATCTCAGTATATTTCCCTGCTGGCTTCCTCTCTGTGCCCTGTGATCATAATGAGCTGATCAGGACCCTTGTGATAAAGTGCTCTTCCCCACATAGCCCTGTTTTTCCAGAGTCTGGCCACCTGTCCTTCCTCTTCTCTTCAGGTGTAGGAGCAGTAAAAGGGCTCCTCTGTTATCAGCCTCAGATACTCCACTCTTCTTGGTGGCTTCCCTCTACCCTGCACAAGGCTTTGTAAACAGTACCCTTACTTAACTCTCTTAAAAATATGTGTATATGAGTGCAAGCCCAGACAACTTCAGGAACAGATCAAAGATTCAAATCTAGGCCCCAACAACTTAGAATAAAAAAATATGTATCACCAAACCATAGAGCTTCCCAAATATCTCCTTGGAAAAAAATCTGAGTATATAATATTATAGTGTTTGAAGGGGTGTAGGGGGGAACACTTACAAAAATAGATAGCTGCTTCCTGTGGTCTAACATCTTCATTAATACCAAATGCTGTTTCTTTGAGAACCATCTAATACCTTTGAACTGTTCAGAAGAAAAATGCTCTGTAAATCCAAGGTGTTAATAGTGTATCATTTTTGCATCGTGATAAAAGCCCCAGTGACACAAGGCTAAAACCTTTTCAGCAGGAGAAAATCTTTAGGAAACAGATTCTACTACAAAGGAATTTACTTTGTATGAAAGTATAGGTTTGTTGAACTCAAAAGGTGTTAGAGGATTTCCTAATTCGAGGAGGAACACAAGCTTATGTGTATCTTGAGGACGGGTTGTTCTGCTTCCCGTGGCACAGTCAACAGTATCATTAATTGCACAGCTGGTCACCTGGGACTGTTTTGGGCACACCTTAAGATTTTGTTCCATTAGACATTACAAAGTAACTATTCTTAATGCCAATAACATCCCACTCTTATTGTTTTTAGTCACATAGTTTCTATTTATAAACTAAGTAGCTCATTAGGAATTCTGGGTTCCAGTTTATTTTTATGTAAAACTAATGATACCACAAAAAGAAGTACAATAACAAACACTTTTAATGAACACTTGCTATATACCAGGACTATCCCACGCTGCTGATGTGCGTTTCCTCAATGTACAACTTATGTAACACTTGCAACAGCATATTATCATGCTAGTCTACTTTTGTTATCCCCAAGTTACAAGTGAGAAAGCAGACCCAGTGTGTTTATTTACCTTGCCCAGGTGAGACAGCCAGGAGATAACAGAACTGAGACTTCAATCTACTGCAAAGCCAACGCTCTTAAATTTTATCCAGAGATACAAAACCCAATGCAAACTGTGACCAGGTTAATGGAGCCAGCTGGGAAGCCAATAAAGTTGTTTTAGAAGCACTGCAAAGCCGACACCCCACCTAAAGGGCCAGTTGCTGCCCAGCCCCAGCTGACGAATCATTTCCATAAAGAACAGGGGCTTGATATAAGCATGTCTTTGGTTTCTCAAGAGAAATGAAAACCCTGAATTTTCATATATGAATCTCCTGATTTAGGATTCTCTAACAAATTACAAGCCGTAGATTTTTAAATGCAGGCATTCAGCCAATAGAAATAGTTTAGATGTTCATGCTGAGCTCGAGACCACAAGTCTGTGGTCTGTGCCCTGCTCTCAGCTCCTGGGTAAACCGAGAAGGCTCCTCTCTACAATCCTTCCAAGACCTTCTCATCCACTTTCAAGTCCTGGAATATACTAGTAGTCACAGGGAGGATGGCTGAGCCATTGCCTGGGACTGTCCTGATTTCTGATCTGTGTCCCATGCCCCAGGAAACCCCAGCCCAGGCGGAGGTTTGGTCACTAGTGAAAGCAGGTAACTGGCTTCTGGCATCTGCAAAATTCCAGAAGGTCAAACACCCTGACCTTCAGAATGTGTCCTTGCAGGGGAACTCCGCTGTCCTTGGAGGTGCTAATTTGCTAAATCTTTGGTGTGTCCACTTCAGAACTTAAACTGCCTGGAGGCTGGGCTATGACATTCCCTGGTACAGCCCTCAAAAGCAAGTGCCCTGGAAACTGGGTTGAGGAGAGAAGGGGCACTGGAAGGCAAGTGGAGGAGGTTCCGAGAAAGCTACGGCTTGTTATTTGTTAGAGAATCCTAATTCAAACCCAAATGGGAGCTCGCCATTATCGGGGATTCACACAGCTCCAGGTAAACAGCTAATGAGCAGGCTGCCAGTTCCATTTTTATCAAGAGCCCTCTGAGACTTCACGTGCCATTTCATAAAATATGCAGATGGGAGTGCGGGGAGAAGAGCAAAGGCTTTGAAAATGATTCACACAACCTAAAAATGATGTTGAAAAGGGAGGAATTAAATATTCACAAAGTGAGAGAAATTAAGGCATATTAACTGTTGGAATGTGGAAATGGAATGACTAACATGCACAGAGTTGATGAGAACCTCATGATTACAGATCTGTCAAAAGTTTCTAATTCTGACAGTGCTGCCGTGAAGGTGCTCGCTGGCTGGTGAGGGGAGAAATTAGGTAGGGGACCGGCTCCCAGTGCTGGCGGACCAGAGTCCAAGGGAGGAAGACTCGGTGGTAATTAATATTAGGTTCTGTTCGGTGCTGAGGGTGGACTCCACGCTCACAAAACGAATACTAATTAGGAGCACAAAACAGATCTGAAGTTGGCTAGACACTTGATGGCAACATGATTATTAAGTCCATAATGAGGACGGCAGAAGGCAGCCTCAAGGCTCTCGGAGAGGCAAAATTCGGTGAGGTCATCCTACCCGCCACTTCTAGGGGATGGGAAGCCAAATTGTGGCCCATCCAAACTAGAATTAGCAGTAATTATTATATAATATGTAATGATGGGATTTAAATGGCTCACACATTTTCTCTGCTGAGATCATTTAGACATGATTCATACAAAATGATTAAATTAATAGATCTTCCTCTTTTCAGACTGCCAGGCAGCTTAAACTAGATTTTTCAACAGAGACTGATTCTAGTGAAATCATATGAATAGAGAGATTTGCGGAAATTGCGGGAGGAATTGCTCAGTGTAATAAGGACACAATGGGGTTTAGAGAAATTCATGCATTCACCTCGAGGATGAGCACACAGCTCTTGGCCCCTGTTTTTTTTTTTTTTTTTTTTTAAATCTACCTATATTTTAAAAGGGGTTTAGAAGTAAAATCAACATCTTCCATACAAAGAGAGACAACACAAAAGCTAAACAAATATTTAGAGAAATGGAGTTGTTTTCCTGGCACCTAAAATGCAGCTGCTTTTAAAGAAAACAAATGCTACATGTAAAAACACATTTTTAAATACTAGGGAGATGATCCTGGGAAATCTAAAATTTAATACCAATGGAAAACAATTTAAGAGATATAGTATTTGCATATGAGGTATTCATGATTTCAATGCAGCATTTAAAAATTTCAAGAGAAAAATTTAAAAAAAAAAACAAATAAATTGCCAACAAAAAGAACAGCTCAATGCCAACTTTGATAAAGCATTTCTCTAGTACCATTCTGTCTAAATCCCATCATGGTTGCTGGATTGGGGGATGTTAATTTTTTTTCCTCCCGCAGACATATAAAAGCAGTTATTAGGGACATGAGGAGCTGCCGGAGAACCACTGTGTTTTCTGAGTGCAGAGTTTCCTAGTCCCATCAGCTGCACAGCACATGAGCAAATTAACAGGCACTTGGGGAGGGAGCCCACAGTGAAGCTCAGGAATGTAATAATTAACACAGCCTTGCCACCTCCCTGGCATCTTGGGAAGAAAATATTAATCATTCACAGCTGTGATCGCCTCAAAATCTCCTATTTTATGCCTTTGACACATCCATGAATAATGCCATTTACTATAATGTGCAGCATTATCAGAAAGAATATTTTTACAGTATGGCTGCTCCCCTGGAATACATTGTCAAGCCAGTGTGAAAGCCTGGATCCTACAGTATCTATGGAAAACAGAGCATAATGCAATCCTAATACTATATTTTGCTGAGCACCTACTATGTGCCAGAAATTCCATTATTTGTATAAGCCTTCCAGGGACATCATGAAGGCAGTGCTGTTATTGCCTCTATTCTGTAAATGAATAAATTAAAAATTGAGAGGTTGAGGTCAAACTGTCCTACATTCTTCCCACAGCATGGAATTCACAGGAAACTCAAAATATTGCTGTGACATTGGTTTCCACAATGCCCTCCCTCCCCTTGGTCTCTGAGGGGATCACGTTGGCAATTAATTCATTTAGACAATCCATTCAGAATTTTCCTCCTTGGCTTCATCACTTTCATCACCCTTTTCCACATTTCCTACCCTTGGTTTGAGCATTCAGTTCAAGTCCACGCCCTTGTCAATTCATTCTCCATTCTGAAATCAGAGTGAGTTTCCCACTGTAAATCAAGTTGGGAGCTTCCCTGCCTAAAACCTTCACATTTTTATCATTGCATTTGGGATAAAGATGGACAATACATTGCCTACACATCCCAGGTAACATTGAACATCCTGTGCTTCTGGCATCATCTTCTGAATCCTTGCTTTTAGATATCACACTAACATCCAGCAAAGAGGAGGTGTCTGCATTTCTCCAAGCCTTCCCGTCCTTAACCCTTCTGCAGGCTAAGGTACCCAGGAAGCCTTTGCCTTGTAACTTTGCTTTTCCCACACTGCCACCCGCACTCCCATACCTTGGCCAGTTTCTCCTCATTCTTTGGATCTGCCCTTAAATGTCACTTTCTCAGAGCTGACACACTTAACTCAGTAGCTTACCTTGGGTTCTCTAGAGCTTTCATAACTCTATTCACATTCTCCCTGTCAACTGTCACAATTATAAATAAATTGTTCTCTGTGTGATTGTTTGCATCATAACATCTGGCCCCCACAGAGACTTTAAACTCCATGAGGCGGAGACTCCGTCCTCAGCGTCAGGCACAGTAGGTGCTTGAGGAATATTGTAGAAAGAAAGAAGGAACGAAGAAAAGACTGGATGAAGCATCTTCATTTTCAGCCAAAAGCCTTTCCTCCCGCACTTTCTCCATTGTCTAACTCAACGCAGAAGCCTCTCCTTGCTGACTTCCCTGCAGCTGGGCCACAGCCAGGAGCCATTGCATCATGCGCAGGGTTGTTTTGTCAGGAGGAGGGAGTTGAGTATATGCCCTTGGAGAGTCATCCTGCTGCAGGAGCACCTACCCCCCCAGGCCCCCAAAACTTCTACCACACACCTCTCTTAGGTGGCTGTGACAATGTGCTGTAATTGCTTGTTTGTGTGTGGCTCCCTCCCTCATCAGTCTTCCAACTCCCTCATGAGACCGTGAACTCCCCAGGCAAGGGCTTACCTGGAGACATGTGCATCCCATCAGCATCCAGCACCAAGCTGGAGCACAGAGGTACTCAGGAAGCCTCTGCTAGAAAACAATTTCACTAACAAATGACTCAGGGAGCAGTCGAACAAATAACTAGAGAAATTAGTAAATTAGTGAGTTAATAATAAAATAAGTGAATACGAAAACAATTATTCAGCCAAGTATTCCCTAAGGTGCAGTGTCCATCCCATGGGTGGTACACAAGATAAATTTAGGGATTACATAAACTAACTTTTTAATTTTAGTTGCTAAGGAACAACAAAAACCAATGTTAGAAAAAACTTAACTTGCACCTTAACTCCTTTATATCATTGATATTATTAGTTAGGACAATTTGAGATAAGAAAAAATTAAGCAAATGTGATACGATTATAGAATGTTCTTAGATATGACAAAACTATGAAACTGGCATATACATGAGTGAGGCTTGGGAACAGATGGTTTGAACTTGAACAGGGCAGAGGGTGGGAGGGAACCCTAGGAGTTCATGAGCTTTTGCTATGTCCCCAGGCACTGCTTTGTTTGACCTGCATTAACTTCTGGAATCGTCATAATAGTCCTAAGAGTAGAAACCACCCATTTGACAGGTGAGGGTATGGAAACAAATATGGAGAGGTGAAATTCTTGCTTGCATGACTAGTGAGTGTTTTAACCAGGGTTAACCCGCTGGAGTCTGTGGTCTTCCATGCAGCCTTGGTTGGACTCTAGGGCAGAGAATGCAATGGGAACAAAGAGGAAATGGGTGAGTGAGCAGGTGAGGAGAGATCAAGGGACCATGAGAACAGGAATCGGCGGCAGCTGAGGCCAGTGCCTTTCCTGTGCATAGCTCAGACCCTCACCTTCCTTCTGCTCCTTGCTTTTCTTCAAATGACCCTTCTTTTATTCCATATCTAAAGGCCTGGTACATGAAATTTGTGCACTTAGGGGGTCCTTCAGCTCAGCCTGTGACCTCTCACAGTCTGGGAGCCCTCGGGGGATGTCCAACTGACAGCTTAGGCACGCTCACGGGCCTAAGCTGTCAGTCAGACATCCTTAGCACTGCTGTGGAGGCAGGAGAGGCTCCTGCCACCACCACTGTGCTCCACCAGCCATGAGCCTGGCTTGTGGGAGCACACTGAACCACCAGGGAGCAGCTCCTGCATTGAGCATCTGCCCTCTGGTGGTCAGTGCACATCATGTGACCGGTAGTTGCACCATTAGGTTGTTTTGCATATTAGCCTTTTATTATATAGGATTGTATCGGATGACCCCTAAGCACAAGGGTAGTGCTGCTGGCAATGTGGATAAGCGGAAGAGAAGCCGTAAAGGCTTCCCTTAAATGAAAAGGTGAAATTCTTGACTTTCCTTATTTCATATCACTAAGAAGGGTGAGTACAGTAAAAGAAGGTATTTTGAGGTTGTGTTGATTCTAAAACATATTCAACTTGGGTTCTTCCTTTTTTAAAAAGGAATTCAAATTAATGACACCAAGGAGTTAAGAAAGTGAATATTTGGAATAAAATATAAACCAAGACAAATCATAAATTTTAAAAATCTAACAAGCATTACAAAATCTAGAAAAATAACAATGTTTTATTAACTGCCTGACAGCTTTAGAATGTTTTTCTTACATTTTTGCTTCATGCTCTTTGTCTCATCATGACCAAGATTTTATAAAATATTTTTCTACAGAAAAAATGGAAAAATAACTTAAATATTTCCCTCAGTGTGGTTGAGCAACAACTTTTCTATTATTTACAAATACTCATGAGAGCTTTGTAACTCATTATTGATGGCATCCTATAAAATTATAGGGTAGTCCTAAAAGTTAAGAAACTTCCTTCCCTAATGTGAGCTTTAGAATTTCAGGGAAATTCAAGTGTTTTTATGTAGTGACTAATCTTAAATGCTCTTTAAATTAAGGGCCCCCAGTTATCAGATTGTCACTAATGGTTTATTTCATGGTGTATTCTGAATTTTATGCTAGTGTTCTGTGTCAAATCAGCAAGACAAATTTAAACAGCAGGAATATGATAATTTTAAAAATTCCCATCAACAACAAAGTAATGTATGGCACATTTATAAATGTATACCCTGCACTAGTGAGTATACTCCTGAGAGGACAGAACTTCCAGTATGATTCAGTGTTAATGTGAATCAAATCCTCCACTCACTAATGTACAGATCTGATGCTCAGAAGAATATTCCACAGGCTAGCTTCCCACTCCTTACATCCCAAAGCATAGTTCTCTCCTACTGCCCATTGGTGGTGCAGACACCTTAGGATATGATCACACTGCAGGGCTGCCATTGACCTTGCACCTTCCCATCACAGCACTGGGTTCATTGACAAAGCAGGTATGGGAATATTCTGAGAAGCCAGTGCTATACCAGGATACTAGCAGTACCTGAACTATAAATGAAAGTGATAAAAAGGAACACAAATATATCATATTAACCTCAAAATAAGTTAATCTCCTATTCATAGTTTATAAAGCCAGTTTCTTAAAATGCCAATGGCCATCCAAATGCCACCTAACTCAGAAGGAAGTATCATAGAGGGAATATTGGAATGGGAAAAACAATTGTGCTTAAGATATTTTATTTTCACAGATGTTATGGATACACATCACCATGGCAACCCATTGGCAGGACTCCTTCCAGGGCCTGAAATGTGAGAGTCTCTGAAGCTTAAGCATTTGTGGTTTCCAGGTATTCAGCACAGCCAGAAACCCGGGCCTGGAGCTTCTAAACTCTACAATGGGGGCTCTTTTCATGATTCCTGAGGACCTCCCCATTCCAAGAAGCGTTTGCATAGTCTGGGGACATCTCCTTGCTTTATATTAGCCACAATTAATAATCAGAAGCAGAGACACAGCCACTTAACATATATCAACCACTCTTCTGGGAGTGAGCTGTCATCCTCCAGTTCGCTTTTCCCGAGATAGGGAAATTGATAGGTCACTAGTGTCTGTGAATAGCACTCAAAAGGTATCATATTTATTTTAGCTGCAGCTTCAAATCAGTGGCTATCTGCATTATGAAGAACATCATTCTATAAAACACATTTGGTCTTCATTTTTCAAATGCTCCTGAAGGGAACATATGGTAATCTGTTTAACTCTGTATTCCACAGAGATACCTAAACCCCATGCACCAAACGCTCATGCTATTTTTATTATAAAATTCATGTCCTTTTTATGCCCTAAATATTCCCCCTTTCTGCTTAGATGGTTAAAAAATACCTGAGGCTACAAGACTATCCTGTTTACCATCAAATTCATGAGTCATACCCCATAGTCATTAAATATAACAGAAATACTATTCACAAGGGGATTAGCAAGCACATACTGGCAGAGCCCATATTCTTCTCAGTTTCAGACATAAACTATCATAAACTATTTTGAAGTTACTTGTGTTGTATCAGAACCCATGCTCTCAATCTGACCTCCAGAATTATTTGTCTCCTACTAGGAGCTAACCTCTGCAAACTTTTCTCAGATGTCTAATTTTGAGGTTATATTCCATAGTCTGATTATTTTACCAGATCTGAATATTGTTTCTCTTTGCTTATGTCCCTCCATCAAAAATGTCATTTAAAACACTGTCCTTCCTGACTCCCAAAGAGAGCTCAACGTGGAATGTGACAATGGGAACTCCAGGCCTCCGTTCTAATGATAGTTATTATTGATGTTGAATCCATAACACAGAGCTGGCATTTTATTGAAAGTTGCTTGCCAATGCAAGGACGGGAAAATTGTTTCTAAAATTTGGTTTGTGGGAGAGGCAAGAGTTCCTCTAAAAAAATCAATACCATTCTTTCTCCCAAAGCAGGTATAAACATGAAATATTAACCTGCCTTTCCTTACACATATCAGCACTTACCAAAGATGGTTTGTGACCAGGCAATTCTCTGTGGTCAAACATATTTAGAAAACACTTCATCTTAAATCCTCCTCTCTGGTTTTCATAATTCACATTAGCATATTCAAGGCTCAAGAAGTTCTGCACTGAAGCTAACAAAATCTACCTTTAAAAAAAATTCCCAATTGCTCTTGATCATATGACTCTTTTTCCTCTAACATCCAACAAAACTAGTGCTCCACTTTGGGTAATGCTGCCATAATTAAATTTTTTTATTTTTCAGTGGCACATTATACTATTAATGAATAGATTTTATGCAATGGAGTAACATCTCAATAGGTTTCAGATGATTTGATTAAACTCAGTATTTTTTTAAGATTGAAAAAAAACAATAGAATATATGCTTGCAAAAATTATGTAGGAATTTTATGTAAGCCTCAGAATTAAGTATCAGAATTCAGAGTCTAAATTCCGAAGATACTGAGTTGCCTTTTAGCAACATTCCCAAATCATAGTTAATGGGTTTAGGCTACTGTCTAACCAAATGTTTGTTAATTCATTCATTGTTCTTCTTTTAAAGTTCTTTTATTTACTGAGCAACTACTATGTACTCACACTGTTGTAGGCATGGAGATACCATGGATAACTTGCTTATAGGAAGTTGTAGCTTACTGGAAAAATAAATATTTGTAAGTAATAACACAAAGACTATTTAATAACAATTGATGTAAGTTCTATAGAGGAGAAAAACTAGAGCAGTAATAACAGGGAACAACAGAAAATGATCCAGTTTTGGGGAGGAGGAAGATGTCAAGGAGGGCTTCCTAAAAGAGATAACTTTGGGCTGCCATTGAAAGAATGATTTGGGAGAGATCAGTTTGAGGAAGGGAGAGTGTTCCAGCCCCAAAAGGAGTATTGTGCAGGGAGAAATGATTCTGGCTCAGAGAAAGTGGAAGAAAGCCATGTGGCTGGAACCTGGAGAGAAAAAGGGCAAGGAATGGATAACACTGGGGAGGTGAGTAGGTGATCTCCTAAGGCCTGGGATGCCAGTAAATATATGAATAAGTTAATTCCAAGATCGGGGCAAAGCATGGTGGATCAAATCTTCCAGCTTCAAGGTACAATTAAAAAGAGTTCTTGGTTTAAAAAGTGAAATGGATTCTATCCTGATCCACTTAAGCTGCTGCCTAACCTAAGGCTGTGACCCACATAAACCCATCGCCTAATCATTGTGGCCTGCAAAGTGGCTGTGGCTCCCAAATCCACTTGACCTTTTATCCCTCTGATACATGGAAAATATATTGATTCTAATCACACTGAGTGAATGAGGAAACAAGGTGGGATTTCCATCTCCTTAGTACAATAATCTTCTCAGAACATCTTTGTAAATAATTCCCTATTATCCTAGTCATAGTGTCTGGATATCTGGGACATATTTAATGAAATGGTTGGCTTTAAATATTTCCAAAAGAAGGCTTTTCAAATTCAGAACATATGTCTTTAAGACTAGAGCTCAGGGCTTGTGATCTAATAAGATGCCCTCTGACTTGTATACTGTTCATGACCTGTGACTAGAAGAGGAATGCCCCCACCCTGGAAGTTAGTAGCTAGTTCTGGGGAGGAAAATGCCTGCTTGAAAATATTCAAGATGAACAATAATACTAATAAAATTTTCTTCATTATGCAAACTTGTCTCCTTTATCTCAGCAAAATGTCATTTCTCAGACTCTAGGTCCTCACCAGTGAAGCTTCCCCTTCCCTCGGTGTCCTTGGTCATGGCCAGGCAGTCTTTAAGTCTTGCTCGATCTATCCAACAAGATGTATCTGCTCCCCCACCCCTTCTCAAGAGCAACAAATCCAGGTTGGCTTTGTTATCTCTTTTCAGAGGTTATTATTTGAGAGTAGAGGCCTGGTGTACAGATTCCTGCACTGGTGGGGTCTCTCAGCCTGGCTTGTGGGGATCAGCCGAAACTAGCTTACCGACATCTCCCTAGAGGGTACTGACTAGGCCAAGAGACCCCACCGGTGCATGATCAGGGCCAGAGAGGGACTGCGGGAGGGCTCCAGGGGATGTCCGGCCAGTCTCGCCCAGTCCGATCTGCCGGACGCCAGCAGCAAGCTAACCTACTGGTTGGAGCGTCTGCCCCCTGGTGGTGGTCAGTGCACATCATAGCAACCGGTCCAACAGTCGAACCATCGGACACTTAGCATATTAGGATTTTATTATATAGGATATCCCATAGGGAGATACTGGTAAAGTGGATTTGGGACCACAGATAATATTCCAAGGTCATGAAAAGAACATGGGCCTTTCCATCGGAAGACCTGGGCTTAAATCCAGGTTCAAATCTAGAGCAGTCACTGCCCTTCTCTAAACCTTGTTTTCTCCATCTATAAAATGGGCTTGAAGCCAGGCTTGGGGCTGTACTCGAGCAGTTGTTAAAAACACAGAACCTAGAGTCTACCTGTCGGACTTCCACACACGGTGCTCCTGTGTGATTTTGGAAATATCATGAAGCCCCATGAACCTCAGTTTCCTCATCTAGAAAATGGGGTAACCATAGTGGACTTGTTTGGAGAACACACAGGGATAATGCATGTAAAGTTTTTAGGATGGTGCCTCGTGCCAAGTGAGTGCCCTGATTGTTAGATTGAGTCTTAAAACTAGCTGTGGTCATCCTGAGGCTCCTCCAAACACTTCAGGGGCAGAATTCAGGTGTGCCCTCTCCAAAAGCCACACACCTCCCATAAAGTCATAAGCTCACCTATCGCTGCCACTCTTGCCTCTTGATGCCACAGACACCCCAGTCTCTGCTGTTCCTGTCATCGCCTCCCCTCTCTTGCATCCTACTTAACTGCACCTCAAGGAAGCCTGTTTTCACCCCTTTCCTGGCTTGATGGCTCTTTAGGTCAGGGACGAGGTCTTGTTTCATGTGCATGTAATTGGCAATAAATATTTCTTGGCAATAAATATTTGATGCATTTGTTGCTCGGCCCCGTAAAGCCACATTCCCCCTCCATTCATTCATTGCTGGAAGGACAGGGCTGCTGCCCTGCAGTGGGTTGAGCTGCTATCTCACTACAAAAACCAGCCCTGCCCCGCAGCCTGAAGACCGCCACACCTATTTCATACGAGGCACACGGATATTCAGGATCCTAATCCCCCCAAATCAGTCCAAGGGGGGAATTCACATTTTGAAATTTTATTAGGTTCTTCTCTCTGCCATACTAGAATTACGTGACCAAATAAATACACCTTTTTTTGGTATAGTCAGGTTTTTGCTTTTGGCTTTTTGGTTTTTGTTTTGTTTTTTTGTGGGTGAGGAACGTAATGGAAATAACATATCATAGTGTTTAAGAGCAAGAACTAGACTTCCTGGATTTCAATCCCAGATGTACTAGTAACCTCAGGTGGGTTATTAATCTCTTGTTGTTTCCATGCCTATAAAATAGATGATAATATTAATTCTCACTTCACAAAATTGTTAATACGTATAAATACTTAGAATATTGCCTGTTATATGATCCTCACAATTAGTGTTAGCTACTCGTATTAGTAGTTACTTCAATGATAGTCTATATGGTATATAACTAGACTCCCCCACATGCTCAAACTATTTTAAGTCTTACCATTAAGTCTGTTCTTATAAGTTCCCTTTATAGGCTGTGTGTGTGTGTGTGTGTGTGTGTGTGTGTGTGTGTGTGTGTGTGGCACCTGCTACATGCCAGGCACTGTTCCAGGAGGTGGGGGTATACGTGTAAAAACAGACCAGGTCTCTGATTTTCTGCAAGATTGAATATATATATATATATATATATATATATATATATATATATATATAAAATAATTTGGTTTATATGCATCATGAGCTTTATAAGGCAGGGTGGTGGGACAGAGCACCAATAGAGAGACAGTTTTTGATAAGTGGTTAAGGAGTGGTTTTCTGAGAAGTTGACATTTTAACTGAGATCTGACTACAACAAAGGAATTACCATGCAAAAATCCTGGGGGATCGAATACCAGACAGATGGGGGAAATATGAGTAACCAAGTATTCATCTGAATCATGTTAGTCTCATAATGTAGACCAGAGAAAAAAAGGGACAGCTTGTGGGACAAAGCTAGCCAGTGGCCAGTTTGGGTAAGTAAAGATTTGTTGGGACCCACCATTTGCTGATGGGTTGTGTAATCTATGGCTGATTAAAGCTACAATGGCAGAGTTGTAGAGTTGTGACAGGGACCATGTGGTCCATAAGTCTAAGATATTTCCTATCCTGCCCTTTACAGAAAGTTTGCTGACCCCTAGTCTAGACCATGCAACTCATGACTGCATGTGTCTATGCCCTGCTGCTTCCTGCAATCCAATTGGGTCTGACCTAGTAGATACCAAGAAATATATACTTGGAGAAGGAATAAATGCAGTATATTTTGTGCCTGCTCCAATTCTTTAAAGATTTTTTTTTAAAATAAAATCTTTGAAATGATAGTTTCAGAGCAGTTTTCCTTCAGGAGGACATAGTTGGGTCCCACCCGCACAGAGAAGCAGTAATAGAAGTGGTGGCCCAGGTAACAGCTATGCTTTAATTTCACCATATGAATTCCTTGCAAGGTACTGAGACCAAGGTTGGTTCCAGGCTGAAACATGGCAGTGGTTCTGTACGTGCCCCTGACACAGCCAGGATGTGAGTACAACAAGTAACTCCCCTGTGTGTGACGAATTCAGAGCAGGATCCCTTCAAGGTGGCACCAGCCAGGATTTGTCAACCTCACTCTATCAATATTTGGGGCCAGAGAAGTGCCTGTTTGGGGGGCTGTCCTGTGCATTGTAGGATGTTTAGCAGCATCTCTGGTCTCTACCCACGAGATGACAGTAGCAGTCCTCCTCCAGATATGACAATCAAGAATGTCTCCAGACATTGCCAAATGGCTCCAAGGGGTGTGGGGAGGCATTGAAAATCACCCTCAGTCGAGAAGTCCTGGTGTACACAGAAAGCATCTTCTTCTTTCTATGGGAACTTTCAGACATTAGAAGCAAATGTTCTAAAAAATGGATATTGAGAGAGTGTAATATTCAATAGGCAATCTTTCCATTCAAATCACCCAGCATGGACTTTCACGTCTACCTAAGTGGGCTGTGAGTGCCAGTTAAAAATGCCAATATTGATCATTCCTAATAATATTATGGAGATTCTTTTTTCCAATTAGGGCATACCTTTTTAAAAATTGTTTAATTTAATCCGAGGTTAAGAGTTGTGTGTCGTCTTTGGAGTTGGGGTGTTGTTGTGGTGGCTGTTTTAAAAACTCTTGTGCACGAATGCAACCTGAGTGCTGAGATCCATACCCAGCTCGTAGATCAGTCATGATGAGAAATCTCTGAACTCTCTCTGCTGCTCATGAAACCTGCCTGCCTGCCCAAAGCTAGTGCCCCACAAGCTGCAGCATCCAGGGCCAATGCACACGGAGTGACATTCTCTGCAGAGAGGACCCAGCAGGTGAGTCCAGAACAAGGAGAGAATCAGGGAAGTAGAGAGTGTAGCAGGCATCTAGGCGGATTCCGTCCTTTCAAAACAATACAAAAAATGGAAATAGCAGCAATCTGACCTCCTAGAGGAGGGAAATTCAGAACAGTGCCTTTTTGGACTAATTGGATATTGAAAGTAAGCACTCATGGTTGCTTAGGATGCTGTATGTTCCCAAAATTAGAATAATTTTTAATAGAGTACATTTTATGAATAATTATTATAAGTCAAATAATTTAGCAATAATTTTTAACAAATAGATCATAGTTCATAAACTAGTAACCATGAAATATAAATTGTATATATGCACATATATATGTATATATCTACACTAATAAAAGAGAAACATGCAAATTAACTGTGCCGCCACTACACCCACCAGCCAATCAGGAGCAAGTATGCAAATTAATCCAACCAAGATGGCTGTGGCCATAGAACAAGCAGGAGGCTTGGGTTGCCCCCGGTGATGGAGGAAGCCAAGCTTCCTGGCCTGCCCGGGCCTCTGCTCAAGGCTACAAAGTTTCAATTATAGAAGATAAATAAATCCCAGGTACCAGGGCCTCTGTTTGGGTGGCCGGGGAGTGTGGTCAGCCTGCAAACCACCACAGGCCCCTCACCCAGGCTGCCCCATGCCCCAAGGGAACCCCCACCCTGATCCAGGACACCCTTCAGGGCAAACCAGCTGGCCCCCACCCACGCACCAGGCCTCTATCCTATCTAATAAAAGAGTAATATGCAAATTGACTGTCACTCCAACACACAAGATGGCTGCCCCCATGTGGACACAAGATGGCTGCCACAAGATGGCTAGCAGAGGAGGGCAGTTGGGAGGGACCAGGCCTGCAGGGGAGGGCAGTTAGGGGTGACCAGGACTGCAAGGGATGGCAGTTAGGGGCAATCAGGCTGGCAGGGGAGCAGTTAGACATCAATCAGGCTGGCAGGGGAGTGGTTAGGGGGTGATCAGGCTGGCAGGCAGAAGCAGTTAGGGGCAATCAGGAAGGCAGACAGGTGAGCAGTGGGGAGCCAGCAGTCCTGGATTGTGAGAGGGATGTCCGACTGCCCGTTTAGGACTGACCCTCGAGGGGTCCCAGATTGGAGAGGGTGCAGGCTGGGCTGAGGGACATACCCTGTGCCTGAATTTCATACACCAAGCCTCTAGTGTGTGTGTGTGTATATATATTATATATATATATATATATATATATATATATATATATATATATATATATTTATATATATATATTCATATATATATTCATATATTTGTCTCACATTTTGCTTTTAGCTTTGCATTGTCAATTTTTAAAAACAGAAATGTTTTATGAAAAATTTGGATCTCTGGTTTTCTACACCATCCAAAAGATCTGGCACCACACCCACTTTCTTGATGGATGACAATCAAGAGGAGATGAGCCACAAGGCATGTGCTTCTCAGGTGGCCATACTCCCCACTACTCCACAATACTCCATCCTTGTTTGTTTCACACATTCAGGTTAGCTGCCTGGGATGCTGGCTTGCAACTGCATGTATAGATTAATTTTATCTTCATCTTTGGCTTCTTTCTGCAGCCAAATCAAGTCCCCTTTCACTTGCAAATAAGCTTGCCCCAAATGCATTGCTTCCATAAAAGTTTGCCTGACTAATCTTACCCAAATTTCTTACTCCCACTTCTTTCTCCACTCAAATATATCATACTTCATTGATGGCAACATTACCCAAAATGCACTGTGGAACAAATAGATATTATGTGGAAAAAATGTAATGATACTATGATTGAATGAATTAAGAAAACTCGACAGTACACAAAGTTAAGAGTGCCTTTGCTGAAGTACTTTCAGAGGCAATAAAATACAAATGTGTTCTGTGAGTTTCCAAGGGGAGGTATGCATCTGAGCATTATCTAGTTTTCCATGGAACGCTGAAACTCTATTATCATACTTGCTTGCTTTTAAAAATTGTGTATTCATAGTCTCCAATATTTTTGCTAATTGTTTTCAATCACAGATAAGTTCCAGAAAAAGGAGATGCAGACTAGCGTGGGGGGAGAGGGGGAAAACTTTTTATTTTAGAAAGTAAGGCCATTAAAGAATAAACCATAACCACCATGAACATAAACACTTTTGCATGGAAAAGAAGTCATTTTAAACACCCCCAAAGTAGGAAAAAAAGTATTTCCATAAAGTACTACCCTTTAAACCGAATCTATTAAGCTTGTCAGATGTGTATTTTTCTTATTTTCTTTATTTTACTGAAGATCTGTAAAAACTTTGTCACAGACTGTCATCATTGTGCAAACCTGAATCTGGTCAACATTACTGAAATCTGGCAAAAACATGAACTCAAAAACCACTGTAAAAAAGAGTTCAGACCTGAGAGAAGAGATGGCAAGTTTCCACGCAAGGTTTTCTCTGATGTGGAAACGAATGGAAGCAATGGGAGAGAGGGATGAGATGAAGGTGGGACCTCCCATTGAGTGGCTTCCCTGAGGAGATCTTCCATGGGAATCACTGGGTGGGAGATTGTGGAGTGCTACCTGAGTGACAGGTGCTGCCCTTCCTGGCCTGGCATGGATGGGGACACTGATGATCAGGATGGACAGTGAATGACCATAACAGTTTGGGAGAGAAAAAGGAGAAACAGATGGTTTAAATTTTTTTTAAATGCAAAATGAAAAAAATAAAATATGCTATCTTTATGCATTACTTATTTTCACATTTATGTATTATTCACAAAGGGATCTAGTGAGGATCCCAAAATGTGTAGTTGACGTTCCTGCCCTCAAGGATTTACTAATCTCTTGAGGAGAGACCAATATAAACAATAAAAGAAAAAAATGCTCCTTAAAATATAAATGGATTATTTGAAAGCTCTATATTTTATCATCCTAATTAACTGATAAAGGTCAAATGACAAAAAAACAAAACAAAACACAAAACAAAAAACCACAAACAAGAAACAACTTTATAAAATACACTTGGGCACTTGCTTAAAGTTCCTACCCAGTATAACTGAAGGAAGGGCCTGCTCTTTTTAAAGGATGATTCCTAAGAGTTGAATTAAATTGACACTCCTCTTCCAGGTAACTCTCTCTATTGCTACCATCTGGGTTAGATGCCATACTATGTGCCACCAGAGTCCCTTGCACATAATCTCTCATGGAATTAATCACTTGAGTTGCTTGAAGGCAGTGGTGGTGGTGGTGGGGGGGGGGAGGTGATTGTTTTACTTGATGTGATAGCCTTAATACCTAGCACAATGCTTGACATATTATTAGAATATAACATTTGAAGGAATAAGTGAATCTTCTATCAACTGCCCATTTGGAAAAGAAAAAAAAATAACAGGTAACTTTTAAAAGACAATAAATACCCTGATATCACAGGACCAAAGTGAGGTGTCCAGGCAAGCCAGGGTGCCTAGTTTTTCCAAATAGATATATATTGAGTCACTGTTTTTGGTACTGAGACATTGGAAACAACCCATTCCATCAACATGGGAACAGACAAATAAAATTCAGGCTGGTTAGCAACTTAAAAGGAATGACCAAGATCAATATGTATTGACATGGGGAGCTCTGAAAGATGGCGGGAAAATGGTGTGAACATTATGATTCTTTTTATAAAAGTCAAAGGAACTCCAAGTAATTCTGTGCATTTTGTGTAGCAAGAAAAAACACACAATTATATGTATTATCTCAGGGAAAATAACATAGATGCAATTTATTTTAAAAAATGGCAGGGAGGCCATATTTCAAACTCATAACAGTGGCTTCTTTAGGGGAAGGAGGAAAATGAAAATGGGGATGAGGCCCAAGGGGACTTAGCACTATTCCACTGTTCATTTATATTTAGAAAGAGAGTACTTTAATTCCATATGTAAACTTTTTTTCTACTATGTACTAAACACTGGTATGTTCTTGGACTTGAAATGTTTGCCAATTGTGACCCCAGTTCCGTGGAATATCTTGGTAGGATTTGTGGAATTTTACCCCTCTTTTTCCCTCTTCATTAAAAGCTGAGAAAAAACATTTGTGAAGACTATTTCTGAGGCCAACCCTCCTCATTTTGGAACAATCTCATTGTTTGTCAACTGCCAGCTCTGACATTCTCTCTCACTTCCCACGGTCTGGCAGCCTGCAAGGAATCTGGAGCCAGTGCGATTCCCCCCTGAAGAAACAGTTTAGCAGTCTGCACGGGGTTTGGAGTGAATGAGGAAAATGTGCAATTTTCCCCTTCTCTTCCAAATGCCCAAGCGTGTGTGTTAAGATTGGGAGAATCTGCCTCATGGCAGAAATGTGCTACCAGCATCCTCCGTAAGAAGAATTAATTTTTGACATGTCTTAGTATGTGATGGAAGCCTTGATAGTACAATAAAAAAACTTCCAGACTCCCCGCTTTTAATTCCAAAGTTTGAAATAAAAAACAGACCATATAACCGCAGTGTTTCATAATAATGATAAATATTGATTGATATACATCTCAATAACCCTGTGAACTGAGGCCTACTATTCTCATACCCATTTTATAGATGAATAAACTGAGGGTAGAGGAATTGCAGAGGGCTGTATCCCTAATATGGGACAGTTATTATTTAAACCCTAGCCTTCTAGTTCCAGAGAGACCCATTACCTTTTAAACTGCTTTCCTCCGTGCCTCATGTCATTGTCTCTCCTCCTTTTTACTTAGCAAATAGAGATCTTCAATAAACACTTCTTAAATGAATTAATGAAAATTTTACATCTGACAGATACTTGACTAAAAGACATTGGGCAAAGCCAAGGGCATGGTTAATCAATCACTCTAGGTATATTGACAATGAATGGTATAACCTTAACTGGAAAATAATCATGAGATTTAGAGTCATAGAGACAATACAATCCTTGACTACTTACTTTACTTACAAACTTGGATAAGTTTCTTAGTCTTTTTAACCCTCAATTTCCACATTTAAAGAAGTGTTGCAGGCGGGATTCTAAGATGGTGTCCAATATTCTCACAGCTGGGTGCTCCACGACCTCTATGAGTCCCTCCTTTGGTGTGGATAGAACCCATGATTATGATGAGATCACTCCTGTGATTGGGTTACTGACCAGTCGACTTGTAGTTGATCAAATGGAGATTCCTCTGGGTGGATCGCACATAGTCGAAGGAGCCTTTGAAAGAGGATGAAGCTTCAGGGAGATGAGACCTGCTGGAAAGACAGGAAACCACCATGTGGTGAACTGCCTCTGGGGCCACAGGGCAATGAACTGCAGGTGACCTTTAGGAGGCGAGAGCAGTTTCTGGCTCATGGCCAGCAAGAAAGGGGGGATGATAACCATACAGCCAGGAGTAAGTGAACTATTCCAACACTCAGTGAGCCTGGAAGAGAACCCAGAGACTTGGATGAGAATCACAGCCTCCATGGACACCTGCTCTCAGCCTGGTGAGACCCTGAGCAGGGGACGCATTGGAACTGTGAGGTGATAAATGTGCATTGTTCTTAAACTACAAAGCGTATGTAAACTATTTATAGAGCAATAGAAAACTAATATAGACAGTGGTACATCATATAGTGACTAATAAAAATTAACTAAAATAATATAAGAAAATTGCCTAGCACATTTGTGCTCCTGGAAATTTTGGCCCCTTCCTTCTTGGGAGATGCGATGTTGCCTACTCATGGCGCTGAAAGTGAACGTGATGGCTGGAGTTCTAACAGCCAACTTGGCCTTTGAGGACAAGAACCACAATAGAGTTGAATCAAACCAAAAACCCTGGGTTTGAAAACATGGAGGGAGCCTGAAACCCTTGACCATCACTGAAAAACCACATCAACCAGGACTTGCGTATGCGAACAATACTTTGCAGGACCCAGTCACTCCCAGCCCAACCCAGTTCTGTTAGTAGATTCTAATTAGTGAGATACATTACTCAATGTATTGACTCATAATCAGGCTCTCCTCAACAAAACTATTGGCAGTGCTGACTTTATTTGCAGGAGCAGGATACCATGGACTTTCTAGAACAAAGAAACCCAAGTGATATTCAAAATAGGGCTATTCCACTTATTAGCCAAGAATCCTGGAGAAGAGAGTTGAGATTTCATCTTTGATTGAAGGAGCTGCGAGTGCACAATGAGAGAGAGAGACAGACAGACAGACAGACAGAGAAGAAAGGCACGGGACATTCCTTGGTGCAGCTGGGTTCCTCAAAACAACTGTGTTTAAGAACCATCAGCAACAGCATCTGAGGAGAAGGGTCATCAGCCAAGGAGAATCAGATTCTCTCCTGGAGCTCATTTCAATGTCAAAACTGCAGGCCTCTCTCTTTCTGGAGAAATTTCCTATTTTATCATTAAAACTGCTGATCATAACCCCGCTAATGTATGAATATTGCTCACACACACAGAAAAGGAGCTAATGCTATCAAACGCAACACTAATATTAAATTACCGTAACCCATTTACCTTGCCTGCACGTTATTATTTGCCCCTCCCCTTGGCAAGAGGTTGTACACGCACACACAATCTATGAACTCTTTGCAGGAATACAAAAGCATCCTCTGTGATGTTGATAAGAAACAGGACAGTCACTCTCTCCTGACATATTTGTTCTTTAAAAACAAATCAATGGCACGGGGATTTGGCACCTGAATACAGAACAACGGCTTGATGAGGCAAAGATTGTCTTCATTAAGGACATTAATATTCATAGGGAGTAGAAAATCTGACACAAGAGAGGACTCACTAACCTTTTCTCATATTAGATTTTTACTTCTTAACACAATTACAGTCCGGCAATGACTTAATTAATGCTGCTTTTCGTCAGCCGCCTTTAAAGAGCTGTCAATTTGGTCCTGCAGAAGCTGTCAACGAAACCGAAAGACAGTCATCTTGGTGAAAAAGACACAAGAAGAAATTTAAACACTTAATAATATTCAAAGTGCTAGGCAAAGTCACATATCAATGAGGATTAAGGGGAATTTTTGTCTTTCCCTTCCATCTTGTTGAAGTGAATCTTGGCGATGGTGTGCTGGGCCATTGTGGGTTTGGAAGGCAGAGAGAACGGTGCCATGGGAGGTAGAAGGAAAGAATGTCCCGAACCTAAAAATGGGGCATAGCAAAGACCTGTAACCTAGGCGAAGGTAGCCCGGGACTTGAGAAAGGACTTGAGAAAGCATGTCAAACACCTCTCTGTAAAGATGAGAAAATTAGTCCCACAGATCACCGACCCAAATGTTGAAAATCTGAGTTCTACAGGCCAAAGTTCTGCAGGTATTTTTTTTTCTTAGCATGCACAGGATTAAAAGACATTAAAATAAAGCATTCACCCAGATAAATTTCAGGATGCAGCATTTTGTTAATGCTTAGACTATCTAGCGACCCTGTCATGGTCATGACCTGCAGAACTTGAGAACTGGTGGCCCCGGCCAGTTTCACCTCACCCCCAGCTTACACCTGGTTAACCTCGATCTTCTCTCTTACCAGCTGACCCTTCAAGGCATGTGTGATTGACTCACTTTACCCAACTTGACTTCAACCTCTCTCCAAATACAACCCCAGACTTCCCCCAATTTCAACACTGTGCTCAAACCCAGGGTTTTCAATTTGAATAAACAATGCTGTTCTGAGGATATTTTCCTTTCGTTGTTTCTTGCTTAAAAAGGGTGTATTCCTGTCACATGGCTGGACTACACCTCCCAGCTCTTGGCCTGCATCTCAGTCACAGTACTTCTGACATTTGGGGTCAAATAAGTCTCTCTCTGGAGTCTGTCCTGTATATTGGAAGATATACCAGTACAGCAGCATCCCCAGGCCCCACCCATGAGATGACAGTAGTAAGTTCCCCATCCCCTCAACATGACAAACAAAAATGTCTCTAGACATTGCCAAGGGTCCCTGGGAGACAAAGTCACCCTCAGCTGAGAATCATCAGCCTAACTGGTACCTTCTCCAATGTTAGCTTCAGTGCCCCGACTCAGAGGGCCTATCTTGACAACCCTAGTCTGCTCTAGCCTCTGCTGGGGCACCCCACCCTGTTCATTTTACACACTGCCTGTTGTGGGATGTTTTATCTATTGTTTTTTGTTGTTGTTGTTATTGTTGTTGTTCAGTGTCTAGATTAAAAGCCGCACTAAAATGAAGGCTACTACAAATATTATTAGAGAAACTGATTCATCATTTCACCATCACTGCAAGGTTAATTATGTCGTATGAGCAACCCTTTCTCTTGGTGGCTCTGGGGCAGAAAGCACAACCTCACTATTCCTCCTTGGTTGGGCCCTGGTGGCTCAGGTCACACGTACTGGACAAGCAAGCAACCTTCCGTGACTGCAGCGCCACTTTCCTGCTCAGGGGACAAGGCGACATCCCAGTTGTTCCCGTCTGGACCTTGACTTCTGTTTCAGAAAGAATGAACAGTCCTGTAGGAATAACCATTCAGCGATGCCTTTATTTCTTCCAGCCTGAGAAGCAATTGGCTGCAACTCTACCTATGAAGGAGACACGGAGAAACTTGCAGCTTTCTTTGCTGGAGGAAGAGTTTGCAGGCCACCACTTAGCCATGCAAGGAAAGTCCAGCCAACACTCATGTGCCCAGAGGGAAGGACACAATATGAACTTATGGGGCTGCCCCTCCCAGCATCCTTTGCCATCAGATCAGGTTGCTGCAAAGAGGTGAGATGTTTACATAGGGACAAGGTGTCTGGGGCAAAGAAAAGTTTATGGACCCCTTTCCCTCAGTGGCTCAAACATTTAGACCCTCTCTGATGGACTGAGTTTTTCTTGTTTAAGATCTCTGGACAGGTCCCAAAGGGGGCTCACTGGGAAGAGGGGCATCCTGGCTGGTGGCCCAGAATCAACATCAGTCCCTCAAGATCTTTTGGAAAAAACCTGTCCAGGGCCTACCATGTGACATGGGCTAGAGAGACCTCAGACTTGCCATTCCAACACAGCGGCATCCTTCACTGAAATCCTGGAGTGCACCAGGGAATTCCAAGAAGGCTAACCCATGGGCTTCTAGGGTTAGGACACCACTCCAGTCAAAGCTAAGTTCTTTAGCAGCCAAACCGACTCCTTGAAGCAGAGGACAATGAAAGCCACAGAGGCTGCATGAGACCAGTTCTCCACAGTGACACCCTGTGGAAGCACCAGAAATAGCAGTCGTTTCCCTGACTGGTTTGGAGACTGCCCAACCCACCATTTCTCCCTCCCAGTGGCTTTTGAAGCAAAGGTGACTTTGAGATGAATATAGCTCCTGGGACTCAGGACCAATTCATGTAGGTATGGGGGCAAGGAATGAGGTCAGGGAAGATTGCATGAGGGACATACTAAAATTCTCATTTCTGAGTGTTTCTTGGCCTTCGAGTCATTAAGTGAAACTAATAAAAGAGGTGTGGCTGTTTTTATTCCTCCAGTTGTAGAATCACATTATACCAGTTATGCCTTTTAGGGTCTGCAAATTAATCTGGCTCTGATGTCAAAGATAATAAAAAAAAAATCTGTTGTGAGAACCACCAGTAAGGATAACTTGGATTTTAAAGTTTCAGAACCAGACTTGTAAGAATGTACTGCCCTTATTGTTGGCCTTTTCTTTATGCACTACCCCACGGGTAATGGGGTATCTTCACATTCAGGCTGGCCAGTCCTAAGTTACAGAAGCAAAGAACTAATCACACCTCCATTCTCTCCCATCTGTCCAGGAGGCGGCGACCCAGCCTTCCCCAGATGCTAGCCAGGAGGCGGCGACCCAGCAGTCCCCAGACACAGTCTATGCGGCAGTGACCCAGAGCTCCCCCAGCACTACCCAGAGGCTGGTTCCCAGGTTTTGAAGGCATTTCGGGGAAAGGTTCAAGTGGAAACCTCTATCTGGAGGCCTATCTGGGTCCTGCTTCTGCCACAGAAGCTGGGGAAAGGGTGGTGTGGGTTGTTCTTGGTTTCCCCTCCCCACTCCCATGTTAAATGTTTGCAAACGCAAATCTAAAAAGTTCTAACAAAGAATTGAATTTCATTAATAAAGAATAGAATGTCAAAAAATAAAAATTAAAAAGTTCAAGCGATGAAGGGCTACAGGGACAGGCTTCAGCATGGCACAGGTCTGAGTTCAAGTCCAGCTCTGCCACTTGTCAGGGGTGCAACCCTGAACAAGTAGCCCATACAGCCAACTATTTCACTCCAGTTAGCCTACCTCGAGAAGTTCTTGTAAGTGAATAGATGTGCTTTTTAAGCACCATTTCATGTCATCTCATAATATCCACAAAGTGAGGTTTAGCGATGGTAACAAATTGCTCAGGATGATGCCATTGGGAAGTTGTGGCATCAGGACCTCCCACCACCAATCTGCACTGCTTCTGTCATGGAGTTTTGTGATTATCAAACGAGATCAGGTATATAAATACTTAGCCAAATATGTAGCACATAGTCATTGATCAACAGATGCTGTTTCTTGCTCTTATACACATTAATATCCTACTCCTAAACATTACCTCCTTCCTACTCCTTCCTCTCAACTAACAGTGAAATCTCTTTGTTTACTTATTTAACCATGACCTAATCCTGCATGCTTCTGTCTTAGGTCCAAGCCTTCCTTCTAAGACCTTCTATTTGTTCAAGAAATCATTTTGTCATTGCTTGAGCTCATGTTCTCTTGTCCATTCACATGTAGACAACAAGTACAATTTTTTTCATACAATCCTAACACAATTGTTGGAGTTCCTGTCTAAATTGGATGTCTGGGACCCATAATAGCATCTCTGCCCCCAATAAGACCTCCTCATGTTGAAACTGAGCCTTTTTGTATAACTGTATATATTGCACTGAGTTTGTAAACATTGAAAGCCTATAGTTGACTACCAATAGATGTTAATTTGACCTGAAAGTCTCTCCAGGGGGTCAAGTCATATTTTATCATTATTAGATTCTATAGACAAAACCACTTGCCTTTAAAACTACCATTAGAAGAAAGATATCCTGATTTTCCCACTGTGGAACACCTAATCCTTAGCAGGCCTGGCGTGCCAACATGGCAGGCAGGCCCGAAGGCCTGATCCTCTCGTTCCGCCACACTCACACTCAGGGAAAGCTTACCCACAGGTGGTCCAGCAGGTGCTCCGAGGGTGACCTGCATTTATCATCCAATGAACTCACTTATCTCTGAGGACTTGGTGTCTTTTGGGAGTCACGCCTGTCATGGGGAAGACTGAGAACCCCTTTCAACGAAAACCTAATTTACTTAAAGAAAAGTGTGTGTGCCCCTTCAACAATCTTTTTGTGTACTATTCCATGGACAGGATGATGGAACAGACAATTTCAAGCCAAGGCACTTTTCTAAGACACCTGTCTGCAGATAACTGATCATGAAATACAAGTGTCTGGAACGCCCGGAAGAGGGATTGCGATGCACCCACCACGATAGGCTGGGGCAGAGATGGATGCTTGCTCACCGTGTTAGGCAAATTCTCCCTCCTCAAGGGAAGAAAGAGATTGTCAGGTCTAAGAAAGAGGACTCTTCTTGCCTTCCCCAACGTGACATCTGATTCATGTGCCAAGGCAACAAGAAAGATCATTCTCATTCCATAAAATGGGTTCGAGGAAATGTGAGGAGAGAAATCAACGTAAACAGTCATGAGCAATCTGCTTGTTTTGGAATTAGAATGCAGATATAATGGAATAAACTTAAAAAGCAAATCTTACTGCTATTTTCATAGTCGTTGATAATTGCATTGGTGCATATCTATATAACGTCAACTGTAATGACAGAGATTATGGATTGAATGCCTTCTATGTGCCAGGTAACATTCTAAGTTATTTGCATATCCTATCTTAGTTAATTTTGACAATGATACAATGTGGCAGGAATCACTTCGCACTTTATAGATAGAGAAACTGTAGTCAGTTCTCTGTGACTTGAAGGTTTATACTCTTAAATTTTGCTACAAATCTCATGCACATGTATGTCTGTATTAATACAGATTCTCATGTATGTTTGCAGATTGCACCCTGGGAGCTCTCAGATAATGCATGGATGCAGAAAGAATGGGACTGAATAATTGTGCACAGTGGCTGTCACCGAACCTTAGTGTAAAAATAAATAACATGAAACAAAACGATAATAGCTGAGTGCTGTGTCTACCCTTTGTCTCCTCCACCAACACCGTGGGATCCTGAAACTGACATGGGTTTGGTGCCTGGGTGTGTGCAGTCCTCATCCGTCCGAATGCCTAACACAGCATCCCTATCAAAAGCCCTTTGTGACAGGATCCTTTTCTGAAGCAGTGAGCGGAGGTAGAGATAAAAATGAACGTTTCCGTCCCAGCTTGTGCTAACTCTCACATTCACTTTTAATGAACAGGTCGGACGTGGTTCTACGCTTGTCTGCATTTTCTTTAGACCTCATTTCTCCCCTTCGGCTGTAATGAGAGGGGAAGAGAGGAGCGGAGAGCTGCTCCAAGTCCTGCAATAGTTCATAAATATCTCTTTAAATATGAAACTGTCTAAACCCTCAGTGGCCATTATTTATTTATGAAGCTCCTTATCCAAACTTCTCTCCGTATCTTGACCACTCTCTGAACTCACCCATGGTCTCTCAATGTGTCAAAAACAGAGCCAGCCTCCATCAGATCTCATCATCCTCTCTCCCCTCTGCAATCACCTTTGTGCTGGTGCAAGTTCTGTTTCGGACTATAATTCAGTGTAGTGTTCAATCTGCCATTGATTCCACTGTACTGTCTGCCCTGGAATCATGGATGAACATATGAACTCATCCTTAGAACATGCTTACATTCACAAACCAAAATCTTTTTATCCAGGAAGATAGACCTGCAAGTGAGTTCCCTGGCATCTACATAACAATACACTTCACTAACAAGTAAGCCAAGTAGATTAAAAAAATTGCTTAAAACAAAATTTTTTGAGCCATGGCCAGTGTGACTCAGTTGGTTGAGCATCATCCTGTATAACTAAAGGTCGCCAGTCCAATTCCCTGTCAGGGCACATGCCCAGGTTGAGGATTTGATCTCCGATCAGGGGTGGGTGCAGGATGTAACCAATCATTGTTTCTCTTTCACAACATTTCTCTTTCCTTCTCTCTTCCCCTTTTTAAAATCAATTTTTAAAAATGTATTTAAAAGAATTTTTTTGAAACACAGAAAACTATGAAGAAAAAACTTGTTTTTTAATTTTGTTTTTATTGTCTAAAGTTTTACATGTCTCCTTTTTCCCCAATTGAAACCCCCCTACCCCCAGCCAGAAGAAACTTTTAAAAATTCTGACGAATATGCTGATCTCCAAATAATACTTTTAAATACTTTGGTATGTTTCTTTGTGCATTTTGTGTGTTTATATTTTTTGCACAGCTTAGGTTGTACAAAATGTAACACTGTGAATTCTTCTCTTAATAGTGAAATTTAAGATTTTCACATAGGAATAAAAATATGTTCTAGTCATCATAAAAAAAGGAACACAGAGAAAATGTGCTTAATGAAACACAAACAAAATAACATAAAGAGAGGCTCAGATTCTCCTTCCAAAATTTAGTCTTGTGTACCCCAGCTTGATCCCACATCAAATAGCATTCTCTGTATATCTAATATAGTCTGGGTTGTCTGACTAGCTGAATGATGTCCCGTTTATTCCCATTTATATTATTTGATTAATAATCTTTATCAATATTTTGCTTGACTATAAGTTCCACAAAGAAAGGTACCATACTTGTTTTATTTCCTCTGAATATTCAGTACTCAGCGGGATGCCAGGCCCTTGGTAGAAGCTTGGGAAGTGTGTGCTGAATGAAGAAATGATTTGTCTCCTTTCCCTGTGTTAACCTCCGGTGAGAATTAGATGCCAATCAAGTGGCACTGGTATTAGACCTGGAGAGGAGGAAATAGGATGTTGCATTTTGTAGTCAACATCAGAGGGAAAGGGATTCCTATATAACTCAGCATTGCTGTTTTTAATTATTCTGCCTCTTTGGAGAAATAAATACTTACAAATCCTTTTGTGTATTTCAATACGTTTAATCTCTGAAAGATTGGCCCCAGTCAGGGAGCCCTTATAAACACGGTGAGCATTCCCAATGGCCTTTGGGGTAATTCTAAGACTTCTTCAAGGTTGGGCTGATGGTAATTAATACCATCCCAACAGTACACCTAAACACTTTATTATGCCTCAAAGGAAAAGACAGAAAGAAGCCCTAAACAAACAGAAAGCACATTAAATGACATCATTAAATGTTGGATGCTCCATTGAACTCTGTGAGATATTTTACAAACCTCGAAGACAAAAGTTCTACTCACAGAACTCCAGATGTGGAAAGAATTGTGACTCCTCCCCAGACACATTTACCAATTGATCTTTATTTTTTCCATGGGGAAAAAATACTAAATGGGGATAAAAATACTAGCTACCTCATACAGTTATTGTGGTGGTGAATTAATATCTTAAAGCATGAAGAACATTGCCTGGCCCAGAGCAAGTACCCTAAAATATTACTAATTCTGGCCCTGGCAGTTTCCTTATCCTATATAATAAAAGCCCAGCAACCAAAATGGTGGAATGCCCAGAATGACCAGAGACCAGACTGACTGCTGCCCCTCACCCCAGCCAGCCCTGTCCTCCAGTAGGGACCATCACCCTGATTGGGGTGTGGCCGGCCTGCAAACCGCCTGAGGCTCCTCTCCCCAGCTGGTCCCACCCCCTTGTGGGGACCCCTCCCCCCCAATCCGGGTCCCCCATCAGGGCAGGTTGGCTGGCCCCCACCTCTACACTGGACCTCTATCCTATATAATAAAAGGGTAATATGCAAATTGAACCTAACAATGGAATGACCAGAATGATTGCTTGACCAGTCACTATGAGGTGTACTGACCACCTCTCGGACCCTTTCCCCGGCTGGCAGGATCCAATTGCCTGATGGCACCAAATGAAGTATGAATGTGAGGTCTCATCTTCCATCCCCACCCAGACATGAATCCCCAGCATTAGAGTCTTTCCTAGATCCAGTGAGGCATTACTCTTAGGTTCCCGCTCATCTCTAGCATTGAATAAACACTTTGCTTGAGACACCTAAGGATTTCTCTTCTTACTTTCGAGCTTAGCCATGTATTTAAATTATATAATTTTCTAGCACTTCTATGTTAATGTGGGACAAGGAGATTTCACACATCGGATTTCACAAGCCTGCCCTATTAGGCAGAAAGAAGCCCTCCTGAATCTTTTCTTTGTGTCACATTTTTTGTGTAATTATATCCATGCTGGCTGCACAAGGATTTTTTATTTTGTTCCTTTCATTTAATGTCACAATAAAAATTATTAAAATTTCCCTTGATTATTAAAACTCTGTGTAAATGGAATTTTAATGGCTATAAACTATCCCATCAGACGGATGCACCCTAATCTACTTAAAATTCCCCCTTTGTCAGACATTGCGTTTTTCACTACACCGTTACTGAATGGGAAGTCCTATTGTCTTTTGTGTTCTAGGGAGAGAAGAGAGATGTTTCAGTATTTCAGTTTTAGAACAGATTTTTAGAACTGAGGGTTCAAGGAGGTGAAATGACGTGTCCACGGTCACACAGTCAGTCAGAGGCAGAAGAGGCATGCAGGGTGGCTCGACTCCTATTACACTAGAGCTCTTAGGAGCGACACTGACATGTACCATCCTCTTTTTAGCAACAAGGGGCTTGGATATCGTGTAATTGCAGCCACATTCTCTAAGATCCAGGTCTGTGCATGAGAATCGCCAGGTGGCTTCTCTGACACGAGGTTTTTCTGGAGTGCTGGCTGGCAGGCAGGACTGGCCGGCCCGTGTGCATCCCCAAAAACGTAAGACAAAATGACAGGCAGAGCTCCCTTAGTTTGAGCTTCAGAATATTCCTTAAGATCCAAGCCCCTCCTAACACACAAACACATACCATTTTACTCGGTGTTGTCTGAACAAACTTCCCAGTCTACCTTAGCTCCCTTCCCTCTCTCTGACGAATATCAGAGTGGTACAACTATAGATTTCTTCCCCTTTGAAAGTCTGGCATCTCAAAAACATCACACTCACCGAGATAACCTCATTTAATTCTATTGTCTCATTACATTTTATTTAAGCCAAACATAAAATAACCTTAAACACGTGTGATTATTTGTACAACCTCTCTACAATTCTATTTTCCCATGAAGACTTTCACTCTATTACTTGACACATCACGACCAACACTACTCCTAATACAATACATTCTGCTAACACATTAATACCCAAATTCGTATCAGATACTCTTGACCACCAATCTACATGCCCTGAGGGGAGACAGACAGTGCCTTATGTCATGAAGAGTAGTTTACTATTCTATGTCACTTACAACAGCCTACCTGTTGGCCCAAGTATTTGTGCAAAACCCAGCTGCCTTTCCTTCCTCTTTTGCTAAAACAGATGCTTTAGCTTAGTCCTGGGCATCTCATGACGTGCCAGCCTCCTCCCTGAAGTCCAGCCCAGCGACTGCCACACAGCGTGCCGTGGGTCTCAGAAGGACACAGCGAGCACGGCTAGGCCATTTCCACCACAAACAGCTGCTTGTTTGCTGTGGAGAAGAGAGGCCTCAGGGTTAGAAGGGACCAAACTGCTCAGCCTTTAATGTTTCTGCAAAATTATCTTGTTGACAAGTGCGGCATTATAAATTTGAATCCATTAGCTAAAAGGATCCATAAATATTTGAATAATGGCCTTTTTAGAGTTTTACCAGTCTATCAAACTTGTCACATGTCCACTTTTTATAGTTTTCTGACGCTGGAATGAAAAGGGCTGAGCTAAATCTTATGGATGTTTTCTAGATATAGGTATTTTATCCTGGCTTTCAGAATGAAAAACGCTTTGTCAAGTGGGAGTTGATTAACAAAACCTATTAGTATCTGCGGGTAGTGGCAGAGGAGGCTCTGTCCACTAAAACATGCTCCCCGTCCCAGGCAGTGGCATCTGGCGAGCAGGGGCTTCTGGTCCTAGCCTTGCAACCAGGACTGGCCAGATGATAAGTTCTGGCCAATCAAATGTACACAGATGTGACCTGAGTCACATCCAGTCCAGAGAGGAGTTTTATGGAGCTTGTGTATCTTCTCTGTTCTCTATCTCTATCTCTAACTCTGTCTCTATCTCTATCCCTATCTCTATCTCTCCAGCTATAAAATTTAGAAAGTGAGGATTCTGAGGTAGAGAATCATAGAGCCCTAAGCTAGAAACTTACATTCTGAGCCACTTCTGGGATAAAGTAATCCATATGTGAACCAGGGTTGCCAACATCCATCGGTTGCATACAGAAAAATGCACTGCTACTGAGTTCAACCGTGGACATTTTGAAATTGGGTTTAGCAGCTAGCAAGACCCAACTAGTAACATGACCTATCATAAGTTCAAATAACAAAGCGATTGATTTTTCCTCCGGAATTTGGAATTCCATATTTCTTTATAGCTGTTGTTGTTTTCAAAAGCCATCTCCTAAATACTGAAGTAGTGACCCCTAAGTGTGTTCCCCAAAGGTGGGCACAGCCTTGTTCTGTGGTGTTTCTGTCAGATGATGAGTTTACCAAGACTGCCTGTGGGGACACCATGGCACCTGGCAAACACACCAGGTAGGCATTTAATATCTTGTTATGCCACCTGCTTGTCTGATGTCTAGAGAATCGACATTCTGACCCCATCAGAGAGTTCATTCTCACACTGTTGCCTTGGTGGCATTGATGGTGAGTCATTATAAGCATTCCATCCACATTTCTAAGCTTTCTTAAGTCTGTCAACGGCTTCAGCAGTTCCCAATAGAGCTTCATCCCACAACCCCTCCTGAACCATCACCATCTTCAGAAAAACACTTTGGTGTTACCCTTGGTGTTTGTGGGACTATTTAAATAGTTTATACCCTATGGAGCTTTTACTACGTGCCAAGAACTATGCTCGATGCTCCATCAACATTATTCCTGCTAATTCTTATAGCAACCCTGTAGGATTTATTGCACTATCTCCAGGACACTGAGAAGTAGAGGGGTTAACCAACTTGCCAAAGGTTACACAGCTTGTAAGTGGTAAAAACATGGGTTTCAACCCAAATCTGCCTTGTTCCAAAGCCATGTGCTGTGGGAACCTCACAGGAAACATGGTGAATGTCCACATGAAAAGTTGATTTTATAATTCAGGGTTGATTTTATAATTCTCAACCTTGGCTTATTGAACTTTGGGGCCAAATAATTCTTTACTGTGGGGCCATCTTTGCATAGTGGGGTGTTTGGCAGCACCCCTGGCCTCCATATCCTCGATGCGAATAGCACCCTCCCTTGTTGTGACAACCAGAAGTGTCTCCAGATATTGCTAAGGGTCCCCGGGGGACAGTATCACCCCCAGTTGAAAACCAGCATCATAGCCTAATGTTAAAAATAGATTTTCATCTCCTGCAGAGTTGGTGCAGAGACTTCTTTCTGAAAGAAAATTATGTAAGTGACCATGTCTATATTTTCACTGTGGCTGCCAAGAAGCTCAAAGAAAAAATCAGTTTAGACTCTAGCGAATAGGAGTTCCCAAAGTGCTGAACAATTTCCATTTATCATCTATAATTCTTGATGTATTCTCTTTCCCTCTGCTTTCTTTACTTCCCTACCTGCATGTCCCATCCTAGTATGTCATCTTCTATTTGAAATACTTTCCAGAAAATCCAAGGTTAAATATAAACACATTTTTACACTGATTTTGAAATCAACTTGCTTGATTATTTGGTGAAGGCTGGATTTTTCTAGGAATAATACATATTTCTGTGTTTTTTTAAAATATTTTCAAGAATTCTTTCTGATGTTAAAAAACTCAAAATTGGATTAAGAAATTGAACTTTATTGGCATTTTCTGGCTCCAAGAATCATAATTTGAAATGGGTTCAGGAATAATAGAATAATAGAAATAATTTTTTTAAAAAGTTAGAAAAGCTTTGTAAATAGTTTTTCCCCACATTTTCCCACTATAAATGCTGAAAATTATTATTTCATTAAAATATTTTTATTACTCAGTTAATAAGGAGAATTTTTTATGGTAAAGATGCTTTCCTAAAGTTTTTCTGTGACTCCTGTTCAAAACTGATGCTCAGCGACAGCTTCTACCAGTGGAGAGACTCCTCTTTAGAATTCTACCACATGTTTTCACAAATGAATTTTCCAGTCTGTCAATTACTGAGGAGATAAAAATTGGGGCCAGAACAAAGGATGACTCAGAGGCTCATTTGGAAATTTGGGATTTCTGGGTCTGCTTTGACAGATTCAGAAGAAGAGGCAAAACATTTCCTGTAAATACCATCACCGGGATGGATTCTCGTTCTCTCATTCCCCCATCAAACAGAAACCTATACTGTGCCTTGAGTTGAGCCCCAGAGAAATTATCAATATTCACACATCTGGCACAAATCTGTTGGAAGGGAAAAAAACAATATTATGCCATCTGTATTTCTTCCATCGTTTTACAGCACAGCTCCAGCCTCTCACAGTCATTTTGTCACACAGTCTTGTAAATATAAAGTTATATTACTCCTTGGCTTGTTTGAGGACGCTGTTCATCATAAAGGGAAGATGAGGAGATGATGTCACTGCCAGGAAAAAAAATAAAGACACAGCTCGCCTTTCCCAATCCCCCACCTTCCCTGGAGTATGGAGGAGCCAAATTTCATCAAGTTTGGCACAGTTGTAGGAATTAACATGACTGAAATGTATGCCAGATTTCAAAACAATTTCTAACAGTTTCTGTGAGACCGTGTAAGCAACTGAAAATTGACATGTTGTGTTGTGCCCGAGTCAGCCAACTGCTGTCACTGCATAATTAGATTTTCCTGCATGAGAGGAGAGTTTCCTTTAAAAAATTATGAAATAAGGCAGAAGCTAATAGAGAGTATAAGAGGGTCTGTTATTCGCAAAGAGGTAGCCTTCCACCACAGGATGATTTTGACCACACACTCACGTGCACCCAGGAGAGGCCTGTGGCCGTAGCTTTCTGTGCTTCACATGCATGCAATGCTCTTTGCAAAGGGAAGTGGGCTCACAGCGCAGGCCAGATGGAAGTGGGCCCACTTGGCTGCTCAAGGAATGGCTGAAACCCAGAACCAAGAACAGCTATGGAGCTAGTGAACGTGTGGTTACTTCCTTCTGACACGGGATAAGAGATGTGGCGAACTGCTCGGTGCCCCCAATATTTATTCTCCCCTTTGTCAATTGTGACAGTAGTTTTTGTTCATCACAAGGCCACCCAGCTAAAGACTACATTCCCCAGGCTATCTTGCATGTCAGTGTAACTGTATAATTGGGTTCTGGCCAATGAGACAGGAACAGAATGAACGTTTCCAAATTCCATGTCATGCCCTTCACAGGAAAGGTGGGTTCCCTCCATTGTCTCCCCTCCCATCCTCCTGAGGGCAGGAGTAGAGGAGTGGCCATAAGCCATCTTTGACCACATGGATGAGGGCTGCACCCTAGATGTGGCAGAACATAAGCTAAAAAGAGTCACATCCCTGACATGTTTGAGTTGCAGGCTGATCTTGAACAGCCTCTGGAGTATTGCATAAGAGAAAGGCCAGTTACTGTTCTGATTCAAGCCATTGTAATTTTGGATCTGTTCTAATAGCAGTCAAGTGTCTAGTATTGGTTAGGTTGCATTTTCTGCATCCTAACCAATACTAGACACTTGGAAATGACCTTCAGAGTTTATCAGAGCCAGGTGTTTCTAGGCAAGAGAGTGTTTATACACCAGGACTCATGTATCTTTGCTTCCCAATCATCGTCTTCAAAATAGAGACCTTTCCCCAATGATCTTATCTTTATAGAAAGGCAACATGTGACTCAAATCATTCATTCATTTCTTTAGAATCAGGTTATTACAATTAGTAGCCTTTTACAAATGGAGAAAATGTAGCTTAGAGATGTGAAGTAACTGGACTTAAATTACTTGGCAAATAATTTCTGGGTTTTTTTTTGTTATTGTTTTGTTTTGTTTTACATAGTATTCTCAAGTGGAATAAGTTCTTAGCATACAGAAAGGCATATAACAATCATTTGTTAATGACTACATCATTGAAATAAAGCAGTAGAATCAAGACTAGAACTCAAAGCCAGTGATTTTAAATTCTACGTAATCTTTGCTCCCTGATTATGTTTTAAATTAGGCCTTTTAGAGTTGGATTTCTGAGTTAAAATTTCAGCATATTTATAAAAATAATAATAATTAAAAAATTTAAAAATAAATTTGACATCAAGATTTTTGTGTATGGTCAATAACAGAAACCCTTAACTCAAATTGGCTTAATCATTCATGAGGCCTTCTTGGCTTATGTTATTGAAAAGTCCGCTGGCAAAACTAGTTTTGTTCTGGCTTGATCCTGGGACTGGACAATGCCCCCATTATGCTGTTCCCCATTGCTCAGCACAGTCTCCTCCAAGCTGGCTTTACTTCCAGGCTCTATCTGATATCAAAATGGCAGCCAGCCTATATCTCACTCCATTTAATTCCAACAGAAAGGAGCCCTAGTTTATGATTATTTTATGGGCCTGTCAACTAACAACTTTAGCCTATAGGGTTCAGAGTTCTGATTGGCCAGGTATGAATCACCCCTTTCATCTCAACCTGGCCACAGACTCTAAGAATAGAGGCCAACCAGAGTGTCCCCCAAAAGAACAAGAAATGGATATGGGCTAGGCAGCAATAACAAGTGCTTGCTGCAGGGCTCCTTATATACTCAAAGCTGCCCCATCATAGAAATCTAAATTTATATTTGATTACTTCCCTTCCAACGTTGGCCTAAACTATTGTTATTTCTCCAGTCTTTTGCACATACTCAGAAATATGTATACACACACACACACACACACACACACACACACATCCCTCTGCCTACTGCTGTTCTAATTTTCCTAAATACCACTTATCTCCTGGAGCAGCTAGCACCCTCCAGGGCCAACGCTGCACCACAGTGCTGGACTCAGACCACCAGGATTTGTAGCCCAGGTCTGCCCAAAATTGTAAGACTTTGAACAAATAACCTTTGAATGCCTTGATATCCTTATCTGAAAATGTAATCACATCTCAATTAATTCATAGAGTTGCTGCGAGGATTCATTAAAGGATGCATACAACACACTAAGTTCAGGTTCTAAACTCACAGTATTTGCTACTAGTATGGGTGGTGGGTCATGCAGGCCACCATCTTAGTCCTCCTTTCTCTAGAGAGCCTAATTTCTCTGAACAATCTGACCTAGACTGCCCTTATTTGAGCTTCCACAGTACTTGCAGTGTTTATTGGCCCTGAGGTTGGTTATCTGATTTCCAATAGTCAGATCCCTATGAGGTTGTCCCCATCCCCATGCTGAAATTCTAACCCCTCCTAAAATGTCTTTCACAGTGGACACAGAGTCACACAGACCAGGGTCTAAGTCCCAGCTTTGCCACTTACTATCTGTGATCTTGGACAAATTATTTAAGTTATATGAACTTCACTTTTCTCCTTTGCAAAATACAATTGATGTCAAACATAAACAAGGCAATATAAATACAATACTACAGTATGGCTCGTAGTAGGTACTTAATAATGGCAGCCATTATTTTATGTTACGTGTATTTTTAACCAGTTTCAATTTTTCACCTTAGTTGTCCTAAGAGGTGATCATAGGATGAGTTTACTTGATTTAAAGTCCCACCTTTCCTATGCTTGATAGGATCAATCCCCAGACATATTTTGCAAATACCATTAGTCTAGATGGTCATATCAAAGTAGAAGGCATACCCAGATTTTGGCTAAGAAAATTTCAGCAGTCAAATTCAAAGCAAAGATAATAACAGAGAATTAAGAAATACTGGTTCCTATTGTGAACTGAAAATTCACTGGACATTAATTTGGTCTCATATCTCATTTGGTCTCCCAACAACCACCACCAATACATAGTGGTTTAAAATAACAGCCATGTAATATTGTCACAATTTGGTGGTTTGACTACAGTTTCTCTGGTGGTTTTATTTAGGCTCACTCATGCAACTGCATTCAACTAGATGGGCAGGTTGATGAATATTCAATATGGCTTCACTCACGTCTTGCAGGCACTGCTGGCTATCAGCTAGAGCCCCTTGGTTCTCTTCCATGTGTTCACTCCTGTAAGCCAAACTTGCTCTCTTTTAATGTGCTGGTCTCAGGGCAGAGTTCCAATGGGACAGTCTGCAATGGGCTAGTGCCCTCGAGCCTCAGCTTGCGCAGCTCATCCCAGTGAACAGTGATGTTCCATTGGCCAAAGCAAGTCACATGACCAAGGCCAGCGTTCACCTGGACAGGGACTTAGACTCTGTCTCTTAATAAGAGGTGAAGCAAAGAATTTGTGGCTGTTTGTAACCTGTCACAGAGACTTTAAATAGGGCAACACGTGGAAACCAATAGGCAGAGTTAAGAATCAAATTCAGGTCTGAATGCCCCTATGCTCCCAGTAGACCACAATGTCTCAGAATAGCCCAAGAATGATGATTTTTCATAATCACTTAGATTTATGCTTTTCATCTTGTAACACACATTAGAGTCCCTACCACATAACTGGCATGGTTTCTAGCTCTGGGGTAGAGCATTGTACAAGACAACCAAAGACGGCCTTCAGAAAGCGAAGAACACGTAATAATGTCAGATTAATGGGGATGAGGTTAACAGAAGGAGGGGGGAACGTTTAGATTGATTGGTCAGGAAAGGTCTCTATTGGGAAGCCTGAAACAAGAATTGGGAGATGAAGGCACGAAGGGTCTAGGAAATGTAAAATCCCCAGGCACAAAGAAGCTTGGTGTCAGGAGGACAGAAATAAACCGTGTGGCTAGAGCAGAGAGACCAAGAGATAGGCTGTAGGGGAGAGCACTGTGAGTGGTGGAAAGAAATGAGCTTATGGGAACTCAGAGGCCATAGAAAGGTACTTAGATTTTATTTGAATTGAAACAGGAAGCAATTGGAGCAGCCTGAGCAAGGGGGTTGACGTGATCTAATTTACATCTGACCTGGGTAAAACTTGTAAGACACCGCAGTTCTAGCTGCTATGAAGTATGCAGATTACAGAGCAGCAAGCCAGGAAGCTAACTCAACTGGAGGGCTATATGCTTAGAGTGACAATGGCCTTGGAGGGGAGAGGAGGTTCTGCCTTATGCTTTGGTCTGTGGGCTTATAAGACTTTTTGATGGATCTCTCATGGGATAGAGATTAGTAAAGGTAGAATACTACAAATAAGAGTTGAGAATATCAGTAAATGCCACTCACTGGGGCTAGAAAGGGTGAGTCTAGTTCATTAAGAGACTGAATGTCTTCGTTTTGTCTTGTTTTCAAAGAGCATGAATAAGAATCTTTTTTTTATTATTATTATTTTCAAACTCATACAGGTGTGGTAGGTGACAAGGACATATGCTTTAATGATGAGCAAAGGGAGGAGCAGGAAGTTGGAAATGCGTACTTACTGGTTGCTGAGAATGCTTTATATCCATTATTCCCAATCATGTTCTCTGATTAGAATGGAGGCATTCACCTGTAAACTAATAGGTAATCAAATCTAATAATAAGAAGAGATGTTTATATGAATACTTAGTTGATGATACATCCAAATAGTACAATAATCATGGAAACAGTATGATTACTCAATAAAATTGAGACACAGTAGTTTCTCCTGATCTCCTTTCCAATCCTTTATCTCCCCAGACCTTTACTCAGTTATTTTCTGATGCACATTGTCCCGTGAGTGGAGTGAACATCTAGCCTTTTATGTACACTTATTCTCAAAATATCTAAATCAACCCACATCATTCAGGAGGCAACTGCATCTTGTCAAGGCAGCAGACCTAGATCCCCATCTTGCCTAATAAATTACACCCTGAAACTTAATTCCCTGTTGTCTGCATATTTTTTCTGCATAAAGCTCCCCCAAACAATAAATCATCTTTCTGTCTTGCCCATCATGTATGGGCTCATTACTTCACACATCATAATTATAATCAACGAACAAAACTCAGGGGAAAAAATCTGAACAATGAAATGGTACTTCTTTTCTTAACATCAGTGCAACTCTGTATGATTAAAGCTTGTAATAATATAGATGGGTGCTTTGGATAATTTCCATGTAGCTCTTCTAAATTTTGCAGATATTCTTAACAGGTCCAGCTACCGAAGGAGAAAAAAATACCTCTTTTTGCCTTTAAGACTTTGAAGTCTGATTTTTTAAGTGCACAGATAACTTTAATACCTAAATTGAAAAATGAGATGAATATCCATAGGGAAAAAGGAGCTTATTGCTGCCTCCCTGAAGTTCATCAAATGTTGTCACATATTTCTCTAACATTTTTGACTAGGTTAAGTGCAAATTTAGGTGAACACACTCTTCTCAGGGTTCGTGGCAACAGAAATACAACATGTATTTTAAGATTAATGAGTGTAGCTCTGTAGCTTCTGCAATCTTAAGCAAATGGTGCTACCTGGAGGCAGAGGACTGGGCAAAAGGACCATTCTTTCATGACCTGGTTGCCGCTAACTTTCTAAGTGCTCACTTCACACTCCTCCTTAAGTATATCTGTGGCACAGAATAAGTTGAAATCTCCATTCTAAGAATTTAAATCCTCAACAATAATACATATCCCCCTCCATAATTATGGAGAACATATAAACTAAGAATTAAGCAAATGGGTGAACCTTAATAAAGCTCAGCTTTGGTCTCATCAATTAAGTTATTATATCCATTGGAAAATCAATGTGACAATTCACAAGGTAACTAAAACACAGCCATGAATATAAGTCCAAATTCTGGTTCAGTGTGTGGTTTTTGACAGCACTGTCTAATTCATTGACAGTAGACCAGATCCCCTGACCAACCTCACTTTTTATTTCATGGTTATCATGGATGCCATGTCATGTGGCTATCAGGGAAATGCTGGCAGTAGCTCTTAGGCCATGATGAAACCTGTCTAGACTATGGAGCTTCTGAAAAGTTGACCTTAAATACCAGACTGCCTCTGAGAGGGCTGACTATGAAAAATGTGAACATTAACCAATAAAGAGAAAATGATGAGCATCTTACTTTATATTATAAAATACTTCCCTAAGTCTTTGTCTCCTATTTGCTATGTGAGTATGAAGTTTAATTACTTTCTGCCTCAGTTAACTTACTTGCTAAATTATGGGGTTGTAGTAAGGATTCAATGAGTTAACACTTGAAAAATGCTTAGGGCGGTATTTGGTAAGTGTTAAGTATTAGTGCTGTTGGAGCTGCTGTAATTATTATTATTTCTTCATTTAGTGAGCTTTTATTCATCCTTTCTGGCTCAGCTATTTAAGTTTTTAAATAGTTTTAAACAAATTCTAAAAACAAGCTGAAAACTGACTGGATATGTGATAATATTAAGCAATTATTAATTACCCAAGCTGTGATAATGCTTATTCTTAAGAGTCCTTTCCTTTTGAAGATATATACTGAAATAGTCACAGATGAAATTATGACATGTCTGGGATTTTTTTCAAAATAATCTTGGGTGGGTAGAAATTTAGATAAAACAAGATAGAATAAGAGTTGAAGACTGTTGGGGTTGCATGCAGGTTTGTGCCACTATTGTACTTTAAGTGTGTTTACTATTTCTTAATTATACAAATAAACAAAAGGTGAATAACTCCCTCTGTTGCAAAAGATGGAATTATATTTCTTCTGTTTCCCCTAAGATTGACAACTGTGAATTTTTTATTTTTTATTTTTGTTATCTGTGAGAGCAGATATATTTCTTTGGACAATGTGTTTATTCATTATTTATTGGATTATATATTTGTGTTTGTGAATCCCTTATATAGGATATACATAGGTCATAACACATACTTTCAATGGTTAATTTTTCAGCCAAAAAACAGAGTTATTGTATGTATTTTGTAGTAACTATAACACTAATAATCATATTAATAATAGCTAATACTTAATGAATGCTTATTTCCTTGCCACTATGAATGTTAATTTATGTGGAGTTACTTCACTTCTATTTTGCAGAACTTTATGGGGTGAGGCACATGTTCTAAAACATCACAGTGATGCAATTATCAACACAGAAGCTAAAGTTTAGTGGGGTGAAGTACTGTACTCATGATCACATGGTCAACAGCAGAGCCAAAGCTAACCCCAGATCTTTCAGACTTCAAAACCCAAGTCCTTAACCTCTACCATCTGGCACTTTTCTTTATGGGTCAGATACAGTGAGTGACTCAAAATAAGAATAAAATATGACCCCTTTCCATAAGAAGCATTATAAAGACCTGAAAGTAAGTCAAATGGCTACAGAGAGATGGATGGGAGTGGAAAAGATTTCCTGGACACGTGGAGATGATCACTGGCGAGAGTGACTGAGTTCAGACAACTGTGAGAACAAGTCAAAACAGGAAAACAAGACAACCAAAAGCCTAGAGCAAAGATTCCTACCCAGTGGTCCCGCCAAACCTTTTGTTTGATCTGCATAAGGTTCAAAATATTTCAAAGAGCTTGCCAACATTCAGAACTCACAAAACTCCACATATAAATCTATATTTTTGGTGTTTAAAATAAATCAGAAGGTTTGCCAATGCTGGGGTGATGTTTCTATGTAGTCATTATAAGTTCTGAGGCAGGGGACAGGTTTGCTGAATCCAACGTTTTGGGGAGTATCAGAGAGCCTGCATTTAAGGGAGAAGATGCTAGAATCAGAAATGCTTTTTATGTCTGGGTCAAAATAATGAGGTCCTGGTCATCTTAGAGGCAAAGGGAATAGAATGAACAGGGGAGAGGGAATTTGTGAATAGAAGTGACCACATAACTTAGTGACAGCATGACTTACGGAGAAAAGGTAAGTGACTTAAACCAAGTTATAACTGGTCAGGTTATTTAACCTCCATGACTAGAGGACTGAGAGGTTATGAGAGGGACCTTTGCTGCATCAGGATCATTAGAAACCTGGGGAAATATTGATTTTATATTGGAATATATTGGGAGATAGTGATCAGCACAGAAAATGATTTAAAATAAACAATGTAGAATCCATTTTATTCTTATAGATACCTAGAGAGAAGGAAACAGCACTTGTGTAAGAGGCAGATAGTGGGAAACTGTTCAGTTCTAGACTGATTGTTTCCAAAGAACAAGACCCGGATATGGTCTTCCTCCACCCAGGGAAGAAATGTACAGTGAGGTCAGAGGAAAGTGGCACATAACGAGCTATAGATGCTCATGACCAGTGTCCACCTGATGAAGCCAGAGCAAAGAAATAATTATGTGTCCAAAGGAAATTTCTTGAAAGTATCACGTCTTGAACCATATCATAAAGGAAGAGTGGTTACAGCACAAGAATGCAGAAGCAAGAGAACAAAGTTTGCACTGATTCAACCAGTATTTGAAGAGTGCCTGCTAAGTAAAAAACGCACACAGTGTGTCTCACCATTGTTTTATTCTTTTTCATAACACTTGGCAATGCCAGATACAACGTGGTGCATTAGATATGTGTTTGCTTGCTTGTTTTCTGTCTCCTTCTGGACCATGCCAGCTCCCTAAGGGCAGGGACTTCATCTCTTGTTTAGCAGGATATCCCAAAGCTTTGAACCTTCCGGAAGCACAGTAAGTTCTCAGTAAATGTGGTTGGAAAGTGTGCATCCTTACCAAGCTCACAGCCCAACGTGGGCAGAGAACTGAACAGTGTGAGTGTACGCGGGCAGGAGAGCACAGAGATAAGGCCCTGGCAAGTCCTCAGAAATAAGACCTGTTGCAATGCCCCTGCCTCACAGAAGGAGAAAATGGGAGCTCATTCTCTTTGCATGATTACTAAATAGATTTCTCTGGAAGGCATGCAACCCAAAGCAAAAAGGATGAGGAAATTGCTTCATTTTTCCTTTTCTCTCCAGCTAACACACATCTTCTACAAAGAAAAGTGCTGCACACAATTTAGTGGTCCCTGGTGCCACTTAAATGGGGGTGGGGAGCAACAAGCTGGAGATGAGAGTGACCATGTAATTCATGGGCTGCACAGGGGTCATCTCAACCTTGGTGACTTAAGACACTGGATGAGATTTTAAAGTGTACGTATGTGTGCGTGTGTGTGTGTGTGCACACGCACGCGCGTGCACATGTGGGTGTGTGTATGTTCACTGAGAGCGCATTCCCACCCTTATGAAGAGAATCAGAGGACAGCCACTATACACCTCACCTCTGCCCGCACACTGGGCAGCAAGGCAAACACCAGAACCCACCTCATCCAAATGCTTCCGTGGCAAAGCAGCAAGAACCTGTCAGCGATGCTGACTTCTCCATAGGGGAAAGGACCTAAATTAGACTTCCGTAAAAAGAATATCACATATTTATTTCCACAATAACACCCAGGAAAAATGTTAGTCAAGAGGCAAGCAATTGGGTGAATAAATAAGCTTGTCTTTGTTCTCATCAATTAAGTTATTACATCAGTTGGAAAACCAGTGAATTATAATACAGATGTTTAATGAAACACTGCTGAGCCTATAAGTCAAACTCTTATTTTGTGGTGTGATTTTGGCTGCATGGTTTTGTGTGTGTTAAACCGTATTTATTAGCTGATACCCATTATTATTTTGAGCAAGGTATAATTCAGTTGTCAGGCTCCATCGCAGGCAAGGAGATTTAATCAGTAAAAGCCGCTTTGCTACTGAGTATAAAACAATGTGGGTTTCAGGAAGCAATCACGGCAGTGTGAAAAAATGGGATTAATTAGTATTGTATAAGAACAGGCAGCATGCTCATTAAAACCTTGTGAGGTGGCTCTTGATAAACTGCCACTTGATAGGGCCGCATTAATGTGACAAGGCAAAGACTTCATTTTCAAATCCTTCCTGATTGTATCTCGCTTTTAAGTTACCTGGGATGACCCTCCTTGGCATTCCGAATGCAAAGATCAAAATGACTGCCAGGCCTGGGCTGGGGAGGCACCTGGGCCCCCGGGACACCCAGTGTGGACAGGGAGGCGGCAGAGACAAATTTTTTTGAACTAGCAGTCAAACAAGAATCAATATCTGTAAATGAGGCTGCACCCCGGGTGGCGGTTTTGCATTCTCACTCGGCAGGTCGGGCAGAAACTAATTTGACAATTGGCAACCCACCTTAATGAAGGCCACGTACAGATCCCCTGTCTGTTTGTTTACCCGATGCTGGTGGTGTTGGAGATGTCCAGGCAGAGGAAGCAGGGACTGCAGAGAGCGGTGGGCAGGTGGGGACTGCTGGAGGGGAGGAGGAGAAAGGCAGGAACCCAGAGAGGGAGAGCCTGCGCCCGCCAGCACCCCTCAGTGCCCATGACTGAGGCTTTGGGCTTCCCAAATGCCTCTCTTGGTTCCTAAAATGCATCGTTATTTTTTTGTTTTGTTTTGTTTTATTTTCACAGTGAAAGCATCTGCACATGAGAAAAAGCCCCGTGAGCACAGTGTGCTTTCGTAAGGAGTGTTGTTGGATGGACTTCAGACCCGTTTCCCTCATGGGTGTCCAATCTGATTGTCTTTCAGACCTGCAGCTCTGGGTGCTGTCTTCATGCTGAAGTCATTTTGCAGGGAGGAGGGCAGGGGTGGGGGAGGGGGAGGGCTCTGCTGAAATACCTTCTGAGCAGTTCACTGGGTTCATCATTCCCTCGAAGGATGTCTCTGGCTGCTGGCTTTAGCTAACAGGGCTTGTAAGGCGACTCTACATAGAACAGGTATTTGTTAGGAGGTTTATTTCTAGGACCAAAAAGACTGTTCAGAACGCCCCACCCTCACCACACAACTGTCACATATATAAAGCCTCACTGACATATTAAAAGAATGCTTTCTACCATGAAGCTCAAGTATCCGCTCACAGTGATAGCTTGTTTGCGATTGAACTTGGGTAATTCCACTGCAGCTTGCAGATTCCAGGCAGAAGTCAGACTCCCTGAGCAGGTCGGATGGGATTAAGAACACTGCTTTATCCAGTGATGTGCTGCAATACTGTTCATTTAAACCCTAACATCTCACTGTTGTGGTCCAAGCTGCATGATGTAATGCAATATGACAGCCATTGAATTAATAGAAAATGGAATTCGGCTCTCAAAATTTCACACAAAATAAAGGCACAAAGACAGACAAAACTAAAAGGAGAAAGACAGACAAGTAAACACCTTTAATGTGATTTCTGTGGCCGCAGGAGCCTGCCTCTATGGGAAAGCATCCGGAGTATTACACAGCCCCGCCGTCATATTTGTTCCTTGGGAAGACCATGTGGTGAGCATGTTCCTATTTTGTTTCTTTTATTTCAGCAAGTGAATTGAGTGGAGGGGATATGCCAGACACCCCAAAGGTGCACGCATCGCCATTTATGCATAACACAGTGAGAGGAAAAGCCCTGCCCCCTCCGCTGGATGAGCGCCTCCCTCGAAGACCCACGCACCCCTTCAAGCCAGCAGCCTGATTTATAAGCCTGCCCGGCGGAAGAGGTGAGCTGCGTAATTTAAATCACTAGATCTCGCTAATGAACTGGGCCGGAGAGAAAGCACTTTCCACTGTAAAGGCTCCATTTCACCTTCCTCATGTCCCACGTACTTGATCTCCAAGTTTCTACATTATTTATATAAAAAGGGAAATGGTTCTCCTGGAGAAAAAGGAGTGAGCAAAGACTGTTAAAGGTGCAGTTAAAGGAGCCCCCACATGCCAGAACCGGTTTGGCTCAGTGGATAGAGGGTCCCAGGTTCGATTCCGGTCAAGGGCATGTACCTTGATTGTGGGCACATCCCCAGTAGGCAGCTGATCAATGTTTCTCTCTCATTGATGTTTCTAGCTCGCTATCCCTCTTCTTTCCTCTCTGTAAAAATATTTTGATCGCACCCTCGCTCAGGGCCACACATTTGGCAAATAAAAATACCGAATGCCCAGTTCAATGTGAATTTTATCTGGGAAAGGAGGCCTTCCTATCCCAGGGACAGCCTTAGGCCCGACGTCAGGGGAAAATGCTCCATGAGCCTGGGAAACTGGCCCCAGAGGCTGCAGATAGAAGCCTCTGGACCCCATGCTCCACAGATAGAAGCCTCTGGACCCCATGCTTCTCAGTGGAGCATTTTCATTCAGCAGATTACTATAGGCTTCACTGAGCTTTGAAATAAACCTTCGGTTGCTTTTCCCACACGGGTAAGCAAGCTTTAAATGATGTTTCCTCCATGTTAACCTCAAAAAGACTTTCCCACTGTTGCATTTTGTATAAAGAAAATACATACTGGTTCTCACACCTACAAACTCCAGGAACCTCTCAACTACCACCACCAACTATCTTCCTCTCTCTCCATAGACTGCAAATTCAAAAATAGGGATCTTATCATTTATCCCAGTGGTCGGCAACCTGCTGCTCGCGAGCCACATGCAGCTCTTTGGCCCCTTGAGTTTTTAGCAAAGGCCAGCTTAGAAGTACCCTAATTAAGTTAATAACAATGTACCTACCTATATAGTTTAAGTTTAAAAAATTTGGCTCTCAAAAGAAATTTCAATTGTTGTACTGTTGATATTTGGCTCTGTTGATTAATGAGTTTGCCGACCACTGATCTATCCAAAGGAACTGAAGACGGGTATTCACACCAACATCTGTGCTCACAAACATATGTACTCACTTGTCCATAGCAGCTCTAGTCACAACAACCAAAGGCAGAAGCAACCAAAAGGGCCACCAGCTGATGAATGGATGATGAAACTGTGGTCTATACTTACAATGGGATATGATCCAGCCATGGACCTTGAGAACAAGATGCCCAGTAAGAGAAACCAGACATAAAAGGTTGCATCCTATATGACTCCATTTCTATGAAACATCCAGAATAGGTAAGTCTATCCTATGTAATAAAGAGCTAATATGCAAATGGTCATCACACCCTCACACCATCATGCTGTAATGGCTCAGACACTCAACACTGGGGAGAGAGGAAAGGGAACCAGCCAGGCACAAATGAGCTCATGAGAGAGGAATGGGGACCAGCCAGGCTGCGGCCCGGGAGAGGGATAAGCCGCCCATGCCACAGTCCTGGGCGCCTGTGGCTGTAGCCCAGGCGAAGTGCCATCCCATGGTCTCCTGCAGATGCAGCCGGCCCAGGCAAAGCTGACCTGGGTCCTGGGTGCTTGCGGGTGGCCAGAGGGAGAGAAGACCGGGTCCTGGGTGCCTGCAACCAGCCGGAGGAGGAAATCCTGGGTCCTGGGTGTGGGGTGTGGCAGAGGCAGGTAGGGGCTATCAGGCTGGTAGGGGAACAGTTAGGGGTGATCAGCAGGCAGACAGGCAAGTGGTTAGGAGCCAGCAGTCCCAGATTGCAAGAGGCAGTTGGACTTCCCTGGAGGGGTCCAGGATTGGAGAGGGTGGAGGCCGGGCCACGGGAACCCCCCCCAACCCCTGCATGAATTTTGTGCACTGGGCCTCTAGTAGAAACATAAAATAGATGAGTTGTTGCCCACAGCCAGGAAGGAGGGGCCAGGGAGGACAGGGGAGTGACTGCTAGTAGGTGCAAGTCTCCTGTTGGGGTGAGAAGGATGTTATGGAACTAAATGGGGGTGGTGTTGTGCAGCATTGTCAGTGTATTAAATGCCAGTCAATTGTTCACTTTAAAATGGTTAATTTTACATTATGTCAATGACACCTCCACAAAAATAAACAAATAAATGACCCAACAAAAAATTTATTGATCTTAATGAGCAAATGGAGTTTGCTACTCTCCCTTTGAACTCCTTTTGGGCTTATTACCAGCTACAAAAAGGCTTTCTCATTCCATAAAGTATACCAACTGAGAGAAATTGCCACATAAGGAATTAGCTAAACTAATATGAATGAAGACCTGTAGGCAAGAGTCACAGGTAAGCTATGCCGAGCCTTTACGTAAATTAGGAAAAGGTGTCCCATCTGGGGCTGCTTGATGAGCTGATCCCCGCTAACCACCCAAGCAGGGCCCCTACGGGCACCCCAGCCTTCGCTCTCATAGGCAGCACCCTGCCCGCAATAGGCCATGTACTGTATGGAATTGTAATGGACCTTATGGGACTTGAGTGTAATAATTCAACAGTCCTGCTGAAAATCCAGACTCATTTGGGTCTCTTATCAGCTCTGTGAACTTAGGCTATTTTTTCACCCCTGTGACCTCAGTTATTTTTTTTACCTTTTAAACAGGAATAATAATATCTGTCTCCCAGAGCTGTGGGGGATGGGACAGAATGGTTGTGTGCTTAAAGCATTGAGCACAGTATCTGACACCCACCAGATTGGCTAAAATTAAAGACTGGCAATCATAAAGGCTGATGACATTGAGGGACAACTGGGCCCTTTCACGTGTCTTATGGGAGTGTTACTGTACCCATGTCACTGCTATGGAAAACCATTCAGCACTTTCTCATAAAGTTAAATCCATCTACATTATGACTCAGCAATTCCACACCTTGGTCATTACCCAAAATAAATTAAAGCTTATGTTTATAAAGAGAGCTGTACAAGAATGGGCACTGCTGCTTACTCACACTAGAAAAAAATAAATGGAAGCAACCCAAGTAACCATCAGCAGCAGACTGGATAAACATAGTGTGTGTTCATATCCTATATAATAAAAGCCCAGCAACTGAAATGGTGGAAAGACCAGAATGACCAGATATCAGAACAATTGCGGCCCTTGGCCCAGCCAGCCCCGCCCCCCAGCAGGACCCCCACCCCGATCAAGGGCATGGCTGGCCTGCAAATGGCCCGTGGCCCCTCGTCTGGGCCAGCCCCACCACCCAGCAAAGACTCCAACCCCAATCTGGGGCCTCCATCAGGGAAAGCCAGCCTGCCCCCACCCATGCACCGGGCCTCTATCCTATATTATAAAAGGGTAATATGCAAAATGACCCTAACAGCTGAAATACCAGAACGACTACTCGACCAGTCACTCTGAGGCGCACTGGTTCCTTTCCCAGCCTGGCAGGCTTGATCACCCGATGGCAAACGAGGAACTAGGGGTGGGTGGTGGGACGGAGGACCTGAGTGGCACCAGGCCAAGGCCCCCACCCCACCGGTCACCCACACACAGAGGGCAACCCGTGGCAGGGATGGGACCAGCAAGCAGGCAGGAATGGCTGACCTCTTGGTCCTTTCCTCCTGCTGTCAGGCTCTGATCACCTGATGGCGAATGGGGAACTGGGGGTGGGTGGCAGCGCGGGGCAGGGCTGGCTGGGAAAGATGGCCCTGATCACAGGCCAGGCCTAGGGACCGTACCCACACACAAATTTCATGTGCTGGGCCTCTAGTAATGGAATAATATTCAGCAATAAAAAGGAATGCACTTCAGATACACAGAGAAACATGGAGGAATTTCAGAAATATTATGTTCAGAAAAAGAATCCATCCAGCTCCTGAACAAAATGTGCTTCATCATTCTATTTGTAATGAACTTCAAAAACAGACAAACTAATTTATGGGGATAGAAATCTGAGTAGTCTTTGCCTGGGGGGAGTGGGGGGGGGGGGCAGCAGAGAGCATGAGAGAATGTTCTAAAGGATTTGGAAAAGGTTTTCTGTAAAGGGCCAGATAGTAAATACTTTAGCCTTTGTGGTCCACATAAAATCTTTGTTTGATTTTTTAATAACCCTTTAAAAATGTTAAAACCATTCTTAGCTCACAGACCACATAAGAACTCCCCCAGGCTGGATTTGGCCCTGGGGCTTCAGGCTAGCCACCTCTGTTCTGTAAAAAGGGTGTTGGTTACCCAGATGTACACATTTTTCAGAACTCATTGAACAACACACTTAAACCTATGCAGTTTACCTTATGTAAGCATTTCTTAATAAAATAGAGAACAGTGCTAGATAGTTGAGTTAATATTCAAACATTAGCTTATATTATTCTGGCCTCACATAAATGATATACAATAGGTCCTCAGGTTACACTGGAGATCCATTCCCATGGCACGACATATTGCGATTTTCGCCGTAAGTCGGAACCCACCTACATAAGCACCTATGTCACTCACATGGTGGTCAGTGCATGTCATAGAGACTGGTGGACTGCTATACTGTCTGCCCCCTGGTGGTCAGTGCAAGTCATAGCAAGCAGTTGAGCAACCTTAGCATATCATTAGCATATTACCCTTTGATTGGTTGAATAACCGACCGGATGCTCGCTATTGGGGTCCAGCCCATCACGACTGAGCAAGATGGGCTGGACACACCCTGGAGCCCTCCCACAGACCCTCCCAAGCTGGCCAACCTTCTGCGTCCCTCCCTAGCCTTGATGGTGCACCGGTGGGGTCCCTCAGGCTGGACTGCACCTTTCCCAATCCGGGACCCTTTGGGGGATGTCAGAGAGCCAGTTTCAGCCCGATCCCACAGACCAGGCCAAAGGACACCACTGGTGCATGAATTCATGCACTGGGCCTCTAGTCTATATATATAAAAGCCTAAGCGACCATCCGACCATTTGGCCAAACTACCGGTAGCTATGATGCGCAATGACCACCAGGGGGCAGATGTTCAATGCAGGAGCTGCTGAGCTGTGGTGACTTGGCAGCTGTGGTTCTCGGGTGATGCACCAGAACCAGAGAGGAGGGAGCCTGATTCTGGGGTGCATAACCCGAGAACCGCCCTCTTGCAATCCAGACCCCTCTGGGGATGTTGGAGAGCCAGTTTTGGCCTGATCACCACAGGACAGGCTGAGGGACCCCACTGGTACATGAATCTGTGCACCAAGCCTCTAGTATACATATAAATAGATAATTGGGATGAAAAGAAATAAACTGCCTAATTAATGTAATTAATTTAATTGTATTGAACAATATTTTTTATCTTTTTTCATGTCTATATGTCCTCTGTTGCCACATGCTATTTGGAAATGGGAGAGAAAAAAATGAGTCACTGCCTCCTTGGGAAGCCTGCAGTCCTGTCTGGCGGATGAGGTGGGCATCGTCACCACCATCGTGGCATTCATCACCATCTTGGCAACAGGTATTATTATGCCTTCCCCTGCCCTAAACACTTTTAGGTGCCCTGATTCACTTAGTCCTCATCATAATCCTGAGAAAAATATATTATTTTTACACCCATTCTACGGATGCAACAACTGAGGGTGGCCAGAAGGTAAGAAACTTGGCCAAGATCCAGCCCCAAAGAGTCAGCAATTGAATTAATGTGAGAATGCAGCTCCACCAGACTCCAAATTTATGCTCTTATCCTGCATTTCCTGTGCTTCCCAATGCAACTGAATACATGGACCAAGAAGTAGTATCTCACGTTGCAGAAGAGCATCCAAGATGACCAAGGGCTGGATGGAAAAACCTGTATAGATGAAGACTTTCCGTTCCCTTGAAAACAGGAGTAATCTCTATATGCAAAGATAGGTGAGGATGGCATTTCATAAGGACATCCCAACTTATCTGGGATAGATTCCTGGAAATGTCAATAAAAAAAACATTAAATTCTCACAAGGGAACTTCAGTCCAATTAAAACAGCTTCAATTCATTTGCTGTCAAGTATTACCTTTTTACAGATACCCTGATCTGTTAAAATTGATCCAAACATGATGAATATTTCAAAAAAATCACTCTTCCCAATGGTGGGAACAGCAATATGTCACAGAACTTTGGGCAACTACTCTTATTACAGTGCTGTCAGGAATGCTGTAATTTTGCCTGGTAAATGGAGTCTGGGTACCATGTCTCCAATACAAGCTGGTGCATATTTTATGTGTGTGGAGACTGATGGGGAGAGAAAGGGCGGTAGGGATGAAGAAGTGCAAAATAAATCTAATGGAATATGTCCAGTCTAGAAACATCTAATCTGTTTCATTTCTCTCCTCTATGCTCAGGAACTAAGAACTAAGTAACTTTCCTAAAAAACTGCTGAAAGGGATAAGGTTGGCAAACTTGCCCCATGGCTGGGAGGACCCTGGGTGGCTGAGGGTGTCTGCACGCCTCCCATTGCGAGAGGGACTCTGGAGAGAGGAGTAGCTGTTCTCTATGGCCTCTGTTACTATGGCAACCTTCCCCTTTGTTTCTCTGGATCAGAGCTGCTGCCTCGTGTAGCCGGGGCAGTCAGGTGAGGCAGCTGATGGCATTAGGTAAACGAGGAAGTGGAAACACAAAGCTGCTTGAAAAAATGCATGTGCACACATCCTGACACTGGGGAGGCAGTGTGGGGATGAGTTTCCAGACCTTTTGCCTCTTTCTCTTGGAGCCAATCAGCATCACATATTTGCAATTACTGTGGAATAATGTGGTTGGGGAATTTTCACTTTGTTCTGGCTGTCATTTGGATGGCTGCCTTTCCCACGTTCTTTACATTCTTTATGTTGCCTGAGGTACTCTGCTCTTCCTCACTCCATGGAGGGGTGTCAGTGTAAAGGTCACTTCCTCAAACAGGCTCTCCTGGACCACACCCCTCCACCCTCTGCCAATGCTCTCAGCATATGGTCTGCTTCCTTCAGAGCAGTAAGTACAATTCATAACCATTGCGTTGATTGTCTCATGTCCATCGGTTTTTGCTCTGTCTCCCCAGTTAGATTATAAGCCCAGTGAGGACAGGGATACTGCTAAACTTGCACAAAGTGTTATCAAATGAAATGTACCATGCAGTTGGCCACAAATGAATATGTGTGTAATAAATGAAGAACATGATCACTGTGACAATGTGATTATTTATGATGCTGAGATACCAAGGGTTGGTCTAGTGACTTAGGGACTCTCTTTCTCAATTCTCCTAAATGAACAACCAACAATAGAGTCCTATTAAAATCAAAGGACATGACCTGAGTCCCAACTCCATGTACTGTCATCTAAGTGTCACAGACCTCCACACATCTTAAAGATATATTGACAGTTGAGTCATATATTCACAGCTGAGTAGTGTAGGGGGATAACGGAATGTAAAGTTGGGTTCAGGAATAAAGGGCAAATGAATTCCAGCCAAAATACCTAGCAGATATTTTCCCATGGGCTTGAGACCGCAAGGAAGGGGGGAACCTCAGGCCATGAATTTACATTCTAAATGCTAAGAGGGTGGGTCCAGGAAAGAAATCTCCACCGTCTAGAGAGGGAAGAGAGCAGGTAGCATACGTGAGACAAGAGGAAGTTCTTCAAATGGGCAGCGTCCTTCCCCGATCCACATGCTCTGTTTTCTAGAATCCCCTGGGATTCTTTGCTTTCTTGATCTCCTTGTATAAAAAGGTGTGGATGAAATCTATTAATTGGGGGCAGGGTGCATCCCTCTACCCTAGCAATTTTCACCCCATGTGCTGCAAGAGTTTTGTTGTTGTTGTCGTTAATCTTCACCTGAGGATATTTTTTCCATTGATTTTTAGAGAGAGTGGAAGAGAGAGGGAAAGACAGAGAGAAATCTCGATGTGAGTGAGACACATATCAGTTGGTTGCTTCCTGCATGCGTCCCAATCAGGGCTGGAGCAGGGAGGAGTCTGTAATCGAGTTATGTGCCCTTGACTGGAATCAAACTCAGGACCCTTTGGTCCACAGGCCAATGCTCTTTCCACTGAGCCAAACTGGCTAGGGCCTGCAAGAGTTTTTAAAACATGCAGTACCTGGCTCCTTAGTCAGGGGCACTGACCTCTTTTCCTTAGATTGTCAAATAGAAAAATGACAACAGCCAACACAACAATGACCATGTGATGTGAGTGAATTAAAATTATACCTATTTTTTGTCAGCTCAGAAAATAATAGAATATGTTTTCTGGTGTGTCACCAATTTTAATAATTAGTTTATGTGTGCCACGAGATGAAAAAGTTGAAATTGCTGATCTAGAATGAATGAAGTCGGAACCAAAGGTTTGAACCAAACCATAAGGAAAACCCAAAATTAATTCAGGGTACTTTAACTACAACATTTTCTTTTATAAATAAATAAAAAATTTTTCTATTTTTTAAAAACTATGTTATATTATTTTCCAGCAAAAGTGTGAATTTGCTCTGTAACTCAGAACAGAGTAAAATGCACAACCAACACATGAGGGAGGATTCAGGTTCATTTATTCAGCATACACTTATTGAACACCTAATATGTGCTAGCCTTTCTGTGCTCAGGATATAGTGGTGAACTCAGTAGATTATATTGCTGGCCTCATGAATCTCAAACTCTAATGGAGAGAGACACACAAATATGGAAAATTTATGCACTCAAAAAATCAGACCCTAGGTTCTCTTAAATCAGGGGTTGGCAAACTATGGCCCCCAGGCTGTTCCTATAAATAAAGTTTTATTAAAACACTGCCATGCTCATTTGTTCACACATCTCCTATGGTGGCTTTTGTGCTACAACAGTTTTAAGCAGTCAGGACACACACCTTGTGGTCCAAAAAGCCTAAAATACTGTTATCTGGCCTATACAGAAAAGGTTTGCTAACTCTCTGGAGAAGCAAGAAGGGTGACATGTGAAGTGCCCAGAGTGGGGAGCTGAGTAGAAGGTCTAGGAAGGACTTACTAGAGCCATGGCATTTGAGTTGAAACCTGAGAGTAATGAGAAGAAACCAGCCATGGCAAACAAAGTGTTTTAGACAAACAGAACAGAATGGCAATTTTGGCCGTCTTTGTTCTTAGCCGAGTACTGCCTTCAAGGTGATGAACAAGTTACCAGGTTATGACATTAAGGAAATTTCATGCGATAAAATAAACAAACACAGAACTTCCAGCTTGTTCCAGCGCAAGGTGGTAAAAGCATTTCCCAGTCCTCTCTGCATTGCCCGTAGTCCGATAAGCTCCTCTGTAAAGAAAAGCGTCGGTGCCTTCCTGGATGATAGCCTTGAGTTTTCCCTTCAAGGTTAGAGCCCCAAACTCTCCCCTCCTTAGGAACCCTTCCTCCTTGCTGTGTCTCCAGTTGTGCTTTCTCTCACCTTCCTGCCTTTGTGCTGATCTAAGACTTCTGCTTAGAACATTGCTGGGAATACCTTTTCCCAGAAAAGGTATTTCAATATCATTTGCAGAGACGCAGAGGATGGAGGCCAGCGACTCTCAGTGAATCAGATACCGAGGGAGCTGGGCTGGGCTAGGGGAGAGAGAGCTCTGGCTTACCTCCACCCACTCCTCCAGTGCCTGTCGCTGGTGAAGGGGGTTGCTTTGCTGGCTAGACTGTTGTTCCTCTTCCGTGTGCTCTATGTCTTCAGGGGGGCTGCTCTCAATAAAGGTTAAAGCGCCCACGTCACCTCGTGTGCAGTATCTTAGACAAACGGCCCTTTAACTCTCGATGCGGCACTGTGTTCGAAATGATTTCAGGTGGAAATCTGCACTTAGCCTGTCCTTGTCTCTGTGACAAAGCTGTGGTTCCAGTTTTGCAGATATTTTCATGACGCTTGTGGTGGTCTTGGGTAGATAAATTAGATCTGCTTTTCTCCTGATTGGCTTGCTGGCTCTCTTCGTAACTTCGCTTTGTATTCTTTCTGTTCAATACTTTTCAAAGTACTGAGAGTTTAAAGAGGTACAATAAATCCCCGATCCGTTTTTAATGACCACGGTAAGCCTGCTTGTAATATGTCAGTAAGCTGAACCTAAAAGCCAATGGGGAATAGGCCATTTCTGCCTTAGTAATTGCCTCCACAGAAAGATTTATAATGTCATTATCTGAATCTACAAGAAATAACTCATAGAGCTGAAACACCCTAAAAAAATATTACAATTCTCTTAAAATCTAGTCATTCATAAATGCTAAATCATAAAACTTTTTTCAAGATGTTTTATGTTAAAAGTAAAACCCAGTAAAAATATAAATGCTTGTTTCTTAATCAGATGCTTCATGCTTTATGTATCTGTTTGCAGCTTTGCAGTTTTCTGGGCTATATTTACAAACCCAACATTCGGCTGCCAGAACCCCGACCAGGACCAGAAGCCACCGTGTCTGAGAAGGTCTGTCTGCTCACCTTTTATCTCTGTCTGACAGCAGGCAGGGAGAGGAAGACGCTTCGTTAGTATGGCAATAAAATTAATTTCAGCAATAAAAGTCACCCTTTTCCTCCTAATTTCCCCACGAAAAAAAACGCCACACAAAACTTCCTGCGGAATGCACCACCGGGCTGTTTTAAACCATTTCTGTAGCTTTCTCTTCCCTGTTGCATTTCCAAATCAAAAGATCAGTCACTTTTTTCAAATAGCAGGAAACAGCCTCCCCAATTTGTCTAGTTTAATAAACCCTGGTCTTACCGCGCCTTCTCGTCTCCCCAGGTCATAAAATAGGCACCATTTATACTAATTTCTGCAGAGCAAAAAATGCTCTTCAGAGTAGAGGATCTATTACAGCGTAAAAGGGACACTTGAGCTGTTTTCCATAATTTGTAAAATCATATTTTCTCCCTTTAAATACAGTAATTTGGTGCAAATGTGAACACTGAATCAGGCTCTTTCTAGGATCCCCCTCTTTCCTCTATTAGCCTGCTCAAAATTGGGATTTTATCTGCATTTTTAATATCCAGGATGGCAGCTAAGCCTTGTGTGTGTGTTGGGGAGAGGGGGAGAAGGGGAGAGAGGAAAGGAGGAGAAGGTTATTTAAAAGCATTCGGGAAAGAAAAGGAGTCCTGTGCCTTTTGTTTGCCTCTCCTATCACCACCGCGTAGAGCCGGCCACCTTCACTCCATTCCTTCACTATTACTGTCCATTTGACATCTCTGTAAATGGTAACTGCCGCGTATCTCAAGTTATCTTCATTCAAGGTATCTAAGCTGAACTAACCTTCCTCCCAGGAAAGTGCTGCTCTCCCCGAATGGTCCTACCCGTCCATCTGTCTCTTAGGAACCATAACCCAGGTAGAAAGGCAAATATCTGTCTCCTTTCTCTCACCACCCTTATCCATATAATCACCCAGAAAAGTTCTACATCCAAATAGCTCCCAAATAGGAATATTTTCGTGAATCACTACCACCACAACCACCTTAGTAATTTTTCACATGAACTAGTGCAACTACCTCCCCACGGTCTCTGCTCTTTATCCACAAGCCAAACAGAAGCCAAGCAGAACTTCAAAAACTCACATCTGATCCCAAGCCTTTAAAAAACCCTTTGGATAAAATTGAAAGTCCTCTTCATGGCCTCCTTCAAGGTGTGAGCTTTGTTGACCTCTGTGGCTTCATAACATTGCTCTCTCCACCTCTGATCCATTCCAGCCAGCCTGGTCACCTCTGGTTCTGAGGTTCATTACATTCTCTTATCTCGCTGCCTCCACACATGCTATTCCTCTACCTGGAACAGCCTTCTCCTACCTTACCTCCTTTCCCTACCTAACTCATAGTGTGGTATCAGAGCACTCTTCCTACCAGTGAGTCCATGGTGTGGGAGAACTTCTCTATACTGTCTTAGCAAGCTGCATCTCCTCTTGGGCATCATTCAACACACCTGTCATCACTTGCTAAACCCCAGTCCCCTTATCGGTAGGCACCATGGTGGCAGGGAATACCTCTGCTTCATTCAGCACTGTATCCTCAGCTACTAGTAAAGATGACCTCAATAAGTATATGATGAATGAATTAATAATAAACAGTTTCATAATTCATCTCTCTATGTCAATCATTACCCCATCCCTCCACCCCCTCAACAACATCTATTGAAACATATGCCGTGTTTCATACTAAGCATTAGGATGAACTCAAGTTAAACCAGAACAGATAGTGCTGCTGGTAAGGAACCCTCAAAAAAGTACATAAATAAGAAAATGTTAGATGGTGATAAGGACTATGGAGAAAAGGCAGCAGAGTCATCCATGGCACTTCAGGAGACAGGCTGTGAGCTGAGAGTCAAACACAGAGAAAGAATTGAACAGTAAAAAAGCCAGAGGTAGACAGGTTCAAGCCAGAGGTCTAGCAAGTAGAGGTATCCTTTGGTAGAAGAAAGATCTGTGCAATCAAGAAAGAGTGTGACCAGGGCATTGTGACTTGGGGCACAGATGCCTCAAATGAGGCAAGGCCAGGTCACACAAGGCCACAAAAGCTGCGGTATGAAGTGTGGGTTTTACTAAGTTCATGAGAAACCATTTGATGGCGCTACGTGGGGCAACAATACGAGTGGACTTTCATTTCCAAGGAATACGTCTGTTTGCCTTTAAGAAAGTAGATTAGATGGGGGCCATGAGTGAAAGCCAACATCATTAGAAAGCTGTTTTAATTTAAATACAATCTTCTATGCTCCCCATTGCCTATAGAATAAAGCTCAAATTCCATCACATGACATTAAAGTCCCCTAAATCCTGGCCCCTGCAGCCCCTGTTGGCTTACTTCTACGCACTCCTTGATGGTCATTACACTACAGTTGGTTGGCACATGGCACGTTGAACCCACCTTAAATGTTTTCCCTCCAGTCTTTACCATAGACAGTTTCTACTTTTTCTAATTTCCCTAAGAGTATGTTCTCTCTCTCAAATCCCATCTTCCACATGCAGACTTCAGAATACTCCAGGCCCCAGCAAACTTTCTTCCTCCTGAACAATGAGCAGACTTTTTTTTTTAAAGCAGATATACCTCTTGCCACCACTTGGACTATTGCTTTGCATTGTCATTTACCTCCTGTTTAGTTATTTCATTTTCCTTGTGTGCATATGTCCTATTTCCCCAAGCACAGTGTAAAACCCCTGAGGGCAAAGAGTTTTCTTCTGTTTCTGTGGATCCACCAGAGCCTCGCACCCACCATGCCCCCCGCGGCTCTGCATGTTAATTTGCTGCAGAGGCGATGCTAATGCCCTTGTCAGAGCCCAGAGAGACGTCCAGTAGCCTTATGATGAGGTAAGTCAAGGAGTTGGAAGTTGGAGAGATTTTTTTAAATACTGTTTTTTAATAGTTTTTTTCCCCCCTGGAAGCCTCTTTTCTATAAAAAGCACCATGCTTGAAGTGGAATCAGATCTGGAATGTGAAATAAGTTGGATGCACCATTGATCATTGGCACCAAACTTCTAATCTCCCTTGAGATCAAAGATTGAGAACTAAGCCCCTCTAAAGGGCAAGCTTAAAGAAGACCACTAAGGCAAAGGTGGCATGCTTGGCATGGCCCTGGATATATTAGATGTTCACAGGATATAAGGTTTGAAGGTTGATGGTGGATAATAGGATTGAGGATGGAGAAAGGTAAGCTGGGGTGAAAAGAGAAAGATGCCAGCATAGACTATTGCATTGCCTGGGGGACCACCTGCCAGGTCACAGCCATGCATGGGGTGTGGGGAGAACTGGACTCTGGTTGCTCATTTATTGCCTTGTGTCCTCACTTTTGTGGGCAGGAAATGCTATTGACAAGGTGCAGCATTTATTGTGGAATAACAGAAAGGTAAGAAGCATGACTGACTGGACCACAGGAATAGTATTTCTGTTCTCTAAGGGTCATTTCCTGTGCCTATCAAACCAAAAGTCACTGGAAGGGATGTGGAAAGTCATATCGAGGGAAGGTAAGAGATTTCCAATCAAACATGGATAGAACGTGGAACTGGTGGCTATTAAGTAATAGCACTTATTATCTAAGACTTTTTTCTAAGATAAAGAAAGGGGTCATCCAAGAATGGAGGGAGGGAGTCACAAACTGCTTCCCTGGGATTAGGGAGAAGCTAGAACCCCTGGTGACATCTTATAAATCTAGAGATCTAGAAGATTCTATTAATTGTGCAAACTCGAGAGCAGGTTCCTCCAGTCTTGGTACTATTGACATTTGGAGCTAAATGACTCTATGTCATGGGGGGCCATACTGTGTCCTATAGGATGTTTATCAGCAACACTGGCCTTTACCCATTGATGCCTGTAGCACTCCCATCCCAGTATGAAAGCCAAAAATGTCTCCAGACATTGTTAAGTGTCTCCTGGTGGGGGAAACATGGGGCAAAATCACTTCCAGTTAGAAACTCTGGGCTACAGGCAGACTTGGGTTTAAATTTCAGGTTTGCTACATCCTCATCTGTAAGATGGGGATAAATGTCAGCCACCCTAAAGAGTTATGGGGGAATACTGAATGGATATGGTATATACTAGTAAACCAGGAGCGCAGTATGGCACACAGTATTCACTAAATAATAGCCATCACTATTATTGTCATCATTATTCAGTGACCATGGCCCCAGGCAGATGATTCCATACTCTGAATACTAGTTTTAACTCTTTCAAACAAAAGGAAAATATCTTTTTTTCCTATGTGATATTATTTTATATCCCTGCTAATGAGGAATAATCTCTTATTACATAATTTCTCACCGGTGAGCACAAGGCCCCTGAATTCTCTTAACTTTACACTACAAATAACTTGGGTGCTAAGGAAATCTTCCAATATTTGCCTTCAAACAAAAAAAAAAAACGGAAAATGCTCATTTTTTGGTTGGGTTTATTTTGCATGTTCAAGTTAATTCCCAAATGAAATAGTAGACGAATGTCACGCACACCAATTATCTAATTGTGTGACTGATCCTCACTTAAAGCCTCCATGTTTTTGACATAAATAGTCATGAAGTGGTAAGTTTTCAGCATGACTGTCAGGCTGATTGCTGAGTGCCAGATTCCAGAGGCTAAAGAGGATTTAGCCTGGAAAATTACTTTCCCGTCTTCTAGTTGAGAAGGAAAAAAATCACTTCAAGTAAATTAAAATCAACTACGTCTTCTGTGTGGGCCCAGGGAACCTCCACCCAGTGCATCAGAACCAGAGGTCCCGTGGAGGAGCTGATGTGGGGAATGAGGTGTGGAGCAGAGAAGAAGTATTTATGGTTTGGTCCTTCCAGGGTTGCCTTTGTTCTGTTTTGTTTTCAAACAGGGGGAGAGAGGTGAATGAAAGAGTAGGAAGGGGTCTCCAACTGGTAAACAAGCCTTTTCTCTTGTATGTGAATTCACAGCAGAGGCTGCCAGCAAGGCAGGTCACCAGAGCCTTTCCCCGTGGAACAACAGGAGAGGCGGAGACCCTGAGATACGTCTGCTCATGGGCCAGTCATCAAGATGGGCAAACGTTTTCTGCAGTAGTGTCAGTTGGACAGTAAATGTTTTAGACATTGTGAGCTGCATACACTCTGCTGCAGCTACTCCATTCTGCCATTGCAGCATAAAAACAGCTGTACAAAGATATGTAAAGGATGAGCGCTACTATGTTCCAATAAAACTTTATTTACAAAAAAAGGCAATAGGCTGCATTGGGCCCCAAAGCCTTGGTTTGCTGAAGCCTCATCAAGGTAATACCCCTGTGAATGGCTTATCCTTGATACCAATGTCTTTATTATTACATCTGTCCTTTCAATGTGTTTGTGACCCTTTTTGTGTAACTCCCCTTAGGGAAATAATAAATACATAGAGGCCTTTTCATTTCCAGATGACTGGACAGAATGATTGAGAAGGCTGCTCATTGTAACAGAATTATTCCAGTGTCTTTGTGGACTAAATAAGCCTCGTATGGAGCAGCACATTTAATTTAATTTTTCCCCTCCAAAAATAAAAAGCAGCTGTATTAAGAAATCCCATCACTCAATGATGAGAGGAAGCTCCTCCATGTCTTCAGAGCTGCAGTAATTACTAGCCAGGAACCCCTGATGAGAGATCCTTGAGAAATGGAAAATGTACCCAAAAAACTAATAAAAACCCAGTCAATTGCTATTAGATATCTCTAAATAGAATGCAAGGAGGAGACAAGGGAAATTACAGGGTCATAGCAGGCACCCAGCTCAAAAAGAGAGTCAGGAGAAGGACTTAAAGAGGATGATGGCAGGCAAAGAGCCCTGGAGACCCAGGAGAGGAATGGCACTTTCTGCTCACTCTGTGGGTTTGGAATACCCTTCATAGCCCTCATGTACTGAGGCTAAGTACATGGGTCAAGAGAGCAGGAAGGAGCAAGAAAGGAAAACTATACCATCATCTTGGAATTAGCCATACACATTGAAATAGTTTACAATTTTAAACTATGCATATGAAAAGAAAAGAAAGAAGGGGGAGAGAAGGAAGGAAAGAAGGAGGAAGGGAGGGAGGAAGGGAGGGAGGGAGGGAGGGAGGGAGGGAGGGAGGGAGGGAGGGAGGGAGGGAGGGAAAGAAGGAAGATGCAGAGAGATAACCTTTACCCATTTCTATCTGCATGATCTTGGGCTCTCTCCCTGCCCCCTCAGAATCTCAGATTCTTCCCTGCTGCATTGGGATAATGATGCTCACTGTGCAAGGCTGTTGTAGGACTGGACGATGATGTATGGAAGGAGCCTGAAACAGTGCCTGACACAGTGTCAGTGCTCAGTAAGAATTCATTTTCCTTCATTTATTTAGCATTATCATTATTCTGTTTCCATGGTGTCCAGTATATCATAAAGGCTCAATAAATAAGCTAGCTGTCATTATTGTTAGTTCTGTAAATGTTTACAGAATAGATCAAATAATTCATGAATGGACAGAGGGATATGAAAGGAAGCAACGGAGAGGCTCAGAGAGGAAGGACTGGGAGGGGAGGGAAGGTGAATAGATTTCAGTTATATAATAAATATTCCTGAAGGATTATTACATGCCCATCATCATGAAGGGTATACATTGATAAGACAGACTTAACCCCTCCCTTTCTGGAGTTTACAGTCTAGTAAGGAAAAGAGATGCTAATCAATCCTATCTAATAAAAGAGCAATATGCAAATTGACCATCATACCAAGACACAAGATGGCTGCCCCCATGTGGCCAAAGATGGCTGCCCCCATGTGGACATAAGATGGCCACCACAAGATGGCTGGCAGGGCAGGGCAGTTGTGGGCACTTGGGGATGACCAGGCCAGCAAGGGAGAGCAGTTGGGGGGGACCAGGCCTGCAGGGAGGGCAGTTGGGAGGGATCAGGCCTGCAGGGGACAGCAGTTGAGGGGGACCAGGACAGCAGGGGAGGGCAGTTGGGGGAACCAGGCCTGCAGGGAGGGCAGTTGGGAGGGACCAGGCCTGCAGGGGACGGCAGTTGAGGGGGACCAGGCCTGCAGGGGAGGGCAGTTGGGGGGGACCAGGCCTGCAAGGGAGTGCAGTTGTGGGCAATCAAGCCAGCAGAGGAGGGCAGTTGGGGGTACCAGGCCTGCAAGGAGGGCAGTTGGGGGGGAACAGGCCTATAGGAAGGGCAGTTGGGGGGACCAGGCCTGCAGGGGAGGGCAGTTGGGGGGGACCCAGGTCTGCAGGGGAGGGCAGTTGGGGGGGACCAGGCAGCAGAGGAGGGCAGTTGGGAGGACCAAACCTGCAACGAGGGCTGTTGTGGGTGATCAGGCGAGCAGGGAGGGAGGTTATGGGTGACCGGGCCAGCAGAGGAGCGCAGTGGGGGAGAGCAGGCCAGCAGGGAAGGGCAGTTGTGGGGGGACCAGGCCTGAAGAGAAGGATGTTGAGGGGGGACCCAAGCCTGCAGGGGAGGGCAGTTGGGGGGGCCAGGCCTGCAGGGGAGGACAGTTAGGGGTGACCAAACTGGCAGGGGAAGGCAGTTAGGGACAACCAAACTGGCTGGGGAAGGCAGTTAGGGACAATTGGGCCAGCCGGGGAGCAGTTAGGCATCAATCAGGCTGGCAGTGGAGTGGTTAGGGGGTGATCAGGCTGGCAGGCAGAAGCAGTTAGGGGCAATCAGGCAGAGGCAGGCAAGCGGCTGAGAGCCAGCAGTCCTGGATTGTGAGAGGGATGTCCGGTCACCCATTTAGGGCCGATCCTGGCCAGACATCCCTTAATGGGTCCCAGATTGGAGAGGGTGCAGGCTGGGCTGAGGGACAACCCCCAACCCCATGCACAAATTTCATGCACCAGGCCTCTAGTTATACATAAAAAGAGTGCATGCATTGAAAAAATAAATATCAAGGAAGCCAAAGGGATGCAGTATTAGGTGGAGAGAATCATCAATGAAACCTCTCTAACTAGATGGCAATAAAACCAAGAGCTAAAGATTAAATTGTAGCCATTATTAGTAGTGGTGCTTGACTCCATTATCATTCACTAAATCTAGGGTAAAATTACAAGCAAATAATTAAAAAATAGTTATAAAATTCAACCACTACCATAATTATTATTTTGAATTAAAATTAAACTCAGTAACATTCATGCATTCAATAAACTTTTCCTGAGTAGCTAAGTAAATAGATTCTGCCAACTGATGGCTTTGTGCCTTGAAGTGAACATGAAAAGGGGTGGGAGCCAACCAAGATGAAACGGTTCTTAGCAATGTCCACAGAAGAAAGAACAAATGCACATGTGAACAGCACAAATCTCTTTATGTTTCTACTTCAAACCCTGCAGGTTTGTTTCAACCAAATGCCTTTGCTAACATTAATGTCATTGCTGTCAATAAATGATAATGTTATGATGTCTTCATTTGTTTTGTGAATTTTCTGACTCCCTCTTCTAGAACAGAAGCTCTCAAAGGGCAATGCGATTTTCTGTGTTAGCCCAAGGAATCACCCGCACTTGACACATGCTAGGCACTCAATAAGCTGCTGTCGGGTGAGTGCATAAATGAACAGATAAATGTGTTTGCATTTCCCCCAAATATATTTGCATTACAGACTTGTAATTTCACACTGGGTTTAGTCAATGTTTTTTAACACGCTGACACTTATAATCAAGACTCAGAGTCTTACTTACGCTAACAAATGCTGATTCTTCCTAATATACAGTATTGCTTTTCCCAGCTCTGAATATTAGCTTCTCATTCAATCTTTATGACACATATTTCTGAATAAATAAAAAGGGTCCCCTGTGTAGAAGTGTCTATTGTAAAACTGATCACTATGATTCTATTTCATTAGGGTCTGGATACAGGATTAGAAACCTTCTGGGAAATAAAGAACCATGACAAGAGAATACAAATAATTATGGGAGTGAAGCAATACTCTGACAAAGTACATGGGTCTCCACAGGTTAAAGCCCCTGAAAGGGTTAAAAAAGGGAGAGGTCAGAAGTATACAGTGTGGTCAATACAGTTGAGTGAGGGACTTTTGCATGGGGAACACTCTTAAAGAACTGACATTGAATTGGCACGTTTAAGTCATTTTGGCAACCAGAACAGCAACCCTGTCTCCTGAATAAGATACTGCTGCTCTAGCGAACAAAGGAACATTAATGACACCAACTAACCCATGTAATTATCACTTACACCTCTTTATTACCTTCCATATACTCCATGTGATGCATTACACATTCCATTAATTGTTAACATACACGCAAGTCAAGATCTTTTATTATGCGAGGTCATCAGTCAATGATAACAGAGATATTGATGTATTAGGCTTCTCATCAGAAGTTGAGCAATATTTCCATTCAAGATGATACATGGACCCTTAAAACATACTCAATAATATCGAGTCTCAGTCTTCTGTTGCTTTTCCCTGAATGTGCATTTAAACCTTTATACATCTGTCTATCCACCCACCCATTCATTAAACACAGCATTAATTTTCTACTCTTATGGCCAGGAACCTGCCTGTCTGTCTTGTTCACTGGTGTATCCTGAATGACTAGAACATAATAGAAGCTCAATAAACTGTTGGGATTAAAAATGAAGATGTGGTAGGCAGGTTTCTGAGATGGCTACATGCTCTTCACCCCAGGTGTTATTCCAGTGATAATATCACCTTACTAGTATATGGCAAAGGGAGTTTGCAGATATAATGAAGGCTAATAATAAGTCGACCTTAAGATAAGAAGATTATCATGCAATTACATTAGAACGTTAAAAGCAGAGTTTTCTATGGCTGAGAACAAAATGGGAAGTCAGAGAGTTTCAATGAAAAAGGAGTATTGAAAACACCTTACTGACTTTAATAAGATACAGTTGACATACAAAAAACTTCACAAACTTTGTATGTACAAGTTGATGAGTTTGGACATATTCAAACAACCATGATGCCATCATCACAATCAATCATCAATAATAGACAGCCAATACCTCTCAGAGTTGCCTTGTGTTCCTTTTTTTTTCTTTTTGTAAGAACTCTTAACATGAGATTTACCTTGTTAACAAATGTTGAAGTGCACAGCACTGTATTGTTGATGATAGACACTATTTTGAGCATATCCCTAGAACTTTCTCATCTAGATAACTGAACTTTGTATCCACTGAGTAACAGCTCCTCATTTTCCCCAGCCCCAGCCCCAGCCTCTGGCAACCACTACACTATTGTAAGTAATTTCTGCTTGTATGAGTTTCATTATTGTAGATACCTCATAAAAGTAGAAGCATGTACTATTTGTCCTTTTCGTACTGGATTATTTAATTTAGCATGTCTTCCAGGTTCGTTCATGTTGCAAATGGCAAGACTTACTTCTTTTAAAGGTTGAATAATATTGTATTGTTATGCATACAAATGAAGAGAACAATGAGAGGACCAGAGAATGGTCCCTGGGACTCAAAGTGACCACTAGCTAAAAGCCAGCAAGAAAGCAGGCATAGCCAGTCCCACAACCACAGGAACTTAATTCAGCCAACAACCTGAATAAAGCTTATGAGAGGTTTCTTCCCCCATAGCTCCGGATAAGACCCCAGTCCAGGCAACACCAGGATTTCAATCTTATAAAACTCTAATCACAGAACCAAATTGAGCCCACTGAGACTTCTAACCTACAAAAACTATGACATAATGCACAGGTGTTCTTTTAAGCCACTAAATTTATGGTAATTTGTTAGGCATGATAGAAAATAGATTTGATAATATAATATTTTAATTGTCTAAAATACTTACCTAAAAGTAAATAGGTCAACTAAATAGCAAAATCATGGACAACATAGATGACATCTGTAGAAACCTCAGATTTCCAGGGGGAGGGGAGGGAGAAGGACCCTGAGTCCTTGGTGGGTCTCACTTAGCAAAGAGGAGAGAAATGGCTGTCCACACACTTAACAATAGGAAGAATTCCAAATAGCCAACAGAAACTCACTATGAAGCATAGTGGGCAAGTTTGAGGCACATAGGGAATTCTATGAGCACTCTAAGAGCCAGTGAGTACAAGAGACCAGTGTGAGTCCTGAAAGAGACAATAGCTTTCCAGACCACATGAATCCTCAATGGCAACCAGCCAAAATCCCCTTCCAGGACGGGCCCCCATATGGAGAAGAAGTTGCTGGGAAGAGAATGAAAATTGAAATGTGTATGTAGTTTCATATAAAAATGACAACAGAAAAGTACTGAGGTCAGATTCCTTGCAACATTACAAGAGAAAAAAGAGAACCAAGGACCAATAACATTCTTACAGAGATAAAAATACAACAGAAAGACATGCTCACCAAACAAATAAAAACTGGAGCCTACTACATTAACAATAACATTATACAAGATCAGGGAAAAAAAGCACAAATCAGAATTAGAAAATGAAGTAAAAGAACACAAGAAATATTTATAAGTATTATTTAAGAAATGAAAGCTAAATTAGAAAATAATACAAAATTAAAACAATCAATATAAGAATCAGCATAGTATGCAATATGTTAAGATTAATAAAAAGATTAAAATGAAATTTTTTAAAATAAAAGAAACAAAACAGGAGATAAAAATATCAAGAAAGAAGATAAATATTAAAGATAGGCAGAGAAGATCCAAAAATGGGTGGATAAAAGGAGTCCCTAAAGAAGAAATATGGTACAAGGAAACAGAACAAATGTTAAAATATATAATTTAAGAAAACTTTTCTCAAATTAAAAAAAATATATACATGTATTTGGAATTAAATATTGAATGGCTACACCAAGAACCCAAGAAGAGTAACCTTGAATGATAATCTCTAAGATATATTCAAATACAATCAATCGGACTTTAAAACAAAAAGAATATCATTTGAACATTTGAGTAGAAAAAAATATATAAAGTAAAGAAAATTATTGTCATGAGACTTTTTGACAGCAACATTTCATGCCACAGAAAATGAAGTAACATACTTAAGATATTCAAGGAAAGAAATTGTGAGCCAAGGATTTTTATACCCAGCAAAACTGTCTTCCAAGGGCACCTGCAAGAACTCAGGGGGGGAAAATTAGAACCTCCACACACCACTAATTTCAAGTACTCTGACTTGTGGGGACAAGAGCCACCAGTCCTAAGTGCATCAGACTCTGTGCAGAAGAAGCAGAGGGAAAAATGGGACATCTGACCAACTTGAGGATAGAAGAAACCCTGAGCACTTCTTGAAGAATCTACCAAGAAAGAGCTTCACATGATCAGAATGACCAGAGATATCTACAAGAGGCCTGGTGGTGAAGACCAAACATACAGTTTTGGTTTAAGACTAAAGGAGAATTAAAGGGGAAAATATAGTATGCAATGACCATGTACTCAGATCATATGGCTCTAGTTAACAATCAAAAAATAGGAGAGAGTGTTGAATTGGGGAAAACATTTGAAAACTAAGTTTAACTATTTTAAATAATCATATTAGTGGTAGTGTCACTATTGTTATTCCAAGGTTGTCATGTCATCTGACATAAAGCAAATGAATAATGATATTTTATATTTTTATGGTCTAACTAGAGGACTGGTGCACAAAATTCGTGCATGGAGGGGGTGTCCCTCAACCCAGCCCTCACCATCTCCAATCCAGGACATCCCTCTCGCAATCCGGGACCACTGGCTCTTAACTGTTCACCTGCCTGCCTGCGCTGATCACCCCTAACTTCCTCTGCCTGCTGGCCTGATGTCCCTAACTGCTCCCCTGCCTGCCTGATTGCCTCCTAACTGCTCTCCCCTGCTGGCATGATCACCCCCTAACTGCTCCCCTGCTGACCTGATTATCCCTAACTGCTTTCCCCTACCAGCCTGATCACCACTAACTACCTCTGCCTTGGCCCCTGCCACCGTGGCTTTGTCCAGAAGGATGTCTGGAAGACATCTGGTCTAATTAGCATATTACCCTCTTATTAGTATAGATTTTATCATCCCCTATAAACCCAAGCAAAATTCTCAGCAAGGAAGAAAAGAAAATACAGATAAAATATGAAAGAGGTTTGGCAAAACCCTGTAGGCCTGAATTTGAGATGAAAGTATCAATAGGAACTTATATGGCATTTTTTCTTTGTCTTGGCTCTGTACACTGTGAAAATCTAAAATAATAATCAAACAAGTAAAATGAGCATGTCTAGCATACAGGCTGTGGTCTCAAAATACCATTTTAAAAGTGGGGAGGGCGTCTTCTTCCAGATCTGGGGCAAAAAAATATATGAGTTTAGAACATCTTATTAAACCAGAAAGTGAAGGGCTTATCAGAGTCATGTCGGAAAGATTCAGGAGCCAACTTATAAAGGCTCCTCTTGGCGAAAATGGAATAATTTGAGCTTCAATAATAATTGCAATGGATTGAAAGCTATCATATATCTCATTAAGTTATAATGACATTAATAGTAATAAAACTAAATGGTCTCTGGAGGATGCTAGAGAACCAATTTAGCCACTCAAAAACAGAATGCAGGATTCATCCTGCCTTTCCTATAGGAACTTCTAAGAACTTCCAGGAACTCCAATGGAAGATGAAGCAAAGTATCTCTTAAAAAGTATTCCTAGTTGTACATAAAAGGCAATGATTCAACCAGAATATCAACATTGTGGGAGCCACACCGTGAATTCTCAGATGTAGGCACTGCACCTTAGCAGATATAGGCATTGCACATTATTTTCATAGAAAGAAAGATGACCAAACATTCTATGCCTCCCCGATGAATGATCACACTGCCTCAGGAGTCTTGCCAGAGAAGCTATACTCAAGTCTGATCAAGACTCACGACTCAACTGTCATTTTGCAGGAAATACAACAGACAGAAGAATGTGCTGATCTGCACCAAAGGATGCAATTTCAAAGCCCAAACTGTGGGAAACTACAGGTTAAGTGGCCTGAGTCTTCCATAAATAAACTGCACTAAAAATAAAGGGATGGGGGTTAAATGGAATTTAAAAGACATCCAAACAATAAGAAGAAAGGCAAAGCCCAGGGATGCACACTAGTGATAAAAGTATCTAAAAACTCAAGGAAATTACCACTGTAAAATTTGAGATAAGAAGTCATCAGATTTTCTTGCATTAAACATTTTTTAGACTTTGAGTGCCCGACAGTCTCTGTTGTAACAACTCTGCTGTTACACCATGAAAACAGCCATAGACAATAAGTAAATGAATGGGCCTGGCTGTGTCCCAATAAAACTTTATTTACAAAAACAGTTAGCAGACCAATCCCTGGTTAGGATGATGTTTACTTTGGAGGAGAAATGGTGACTTGAGATTGGGGTAGACTACATGAAGGGATTTCTGGAGTGGCAAGTAAGAATTCTGTTAGTTTTGTTTGTTTGTTTTTTAGTAGGGTGATTGTTTATTATAAGGGTGTTCAGCTAGTATTATTGCATTAAGCTATGTAATTCTGACATGTGGCTTTTCAGTACCTGTGTTTTATCTATAATAATAAATGCATACTATGCTGATTAGACTGGATGTCCTTCCGGATGTCCTTCTGGATGACCTTCCAGACAAAGCCGGGGCAAGGGAAGGATCCAGGCAGCCACCATGGCTGCGAAGGCCTACTCTTGTACGAATTTCATGCATCAGGCCTCTGGTTTTAAAATAAAAGGTAATATCAAGTGATTGAGGCAGAATGACTGAAGAGCTACTATTCAGTTTTGTTATGAAAGATAACAACTGCCTTCTCTTCATGTAATACTTTTTCTTCAAAGAAGCCAAGTGAGCCATGCAAATGGTCTAGTGAGAAAGCCTGGCCCTAATAGCATGCCAGAATTTACTCTAGTTTCCCAGATACTAACTGTTACGGTTAGTAGCTGATCAAATACCAATCTAAATACAACTGTGAGGGTATCTTTTAGATGTGCTTAACATTTAAATCAGCAGACTGTGAATAAAGCCTTACCTCCATAATGTGGTGGGCCCCTCCAATCAGTCAAAGACCTTACGAGAAAAAAGGCTGAGGTTCCCTGAGGAAGAGGGATTTCTGCCTCCGTGTGACCTTTGGGCTTATCATCTCTTCCCTGGGTCTCCAATATTTCAGACTTCTCCTCATAATCACATGGGCCAGCTCCTTAAAATTCACAACCTATTGGCTGTTTCTCTGAAATACCCTAATACAGTAACTGGGTAATCTTGAACAGGTTAGCTACCTTACTATGGCCTGGGTACCTCATTGCTAAAAATGGGACAACAATTCTAACAAATCCACAAAACCAAAAAATGGTAGTTTCTTGTCCAATGTATTGGGGGAAGGGAGGTCCTGAATAGAAGACAAACCTTCCTGGGAGAGGCCCTTTCTGACACCCCCTGTTCTGACATGTTAATATGATGCCTGAGGAGTAGCAGCCACCTCATGACCTTGAAGATGAAAACCACATGCTGGGGATGGTGGATGAGCAAAAGTGAGGGAACCTGCATCCTGATGCCATCACTTAGCCAGCACACCTGGTCGTGAGAGCAAACTGCGGTACAACCTAATAAATCTAACCCTAACCCTCACCTTTAGAGTCAAGCACAAAGCAACAGACAGAATAATGGGCTAATAGGTACTTGGAAACATGCCTAGAACATAGATATTGTTATCATTACCATTGTGTGATGTCCTCCATGCTGGGTGTCCCACCACGGCTCCATGCGGCTGCAGCAACAGCTCTGGACACTGATATCCTCAGCCTCAAAGCCAGAGGAAGGAAAGTGTGTGTCTCCCTCAGGCATCCAACAAACTTTCTAGTCATGGCTCTCAATGGGCGGTGGAAAATGCAGATCTAGCTTACGCCATTTAGGGCACAGGCCTGATAGTGAGGGTTGGGGTTAAGGTTACCTGATTTAGCAAATAAAAATACAGTTGCCCTGTGAAATTTGAATTTCAGGTAAACAATGAATTGTTTTCAGTATATTATGTCCCAGGCAATATTTTGGAGACAGTTGTACCAAAAAATAATAATAATAATAATAACCAGCATTGATAATCTGAAATTCAAATTTCATTGGGCAGCCTATATTTTACCTGACAACCCTAGTTGGGGCCCATCACACCCAAACACTTGAGCTGAGAGGGTTGGGGGGACTGTGATTCATGAGATGAAATTCTGGGTCTGTCTTACTAAAAACAGGTGAGTAGATGCTTGGGAGGGTGAGACACACACACTCACAGTGTCCTAGCCAAACATCTCACTTTTTGAAACAAAACAACTTATAGAAACTAAAAGCTGAATATCTACAACATATATATATGTATATATGTGTGTGTGTGTGTGTGTATATATATACATATATATATATGTGTGTGTGTGTGTGTGAGTATATATATATATATATATATATATATATATATATATATATGAAGATAGTAAGGATCTGAAAATGCAGGATGTAAAGCATTTTTTAAAATCCTACTTATATAAGATGGTTGCAACTAACCACATTGATGTTTATGCCAAAAAACCTCTCAATTTCTTTTCCTCCAGTCATTCAATTGCTGGATGAAACCCCCAATAAGACATAAAGGAAATCACAGCAGAGTATAAAGATTCAGAAAGAATATAATTATATGATAGGTGTGTGTGTGTGCTGTTAGCTTACACATATCTACCTCTTCCTTAAACATAGATTGCATAAAGAAAATCTCTCATTTCATTGAAAACAATAATTATGTCAGTTATACTAAGAAAAGGATTATAATACTCAGAATTCTGAATACTTGGTAACTCACAGTTTCATATTCTGCATATCTGTTGCAAACTAGAATATTCTGTATGATTTATAGCAGTGTGCATGTGTGTGCATACATATATACACATATTTTTTTCTCATTTCTCCCTGGTCTTAGCCTGTGATCCACATGGATCTAGCCAAACTCCATTGTGAAGACATGATAGGAATCAACAATATTATGTGGATTTCAATGGTCAAATTAGACAGCTCTTAGGATGCCAGGACTCAGGTCCTTTGATTTTATGTAACTGACAACTTCTTCATTAGTCAGGCAGACTCCACAGCAATTAACTAAGAACAAAAGGCATCTAGTACTGACATTAGTGCAAATACATATAGGATGTGCAGTTAATTCTCTCCCTTTACAAATCCCAGCCTAAGAATAGCATCAATCCTCTCGTCCTTTATGCAAACTCAAGCTTCGTGATAATGAGGGAATTGAATAGGACTCTTTAAAAATGAGATATTCCACAATGGACAAAGGGATTGGACATATGACAACTAAAAATTATTTTTTTGTTTTAAAAAGAAACTGATAGGAAACCTGTTTTTTAAACCACCAGCATTAAATGAGAGACATTGCATTCATTCATATTTCCACTAATTCACCCAGGATTGATTGAGTACCTGTTTTGTGCCAGGCACTGAGCACTGAGTAGGATATAGTGTCCACCCATCTGGGAAGAGACTGGACCCCTCTGGACTATCAGGGCTGTTCTGTGCCCACAAAACATGAGGCCTTCATGTGCTTGGTTTTTTGTCCACCAAGAAAATGCTGAGACGCTCGTTGAAGGAAATACACATGTTTTATATCTTTGTTGTCCGAGGGTGGCAAATGCACCCCTCTCGTACACAACACTATTTTAGGTGAGGCACAGATGAACACTTTTGAAATTTATCAGTTATATTTTATTTTATATCAATGTCTAGTTTTCATATAGGTTTTCTATTTCCTTTTACAATAGATGTGTAAGTTAGTCAATACAGAGAAAAAGGCTACGTACAAAATCAGAGCTTGCACAAGGATATGTGTAACTGGCTGCAAGTGATTGGATTCCGGAGACGGCAGAAAGAATCTCGCCTGCCTGCATTCTTCCTGGCGGGTCTGCTTGCACTCGGATTCCTTTCATTTGGGACAAAGTCACAAAATCCTTTGGCAGATATTCCAAAGTAAGATGTAAGTGCAAGTGCTCCCGGGAGAAAGAACACATGGGCTTACGCTTACACAAAAGCTTAAACGTGGAGGAGGTAACGCTTTCTGACATTTTAGGGGCTTCACTGGAGACAGGAAGTGTCTGGGAAGGGGTTAAAGGGCAAGGAGAAGTGGTGGGAGGCTCCAATGAGCTTCTTGGAGCTCCACCTCCTCCAGTTTGGGGCATGTTGAGCTAGACACAATACTGACACTGAGTGCCAAGCCTTGCAGCCATACAGTATGTTTAGAGCAACAAAAAGGCACTAGAACATCCTTGATTCTTCCCGAAGGGCAAAGTGCTTTACACACTTCATTCAGCCTTCCCAGAAAATCCATGAGGCAGTGTTATCACTCCACATTGTACATTTAAGAACATATATGCTCAGAGGAACTTGCCCAAAGCCACTCGGCAACCCCAATCTAAGTTTTTTTTTTAATTCTCTGTTGTCTCCTTTTCTATGTTCTATCTTCAGAATTACAGCAAGGAAAAGTATAAAAAATTTGAAAATAGATATGAAGTGTTCCTTATCATTCTTCCCCCAGTGATCACTGTTGTTAACTTTTTAGTGTAATTTTTTTTCAAAAGGTTTACTAGGGAAATAAAAGAAACCTTGATAGACAAACAGAGAGGTAACTCAACTTCAGGACATACTATTTTTCCTTTTTCTTTATTTAAATATAGATAGATGTATATTCAGTATATCCTTCCATGCCCAGACTTTGGGGGTTCAGCCACAGGGTATCTCACCCTATGGATGTGCCATCAGGCCTGGAGACTATCCCTGTGAAGGGCGTTTTAGGGTTTTCAGACTTTTCCCTATTAAGCAATAATGCACTGACCACCCTTGTGCATATCTCTCCCCTCATTTGCATAAGTATTTCTGTAGAATTCATTCCACACAGATGATATGATAGGTCAGGGTATATGATCGCTTTCAATTTTTAGTTTTAATGCATATTGCCAATTTGCAATGTAATGAGTGTGAATGGCATGAACCAGCCACAACTACAAATGTTATTTTTACATAAGAAAACATAAGAAAATAAAATCCAAATAGGATGAAACAATAGCAAGCTGCACTTATCAAACACTACAGTTGGCTAAACTCCCAAACCAATCTTCTCTTTCAATCTCATTGGCAAAGGCAGCCCTCCTGAACCCTGGCTCCCAAAATAAGGTCGGAGGCTGTGGCATATGCTGAGGCTGAAATTCCTGGTATGTTTCAGGTCTCAACCCTCAGCTCTGTCTATGGAAAAGCCATTATGTTTAATGACAGGGTTCTTTGTATCCTTGGGAGGGGGGAGGTGATTATGGGGCCTTAGGTATATAGAACAGGTTGCTCTGACTGACAGCATTTGTGTGTGTGTGTGTGTGTGTGTGTGTGTGTGTGTGTGTGTGTGTGTGTAAGATTCATTTATTTGAACTCCAATTTATTTGCCAAAACCCAAGTTGCTTTATAAAGACAGGACAAAATTTGCATTGTAGGCATCACTCACTCAAGAATGATGACTCCTTAAACTGAATTGATATGGATAATTGAGTTGTTTATATTGTGTTTGGTGGGATGGTTTTTCTTTTTTGCTTGTTATCGCTTCTTTTTCTTTTTTGTCCCCACTTTTCTCCCAGTCGGTTCATCCCCTGCATTTAAAGGAATCTTATTTGTCTGCTTTAATCTAGGGAGTGCTGGACCTCCTTGCTGCTCTACCTGGACCACGGCCCAGCACATAGCCTTCTCTGGGTGCTTGTTAGAAAGGCAGTATCTCAGGCCCCCTAAGACAGACTGAACCCAAATCTGCATTTTAAAAAGGCCCCAGGTGACTCCTGTGCACATTTGAGTTTGAGAAACTGCTGAAAGCCTTTCCTCCATTCAGTCAAAACAAAAAACTAGGTTTAAAAAATAATAATAATGAAATAAAGAACCGACCACAGAGAAGACCCATATGAATATGCACTGATGAACGCAGGGATGAAGGAAGGAAGGCAGAGAGAGAGGGAGGGACGAAATGCATGGAATGGCTAATTATGTAGCAATCTGAAATATAGACCTTATTTCACAGAATGCTGTGAAAATATCCTTTTCCTCTCCCCATTCAAAGCCCCAGTGTTTCGTATTTCTTAAGAAGGGGGCTAAAAGCCCGAGCTCCGTGTATTGTGCAGAGGTGAGGTTTTAATATGCTGCAGATACCCCAGCGCCTAATGAAAGCCTTTTAAGTAAATCTCATGAAGCTCTAATCTCACAGAGCCTCCCATGTTCTTCTCTGCTGTTCTTATTTAATTTTTAATAAGAACAATTCCACGCAGCTCAGAAGCAAGGCTCAATTAAGAAATATTCCTACCAGGCATCTTTGAAATCTTGCAGCATTCTCTCCCTTCTGCTTCCTGATGACCCTCAACGTGGCTGTGTCGAGAGGTTTCTGGGGAGGAGGGGAAGGGCCGAAGCTTATTTTTTAATTGCAAGTCCAGCCTTACACTGTTCCTTAGGAGATGACAAGACGGGCTTTCAAAGGCAGAAATGCAGCGTGTGTGTCTGCCACCAGAAGGCTACAGTGAATATCTGAATACCGTATTTTGAAATTTCAAGTGGCATCTTTGATCCGATTCCTCAGGCATTAGGTGTCCTTCAAGCGATAGCGAGGTCATGAGAAGTAATTTGAAAAGAAGCAATTGTTTCTGAATTATAGAACCCCAACCACAAGTGTATGAAAGTAATCTAAACTTAGCTCCCTCCTAATTCCATATGGTTCAGAACAGATGAAATATTGCCCAGTTCTCCCTAGTAAAACTCACCTCGCATTAATGTTTTCTTTTTTAAATACCAGTTCCTAGAGATATAAATCCAGTCACAAACTTCCACCATTTGGTCCTATGTTTCAGCTGAAAATGTATGTTTACATCTATAGCTGTGTGTCTATCCATCAAAGTATGCTTGGACGGACATACACGTGTATGTCTGGCTGTGTGACAGTCAGAGTGAACGGGGCTGCCCAGGTTGGTTAATTTCAAAAGCACAGAATGATAATATATAACATACAAAATGATGGATTCATTATTCTTCTTTGTAATCCATCCACTGCCTAACATGTGAAGGAGCCTAATAAACTAAGCTTAATGTAAATGGGACGATTATACTAGTTTGGTGACATAAGAGAAACAGTAAAATAGCAGTGAGTGCCATCACCATACATTAGAGCTATACCTTCACTGACCGTTGGATTAACTTGGCCTATCCTCATGGCAAAGGCATAGGGAAACATGCTTATACGTCTCACACTACATCGCAGGAGAAAATGTACAAGTGTACCAGAAGCAACATTTTTTATGACCCCAAGGAAATTTTTTTTAGAGACCTGCATTTTGAAGACCTCAAGCAACCAAAGAGCCAATATATACAAATGTGGCTCTACTAAAGACAAAATACTACAATATGGATTTCTAGTTGAATAATCTTTATAATAATAACCAGAGAGGGTATTTCTGCAGGTAGATAAGGTGATGCTGTCCGAAGTATGCAACATGGGGTGATGTCAGAGGTCTTGGAGTAGATGTGGTAAAAATATCCATGTTCCTTTCAAATGCCAGGTGCTTTTAGCAAATTCATCAAGGCTCCCTCTCATTTTAGCTAAACTGTTAATATTCCACTTGACTTCACCAGAGACTCAGCGTCTTTAGAAATCAAATGTTTCAAAGTAAGGTTAACAACCTACTGTGAAAATTTAGATGCTTGAAAGTTTAACTCAGCCACCAAGCATCTTCTTCTAAATAATGTTATTGTTAGTATTTATATGACATAAAATTTACCCTGTTTTAACAATTTTTAGTGAACTTACCAAGTTGTGCAACCACCACCACAATGCAGTGATGGAATATTTTATCACCCAAAGATCCCCAGTGCACATTTTCAGTTCATCTCCTTCCCACCCTCAACGCTAGGCAGCCACTAACCTACTTCATCTCTTGGAGTGTGCCTTTTCTAGACATTTCCTATAAATGGAATCGTACAATATGTGGTCTTTTGTGTCTAGCTTCTTTCTCTTAGCATAATGCTTTTGAGATTTACCCTTATAGGGGTGTACATCAGGACTTTCTACCTTTTTATCCACACACTGTTTGAGTGTGGATATATCACATTTTATCTGTCCATTCACCAGGTGACAGACACTTGGGATATTTCTAATTTTAGCCATCAAGAAGCTTCCCCATAGGAGAGGGAGTCCATAGATCCTAGAGAGGGGCCCATGTTTTGCTGGATAAGCACTCCAGTATAGCCAAGTGCTTGGACAAGCAGGAAGCATCCAGGCCCCAGCATTCCCTGACATGCAAGAGGGAAATTAGGAACAAGTGTTGAATCATAAAATAATCTTCTGACTGGCCCCTTTCCCTCAGCTAATCCTATATAATAAAAGCCTAATACGCAAATGGACCAAACTACTGGTCTGCAGGGGGCAGGGCCGGCGAGCAGGCACTGCCAGGCCAGCCAAGGCAGGTGCCAGCAGGCAGAGGGAGGGGACGGTGATCAAGGGGCAGTGGCGACCAGCAGCAGAGAGGCAATTTGGGGGTGGGCCAGCTGTGGAAGCAGTCCTAAGCCGTCAGTCAGACATCCCCTGCGGGGCTCCTGGAATGTGAGAGGGCTCAGGCTGGGCTGAGGGGAACCCCCCCAACCCAGTGCATGGATTTTCATGCACCAGGCCCCTAGTATTTAATAATTATGAGAGCTAACATTTATTGAGGGCTTAGAACAGTGCTGGCACATAATAAAAAATACTTGTTATAGCTCTTACAAGTCATTGTTGCCTGGATTGGAGCACACTGCCACCCAAAACAAAACTGAGGTTTTGTTAGCAAGGAAACACTTGGGCTGGATGTCATGACAGATATAATAGCATATAACAGAGTCAACAACATCCTGTTCCCTAAAGCTGAGGGATCAATTTCATGTAATAGCTCCACTACATTATTGAAATATAAGTAAAATAGGAAGGAAGTTAAGTCATAGTCCCCCGTTATATCATTTCAAACTGGAAATCATCCATCACGAGGACTTAACTACTTACTTATTTTGAGTGTAGAAATGATCATGTGTTACAGGCTTTGAGAAGCACTGAGAGCCTGTGTTTACTCAGAGGTTACTAAGCATGCTCCATCTATTGTTTCCATCTGTGGAGTCAAAATCCCAGAGGAGAACCATGAATCAGATAGACCGATGCCATCTCTAACCACTTTTCCGCTACAGAAAGACCCAGAACTGAAAATTGTGCCAAGCCAACTTGTTACCCATAAAAATCTGTAAGAATGTATTCATTCATTTAACATAGGTGAATGAATGCATATATTTGAGGTCACACTCTGGGTCACACACAGTTCAGGGTATGGAGGATATAGCAGTGAGACAATCAGACACAGTTGGCTGCCCTCATGGAGTTTACATTCTAGTATTAAGAGACAGAAAGTGAACAGATACATGTAATACAGTCAGGATTTGAACTTGGAACCCCACTACATTTCTTAAATGGTTTTGCTGTATGGAAACAAAGGCTTAGGTGAGGTTGATGAGGCAATAAAAATTAAACCAAAGAATCCTGAAGAATGCCTCATTTTATAGACAAGAAAACTGAGTCCCAGAAAAAGGAAATGCTTCGCCCAGAATCACATTGTGTATTAACCAAGACTCTTTCCAACAAAAAAAACAAAACAACTTAATTCAAACTCAAGCCTAAAAGAGGATAAATATGGTTTCTATAACTGGTATGTTCACTGGGTAAACCTGGGCGTTAGGTAAGGTTTGATTCAGGCCTTCGAGTCCTGCTGTTGGGACACTGAGCGTTGGTCCCTCTCAGTTCTCTTTTCTTTCCCACTGGCTTCATCTCACTGAGGCTCACTCTGTGAATTTATGAAAATGACCACCAGCAGCTCTGGGCTTGTTGCTATCTGGCAAAAGGACAAAATAGGAGCATGGGGGAGCCCCTGTGCCCTCCTTTATGCCAACACAAGGAAGGATTTCCTGGAAAATGCAATTGAGTTTAACTAATTTTTCCTCTGACACCTTTTCTTTGGTGGGAGGGGATGGGGGTGTTGATTTTGCGGTTAAATTCTTCCCAAGAGTTTGATATTTCTTTGCCTGTTTTCTCATGCAAAATTGTAGGAAAATTCCTGACACTGATTTATAGCCAATGTGACAAACAGGTTGCCTCATCTGACCCCACAATGTTGGGTAAAAATAACAGTAAGTTGTCCAATGTTTAAGAATAAGGAGACTTTATACTATCCACAGATTCTGGGTCCTCTTTTGACAAATTAAGACATGTAGGAACCCTGGGACTGATTTCTCACATGGACATGGATGGAGTTGAGTTGCTCCTTTGGACAAAGCTGGTCTGTTCTAGTGTCTTGAGACTCCCCGTGGGACCCATGGGCCAAAGCATTAGCATCACTGGAACCTTGTTAGAAAGGCAGAATCTCGAGCCCCAACACAGAACTGAATCATTCTGACTCAAACAACGAAATCCCCAGGCAATTCACTGCATACCAACGTGTGAGAGGCACTGTGCTAGCTAGCTCACCACAGTCCCTATTTAGCATCTCCCATTTCTTTCACTGAAGGTTGGGGTCAGGACTTGGGTGAGGCAAGAAGAGGTACACAGGGCATAAAATGTAAGGGGGCCTCACTCTCGGGCCAGCAAGTGTCTCCTCCTCACATTAACACACATGACCCTGAGAGTGTGTCTCCTTAATTTTGTGCCCTTGACACATCTCTGCCAGGCCCTGTTGAAGGTATACAATTTACCGCTAATGTCCTATTTATAGAGTGTTAGGACAAGCAGGGAACACAGAAATAGTACAGCTCCATATTTTCTCTATTGGAAATCTAAGCGCAAAAGGAACACACTGGCCCAGGGTTGAGCTTCTGATCTGTGGCGGAGCAGCCAAGAAAACCCAGGTCTCCTGTTTCCAGGGCCACCCAAACCCTTCTTTCTACATCACAGCACCCCCTTTTGAAAGTCAAATGTCACTTTCTCTTGTTATCATTTAATCCCTTCCCCCAGCACTCCCTTTTCCTCTTTCCAGCTTTATTTCCCTGTTCCCCCCATAATATCTGACATCCTATCTAATAAGGAGGGAATATGCTAATTGACCCTCACACCATCGCAAAGATGGTGGCACCCACAGCCAATAAAGAGGGAATATGCTAATTGACCCCTATCCACACTGGCCATAGGTCTGGATATGTGTGTTGAAAAGGAATGAAGTCTTCGCAGTAGGTTAAAGACTGTGAAAGTAACATTTTTATTCCTTAATCAACAAATCATCCCAAAAGGTCACTTATGATAAATGAGTTGGTTGCATAAGTAATATGGATATACTTAAAGGAAACTGAAAGGACATTTTCTTCTACTTGATGAGAAAAATCAATTTTTAAAATAATCAAAGGCAAAGATTTCTTAGATACAACACCAAGAGCACAGTCCATAAAGGGGGAGGGGGGGAGGAGGATGATAAACTGGCCTTGATAAAAACTACACAGAGGCTATTAGGAGAATGAAACAATAACCTTTGATAAGAGAGAAAATTATTGCAAATCATACATGCAATAAAAGACTTGTATCCGGATTACATAAAGAGTATTTGAAACTCAATAATCAAAAAACAAACAAGCCAATACAAAAAAAAAAAAAAGTGGGCAAAAACTGTGAACAGATACTTCCCCAAAGAAACCATATGGGAGAATGGCATATGGGAGAATGGCAAATAAGCACATGAAAAATCATCAACATTGCTAGTCATTAGGGAAATTCAAATTGAAATTTCAGTGAGGCACCACTACATAACTGTTTAAATATCTAAAATAATAAAGCTGATCTCCCCAAGTTTTGATGATGATGTAGAACAGTTAGAACTCTTATACATGGCTGGTGGGAATGTAAAATGGTACAAGCACTTGGGAAAACAGCCTGGCAGTTTCATAAAAAGTTCCATATACATCTACCATACGATCTAGTCATTCCACTCCTAGGTATCTAGTCAAGAGAAATGAAAGCACACAAAGACCTGTGCGTGAATGCTCACAGAGTTTTGTCTGTAGTTCACCCCTCAACCTGGAAATAGTCCAAACAAATAAATTATGGAATATCCATCCATACAAAGACTACTTGGCAAGGGAAAGAAATGAATTATTGATACACAACACAACATGAGTGGATCTCAAAGTTATTATGATGAGTGAAAGAATCCAGACCCAAAAAGAGAAAGCGTGCATTCTGCATGACTCCGTCCATATAAAATTCTATAAAATGCAAATTAAGCTCGAGTGACAAGAAGCAGACCAGTGGTGGCGTGGGGACAAGGTCAAGGGAGCAACAGGAAAAACAGGAGAGAGTACAAAGGGGCACAAGATTTCTGGAGTTATCCTCATTGTAATGTTGGTTTCAAGTGTATATACATATGTCAAACCTTTCCAAATTGCATACTTTAATATGTACAACTAATTGGCTATCAATTATACTTCCATTTTTTAAAAATATACCAGGAACAATAACAAAAGATATTCAAACTTCTCTTCCATTTGGCCTCCTTACTGTTCTAAACACAACATACTGCATATCTACTGCTCAGAGCCTTCGCAATTGCTATTCCCTCTACCTGAAATGCTCTTTCCCCAGATATTGAAAAGCTTGCTCCTCATATCTTTTATGTCTTTGTCAAATGTCACTTTCTCTTGTTATCATTTAATCCCTTCCCCCAGCCCTCCCTTTTCCTCTTTCCAGCTTTATTTCCCTGATCCCCCCGTAATATCTGACATCCTATCCAATAAGGAGGGAATATTCTAATTGACCCTCACACCATCACAAATATGGTGCACCCACAGCCAATAAGGAGGGAATATGCTAATTGGCTGTCATGCCCTCAAAGATGGTGATGCCCACAGCCAATAAGGAGGTAATATGCTACTTGACTGCCCTGCCCTCAAATATGGCAGCGCCCACAGCCACAAGATGGTGGCACTCAGTCCCCTCAGCCTCGCCAGGGTGGCAGATGTGTGGCAAGCTCCGCACACCTGCCCTCTGGAGTCCCCCAGTCCCCTCAGCCCCCTAGCCACCCAGGGTCACCCAAGACACAGGCAAGCCTCAGATGGCAGCTGCCCAGCCACTCGAGGTTCAGGTAACCAGGGCTGGCTGAAGCTTGTGCTGCCGGCAGTGGCAGCAGCAGAGGTGTGATGGGGGCATCACCTTCCCCTCATCACTGGGTCACCTCCCTGAGGGTTGCTGGACTGTGAGAGGGGGCAGGCAGGGCTGAGGGACCCGCCCCTCCAGTGCATGAATTTTCATGCACTGGGCTTCTAGTACTATATATTTTGCTTATAGGGCTATTTATCTAGTTAATCAGTGTCTCTGCCCTCTGGAGTGTAAGTTCACTTAGAGCAAGGAATTTGGGGCTGTTTTTATTCACTGCTATCCTCCCAGCACCTGAAATAATATCTGGCACGTTTTAGAAGCTTAATAGTGTTTGCTGATACTGATTCACTGAAGCCTTTACTTTTCATGTGTTTACAGGCATTTTCCAGTACCATTTCTATGGCTATACTGCAGTTACATATCATTCGATTCTGCTATAAAAAAAAAAAAAATTCAGTGACTGAAATTCTTTTCTTTTGCAGTTATCAGTTCACACAACAAAATTGTTTGAAAAACAAAATTAAATATGAGGTCATGGATATGATAGCACTTTATTAGTGAAAGACACATTATTATTAATAATAGGATTTATAAATAACCCCAGAATGATTTTCTGAGTCTAGTGTAACAAACAATTCTGAGAAAATCACATCAAAGTGTCTGGACCTCAGTTTACCCATCTATAAAATAAGCAGTTTAAACTCAACAATGCCTACCCTCTTTAGGCAACTTGAATGTAGTGCTATAGTATATAGACTGTTATCAGACAGACCTGAGCTCAAATCCCGGCTCTGCCCACACACCCACAGATCTTGGGAAGTCAATTAACTTCTCTAAGCCTCAGTTTCTACATCTGTACAATGGAAGCAGAAAAGTCCCTTTGGAATTCTCTAAGAGCAAAATGAGATTCTACCTAAAAAACTATCCAGCATATGTTATGTACTAAAAATGCATTCTGTGTTTTATAATTGCATTTTTTTCTTCCTTGAGTTTTTGATCCATTTGTAACTCAACATCCATTTTGCCTGATATTTCAGTCCCTTCTCCTTCTAGGGGGATTTGATTTTAATTTTGATTCTAATATTTATAAATCTTGAAAGTGAATGAATTAAATCTGCCAGCCAGTAAAATTTGATTCAGGTAGAAAGTTTCCAAAAAAAAACATTGCGTTCCACCCACCCATCTGGGCCTGGAGAGTCCAAAAGTTTAACCACATTACACACTGCTCTGTTTTCAATGCCACGATGAACATCACAGGCTTAACTGCAATTAAAGAGTCCCCACTGACCACTGAATATACAATACATCATGTCAGGAGAGGTAAAACTGTCAGATTAGTGGAAATTCATTTTGGGATTGCTGGATAATTTTGAGACCTGACAGCCCAGGAAAAATCCGAGGTCCCTGGTGTGTGCCAGCACATATCACTCTTCCGCAGCCGTTGTTTGGGACTCGTAAATGCAGCAATATTCCAGATTCTAAAGTTCCCTTCTAGAGCCAAGTTGGAAAAGAAAATGTGAGTGATGAGATCACTGTTTTACTAAATGATAAAAAATGGAAAGAGAATCTTAGGGCACCAACCTTAGCCAATCAGACAGCATCAGCTAGGATTTGTAACTGTCACTTCTGAGCGAAGGACCGGGGCCACCCACATAGACAACAGCTGATGCTAGTTCGGAACTCTGGGGGGAACTTGTTACTCTGGAGTCCTATGCCTCAATGGTTACATTTTAAAATGTTTTTCTGAAATTTGCTTGGCCTTAAATGAAAATCTTCTAACTCTCCACTCCAGCTGGCAGCCAAGCTGATGAAAATTTTTTGATGGGCAAGAACTTTCCACTTAGTAGAGAAGATACAGAGGGCTTAAAAGTAATAATTAACATGTATTAACTGTTCAGTCTATCACTGTGCTACCTGCTTTATCTATTAATCCTTACTTGGACCATATGAGGTTCACGGTCTTATAACCATGACACGGATGAAGGAGCTAAGGCCTGAAGAAGTACAGCAATATGTCCAGATGACTGTGATTGAATTCTAGGGCATCTCACTCTAGAGCAGTGGTTCTCAATCAGGGGAGATTTCGCCCTTCACCCCTGAGGACATCAGGCACCGATGGAGAATTTTTGGGTTGTCACAACTGCTACTGAGCAGAGGCCAGAGATGCTAATAAACATCCCATAGAGCAGTGGTTCTCAACCTTTCTAATGCCATGACCCTTTAATACAGTTCCAATTATTTTTGTTGCTACTTCATAACTGTAATTTTTCTACTGTTATGAATCGTAATGTAAATATCTGTGTTTTCCAATGGTCTTAGGCGACCCTGCTAGCGGTTAGGTGACCCACAGGTTGAGAACCACTAGCAGGGTCACCTAAGACCATTGGAAAACACAGATATTTACATTACGATTCATAACAGTAGAAAAATTACAGTTATGAAGTAGCAACAAAAATAATTTTATGGTTGGGGGTCACCACAACATGAGGAACTGTATTAAAGGGTCACGGCATTAGAAAGGTTGAGAACCATTGCTATAGAGCAATGGAGAACTATCCATCCCCAAACGCCCACAGTTCTGAGGTTGAGAAACACTATTCTAGGATAGTGATCATAAAGTGTGGCTGCTAGACCAGCAGTGGGAGCATCGGCTGGGATCTTGTTAGAAATGCAACATCCAGGACTCCACCAGATCCACTGAGGAGGGGACTCAGTCCTGTTTTTACAAGCCTTCTGATGAGGGACATGTTTGAGAACCACTGTTCTTGAGCCATCAGAACACGTTGTCTGAAGCGCCACTCTTCACCCTAAATGCTCACAAGTCTTCAATGTCCAAAACAAAATGAGCACCAATGCTTTTGGCCTGTGAAATTCTACCACTATTTGAAGTCTGGACCAATGGACAGCCTTCCTTGTTTCTGAAGCTACAAATGAATGTTCAGGACCTTCCCCAGAATGTGCAGGCACCAGACATCTTCAGGAGGACCTAGTCCCCCTCGTGCATTTCTCAGAACATTAAGGTCCTCTTATTAATAACATGTAAGTCAACACATATTGGGTGAGATTCTGAGAGAGGTGCATGTACATACTACATCACCTCAATTATTATCCTAATATATAAAAACCCTGGGTTGTGACAACCAATAAGGATCGAGGCTCGACCAACCAGAAGTCAGTCCTGCAGTCAGTGAGGTGCCCTAGCACTGAAAGCTGAGGGGCCTGTGAATCAGGGCCAGAGAGAGGCCTAATGAGAGAAGCAAGGACTGATCCGTTGCCTCTGTGGCAGCTTTTGATCAGTGCTTGCCTCTCTCCTTCTCTCCAAGTCTGGCCAGCAGCCGCGCCTCCATTTCTCTCCAGGCCTCCATTGGAGCTTCTGATCAGCCCAGCCTTTCTGATCAGGCCCCATTTATAGGCCCAGAGACGCTGACTGGCATAGGAACTGACCAATCAGAACCAAATGTGGGTTCTGTGAAGAACCAATGGCTGCCTAGGATGCAGAGCTTTTGATGTTGATTGGCATAGGAACTGACCAATCAGAACCAAATTGGCCAGCAGAGGAGGGCAGTTGGGGGTGAGATCAGGCCAGCAGGGGAGGGCCATTGGGGGCAAGATCAGGCCAGCAGGGGAGGGCAGTTGTGAGCAACCAGGCTGGGAGGGGAGGGAAGTTAGGGGTGATCAGACAGGCAGGCAGAGGCAGTTAGGGGCAACCAGGCCGGCAGGGGAGGGCAGTTAGAGGTGATCAGGCTGGCAGGCAGAGGCAGTTAGGGGCAATCAGGCAGGCAGACAGGTGAGCACGTAGGAGCCAGTGGTCCCAGATTGCGAGAGGGATGCCTGACTGCCAGCAGTTGGACATCTTCCAAGGCCATGGTCGGCAAACTGCGGCTCTAGAGCCACATGTGGCTCTTTGGCCCCTTGAGTGTGGCTCTTCCACAAAATACCGCAGCCTGGGCGAGTCTATTTTGAAGAAGTGGCATTAGAAGAAGTTTAAGTTTTAAAAATTTGGCTCTCAAAAGAAATTTCAATCGTTGTACTGTTGATATTTGGCTCTGTTGACTAATGAGTTTGCCGGCCACTGCTCCAAGGGATCCCCAATTGGAGAAGGTTCAGGCTGGGCTGAGGGAACCCCCTCTCCATGCATGAATTTCATGCACCGGGCCTCTAGTCATTAATAGGGACAATAATGACTATCATTTCTGTAGGATTTCTCATGTGCCAGGTATTTTACCTGCATGATCTCATTCTTCTCCACTGCCCTAGGAGTTAGGTTTTGTAATCATGCCCATTTTAGAGATGAAGACACTGAGTCTTAGGACTGTGTGTTAAGGCCTTTCCATCAGAGACAGACATGCTCTGAGTTGTCAAACTCCAGCATTAACTTCATGGGGCATGACGTGAGCACTGGGCTGGGGTTCATGGAACTTTTGCAACTTTGCTACATCAGTATCTCTCTTTTTTGTGTGAAATAAAAGGTTTAAATGAAAACAACTCCAATTTCCTCCCCCATCTAACCAGTTATAATTATGGTGGGTAATAATCATTCTATTTCCTTAGGATTAGCACAATGAACATTATAACTGTTTACATTGATGCTTACATTGATTTCATCACATTACAGTGATATCAGTTGACATCAGTACAGCATTTATAAAATGTCCACGCGTTTTGCCATCCATGCTTTCATTCTGACCCACCACTGTTCTGTGAGGCACAGAGGAAGGCATGCTGACTTCACCTGATGTTTGAACACTAGAGTGGTGCACTGGCAGCAAACAATGATTGGATCCTTGCTAACACATGCCTGGCAGGTGCTGGATGCTTTACAACCTTTGCCTCTTTTTACCCCACAGTGACCCTATGTGACAAGCGTGACTCTCTCCACCTTTTAGATGAGAGATGGGAGAACAAAAAGAGATACACTGCTAGGTGCTGGACCTGCATTGGAACCAACGCCTGACCAACTGCAAAGCCCAAGCTTCTAACCCCACCATGCATAGGGCTCCCAGGAAACTGAAGCACAGAGAGACATAGGACTTCTTTAATGGCATCTATCAAGTTGGAGCCTAGAATAAAATCCAAGCCCCTGCCTCCTGTCCTGCGGTCCTGCTAGGGCAGTGGTCGGCAAACTCATTAGTCAACAGAGCCAAATTATCAACAGTACAACGATTGAAATTTCTTTTGAGAGCCAAAGTTTTTAAACTTCAACTTCTAACGCCACTTCTTCAAAATAGACTTGCCCAGGCCGTGGTATTTTGTGGAAGAGCCACACTCAAGGGGCCAAAGAGCCACATGTGGCTTGCGAGCCGTAGTTTGCCAACCACGGTACTAGGGGAACACAATTACCCTTGACTCTTCCCATTTGGGGTGGAGGCAGGCACAGGATCAATGCCTTGCTCACCCTGGCAGTGACGGAAAAGATGCTCACCTTCCCCCTGCCCTGCGCTGGGGGCGGGGTGGGGCGGATCTGCATAGCTCACGCTCTTTAAACGGATGCACTAGCCTCTTGGGATATGAAGCTCGTTGGTTCTGTCACTCGTGAGTAATGCACCATAGCTCCCTGGTGGGGAAAAATGCCAGATTATACAATCACATGCTTTGGTGTGCAACTGTCTTTAGAATAACAAATCTCTGCTTCTGCTCGTGAGCATTACACTTTAATAAAAACCAAAATAGTGGCCACAAATCCCAGCTCTAGCTAAAGGGCATGCCTTGTAAATTCATGTTAGTTACACCTCTCATGATTACACTCCCCCCCCCTAAAAAAAATATCCCACACACCTTTCATAATTCACAGGGAATGGCCAGCCTGTGGCTTTATTTCACTTTGTCCTTTGTGGGGGACACTGGGGAGCAGAGTTTCTCAGCCTAGCCACTGTTCACTATTGACGTTTGTGTTGGATCATTCTTTGTTGCGGGGGGTGGGGGCGGTGAGGTGGGGAGGGGTGCTGTGTGCATTGCAGGATATTTAGCAGCATCTCTGCTCCCACCCCTGTTGTGACAACCAAAAGTATCTCTCTAGATATGGCCAAAATGTCCCCAGGGAGCCCAGATTGCCCCTGCCCTACTTCCCCCCGCCCCCGTTGAAAACATCACTCTGTTAATAAGAAAATAAATAGCCAACCCTATCATAGGTGGGTGTCAGTAGAAAAAATGCCTTATGGTTGAAACTTTTCTTTCTTAAAGAGAAAAACAATTATATTCCTCTATGGGAGCATTCAGTCCCAATAATGTGCAACATGAAATAGATCTCCAGCACAGTGGGAACAGCTCAGCCTAGCAGGGCTCCGCCTGGCCCTCAGGGAGAGGTGGGGTGTTGCCAATTTTCTGCCACACTGGGTTGGGCTGTGCTGTGCAGGAAGGAAGGGCAGGGGGAGGGTGCCTGCAGAGTGAAAGCTAGGGTGCAGAGATGCAGAAGGAGCTGCTGCCCCATCTCCGCTGTGCTCATACCACCTTCACAGGTTCCAAACTAAGAGGCGAAAGCTAAGGTGAGAGATGCAGAGGAACGGAGCCCAGCCACAGGTTGCAGATAGCATGTTCTGGGGACACGGGGAAGATGGGAATATGGTAGAAATAAAGTTAGGCATTTTCCTTTGTAAATGGACACTACATCGGTGCTCACCTCCATGTACCCTGTCTATTTTAGCGGCTCACTGTGTCTCCCAAAAGATTTTGTTTGCCCCACAGGGTTTTTTAAATTTGGAATCATTGCCAACATTCAAAAATTGAGATATTCCTCATAAGAATGCAGGTGTCTGGGCTTCTTAAGAAAAATCAGCAGTTCTGGATGCTTTAGGCCAGCAAGTCTGCCCGACAACCATGGCTGGGACTGAGCAGTGGTGCCCCCTGTCGGCGGGGAAAGTGTTTTGCTGTTTGCCACAAACCCTCCCACACATCCTGCCAGGATTCTGTAGGCAAATAAGTGCTCTCTCCTCTCTGCTTTTACAATGTGTTGGACTGGGCAATGTTTGATATATTAAAAACACATTAACACATAGATAATTTAGGAAGCATAGCAAGACAAGCATCCATGAATCTGCCACCCAACGTTAAATTTAGAACATTACCTTGAATATAATTGTTAGCTTCTCTCTCCCTCTCAGCTATACATTATTATGCATTTTGTGTTTAGCATTCTCCTGCCTTTTTATATTTAGTTTTTATCACATACGTATGCATCTCAAATGATATGTTGCTTAGTTTCTGCTTGTACCTGAGTTTTATAAAAATGATACCCTAGTGTATATATTCTTCGGTGATTTGATGCTTCTAAGATTCATCCACATTGTTGCATGAAGCTGTGGCTCTTTGATTTTTCACTGCTATATAATATTCCAGCGCACTGGGATTTATTTCCTGTTGTTCTTGCTCCCTGCACGTCCCTTGGCTCAGCCCTTCTCAGAGACCAGCTTTATAATGACACTTTCTCAGAGAGCTTTGGTTGCCATCTGTCAAAAGGATATGCTTTCCAGTTATTTTCTATATAAGTGTTCACATTGTTGCTTTCAAAACACATGCCACAACTTGTCATGCTTTTTAATTTGTTCATTTTATTGCTCATTGCTTGTTTTCAATAGACTGTAGTTTCCATAGAGGGAGGATCCTGCCTGCCTGTCTGTTGCTGTCACTTCAGCACTCAGCATAGTTATTCGCACACAACCATCAATCCATGTTATTATTTTTCTCAAAATGTGATAAATATTCGTTAGCATGGAATTGAGATCATACTCCCTGAAAAAAATGCTAGATAGCCTTTTGCACTGAAGGTAGAGACTCAGTATTCCTTATGCATGGTGCCCAGGAGAGAAGTACATGGTACACATTTGTTAAGGGCTATGAGTGGAAGTGATATGTGCAAATTCTCCATTATGACCTTGAGAAGAATGGCTTTGCCCCCTGCTTTCCATTTACTTCTCCCCTTGCAGAAAGCTAAACATGGTCATGAACCATTTGAGCCAGACAGATGAGAACACTGTCCTATCAGTGGGCCACAGGAAAGTGGGTATCTGGGTGATGGGTACTTACACTGCCACATCAGCCCCAGCACTGGGAAGACAATGGACTGCTCCCTTGTTTAAGCCAATGTCATACTGGGTCCTTGCAACAGCAGTCACACCTCTATGCTAATAGACACAGTTCACTGGTAGCTCACCACTGGGAGGGAATTTCCCACTAAAGAGATATACCCTACCTCTGGGACATCCTCTGACTCTACCCTCTGCTCTGCTGTTTCCATAACGAGGATGAGTGGGCTGCCAGATTGAGGGACCCTTGCCCAAGCATCATCCTGTTTCCTTTTCTCCAAGCTTCCTCACTCTCTGGTACTTTCCTTGTTGATAGACTGTAAAATTCTCTCTCACTAGTTGGTTCCATTATAACACTGGTGATCAGACTTTATTCTTGGAGGATGAGAAGAGATGAGAAGAAGGCAATGAGATGAGAGGAAGACAGGAATAAGAAGAGAATGGAAGTCCGAGGACAACCCAGTATCACAGCCAGAATTTCCAGAAGTTACCCACATATTTGTCAAGACCCAAGAGAATCTCGAAGTTCCCAACTTGTGATGGATTGAAAGTGTTTAAGGCCGATGGAATCAGGTGTCCTCCTCAACCAAAATTGGATCGTCATAAACCACCTGTGGTTGTGATCATGCAACTCCCCAGAGAGTGTGCCAAAACAAACTGTTTGTGGAATGTACAGCATGGAAAAGGAAGAAAGTGACTTCTTATCTGGGGTCATTATTTATACCAGGAAAATGCTGGTAACCATCGTTTTGGAAGGGAGGTTGGCCGTCCACCCACCTGACAATGACTAACCAGCAGGAGCTGCTGTCTATTCAGGACCCTCCAGGACTGAGATAATGAAGCCAAGCTATTTGGGAATAGGAGACGGCTTACTTTCCAGTTCCCTGTAGCACAGGGTTTTCCTGCAGCTCATCTCAGAATGGTATCAGCTCATGAAAACAACAAGATAAAATCAAGACAACAAATGGCAACCATGTCCTGAGTGTTTCCTACATGCAAGTAGTAAGCATAGTGTCCTGAGCATATTATCTCACTCTAATTTCATAACAAAACTGTGATGTGCAGTCTATCCCCATTCCTACCTGAGGAAAACCAAGGCTTGGAAAAGATAAACAACTTGCTGAAGGCCCCCTGACTAGAAAGGCATAAATTCAGGATTCAAAACCAGTCCCATCTCTATTCTTAACAGTTATGACCTTATTTCTCAAACTCTATCCGTTTGTGTACCTCGTATATAATTTTTGCCGTATCAGTGCAACAACTGTTATAAAGATATGAAATACTTTTCTTTCAATCAGCTTTCCTTTTGTTTTTATGTAGGTAAATTTAATTCAATGGAAATGTTATGTGAAAACCATAAATGTAAAACACCAAGTATCATTTGACTTAATAGACTATATCACAATATAAGCATAAAAATGCTATTAAATGCTACCTAGACTTGGCTGCTGAAAGGTCTGAGCCTGAAAGGTTCTTGCTTTGTGGAAAAGGGAGATGAACAAGTGACAAAGTGATGTTAGGGACGACACAACTGAGACTCGCTCCCCAACACAAACAGAAGAACCTAATGAGAACACAATGGGCAAATACTTCCCGTATTATGTAAGGATGAGTGAATGTACCCCCAAACCATACTCAGTATTATATTTTCTTTAAGAAATACCATAGCAACAGTATCCTCTGCTCCCAGCCAAGAGATGTATGCTGAGAACACAGACCTACCCTTGTGGAAATTTGAAGATCCAACATCAATTACCTATAGACTATGTTAAGTTTGTTCATCTTAAAGCCCATTGCTAATTCCTACTCATAGACTAAAAATCTAAAAAAAACGATAATGTTAAAAACTAATCTACTCTTCTTCAAGATGGACCTACCCATGGATTCATTGAATCCGTTCAATGAATCCATTGATCCATTTGGTGAGTACTCACCAGAGTCCTAAGTGCTGAGAATGAAGTGGTAGGCAATACAGACATTGTCCTGTCCACATGTAAATTAGATGGCAGTATTTATCTAACATAGATGGAACCCGCATGAAAAGCCCTCCTCCTTAGGTAGAACGCGGGACTGAGAAAATAGACTGACAGGTGGCTGTGCAGAAGGAGGGGTCACCTTCACATGCAAAGTGCATGATAAAGGGCACCATTCATGGGAGCCATGATGACGGCTCGGTGTGTGAAGTCCCAGCATGGGGTTGAAATGGGTGTTGAGCCTGGCACTGAAACCGCAGCAGAGTAAAGGCTGTCGGCTTCCAGCATCACTGCTGGTCTGACAGGTAAGCGGCTTCCCATACGCTCTGTACTCGAGCACTTACGTGCCAATGTCCTTGTGCTCTGCATTTGAGCACTCTAATTGGGGGAATAAGGCCCAATCCAGGATAAAACACAGATCTGCAAAATGTCTATTTTCAGTGTAATTCACAAGTCAGAACTTCCACTGAAACTTTGGAAAGGCTTATCTTGCCTTTCTTTAGGATAGAAGTATTATTGAAACAGAAAAGAAAAAAAACACCTGTAGACAGCTCTCATTGCCTTCTGGGTAATCATGTCTATAAAGTAAACTCCTGAGGCTTATTATGAAATAAAGTGCATTACCCATGTCCTTGGAGGGAAGGTTTGGATGGATGGGTGTTGGAGTGAAAGCTTCCAAAAGCCAATCTCATTTCAAAGGAAAAGAATGTGCTTTCCATTTTTGATGGTGTACAGGGGATTCTTTTTCTACTCCTTCCTGAGTCTTTCACGGGGACACATAATGACTATTTGCTGCCACAACAGTGAAGGAATTTTCCACTCTAATAACGGTGATCCTGTCTCATCTTTAGGATGTGCCCAGGGAATAAGCACTGGCCTGGAATTAGCAACTTTTGACTCATCTTCTCCTGGGGGCTCAAGGTTAAACAATAGCACGTAGTCAACACTTACTGACCCTTGCCCATGTGTGCGATGCACTGCGCTAGAATCTATAGTTGTGGTGGTATAGCAGAGATGGGTACAACTGGAGTGACCTATGGGAAGGGACCAGGATTGGAAGTGATGGCCTGAATTAGTCAGGATCTCAGCATAAAGGGGTGCACACTTTAACTATGGAGCATTTAGTAAAGGGCGGCTCACACAGATGGAGGCAGTGTTTAAGGAAAGCAGCAAGGTACAGAGCTCAACACCTGGACTGTGATGGTGGGGACTATTAACAATCCCAGGCCTGAAGGGATAAAGTGCCACCAGAACCCAGAGATGGGGCTGCATGAAGAGGAACACTGAAGAAACCTGTGGCCTTTGTTAGAGTGACACCCAGTCCAGGGACATCAGCAGGGAGGGAGGAAGGGAACCACACTCGGAACTCTCCCTCCCCTCTGATCTTCTTTGGTGCCCTTAATGGCCACGCCCAACAGGAAACTGGAAGTCAAAGAGCCTAGGGCTGCAGACCCCATGGTCAACCTCCCAGGACACTGAGCAGAGTGGCCAGTATGTGAATCTAGAGAAACTAATGAAAGAAATCAAGCACGTGGTCCAAAAGGGCTTCATTCTTTATCTGTGATGCTTTGATCAATCGTGTACAAGGAGAACGCATTCGAATGAAGAAAGAGAAAGAGATAAGGGAGAAAAAGAAGTAAGTGAGAAAAGGCAATAACAGATGAAAAAGGTAAATAAACAGGTCATTAAATTAGGAGGAATTGTGTCCTTACACCAAGCACCAGTTGCTATGGGAACACCAAGAGGAATCCCTGTCCAGGCTTGGGGAGTCAGGAAAGGGCTCCTGAGGAAGGAACATCTGAGTTGAAACCTAGAGGGCTGGTAGGAATCAGTCAGGTAAGAGGTGGAGACAAATGGCATTTCCAAAGGCCCGAAAGTGAACCAAGGTTCTTTAGAGGTCAAAGGTAAGCTTAGGGAGAAAAAAAGAAGTAAGACTGGTGATATAAACAGAGAGAGGACCAAGAAGAAGCTTGTATGTGACCACAAAGAGCTCAGACTTCATCTAAAGAACATGGAGAGACACAGAAGAGAGTGACAAGAGTAAATTGCCACTTTTGTGGTTCCCTTCAGTTTTGTTCCAGGAAGTACATTTGATGCTGTTAACCTTTCAGCAAATACGCACACGTTTGTCCCTATCCATGACAAAAAGAAAGTGTGTGTGGGAAATTGGTTTGTCCTTTTAATCCATGGCAAAGATCCAAAGACAGACACACACACACACACATACACACACCCGCCCCACCAAAAAAAATAAATAAATAAGAAAAGGAAAAACCCACCCCATGCAGGTGGCTCTTTGGTTAGTGAATGTTTCCATAAGAAAGGAAACTACTCAGGTACCTGTCTACTAACCACTGTGCGCCTGAATAGAGTGGCCAGCATTTCAGAAGGCAATCTGATGAACCTGTGGCATTTAAGAAATAGAAGTCTTAAGCCTCCGAGTCATGAGCTGAGCCCAGATTAATGACTTTTCAGACTATAGGCCCAGGATTTAGAAGTAGGTCAGCCTTGCAAAGAATTTTAAGAAATCACTAAACCACAGCAAATCAGACATCTCACTGGTTCCATCCACCCTTAACAAGGTGACCCTCTCTGTATCCTGGGAGACTCTGTTTCATCTACTATCTCCAGGTGGGGGTCTGAGAGAACAAATATAGACCTCTTGCAAAGACACCATCTTTGGTGCAAAACAAAGGATATAGGTAAATAGAAGTGTGTTAATTCCTCATTGGGTTCATCATGCTCAGACCACCAGTTCATGGAGGAAGATGGCCAAGTTTCATAAGTCATGTGAGTGTCCTTTGCCTATTTGTTTTTCTCATGAGATGTAGCTATGCAATAAATGAATCATGCAATAGAGTAACCTGACAGATAAAATTCCAAGGTCCTATTGTTGTTTTTTATCCTCTCAAAATTTTATTCTGAAATTTTGAGTTTGGAAACAGAAACTATCTTATCATACTCTGGCATTGATAAACACTTACAGGACCCCTCGGATTCTTTGTGTCCTTCAAAGATAGGAGGGCACTTTCTTTTCCTGGATCCCCTAATAATGAGAAGATATAAACATCAGCACTAACTGATGCCATTTCCTAATAAACCACAGATATTCCCAAACTACATCCCATCCCCTTGCCTTCACTATAATAAATGTTTGGAAACATTCAGGTTTGGCAACATTTCTGCAAAGAGCTATTTTAGGGGAAACATGGCTTTGCCATAAGGGTTCTACCCGGAGCAGCTACACCTTCTTGGGGCAAATGACTCCACCTCCCCTCTCCGACCTTGTTCTGGTCATGAATGTTGGTCACAGCACACTCTTTCCATTTCTGGCCACATGAGTGGGCACAATCTGTGCCAATGATCCCACCATATTCCCTGGTCATAGTGGTAGGTCCAGAGATGGCCCTAGGTTTATAGCCAAGGCCAGTCAGAGAAGCAGACATAAAACTCTACTAGTGAGAGCTGAGACTGGGCCAAAGCCCTGGATACATTTGTTTTGGTGAGAAACTAGGGCCACTTACTGAACAATTCCAGGGAGCTCCATTCACATCTGGTGTTGTGCAATATGGTAACCTTGGGAGTGAGTGTGTTTTAGTATCCTTCATATAACACTGGGTGGCAACCCCTACAGTAAGAGTGCCCAGGGTTATGGAAGTCTGAAAACAATCCTGATTTCGTTAAACAAGGCAATAAATGTTCTTCTTTGGCTTAAGGTAGTTTGTTTGTTTTTCTATAACCTGTAAGTGAAGAAGTCCTGATGAATGTATCATGCTCTTCATGCTTTTTGGAAAACAGAATTCTCATTTTGTTCTACAAAGCAAATTTCTTTACCCACAGAACGCTGACAGAGTGTCAGAGGTCCGCTATAGCTGTGGGGCGAATAGCTTGTCCCAACCCTGGGCAGCCTGTGCACACCGCACAGAGGCACGGGCCTTTGGTTTTGCTGCTAGAAGGAGAGGAAGGAGGGAATGGCACATTGTCAGCACCTCCCAACCCTACAGACTAGCTCTGGTTGGAGGGATGAAGACCAGGAGCCACATGACAGGGAGAAACGTGGGAGGTCATGGGCTCCTGGCACCTGCCTTCAAAAAACATAATGTGGGACAGCTTTGGAGAGGCGATGACATTGTGCTTCTTTGCCTAGAACTCAGGGCTGGCTCCTCTCCTGGGGCAGTCAATCTGTGTTGTCTGCCCTGGCTGGTTTTGCTCAGTGGATAGAGCGTCAACCTGCATACTCAAGGGTCCCAGTTAGATTCCTGGCAAGGGCACATGCTTGGGTTGTGGGCTAGATCCCCAGTAGGGGGCATCAAGAGGCAATCAATCAATGATTCTCTCTCATCATGATGTTTCTATCTCTACCTCTCCTTTCCTCTCTGAAATCAATAAAAAATATTAAAAAAATAAACCTGTGTTGTCACACATCCCCTTCCCCACTGCTTGATGAATGCTGTGCTGTTGAAGTCTTAAAATTTTAATTATGTTTGGTTAAAGCTCCTCACATTTTCATTTTGCACTGGACCCCACAAATCATGTAACCAGTTCTGATAGAGCCTACCATGGTGTGAGAAGGTGTGGGCTTTTAGCTGCATGTCATTCCTAACTTTCTGAGATGTTTGCTATAGCAATGGAGTTGGGGGAGGAAAAGGACCTAAAGAGAGATAGACCAAAAAATTAAAAGAAAGATCAAAAAGGAGGAAAATGATCTCTGATGAAAGATTACCATTTATCCATGAGATTAAGATATCTTCTGGGACACAGCCAGAGCACAGCTCACTTAAAATTGCACTGATGTAAGATACAATTTACACTTTGTTAAAAATCAGGTAATGTAATAACAACAAGTGTAAACGGAAAGCCGGGGATGATGAACTTGGGTTAACATCAGAGTTCAAGGAGAAGGTGCTTAGGGCTGAGCCAGGTCCTCAGAGAGCTGGGCGTTCCTTTTCCTTTAAGGTCAATTCATCAGGACTTATCCAAGCCTGTAAGAGCATTCCCTTAAGACCATCCAATTTCCTCTCTTTCTAATTCCACACTTAGCAGAGCAACCTTCTGATAATTAATTTGGTTTCTCAGGTAAGTCAATATGGGAAAAGAGACTGGTTGAGTTATTGGGCTGGCTATGTCGCCTACTGTAAATGAATAAATTGGTTTGTGGATTTATCAGTCCACCTCCCAAGAGTTCATTTTGCAAACACCACTTTTCCTGGGGTGTGCTGACATTTGACTTGTAGACCTGCAATGCTACTTGGCCAAAGTGAGCGGAGTGGTTTTAAGACTTCATAACCCTGAGCACTCTTATGGTGGGGGTCACCACCCCTGTTATATCAGGGATATTAAAATACACTCACTTCCAGGGCCGTCATATTGCACAACACCAGTTGTGAGTGGAACTGCCTGGAATTGTGCAGTAAGTGGCCCTACTTTCTCTCTGAATCATGTAATACTTTTGTTAAAAATAAATGCAAGTAGTCCCTGCCTTATTTTCTTCGTGGGACTTGTGAACATAAGATACTATCTTACTTATTTTGTTTGTTGTCTTTCTGCTTTCATTACAAGGACAGGTATTTTTGTGTTTTGTTCACTGTAACAATTCCAGCATTCAGAACAGAAGGGAACCTAGTATGTGCTTAGTATGTATTTGTTGAATTAATAAATTAATCACTTCAAGTTAATGTTTTCTTTGTATGTTAAACTGATGTGTGTTTTTTTAGCTTTCACATATTTTAGAGGTCCTTAACAAGTGTATGGTTTGTTGGCTCTGTGGATAGACTGCCTAATGCACACTGAAGCCCTGAGTGAGAGAGAGGGTGTCCCCCCCTCCCTAGCTCTCACCGCATGGACACAGAACCCTTGGTACTCCTAACCAAAGACAGGAGTACTCTTCCTCTCATGTCCCCTTGAATCCCTTTCCCAGTCTCTCTGTGCCCTGCACTCTCCCTCCCCCCAATTTCTATGAGCTTTGCCCATACCTATAGTTCCTTTAGGGGGCTGCCACAGCCATGGGGATTACTTTGCCAAATGGGAGTGAACCAGAATCTCACGGGGCTTATGCACCTCCCAACTGGCTTTTAGCCAGTGACTAACTGAAGGAGTATGAGACTCCATTTCTTTGCCCAGTTGAAAAAGTGCTGAGGTGTGATTTATTGATTTATACTCCAGAGCTCCCTATGCCTTGCTGGGCTTCTTTCCCTTCCCTCTCCTGCTTCCCCCATCCTGTCTCTGGGAATCTGACCCAAGACAACCTGCACAACCTCTCTACCACATGTCGACCTATGTTCCCTGAGAGGTGAAGGCCACTGTGGCCACTGCTGAAGACAAACCACACAGTGCTTCGCCAAGCTCATCACCACCCAATGGCCTCTGAACCCCCAGCCATCATCAGGCAGAGGGCAGGGGAGCAATTATAGGAAGAAGCAGGCAAAGCAAATGACTACATGATGCTCAGAAGCACCATGGTTAAAAAACAACGCCAAAAATACTGAGAAATGGGTTCAAACTCACTCACCTACGGATTTGTTATGTGACCCTGGATGGGACTCCCTTTGATAAAATCAAGCCATCTTGCCCTCCAAGATCAAGTCTGTGTTGAGCTTTTGTTTCTTCCAAAGAAAGCATACCATAGCCTAGCTTTTGTTCCCAGCTGCTTGTTCAAATTAAAGCTTTGCAGCATTGTAGTTTATGGTGTCTCTGGGGAGGAGTGAATATGTCAGTGTAATTAACTCATCTGATGAGAGAGGTCTTGTTTATTTCCCCTAAAAAATAACAGGTGGTGGTTGAGCTCAGATCATTATGGTGTTATGAAATGCATTTAGAATAAATCGTATTAAATAAATAGGGAGACAAAACAATTTCAAGGTACCTTTTTTATTGTTTTTAAATTAAGTTTTGAAAGGCAGCAGCTGCATATAAAAAGCCACAAGGCTGCTACCCATCTCCAACCCGCTCTTGTGAGAAAGGGTTAATGGTGCTCTCGAGTTCAACCCACCAGGAGTCACAGAAACTCGAGATGGTTTTCAAATTATCATCCCAACAATCACTGGGTTTCTGAGAACCCTCTTTGTGTGTGGGAAATGACGGGCTAATCAATTTGGGTAATCAGTTAAAACAACCGTACGCAATTCATTTTACAAAATCCGCCATGACATTCATTTAATAAACACATAAGAGCAACACCATGTGCTGGGCATTAAGTAAATAAAAACAAATAAGACAGAGTCTTTGCCACTGGGAGCTCACAGTCTAAAGAAGTATAGTAGATACAGAGGCATTTTCAGGGATTAAAATGGAAAAGCATATTCTTCCTCTCTCCAAAAACTTAATAAAATTTCAGACATGTGTTTTTTTACATTTAAATGAATCATGATACTAGAAAGCAAGTAGAAAAAGGTGTCATTAAACCAGGAGTGTTGAAGAAGTCCTGATGTGTTGGGGATGAGGTCTGACTGGAGAAGATCTTGGAGAAGGAGAAAATGGTGTAAGGGAAGGAGAAAGGGAGAGGTGAAGTTTGGGGGACAACACGTACTGAAGGACAGTGAAGAAGAAGGAAGAAGTAAAGGAGAAGAAAATGGAAAAGGGAAAATGTATATGTTGGGAGAACTGGAAAGTATGCGGATTTGCAGATATGGTTAAATTAAGGAACTTACTTGCAGTGGGACACGACCTGGGATTGTCTCAGGAGGCCCTAAATGCTGTCACAAGTGTCCTCTTCAGAAGAGGCAGGCCCAGCCAGTGTGGCTCAGTGGTTCAACATCGACCCATGAACCAGAAGGTCACACACAGTTTGATTCCTGGTCAGGGCACATGCCTGGGTTTGGGGCTCGATCCCTAGTAGGGGGCATGCAGGAGGCAGCTGATCAATGATTCTCTCTCATCACTGATGTTTTTATCTCTCTCCCTCTCCCTTTCTCTCTGAAGTCCATAAAAATATATACTTTTTTTAAAAAGAAAGAAAGAAAGAGGCAGAGGAAGATGTGATGTGGCATACAAACAGACAAGGAAAAGGCAATGGGACCAAAGAGGCAGAGCCTGAAGGGTGTAAATCCAGAATCTTTGATGTTCCTCAAGAAGGAATTCTAGAAGGAGAGAAGGAAATAATAATAATAATAATACAAAATCTCCTAGATTTTGAAGTAAGAAACATATATTTAAATTGAATGGACAAAAGACAAAATTTTAAAACAAAAGACAAAAATATAATAATCTGAAAATATGCCATAAAGCTAAAATAGTTTACCTAAAAATATTAAAATTCTGAGTCTAATTAGATTTCCTTGATAACATTGTAGATTAGAAGAGAGTAGATCTAGGAGGAAAAGTCTTACAAACTTAGAACCTTGTATCTAATTAAATCATCGCTCAGATCTTTTCTAACATGTAAGAAATCAGAAACATTACCATCCACAGGTTCTCTCTTATTGCCTTGAAGATGCATCAGAGGGAAAGTACCAACGAGTCTGTGCTAAAGAAAGATGACATACAAGAAAGAGTGGGAGGCAAGAGATAGTAAAACATAAGGTCATGTTTAAGTAATTAATGAGTTATCTAAATATTTTTTATAAGAATATGGAGCTGAAATCCCAAATGATTATTCCATGGCAGGTTAAGAGAGCCAGAGGATACTATGGGTCTGACTCAGCTGGATTTTAAAGAAAGGACTCTACTCTTTAAGTCCGTGGGTCAATTTCACCTGCAGGTCTAGGAGAATCCAGGGCAGATGTCCTCAGTCATAGAGTCCAATCATGGAGGCAAATTATGTCCATCATGCTCTGGGTGGACAGACACTGGGCAGTGTTTCTAAACTAAAGACAACAGATAAACTTGTAAGCACTGATTTTATGTCCTGCCCTTGTATATATTATCTCCTTTAGTCCTTAAAGCAGCCCTTAGAATTATGCTGCTAGTCCTATTATTAACTGGTTAGTAGTAAGAGTCTTATTATTAACCATAATACAGATGGAGACTAGAGTTCATAGAGACTAAATAAATGTCCTAAACTGACAGTCAGTAAATCAACACTGCTCAATCAAAGGCCCAAGTCTCAACCCATATCCTTTTGGCTTATAAAATTTCCCTTACCTGGAGACATTGGAGGTTCGCTAGAAAGAGCACAGGCATCCAATGCCTGAGTTCAAATTCTACTGATACCATCTCCTAGCTGGTGGGCAGTGTAGCAGGGAATCAAGAGCTTAAGAGTCCATGCAGGCCAGGGTTCAATGCTCAGTCCACTCCGAAGTCAGCTGTTCAGAAACGGGTCGGTTAGTTAACCTCCCTAAGTAAGTAAGTGCCCTTACAGTTAGTTAAAGCCCCAACTCTACAGACTCCTGCAGGATTAGCTCTGAGAGCAGGTGAAGGCAGTGTAGTAAACACAGGAAGAGCAGAGGTGTCCTTGGGAACCAGGAGTAACAAGCTAGAGAACTTGGATTTGATCTGCTGCAAAGACCTATTTTGTTGCTCAGAAAGTAAAAAGAAATTAAAAATCATAATGTCCATAATAACTCAGATTTCCTGCTTCTCTGAAGGAAATCCGTCAATACTGGAGCCACATTCCAACAGGACAATAAGCAAATTATGCTGCCTCCGGCTCATCACTGCAGCCTCCAACTTGGCTCTCTGTTTCCTTACACCTGCCTGATTCACTCCCTCACATCAGCTGCCTGGCCCAGGGACACATTTGAATTGGCAATCCCTACCGTAAACAAGAGACTTCCAGTACCAGTTCAGAACTAGCTGGAATGAGGTTCCTTCTCCCCACCCTGCCTGGAACCCAGGCCCGAGGGACCAAAGTCCTCAGTCCATTATAGGCATGTTATATAATCACAATGTAGCACATTTATCGTTTCATTTAAAAGGAGTGACTGCTGGAATTACATTTCCCTTGTAAAACAATAACAGGATTCCCAGTTGGTCAGCAAATAAACAAGAGAAAGGAGCTTTGTAATTATTTCGACAGTGGTCAGACTCAAAAAAAACATCAAATCCCATTTCATGAGAGAGAGAGCTAAGCAGAATTGAGCAAACATTTTACCTGAATCTAGCCCAACACATGCTACCCCCAAAGACATATAATGAAAATATGTCCCTTGAAAATGACTCATCAAGTGGAAACCATGCTGAAGATGTTGGAGACGTGGGTGGAAATGAAATTAATCAGTATGGTGATGGAAACCAGCAGTCCCTCACAGCCAGGCTGTTTGATAATAATGAAATTGGGGGGACAGACAGTGCTCACGAAACTCATGAAAGTCAGGAAATGTCAAGAGGAACCATGAATTTATAACTCTTGCTAGAAATCGAGAGAGAAAAAGAGTCAACAAAGAAAAATATATTGTCAGGAATCAACTACATCATGCCTACCTCCCTAGTCCAAGCCACCAGTATCTGTCTCCTGAATTAGGGCAATGAACTAGTCTTGTGCTTGTTCCCCACAGGATGTTATCCTCACAGCAGCCAGAGTAGTCCTGTTAGAACACAATTCACATGGAGGCACCCTTCTAATCAGCATGTTTCACTTGTTCATAAAAGCCAACGTCCCCATATGACCTATGAAACCTGATTGGCTGGGTCTCCCATTACCTGTCTCCCCTTCACTTATTCCAGGCACATCAACCAGAAATACAGTTTCCAAAAAACAAGCCATGCTTCCTTCTCAGAGCTCTGGCATTTGCTTTCCATCTTTCTGGAATTTGATTCTCTTAGACAATGTCAGAAGTATTCCTCACTTGCTATCCTCTTCCCATAGGGCTTAGAAAAGTTCTTACTTCACTCCTTCAGTTTCTTTGTATCATATCACTCTCTCAGATACAAATATTCTAGTCAAGAGTCTGGTTTATTGTCTGCCTCACTGGTTAGACTGTGAACTCCAGGAGAGCAAGACGTGTTACCTATTTTGTTCTCTGTTGTATCCCAAGTAAGAGAAGAGTGTGAGTGATGCAATAGATGCTCAATAAATATTTGTTGAATACATGACTATAATTCAGAGATAAGCAGGAAAAGAGTAATGAAAATAACCTGTAAAAATGATTTGTTAAGTTTACCATCTCCAAATATGCCCAGATAAAGCTCCTTCCCCTTCCAATGGAATTTGTAAAGGTGGTGAGATAATGCCAATCTTTTCTCCAATGAACAGATAAAACAAAGGATCTGAAACCTGTGCCTGGAATGATAGCATCCTGGCCACCCTTTCCCTTTTCCCCTCTGGAGTAGTTATATGGCGAATTGTAGCCTGAAATCACCTATCAGTCTCTCTCTCTTTTCCTTCTTCATTAAGAATCAAAATTGATTGATCTGCAATTCAGTTTAACAAACATCTGTTTACTGAATTGAATTTGCAAGAAAATTAAGGCTTTGACATGGCAGAAAGGAAAAATTGTTAAGTTAGTCTCAGAAGGAGTTTTTTTTCCCACTCATTTGTGAAGATAGATGACAAATATTGAGCATCCATCTGATCATGTTGTATTTGCACACATCTTCTGTAAAAACAACAATATGGATGATAATTCAGCAATATGTGATGCTTATCTGCAAAACTATGGCAAGAATGAGGGGTAAGAACTAGAAAGTGGTGCATTTGCAAGATTTCCATTCTCAAAATGTATTATCAGCATCTGGGCAGATCTTCCTCTTCTATATGGGAAACTGGTCGTCTTACAGGATAGATCGCTGCTTCAAGACAGGTAACAGGGCCAGAGAGGAGGGGCCACATCAGCTGACTCTCCTCTGAGGGCCACACTTCTATATTGGTAAGTGTAATTTTCATTATCCTTCCTCCTTCCTTCCACTTAGAGGAGTTAGATTGAGGTTCAGAAGGCCCTCCTGATAAATAATCATGCTTCCACAGTACTCTATAGCAGCATTTCTCAACCTCAGCACTGTTAACATTTGGGGTCAGATCAGTCTTTGTTGTGGGGGGACTGTCCTTTGCATGGTAGGATGTTCAGCAACATCCATGACCTCTACCCACTAGATGCTGGTAGCACCACCACCTCCAATCAAAAATGACTTCAGACATTGGCAAATGTTCACTGGAAGACAGAGTCATCCTCAGTAGAAAGCTGCTGTTGCAGAATGAGTCTTTCCATGAGTTGAATTGCATTGTTACCATTTTAAAATATAATTTTAATTGTATTTTTAAAATACTACATGATTAAGTCCTATAAACGTATCACCATGGTATGTTTATAACTACCCCTGGCTTCCCTTATGGGTTACTTTACCATATTTGAGGTTCTTAGAAACTGTGTCTTAATCAAGTGAAAATTGATTTGAAGGAATTGAAACCAACTCAATTGACTGGGTAAAGAAGTATGTGTCTTAAGTATGTATAAGAATTTCTCAGACAAAATAAAACAGTGATGGCATACAAGACTTCTAGGATGTACAAGTGTTCCATCTCTTTCCTCTCTCTCTTTCTCTCTCTCTCTCTCTGTTCTTATTTCTATTTTACCCACCCCCACCGTCATCATTTGTCCTCCACATAGCAGCAAGAGTGATTCCTTTAAAACATAAGTCTCATCTTGTCATTCCATGGTTTCCATCATGCTTATAATAAAATCTCCAGTCCTTACTATGACCTCAGGACCTACCTAATCTGGTCCCTGATCTTACCTTGCTACTTTCTCCCTCTCTCCTTTTTCTCTAGGTTCTAACTTTGACCACTGGAGAGGGAGTCTGCACATTGCCTTCATTTTACACACCTTTTCTGGTGTGAAAAGGTGTGTGAAGTCTACTGAGCAAAAGGCTGATCTCAGCAGAAATTGGAGATGTAGCTGGACACTAGACCCAGGGGATTTCTATGGCACTAATAACCAGCTCACATTATAGACTAATCCATCATGTACACTATTTCCACATTCATGATATTAAAATGACACTTAAAGCACATCACTTATTTGTTCAGAAGCCATCAATGACCCATTGATGCCTACTGAAGCACAGATGTCTTAACCCCACACTTACAGTCTTCATGATTTACACTAAAGAGTTTATGGTAAAAGAACCAAAGAATGCAAGACTGAGTGTTTTGGGTTAAATTATGTCCCCCTTTCCCATGTTGGTACCTCAAAATGTGACCTCACTTGGAAATAGGGTCTTTGCAAATTTAACCAAGTTAAGATGAGATCATTAGAATGAGCTCTAAGCCAATAGAACTGGTGTTCTTATTGTATTTTTTTTTTTAAAAAAGGAAATTTGGACACGTGTAATACAAAGAGAAGACTATGTGAAGATACATAAGGAGAAGATGACCATGTGACGACAAAGGCAAAGAAACACACCAAGGATTGCCAGCCATCATGAGAAGCCAGAAGAGGCAAGGAAGAATTCAGCCCTGAGCCACCGGAGAGAGCATGGCCCTAACACCACCATGATTTCACACTGATAACCTCTAGAATTGTGATAGAATAATTTATGTTGTTCTAATATACCCAGTTTATGATATTTTGTTACAGTAGCCCTAGAAAACTAATTCACTGGGGAAATGGTGCTATGGAATTTTTTTGTTTAACTTCACATGGCAGCAGATGACCAGTTGTCTCAGTTTGCGCAGGTCACAGAGTTTTTTGCAGGGATTTTCAGTGTTAAAACTAGGGAAGTACAGGGGAACTTGGATGAATTGGTCACCATCTTCAGCAGCCTTCTTTCTCAGTAGGCAGAACTCCAGAGAAGTAGACCAGTTTGCATAAGCAGGAATCTCCTCTTCTTGAACACCAGGAAGCTTAGTATGGTTTGTTTCAGGAAATATCTTCCCTCTTCTGGCCTAGCCACCCTGCCTACCTGCACTGTTGCACTTAAAATAGGGACAGGAATGGTCCACTGGCTCCTATAAAATTTTGTGGGGGGGCAAACACGCTCACCTCTGTTGTTTCCAGACAGGAAAAAGTGATGTAAAAGAACTCTACAACTGTAAGCAACAATTTCCAAGAGAGATGAAAAATATTGCTGATATTGTTGGCACCTTGATGATTAACTTTCTTTGGAACTGATCTATAGCAACTGATCAGTGACAGGGATTATCTTTCTCTTACTACCTAATCTTTGAGTGGTTAAAGTTTTTTTTTTTTTAAGTATATTTATGTAATTTTTAACAACTTCCAAAATAAAGTTTTTGACCAGCCAAATCCTTTTGAAGGCCTCTTAGGGACTGCAAGTTGTTTAGTGATCAAATCCTTGTGTTTGGCAAATGACTTTATGAAATCGGGAGAAGAAATCCAACAGTATGAGTGAATTAGACTTTTCTCCCAAGGCCAACAACAAAATAACTTATACAGAAGAATTATATGTGAGACAGTAAGACTTATCTTCAAGGAGAAAATCTAAATGTTTGTCCAATTGAAGTAGTCACACTTGTTTCCTGCCTGTTAAAGAAAAAAATTAAACAAGAGACTCATTACATTAATAATAAGAATGGTTTGAAAATAAAGATTTAGGTTTTTCCTTAAGAAAATGAATGAAATATGAATACTTTCATCTATTTTATCTTTTTTAATTGATAAAATGTTGAAATTGCATATATATAGTCAATTTCAATTTGAACAATTGGATAATACTTCATTGTATTTTGTCCATTAACCATTACTTTTAGACAGAAGCAATACCAAAATAATCAATAACCTATATAGCACAACACCAACCAATCATAACAGACACCCTCTTGTGCAGACCTTAACCCTTTAGCTGCTTGACTACTAGGGAGTCCTAGAGTTGGGACTTAGGTGGCTAGGACAGGGTAGGGGCATTCAGAGGGGCTTAGGAAAGGAGCTATATACAAACTGGTATGGCAATAACAATCATCCTTCTTCACTGTCAACTCTATTCTAAGTTCAAGGTCAAACCCCATTATAAAGAATGCCACAGAACCATCCCAATTCTTTTTCTGTGATATTTTGTTTTAAGCGATTCTGTTATTACCATAATCCTAATTACACACTTTTGGCTTCAAGGTGAAGGAAAGGAGGAATATTCTTTGCAATGTCAATGAGGAAATGCAGAGTTCTTAGCAAACCAGAAGGTTTAATATTATGTATTTGTTGGTACCACCTCTTCCTTTTCAGGCTCTCAAATATTTTGGTGTGCTGCATTTGGTTTAGATGGTGTATTAGTCAGGGTTCTTCAGAGACACAGAACCAATGGGATATAAAGAGAGAAATTTATTTTAAGAAATGTGTTCACACAATTGTGGGGACTAGCAATTCCAAAATTGAAAGGGGAGGCTGGAAGGAAAGTCAGGTAAGAGTTGATGTTGCAGACTGGAGTCTGAATCTGCAGGGCATGCCAGCAGGCCGAAAACTCAGGCAGGCTTTCTATGCTGCAGCCTAGAGACAGATGGCTTCTCCCCTAAAGTCTCAGTCTTTGGTCTTGAAGCCCTCCACTCATGGGATGAGGACCACCTACATTCTGGAGGGTAATCTGCTGTACTAAAGTCAACTGATTGTTAAGTACAGCCACAAATACAGGAGCGAGGGATTCACAACAACATCTAGACTAGTATTTAACCAAACAATTGGGCACCAGGGTGTAGGCAAGTTGACACAAAATTAACCATCACAGATAGGTATTTTGAAAACTTAATAATAGGTAGGATGATGGAGATGTTACCATATAGCAATATCAAAAGCCCATGACTCTGTATTTTTAAGCATATACTCTCTCCCAGGTCCAGTGCTAAGCACATCTCTTATTTATTTTTCACAACAGACCAATGGGATAAATATTGTTATTATTCTACTTTGTACATGGCTAAACAATGGTTTCCAGAGATTAGGTTGCTTGGTGTACAAGCTTCCTATTATTGCTGTAACAAATTAATACAAACTTTAGTGGCTTAAAACTACACATATTTATTATCTTACAGTTCAGAGTCAAAGTCCAAAATGGGTCTTACTGGGCTAGAATCAAGGAATCAGTAGGACTACTTTCCTTTGGAGGTTACAGAAGTGAATTGTTTGCTTCTCTTTTCCAGCTTCTAGAGGCTGACTACATTCTTTGGCTTGTGGCCTCTTCCTCTATCTTCAAAGCTAACAGAATAGTAGAGTCCAATCTCTCTCCCCTGTCCCCCATTCCTCTGATATTAGGTTCACCCGTATAATCCAAGACAGTGGTCCACCTCAAGATTCTTAATGTAATCATAGCTGCTAGGTCCCTTTTGCCAGGTGAGGTAACATGGGGAATTAGGACACTGGTATGTTTGGAGAGCCATTACTTCACCTGTCACACTTGCTCAATCTCACAAAGTAAAGTGGTAGAGCCTGGATTCAAATCCAGTTCTCTCTGACCCCAGAGCCTACATTTTGAATCATGGTGGCATGTTGCCTCTTATAAATTGCACACAAACAGAATTTAAGTCATCAAAGTGATTATATTACCAAGGCAAGGATCATCAAAAGCATTGGTCATAAGGAATTGTAAGCATACTAACAGCACTATTCCATAAGTTATCCAAAGGCACATGGAAATTCTTTGTTATAAAGAATGTGTCTAGTCCTAACAGGTTTGGCTCAGTGGATAGAGCATCGGCCTGCAGACTGAAAGGTCCCAGGTTCGATTCCAGTCAAGAGCATGTACCTTGGTTGCGGGCACATCCCCAGTAGGGGGTGTGCAGGAGGCAGCTGATCGATGTTTTTAACTCTCTATCCCTCTCCCTTCCACTCTGTAAAAAATCAATAAAATATATATTTTAAAAAAAGAATGTGTCTACATCATAGGATCATACTCTCATGACCAACTGAAAAAGTGAATTCTTCAGGCTTCCAACACTAAAATGAAGCTTCCCTGATCACATAGATTAGCTACACAGCCAATTTTGGAAGAGTGGTTTTGCCAGGAGAAAAAAAAAAACAAAAAAGGACATGAATAAGGACACTTTAATACCAGAGATCTGGCTATTGTCCTCACACAAAACAGCCAAAAATCTCAAGGATCGGTTTTCAAACTTGACCGGTTCTAAGAAGCCACAGGGATAAAAAGGGGTTTGGAGGATTTGAAAAATAAAGCTTGGAATCTCCAGGCTTGTGAGAGAAAGAAGAGGGATTTATTTACTTGGGTTAGAGGTGTTCAAAGCAGAACTTTAAAACATTCACAAATAAAATACCCAAGGAAAATGGAAACGAATAAAACAAAGAGTTCCCTGTGACCTCACTGTCCTTTCTCACCTAATGGTCTTTTCATTTGTTTCTCAGTTAATCAAATTGCAGGGTAAGAGTTAACCCAAATGACCATACAAACAGCCTGTCCAAAGAACATGTTACAAAGTTCATGGGCAACCTGAGACCATGATGCCTCGCTCACAACTCAGATACCCCAAAAACTTTACTTTTCAATTACTTGATTTCTACTTCCATGTTCTCTGCATTGAAAGACATTTAGTTGTTGATTTACAGATGCAATATGCTCTAAAATACTACATTTATTTTTATTTTGTAAGAAGGATAATTCAGCAAAAGAGAAAGGAGGAATTTTTAACTGCATTTTATAAACATTTTCCAGACAATGCTGCTTGCTTTTTAATGGCAGCAGGTTCTTAACTGGAGCTGTTTGCACCTCAGTGGACATTTGGCATAGTCTAGAGCAGCGATTTTCAACTGGTGAGCTGAAAGAATTTTAAAACCTGCAACACCTGTTTGTTTAGTCAGGGGCACTGACCTCTTTTCCTTTAGGTTGTCAAATAAAAAATGACAACAGTCAACATGATAGCCATCCACAGTGTGAATGCCCTGTCTTGAACCATAAATATATAAGTGATATAATAGAGTTGCACCTGATTGGTCATGTCACAGAATAAGGTTGCTTTTGATTGGCTAATTCTTGGTACCAGAAATCCTTATATAGAAGTATAGGCACCTGATTTTTTAAAAGTCACTTTAGAGCAAAGAATGACTAAATAACCATTGATAGGTAGTTACTATTATTATTATTATCATTATTTTCCAAATCAATCAAAACTATACCTATTTTTTGTCAGATTGGCAAAAATGTAATACATTTTTTGGAGAGCTGCAGAACTTTAGTAATAGTTTATGTGTGTCATGAGGTGAGAATGTTTGAAAATCGTTTGTCTAGAGACACTCAGGTTGTCACAACTCAGAAGGTGGGGACAGGGGAATGGGAGATGCTACTGGCTTCTACAGGCAGAGTCCAGGGATGCTGTTAAACAGCTCACAATGCCCAGGGCAGCCCCATATCAGAGAATGATCCGGCTCAGAATGTGAGTGTTGATAAAGGTGAAAAACTCGATTTGTATGATGTAGTAGAAGGGGACAGGGCTCTGCACTAGATGGCCGGTATTGAAATCCTGGCTCTGCCACATGAGCTGAAAACCTTCAAATGTGTTCCCTCATCCCTAAAATGGATAATAAAACTCCCTCCCTGTAGAGTTCCTGTGGGGTCCAAATAAATGAAGCCACATAAGTGATTGGAGTACAGTCTGGCACAAATGATACACATATTGCTAAATATATCATAAGTAAGTATAAAATACAGTATAGTATCAAATGTGTTAATTAATTAGTATAGTATTATTAATATAATTAATAGTATTATGTTGATGCATTATTAACAATATATTAAATATGCTAGATATCATATATAATAAAAGGCTAATATGCAAATTGACCAAATGGCAGAACGACTGGTCGCTATGACGCGCACTGACCATGAAGGGGCAGACACTCAATGCAGGAGCTGCCCCCTGGTGGTCAGTGTGCTCACACAGGGTAAGTGCCACTCAACCAGAAGCCAGGCTCATGGCTGGCACAGCAGCAGTGGTGGGAGCCTCTCCCCGCTCCACAGCAGCACTGATGTCTGACTGACGGCTTAGGCCTGCTCCTGTGGGTTCCTGGACTGTGAGAGGGCACCGGCCAGGCTGAGGAACTCCACCCCAAGTGCATGATTTTCATGCGCTGGGCCTCTAGATGATATATATTACATATCGCAGAAGGAAATGATCCGCAGTCATCATGGTGTGGAGGCAGGGAGAGCTGAAGATGCCTGAACTTTCAAAGAGGTCCAGGGGGACTTGTAATAGTAATATCACTGACTTAAAATTATTTGTTACCTGCCTGTCTCCTGGACTCTCTCACTAAATTGTGATCACCTTAAGGGCAGAACTTGACTTTAATCATCTGCATCAGTGCAACCCTAAGCCCAGGGCTGAAACAGACAAATCAGAAGCCAAAGATTCAACCCACTTATAGCACTTGTAGCCATTATCATCGGTGCCCTCCTATGTCGGCTCGGCCCTTCCCACCTCAAGACACACTGGCCTAATGTCCTTTGCATCTGATGGCGTTCTCAGACCTCTAAGTCCATTCTCTGCAGGACAGGACAGGATTGGAGTGCCAGAAATCAATGCCCCAAGGGGCAGCCCTCTACCAGTGACTGGTGGAAACTGGTGCACGAACCCCCCAGCTCCCTCACCTGGGAGTGGATAACTCACAGGTGTGTGCTCCACTGTCACCAGGTTCCCCCACAGGAGAAAGCTCCAGATGTCCACAGCGGTGACTGCCCAGATCAAACACCTCTCCAGCCTTGTCTCACGTTTCCCTCCCCTACCAGTGACTCTTGGCTTCACCTCCATGTAAACTCCTACCCTCCAGTCCTGGCCTACTTTACTACCCCAGTAGGATGGACCAGGTGGCCAGGAAGGTGATGCCCCTGACTAAACACTTTCTGCATATCAGCAGGCCTCGGCTTTAGTCCTGCTCAGGCCTCCTCTCTAGGGTTTGAGTCTAGACTGAAATGGCAGGGACTGAAATGGGAAGTCGAGAAGCAAACCATTCTCAGTGGTGAAATAAATAATTCGCCTCCAGCTTTGAGACAGTATGAAAGGAAACGAGGTAATCTTCTGAGCGGAGCTTGGGGCACCTGTGCCTGTTAAATGCAGCAACTCTGTTTCTAGGGAAATACACATTTTTAAGAATTAAGCTGGAGGCTAAAAGCTTCGAACAATAAATCTCCCCGAGGCACGCTCCTCTAGGGACAAATAGGCTGGGAAATCTTCAAAGAGGGTGCCTGGTTCATCAGTTGGTGTCTCTTTCCGCAGAGAAAGGAAGTCCCTGTGATTCTAGGAGCCAGCAAGTCCCCCTGGACCTCTTTGAAAGTTCAGGCATCTTCGGCTCTCCCTGCCTCCACACCATGGTGACTGCAAATAACCCTTCGGGAATTGAAAGCAGATAGCATTTTAGAAAACACTGCTGTTTCTTAAGCCCTTTCCTCATAAGCTGAAGGGAAAAATAAATAAATTAATTAATTAACAAAAACCCATCCTGCTGTGTAATTAAAATGCAACTTCAGATCTGTTCTCTTATCCTTCATGAGCCACTGTGTAGTAATAGAAATAAGAATTCATTGAGTACTTACTATGTCCCACACAGTTAAATTCATAGCCCCACTAAACAGCACCACAAGTAACATTATTCCATTTTACAGATGGAAAGTTTGAGAAGCAAAGCTTAAAAAATTGGCCAAGGTCACATAGCTCATAAGTAGTAGACTTGGGATTTTAACCTAGGAGAGTCTGACTTTAGAATTTTATAGTGATTACCTTACATGAAACCCAAGTACAATTTACTGATACACATCATCTGAGTAAAGCTGATAATTATGCTACTGAATATCAGGCATGGAGACAGAGAACATACAAAAATTGACTGTGCTCAAAGGGAAAGTCAACAGAAAGGAGAGATGTGCTGCAGATGGCCAGTGAAATTTTCCACCTCAGACCCTGCCATCATAAACTGTGTCTCTAATATATGTCTGTCAAACATGCATGGCCCGCACCAGAACCGTAGAGGAGTCCAGTCTGTAGAAAGATGAATCTAAAGCCTGGGGCAATGGAATGAATAGGAAAATGGGACTTCCTTTCACTAAAAGGAGAGGACCTGGGCAGTGAATCCAACACAGGGATTTTAAGACTTCACAGCTTTCACAGAAGTGAATGTGATAAACTCTCCTCATGTTCCCCATTGGCCTCACAGAGCCTGGTGTCTGATTGCCCTGGTTCAACTCTCATCTCCAACACTCGCTGCTGTTGTTAAGATTGAATGAGAAATTCATGCAAAAAGCATGCCTCGGTGGCCAACCCATAATAAGTACTCACTAAACATTTAGGAGTATCCTCTGCTCTCACCTGAATCTTGAGCATGCAAGGCAGGTGTGCCTCAAGCTCTATCCAGCTGCCTTGGTGCTTGGCTTCCCTTGCAGCCCCCAGCAAAGGAGAGAAACCTCGATCTGGGAATTGGCCTCTGCTGTGCTGAGCTCCAGGGAGGGATTATCATATTAATGGTACAGCCATTCACAGGACCCAAAGGTCAGGGGAGGTCCCTCTCATTCCCAGCCCCTTTGGGGTGAGATACTGCACTGAAGGGCCTCAAGGACAATCCAGCTGTGGGTTCAGGCGTTTCCATGGTGCTTTGAGGGGCCTGTGCAGAAAAAGAATGGTGATGACCAAAGGGAAAAGGCATGTTTAGGTCAGTATTTGAGAGATCGATGGGTAGACCAAAATGTGGTCTCTTTCTCCAGAGGTCCAGAACAATGTCCTCCATGGACCAAAGATACTTTGCAGAAATCATGCCTGGTCCTCATCATAAGTCAATAAAATGCTGCCAACATGCCCATTTTACAGATTGGGTTGATCTCAGGGCTCAACTAAGCTACCACAATGCCCTAGCCAGGAAGAAGTAAGTTTGGGATAATAACTCAGATGCCCCAGTCCAGAACCCCACAATCTTTTTACTTCCTCTCTGTGCCTCTCTTGAATGGGCAGTGTTTCCATAGATAGATCTGAAAACAGTGTATTGTAGACACAGAGATGCACTGCCTAGCTGTCTCTTCTTGAATTCAGGAGCTGCCACAGCTGCAAAAAGCTAACTAACCCCAGGTCTCAACCTTAGAGCAGTTGGAAGAGTCAACAGCGAGATGGGGGCATGAAGGTCCGGCCAGTTCTGCCCAGTGCAGACACTGTGGTGGGCAATACCAGCCCGGAGCTCCCCGCAGGGCTGGCCAAGCCTCCACTGGCCTGCATTTAAGTTCCATTGCTACCTCTGCCCAATTCTGCTTCCTCCCCTTCTGTTTATAGGCATTGGTCCCAATGAACATTTTGAACCTCAGGGTCGGCTTCCCAAAAAACCCAACTTGCATTACAAAGTGAGGTCTTTTAAATCACAAAAAGGTGGGTGGTACAAAACAAAAGTTGGGTTTTGGAGTCAAAAGACTGCAATTGGATCCCTAACTCATAGACTTTCTACCTCTGTGTTGGGCAAGCAGGTAATCTCACTGAACTTTACCTGGAAATAAAGACCAGTATTACTGGACAGATTCAATCAAGACTAGAATAACAATCAGGGCACATCTTATAATGGTAATCACTGTTATCCTGACAGACCTCCTCACTCCATTTTGGGTGAATGTTGTTTTGTGGGATGAGAAAATGCTCCTTTCTTCCCCAATGACTTAATCCCCCTCTCTCTAGAGGAAAGCAAATGTGAAAAATTGTGAAAACGTAAAAGAACTTGGAAAACTCTTTTCTGAAGGTCTTCAAAGTCAGCAGCCCAGCAGCCGAGGGGGAATGGGGAGTGTTGTTGCCTTGTGCAGCAGAGTAATTAAATGCAGCATATAATCAAATCATTAAGAGGCAAATCACCTCCTCTAGCAATAGGCTTCTAAGTTTTGTGGGCACATCCATTAGCATTGTGCCAGTAAATCCTGAAATTTCTTTGCAGGCAGCCCGGGTAGCTACAGCATCAAAGGCAAGGGTGGGGGAAGTGTGTGGTGTACAGGTGGTTTGACCTCCTGTGGAGACATGTGAGAGGGATGGGGTGGGGATCGGATGGGACGCTAATGACATGCTGTGACTATATTTCATAAACCCTTTGAAAACACAGCTGCCAAGTTTCCCCTACCTCGAACCAACAATAAATCTATTCTTTTCCCAGGAAAACCATTCAAAAGCTTTTGGTCTCCCATTTACTCTGTCCTCAGCAACTCTCCTCAATCAGCTGAATTCATGAAGTTTGGATTTTTTTGTTTTGGAAGGGTCATAGCTGGGGGGCTACTGGGTAAGTGACAGGGCATCTCCCAGTGATGTACTTTATAGCTATTTATTTAGCAAGGGCTTCAGAATAATGAATATAAATTTGGCTTCGATTGTGTAGCCAAATATATATATTTATACTATTGACTCAAATTCAAGCTGACCAATCTGGTTCGCTGTCTGTGGCCTTCAATTCATTCAAGCTTGAGTGTTTCAGTCAATATGTTGATCATTTATATGATGACCCTGCTTAAACCATTTAATAAAATGTAAACAACACAAAAGTGTATTGGAAGTCAACATAACTCATTATTGCCACTCATATGCTCATCAAAACCCTGAGAGGGTGCCTGGCCCAACTGCAGGTTTTCCCCAGAGTCCTACAATAATTTTAGCTGTGAAATGAAATTTTATGGCATGTAAGATTAGCCCACACTAATGCAAGGTCAAAAATAATAGAATCAATAGGCAAACTCAATACTGTTAACATTTTGAGAAAATTACTACCAGAAAACAATGTCAACAACAGATTGAAATGGGTCTCCAAAGTCTTCCCATTGATTTCCTTTCACTTTGGTGGCAACCTAACTCTTTCTTTTATGCAATATGGAATTTTTAGCCTTTCTTTCAGCACTGCTTTAAACAGGGAATATTTCTGTTGTACTTTTTTAATGGATGCCAAACACTACATGTGTCGAAAAATTTAGATGGTTTTTCATATTAAAGAGAATATGGAGACTTATCTAAAACCTTTAGCAGGTCTCAGTTGATAAATTCAGGAGTTATTTTAATTATAGCAAGGCATCCAAGTTCACATGTAAACAGTTCCATTAATAGATTACTAACTAAATCAGACCGTTATACTGAAAACAGATGGCCTTAGAAATGGTCTTATATTCGATATATTGCATGCCTTGACATCATTTTTCTTATTGGAAGGGGGATCATGTAGTAAGTTAGATATCAGTAAGTAGCCAAACTTTACTGATGTAAAACCAACTCACTCCACCCTAGCTCTAGTCTGTAACTATTTTCTCTCTTTTCTGCATCCAGCACGGCTAGAGAGCAGGTCCAATTCCTGAGTAGAGGCGGCTGGGATTGAGAAATAAAAGAAAAATACAAAACACAGAGATAGAAAGAAAAGCTGGGGCTGGGTGGACTGCTGCCCTTTTCTGATGGAGAGACAATGACCCAGAGCCAATGCAGCATGTTTATTTTATACCCTCAAATACCAGGAAGTTTCACCAAAAGGTCAAGACAAAGGAGATTATTTGCATTCTTGAGTAGGCCCTGAGCATTCCTGGTGCTAGGCTGGATTTAGATATCAAAAACCACTTACCCACACCATGGGCTGAAATGAAGGTCAAGCTAACAACACCCTTACCCTTTTGGCAAGGCATGTTCCAGCGTGTGGCTTTGCCGATGCCATTGGATTCAGCTGGCAATAATTAAAGAATGCCCATGTGCCTTCCCAGGGGGGCCCTCTACATCTTCCCCGTTTTTCATTTTTAAATGTAGCTTGTGGACATCTAGTTAGAGCCTTCGGAGTTGAGATCCCACCTTTGCTGATGACTGAAAAAAGCAGGATAAGATTAGTAGTACACAAAGAAATACAATTAGGTACCAGGCAGTGTTTTTTTTAAATATTTCATGCATTAAATTCTTTTAAATCATCCAGCAATTCTTTTGCCAGTTTTGCCAGAGATATAATTTCATCATGACTATTCTGAATGGCTTGCACATGTTTGTGTAGCCACACTAGGTCTATACTAATATTATTATGATGCCATATTCCCTGTAGGTGCATCTTGATTTTATTCCAATCCCATGGAGAACTGTTATAGTGGGCTGAAGTCACACAAATATATATAAAAGCAGCATGGCATTGCAGCTGCTGTCTAATCTTGATACTTTCTAATTGATTACCTAGTCCTATTATTACAGCTTCCAAAGCATTGAGCTTTGTTTCTAGCCTTTTGTCTATATCTTCTTGATTATGAAATGTAGTTGAGGTGTTCTGAGCCAATTCATTGACAAACTTTGCATTCTGGATGCTTTGGGTCAAAGCAAGAGAAGCAGTCACAGCAGATGCAGTAACAGTAACTAAGGTGACAATACCAAAAATAATAAGTCCCAAAGCACGCTTTTCCCAGGACAGTTGATTGTGTAATTCCTGCAATGCCTGGAGGCCCACATCATGATACCATTTTCCTGTTATGTTGGTAGGAAGTATAATAAAAGAAGGCTGCTTAAAAATTAATATATCTTCATTCAAGTTATACCTGGAAACACAGCTGGTAAGGTTACAGTGATGGCATTGGACAGCATAATGGGTGTCCAATCTGGTGATATTCTCATTTCCAGTCACCAATACATATGAGGGCTGGACACAGGCTAGTAAGCCATAGCAAGGGCTCGATGTGCATGCTCCTTTAGTATTAGCTAAGAAAGAGCCAGTAAAATTAAGAAAGTCAAGAGCAGTGGCTAAACGCCACAGATCTTTCTGTAAATTTCCTGTTTTCGTGGTTAGGGCATTACCTACAAAACCTCCTGGTGACATAGGCTCATGATAGGGATATTTAGCATCAAGCTTGTGGGACCAATCTAATACATACAAGTCAGAGCCAGAAATATTATGTCTCACTGGTATAGGATTGGCGCAATCTTGCGGTTGAGGAAATGCTCCCAATTCAATAAGGTGCTATTAGGGCAGGAGGGGAGCGGAAGATGCTTATCAGACAGCCATCGGGTGGCCTTAGGAAATCCTAGCTTAGTAATTGTCTGAACATATTTTCTCATATCCCAGGGGCCTTCAATGTTAGCAATGTTTGTGCCTCCATAAGACGTCTTATTTTCTTGGCCCAGCTGCAAACATCCTGAAGTTCCCCTTTTTGATAAACAAATAGGGAGCTCCTCACTAAAGTCATTATAAGTACAATCACCTTGGGAAGAAGGAGTTCTATGCTTGTCGGAGCTCCCCCCGACCATATTAGTGTTGTTAGTAAACACTGGCACTGATTCTCCGGTCCAGGTGGCTGGATTGATCATAGGGGGATCTGGAACATAAGTCCAGTAGGTTTCTGCTGCAGCCATACTTACCTGGCAGCTGACAAGTGCCATCCCAGCAAGAAAACGGTTGCAGGGGGTTACCTGAACCCCCTGTTCTTTCACCATTTGCTGAGCATCAGTGGTCAGCTTCTTCAGATGACCCCACATTGGCACCTCGGTCCCTTGCGTAGCTTTGTTTTCCTCTTCTTCCACTTTGCTGTCATCAGGGCAACAGTCCTTTTGAGTGAAGGGACAAGGAACTTCTCTGGGTCCATTGTGGTGACGCATGTAACTTTCTGGCACCCAAATTGGCTGTGCTGCTCCTTCTGGAAAGATATAAAACACAAACTCTTCCCCACATTATTAATCTGATAAAACTCTTGTCTGGTTTGTGCTTCCTTCCACCTAGCTAACTCAGTGGCTATTGTACAGGAGGCCTGATGTCTTTCAGCTGCTGTATGATCCTCTGCATCACAATTCAAAAATTTTAAAGAATAAAGAGCATGACTGAGTTTGTTTTGAGGTGATACATAACATCCGTCTCTCCCTTTTTGTTTTAGTAATTGCATTTTAAGAGTATGATTGGCTCTTTCCACTATTGAGTGACATCCATATTGCCAGATTTGATTAGGTTTAAGTCCTCGGGGATTTACCCCTAAAGTTGGCACAGGGAGGTGGATAACACACTGAGAACATTGCTTCCAATAAAACGTGGAAATTGTTGTTCTCAAATAACATTTTGAAAGCTAAAAAATAAATGAAAAAGTTCCTCTGAATTAGTGTGCCCTATAGTAGCTGTTTCAATAATTTTGACCATACTTACCACATAAGCACTATCACTATAGGTTGATGGGCTCCATAGCAAAATCTGTTAAGGCATAAATAAGACCTTGTATTTCTACTGAAATATAAGGGGTTTGAAGGACCTTTGCTCCCCTGATGCTGTAGATCCAGCCTTTCCAGAACTGGATCAGTCTGTAAAAATGGTTAATGCCTGAGGCATAACATCTCTTTTAATGTGGAGAACACAAAACATCAAACATTTTGACTCCTATGCAGAAGGGTGCACTCACATGGTCTGGAAGCTTGTGCACACTGACCTTCTTAGCCCTTGGTCCTGGGCAACCTGCAGCGACGCAAAGCTGCTGACTGCGTCACCATCTTTATCTCTGGACTATTTATCCTCTGTTCTTGTGGGCCACTGCTATTTCTGTGGCTGGAGCAGTCCTGTCAATTCCTCTCTGGGATCCGTTGTTGCAGGAATCCACAGGGGCTTGGAGTTTTCTGGAAATATACAAACATATTCTCAACCAAAGATTAATAAAGAAATTTTTCTATAAATTAGACTTGGGATCCTTTTGACTTTTGTCCAAATGATTTTCCTTTGCCTTATTTTGACACCATAAGATGTTATGGATGTCTTGTTATCAGCATTATAAATGAAAAATAATTTTTAAAGTAAAAAATTTTAAAGCAATTAAGGCTTGATGTAATTTACTTACAGGATATTTCTTTCAGGATATTATTATATTATCCCCCTTTTTTATTTTATTATTATGAGGCTTTTGTAAATTTTATAACGCAGTCTTGATAACTTTTAATTTCAAATTTTTGCACAAAAATATGACTGCTTTGGATTCATAGCATGTTTAGCAATTTTCCTAAGAGATGAACCGTCAATAAAAATTTTTGTTAATATTTCAGGAACAGTTTTTTTCCAGTACAATTAAGTTTTTATGAATATTCACTTATTTCAATTAGCCAATTTAAGTTAGTCTGAAATAAGGTTAATTTATTTATTAACTTTAACTTTATTTGTCCTAGGTTATGGATGGTAAATTAAATTAAGTTTCTGCAATTAGTCTTTAACTTTACATAAAACTTATCAGGGAGGCAAAAACACAAATTATTTACTTTAGTTTAAGAGGCCAAATAATAGACTTTTAATTAGTTCTTAAGATGTTTGAAGGAAACCTGTCTTTATTTCCTTCCAAAATAATTTTCAGGCTACAGAGAGTTTTATTTAAAAACCTTTGTCTTTACACCAGCCTACAGGACTGCTGCTTATAACTGGCAGATATTGCCAAATAGCCATATTACAAGAAATCTCATTACAATTAAGGTGACTACTATGTTACTGTCAGATTTAATACTTTAACAACAATCTTAGTTTATACTGTAAATATTAGCGGAAGAGATTTCAATATTTTCAAATTTCTCCTTTTTATTAAGCTAGAATTTTATTTTTAAAGAGTATCTCCTTTGGCTTATTTGCATATACAGAGGGATTATGGGAGGTCTCAGTAACTTTCTTAGAAGACTTAGTCAAATTGCTTACAAAGACATTGGCTTATTCAAAGGAAGGGGATTGGCCTTTGCTGTTTCAAGATGGCTGCCCCCATGGGAGTGGCAAGCCATGAGGCCAACATGGCAGCTGCCAAGCCAGGCAGTCCTCATGGTGGCTTCTAATCTGTTCTTAGATTTTACTTGGATTCAATTACTTATGAAAACATTGGCTTCTCATGTAACTTAATTTATATGAGACCTTGATTATATTTTAAAAAGCTAATTTATAAAGTAATTTAAGTAGGTATTTTTATTAAAAAAGCAAAGCAAGCAAATCTAGTAAACTTATAGGTCTGATTCACAAAGCACAAACACTGCCCCACAACCAACCTATTAAAAATGCAGGCGGCTATGGGCTTTTTGTTACTTTAAATTCCATCTTAAAATTTTGCTATTGGATTTTAAGAAATATTTTGCCCTCCTCAGAGGCCAAAACCTGCATAACATTTAATATATGTATATAAGTAAAATATATTGATTAACTTTTATTTGATAAAGCTTTCCATGCGATTTCAAGTATCAATTGGTTTAATTAAAAAATATTTCTTTTAAGAGAGAACAGACTTTTGAAAACATTTCAAGGCCCATGAAATGTCCGAAAGTTATTCTCAAAGTCTTGAAATAACTTGGAAAGATAAAATATATATAATATATATATATATGATTTAAAGATTATATACTTAAGTTATCTTAAAGAATATCAATTACATTTAAACTGGTTCACAGAATTAATCCTCTTTTTTAATTAGACCAATAAGTAACATATTTTGAATTTCTAATTATCAGATAAAACACAAAAATTATTTTCTCAAAAATAAATTGCTATGCTCTAGGCATTTAGTTGCCACAATTATATAATTTCTCCTAATTCAATCTGAACCTTAAACTTTCAGAGCTTCAAATTTTAGGTAGCAAATTAAATACTTAGTATTTCTCAAATCTATAATACTTTTACATTTTTAAGGATACATTTCAAATAAAATACAAGGCATATTCAATTAATAGGTTAAATTCTATCCTCTAGACTTCATACAAGGCATACTCAGATCAACATTTCAGTATTATATCATTTCAATATATTTAGATATAAGTTTTTATCATTTGATTTAGTAAACTTCAAATTTTTTAAGTTTCCAGCTGACAGGCCTGGCTCAGAAGCTTGACTTTTTTCCCCCAGGTCAAATCCGCCATCTTTAAGCATGATGAGACCTTTTAAAATGGCTTTCTCGGGGAGTGGGTGTCCATATTGGGTTGCCACGTGTCTCTCTTCCCCCACCTCCTTCTTGCTTTGGCGGAAAATTCAGTGATGGTCTGGCGTTTGCTGTTTTTATTTTCATTATTGTTTCTATTTATTTATTTTTTTTTTAAGAAAAGAAAAAGATTTTTTAAGATAAAGAATCATTGGCAGTTGCTGAGAAATTCCTTTAATTCTTTCTACTTGGTTCAGCCTAATACCAATAGTTTGAACCTCCAATAAAATGAAATATGAAGTCACTTTCTGACAAGCATCAACATCCAGTCATAAAGGCTGGGCAGCTGTGAGCAAAACCTTTCTTATTCTGCTCACAGTGATGCTTGTCCCACTCCTGCTCATAATTACGAGATAAATCTTTATCAGGTGGGCTTTCAACTGCAGTCACAGGAGCGACATGTGGAGGCAGAGGAGGCACAGAGCGGGGAGGTGGTATTCTTAGAGATTTGCACCCCTCCACTGTAGGCTGTAAGGCCATGGCCACATTTCGCTTAGACATTCTTAAACTCTCCTGTGCTGGATCAAGGCCATCACGAATTAAAGTAGGAATAGGAATCTTCTCTGGACCTTCTGCTGTATATTGGTCATGCAACTGCTTTCTGACTTTTTCCCACGTTTCATCAACAACACTTAAGAAATCAAGAATCTGACTATGCTTAATGGAGCATCCTTGAGCTTTGAGCATAGTTTTAAATATTTGAGAATTACCCATGTTTTACACCTAGCTAATACAACTTACAACAATCCACTCCTTACCTTATTCTGTGGTACACACACTTCTTGGAGCAACCCCCTTGCCTCTTGCCTCTGCACTCATCCTGACCACTTGGGTGCCAGATATAACTATTTTCTCTCTTTTCCACATCCAGTGCGGCTAGAGAGTGGGTCCAATTCATGAGTAGAGGAGGCTGGGGATTGAGAAATAAAAGAAAGAGACAAAACACAGAGATAGAAAGAAAAGCTGGGGCTGGGTGGACCGCTGCCCTCTTCTGATGGAGAGACAATGACCCAGAGCCAATGCAGCGTGTTTATTTTATACCCCCAGATAACAGCAAGTTTCACCAAAAGGTCAAGACAAAGGAGATTATTTGCATTCTTGAGTAGGCCCTGAGCATTCCTGGTGCTAGGCTGGATTTAGATATCAAAAACCACTTCCCCACACCATGGGCTGAAATGAAGGTCAAGCTGACAACACCCTTGCCCTTTTGGCAAGGCGTGTTCCAGGGTGTGGCTTTGCAGATGCCACTGGATTCAGCTGACAATAATTAAAGAATGCCCATGTGCCTTCCCATGGGCCCTCTACACTAGTCTTCCCATTTTAGTCAATGGTTCAGTCACCCCTTCCACCACTGTTTGACTTATTCAAGCCAAAGCCCTAAGAATTATAATTAACTTCTCTTTTTCCCTCGTGCAATCCACCAGCAAGTTCTGGCAGTTTTACATTCAAATTATATCCTGAAACCACCCATTTTACTCCCTCTCTGGTTTTCCACTGCCATAGCCTCTTTCCTGTTCTTCCAGTTTCCTTGTTCTACCCAACGGGCTATAATGATCACATTAAATCACACAGTACTCATCCTTAGGACTCTTTCCTAAGTATAAGGGTGCCCCTTATACTTAATACAAAATCTACCGTGGTCTCATGGTGGTCTACCAGGCCCTACATAGTCTGGTCCCTGCCTACTTCTCATTCTGTAACTCATCCTCGGTCTCTCCACCCCTAACTTTCTAAGCCACAGCCCCATTGGCTTTCTTTTGTGACCTAAATCATGCCAAGCTTAATAACATTGTAAGGCTTTTGCCAGGGCTATTTCTTCCTGGCACATTTTCCCCTCCTCCCCCCCCCCACCCCCCAATGCTTTCCATCACCAGTTTCTTCTCTTTAGCCAGGCCTCAGTTTTAGAAGAGCTTTTGATAACATGTTGTCAAAGGATGCCCATGACCTCACCCTCATACCTTCTCATCATTGTCATTATGTACATCATTTCTATAAAGAAGTTGACATTTATAACTATGGCTCTAGTGTATAAAAATGGAGGTGGGGGGAGCAGATTATATAAATCATTTCCTCTAACATATAATCCTTATTTTTTTTCAAAATTGTTTTCTACTGATAGCAGAAATCCCTACTCTTTTTATTTAATTTACTCTTGGGTCCTCCTTTTGTTTAATTTTCTTTGGGGCAATTTTTCAACCTCTTGGAGTTTCTCTCCAGTCTTAGAGTTTTTGCCCCATTCCCAGGATGCAGTGGGGTACCAGAGAACTATGCCCTCATAGTTCTAGGAAGTACGTCTGGCCTATTAGCTGTGCTTCCACATTGGTTCCTTCTGATCATGGTCTTCAGGCATCACCCTCCATCCTTATTGCAATTACTGTCGTGTAGTGTAGCCTCCGTTCTCAATGGGCATTCTGGGCTGATGTCCACCAAGGTGGAGCTGAGTCCATCAATGCTTTTGGGCTCTGTGTTTGGCATCTGGTGTTGCTGAGCATAGATCTCATTATTTCCTCTGAGCTCAAAGCCCCAATCACCTAAACTTTCTTTACTTGAACCCAGTCTTCTTTATGGAAAATGGTTCATACAACACTTCCACATCCCTGTTGGTACAGTGGTTAATTGTTCCCCATTGAACCGTGTATTTTACCCCATGCAGAGGATAGGAGGGTCCTTGTGAGGCTGCTCAGGTTGACCAATGATATTCCTAAACCATGTCAGAGGCACCCATTTTCCAATGCAATGCTTCCCTGAATAGCTTACATTTTCCCCAAACTGCAAACTAAAGAGCTAGGTGCCTTCAAACCTAGAATCAGAATACTCCTGTCAAAATTACAGCTCTCCCCTATCCTGGCCACATTTCTGGGCTCCTACTTCTGGCCCCCAATGGCTTTTCCCATTCTGCGGGATCAGAAATTTCTCTGAATTCATAACCTCACCTTTTCCACTCTAAGTTTGCCTTTGTGGTCTACCCACCAAGCTTTTGTTCCTGAGATGTAAAAAGCTAGTTTGTGAAATACCCAGAATAACAGTGTTTTTCCTGTAAAAAGCTTGGCCTTTAAAACCATATAGACTTTCTAAATATCTATTTTGAAACTCAAAGCTAAGAATTGTAATTAAGATAATTATTCAATAAGTGTTGCTTGAAGATTTTTTTCCTTGGGGCCATTTCAAAATTGCAGAAAATTTAACCCCTGAAATATAAGACTAAGTTGGTACCTGATGCCACAAACACCTTGCTGTGTATTTTCTACAAACAAAGACATTCTTTTATATAACCACAAGCAAATTTTTAAATTCAGGAACTTAACATAAAATATGCCTATCACCTAATCCTCTGATCCTATTCATGTCTCTCCTACTGTCCTAAGAATGACTTTTGTAGGAAGAGAATCACATTCAGAATCATCCCATGCATCTAGCTCTCATGCTTCTAACCTCTTCAGTCTGGAACAGTCCCCTAGTCTTTCCTTGACTTTCATGAACTTGACACTCTGGAAAATTATAAGCCAGTTATTCTGTAGGTGTCCTCTGGCACTTCTGCTGTTGCCCACCCTTCTTGTGTGTGAGAGAATAGAGCATTATCTGAAGCTGTGGGTAAGAAGACAGACTCTAAACTTTCCAGGGTCACATTCTGGCTCCAACACCCCTGATTGTATGGTTGTGGGAAATTTATTGGACCATCCTGTGCCTCAGTTTCCTTGCCCATAGAATGAAAGACCATTGTTCTTATTTCCTGGAGCTATTGTGAGAACACTATTCATCCTGTATACTCAGAGCTTGAATTATCTGGGAATGTATGATCCCTGGCTGCAGCCCTTACAGGTGACTGGTAGGTATAAGGAGTATCAATATACCAGCTCCCTTGCTCCTGATTGTGGCAGTCTGAGGTATGGTCTACACTCCAAAGCTCCCCAGTGGGCTTAGCCCAAGTCCCCTTCCCCAGGACCCATGGATATGGCATGCCTTCTCTGCATCTTTCCCTTCCTGTCCTCATTTCCCTACTCCCTTTCTGGTCTTTCCTAGGAACACTTCTTCATAAATACTTTCACACAAATGTTCATCTCAGGGTCTGCTGCTGGAGAACACAACCTACACTAGTTTCCATCTTTTAGGAGAGCAGTTTGCCTGACATGTCAAGAACAAATAGCATGTAGACCAGCTCAGAAGCTGCCAGAGTTTTCCAGGTGGGCACCGCAGTAGAGAAGTGAATGTACACAGAAGCTATTTGGAGGCGTTGTCTACAGGACTGACTTCTAAGTAGGATGCAGGGAATACAGAAAAGAGACAAAATTAAGGACAAATCCTTAGGTGTATGCAAATTGTGTCACATGAGGAACAGAACAGCACTTTAGCTATGGAGAGCAGATATTCTTAGAATCTCAGTTAATAATACGAAACATAGTTGGCAACAAGGACTGTAGATACACAATGAAATTCAGTCACGGGTACCACAGTCTCACAGTGGGAAATTGTAATGCCTTGAATTTAATAGGTTTTATTTTTCAAAGTGAATGTGTTGCTTTTATAATGTCTCACTGCCAATGATGTTTTTGGATTAGAACACATCAGTCTTCTTTTATCGAGAAACAAGGACCTTGGCTATTTACACAGACTGGTTAGCTTTGTCCAACTGAAACAAAGACCCCTTGCATTCTTCTTCCTTCTTTGTGTTCTAACCCTTTGATGATCTCAGAAAAGGCTTCAATTTCCTTTCATTTAGTAAGCTAGTGATGGCAAAGTAGTCCCCCTTTATCCACAGGAAATGCTTTGCAAGACCCCTGTGAATGTCTGAAACCGTGGATAGTACTGAACCCTATACATGCTATGTTTTTTCTTATACATACACACCTAAGATAAGGTTTAATGTATAAATCATGCAACGTAAGATATTAACAAAGATTAATAATAAAAGAACTATTATAGTAAAATTTATATTAATAGGGTCTCTCAAATATCTTATGTACTGCACTTGCCTTTATTCTTCTTATGATGATGTAAGATGATAAAATGTCTTGTTAAGTAAAAACCACTCACCTTTCCACTGAAAGGAAGCATTTTATGGCTTCTCTTTGGCATATCTGAATAACCAGCATCACTACCCTTGCCTCTGTGGTCTGTATTATGTAAAGTAAGGGTGACTTGAACACAAACAGTGCGACACTATGACGACCTATCTGATAACAGAGATACCTATTAAGTGACTCATGGGAGTCGATACAGAGTGCAGATGCCAGACAAAAGGATGATTCATGTTCCGGCCTGGACAGAGCATGATGTATAACACTTCATCGTGCTACTCAGAACAGCACGCAATTTAAAACCTATGACTTGCTTACTTCTGGAATTTTCCATATAATATTTTCAGACCACAGTTGACTGAGGGAAACTGGAACCATGGAAAGTAGGACTATAGATAAGGGAACTATTAAATAGAGAGAAACCTTGGAAAGTGTTGAAAAGCCTGAATTCCAGTACCCCCCCACTCCCACCCAGAGCTTGGGTGAGTTTCCTACAATTTGATTGCCAGGATTCCTAACTGATTGACTAACTGTATTCTGCAAATATTTATTGAGCATCTACTATTTTTCAAGCTCAGTTATATATCAAGAGTACAGTTATAAAAATGGTCATCCTAGTCCCTGACCTCACAGAGCTCACAGGAGGACAAAATTCTCCATCCCCATCCACAAATGTTTTGTACCACGGATGTTGCTTTGTAAATGCTTTGTAAAATTAGTGGGACAGGCAAAAGTACGTATTATGAGTATTTCTGAGACTTTTCTATCTGTAATCTCTCTTAAATGTTCCCCCCAAATTCCTAATATTAACAGTTACAATTCACATGCTTTTCTTATGCTTTCCAAAACTGCATATGCTTGCGGAGGCTCATAATCCCCCATCTGGAACTCCTTAGGCCCAAAATATTTCGGAATTCAGGCATTACTTGGATCTCAAGTAATTTGGTACAGATCTAAGTAACACTCCCAAGGAGACTGGTACCTGTCTCTGTGATCAAACCCACCATTTCTGTAGTAGAATGCATGGATATTCTTACTCACCAGAATAAAATATATGTATATATCTATACACACTCGTGTCAGTGGAATTCCATTTTGGCCATTCAGTACATTGTTTAAAAATTTGAAAGAAACCAACTTTGGTGTTCAGGTGGTGTTTGGATTTCAAAATTGCATGTAAGGAAGTGTAAGCCTAGAGCACGTACTGTTTGAAATAAGTAGGACATGGGTTGGGGCTTAAAAACTATATTTATCAAAGATATTCATTACAATTGCATTTGCTATAATGGTATTTGACCTATAGATGACCTACCTTTATAAATAAACTTAAAGCACCTCCAGGTCCATTAATATTTCATTGATCCATAAAATACTTCCAAGTACTTATATTTATCAGCCTCATAGAAAGCTGTTTCTGATGTAGAAACCACAAAAAAAAAAAAAAAAAGCAGCCTAGCTCTGGTGTCCTGGATCATAACTCATATGAATGTTACTAGTCAGCTTTAATGTAATGGTGAAGGCCCCAGGAGGGGCCGATGGGAGTTGGCATGACAGAATTGGACCATACCATCTGGTGGGGCAGCTTCTCACATGCTTAAGCTAGCAATATCCAGAGAGCTCTCTGAAAGTGCACACAGGAGCCAATGACTTCCACTTAAAACCCCCGGTGGCTTCCCACAGGATATAAAATAAAGGTTAACTTCCTTATCTTGGTCGGGCACCTTCTGACTTCACCTTTCCCTGTTTCTCTTGATATCCCAATCACTCTGGCCTTCTAATTCCCAAAGCTTTCACTTACCTCCCCACCTTTGCCTGAAATACCTGAACAGGCCCCCACCTTCACACAAATGGCTCCTCCTTGTCATCCAGGCTTCAACTCAAAGGTCACCCCCACAAAAAATCTGTCACCCCACCTCCATCACTCCTTATCATATTACCCTATGTATTTACTTCAAATTATTATTACTCTCTGAAATGATGGTTTAATTTATTTTTTATTGTGTCTTTCCTTGTATCGCTTAGAATTTGGACTCACTGGTGGCTAACAGGTTTATAAAGGTGACTAAGTGATGACATGGAGACGTCAAAGCCATTTGAAAGGAAACTGTCATGTGACTCACAGCTCCCCTAGGGACCAGAGGTGTGCCACACCAGGCAGGGGTGGCACTATTGAGCAGGGGTTGAGAGAAGCAAGGGAAGCCTTGAGCCACGGCCTTTATTTGGGATCCTGCAGGAAAGGCCAGCAGGGCAGGATAAAGGCTGCGGACTGGCTAGCTGGAGTCATGTTGCTAGACTTTGGAGCGTAAACGCTGTCCCTTGTTGTGTGAGTTACACAGGAAGATGGTTCAGAGTGTGGACTCAGAAGCAGAGGAAATGGAAACCACTTTACCCATTGGTTATTCCATGATTAATGGATACCAAGCAAACAAATACAGAAGCTAAGAAAATATAAAACAGGGGCACATAACACCAAAACAAAACAAACACGTTTTAAAGAAGATAAAGGCTTATTTCTCTTTTGCATAAGATTAAATCAGAAGTAGCAACTTCAGGGCCAGTATTGGAGCTGCCATCATGGAGACATATCTTTCTGTTCCCTCCACAAGATCACTTCGTAGGAGTCTCTCCTACTGCCGCTTTAACAAATTACCATATAATTGAAGATTAAAACAGCACAAATGAATTATCCTACTGTTCAGGAGGTCAGAATCCAAAATAAATCTTTTTGTTTGTTTTTGTTAATCCTCACCAGAGGATATATTTTCCATTGATTTCTTTTAGAGAGAGTAGAAGGGAAGGAGGGAAGGAGGGAAGGAGAGAGAGAGAGAGAGAGAGAAATTAGTGAGAGAGAGAGACATCAACTGGTTGCCTCCTGCATGTACCTTGACCTGGGACCTGAACAAACCTGCAACCCAGGTAAATTATTAGGTAAACCTACATGGCTGTTACTACTGTGATGACAATGTTTAAATGCCCACCTTTCCCTCCCAGCCCCCACCAACATCCTCTGAAGATACATGATTTATAAATATGAAGGTTATACTCAAAAACTCCCAACCATTCATTGCCTGCCATTCTAGTATCACTCGATGAACAGATGTCAACAGCAACTGCATTCACCAGCTTTAGCTAATAAAGAGGTAATATGCAAATTGACCCTTACACCTTCGCATCACAAGATGGCCACCCCCCACATTGTCACAAGATGGCCGGCAAGGGAGGGCATTTGGGGGCAACCAGGCCTGCAGGGGAGGGCAGTAGGGAGTGATTGAACCAGCAGGGGAGGGCAGTTGGGGGGCTATCAGGCCGTCAAGGGAGCAGTTAGGCATCAATCAGGCTTGCAGGGGAGCAGTTACGGGATGATCAGGCTGGCAGGCAGAGTGGTTAGGAGCCAGCAGTCCGGGATTGTGAGAGGGATGTCCTACTGCCAGTTTAGTCCCAATCTCTGCAAGATCAGAGCTAAACTGGCAGTTGGACATCCCACGAGGGGTCCCAGATTAAAGATGGTGCAGGCTGGGCTGAGGGACACCCCTCCAGTGCACAAATTTCATGCACCGGGCCTCTAGTAGATCATAAAAGTCTGTGATTCTAATCAAAGTTTGCCATCTACCCAGAACTTAAGAAATGAATTCCCATCAAAAGGAAATTTAAGCTTCTGAAAAGTACTTAGCCCCAGAGCCATGAGGATGAACTCTGGGTCCAAAAGGAAAATAAAAATCAATCGTGACAATTATTTTACTAAATTATTTTAAACTGCAGTGTATCGAGAAGGCTCAGGTAAATGTCGACTGTCATACCAACAAGCAGTGCTGTCCCCATCACTGACCTTTATCTTGTTGAAATGCATGTCAATATGCAAAATAGAAGTGTTCCATATCAGAGTCAAACGCACACTCCATTTCTAGAAGATCCCAAAGTAATCTGCAGAAAATGAAATGCAAGACACAATTCTGTTTTGCCGGAGACACGCACAAACAACCTTTCAAAATTGTCGTCTTTGAGTGTTCGTTCCTTCATCATGCCAGCTTTTATTTCAATGGATTCAGACCGGAGCTTGTTTCAAAATAAGGTAGAGTTGAGTAGGAAACCGGAATAGCAAAACATTCTGAAATACCTCATTCATGCAGAGGTCACTTCTCTACCAATTTCTATCCCAGCAAAAAGCAAAAGAAATGTTCCTCAAACAGCCAAAACAGATGTTGCCAAATGCAACCCCTCTAGTAGTGAGAAAGCTACAACCAGAATCTATGGGCAGTTATTTAAGTAATAGTAAAAATCTAATAATATCAGTGTATCAAATTAGCATGGTTCACAGACAGCTCAGTGAAGGCACCATTCACAGAGGGGCCCTACCTCAGCGAGTCAAAGGCGCTGTTACATCCATCCACTGGCCTGATGGCACAGGGGCAGGAGGAACTCCAGAATCAGGAGGGAGGAACAGCCATGTGGAATACCTTAGGAGGCTACCTTAGGAGGAACAGTGACCGTGGAGGAAACAGTCACCACAGGAACTAAACATGCTAGCCTCACTGTCTTCCCTCTTGTTTCTTGCCAGCTCACCCCACTGAAACCTGGAGGCCAGGAGCCAGCTGGTGCTGCCTCGAAGGTCAGGGTGGGGAGTGGACCTCTGCAGCAACACAAGGCATCTGGCCCATGTGATGGATAACTGGTTTTCTCAGCCCACGGCTTGTGAGAAAACCAGAAATGACTGTTGTTAGATACAGCACATGGCCTACCCAAGGACTATCTGATAGCCAACCTCTCACAGCAGACACCAAGATATTTATTCCAATAAGGGGATAGGAACTTCTACAAGCTTCCTTCCAAAGTGCAAATTCTGTCCCCAAAGGAATTCAAATAAAAACCACACGGAATGGGGCCATGAAGGGTACAGTCTCCATTGTGCCTGAAGACATTGCTGTAGACGCCTCCATAATTTAATATCAAGTATCCCAGAAAACTTGGACAAAGAATTCTATAAACTCATCATAGGAGAGTAGAGATATGTTTGGGATATTTTATAAAGTTTCTCTCCAAAGTGGTTAAAATACATTTGCTAATTTGCCAAACACAATAATAACTGACAACTTATTGAGTTCTTATTATGCACCAGAAACTTGACAGGCAAATGCCATTTCACCCCCATCCCAGCCTCCTGAGCAAGCATCATTCTCAGTGCACACACGAGAGTTAAGTGATTTGTCTGTGGCCCCACAGCCAGGAAGATGGGTGCCAGGTTTAAACCCAGCAGTCTGGCTCTGGGGCCTGAATCTCTAACCAGATATGCAGTCACTCCAGCCCAAGTTTGCAGCACCTGGTATGTGCAAAGTACAATTCAAAGGAGATGATCTGTAAGAAACAAAGGAGAGAAACATTTTTGTAGCACTTCAGTAAGTGTAAACTATAGAAAAGGCACATGTGCTATGTTAGTTTTCTCTTGTGAGATGCATTACCATCAGTTGAGCTGCTTACACCACCACCTATTTATCAGCTTTTCATTCCATAGATCAGAAGTCCAGGCATAGCATGGCTGCGTTCTTCGCTCAGATCTCACGAGGCAGAACTCCAGGGGTTGGCAGAGAGTGTTCCTATCTGGAGGCTCTGGGGAAGGGTCCATTTCCTAGCTCATTCAGATTGTTGACATAAGTCTGTAGGACCGAAGTCCCCCTTTTCTTGCTGCCTCTTGACAGGGGCCACTCACAGCTCAGGGGACCCTTCCCACCTTCATAGCCAGCTGTAGGGACTCTTCTTCACATCTAATCCCTCTCACTCTTCAAATCTCTTTCTTCAGGAAGAGTCCCAATCTCATTCACGGGTTCACCTGGTTAGGTCAGGCCCACCCAGGATAATCTGTCTATTTTAAGGTCACTGGATTACACATCTTAATTTACATCAGCAAAAACCTTTCTTTCGTAGGAATGATATTTCATCATATTCATGAGTTCCTCTCACACTCAAGGGGAGGGAATGACAACAAAGGCGAGGGTCATCTTAGAATTCTGCTACGACTCTAGCATGAGCATAGGATGTTCACAAAGCTGGAGCTGGCCTTCAGGACCTTCTCATAATATCTACATAGAAGTCATTGACCTTGCGACCTTGGGTTTGAACTGTATAAGTCCCCCCCCCCCCCCCGCACCCAGCCTCTATTATGCAAGTCCTTTACTTTCTCTAAACCCCAGAGACATTTCTTGCTTTGGTGATGGAAAAATGGCCATATATACTCCACCATGCCATCTCAAAGAGTAAAGATTAACTCCATGCGACTAGCTAGCACAGTAACTGTCAAGGAGTAGGCAGAGAGGAGCTCTTACCTACTAGAATTAATATTAGCCCTGCTGTTAATATCTTTATTGCTATTCATACTTGAATTATTTAGCCAGAATTGAGAAAGGCCCAGACTGAAGTTCGTAGCACAGCTGAGAAAAATCTCTGTGGCTTGTGTGTTTTAACGTGGATTCCACTCACGGATGCATCAACTTGGAAATAAAAGCAAGTGGCCCCCGGCAAGGAAGGAATAAGAACATCTCACACTCCAGCTCCATTTACAAGGCAGCTCTCGCTCTTTACAGGTTCCTCACACACCAAGGGCACAAAGGCTCTAGAGAGGACAGCCTGAGACAGTCTAATATCTGGGCAAAAACAATTGCAAGATTCCCCAAGCACTTGGACTCGGCCCAGAGCAATGGAACCACGCCCCCACTCATGTGATTATCACAAGCTTCTGCTCTGCATTGACTCCCATTTAACAACATTGTTTGTGCAGCTACTTCCTACAAGATAAACTGATGTCACCTATGTTTGCTTCATTACTGAAGAGAAGCCACTCCAGGAGACAAGGTGTGGGGTTTCTAGAAAGCATCTCTCCCTTTAATGGGGAGGGGCCTGGAAGTGGTTTCCGATTTTGTCCAGAGCAGTAGCCTCCACCGTGGAAAATAGGCAGAAAAAAAATACCTATGGTCAACCTAGTGGGGTTTTTTCTCTTTCTCACTAAGCATGAAAATACTGCATTTTGTATGTTTTTCCCCACTGTGATCATTCGGGTTTTGTGACTGTGTATTAGTTACCCTGGCAACATGGTAGACTTGGATCTGATTGGCCAGGTTGTCAGGTTCATTGTCAGAGCTGTGGGCCCAGTTAGTAAATGTGTGTGCATTAACCAGAGCTAGACAAGCAAGGTTGGCCAGAAAAACACAATCTAGCAGAATTTCTGCATCCCCTCTGCCTACAAAAGTACCCCTCACTTCCTCCAGCTGCTGCAAATGTCACTTGCATTGCATATTTGAGTGTGTGTGTGTGTGTGTGTGTGTGTATCTTTGAAATATCTGCTAGGAAATGTGCTCGGCATCAGTATGTTCAGCCCTTGGTGAGAACACATTTATCTGTGATGAGAAATTAATTCTAAAGGAGGCTAACAGACAATGGTCCAATTGCTGGACCATGGGATTGGAACCTATTACACAGCCTTAATTCAGACTCACTGTGCAATCTGGAATGAGCCACAGACTCAGCCAAATGCTTCATTTTCTGTAAATCAATTTCATTCATAAAGACGCAGCTTTCTCTTAAGAATGAGGTCCTGGGAGCATAGTATGCTAAAGATTTAAACTGGGACAAAATTGTAACCCAGTTTGTGCCAACAATATTGAATCATGCATCTATTCAATTTATCACATGCATCGTTTACTTATTAGAGTCTGGCTCTATTCATTTACCAATTACCTAGGGGGAAAACAAACCCCCGCCTATAGCTGAAAATCTTTATTAGACAATGAATAGAGACGCCCAAAACAGAATAAAGGACAGACCGATGCCTAAAAAAATAATAAGCATGTTTTTCTTATATGCACAAATTTCTAAGTAGCCATTCCTGGCTCAATTTTTGCAATCTTTGTGTTTTCAAAGGAAGCCTATCATTGGCCTTGATCTCCCACCCTCTGTGAGTGTGAACACATTATATTTAACCGTGCTATGTCACCAGTACAGTCTTAATATAGACGTAAAAGTCACTGGCAAGCAGTTATTTTTCACCTGGGTTAAGTGTTACAGTATGTTCAGCTCCAGTAAAGTTAACATTTAGGCTGTCCAATTTCACAGAGAAGAAAATCTGAAGGGAAAAGAGACAAGAAACACATTCCAAATAAGCAGTCCTCCAAAGGAGATGATTGCACAGTAGCAATTAATTCCTCTCCTAGTTACTGGAGGAGAAACATGCCTTCTAAAACTTCTCCTTCCACCCACTGAGAATAAATGCCTTATTAATTGTGTACAGAGCACGAGGGAGTCGGATAAGATCAGGGAACCAACCACCTCCTTCAGGATTCAGCCAATAAACCCACTGATACTAGTTTTCAAATATGGCATGCCTTCAAAGATACCCCCTCTGTGCCTGGGCTTCCTTAGTGGGTCCTGTGTGTAGTGCACACTTAATATTGTTTATAAACCTGTAATTTCCCTACATGCAGCACAGCTGCATCGCCTGTGCAAGGAGAGTTCACTTGTTATGGGTTCATACGTAAGACGTATCACAATTTTATAACCCTCCTTTGGTATGTGTTCATCATCTAACACATCGGGAGCCCCCAACCAGAGGGGGCCTGGGCCGCTGGACCCCTGAGAGGCCTGCTCGCTCTGGAACGTGGGCACAAGGAGAGCCCTGTTGCTCCGGGAGGAGGTGCTGGTGAGAAGAGGCTTTCCCTGGAGCCCCAGCCTGGAAGCTCTCACTCTCAACAGCTCCAGATCATAGGCAATGGCCCAGACCAGCACATGCAGGTTTTTGGAGAAGATGCAGCAGAGCAAGGGAATGAAAAATGCAATATGCATCTGTGGACAGCGCATTAGTTAAAAGGACAAAAATAAGGCAGGCAGGGTGGGGTGGAGACCAGATGGGGAGGGAGAGGACAACAACCAATCCTCATTTGGAGCCAAGAGAGAGAATCTCAGGGGAAGCAAAGAATGGAGCCCGCATGAGAGTCCGTGCAAATCTGGGGAGAGACGTGGTGATGTGCGAGGAGACAAAAGGACAGGGGTTTAATGAAACACAGAGAAAAAGAAAATGCAGCACAAAGCCCTGTGGTTCTACATACAAGCCCAGGTACATACACACGCCAGTGATCACAGGGAAGTGGGAACAAAGGATGTCATAGCAACCTCAGCGAGTCCCGGTGTGCTACCCACGGCGGGCTCCTGGTCATCCATCAAGGAGCCTCCCAGATCCAGGCTCCTAGTTACAGGGAGAGCCATGCGCCCCAGCCAGAGGTGGCAGAGACCAGGAAATGCACTGTGGTCTCCCTTTCTTCCTTCCTCTCCCATAAAATGCTAGCTCGGTCTGGGCCAAGCCTCTCCCTCCCTTCTCCCAACAGTTGCTTTTCAGAAATGCAGAAAACAATCTGGACGCAGCATCCGGATTCACTCGTGTCCCAGTTACTTTCTCCAATTGTTTTAAAAACTCCCTTGCTCCTTTGAAAATGAACACTAGATCATGAGAAAAGAAGGGAGAGGAAAGCACATAGATGTGTTTTGCTTGATCCTGCAAAATCAAGCGTTTCACCGTTGGAGCTCATTTGGCTGCAGGTTTCCAGGGGGCATAGAAAGCTCATTTACCTGTGCCTGATTCTAAAGAGAAACCCTCATTTCCTCCCACTGTCTCCTCCTCAAATTACAGGTCTCATCCTTATTAATACACCTTCATTTCTTCCTCCTCTCTTCCGGTTTGAGTGGAGGAAATACTGTGACACTAGAAAAAAAGGAAAGAAAGGAAGGGTGTTTCACCAGCAAGACTTGGAACGCTGCAGAAAATCACAGATAACTTTTACAAGAACCTAATGGAGATATTGACATGTGCATCTGGAAATCTAAACTTAGCAAAGTGTAAGGCAAAAACAGGTTTTCTCACTTCATTTCCGTATCTGGAAAGTTTCTGTGCTGGTACCATATGAATATTTATTAATGCATTGTGAATCAGAACCTGTGATTATTACTCAGACTATCTTTCTACCTTACAAGCTTCAACTCAGAAGAATAAAAACACATCTGCTTTTGCTCTTCCCATATTTTATTCAATGTTTAAACAGCTTTGCTGCAAATATCTCATCCATTACGATTCAGTTGTGACTATATCGGCTTCACATCTAACTGTTTTATTACTGTCTTTGTGGTGAAACAACACACTGTTAATTCTGTTAACTAACAAGTTCATTGTTCCAGCTAGTCAGCAATCTCCCGTGTGTTGGGCCCACATGTTAAAAGAGAATCAGTTATAAATCACAGGAGGGCCTGGTGAGGCGTGCTCTCTTTGTTAGGATGGGTCCTTGTTTGAGTTTGTCATTCCATAGGCTGTCATGGAAGAAATGAGAAAATCCGAAGACAGAGCCAAATCCAATCATATTAGATGAAGAGGTTATGCAACCCTCAGGGAATTCAGCGCTGCAGTAGCCAGCATCCTTAGAGCTTCAGGGTCTCTGCATGCAGCCTGCACATCCTTCAGACCTCCCACCCAATGGAGACCTTGTAAACCTGTCTTCTCCCACTTTCCTTCCAGCAGAAACAGGCTAATCGTTCCTTTCACCAGGCATGACTGAATGTGCCTGTCACTGCGGTCTGGCAGTTGGGAATGTGGGTTTGCTCTCAGCTCTGACATTTCCCAGTTGTATGGACGTGGATGACTTGTCATTCATGAGCCTCATCTGCAAAATGGGAGCAGTAGTCACACCTACTCATCAGGTGGTTGTGACAATTAAAGGAGCAAATGTGGGTAGTGTGAGTTGGTCAGGATCCAGCACAGGAAGTAGAAAACATTATAGATGTTTCAAGCACAAAATTCGTAAATTTGGGCATTACATGTACACCCATTATCTCATGCTACACGCTCTGCTGTCTGTGTGTGCACAGCACACAGATGCACAGGGACCAGTCCTTGTCAGTGAGGAAGGGACCTGATGGGTCATTGCTAGGGAGAGGGCAGGTGCATCTGATTTTCACATAGTGCTTCATGGGCCGAAGAGCTAGCTGTGAAGTTTGTATTTTACACAACTAATCACAGTTCCTATATCATGGTACCTCAAAGTTGAAACACACACACACACACACACACACACACACACACACACACAGGCTTAAAACTATGAGTGTTTATTTAAATCTTGGACTGCAGATTGGAGATTTGGGGAGGGCTGGGCTGGGCAGTTCTGGCCATGTGAGGTTCACTCCGTGTCTTGCTGTTGGCTGGTGAATGTAGGCTGAACATTCTCTAGCAGGAGAGCCGGGCATGTTCCTGGCCAAGGCAGAGAAGCAAAAGAACTTCTTCTGGGGTGGTTTTGCTAGCATCCCATTGACCAAAGCAAGTTACACGTGCAGCCCACAGGTGAGGGCTGGCATAGATAGACTGCCCCACCCAGAGCCGCTGGATCTTAGAATGACCAAATGATTCTGGTTTTCCAGAGCTTGAGGGGTTTCTCAGGAATTAAGACTTTCAGTGTTAAAATTGGGACAGTCCTAGATGAACCAGGATGCATTGGTGGTTCGTTGGCATGTTTACAGGGCAAGAACACGGATGGTAGAAGGGTGAAGAAGTGTAGCCTTGGGAAGAAGACTTAGAAGGTGCCTATCAAGTCATTGGAAGGACTGGAAGAGGAACCATTGGTCAGAAGGGATGGCACTGTTTCTGTTAGCATTACCACCTCAGCTATTATCCCTACCACACTGGCAACTGGACACTGAAACATGGAATCAGGCTGTGATATAATTATAACATAGATATAATTTTGATTCATTCACTTGCTTGTTAACCATCACGGCCACAGAAGGTATCTGACCCACCCCACCTTCCAGGTCTCTCACTAGGGCAACTGAAGGATAGAGCCAACTTCTAACCCAGAACCCTGACCATAAGAAGTCTGAGAAGTATCTATTGAGCTTTCCAACCTCCTAGAAGAGGAGGGAGGAATGGAACGTGATGGCTGGTCCAAGTATCTACAACAAAGACTTACATGAACATCTGGCTCAAGGTGAACATCATCGGTTGTGGTGGTGATGGCCAGATCCATTCAGACTGAGTCATGGATATGACCTGCTACTAATCCCAAGGTCTGGGCCCTCTCTCTGCTTTAGCTAAAAATATAGACCAAAAGTTTACCTTCTAAGATACCCAATTCCTAGAAGGCTGCCCTCTAAAGGGCAGAACTGTTATAAAGAAAATGGTCTATAGCATTTCAACTCCCAGGACAATTGGGGGAAATTAAGGAAGGCACAAGTCTTTTTCACCTCGTTTTGTTTTATGTATTATTGGTGTGTGTGTGTGTGTGTGTGTGTGTGTGTGTGTGTGTGTGTGTGTTAATTCCTCTTCTTCTAGAAGTTATCTGGGTATTCTCAACCTCTCAAAGGTTTTGATCAAATTCTGGGTGAAGGTTTACATGAGTTTTCATCACTTTAGCCCAGCTGACTCCTTTGTAATCACACATAGTTACAAAATAAACGAGAAAAAAAGGAATGAATTCTGAGGGTGTCTGAAATGAGCACCATAGATCTTGGCCTGTGTCTGACCTATTCTTAAGAAAGAAAAAGACAAAACACCTTTTCTTCCGAAGGTCATTTGAGTCTACTGATTTCAAAACACACATGAGCAGAATTTATTAGGAAAAATTCTGGTTCGTTAGAGATCATTTTTCTAAGGTTCGGTTCCTTAAGGAAAACATACCTTAGTTGTGATTCTAAATCTGTCTCCTGAGAAATCTCGGATGCCTGCTGATCATTTTGAATTCTTTCCTGCCCTTAACTTTCTGGCTGCGTGTTAGAAATCATTTTAAATGAATTGAATAAAATTCGCAAGTGTTATATGCCAGCAAATGATGAACTCACAGGAAATATGACTCAAATCCACTTTTTTCATTTTGTGGGGTTTTTTCTTGTAATAAATAGAAATGAACAAATGTGGCTTTAATGACATCTTGGAGTGAGAACCTTTATTGATATATTATCAGTTGGAAGCATGTAATGCTTCAGTGAAATAAACTCCATTCCGTATATTTATAACCAGATTGAAAAAGGTGTGTTTGTTATTTTGTGTGGCATTTCCTAATGATGGTGAAGTTTTATATATGAAGATATACATACACCATCATAAAAACAAACAATATTTCAGCTTACAAAATGTTTCTTTGATTGAAGATGTTTTTGTACTTAGTTTCCAATTACTTTTTTAACCTGTGCTCGCAAACTTGCAAATATCTTTCCCTCCTTTCTGTAAAGCTATAAACAGATACTCCAAAATATGTCCTTTGGAGGGTGGGGATGTGGAAGACCTGATTCAGAGTGACAAGTCCTGCATCAGACAACTAGGTGCTGGTCATTAGCCAATTCAGTTTGTATCAGGTCAAACTCTTTGGATTGCAAAAAATGGAAACTGGCTTAAGAAAAACGGCTGCCCAGTGGCTCATGTAAATTAGGTGTAGAGCAGCTATTTCCAACTTCTGTCATCTCATGGCACACGTTAACTAATTACTAAAATTCTGCAGCACACCAAAAAATACATTATATTTTTCCTTATCTGACAAAAACAAAACACAGATATAATTTTGATTCATTCACACTGGATGGCTATCGTATTGGCTGTTGTCATTTTTTAATTTGACAATCTAAGGAAAGGAGGTCAGTGCCTAGTAGTCAGGTATGGCATGTTTTAAAAATTCTTGAGACAGACCAGTTGCAAATCGCTGGCATGGAGGGTGGCTGCAGACAGTGGGTGAAGGTGCTCAAACGATGTCACCAGAATCTGGTGCCCCTCCATCTCTCGGTTTTGCTTTCTGATTTATGTTTGCTTTCTTTTAAAACAGGGTCTCCACACAAAGTGACAAGATGACAAAACTCCTGTACATGCACCCAGTCACATCCAAGGAAAACAGACTCAAATGCTCTCGGGGGCATGTGAATGCTGCTCTTCTAAAGAGACAGCCGCCACTCAAATCCGGCTTCCTGCCGACGTGTGGGAGCATGAACCAGTGTTAACAGATCTCCTGATTTTTCAAAAGAAAGTGCATACTGATTTTTCCAGAACAACAGGAACTGTCCTATTGGGTCCATTAAAAACAAAATTCATTTCAACGTGTTTGCTGGGCAAACAAAACTGGGCTGCGGGCTGCATTCAAGACACTGGCTACCAGTGTGAGGCTTAGAACCTATTGGTTGTGATTCTAAAGTCAACCCTAAGGAGAGAAATAAAACAGGAAATAGTCAAACTATGGAGATAATAAAGAGATCAGTCATGGTTGGCAGGGCTTAGGGAGAAAGGAGTGGCAAAGAGGCCGAGCACTGAGGATTTTTAGGACAGTGAAACTATTGCGTATGAAACTATCATGATGGATACATGTCATTATCCATTTGTCAAAACACTGAATGGACAACACCAAGAGAGAACCCTGATGTCAACTATGGACTCTGGATACAATGAGGTGTAGGTTCATCAATTGTAGCAAATGAACCTCTCTGGTATTGGGATGTTGGTAAGGGGAGGGCTCCGGGTGAATGGGTGCAGGGTGTTATAGGAAATCTCTGTTCCTACTGCTACTCAATTTTTCTGTGAACCTAAAACTGCTCTAAAAATAAAGTCTATAAAAATAGATATAAATTTACTTAAGAAGCACAATTATAATTATGTAAAACAAATAAGTATGTTCTAATCAATGCCTAGTGATAAGAAATGCATTTAGGGACTATCAAGTGCCTCTGAGGGCTGGCGTTACATCTAAGTTTTTCTCTTGATCTGTTTTCCAAAGCTTCCTCACTGAGCAAAGTGTGCAGGCCGTCCTCACCTTCACCGTGATGAGGGACTATAACGATGACTGTGCAAGTTGAAACTGTGCAAAATGCCATTAATATGCATGGGGAAATTCCAATCACTCCCTGACCTTTAAAAATGTTTGTGAAAACATTGAAACTGTCTTACTGTCACTTATAAATGCACAGGGAAATGAAAAAATAGTACAAATAAAATTTATTTAGTGCACCAAACTTTAATCATCAGAAACATTGAGAATTAATGCTTGTTTCTTTGTGAAAACTTACCTAGTAGTTTGAAGCCTGTGTTCTTCTTTTCCTGTGTAACTTATGACATGAAGAGAACGCCTTCCCATGCCTTGGTGAGTTGTCACACTTTGTACTGTGAATGTCCTGAAATATCTCAGAGTTCCTTTGGTATGAAGTTTTTTGCCAGCGTCATTTCCTCTGGGACTTCTCCAACCTTCTTGTCACAACCACTTTCCTCGTTTATTGATACATTTGCCTCCACTGAGTTCCTCTGGCCAAACATCTGAAGGCCCTCAAACAGCATGGCATCCACATCCCCGTGGTCGGCTATTTCCCTGATAAATCCATGTGCATTCAGTGCAAATGTTACTTCTGGGGTCACTTGTTTCTTTGCCGAATATTTATCTTTATTGGCTGATTCCCTGCTTTGATTGCTGATTTTTATGAAAGGTTACATGGAATTATCACTGGGAGACAAGGAGGCAACACAGCCACACGCCCTGCTGTCTGTGTGTGCACAGCACACAGATGCACTGGGACCTACCTTGTCAGTGAGGAAGGGACCTGATGGGTCATTGTTGGGGAGAGAGGAGGTGCATCTGATTTTCACATAGTGCTTCATGGGCCAAAAAGCTAGCTGTGAAGTTTGTATTTTACACAACTAATCACAGTTCCTATATCATGGTACCTCAAAATTGAATCATGTTGTTAGGGACTGGTGTTCTTTAACTAAAACATGGTAACTAGAATTTGTGCATAGCAGAACCATGCAAAGCAGAGACCGCCTATACTTGGATATTAGAAAAATTAACTGCCTTATAAAATGAAACGATTCCATGCTTTGTTTTTGGTCAGGGGTGGACTCAAGGACTAAAGATAGAATACTGCAGAAGACACACTGCTGGTTGAGTACGGTAGATTTATGACCCTAGAGACCTCCTAGAACATGTCATAATGCTATTTGTGCAGACTCCCTGTGAATATGTACATCTGGAGACATGTATTTATGGAAAATGACAAACATTTGTTCTCCCCTACCTTATGTCTAAGTAGGTCACGTTGGCAATGTGCTGAGCAGTTATTCCGTTTCAGCCAATGTATTTCCAAGAGCATGTTGCATGTAGCTGTGGGGTGCACAGGAGTGGTGACAGTGAGTGTCTCCTCTTCGACGTCCTATAAGTGCAATTGTTCTCTGAGAGCTAAACTGGGAAACCAGAATATCACAGATCAGTGCAGAAAAGTTCAAAGCCAATTTAGAAAGATAATTCTAAATGCCACGTGATGTCCTTAATAGATGCAAAATGGATAAAATTCAACAATTCTTCGTGGTTACTTAATTACTTATCCATTATAGTTCTTGATTTTTGAGAGAGAGAGGGGAAAGATAGATTTGTTATTCCACTTATTTGTGCATTCGTGCATTCATTGGTTGTTTCAGATAGATGATAGATAGGTAGGTAGGTAGATAGGTAGGTAGGTAGGTAGATAGATAGACAGATTTTTACAGAGAGGAAGGGAGAGGGATAGAGAGTTAGAAACATCAATGAGAGAGAAACATCAATCAGCTGCCTCCTGTATGCCCCCTCCTGGGGATCAATCCCACAACCAAGGTATATGCTCTTGACCAGAATTGAACCCAGGACCCTTTAGTCCACAGGATGATGCTCTATCCACTGAGCCAAACCAGTAAGGGCAAATTGGCTGATTCTTATATGTGCCCTGATAAGATGGAACCCACATGTTGGTGTATGGGAACAACGCTCCAAGCAACTGAGCTACCTGGCCAGGGCTCTTCATGGTTTTTTTTTAACTAAGAGAAACTGAGTAAAAAGAAAATTCTTTAAACTGTTAAACACACAAATATCATTCTTCATGTTGAAAACTGACAAGAATTGCTATCAAAGCTAGCAATACAACAAGTATGGCCACCAGTGTTATTTTACAAAATGGTTCTGAAGTTCCCAGCCAATGCATTAAGAAAAGAAAAATAAATAAGAGGAATAAGGATTAGAAAGGAAGCAATTACCATCATCTTGTGCAACCAGTGAGATAAGCAATAAAGAAAACAAAGGCTAATGAATCACTGCAACTAAGGGAAAGTTGTTTTAAACTTGCTAGATATCAGGTGGACATCAAAAATGTCATAGACAATAGATATAATCAGTTAGAAAGTGTAAGAAAGCATTAATGTGATTCCTAAGCCAGGAAAGCTGGAGGTAACCAGATTGAAGGTTTTAACGCAAGTAAGCATGTGGGTAGTTAGGGGAGCAGGGGAGCCATGAATCAGGGATAATGAGAATCACAGCAGACTATATCAGTGATGCCCAGGCAAACCCTATCTTGTGACACAGGTATCTGATACAACTGTCAAATAGGTCAGTACTGTGGAATCAGTTATCAGCTGAAGTCATTACATTTCCTAATCATATATAACTAAATCATTTCAGGTAACCCCATTCCTTAAAATTTCCACTGTGCCCTTTGTTTAATGTTTCTTGGAAGTCCAGTGGTGCCTGATGACTTACCAAATTCAACCAGTGGTGGCCCATAGGCTGAGCAGTGTTTGAACCCATTAGCAAACAATCATATCTTTCCAGGAAAACAGTCTTCCACAGGGCCCAATCTCCACCCCCACCCTGCAAGTCAAGAACAAGGTATTCATGGCTTTCCCATATATATTACCACAAATCCTCTTTAAAGTTGTCTGAGCCATATCCTTTCTCTTCCAAAAAAAATTTTGGCACATCATTTGAGCGGGTTCACAGGCCTCCTGAACCCCACCCAAGAGCACTCAGGTTAAACATCCCTGCTCTGCAGGACACGGCACGACCATTCTTGGATGCATCAGTGCTCATCACAGTGATGCAAAATAAAGCATTGGCGGCCAGAGATTGTATCTTGACTTGATCCTTAATCAGCTGTGATCTTAATTACGTTACTCAACCTCTCCGGGCCTCAGTGTTACCATTCACAAGGAGGATCATCATAGTTCCCACCTCACTGGATAATTATTAGGATCAAATGAAACAAATAGGACAAGCTGTTGGCACAGTGCCAGACACTTAATAAATGACAAAAAGTTATTATTTTATTATCAGCTACCCTATGACTGATTTGTTTTCCCTTTTTAAGATAAATACACTTTGTACTCTATACCAGAGTTGTCCAACCTCTGCTCTATTGACATTTAAGCCAAATTAATCTTAGGTGTGGGGCTGTTCTGTGCGTCGAAGGATGTTTATTTAGCAGCATCCCTGGCCCCTACCCTCTAGATGCTAGAAGTGCCCCTATGGTTGTGACAACCAAAACTGTCTCCAGACAGTGACAAATATCCCTTGGTGGACAAAATTACCCCTGATTGAGAATCGCTGCTCTACAATAATTAAATGGATATTTTGAGATTTTATTGTGACAGAGACAAAAGTAATCATAATATTTAAAATTCTAGCATTGATGATGGAAAGACAATGAGGCCAAGGAATGTGTGCTTACTGTGTAGAAAGGGCTCAGAGAGAAGAAGAGCAAGTGATGGTGTGAATGAGGGTGGGAGGTGTGAGGCTCAATGCAAGTTTATGGGCAAAGGTGATTCACATGGGACAGAGGGGCTGTGAAAGATACAGAGGAAAAATAAATTTTGGCAGTGGGATGGATAAATTAGCAACTCTTTCAGGGAAAATATAGGGTTTAGTCTGGAGAACAACAGCATGAATAACACCTGCAAAGAGTCAGTAGGGACTGGATATGAAGAACAGGAGAAATGGGGACATTGGTTCTGTGGATTCCATGAGAGGCTAGCACCACTGATACAGGGTAAGGCGGGATAACTTGATATGGAACTGAAGGACAGAGCCAGGGGATAAGAAGTCCTTGGAACAGGACTGAGACTAATGTTGGGCTGAGATGCGAAGTATACAGCCTGTTAGGAAACTAACACGGTACACTCACTCCTGAAACAAATAAAAGTAGTACCTCGTGTGCACGCAGCCCACAATCTGTCATAAAGTTGTACATTCTGAGTGAATAAGTTTATGGGGGCTCAATGTCTCTGAAAAGGAGCAGTGCAGAGAAGTTAGACATCAGCCCTGACCTAAAGGTGCATAGTCTGTGAAGGAGACATGTGTCCTTCCCTTGGGTGGTGGCCACAGAAACTTAGTTGTCATTCCAATGTTGCTTTTGGTCATGAGAATCTACTGAGCATTTATGAATACTTTGCATGTGTCCGGCTAAGTTTTCCTCTTTTCTTACCACCTTGAATCCCCACACCTTTAGAAGTATCAACAATTGTGATTCCCACTTTACCAATGAGAAACCAAGGTTTTGGGAGGCAGACGTTTGCTCCAGGAGGATCCTCAGCTAGAAGGCAATGATTGAACACCCAGCATTCAGTCTCTAGCACTTGTTGTCTTGGCTCCTGTACTGCTCTCCCTGGAGTACATGTGGGGAGGGGCAGGGTACTAACTTCACCTTGGCCGATGAGCCCACCAGACTAAAGGCTAAACTGACTGAGAATGCTTGGAAAATGTGTGTCAACTCTGTTGAACATTTATTTTTATACCATTAATATTTCACTTTGCAATTGAACAGTGCCCTAAACATGTTAGTCATGTCATTAAAGGTGACAGAGGGTGGAGAAAGTGGGGGGAAATCTAGCTAAGGGAAAACTACTCTGGTTATCTGCATCATCATTTCTCCCTCCAATGATTGAAGCCAATCCATAAAAGAGTATTTATTGACTACAGGCTGCACTCAATGCCAGGTAATCCCATGCAAATTATTTAACTTCTCTTGACATTTCAAATTCTTTTCCTCTTGGCATCATTATCCCCATTGTTCAGAGAGCAAGCCAAGGTAACCCAGCCATCAAGAGAGGGAGCTAAGACCCAAGCAAGCTCCATCTGACTCCAATGTCTAAGGATTTTTTTTTTTTCATCAGATCAAAACAAACACATTAAAGTCAAGAATCCTGTGCTCTGACGTCTTTTCCATGTCTCCAAATTTTTTGCCATGTGTGACCAATTAGCACAGTTGGCCAGAACATGGTGCTAATGAGGCCAAGGTCAGAGGTTCAATTCCCTCATGGGCTGAAACTTGATGCTTCCTTCCCAGAGTCACCGGCTGGGGCCTGCACCACAGCTGGGCCCCTCCCGGGAGTATCGTATTCAGCCTTGCTGAATCGCAGCCACTCCATCCCCACTGCCAGATCACCTCAGAACATGTGCACCCTGGCGGTGTGACCACAGACATGATGAAGACGAACATTGTTCTTAGTTAAGTAAATTAATAATTTTTGCCCACATTCTATAAATTGTAACTGCATTCTTTATGGATCGATGGAACTGTGACTTGTAAAAACTCATGTATATTAAAAGAGATGCTAGCGAGATACAGGTGACAGACAGAGACTTGGCCCAGCTCAGATCGGGACCCAGGTAACAGACAAGAGACTTGGACGACAGCAGCTGCCCTATATCTAAATTCAGCCTAGCATCTGGAATGCTCAGGGCCTACTCAAAAATGCAAATAATCCTTCCCACTAATATTTACAGGGTAAACTAAGATTGTTGGTAGAGTATTAAATTTGACAGTAAAATAGTAATCAAGTTTTCAGATTAATTTAAATAGGCTAATTGAAATAAGTGAATATTCAAGTAAAGTCAATTGTACTGGACAAAAAACTGTTCTTAAAGTAATAACTAAAATTTCTATTGGCAGTTCATCTCATGGTAAAATTTCTGAATATGCAATGAACCTAAAGCAGTCATATGTGTGGGCAAAAATAAATAAATAAATAAATAAATAAATAAATAAATAAATTTAAAGTTATCAAGACTGCATTATAAAATTTACAAAAACCTCCATTAATAAAAAAAGGGGGGGGGTAGTAGGGCAATACCATGTAAGGAAAAATATCCTATAACTAAATTACATCTAGAAAATTTTTACTTTACCAAATTAATTTTCATTTGTAATGCTAACAGCAAGACGGCCATTAAAAACACACATGGTATCTAAATAAGACAAAGGAAAATCATTTGAACAAAAATAAAAAGGATCCCAAATCAATAGAAAAGATTCATTTATTAACTTGTGGTCGAGAATATATTTGTATATTTTCAGAAAACAACCCCAAGACCAGGTGGATTCCTGCAACAGAGAGGAATTGACAGGTGTGCTCCAACCATGAAGACTAAGAGGAAAAAACAGTCCAGAGATGGAAGACGCTGACAACGCCTTGCCACGCGAGCTGTCAGCAGCTGTGCACCGCTCCAGGTTACCTAGGACCAAACCAGAGAGGGTCGGACCTGCATTGCCACCATGTGCCCACCATCCAGATATCATTGCTGACATGTACACATAAGGAACTGTTAGACATTGAAACGGGGTCTCAGAACTGTTGGACATTGAAATTGGGACTCAAACATTTTTTTGTTTTGTTTTGTTTTGTTATTATATGTTTATTTCTAGTCTGCAAAGGCAAAACTTTTTAAAAGAAAGAAATGGTGGGAAAAAGATACAGAGGCAAAGAAGCATTGAACAGACTGTCAAACTACATTGGGAAGATAGGGGAGGTTGGGCGAGGGGGGCTGTAAGAGACCAACCGAAGGACTTGTACGCATGCATATAAGCACAACCAATGGATATAAGACACTGGGGCGGGGGGGAGGGCGGGCAGGTGAAGGCATGTACTGGGGGGTAGGGGAGGTCGGGGGGAGGTCAATGGGGGGAAAAAAAGGAGACATAAGTACTACTATTTGTAATACTTAAAACAATAAAAAAAATTTTAAAAAAAAGAGATGCTAAAATTTTGAGATGTTGAAAGACCTATGCAGTAATACCTCAAACACCTAACCTGGTAAGGAAATGAGTAATTTTGTATGTATAAATTATGTTCAGATAATAGCAGTGTCTTCTTAGTAACAAGACATGTTCATATTAAAAATTTTGGTGGAAATCTTTCTACATGGAACTCACATTTTTCTGTCTTCTCATAGGAGAGACAGGATGTAATTTATCCTAGATAGTTTATTTACAAGAAACACAATTTAAATAAAGTGATTTTAATTAAAAATAAAGGAATAGACAAAGGTATACCAACCAGACAGGTGGGATTTAAGATTAAAGTAATAGCACAATAAAAAGGAATGTAATGTAATAATAGAAGGCTTTTTCCCTCAAAGAAAATGCAATAATTATAAACCTATGTGCACCAAATAATATTCTCACCAAGTTCCAGCTTTTTTTTTTTTTTTTTTTTGCCTTCTTGATATTCCTTAAGCCAAAGTTGTCTCTGACTCAGAGTCTATGTGGCTACAGTTTCTCCTGCTTGGAACTCACTTCCTCTGGGACATGCATTCCCGCCTTATTCTGCTCTCTGCCCAAATATCATCCACCAAATGGTGGCTGACTACTCTATCTGATATCACCTATGATCCCAAAGTTTCAAGTTGTTCAATAATTGATCCCCTATATATATGAGCTCTTATTGCTGTGGGAAATACTGAAGATACCCAGAGCTCTGAATCTACTTACCCTAAATCACATTAGGTACCTAACAAGTGTTTACTAACCTCAAAATCCTCTCAGCAAACATACCAGTCAAGACTTTTGACCTAAAACCCATAGAAGAAATAAGCCCACAGACTGCCCCATGGCCTTTTTCCACAATAGCCAATCCTGATCTTAACTATTAAATTCTTACCACAGAAAAAATGAATGCAATGAAAAAATGATAATTCATTCTGTATTACTTTCTTGTGGCAGTTGTAACAAATTACCACAAACTCAATGGCTTTAAGACCACAGAAATTTAGTCTCTCACAGCTCCAGAGGCCAAAGTCTGAAATCGAAGTGTCTCCAGGGCCACGTTCCCTCTGGAGGCCTGAGGTGAGAGTCCATGCTTGTGTCTGCTGGCAATTCTATGGCTTGTGGCCACACCACTGCAACCTGCCTCCATCTTCACATTGCCATCAGGTGTGTGTGTGTGTGTGTGTGTGTGTGTGTGTACACATGTGTTAAATTTCCTCTCCTATAAGGGCACTTGTAAAAGCCCACAAGTAGATAATCCAGGATTATCTCCTCATCTGAAGATCCTTAATGTAATCACATCTGCAAAGATGCTTTTTTTTCCAAATAAGGTGACATTAACAGGTTCTAAGAATGTGAACTTGCTATCTTTGGGCCACAGTTCAGCCCACTACACCTTCTAACGTCAGAGGCACATGCTGCATCTCTCTTCCCTGGAACCATGAAGTGGTCTACTTGATTTTCCAGTGGGAAGAAGCTTCTTTATAAATGATACGCTTTCCCAGATCTCGCCAAGCACAATGGCCATGTGGCTTTCTGGGCAAGGGAAGCAATGGCAGGAAGTTAATAAAAGATAAAAAGATAATCCTAAAAGGACAAACAATATTTTTTTAAATGCTTTTTTATATCACTTGCTCTAACCACAAAAAACTCCACCCCCAGTGTCTGGACCACACTGTGGCCTTGTCTGAGATGAGAGGTAGAAGATATGAAAGAGGCTCCTCTTCAGTATTGACATGCATGAAAGAAAAGCCCTGAGACACACCCGTAACACTGCAGATCTCAGCAAGTGTGGTGCCGTATTCAGCAGAGCCTGAATGTAGCCTCGGGATCCTGCTCAGCATTGTGCTGGGAGAGCCACCCAGTCCATCAAATTGTCACATGTGACCAAACGTCTTTGTCATAGAAATGATCTTCTGTAACTGCCTACATCCCTGATGCCTTTTATTAATTCATTCATTCAGGAAAGATTTGTAGAGCACCTACTCTGTGCAAACATTATGTAAGTGCTAAAGATGCAACAGCAAACAAAACTAGGCTTAGTCCTGCCCTCATGGACTTACCATCTAGGGTCGAAAGAGATATCATTAAAGAGCAGCAAATGCTATTGTAAGATTGTTACTGCAACAGCAGCTCTGAATGAATCCTCTGTCCTGAGAGTCTATATATGTGGGGATCTGAACCTTTCTGAAGTCGAGAAAGATTCCCATAGGAAGTGATGCTTGTGCAGAAACCTGAGGATTGAATGGAAATACACCAGGACAAAGCACAGAACTGGGGGGGGAGGGGGGGGAGCAGAGGGAGATGAAAGATGAGACTGGAAAGAGAAATCTTTGTAGGCCATTTTAAAGGGCTTTGTTTGCTTGTTTTATAACGTGAAGGTCACTGAGGAGCCTCTGTTGGAGGTTTTACACATGAGCAGACTTGTGTTTCCCAAAGTGTACTGGGCTCTCTCAGAAGAATGGTTGGTGGGGAGGGGGAGTGAGACCAATGGATGACTGGAGGTTCTCAGAGTCCAAGAGGGCAATGACAGAGAAGTGGTAGCAGCAGTGGAGATGGGAAAAATAAATGGGCTCAGGAGACGTTTAAAACACAAAATTGGCAAGACACCATGAATTGGGTAGAGGAGTGGGGGAGAGATAGGGACTAAGGATGAGCCCTAGATTTCCAGGTGTCCTACAGGGTGTCTTCACATTCATGGAAAAGAACACCGAGAGAACGCTAGGTCAGATGACTGGAAAGGGGAGCTGTGTTATGAAGTTGACTTTAGGCATACTGAGTTTGGAGAGATGGCTTTGAAATCCCCAGTTTCCCAAAGCAGATCCCAAGGTGATTTAATGCAAGTCCAGCACGCAAAAGACCTCCCAGGAAAGGTCTGGTCTAGAGATGTAAGTGGATGAGTCATCTGGGTTTAGAGACTAATAAAACTGTAGGCAGAGAAGAATCCCGATTACATAGAGCCTGGGGTTTATACAATCTGGGAACTCTAATTAAGAACAATAGCAAGAATATAAAATTAGGTACAGAAGAGAACATTTATAAAATAGGAAACCACAACAAATTACAAATTTTTAAAAGGTGAAAATGTCACAAGATCCAGAAAAAAATAACATAACAGTTATTACTCATTAACTGCCGGATGCATCTCTGTAATAAATCTCTTTTCCACATTTTAGACTATCTGTAATTGATAGTCTTTTCTTACAATGATGTATTTTTATATTTTTCATTAAAAATTATGCATTCAGACCATTCTCTAATATGGTTAATTTAAATTTGTTTCATATCACTGATAATTAGGTTACATAAAACACGTGACTCCATATATGGATGTATTTGCCTTCATACTACTGCTACATGTGATTTGTGCCCCACAGTTCAAGAATTCTGGTAAGTTCTATTTCACATCACTTTAAAAATAATAGAAATGCATAGTGTTTTTATAATTGTATACACTATACTATCAAGTGTATTTTGGGCAGAAAAGAAATTCTATTTTGTCAGAGCATCAATGAGAAATTAATCCTGCTTCCATTTGCACGTTTGATTATTGGAAAAATTTTCCATGGACCAGCTTCTGGTCCCCTAAATTAAACCCTGTGTCTCCTCCACTACCCACATATGGAGTGCTGGGTGCCTAGGAAATACTCAGATCCCTGTGGAGCCTCTAGCCTGTAACTGTCTCACCATGCCCAGGAGCTGGCCAAGTGGCTTTAAGACTATTCTGGAAGCCATTCCTCCACCAGTACAATGAGCAGGAACTTGGTATACATGTGTATATTCTGGTAACCCCAAATTAATGAATGCCCAGCTCTTTCCCATAGCCATCTCCAAAAACTGCCAGTAGCCACCTGCATTGGCACATTGGGCAATAACATGTGGCCACATGACTGTATTGTTCTGGTGCCTCCCAGGTCCTTAGAAGGGCTGGTGTGAGTGAATAAGGGGCTTTAGCTTTACTTTGAGATGCCTCTAAAGGAGGGCTTCCCCAGTTTGGCACCACTGACATTTGGTCTGCATAATTATTTTCTGTGGGGAGTTGTCCTGTTTAGCAGCATCCATGGCCTCTTCCCACCTGATGCCTGTAGTACTACACCCCTATCCCAGTCAGTGTACCCAAACTGTCTCCAGATAATGCCAGATGTCCTCTGAGGGGCAACAGAGCCCCCTGTTGAAAACCACTGCTCTCAAGAAAGAATTTATAGACCAAATAATGCATTTATGTAGTGACTGCTTATTGAACACCTACTATATTTAAAAGCCCTAGGGAGGTTGCTTTGTACCAGGCCATGGTGCAGCTGGGAAAACAGATGATGAGTGAAAAATTCCAGTGGAATTCAATGAGTGCCATAAGGAAGACCTCAAAGATACTGTTGGAACTCAGACAAACCTCTTTCCTACTTCACAAGGCTATCTTGGGAATCAAAGTGATGAGGATTGTAAAAGATGAGATTACTCTGCACTCATGCCACCAAAGGATTTCTTTGTCTTGGGGTAATATAAGTTGAACATATACAGCAAATTACAAGAAATACGTCAATAAGCCATAATGGCCATATTTACTAATTTTGGCCAATAAATAATGAGAAAGTATATTAATCACAGCGAGGAGGAGGACTCCATCTCCTTTTTGTGTATTCTCATGAAGTTTTTTTTATTTATTTAAGAGAGAGAGAGAGAGATTTGCTGTTCTACTTATTTATGCATTCATCAGTTGCTTCTTGTATGTATCCTAACCAGGGATCGAACCCGAAACCTTGGCATATTGGGACAATGCTCTAAGCAGCTAGGCTACCCAGTACCCAGCCAGGGCTCCTTTTTGTTTATTCTGGCATTTACATTCCTTACACCATGCTAGCCACACTCTTATTTGAAGTCTATAAATACATAGATTGAGCCATTCCTCAGAGAGGTTGGCAATTTTATTCATACATTTGCCACAAGGGTTTATCCCAGTTAAAAGAAAGGGGGAATAGAGAAGCTAAATCAATGAGAATTTAGCTTGTAAACAGCCCTGTATATAAATTAAAAAAAAATACTCACCTGATTTGACACAAATCATTCCTCTGGAACTCTTGAGATAAACCTGGTATTGTTCGTACCCTCTTGTGTTCCCCTCCCCCAACACCCACACACACAATCAGTTATTAAACCTATTGACAACAAAATAAACTAACTCGAGGGAACATTGAAAATCAGGACCTCTTTCACTCAGAGTGTCTTCTCAACCATCAAATGTATTTGTTCACGGAAACGCTATAGAACAGATAATATGTCCCTTTGCTGAACTGTTTGCGTTTCTGTAAAATTAGTAATTGGAGAGGGAATGTCACTAATTCCCATTTCTCCATTTGAAAGTTACTGCAGGGTCCTTTATCAAATTGAACACTGTAACTGTGCTCGGCAGAAGCAAGTTAACCCATTAGCTCTCTTCTGATTGCATTTAATCACAGGAGCCCCTTAAAAGCATGTTCCTTTCATCTTTTTCTTTAGCATCACTCTTTATTTTGCTGATCTTACCTTAATTTGGCCATTTAAGTCTCTTCTAGAGGGTGCTCTGTGGCCCTCACATGGATTAATTAATCAATTACTATAATCATTTCCATTTATATAGTACTTGATCATTAGAAATTAATTTTTATATTGGCAAGAAGTATTTTAACATTGTGTTTTAAAAGCAGTGTTTCAAAATTTATTATGAAAAATAAGATATCCATGATCCCAAGATATCACTGCTAGGGGTAAGGTTAAATTTATTTACATTTTTAAAAATCAGGAAAATAATAATGCAAGTGTCTCCTGAGTACAGAAAAATGATTGAAGAGAGTGTGGACTTATGTTTTGGAGATCCTAGCTAAGAACTAAGGCTGTGGGCTGAGACAAACTAGATTGATATCTGCTCCTCGCTCCTACCTCAGCTCATGAAATCTTTGACAAGTCCCAGGGTCTGATCTTTGAATGGGATTAATCATATCCATAGTGTTGCAGTAAGGATTAAACCAGGTAATTCATGTAGAGAGGCCAACGCCATACCTGATATAGCTGTGGGATTAGAGAAATGTCACCTGCAAAGCATGGAGTGTGGTGCCCAGCAGAGGGTAGGTGCTCAATAAATCTTAGCTCATAATATTATTTATTTGTTTCAATGGGTCAGGCACTGTGCTAAGTGCTTTCCAGACCTTAGGGGACCAATGCCTCTAAGGCCTGGGCAAAAGTAACTATATAATTCACCAATGTACAAGTCCTTTGCTATGTTCTCCATTTAATATTCAAGACAACTCAGTAACTCAGGGGCTATTCCAATTTCATAAGTGTAAACTCAAACTGAGAGATGAGATGTTAGTTACATGCAAAAATGTTATGTGAGAGAGATGAGATTGACCACAAGCTACCAAATACCAAAACCATTATTTCCGCTAGTTGGCATTCTTCCATCCTACTGGCTAAGAGCTCTGGGGTCAGATGTAATCATTCAAATCCTGGCTCAGGCCTGCTTGGACCTTGGTATCTTATTTAACTTTTAAAGTCTCCGTCTAGATGGTTTGGCTCAGTGGATAGAGCATCGACCTGCAGACTGAAGGGTCCCAGGTTCAATGTTTGATTCCTGTCAAGGGCACATGCCCGGTTACAGGCTCAATCCCAATAGAGGGCATGCAAGAGGCAGCTGATCAATGATTCTCTATCTCTCTCTTCTTCTCCCTTCCTCTCTAAATCAATATAGTATATACAGTATATATATATAAAAGACAAAAAGAAAAAAGAAAAATGACATTAAAAAATAAACAAATAAAGTCTCAGTTTCCTTATCTGCAAAACAGAGATGACAATTGTGTCTAAATCATGGAATTATAGGAAAGACTAAGTGACTCAACTCTGTGCCTGGTACATGGTAAATGTTGAAAACATCTCAGTATTACTACAGTCCAACATTACGAAAAAGTAGAAGATGCTATATTTACCCACTTTCAAATCCCAATTTTATGTATAGGATGCCCTAAAGGGGTATCCTGATAAAAAAAATTAAATCTTACATTCAAATTATGCCACGCCATTAACTGAAAAGGTCAAGTTCCATTACACATCAGGTTGGCCATGGCTGATTCACCGAGACCAACATTTTGGTGGGCAAGTTTGGGAAAGTTCGTGAGGATCGGGATCAGGAAAACATGAAGTGTGGGCCTCAGGGCCACATGACCAAGGTGTCTGAGGAGTAAATTCTGCTCTTGATCTTGGTGGCCTGTGATCATGTTGAGGACAGGAAGCTTCCTGGACGAGCAGCAGTGACCTTGAGAAAGATGGCAGCCAAATCTTGAGTTTTAAAAATCATTAATCTTTACATGAAATTCCTAGTCAATGGCAGGGGGAATATTAATATTATTTAATTCCATTCAAATTACACTACAAAAAACAATTAAGGTGAATAATTATGAAAGTAAGGTCAACTCAATTTTCTATAATAATGTTTTTTGTTACCAGGCTCATTATTGCTAATTCCTTTCATAATCCTTGCCATCTAACCTCATTTATTTCATTTATAAGTGGCAAGAAATGCACATCATCAAACAGCAATGAAATCAAGACAGCAGCATGTCACTTGGGTGATCTCTGGAGAAAGTAATTATTGTCTCTAGTTAACCTTTTAGGGAGAAACTCATCTGCCTACTCCCAATGCAGTTTTACATTTGTCAGAGTGAAGTTTTCCTCTTAATTTTTTTAGTCATACACCCTGGCCTGAGAGGTATAAGCTTGACAAAAGTTGAAGTTTTATCCTGCTGTTCTGAGTATTTATAAACCAAATGAAAAAGCACTCAAGTAGGTTTTAAATGGGCTTTTAGTGGAACCCAAAACACGCGCGTGCACACACACACACACACCACATACACACACTGATTTTAAATATTAAAAATCTTTCATGTACATTAACAAGACACTCACATTTGAGATCCTCAGAATTTAATTTGTTCCCATTACTATATTTTGAACCTGTGATTTTGGGTTTATGAAGAATTTCAAATTTTTCCTACTAGAGGCCACACCTACTTTAAACACCTCGTGTCTTAAACATAGCCATTCCACTGCTACAAATTTACTCTAACACAGAGTGGGCAAACCTGAATGATCAGCACCATTGCCATACTGGGTAACACTTTGAATATCACTTTTTTGCTGATCACTAAAGAAACACTCAAGAATAAACATAGTCCCTGTGCTCTGGGGCCTTACAGTATGTTAATTTCATAATCATACAAGCAAAGGTGTGGTTATCAGTTAGGGTACGTGTATTCAAAGCAATGAACAGTGTGTTAGCTGAACAAAAATATCACAGACTGGAGCTGAGACAGCAGGCATTTATTTCTCACTGTTCTGGAGGCTGGAAGTCCAAGATCGGGGTCTATGGTCAGGTTCTGGTGAGGATCTTGTTGTGTCCTCACTTGGTAGAGAGGGAAAGGACTCTGGTCTCTTCCTTTCCTTATAAAGGCACTAGTCCTATGAGAGGGGTCCTATTTTCATGAACTAAACCTAATCACCTCCCAAATAAACTACTCACATCTGCCTGTGGGGACCCTATGCTAAGATCAGGACCTACTGTGGGAAGGTGAAATTTAATGTGGTTCATGAAGAAGAGAAGCAGCCCTCAGGGCAAGTGTTCCCTAGAAGAGGCAACAGCATGGCCAAAGGCCCTGAGGTAGGAAGCCGCTGCTGTATTGGAGAGCATCGGAACAGAGCCAATGTGACCACGCAGTGGTCAGCATGATATGGGGCTGAGACCAGTAGGGACCAGACCAAGCAGAATCTGGCCAAGTCGTATGTGAGGAGGATTTAGGGTTATGTTCTAAATACACCTCCATGTTACAAAGGGAGACACTGAAGATTAGAGAGGTTATAGTTCAAAAGCAAATGGCTAGTAAATGTTTAAGCAAGAATCTAAGAACAGGGAGATGTGAATACAGGGCCCATGTTTTTAACCAAGCTTCTACCAAACCTAAGATGAAAATAGCCATAACCTGTACGTCCTCCTGACGCTCATCCTCTCTCCTTCTGACACGGTCTCCGCTTAGCCCACTACCAAGATGACAGAAAATGAACTCTGTGTCTCACATGGACTGGAAGCGTACCTGCATCCCTTGCCAGTTTCTGGCACATCCTTTTGCAACATCAAGATATATGGGCTCCGTAAATTTTCAGAGACATATTAACGTTCACCTCCATAATGCCTTAATTGTACAGAAACCATTAGACAAGAGTGTTAAGGTGACAAAGAGACCGATGCAAATGGTAAAGAAAGAGAGCAAGATGCCTAAATTAAAAGGGGTGAAGGGTCCAGGACAGTCTTTCATGGGGAAAAGATTCATGGAGATTTGCTGTCTTAACAAGAATGGACTGCCTCATAAATTATCTCAATATGATGCCAGTAAGTCAAGGGGAACTTTTTTAAAGTACGAATTTGCAAAAGGTTAAATTAAAATGAAGGCTGAACAATTATTTTTGTCCTCCTGCCCAGCAGGGCTTCCGCTAATGTTTGTGTACAGAAGTGATAGCGGCGGGATACTTCAAAGCCTTTTCAGGGGGGAAATCATACCATTGGTGAGAAAGGGTTTGATTTTGTAAAAAGCTTACATTGTAAGTGATATTGCAAATAAAGAGAAGATTGCATGAGCTAAGTGCTTTCTTTTTGTTAGTGCTCGTGGGGTTCCACAGACCCTCATCGTGCCCGTAATTGGGTTTTAAAAGTGGAAATGGAAAAGTACATGTTTTCCTTTGTCTGTAAATATGGTAGCCTGACCCACCAGTGGAGGGCCATGCACTTAAATTTTGTTTCCAGAAAAAGAAGAGAGAATTTTTTCAAGGGCTTCCAGTTCTCTTGGCAGGTCCACATTTGATCAGGGAGAAACCACTTCAAGTGCCACATGTTGAGGTAACCTCAAGCTTTTCTTGATCCATTCCTCTTCCATAGCTTCACTAACTTCTTAGAGAGGAAGAGGTTACATAAACTGGGAAAAATAATAACTTCTACCCTCCTAGACTATAAGCATCATAGGAGCAGGGGGCATATATCCTCCTCATTCCTATTCAATGCCCAGCCCAGGGTCCATCACATACAGGAGGTACATTCACTGCAGGTAACAGAAAACCCCACTGTAACTTTAACCAGGAAAGTGATTTTCTCATGCAACTAGAAGTGGGTCACGTCTGAAGTCATTAATTTCCTCAACAACATCATCCAAGTCCCCATGTCTTTCAACATTCCTTTCTCTCTTTTTTGTCTTTTTAGAAGAAAAAAAAAGTATTGAATTTATTGGGGATACATTGGTTAATAAAATTGTATCGGTATCAAGCGTACAGTTCTATAACACATCATCTGTATATTGCATTGTGTGTTCCCTACCCAAAGTCAAGTCTTCTTCTGTCAACATTTATCAACATTTCTTTCATGAGAGCTAGGTCTACAGGTTAGCTTCTTTGGGCTTTTAAGATGCCTTCTAATTGTATATCCTTTTCTTTTTTTATTTTACATAAATTTTTCAATTACAATTGACATACAATATTATATAGATATCAGTGGGGTTACAGTGGGCTTTTCTGTTAATATTAGTTTAGGTGTACAACCCAGTGATTAAACATTATATTACTTACTAAGTAATTACCATAATAAACCTGTTGATCCTTTTAAAGGAAAGAACAGCTTTCCTTGAAGCTTCCTGGAGATTTCACTTGATATTTTGCTGCCCAAAGTGTTGCTTATGCCTTAAAAGCATAGCAACAGGAATGGACTAACATGATTGGCTTACAGTCAATACTTGCCCCCTGGTTTGGACGCAGAGCATGGCTCAAAGACACTGCCACTTAAAGGTGGTGGACAGTTTTGCAAAGCCAATGACTCCATTCGCAAGAAGGAATGGGAGGTAGGGAGTAGATGTTGGCAATCAATAGTCCTTGCAAAAATAAAAATAAAAAGTCAGTAAATTTCTATCAAAGAAAACACTGAGTGAGCATATGAGCCTCTCTTATGTCATTTTCTTCCTTGGAGATACTGACTTTGTTTCAATGAATATCAGTTCTTTTTGCCTTTCCAGCACAGATCTCATGGGTGATATCGTCCCATGGTCCGATTGGTGCTAACTTGTACCTATACACATAGAGACACATGTTCCAAATCTCCCTCATCAGTATCTTCCACCTCTCTTGCTATACCAATCAGTTCACATGAAAATTCAACCAATTAGAGTTAATTCAAAGGTACTATGGGGAAGGTGAATGTTTCCGCCCACTAGAATTAAGAGGTGCCATAATGTAATCCTGGAAGTATTTGTTTGCATTGAGGGGGGCACATGAGAGTGACCCAACAGAGAGGAAAACAAAACCAGGAACCGGAGAGAGACTAAATACAGGGTACAGTCTTTATCTGGACACACATGGGTAAATTTATGAACTTTTGGGTCAAATAATCCAGTGCATTCCTTGTTTTCCCTTAAGTCATTTTGAATTGAATTTCTCTTACTTACAACCAAAAGTGTCCTCTCTAATATATTACTTTATCTCTACTATGTTATGAGTTTCCTAAGACCTTAGGCCCTGACATATTCTTATAGTTCCCACAGTCCTCCGTACCTTGTAGAGTGTTTCCCAATGTTTTTTATTATATGAAAAGTCTTTTTTTTTAATATAAAAATATTAACAGAACTTCACACAACAGTGGTTTTCCTTCTTTGATATCTATTGGGTGAGAAAATGTATAATAACAAAAAGCTGCTCTAAAATACGGAATTCTTTTGTTAAATGAATTTGTGTTTAATGACTCATAATGGCCTCTACCTACATTCTAAAATTGTAGTATGTAATGTGTGCACTGCCTGTTTAGCCTAAGACAAATTTTGGACTTGTGGTCTCTGAATTCAATAACAGCACAAGGAGATTCATAGACCCTTCCATGATCTTTCCATTTCAATGGGGGGGGGGGGGAAGGAGATATATGTACTACTATTTTTAATACTTTAAACAATAAAATAAAAAATAAAAAAAGTACTAGAATGGGCATGGATAAGGAAATAATGCTTACGCCCTATAATGTTAAAATGAGCCATGATGCAACCATTCTGTCAAAGGTGCTGAGTGCATCTTCTCAGGGGTCCCTTTGTAAGAGGAATGAATGATGTGTGTAATATGAGACATTGGTTAAGATGCTGGACTAGCAGAATCACTCAGGAGAATGTTTGTTCAAGTGTGTTAAGAAGTCAATGCAAATGGCAAGAATAGATGCTGACAACAGGGCCTCTGTAAATACTGCCCATAACTATGTTTTAATCATTCCTACTGCTTATTCTTTTAAAATACAGCATAATAACATAGACATTTTAGAGTAGCAGGACCTTTCTAAGATATACACACCTAGAGATAAGGTTCTAATATATCCAGGTCCTAAAAATTGCCTATCTGCTCTCTGTTTTCTGCCTAATTCTTCAGTTTATTTGTGGTGGGTGTTGTTATGGCTAACCCCCAGCCCCCAACTCCACATTGCTCTCACTGCAGAGCCCTTGTGTAATTTGGAGTTTTCTGATTGGTCCCACCCCCTTTTCACATGACTGACTCAGGTTTGCTCCTATCAGAGTGATACTCAGTGCATTGGCTCAGTGACTCTGAGAAGTAATTCTCTCTCCCTCACTAGATATGAATAAGTTCCATTTTTTTAAGGGCAGCCTTACAGGAATCTAGGGTCAGAATAAAGCCAACCCAGGTAGCAGGGTAGAACTAAGATAATCTCCCCCCCCCCAAAAAAAAAAAAAAACAGTTCTGAATTAGCTCACCTTGAAGCCTGCACTACCTCTAAATTTTTTTAATGCTGTAAATCAATAAATAGCCTTTTTGGTTAAGCCAGGAGTCAGCAAACTAAAACCTGTAGGTCAAATCCAACACATTCCATGTTTCTGCACAGGCTATAAGCTAAGAATGGTTTCACAAATGAACATTTACAATTGATTTGCTGATAGTTGAATCCCAATTAAGGAAAGCATTATCTATCCCCTTCAAAATAAGAATTGTATTCTTCTCATTACTATACTTGTGTTACAACAATGTGAACTCAATTATTATTGTATTTTCAATTTCAATTTAAAACTTTGTGAAAATTTGTTTTCTCTCTTCTCATATAAGTACCTACATTATATCCTCTATTTTGCTTCTTGGCCCATGAAGCCTCAAATATTTATCCTCTGTCCCTTTATAGAAGCAGTGTGTTGAACCCTCTGTTAAGCTCACCTTTCAATTTTCTGGGATGTGCAAATAAAGTCATGCTAAGTGGTATACTATGGTTTTAAGGGCAGAAATAAAGAATGACCATTTTGGCTTCTAAAGTTTTCTGTTATATGAAAACTCAACCGAAACAACCAAATCAACTGGCTGAAAGTGCCTATACTCCAGCCCCTTCCGCTCCCCTCATCCTTCAATAGGTAAACATGTTCCCTCCGATGATATTTTCTGTCCACTGAACCTTTAATCATGTGCTTTCTAGTCGTCTCCCATAACCCTATTGGACAGCAGAACCAAAACTTAATATGAGGTCATTAGCGAACTGTGAAGCAGCTGTTTTGTGGTTCGTAGGGCCTTCTATAGCTCAGCGTCCCCACAACAGTGAGACATTCATGACATGTTTTCTTGAAATTAACTGGAACCAAGAGATGTTTTTTCTTGAAAGACAGCACTTCTTCTCAGAGGAAGCATGAGTCAGAGGTGTAGGCGTGCACTGTACAGCATTGATCCCCCTTCTTCTGAGAAATGAACACTTTTCCTTAGAGAACCACCACCACCCACGTTCACTTCCTGTGACTGGGTGCAGCTGACAGCACTGCCAGCTTCCCTGGGGGCTTTGAGGTCCAAGTCTAGCTGTCTAGGCACAGTGATTGCTTCAAAGATGGCCCCATAATCCAAAGAGAGCCAATCAGATCTGGTCTCTGGATTTAGCATTAGTAATCTGGAGGGAGATGCCGGGTTTTTTTCTGCTGGACTTAAACCTAAGTAGATCACTTGCCTGAGAGAGGAGTCATTGCAGAGGAAAGTAGAGCAGAGAGATGGAAAGAGAGAAACATAGTGCTGGAAACATCATTTAAAGAAAAGATTCAATGGTGCCTGAAGCTACAGCTATTAGCCTGGACTGTTCAATTACATGAGCCAATAAATTCTTTTTCTGCTTGAGCCAGTTTAAGTGGGGGTTTCTGTCACTTGCAATGCAAACACACAACCACTATCTAATGTGGCAGCTGTCTTGGGTTGGGTTCTCCCAAAAGCAAGCCGTAAGACAAAGATATGAGTAAGTCACTTATTGGGTATGTGCTCCCAGGAAGGCAGCTGGAACGGGCTACTCCAGCATGCTGACAGGAGGACCCTGGGGTCCCTCCTGCTGTGGAATGAGAGTTGCCTCAGAGTTGCTCTCCTTCCCTGCCCAGGAGCAAGGAAGCCAGAGTACTCATCCTCCAACTCACACCCCTCCCTGGCTGAGAGGCTATTGGTCGGGGCGGGGAGTGGGAAGTGGCATTGACACCCCACAGTTCCAGCCAGATGCTTGCATGAGAAGCTCTCAAGAGGTGTTGTACAGGCATGTAGGAGCACTCCGGGGCGCCTACTAGTGCTGACTGCTGAGTGAAATGACAACACAATCCCACATCCCACACCATGCCACAGTAGTTCAGAGATAAGAAACTGTTAGTGTAGTCATTTAAATATTTCCATAAAAATGTTGCACTATGTCAAACACCAGTGACTTGGAGCAACAAGGCTATATGCTCTCAGGCTTCTCTAAGCTGACTGGGGGACTAGAAGGAGGAGTGGAGAGGGGGAAGGAGAGCAGCTACCCCAAGAAAGCTCTCCTGACAGCCACAGTAGAGGGAAGCCTAGCTTTTCAAACTCCACTTTGTAGCATCTACTCACATCCTATTGGTCAAAGCAAGTCACATGGCCAACATCATAGCCAATGACAGGGAAAATACATCCAGCCTGAAAAGGAGGAACTAAGAGCCTCCAGCAAAGGGCAGGGATGCAGAGGGAGGGGTGAAGAACTGAAAGCAATGATTCCATTTTAAACGCTCTAAAAGCAATGACCCTATCTGCATTTTGTGTTGCTTTATCTACAGAGCCAAGCACAAAGTAAGCACATAGTAGGCACTTCATATAGATGTGCTAAACATTCTGAATTCCAGAGAATATACTCTAGATGAACTTTTGCAACCCAATCCATTTTGGAGTCAAGAACTGCTTGTAATGCGCGGATGCATGAAATATATCTCCCGGAAAGGTAATGGCACCTGTGCTAGACTCTAAATCAGCCATCAACGAGCTACTATCATAGTATCGTCAATGGATTATAAAAACGATGGCTTTGAAGAATGCTTTTGCCTTGCCAGAATTATGATTTGTTATTCATCTTGTGGATTTTTAAACAGAACCTTGTACTTAGTATTCAAATTAATGACTCCAATGTATTTGCCTGGATTTAAAAAAAAAAAAAAAAAGAACCATTTTGCACAATACACGTAATAGTTACATTTCTATGATAAACTTACTTGGTAAAAGCTTTCTCGATTTTATCATTTAGACAAGTAGATATCAGTAAATCAGACTCAAAAGCCAGAATGGTGGAGGGGGTGTGAGGCAAGCCTTCAGTTCAGCAAGGCCTGTGGCAGGAAAAATGAAAGAAGAAAAGACTAAACCAACACAGAAGAATGTGAGAATGTCCCAGGAAATCACCTCCTGTCAGCAACCTGTTATCCTGCAGTTTTCTGATCTGATTCATTAAAAACTCCTCTAGCTGGGAACAGTGTGATGAAGTACAGTGTTATTAGTGGAAAGAGCAAAAACTTTTAACATAGTTTAAGTTTAAATTCTGGATCCATAGTTTTAGTAGTTTCTCCTAGGCTGTATAGCTATTTAGTAGTTTCTCCTAGGCTGTATAGCTATAGAGCCTAGGAGAAACTACTAAAATTTCCTATGCCTCAGTTTCAGCATCTGCTAAATGGGAAATAAGGTCAGGGAACATGAGTAGGGTCCTACCTCATAAAGTTGTAAAGATAGGGGGAAAAACAGATCACACATGTCATTCATCCCAAATGCTGGTCAACATGCAAGTTCAAGCCCAACAATGGTCCCTAAAAATGTCTTCATAGGTCCACCATGGGATGAGAAAAATAGTGTTACGGGTTGAACTGTGTCCCCCCACAAAAGGTTATGATGAAGTCCTAACAATAAGTATCTGTGAATGTGACCTTATTCAGAAATGAGGTCTTTGCAGATGTAATCAAGTTAAGACGAGGTCAGTAGGGTGGGCCTTAGTCCAATATGATGGTGTCATAGGAAGAGGAAAACAGCATGTGAACACAAGGACACAAGGAGAATGCCAGGTAAGGACACAGGCAGAGGCAGGAGTGATGTGCTGCAACCCAGGCTTAATTCTCCCCGCTCCGGAAACTAGGAAGAGGGGAGGGAAGATTCTATCCAGAGTTACAAAGGGTGCATGGCCCTGCCACCTTGATTTCAGACTTCTGCCTCCAAAATTTGAGACAATACATTTCTGTTGTTTAAAGCCACTTTGTGGCACTTTGTTATGGGAAACCTAGGAAATGAATGCCTCTGATAACAGTGAATTTTTAAACAAAATTTATTTCATTTAAGAGAATGGCCTTTTTAAAAATTTCTCCTGAATCCCTGCCAGAATTTTGTTTTCTCAGAATGATTTTTCTAAGAGAAAATCTACTTTTTTTTTTGCAATGATAAAAAGACTTTTAAAGAAAATTATATGAGGCTGGGTGGGAAGAGATCAACCAAAAAACTTGTACGTATCTACTAGTGTGCATAACCCATGGACACAAACAATAGGGTGGTAGAGGATGGGCTATAAGGGGTCAATGGGAGAAAAAAGGGGGCATATGTAATGCCCTATTTTAACAATAGAGATTTAAAAATAAATAAGTGAATAAAATTATAGTGATGTTGGCTGGTAGGGTATGTGTCGGGGTTGGGGGGATGAGGTGTGTTTGAAGATGTTACATTACAACCCAAGGCCGTACTAGTATACTGTCTTTGTTCCAATGGAGTATGAAATATAATATGTAAAAATCGGGGATCACTGGCAAAGATAAAACGTGCAAGTGCAAGCCCAGCACACAGCACTTAGTCAATGCTGACGCTGGGTTCTGTGGCTGTCCAGGCCTGGTCAGAACAGAGCAACCTGCACTTTTACATTCTGTGAACTTTGGCGTAGGCAGAAAACCACACATCCTCCGCCCTTTCCCATTATAGTCTGACTTCACCAGCACTTGCTAGGGCTCCTGCTCTGTCTCCAGCATCCCTCATTCCAGCTCCTTTCTCTGCACAGGACACGTGCTTGAGCCAAAGACAACGTAGATTTGGAGACTGAGCAGCCCTAGTCTGGTGAACTTAAGGTAAAGTCAATCAAGGCTTATCTTTCTGGTGGGGATGGAGAAAGCCCCATATTTTAAACTGTGCTGCCTCTACCTTGCCAGCATGTTCCGAGGACTTAAAAAATGGATGATAGATGCCAAAAGAACAGTGGGCTGACCTCTGGAATTTGTGTGCAGGCTTCGCAGAGGGAAGAAAGTGCTTAACACCCATGCAAGTACATTATCATTTTTCACTGTAACTCATGGTATTCACATGTTTCTACTCTGAATCCTTTCGGGCCAGAGGTTCATTTAGAGATTCCTCCCACTCCTGAAAGTCCAGGGACCAGGATGACAGTCCAAGCATTCCTTCATTGGGCTTCAGGAAGCATAACCTTTTGTGTTCCAATAACTACTTTTCACACTATAGCCTTAGTCCTTCAACAGATTAATCCCTGCATATTATCAGACAGTGAAAATAAAACAGTATATTTAAGTGACATCTGGTTAGATTTTCTCCTGAAAACAGCCTTCACCACAACCCAAACCATTTCCTTATTCATGTTTAACTTTGCTTATTATTTCCAATTTAGTATAATCCCCATGAAAACTCAGCAATCAACTAGTCATTTTGAAAATATCTTCATTTATGAAGTCTAAATTTCCAAACAGATTGAACTCTCTTTTCAAACACAGTCAGTGGCCATTTAAGAGGCTGAAACTAGAGAAACTAAAGGTTTTATTTTCTCCTGCCACATAAAGTCATTGTTTTAAAATTTCAGAGAGGGCTAGACTCAGCGAAGACAGGCAATGCCCCTTTCTTATTGAAATGCTCTACTTCTTAGCTTCCCTTTTTCCTCTTTTCTGGAACACACATGTATCCCTCCTGAAGAACACACGCATGCCTATGCAGAAGGAAACAATCACTCGTGTACATCCACACGTGCAGTACACGCATCAGCTCAGCTCTTCTTTCTTTGGTGTGATAGGGATCTTTTTGTTCTGTTTATTTGTGACTCTTTTAAAAAGGTGCAAAACAACCTTTTAGTTACCTTGAAATCCACTGTTACTGGTGTTTAACGGAGTGCAGAAGAGAGAAAATTAAAATAATCAATGCGTGCAGTTTGCTGCTTGGTCAATGTCATCAGCATTTAATTTACTCTTTCCCTCAAGCGGCTGCAGGTAGCGTCACTCTTTGCACGACTAGTTAGCCATAATGAAATCATCTCCACTACCCTCCCCGCTTGAAGCCAGGGTTGCTTAGCCATAGAAGGACATTTACCTGTTTATTTAATTTTTAGAACGAGAAGGAGGAAGGGAGGGAGGGAGGGAGGGAGGGAGGGAGGGAGGGAGGGAGGGAGGGAAGAAGGAGGGAAGGAAGGGAGAAAGGGAGGCAGGGAGGCAGGGAGAGAGGAAGGAAGGAAGGAAGGAAGGAAGGAAGGAAGGAAGGAAGGAAGGAAGGAAGGAAGGAAGGAAGGAAGGAAGGAAGGGAAAGGAGGGAGGAAGGAAGAAAGGAAGGATGGAAGCGAGATACAGAGATAAACTCTTAATTTGATTATCTTTCCTTAAACAAGAATATTTAATTTTGAAAACATCTCCCTCATTACCTTAAACCTGGTTTTAAATCGCAAAAATGGGTAGTGTAGCAGAAGATAAATGTGACCCACCTGTCCTGGCTGGGGTTGCTCAGTGGTTAGAGAGTCAGTCTGCACACCCAAGGGTCAAGGGTTTGGCTCCCAGTCAAGGACACATACCAGTACATAGGTTGCAGGTTCAATCTCTCTCTCTCTCTCACTCCCCTTCCACTCTCTCTAAAAACCAATGGAAAAAATTATCCCCAGGTGATACTTTTTAACAACAACAATAAAAACAGTGTCCCACCCACATTCCTGGGCAGGCACCAGGCCCACAAGTGCTCACATGACAGATTCTAACTATAAGTGCCTGGGATTCCTTGTAGGTGTCTTTCCTTTAAGTCAAAAATTGTATTAAAATCATGTATTTAAGCCCAGCTGGTGTGGCTCTGTGGTTGAGCATCAACCTATAGACCAGGAGTTCATGATTCAAGTCCCAGTAAAGGCACATATGGGCTCAATCCCCAGTGTGTGGTGTGCAAAAAGCAGCTGATCAATGATTCTCTCTCCTCATTGATGTTTCTATCTCTCTCTCCCTCTCCCTTCCTCTCTAAATCAATAAAAATCCTATATAATAAAAGCCTAATATGCAAATTGACCAAATAGCAGAACAACTGGTGGAATGAACGGTAGCTATAACATGCACTGACCACGAGGAGGCAGATGCTCAGTGCAGGAGCTGCCCCCAGCCCACAGGCCCCAAGCCAGCCAAGGCAGGTGCCAGAAGGGGCCTGCCAGCAGGGGCCCCCAATCTCCCTGCTGGTTGCCCCATAGATTTGCCCTGATCACTGGCCAGGCCTAGGGATCCTACCCATGCATGAATTTTGTGCATCGGGCCTCTAGTATATCAATAAAAAAAATCATTTATTTAAAAAGACATTCAGCCTCACCTGGTTGGGTGATTGGTATAGGGTCTAACTCATGATTATGTAAGCTCTCCTAACTAAACAAAGAATATCGCCTACATTTTTGTTGAAAAGAAATTCCTTTATCTTGTATCTCAGAGTCTACTCTACATTTGGATTGTGGTGATAATTGCACAAACCTGTAAATTTACTAAAAATCAATGAATTGTACACTTAATTAGGTGAATTTTATGGAATGTAAATTACACCTCAATGAAGCTGTGAAAAATGGAAAAGTCAGACACCAGGTAGCTCAAAAAGGATTATGTTTCTGACTTCCTGGCCCAATAAGGCAAGGCCTCTGCTACTTCATCCTATTCAAATAAGAAACATCTACCATTTCACCTGCTATAAGATAGAAACCAGGATGAATAATAACATTCTCAGTGATGGGCAGGTACACCCTGTGCATTGCACATGCTTTATTCTATATAATTCTCACATCTAACCTGCAAAGTCTGAGATGCAATTGTCTCCTGAAAATTTATAGATGCAAAAGTTGAGGTTCACACAATCCAAAAAGATGCTCAAAGTTACCTGGCTCAGCTAAGATTCTAAACTAGTAAAACTTATACCATCTTTCATTCCTTTCCTTAGAGAAACCTCTGGGTACCCATTCGGACATATTTGTAGCCTCTTCTGATCTAAAATGAGGACTTGTACATCAACTCACAACAAATCGGTAAACAGGAAAGAAATACAAGCACACTCATTTAATTGACAGAATTTAATCTATATTATAAAAGTGAACATATATAATAGCTCTTCCTGATTTAAGAGACAACCAAAAAGCTTCCTGCAGTTTGAATCTTTGTGAGTTATAAAAACAAAATCCATTTACCTATCTTTGACATTCTAATAAAAAGATAAGATTATGATTCTCGAGAATTATATAGATGATAAACACAGAAAAGCTGAAAGACAGGGAAAATGTAATAAATAATACATTGCATTGCCAAAAGTCAGGGCAATCAGCATGTCTAATAAGAGATAAATTATGTTATATCCATAAACTCAAAAATAAGGTAGCCTTGAAAAATCATGTTTTCAAAGAATACTTAATGGCATAGGAAAATGTTTAAAATACCATTTAGTGAGAAAAGCAGGATATAAAACTCCATAAAGAATATAATAGCAAATTTGTAATAAATAGTTATAGTACATGCATACATATGCATTCAAATAAGTATGTGTATACACATTGTGTGTGTATGTCCCTGAAAGAAAACTGAACCAAAAATAATATTAGCAGAGGTTATCTCTGCCTGGTGGGATAACCCATGCATTTTATTTTCTTGCTTATTTGTACTTTTCTGTGTTTTGCAAATAAACATGATTTACTTTTAAAATCAGAAGAGCTATATATGGATACAACTACTTTAAGAAAACATGGTTACTAGAAAATTAGACTTTATTTTTAGCTAAAAACTTGCTCTATAAATAAACTCTTACATAGGATATTGGTGGGTGTATGTGAGACATTTTGTGTAGAGAATTGAGGTCTAATGTCTGGAATGAATGTTCTTCTTTGTTCCATTTGAAACTGATTTGAGAGGCCCTCCCAGGACGGCATCTCTCCTTCCCCAGCGGAACCTCACTGCCACCCCAGGATCACTCTTTTCAGAAGAAACGGGGCCTTTTGGTGTCCACTCCCTGACAGCTTTGAAAATTATTTAGCTTCTATCATGATGGATACTCTTTGCCTAAAATGATGGATGGGCAGCAACTGAAAAAAGGATGACATGAAATTTGAAAAATGATATGAGTGTTGGTGGACAGACTTTTTTTTTAGGAGGAAAAGTTGACATAAGTCTGAAATATAGCATGGAGGACTGTTCTATCATTTTTCTCTCTCAGAAGAAATCAGTAGCTGTCCTTTATCCATATGCTCTTTGGGGAAGAAAACCTATACTTAAGTAAAAATGAATTCTTTCTCTCTTCCCCCCTGTCCCCCCACTTAAGAAGCACATGGGGAAGGCCTTAGGAGTGAATTCATTCAGTCACCCATTCAAGGATTTATCGAGCGCCTATTACATGGAGGTTATTACTTAGGGGCTGAGGGTATAAAGATGAATTAGACACAGACCATGCCTCCAGTGATTCCAGACCCCAGCAAAGAGACAGACGAGCAAACAGATCATTATAATCCAATGCCATATGGAGGAGAGCACCATGTAGAGGGTGGTAGGGGATCCCCAAAGAACAGGATGAAGGCCAGTCTCATACAGGGAAGAAGGGTATCAGAGCAGCCTTCCCTGAGAAGACGTCCGAAATGATCCCTTTTCATTTCTGTTATTTTCTTATTGCCTTGGCTACATCATGATGATATGCCCAGGACTCATCCACTTTCTGGCTTAGAGGCAAACCTTTTCCTGGGAACCAGGTTATTTCCTCAACAATTGCAGACCACCTCTCGGCTGTGCGTTGGCATATGTCCTGAGAATTCCAGTTCCTTCAATAGATTAACTTTCAAACATTTCATCAACCTCAACAGAGCGAGGATTTGCCACAAGGGCGAGCTAGCTTCTTTCCTCTTTCCCTTCACCTGTCCCCAGCAATTCCATAACACACCGAAGTCATCAAGGTATTTCTTTTCCTAGTTGGGAGGTAGAGGTGTGTACTCCTGTTGACTGAGGTGTTTGTTAGGGTTTTTGCAAGAACACACAGGGAAGTGAGATTGGGCCTGCCTCACACCCAGGCCCCAAGGACACCCAGTGACATCAGACAGGCTCTGAGAGCTTTGCCCTCTGAAGCTGGCATCCTTCAAACTCTACCCTGTGCTGTGGCACTGGGATGTCTCAGCTACTCTCAGCCTCTCCAAATCAACTCTACACTTTCCACCCTTCTGGTCATTAATTCTGGGCCTTCCCGGCCTCATGACACCTACTAACTCACTTCTCTCTGTACTGACTTAGTAGTCTTATTCAAGTTCAACCTTGAGTGAGTCTTTGGTTCTCATTATAACACTTTGTGGAGGACTAGTGAGGAAATGCATACAAAGTGCTTTGAAAATATCTAGTGCATAATAAATGTTCAGAAGATATCAATGATTGCTATTGTCCTTATTACCACTTAAGAACAAAGGATTCATTCCTGACTTCTTTTCATGGTCAAGAATGTGCAACCTTCATCTTGAGATGACTGGGGAGAGTTTTTAAATCCTCTTGGTGATTCTCAGCTCAAGCAGATAGGGTCCCACAAGGGTGATGTTTACAACCTTGGTGGGGGAGGAGGGTGGCTTCTTTTTGTCACTGTGACTAGGAGGGATCTATTGACATGTAATGCCAGGAGTCCAGAGATGCTAACGTCACACCACACACAGAACAGCCCACACAGTAAAGACTGGCCTGCTCCGTGGGCCAACTGTGATCCACACCATGAGAAACCCTGAGCTGATTGTCCCTGAAAACCCATCTGAAATCCTCCATGTGCTCTGTAGCTGCCAGCCTTCCAAAAGGTGTCAGTCACATCAAATGTTATCTGTTGAGTGTAGCAGGCTTTTCCACGTGGCCCTCTAGTTATCAAGGAGTGCCAGGGTATAAAGAAATTTGCAAAGAGAGGAAAGGGATTAGAAGTGTGTACAATTAAGAGCAGCCTCCCATTTTAATAGGACCCTGATTTGATTTCTCCCTTGTAGTACGGCACCCACTATAAACTAAGGTTGCAAAGGCTGGCCCTAATTTGGAGGCACTCCTAGGTTCCTAATCTGTTCTCAGCTTGGTGTTGTACCATTTAGAAATAAAAGCAACAGGATTTATGTTATCGCATTTTGCAAAGACAAAAAAAAAAAAAAAAAATAGTTCCCAGCATGTAGAAGCAAAGGGATGCCAAATTTTAGTCTCCAACAAAATTTTGTTCCTTGCTAAAATTCACTGAAAATGGCCATCTATATTAGAAACTATAATTCACACTTCGCTATGGATGTGACAGAAAAACCTAGAAAGATTTTTGGAAAAGACAGCAGATCAGGAGGGGAAAAAAAATACAGAGAAAAATACACTGATTCTATTTCTTCCCCTGGTTTCTATTTTTCTTCTCTTTTCTTCCTTAATTGAAATGCTCAAATGTTTCTTCTACTGAATTAAAGATATCATAGAAACTGCTGTACTAATTTGTCTTATGACCCATTCCCCACTTTTTATGCACCTTCCATCCCCAATGCAGCACAATTCTCAATCCTACGAACCACAGTTTTGTGAGGGCTGCTAGAATCCAACCAACCCCAGTGTGTTGCATTAACATCCACGTTAAGCCAACAATGTGAATGCTGCTGCTATAACATATTGAAGAGAAACAGGAGATAAACGCCTGTGCTTCCAGCCCTTGAAATCCAGTTTAGGAATGATGACACACTGCAGGGCTGTATACATCCACTTATCAGGTATCTTATATGCTGTTGGGCCAGACCCTGTGCCAAATGCTTCCATGGGCCTGATGGGCATTTGGTCCTGTCCTCAAGAAGTTTGCCATCCAGATGGAGAAACAGATCATCAAGTAAAGAAATCACTAAACAATATGATCAGAATATGAAGGGAACAGTAAGTAATTGAAGTAAGGTGATAGATGAATTCATTTGATGAGGGGACAGTGTAAGCAGGTCTACTGTATAAAGACAAGGGCAGGTCAGAGTTAGGGGGGAAAAATTCTAGGCAGAGAGGGAAGGTTCCAAGTTAGAAAAGAATTCTCCTGGTTCAGAGGAAGGCCAGTGTAGCAGGGACAAGGTCATGAGGGAGGCTGGAGTCAGATGGAGTGCCAAAGGAAGTCAGGGACAGTGGCCAGTGGGGCTAACAGCGTGTGTCTATGAATGCTTCTGCTCTGACAGAGAACACGGGGCGGGGGGGGGGGGGGGGGGTTGGGAAGGTCTGCAGAAACTGTCCTCCACCAGGTAGCAGACAGATGGTAGTGGTGTACCCTATCTGACTTCTGGAAGGTGAAACAGAGAAGCACAGGCAGGTGTAAGGTGCTTCGTCCAGCAGCAAGGACAGAGGAAAGAGGAGGAATCAAAGAGAACTCGCGCTTCCGGCTCCAGAATCTCTGGCAAAGGGGAGACAGTTCAGAAGTGAGCTGGGTAAGTTGGGAAGGAAATGGTGCTGCAAATATTTGGGGACTAGCTGGTGTGGTGAGAAAAGGCATGTGATGCATCTGGGTTTCATCACAGTGTGTTGGGGGGCTTGTGTGCCAGAGGGAGGGGAGCAGAGGTCTAAAGGTAACAAGGACGTTAGGGCCTGGAAACTGTCCACAAATGCTAAACTCCACATTTCAATTAGCTCTGCCCCCTCTGCCCCAGGGTAAGTCAGTGTGGGCTCTAGAGTAAGAGTGGGGAAGTCCTGTCACTGGCTGCGCTGCACCTCTCCATGCCTCAGTTTCCCCATCTTCACAACAGGGCTGATAACTGCCCCTGCCACACAGAGAAGTTGCACGGACTAGAGGTGATCATCTATAAAATGAGCTAACCCAGTAACTGGGGCACAGAAAGAGTCCAGCAGAACTTAGTGGGTGTTCTTATTAGTTTTTATCATTTTTACAAATGTCGCACCTTTCAAATGGCCAAATCTGTTTTTCTGCAGTTGGTACCTGTCAGGGCTTATTCTGAAGAACCTTGAGTATCAGGGACTCACTAATGTTTTATGATATTTTACCTCACTTTATGGTAGTCATTTATGACAAGACCAGCATGACATAAACTACCATAAAGCAAAGCAGAGCAATCACACCAATGACCATAAATCAAGGGCTGCAACCGAAAAGGACCATAAAGGGAAGGCAATGGAGGGAAACAAGAGTGAGGGAGAGTGTGAAGCTGGGAACTGGCAGCATGAACTTCAAGAGCTTGGAATTTCAATTGAGAACAAGCTGGGGGGGAAAATATGAGATGGATGTCTTCAGGGTTTGTTTAAATTTCACCTACACATTTCTGGATAAATATGGACTTTCATGGTTTCAAAGAGAAAGACATTATTTCATGTCCTACTCTATTATATGTTTTTTATTGGAAATGCTATTTCTAATCCTATCCGTGTGTTTCGAATCCATGTTGGACATCAGGTTTTTAGAATTCACAAGATGAGGCAGTATTTTTGGTGCTTGGGAACTATTGATGCCCCACATTCTTTGGGAACCCCACTGGCTGAAAGGGGTTTCATAATAAGTATAACTTTTTTCTTTTCTTTCTTTTATTGCATTTCCTTTATATTGAGGTGTTTTTTCCCCCCTCTGGAACTTACTATAATGAACAGAGACTCTCAGATTATACAGATTCAATGTGCTTAGAATAATTCTGCTCAGGTATGGATGGATGGACAGGAAAGATGCATCGAGAGATCAAGCAACAACATTTTCAAGACCCTTGCTGAGTAGGCTTTGCTCAATGTTTAAACAAAATCAAACTAGGGTGATTGATCTGGACTCATTTCTGCTTATAACTTTCCTAGTTGTTTTAAGATAATCCAGGCAAGGCATAGAACCTAGATGGGAAGAAGACACACACATACAACATTGTACTTCCATCTTTGTCACAGAGAAAATATTGGTGTCCGGATACTCTCCCATCCCACGCAGAGGATGTTCAAGTTATTTAAAAGTCAAATCCTCCCTCAGATGTGTTCAAGATTTGCCAAGCTAAAAGAATACTGTGGTTTAAATGACCTAAATGTGAACAATTTTTTATAACATAATAACTCACCTTCTGAATATGTATGGTTTATTCAAGCTAGAATGCATGTATTGGGAGTTTCCAGGAAGCAGAGCCCATATGCTTTCCTATCCAAAGTACATTTACCCTCCAGAGTGTGACTATCCCCGTGTGGATGAAACACACAAATGCCAGTGACTCCCAGGAACCGCTGTGTCAGTGTGCAGACTGGCACAGGAGACAAGGGATTGTATCCAAAAGTATGTGTTACACAGCAGTGATTCTGTATCCCCCTCACAGGTGTCTCAGAAACCTGGTTCAATCCTAGGCCACTCCGCCCTCAGTGTCTCACCTCTGTATTTTTAGGTGCCTCTCTTATATTCTTGATTCTCACATTAAAACTTCCCAATATTGTGTGTCTTGGTTTTGATTTCCTTATTTTCTTTAGTTTGGGCATATCTCTTTGATACTTAATTAGCCAATATGGTCTCCCTTCAATTTGGTTAGAAATTTCACCTCTTGGCCCTGTGTAAAAGCATATCTTAAGGAAATATTTGGACAACTATGCAAAATTGATTTATAATGATAAAAAAATGGAAACTCCTTAAATGTCCACTAAAAAGAGAAATTTAATAAAGGTACATCCATGCACTGGAACACTATACTGAAGTTTAAAAGGGTGTGAAACACTGGCATGTATTGCTATTTGTATAGAAAAGCATATGCTCACACATTCATAACTAAGCACTCTGCAGTACACACACCAAACTGTTAACAGTGTTACCTCTGGAGGGTGGGCATTTCTGAGGACATTTTCATTTTCCAACATTCACACTTCTTTCCTGGGTGAACTTACCTAATGGCATATGGTATGTGGGTATGGATGCTTTCTAAGCTACTTTTTATTCTGGGAATCATGTTGCGTTAAGTGCCATTTTTATTTGCACACACAAACATGGACATAGAGTATTAATGGCAATTGTCTCTGAGGAGTAAGTATACTGAGATTTCCATTTTCAAAATTTCCTGCAACGAACAGATATTCATTTTACAATATGGGGGATTTAATTTTTTAGAAACTTCCTTATTACAATAAAATAAATATCTGGAAGAAAGAAATAAAAAGAAGGCAGGGAGGGAGGGAGGAAAGGAGGGAGGGAGGGAGAAGAAAGCCAGGTCTCCTGCTTAAGTCTCTCCCTTCCTGGAGCCCAGGGAGCTCAGAGGCTTAGCATGTCTCTTGCCCACAACATATGCCACAAGCTAAACTACCGTGACAGAAAGAGTGAGCGTGAGCCTGCACAATTCACCGAGAGGTGCAGATGCATAGTCCCCTTCCCTGCGAACATCCTGGGCCCTGATCTCCAGGGAGGGAGGAGGCAGAGCCTGGCTGCCTGTTTGGGGCCCTCTGCCCAGAGGGAGCACACTGCAGCAAGAACCACCATCAGTCCACTGGGGCAGACACACATGGAAAAGAAGCGCAGAGAAACCACGATGACCCAGAGAGGGTAAAACAATGGTTTCCTATCTAACAGGATAGCAGTTTCTGGCCCCAAATAGCATGAGGACTTGTCATTTCTAATGATGGAGTCCTCTCACTGCGTAGGCTTTGGTGTTTCTCTTCTAGAAGCTCCTACACAATGCCAGTTCCATGGCAGCTGGTCCCTCTTATCATCACTGTGTCTCAATTCTGAGAGTGGTGCCTGGGACATTGCAAGTTTTCAATGTTTATTTACTAGTATTAAATGAATTAATGAACCAAAGGACTTAATGAAGCTCCAAAGTAGGCAAAGAGAGAGTAGTTTGTTTGTTTTTAAATCCATCGAATGATGGGATGTGAAATGGCTGAGACCTCTCACACTGGGGGATGTGTGATTGGGATAAAAAACATTCTTGAAATTTTTAAATAGACCTTAAAATCTTCATGCTCAACAGTGCCTGTGCCTAAACATTCGGATGGCTGGGGATGGGACATTTGAATGGCTTTGCTCTGCCCAGAAAGTCAAAGAGAACCCTTGCATAGAGTGTATGACATACAAATACATAAGCATCCAGAAGCCCAGATATATGCAACACAAATGAGAGCTACTCATTTTGGGATGAAGTCAGCTACATTACCCAGGAAGCAGAGCCACAAATGATTTCTTGAAAGTGGAATGTACTCAAGGAATACGGCAATTTAACCCAGTCCAACAGATGAAACATCATCCATCTTTTTTTAAAAAATGACTTATCTTTCTCTATCCCAGTAGGTATGTTTGAAAGTATCCAATTCTATGTTGAACAACCATAATTGAGAGGAAACATAATGATACGAGTCTGGGGCAGAACTCTTATCAGTGGCCTTGACAGGTGAAAAAGACAAACATAAAGTATCAATGGTTGCTTGCATTATTATAGAGACTGTTTTACATCTGTTTTGCATAATGCTCTTTCGGCCTTTCTTCCCTGTTCACAAAGAGGTGTTTTCTTTTTTCTTTTTGGTTTTCAAACTAAATTCTAGAGAAGAAAGGGCAGATGTGGGGGGGGGGGGGGGGGCCATGAATACTTATATTCTGTATTGTTTCTTGGCTCAATTAGTAAAAGTTATTTTCTGAGTTAAAAGTTATTATGATGATGCATTTGCAGCTACATTACTTGAAAAAATAAGATAAATTAACAGAAGGATGGCAGACAAGGAGACACTGATACCTGGATTTTTAATGCACCCTTTGCATTCTCATTATTGCATTGTTTTTCTGTATTACTTTTGATTTATAACGTAATTGGAGAACCATAGAAATGTTAATGGCAACAGTACAGTTTTGAGAATGGCAAAAATGTTTACTAATTATTGTCTTTAAATTTGGTTAATTATGGAAACATTTCTCCTCTGGGTTCATTTCAGATGGGACCACCATTGGGGGAGGTCAGGGTGAAATGTACTGTCCAGTTAGAAAGGCAACTTTCAGAATTATGTTGTATTTCCCTTTCGGTTGACCTTTTAAAGGAAGAGACAGATTATAAATTAAAATTCTTGGCACCAGAATTTAATGGCAAACCTTAAATTGAGTGACTGTTTTTTTGTTTTATATTTAGACTAGAGGCCCGGTGCATGAAATTCGTGTACTGGGGCGTGGGGGTGACCTCCTTCAGCCCAGCCTGAGCCCTCTCACAGTCTGGGACCCCTTGGAAGCCAGCAGTTGGACATCCCTCCCACAGTCCAGGACCCTTTGCTTTTTACCGCCCACCTGCTCCCTGCTCAGCTTGCTGCTCCTTAGCACTGCTGCGGAGGTGGGAGAGGCTCCCACCACCGCTGCTGTGCTCACCAGCCATGAGCCCAGCTTCTGGTTGAGCAGCGCTTTTTAATGATTCATATTTTTATTCTTCTCCTTTGTGAAGGGTGCGACTTCTCCATTCTTAGTATGAATTATTATTTGGAGTGCCCCATTATTCCCTGGAATGCTAGAATTAAAGAAAAACTTTCAAAATTAAATTAATAAAGAGCTAACCTCACACCAGTAATGTTCTTAAGATCCAGATAAAGCCTGCCGACAACGGAAGGCACAGAGCCATTATTCAACGCTCACGTTTCCCATTTGTACGGCAATCCTGGGCATATTATGTTGTAAAACATCTTATTCCCCTTCTAACTTCTTAAATTGCTCCAGATGCTTCTTAACCATAAAAAATGTAATGATAATTTTTTTTAAAGCTGCATCATCTGTTTCCATATCTGACTTCCCTGAGATATGCCAGTTAGTTTGGGAAGTTAGGATCAGAAGCAAGATTATGAATATGGTTCATTTGCACATAAACAGAGATGAAAGAGCAGAGTGAACATCACAGTGCAGAGGCTGACTAACCCCCTCACTTTAGCAGAGAACTGTTTAAATGCTCTGTGACATAATCTCCTCATCCACAGCATGGCAATGCTAATAGTGTCTACCTGATGGGTTTGCAAGGATTCAATTTGTTCATCCATATAAAATATTTAGAATCCAATACCAGGCACACAAGTGCTTAATGAATGTAAACTATTATTTCCTGAAGTCTGCTCATCCTCCTTTTGGTAGATGTAGGTGGTTTGGGCTGATTCATTGAGAAATTTTCTTTTCATGTTTAATGTGTATCAATTAGAATGCCCCTGGCCATAAATGGAGATTATTTCTGAACAGCAATTTTCAACCAATAAAAATTTTAAAGTAAAAATTGCCTTAAAACAGAAGTGAACAAATTATAGCCCATAAGTCAAATCTGTGCTGTTGTCTGTTTTTGGATGTTTTGCAAACCAAGAATGGCTTTAAAGATGAGTATTCATAAATAATGTGAACACTTTTAAAAATCCCATTCTCACTCGTATATCTCTACTATAAAAATTATACTCCATTAATTATCATTATATTTTGAATTTCATGAATAATAATTGGTGGAAATTTGTTTTGCCTCTTTTTATATAACGACCTATACAATACCTTTGATTGTTGCCTCTGGGCCTATAATGCATTAAGTTTTTACTACCTGGCAGTTTACTAGTCTCTCATACAGTAAGCCGCCCAGGGCTGAGCAACTCTCAGTTGGTTGAGAGAGGGGTTCTGTGATTCATCAACACTGAGACTCCCTCCATGTGTCCTTTCTGCCGCCCTTAATGTGTGAGCCTCACCTGTGGACGGGCTTCTGTAGGGTCACAAGATGACTTTCTGCAGCTTCAGATGCAGAAACAGTCTCCTTCAGCTGTCTCCTTAAGAGACATTCTCTCTTAAGAATAAGAAAGCTTTTGCCAGAAATCCCCCAGAAGAACTTCCTACCTCTCATTGGTCAGAACTGGTCATATGACTCCCCCTGAACCAATCACTAGATTTTGATAACTGGTTAGACTAATTAGGTTCTACCTTCCTGAACTGGGAATGTGGTCAACTTTTCTGGAAGCACATTAGTGCATGGAGAGAAGGTGGATGGGCCACCCAAAGAGACTGGGGTTCTGTTAGCAAAAGGGAAGAGGGTATAGATGTTGGAAAAGCAATTTATAGCATGTTTATTTCTTTAAATATGTATTAGAAAAAAACTAAAATTAGCACATTGAAGCATGCTTTCATAATTCTTATTACTTAGGATAAGGCTAAATTCTTGGTCTATTTAAATAAAAATACTAATTAAACAAGAACATAGTAAGGAAAATGTCATGGAAACAAATAGGAATGTGAAACACAAGTGGTTAAATCACAAAATATCTAAGACTTAGAAGATTCTGTATGTTGGCCAATGTTTATGTTATGCCTTTTGCTTGGAAATTCCTATTGATTCTTCAAAGCCCAAATCATATGTGATCCCCTCCCTGGAGTCCTCCCTGATCTCCTCCTTTTCATGCTCCTGTTGACTTGGTTTCTACCAGGGCACTGTCTTTTCCTTCTGTCTCTTACAACAAAGACCAGGTTGTGTTATTTTCGTATACACTCCTGAGTGAAAACACCCTGTTTATCACTCAGCCATTCATCAAACACTTGTTGAGCATCACTTACAGGGCTCACAGGGAATGTTTTATGTTCATTTCTAGCCCTGGCACTAAAGCATGACATGCGCAAGGTGCTCATAACATACTTATTGTTCACATGAAGGAAGAATTGATCAGCCAAATAATCTTATGAATTGACAGTAACTATCTGTACAAGTTTACCAAAGGGGAACACACAATTTGAATATCCAGCACTTTAGCAAGTTCTTATTTAATCAAAAGGAAACCAACCAATCTCAGCAAATTTCTGAAGTTGGCATCACTTTTGGAAACAGGCTAAGACAAATGTCTCCGGAGAGGACTGGACCAACACATGGGTATTTGGCGGTAAGGCCTTTGGCCCTCGCCATTACCTCTTTATTCTTTTACTCCACCTTAAGAGTGTAAGGGAATCCAAGGCAAACTGAAAACTGACTCCTCGCCATTTAAAGTAATTTTATTTCTAAATTATGGGACTAAAATTTTAAAAATTAAAATTTGATCACTTTACTACCTTACTTGGGAGACTTTGATGACATCTCATTTCTCCCGGGATAATGGCCGAAACCTTCAGGATGGCTTTCACAGACCTGGGAATTCCACCCAAAACCTGCTTCCTTTCACACCCTTCCCTCTCCCCCTTTCCCTCTTGCTACAGCCTCGCTGGTTTGCTCTGGCATTTTATACATGAAACTGCTCTCACCACAGGACCTTTACTCATGCTTTCCCTCTGCTTGGAATACTCTCCAACTTTTGCTTTTCCTTGACTTCTCAGATTAAATATTGCTTTTCCAGAGAAGCCTTCCTGGTCTACCCAAGCTAGACAAGGCTCAAATATCACATGTTCTCACCACGCCTGTATTTTTTCTTCAAAACAATTATCTAACTTTGAATTAAAAGCATCATTTTTGTAATTATGTGTTTCATTTCTGTTTTCCCTGTAAAACAATAAGAAAAGTGAGCATTATGAATTGCTATATCTGCAGTGTTTAGAACAGGGTCCATCACATAGTAGGTCCTCAACAAAAGATGGATTGAATAAACAAGTAAATGAGCCTGTCCATAGAGCAGTAATGTCACTGCCTGGGCCAATCAGTATTTCTCTAGGACCTCACAGATTCCAAAGTCACTTTCTCATGGCAACCAATACACATTTCTTCACTCACTCAACAAATATGTATTGAGTACCCACTATGTACCAGGATTCCTGTAGCCAGGGGAGATTGAGCCTCATGGAGCTCACATGCTAATGGGAGACCAAAAATGAACAAATAAGCAAATAAGCAAACAATCACATAACCAACTATCAGATAACAACACAAACTATGAAGAAAGCACCAGAATGTTCTTTAAAAATATGTCTCCGTGGTGGTGGAGGTGTGCGTCCTTTTCCAAAAAATTGACTTTCTGGGCTATGAAAAACAACAGCCACCCAGGATGGGAGCTTCACCTACCTCAGGAGCCAGCCAGTCTGATTATGTGAGAACCTCTTTCTTAAGTGGGAAACAGACAACAGGTATCTACTTCGGGGTTAATTTAACTTATCAAATTACAAAGTCATATGGAGCCCCATCTACCACCGGGCACTAACTCTCAGCGCTGCCAGGCTAAGCATTGTCCTAACGCACTGGTGTTCCACTCCTTGCATACATGCTCCTTAAACGATGGCTGCCTCGGGGTTTACATCAAGCCCATATAGTCATATAGTGAAGCTTGGCTTTTTTACTTCCATGGTTCTGTTGCATGCTTAATAAAACACTGGAACTCAGGAAGAAGGCCCAGCGAGACTCGGGAAAACCCTGAGAAATGGGTCACTTTTGGTACCGGTGAATATTTCAGTCTGCAGAAGAGCAAGTCTTAGCTGGAAAAGCACAAGACAATCATTTTTTTCCCCGTTTTGGCCTTCTCCTCCCTTTCTGTGTTTGCAGAACTTAGATCCTGGTCAAGTGCTAATTTTTTACCGAGAAAGAAAGCGTGTGTGGAGGGAGGGCCGAGGAGGAGTAAATAAAATCATTCATTCAAGGCCTCACGGTTTTGTCTCCAATGATTGCTGGCCTTATGGGTAATAGCCTGTCTGTGATTTTGACCCAATTCTCAGTCCCTTCTTATGGGGCTCCACCAATTCATCTAATGGTTCATTAATTGCAGATATCTGAAATCATTAGAACCTGATTGAGCACAGAGGCATCAAACCTTCCAGAGCTGTAACTGCTTAACCAGCAAATGGGCTCATTGCAAAAGAATGTCGATGTTTATAGTAGATGTAACCCAAACTCGGGTGTTCATTGACACATTGTTCCATTTGTATACAACAGGGCTGGCATCTATCTGTTCAAGAGAGCATGATTTATCCAGTGCTATATCCTGACCTGACAGGCCAGAGATTAGAGCTTACCCCAGATGAAAGGCGAGGCTGTGTGTATTCCTAAAACAAATATTTAGTATCTGACAAGCTCTGGTTAATATTAATTTGTGATAGAAAGCAGTCAATTTAAGCTCCGTTCCTGCCAAAATCTATTTGGGTTTTGTAAATCATTTTCCAGGATTACAGTGCAGAGAGTCAGACAGAGGGAGACTTCCCTAACATTAGAGCTCTGCCGATCTGGACAGAGCTTTCAGAGCACATTCAGCCAAGAGTGATAAACGGGCAGCCCACAGGCACGAAATCCTCCAGTAGATATGTTTTCTTTGACTAGCAGTGTTTTAAAATAATCGTTTTTAATTATTTGCCAAGTCTGAGTTTCTGACTTTTCTTGCCGATCTGGCAACCCTGGGCCCAGGTTCCCACAAGGTGACAGCCAGCTGGAGCGGAATAGAAGCTGTCCCTGTGGAAGGGGCACGTGAATGCCATTTGGCCAGACCCCTCTCCCTTTATTATTTATACTTTCTCACCTACACCTGCCCACTGTTCGTCTGACAGGTAAGGAAACTGACAGGTAAGGAACAAGGATTGTCCAAGGACACGTGTTTGGTTAGTATCCGAGCTGGGATAAGAACCCAAATCTGCTTCTACTTTTTCATTTAATCCCTGCCATTCCACACTGATATGCTCATGGTTTGGGGAAGAAAAGTTTTAACCTGGTGTTTAGGGCGTTTTCCAGGGCCGTAGAGTATGCCTGGGTCATTAGCATTATTACCAATCACTCACCATTCAATCACATGTGTGTTGTCGCTTCTGCAGATCTGAATAAGCATCGCTTTGCAAAACCACAAAAATCCAAGACCTCCTGTCTCTATGCACATCTAACGTGGGTGGGCAGCGACTTGCTGCGTTAAGAGATGGTGGTCCTTCCCTGACTTTGTGCCAGTTCTGTACCTGCCGTATTCCAAACTGTGTGTGTACATGTTTCTTCTTAACATGCACAGCAATCCTCAAAGGTAAGTTCATTGTTCTCACTTCACAGATGAAGAGTTTTGGGTTCTGTGGACAGAGCTGGAATTTGAACACGAATCTATGGGGTTCGAGCGCCTGTCTTGTTACCACATCCCACACTGGCTGGCTGCTGCTGAGGTAAGCGTGTGCCCCATTGGCAACACGAAAACAAGGCTCGTATGTCATGTGTAGCTTATAAAGAAGGCAAAGCAATGTAGGAGAGTTGTGCAGTCGAGAATGGGTTAAATGTTCCATTAGCATTGGTTTAAAAAAATGAATTCTTTGCATTATTAAAATGTGTGTTGGAAGCATATTTCTTGGTGTGCAACAAAAACATTTAGGCTCCCTGTCATTTCAGTGAATTCTGTTTGCATGCTCTCTTCATGGAATACTGATGTTAATTTTTGGTTAAGTTTAATCTTACAGAGTATAAAGCAATTTGATAGAATAAGTAACCTTTCATTAAAGTTCAATGCTGTACTTAAGGAAAATGGGACCGTGTGCATTAATTGATAGTTGACAGCTATTATTTCCATGAAAACCTTTTATAGTAAAATTTCTATTTGATGGACGGGAATTTATAAAATTTGCATTTCACTGAGCTGGATTCAACTGGAAGTACTGGGGATATAGTTCTTCTTCAAATAATTTTCCACCATTAATTTTTATTAAACATTTATTAATGGACGGAATCTTAATTTAAAGACTATTGCACTGATTTTATTTAATAAGTCAGGTTTACTAGTGCATGAACACAAGTATTTGCCCTGTATTTGACTTTGATAAAACATGACTATTTATGAGTATATTTATCCATGGAGACTTAATTAGTACAGTTGAGTTTGGGGCAAATTGCTTAATAAAGAATTTTATTTTATTTTACTTTTTTAAACTCACAATAAATTACATAAATATCACTGGGAATTTTTCTTCCATCAACAGTTTAGGAGGAAGTAATACCTCAGATTTGGCATATTTGACTGGAATTACAAAAATGTGGAATGGAATTCTAATTTTATTCAGATTCTGCCCCACCCTATCCCATCACTCTACACTATAAAGATGCTTGAGACTCTACAATTCAGACTGGCGTTGTTATCCAAGATTTTAACAAATGAGACAATATTAACATAAAAGCTATTTTTCTCCTGTTAATTCTGATCAAAATATTAGCAAGATTTCTCGTGGTTTTCTATAAAACACTCATGTTGAAGTTGTTATTGCCCTTTAAGAGATGAGGAGGTTGAGGCCAAGAACAGGGAAGTTCCCTGAAATTGAACTAATTCAAGAATATGCCAAAATTGCCCTGGCCAACTGGCTCAGTTGGTTGGAGGATCATCCCATACACCACAAAGTGGTGGGTTCGATCCCAGGTCCGGGTGTGTGCGGACCTGGGATCGAACCCACCTCTCTCTCTAAAAAAATCATTTAAAACAATCCTTGGGTGAGGTGGGGTTTTTTTGTTTTTTAGAAAAGAATATGTTCAAGATCAAAATCTAGGTGGAAGAGGATATAGGGGGTAAAAAATCTAGGTGGAAGAGGATATAGGGGGTATAAATTGTGATGGAAAAAAAAATTAGGGCCTGAGATCTCTTTTCAAAATGTAGCCACCAGATTAAAAGCCTTCCCTCATGCTGCTCCCTGTACCTGAATGTCCTCTCTCCCTGGTAGCCCTGGTTCCAGGGCATCCTTCAGGGTTCAGGTGAAGTCCACAGACACGACACCTGGGCCACCCCACCTGGCAGAGTGAAGCCTGCTATCCCCTACCTCTGTGGGATTGTATCACAGGTGACAATTATATGGTGGTCTGAGGACTTCTCATTTGTATATCTCCCCTATTGGATTTTTTATCTCCATGAGGGCAAGGATGCTGGCTAATTTGCTTATCTCTTTACATACTCAGTGCATGGCATGGAGCAGTTTCTCAGTGAATTGTTGAATGAATGGATGGACAGGGACTCTTGAAACTCAGAGCTCAAAATTAATTTCTGCATCCACAGAGCAAATTTCCTGCAAGACCAAGATTCCTAGCTTGTGTGATAAGGCAGTTCCTTTCTGTCCTCCACAAATTGGAAGAGAGAAATCTGCTCAAAATATTTATATGAGCTGCTTAAAAGTCCTTATGATGGGACACAAATCAGAAAGTTAAGTGTCTCTTCTCACAAGTCCCATTCATTTCCCTGAAAGCACTGATGTGAACCCAGCCCTCAAACCAAACCCACGGGGCCAAAAGTAGACTGCTCTGAACCACTTCGGAAGAAACTCTGCCTAATTTTCCTCTCAGTGGCATTGCTGCCCCAAAAATAATTTAGCAGGAATTACAGTTTGACTTAGCAGACATGATAGGAGATATAGAAATATCTCAAGATTATATCATTTATTCTAAAGGACAATGTGTTGCTACATGAAGAGAACATGAGAAAATTTCATAAAGAAATGAGCAATTCCTCAGAGAACTACTCTGTGTTCAGATTTAAGGGCCAGGATAGCTAAAGTGCAGTTAAGTTACTGTAAGCTATAAAGTCCTTTCTTTTCAGGGAATTTCCATCTTCCTTTGATATCTTTTCTAAAGTTAGGATTGTTCATATAAAGAGATAGCATCTCACCTCATGAATTGCAAAAAACAAATAACTTACTAAGATAAACTAAAAAATCAAATCTGAGTTCATGTTGTTCTTACAGATGTAATATTGTCATCAGGCCAGGGCCAGCATAATTCTTTTAAGGGACAGAGGGTAAATATTTTAGGCTTTGCAGGCCATTGAGTTTGGGTCACAACCACTTAACTCTGCCCTGTAACACTGAGCATCTATGAATAATGCATAAATAAATGAACATGGCTATGTCCTAATAAAGCTTTATTGACTTTTAAAATATGGCTGGCCATACTTTACCAACCTTTGATACAGGCTAACATTTTGGATAAAGCCAGATTTTCTAGGGAGGAATTAATAAGCCTTCACATCTGGGGAGGCCTGGAATTGCCCCCAAAATACTTCTACCTATTGATGGATATCTGAAATACACTTTAAAGATGTCAACTCTTTTCCTATTAATATATGTTAATAGGTATACACCTGTGAGGGAGAAAAGCGTTGTGCAGTCACATATGTTTGGGATGCTGGATCAACAAATTTAAGCAGCTGTCTTTACTGAAGAACTTTTTTGAGCTTTTAATATGCTAATGCACCTTGAAAACAGGAGAAGGAAGAGCATAAGCATTTTCTAAATGTATTTGACTACCAAATCCTTTTGTGAGGACATTTGCAGGACTGTTTTCCAACAAACACATCTTGGAAAATCGCATTTTAGGATAAAAATGCCATTGGAAAGGAGCAATAAATAATGATAGTTTTTGCCCTGGCTGGTGTGACTCAGTTGGTTGAGCGTAGTCCCATACATCACATGCCCTGGGTTCCAGTAGGGGGCAGGCAGGAGGAAGTAATTTCAAGACTCAACAATTCAGGGTCTTACCTAAAATCACCGCAAGTACTCTCAGTGGGATGCGCCCCACAGTCCGGGAAACACTGATTGCAGTGGCCGTGAGAATGGACCGCTCAGATTTCTGAATGGGGGCAGCACAAATGACTGACAAGCCCAGATGCTGCATTCTAAAATCCATCAGCAGGTTCTCATGGAGCCCACGCTTCCCACAGGCCGCTCCCAGCCAGGGACTGAGGGTGACTGGGTGTCAGGCAAGGACACATGGCTGCCCTCCGACAGCCCCTGTGGCTCGCTAGCCTTGTCAAACATCCTTAGAACTGCTCTGCCCTCTAAGAAGCTTCTAGGCAGCCTCTCTTTCAGGAGGATCAGACCACAACACATGGCCCCTCCCCATGTTCCTTGGTAGGTGTTCCCCTAATCAGCTCCTGTGTGTCTGACCTTCCTCGCTGCTTCTCAGAGAGCCTAGACTCACACTCCTAACACTCTTAACCTTCGTATCTTTTGGAGACAAAATGTACAGACAGGAAAATGCCCCACTAAATTGTTTTGTCCAAGCATCAACTGTCTCCGATAAATCTCAGATAGGGTGAATCTCTGTCTAATCTCCCCCAAAGCAGACACAGTACAGATAGTCTTATTGTTGCCTCCAGCAGAAGCCTCACATCTGTGCGTGGGGATTAAGGAGGGCAAAGATGACATGTCACGGTAGAAGTTTAAGAGTTGCATTTATAGCTTCCCACCGAATGTTAGGTAAACGCCTCCTTACCTTTTAAGACCCAGCTCAGACATTCCCTGCTCTGAGAAATCTTCCCAATCTGACCAGCCAGCATGGTCCCACCTGCCTCTGCATCCCCAACGGTTCTTTGCACTTCCCCATGCACTTCCCACAGTTCATTGTAATGAGAGTGGAGTCACATCTTGGAGAATCAGGTTGAAAGTCAGAGCCTGGAGCAAACATGAGGTAAGGGAAAATTATCTTTCAAAATCCCTTAAAATGGTCTTGAGAGGCAGATGGATGTACAGTTTCTCAGTGAGTCCAGCATGGCCGGTTTCTCCTTCAGTGTTTGGCTAAGCACCTTACAAAGAGCAGTTGGCTTGAATTGAAGGACCACACTGCATGAGAAACAGAATGGGATGGACAGTGCAGCACAAGGAATATAGTAAATACTATTGTAATAACTATGTGTGGTGTCAGATGGTGCCAGATTTATTGGGGTGATCACTTCGTAAAGTATAAAAATGTCTAATCACTGGGTTGTACCTCTGAAGCTAATATAATACTGTACTCAACTGTAATTGAAAAATTTTTAAAATCATTTTAAAACATAGAACCAGGTTGAATCTTTTAATGTGAGAATCACCCCAATACAAGAAGAGTCCTGTGAGGAGACACACAACCTAGTGCTCACTGAGAACACCCCAGATTCCAGCCCCACCTCACATTTCAGGCAGTGAGTGAAAGAGCAGCCCTGGCCAATTACATAAGTATTTCTCTATCTTACTTTGTAAACATCATGTATAGTTGAATTCACAAAGGTTAAACTTAGTTTCTACAATAACATCTGTTTCTCTCACTAAAGTCCACTTGACTGGAGGCTTCCTAACATCTATCACAGTGTCAGTACAGCTGGTATTAAAAATACGATGAAGGAGGAGGGAACGAGGGGGGGAGGGAAGGGAGCAAGAAAGGAGGGTTGGATTCAAGAAATGGACACCAAACAAATTCATTCCTGGAAGGTGTCTTACCCTAGAAGAAGACCCCAAGACAAGGATTTGAATGGAAAGTGGTCCCAGGATCATGATGAATTGGAGTGAGTCATTAAACAGGGGATGGAAGCCTCTCCCTAAGGGTGAGTGAAGGAGCAGGGATTGCTGTGGATGACCCTCCTGAGGGCTGCTGGGAGTTGGTGTAGAACACAACTCAAAAGTCTCCTATTTAAGGGGAAAGGAGGCCACAGTACTTATCCACAAGCTCCACCCACAAGCACAGGCCAACCTTCCTGCGGTGAGAGAGGCCCTCCGGCCATGATCTCCAGGCTTCACAGGGGGGTGTCATAGCTGTATAAGAAGAGTGACTACTGAGGGACCCTGGGTGGGACACACACATCGTGGTCACAAAAGGAGATGATGTTCCCTCTTATTTCAATCTCTGTTCTCTTTCATTTCTGTTCTCTCTGTTTCCAATGAAAGTAATTTTATTCTTTCATTTTCTCACCCAATGAACACTGTCAATTACAGCAAGGATGTCAGAATTTGAGCATCTTGGGGTTCTGATTTTTTTCCTCTGCAAAACAGCCCTCACTTGTGATTGCAAGCTAACAATGGGCCTAAATTATGTCACCTGTGTCTCTCTCTTAAGCAATCTTTTTGCAATCTGTGTATGAATGAGTGAATCAATTTTTAAGGCAATTTTTGAAATTTAAAAAAAATCTATAACATTCTAACTTCACTCCTATTTTAAATGTATATAAATGTATACTAACTCTATAAATCTGTATAATGCTGTTTCTAGTAACTAGTTGTGGCGTGTTCTTGACTGCTAGCATCATTCACATATCAATGTTTATACTACATGGAATTTTTTATTAGTTCAAGCATACCTGTGGGGTGAAATTAAGATTTTACAGTCTTGAAAAGAATTCTCCCTCATTGTCCATTAAAAAAGTCATCATGAGGTGGTGTTTGTTAGATTAAAGGTAACAATTAAAGATCACAAGATGCCAAGGCAAGCAGCCTTTCCTTTAAATTTTCACATACATGCTAACACTTGACTTATAAATAGCGACTGGAAAAGCTAGGAAACAAGTTATATAATTCTGATTCAATGCCCTAGATTTCGACAGCCTAGTCTGACATTGTGAAAACCAACATGGAGATTCTTTCTCTACAAACAATGGAATATGAATTTAGAACATTTATGTTTTTGTAACATTTTGAGCATCAGTATTTCCAGCCTGTTCATGGGCCCAGCCTCAAATGAATTCTTGCCTTGCAAATTTTTATGAAGATTGTGCACTGGAATATACTACGTAATTCTCAAAACCCAAGTCCACGTCAGTGCCCTATGTGTTACAAAGTTCAAAAAGTATAGTTTCCTCTAAGCAAAAGCTGTGTATGAATCCCAGATCTCTGTGTTCCTGCTGGTGGGAAGGGAGTGGTGAGCTCACTGTGGTTGGATGGCTGCCTCGACCTTGCAGCCTTCCATGACTCAATGACTCATCCCTTCAGTCTCTGCCCTTGAGCTTCAGCCCCATGCCCTGAACCTCACCACTGCCCCAGGGACCCCTTGTTAACAAAATAACACCACATTTTAAAGCTCCCAGATGCTTGTGTTATCTTAAAAAGTGCTATAATGCATTTTGTGGGAAAGACTAAACTTGCTTCTATTGTGACTACTCTGTAGAAACAGGATGGACTCTCAGTCACAATCAGGTTCCGATGTGAAGACTGATGTCACCACACATCCCACGAGGGTGGGAAAGGTAGGCTGCTTACACACTGAGGCTTTCGGGGAAAGCAAGTCCAAAATGCCCAGAGAGAGCCGGGAAAGAAGACAATTGGGAGTTTATTGTGGTGAAGGCATGGACCCACGTGAGAGTTTCCTTATGTGGTTCCAACTTCCTGCCAGCACCAAAGTGGAATTACCCAGGCTTTTCTATCAGCTTGCTCAGATGCGGGGCAGAGGAGAGGGACAAAGGAGGCCTCAAGGTTGTCAGAGTACAACTCAATACTGGTACAACTAGTACACTCAATACTAGTAAGTGGAGTCAGACTCTTCACAGTTTCACAGGTAGATCCAATTTCCATCTATCCTATATAATAAAAGGCTAATATGCAAATTGTTCCCTCGACTGGGAGTTAGACGGGGAGTTCAACCAGGGGGTGCCCCAAATCAGCCCCCAACTCCAATTAGGGCGGGGCCTGCCCGCCAACCGCCTGTGGCCCCTCCCCCCAACTGGCCCTGCCTGATTGCCCCTATCAGGGTAGGCTGGCTGGACCCCACCCTTGCATGAATTCCTACACCGGGAACCTAGTTGATATAATAATAGATTATAAGACACAGTTACTTAGGTATCTACTACATGCCAGACATACACTGCTTACACACATCACTTCCCCGAATCCTCACAACAACCCTGAGAGTTCCCCACAAAGGAGAACTTCAAAGGTTTGAAAAGAAGTCCTTTGAGAAGTTAGGGCAGGAAATGGTGAAGGATTGGGAGAGGGACTGGGGCAGGGAGGAGAATCAGTAAAGGGAGCTAAGAGGAGCTGGTTATCACTGGGGGTACCTGGAACTCAACCCAACACAGGCCCCTCTGAGAAGTGCATGGGACATAGTGTTGCTTCCCAGGGTGCTGAGGAAACTGGAATGTTTACCCCCCAACTCCCATCCCATCACAGAGGTCACACCTAGGGCATCACTGCAGCACTCCCAGGTGGGCAGAGAAAGCCTTCCAGCAGAGGACGCAGTGCTTGAAGTGAGAAGCTCTGAGCAAGTGTAAGAACTGATCTCTGCACAGCAGAGCACTTCAAGGTGAGCCCTGGGACATGGACACAGCAGTCACTACCTACCTGCAGATAGGAACATTGTATCCCCATTTGCAGTTGGGGATGTGAAAGCTCAGGGAGAAAAAATATGAGTTAAAGACCTGGAACTAAAACCCAAGCCCATCTGACTTGTGAACCACATTGGTAAGCGGATCCCAATCCACTTGCAGAGAGGAACTGAAATGCACAGGGGTAGGGTGGGGTGGCCCAGGGGTAGGAGCATGTATTCTAACATCAGGCTGTGTCATTTCCAATTCTAACACCTCGCTTAAGAGCCTGGTGACCTCGGACAAGTCTTTCAACCTGCCTGCCCCTTGCTTCATCCGCTACACAGGGGGATAGCAAGAGTCCCTCCACCACACAGTTGTCACAATGAGTTTATGTAGTGCCCAGGAAATGCTGTTTCTCTCTTTTTTCTTTTTTACAGGTTTGGCTGACTGTCAACTCAGAAGTACCTTGGTCTCTGATTTTTCACTTCAGTTTAAAAAAAAATTTATTTGACCCAATTTACTTTTTGGAAACCATTTTATAAATTTATAATTTTTTTAAAGTATACATATCAGCTTTTTTTCCTTTTCCATGTCACTTTTTCAGTCTTTATGTTTCTTGCCTAACTTCCCAGATCATAGACTTTTTTTCAAATCTTTCAAGGTCTCCTTTAAGAAGGGAGTCAAACAACTATAAAATACAAAAACATGTATTTAAAATATGTAATTACCGGTGCACCATTGGATGAGAAAATCAGTCCAGCCAGGTTCTGGCTTATTGTTTATTTCTTCGGATCCTTTCACAGATGAGATTTATAAGACTCGCCTTTCTGGGTGGCAAGCTAGTATCCAGGCCTCTACCCAACACAGTTCTCTACTCTGGCTCTGATTAGGCAGCACCTTAGGTCAGAGGAAGGCAAAGACCAGTCAAGCAAAACCCAGATTCCCTGAGACTCGGTGTCTGGAGATTCCAAGAACAGGCCTGTCTGGGAGGTAACGGGCTGACCACTGACTCTGGTTGCATTACCTCTAGACTAGTCTCCATCCCTGGCCCACCTTCCTCCCAGTACACCCAGTAACAGTAATTAATAGTCAATACTACTGGGACCTCATCGCTGGCACAATTCTATGCACTTAATATGTATTCAGGTACTTAACCCTTATGACAACTGTAGGAGGTTGTTTTTCATTATTATCCCTGTGTTTTATTTGCAGAGACTAGGATATACCAGAATTAAGACTACTTCTTTCCAATTTCAAGAACTTCTTTCAAATGGTTTGGTTGGCCATTTGCGTTATGGGTAGCAAATCTAATGGAAATCAACATGTCAAGACCAGGCTTTGGCCCTCAAATTTGAGATGTTTCCTAAATTTGCTTCCACCCACCTACTCACACTGCACACACACACACACACACACACACCACAAAAAAAAAACTCATTGCAACCTTGATATAGATTCACTTAGCCAAATATAACCCCCCAAAAAAAGCTTTTGAAAAGTTCTGACCAACCCCATGGAGATATCTTTGGATATTCAAACATACAAAAAAGGAAAGGAAAGGAAGGTAGAATTCGAAAGAAGAAAGGAAGGGAGGGAGGGAGGGAAGGAGGAAGGAAGGAGGATGAAAAGAAAGAAAAGAGAAAAGAAAGAAAAAAAGAAAGCTTTGAATGGCTAATGTAGTCACTCCACAAACTGCTTCTCAGGAGGGCTTTTTCTTTTCAATTAAGAAAATCTTCAGAGATTTCAGCTTAAAAATAAAATACATCTTCTTTCATCAAGCGAACATCTTCTTTTAACACCAAGTAACACCCTCACCTCCTAGTTTTTGATTTTTTTTTTTAACAGATTCTGCAATACGTCAGTCTAGGAGGAGTGTTATTCAACCCAGGATAGGCTGCTCTGAGCTGAGCCTGCATTTGCTCTGCATCTTGAGGAATAGAGGTATGCCCTGGAGGAATGCGCTGGATGCTATGGTTAATTAACTAATTTACTCAACAAGTTTAACAGTGGTTTTAACTTTAATGAGACCATTACATTTTAATATGGAAATAACAGCCTTGTATCCTTAACAATCCCCACAGTCTGCACATCTACCTCCCTCTCCCGCCCACTTCCCACCAGCATTGATGTTGATTTGTGAACCTGAACGCCCCGGTGTAACATCCAGAACTTGTAATACACGTGTACAGGGTGCATCACAGAGACAGCCCACGTCAACCACTCTTCTGCCTTCCGGTGGCCCCGATGTGCACTCTGGGGCATGTGGTGGTTGTCGCTCATGGAAGAGCCAAAGTCTTATCATTGTCGGAGTCCTTTCCGGAAGGAAGTGCCCATGGGGACGCTTGATACTGAAAACTGGTGTGAGTGAGGCAGGCAGGCAGGCCATGACAGAAAATCCAAAAGCAGAGAAATGAAAGGAAAGGGCCCGCCTGCAACCTGGATGTCAGGTGTCCTGGGGAGCCCTACCCTCAGGCTGCCATTTCCAGCTTGGGTTGCATTTAATTGGGCTCCTCCAAAGGCCAGTCTGTCATTAATAGAACAGCCTTCCAAGCTCTTATTGAGAACTTTTATTATTCCAGATACAGTGCTTTGGAGATTAACTAGGAAAAGTTTTACAAGACGGTGAAGGTAATGAATCATGAATTCTGTGAGGGTGAACCCAACACGCGGAAACCAAGTACAGCTGTCTCATATTTGCTCTGTGTGCATTTTGTTACCCGTAATTTTGTCATCAATTTTCATCTTTTGTTTAAACATATTTGTCTTTTGGACAAGATAGGTCATATTTCATAGGTTTGATGAATTTTCTCCTTGGTCCAGTTTTACAGAATTTGCACTTAATTAATTGCCCAACCTTTAATTCGACAGACTGTTTTTAATGGCCGTGTAGTTTCAAAAGCATATACACAGTGGAATTTCGAAAAAGTAATTGTTTTTGTGTCACTTCCAAAGAAAGTCGCAATTATTAAAATGTGTAAATAATTTGTCAAATGCGCAATGGGCAATAATTAGAAAGATATCAAATAAACCTTTAATGGATATTTTTAATTTGGTGTTCAGTAGGAATATTTAAATAATGCAACAAAATATGTCACTTCTCTCCTCGGGAAGATAGAAGCCAAGTCCCAGTGTGAAAATGTACCTTTCAGTTACACAGACTGGGTCATAATGGAGGTGACACTCCTAAAAGATTTCTAGCTCTTTGCGGAGCCATAAACCAGGACCTCCTCCTGGTAGACAGCACAGAATCCAAAAATCTGCCTATCAAAAGCATCATTGGAGCTACCAGGCTCTGCTGTGGCTGTAAAAGCAGGCAGGAGAGGAGGAGACAAAGGTCAGTCGTTGTCAATTTCTCATCAGTGTGGCAGTGTGCAAAGAACAGCCATGTTTCCCTAGCAACTTTGTGTGTGTGCAGATGCGTTCAGCACATTTTTCCCCTTGTTATTCTCAGACCGTCTCTTTGTACTGCGGGCTATCTCAAATGTGTTCTTTGAATTACATGGACCGTTGTATTAAGAGGATTAAGAGGCTGACATTTTTGGGAGGGGAGGCAGGCTGGGTTTGGGGTGGTAAAAACCAGAGTTCAATCTTGAGTCAGATTGCAAATAAAATGCAGGAGGGAAAAGGCTCAGTGAGAGAAAACACATTAGACCAAGAGAAAGCTGAACGCATCCAGTGTCTAGATATTGGACGCCAAGATACCAGGACATTCCTGAAATGGTGGTGCTTGGCCACCTCTTTTAAAGAGATGGTAGGCAGAGCTTCCCAGCAGATCACACCCTACTGTTATGTCCCCACTTTGGTTTTGTGATTGTTCTAGAACGCGGAGTTAAGTTTTTTAATTCTTATGTATTGATTTGAAAGAGAGAGAGTTTTGTTTTTTCGCTTATTCATACATTTATTTTTTTATTTATATATATATTTTTTTTTATTGATTTCAGAGAGGAAGGGAGAGAGGTAGAGAGATAGAAATATCAATGATGAGAGAGAATCATCGATTGGCTGCCTCCTGCACACCCCCCCACTGGGGCGATCGAGCCTGCAACCCAGACATGTGGCCTTGACCGGAATCGAACCTGGGACCCTTTAGTCTGCAGGCCGATGCTCTATCCACTGAGCCAAACCGGCTAGGGCTTACAGTGGGCTGTAGGTGAGCAGTGGGCTCTAGGTGAGCAGTGGGCTACAGGTGAGCAGTGGGCTGCAGGTGAGCAGTGGGCTATAGGTGAACAGTGGGCTATAGGTGAGCAGTGGGCTGTAGGTGAGCAGAGGGCTGTAGGTGAGCAGTAGACTGTAGGTGAGCAGTGGGCTGCAGGTGAGCAGTGGGCTGTAGGTGAGCAGTAGACTGTAGGTGAGCAGTAGACTGTAGGTGAGCAGTGGGCTGCAGGTGAGCAGTGGGCTATAGGTGAGCAGTGGGCTGTAGGTGAGCAGTGGGCTGTAGGTGAGCAGTAGACTGTAGGTGAGCAGTGGGCTGCAGGTGAGCAGTGGGCTATAGGTGAGCAGTGGGCTGTAGGTGAGCAGTAGACTGTAGGTGAGCAGTGGGCTGTAGGTGAGCAGTAGACTGTAGGTGAGCAGTGGGCTGTAGGTGAGCAGTAGACTGTAGGTGAGCAGTGGGCTGTAGGTGAGCAGTAGACTGTAGGTGAGCGGTGGGCTATAGGTGAGCAGTGGACCTACAGTCTACTGCTCACCTACAGCTGACTGCTCACCTATAGCCCACTGTTCACCTACAGTCCATTGCTTACCTATAGCCCACTGCTCACCTATAGCCCACTGCTCACCTACATCCAGTGGAATGTATTTCCTACATCACCTACATCCAGTGGAACGTAAGTGATGTAGGAAATACGATGACTTGTCCACTGTTCATCTACAGTCCACTATTCACCTACAGTCCATTGTTCACCTACAGTCCATTGTTCACCTAGGCCAGTGGTCGGCAAACTCATTCATCAACAGAGCCAAATATCAATAGTACAACGATTGAAATTTCTTTTGAGAGCCAAATTTTTTAAACTTAAACTTCTTCTAACTCCACTTCTTCAAAATAGACTTGTGCAGGTCGTGGTATTTTGTGGAAGAGCCACACTCAAGGGGCCAAAGAGCTGCATGTGGCTCACGAGCTGCAGTTTGCCAACCACTGACTTAGGTTACTCTGAGTGCACTAATTCTATCAGACAGCTGTTCTTATGCCTAATTATTAATTCCTGGATTTACACTGCAAAATAGCAGAAAACAAAGCAGTTGACTCACCTGACCCTGTTATCAAAATCATAGAAGATAAACATATGCTAGTAAGGAGAATCAAGCCAATTAATATTACAGATTCCCAGGTGTGGTGTGGAACACCTAATCCCAGTCACTAGAAGGTAGGAGTTTTAAATGTGCAGCACAGTTTTTCAAAGCAGGGGTGTTGTTTTATATTAGATATAGTGCCATGACCTCAGGTCACTTCTCCTTTCAATACTCATAGAGTCTCAATAATGGAAGGCTCTCCAATGACAAACTTGGGCTGAGGGGGCCTCTTTTATTTACATCCTATTGAACGACATTAACTTTATTTTTCACAGCTGCTAAAATATTTTGTCCAAGAGAAACAAAATTATCTTTGTGTAAGTTCTCTCAGGGAACACAAAGAGTCATAGAGACTCACTCTTTCATTCATCTTTTAGGGAAGAGGCCAAACAGTATTTCTGCTCTTCTCATAGTTTGCTGGCTAATGTCGAACATAGTGCCAGCGGTTTTGATGGCACATTTTTATTTATCTCTGAAGGTGTGATTGAGGACAAGTCATTCCATTCCCCTGCCTGTTAAATGGACTTGTGACCTCTGGCCCCTCCATCTCACACAGCTGTTGTTAGAATCAAATGAAATTATTTTTGGGAAAACAATGGAAACTATACAATTATAAAAGTGTTTGGATATTTCATCATAATAATCTCTGATTGTGATTTCATCACTTGAGGCTTTGGTCTGAATGAAACCCTGTTATCTTGTTCTCATTGACATGCTTGTTGCCTATAACCAAGTTCAAATTCAACTATAAACTCCCAAAAATACAGAATTGAGTTTGTCATTTTTTCTATGTGCACAAAGCAGGCTCCAAAGAGTGTTCATTAACAAATTATTGGGAGACTAGATATTGCCAAAGACCTTTCTCACTCACAAATACTGTGGTATCTTCATATAATGTTTGTAACCATCGAAAGAGGGCAACATCCCCAGACTGATGCTTTGAAATATGATTCCCACAAGTGGGAACCCAAGTCCCAGGGATGTTTTGGAAAATAGAGTCTTCTGATTAACAATTGCGGGGAAGCGGGGAGAGAGAGCCTTATTATACTCTTCTTACAAAGTCATGAAGTTCTGATAGTGTGCAAAAAAGTTAGAATTTCTGCTGAAAAATAAACATCTTTGGCCTTGGCTGGTGTAGCTCAGTTAGTTGGAGCATTGTCCTATATACCAAAAGGTTGCAGGTTCAATTCCCAGTCAGGGCACATATCTAGGAGGTTGCGAGTTCAGTCCCTAGTCTGGCATGTACAGGAGGCAAGCAATCAATGTTTCTCTGCCTTTCTCTTCTTTCTTTTCTCTCTAAAATCAATAAGAAACATATCCTCAGGTGAGGATTTAAGAAAAGGAAGAAAAGTAGACATGCATGTCCATTTGAAGGGAGGTGCTTTCTCTCCATTAGCAACTATTTGCATCCCTTACATGTCACTCTGGGAAATACTAGGAAGAGTGTTTTGCAAACTACAGGTCATAAAGTCAACTTAGTGGACTAGAGTGGGAGTCAGCAAACTATGGCCCATGGGCCAAACAGCCCACTGACTGTTTTTATGTGACCTGCAAGTTAAGAATGGTTTCTATATTTCTAAACAGTTGAAGAAATCAAAGAAAAAATTTATATTTTGTGACACAAGAAAATTACATGAAATTCACATTTCCAAGTCCATAAGGAAAGATTTTTTGGAACACGGCCATGCCCGCTTGTTTATGTCTGTCTACACTGCCTACACACTACAATGGCAGAGATGTGTAGTTTTGAGTTGTCCCTCAAAGCTGAAAATACGTACCATCTGGTTTTCTGCAGTAAAAGTCTGCTGGAGCAGCAATTATTTTTTAATGAAATAGAAGAGAATAGAAAATCCGAGAGTGTATCACATGTGCGAAGGACAACTAGTATTTCATGAAACATTTGCTTCAAAAAAATGTATGTATGTTTTGTGTGTGTGCACACCTTGTTCACAATGATTAAGAATTCCTTGCTGTGAATTGCTGTCCAAAATTTTTTTCAATTATTCTAGAAGCAAACTGGAACCTGCCTGTGTCTTATGCCTGCAACTCAAGGAGGCCTATGGTGCATTGCATCAGGTAGCTATATGATGCACAAAGAAGAGCAGAAAGAAATGAGACTGCTCAGTAAATTCAGGTACTCGACTATGTCCTCATAAAGCATCTCATCGAAGCTTCTTTTCTAATAAGAAAGAAATGAAATTCGTCAAAGAAGCAGTATCAGCGATCTACAGAATATGACCCCTTATACTTAGAAAGTTGGTTTATCAAAGACTCCTTACACTGAACTAATGTAACATTACTGTTCTTTTACCTCAAAGAGTTATTTTCATTTTAAAAATAACTTTTCATTCACTCAACCAACAGTCATAAAATCAGGAAAGATTTGGAGTAAGGGGATGTGGGTGTCCTAAGTCAAACTATCCCAGTAATCATTACAGTAGCTAAATAGTAATTATTATAATAAAGTAATAATATTATTCCACACCTATTGTCAGGGATCGTACTAATCCCATTCATTTTGCTCAGTCCTCAAAACTATTCTATTATGTGGATACAATTTTCACCCCCATTCTTCAGATAGAGTTACTGAGGCACAGAGAGGCTCATATCTTCCCTAAGGTCACCCAGGGAGTCAAAAAAAAACCTTTTGTCCATTTCATTATGTTTTCTTGCCACTCATATATCTTATCAATTCATGTCTGCTGGAAACAATGAAACGAATTGATGAAGCCATAGTATAGGTCTTACTATGGAAATTAGTCTGTGAAAATAATTCTACAACAACCAAAACACCACCCAATAACATGCACAGCCTGATACTGCTAGAAATGATGCAGCTGTATCGGTATTGAATTATCTCCAAATCTGAGTTACAGAGGCAGAGCTCAAATTATTCCTTTTGCCCAGTACCCAACCCAAGAGGCATATTTTTTAATAAACATTTTGTGCTACCTTGCTCCTCATGCCACCGGCTGCCACGTGAAAGCTACAGCCTTCCTAGCGTGATTCATCAGAAAAATCAAGGGGGAAAACAGTTGTGACCTGATATACTGAGCACTCTTAAATTACACAGCCACTTCCCAGGCAGTGCAGGGGAGACAGAGCCGCCGTGACTAAGGATGCCCGCCTGTCACGTCTGAGGACTGGGGAGTGGGCCGGTCTCTGAATTATGTCCCAGCACCTCAGCACATCCATCGAGACACAAGGTAGCCAGGCCAGCTCACCCGAGATGAAAGTCGGAACAATTCAGAGGAGGCTGTAATTCTTTATAAAACATACACTAAGTAGTTTTGTTGACACCTACATGACATTTCCAAGGTGCTTGGGAAACCAGACCATTTGTTACACAGGCTCCAGATCAATAGAGCGTGTGGAGGAAGATGAGCAATGCTCTAAAGAAAAATAATTTAATTGAACAAAGGTTGAAAAATTTCATAAGCCGCCACATCTCCAATCTTAGGTTTAAAATTCAAGATCGAGAAGAATAAAAAAATATCCCGGCAATATGGCACAGCATCAGGAGCCCATTTCTCTTCTGAGAGACATTGAAAGAAGAAAATATTTTGGTCCCATTAGACAAGCAAAAATATAATAAGGAAATAGTCGATTGCTTTTATCCCCCTCTTTTCTCTCTCTCTCTCTCTCTCTCTCTCTCTCTCTCTCTCTCTCTCTCTCTCTCTTCTCTTTCTTTTTTAGTGGCTGTTGTCAGCGTCACTGTGACAGGAGTCTGAAAAATTAACACATCACTAGGACTTACCATGTGAGATTTAACTTTTGATAAACAACAAAGTGGGTTACTGCTGTGCTAGCTATTTTTAATCCACCTTGTGTGTGTGCTTTTTTTATTGCTTTATACAGCATATCTGATTCCCTCTAAAGCACCAACTAAAAAATCTATCCAGCTGTCATTTGCTGCCCGGTAACATCTATCATCACACAGCCTGGCAGGTCTAGTCTATGAGGCAGAGGGGAGAGGAGACAGGAGGCAGAGTCAAGGACTGTCACATGGGATGGGGGAAAAACTTGTCACAATTATTTATGACTCTTGCTGGGGCACATAATAGGACACATAAGCCTGTTTCAGTTGCAAGCACCCTTGCACGGCTGTTCCCTTGTCGAAGTTGGACGCAGGCAGCTCTGCTTTACACATACAATTTCCTGAACAATGCCAAGCACTTGGGAAGTGACAGTGACAAATACTGGAGTTGGTGGCTGTGGTTCTGTGGGCTGTTAGGAGCATGGAGTGTCAGTAATCAGGAGGACTGCCTCTCTCCCCTGCTCCTTTCTTCCTGGTGAAAGGCTTCCTTTCTCCCCCTCACTTCTCACTGCTGGGGACACGCGTTTGGAGAATAGAAAGTGGTGTGTTCCAGCCCGTGTTTTATTATTCTAAGCCGCGGTTATCCTGCCTGAGGAGGAGTGGACTTCTATATTTATTTGTTCCTTCCCTTACCCCTCCCTTCACACACAGAACAAGAAACCACTTCCGAGATTCTATCTGTGAATGTCCACTGGTTTCCTGCCTGCTGAACATCCAGGTTTTTAAACAGTTGGTTTAGTAAAGGCCTGCTTCCAGAAGTATTCGCAGAAGCAAGTCCTGGATTAGATGGTAATTTTTCCAGCTCTGTAATCTAAACCCTACTACTACAAGCCCCTGGGCCTTAGTAAGCCTTCTAAGGATCTAACCTTTGGCCCTCTGAGTCTAGAGGGACTGAAAGGGAACGCTAGCAACATTCTCTCTACCCCACAGACCGTGGCAAACAGAACTCAGCTTGCAACATTTAAGCTAATTAAACCTAAAAGGGAGGTCGGGTCCAGTGAGTGATTCTTGCACACTTTATGAGTCAAGCATGGCCCCACATTAACCTGGGTGCCCACACAGAGCCCTTCGTCACCTTGGCATCACCTGCTCCCACCCTGCTGATGAAAAATGGCAAAGACCTTAATTAAAAATAATAGGAACATAATGTCCTGTACCTACCTGGGAAAGCCAAATCAGAAATTAATGTGAGGAAAAAGAAAACCTGTGAATAGAAGTACCTGGAAACATCAAAATTGCTCTAATTACCCGTTTAGAACTTGCTAAAACATTAGCCACCTTAATTTAGAAATAGCATTGGAGACCAAGATAGGAAAGAGAAAATGCTCATTTCACTGAATTGGTCCCAACCCATGCAATTCATAGTCCACAAGAACCAAAATTCCATGCTGCAACTATTGCCAAACACCATGTTATTTGTGCAGGTCTGCACACCACTGTCTTAAACATAAAAGGGAATCTATACTAATTTAAGGAATGAAGAAGCTGATTGGGGTCACCCAAGATTTGCCATCTGCCCAGGAATCAATCCTCTTGTGCTACCTTCAACCTCAGCTGTGCTGCCTTCGCTCCCTCCCTGTCTCCATCTTCTGGGGAACTGCAAAGTTGGATTCCAGGCTGCCAATGTGTTGGCCTATGTCTTGTTGGTCTACAAAGTGATTTTTTTATACAAGCCAAATTTGAATAACTTTAGGGGGAACTCTCCAGATCACTAAAGACCTCATCGTTTCCTCTCTTCACACATTTATGTTATGCACTTGGCCTCTGGAGACAATCCAATTTACAATACCTCTTTCCTTTCCCTTCAGATTATTTTTCCATAGTCCTTTCCTATATAGTATTAGGAGATCATCTTTACCTACCACACACACACATTTTTCATATTTCCATATAGGAGCAGGACACACACATTTACATACACACACACACACATTTTTCATATTTCCAAATAGGAGTAGGACCTCTCCCCATTTCAGGTAGGAGCACTATATAGCATGAGCACTCCCCTCCCTCCTTCTACTGCCTCCCATCAGATTAGTAAATTAGTGGTAGACCAGATATCTATGAGCCACACTCCTAGGTGTGGAGTTAGTTACTGCATTGAAATCTCTAACAGGCCTCCTGCTAGAAGGCCCACATATCCAACTCAACTGACAGTGCAATAGATATCATCAGGATGCAAACTTCACTCAAAAGCATACTACTCCATCCTCATGTTTTATGCAACATTTATTCTACAGATGTTCATTGAGCACCTATGGCCCAAGGGTGATGATAGAGGGCTGAACAAGAATGAGAATAAATTTTGCTTTCATAGAGTTTTTTTCATGATGACTCTTTAGTTACAGAAGTGAAATGTGCATAGCAGAGCAAATTAGAGTGAAAGAGCAAACACATTTAGCACAGGGACCTGACCCAGTTTGGGGGATAAGAGAGGTCTCTTTTGGGAAATGACAGTAAAGCTAGATCTTTGAGGATAAGTAGGAGCTGTTCAGGTTGGTGACTCCAGTGAGTCCCTTAGTATCTCTGCTGGGAAAATTAAATGATCTCGTGTAGGTAAGAAAGCACCATCTAAACTACAAAAGAGTTAGTTGGTGATGTTGCCTAAAGGAGAAAGGTGACAATATATCTAAATGTCACTAGAGGTCCAGATCAAAGGTGTGGAGTCGGCCAGGTCAAGCCCTGACACTGCTACTCTCTCTCAAGAGAGCTTAGCTATTACTTAACCTACCTCAGTCTCAGTTTCTTTGCCATTAAAATTGAGATAATAGTGCCTGATAACTCAGACAGGGTTACACATGTAAACCCTCTCAGATCTGTCCCTGGCGTGTGTGTAAAAGTACTCACTAAATGTACATTTGATGTTCATTGTTATGTGTCTGGCATCCAGGAAAATGAAAAGTGGGAGGTGAAAATGTAATTAAGGATCATCAACAGAATTCCATTGTAAAATAGATAATTAAGCCTTATATTTGCTCCATAAGCATTTGTACAGCCAGGACCTCATTCAGTCATGCAATAATCCCTGTGAGCAAGAAAAGCCAGTGCCTCTATCTTCATCACAAATGAGAAACCCTGGGAAAAAGCAGCCTATTTGAGCTCTTCCCAATGCCTGAGTCAGATCTGCAATGTGGGTGTTCCGGTTCTTAACGCACTGCTTCCAAACAGGACACAGCCAGTTCCAAGGTGGCACTGACTCCTGGGCAAATGCTCATTGGTTGACTTTTTCTAAAGTCAGGCTCAGCAAACTATGGCCTAGGGGCCCCCTGCCTTTGGTTGTAATGTTTTATTAGAACACAACCATGTCCATTGATTTATTTATTATCTGTGGCTGTTTGTGCTTGCCATGGCAGAGTTGAGTAGTCATAGCAGAGACCATATGGGCAGCAGAGCCCAAAGTATTTATTATCTGGGCCTTTGCAGAAAAAGCTTCCCATCCTGATCTGTACCATGTGTGAGAGGACAACTCCAGAGCATGGACTGCCAAACTCAGTGTGGAGTGGGTGGTAACTAATTCAGTGTGGAGTGGGTGGTAAATAACTCAGTGTGGAGTGGGTGATAACTAACAGTTTACCTAAACAGACTAGTTACCAAAGACAAAGTTTTCTGATAGTTGTACATACCTCTACTACTTAAAAGGCCTTATAACTATTTCTGTGGAATTAAAAAATATTCTTAAGTTATGGTTACCTTTGTTACAGACTTACTCTATAAAAATATATATTGAATAATTTACAGTGAAAATATGCAAAACCTGGAATTTGCTTTAATATACACCAAGGAAAAAAGTATAGAGGGATAGGAATCAATGAGACAAAATGTCAATAATCATTGTTGACCCTGGGTGATGTCGTACTTTTCTCCTTATTTCAGTATGTTTGATAATTTCCATTATAAAAAGTTATATTTAAAAGAAAATTTCAAAAGGCTGAATGAAATCTTTTTTTAATCTCATCTGACTACAACAATGCCTATTTTTATTGTTGCATAATAATGTTTATTAACTGCAGATATGGCCCAAATAACCAATCACGTGGTTTGCTTTCTCTGGAAAGGGAGACCTATTGCACCGCTCCACAAAGAGACCATTGTTCACTTGGCCTGCGATGTCCTCTCCTCCAACCCTCCAGCTGCTATTGGCTCTTACCTTTGTACATTTTTAACATGATATTAAATATTTAAAGAGTCATTTAGGGAACTAAAGTTCACTGTAGTTTGACATTTTATAACCACAAAATAATGTTGCTCTAACTGATCTTTCTCATCAATAGAGACAAAAGTACTTTGGTATATATGGTTAAGATGTAATCCTGCCCAAATCAAGCATTTCAGGTGAGAGTGCCTTGGGCATAGGAGGCCATCAAGAAGAATGAAAACAAAGATGAAGTTGCAGGTTTCTATATCTTAAGTATTAGAGTCTGTTTATTTATATTATACTAGAGGCCTGGTGCATGAAATTCGTGCACGGGGGAAGGGGTTCCCTCAGCCCAGCTTGCACCTTCTCCAATCCAGGACCCCTTGGGGAATGTCCCTGGGATCGAGCCTAAACTGGCAGTCAGACATCCCTCTCACAATCCTGGACCACTGGCTCCTAATCACTCACCTGCCTGACTACCTGGTCACCCACAACTGCCCCCCTCTGCCGGCCTGGTCACCCTTAACTGTTCCCCCTGCCATCCTGGTCACCTCCAACTGCCCCCCACCCCCCGCTGGCCTGGTCACCCCTCACTGCCCCCCCTGCCAGCCTAATCGCCCCCAACTGTGCCCCCTGCCGGCCTGGTCACCCCTCGCAGCCTGATGTTCAGTTGTTTGGTCATCCCTCACTAACCCCCCTGCTGGCCTGGCGCCCCAGCAGCCTGCTTGTTCAGTTGTTTGGTTGTCCCTCACTAACCCCCCTCACTAACCCCCCTGCTGGCCTGGTCATAGGCAGTCATCTTGTGAGGGCATGATGGTCAATTTGCATATTACCTCTCTATTAAACAGGATTAATTTTATTGATTAAAGAAAGGAATATTGTCTTATGCTTGAAATTTTCCCCTTCTTTGTCAGTGTGGAAAATCCTGCAATAATAATTATTTGTCTAAGAAAACTGATTATAGTTAAAACCTTGAAATCATCATTATTCATTATCATCATCTTCATCCTCATCACATTCTTCATTATTATTTTCATCATTATTATTATCTCTACAATCATTATTATCATCTTCAGCATCACCTCTTTATCATTTATACAAAGTTAGCAACTTGCCAATTGTACATAATTTCTTTTATTTCTCCCAACTTCATGAGATTGATAAAATAGAGTTGCACCATATGTAAATTTAACCATGTGAACTGGGCAAAAAAAAAAAAGAGCAAGATATAAAAATAGCAATCTAATGACATATCTAATATACTATAAAATTATGTTTTTCATATGTGCTCTCTATTTTATAGAGTGTACATTATTATATGCATTATTATACATTTATAAACACCTATACGACATAACTGTATACATAAAACTACAAGTAATCTATTTTATGGGTGATGTAAGGGTTCTCCAGTGACAACATTAGCCACATCCAATTTATACTTTAAGAGTTCATTTAAAATCTAAATTCTGAGTAAGCAGTGACTTTACTGTTTTATTACACCTGTTGTATAGATAAGGAAGGTGGGGTTTAATGAGCCAAATGTCTGTGTGAATATTTAGATGCCATAACGGACACATTATGAGGAGGTCCTAAACCTGTTTGAGAACAAATCCATGCTGTCACCCACTATACTGCCCTGTCTTCTGAAATAAGTTCATGCTGATCAAGTACAGAGAGAGACACACACAAAGAAAGAAATGGACAAGGAGAAAAATGGAACTTTAATAGCTTACTTTTTGCTTGTTTTCACCTGGCAAACAATAGGGTAGGGGTGAGGGCTAGGAGCAGAATTTACCAAACTGAACTAGGAATTGTGGCAATTCAAGGGTGATGCAACTCAATTGTCTTCCACACTGTGTTGTGCAATAAAGCAGTTCTTCTAAAGAAGAGTTCTTTTTTTTTTTATTCTTACCTGAGGCTATGTCTTGATTTTAGAGAAAGAGTAAGGGAGTGAGGGGGAGAGAGAGAAACATTGATGTGAGAGATAAACATCATCAGTTGTCTCCCACACACACCTCAACCCCAGGGATCAAACCCGCAACCTAAGTATGTACCCTGACCAGGAATCAAACCTACCAAAAGGTGTACGAAATGACACTCCAACCAACTGAGCCATCCGGCCAGGGCTCTAAAAAGGAATTCTGAACCTCTAATCAGTGGCAAACCACAATTAATTGAAACAATAGTTGAGCAGCTCTCCTAAACCATCTTCAACTTCTGCCTAGAAGCCATCTCCCTTACTTTGCCAATGTCTAGGTTGCCACCTACTTGTCTTGCTGTGGTGGCAGAACAGAACACCATCATGTGAACTCGGTAAAAAATGGATACGGTAAAACGTAATCAACATAATAGGGTCGTCTGCCTAGAATTGTAACATTCTTTTAAGAGAGATTACAGGCCCATGCAGCACTGGTGTCGAATGTAGAGCTTGGCTGAGGTCTGTGCTCTGCTGTTCTCATAAACCTGGGGGAAGCATTTACTGATGTTATTTCCAGACCTGGGCAAATAGGAAAGTTGCCTACAGACAGACCCTCCACTGCATCAATGGAAGGGACACTTTGGAAGGGAACAAGTTGTAGGCTTGGCAGTAAATAAGCTGAGATCCTCAAACAGAGCTCGAATCATGTCTTCCCAGTCTTGTCCGTGCTTTGGTGTTTTAATAACACTTCAAGTTCACTCCTTCTCAAAGTTCCAATGAAACCCCCACATCCATGATATCCTCTTTGAAATAGTGTACCAAATATGGGATACATGTGAATTATTCACTCTCTTTTGGTGCCAATATCAATACCATTTTTATTTGAAAAAAGAAAAAACAGAGCTCAAATAAAATGAAAAGAAGTCATGAAGGGAGGGCCATAAAATTTGTCATTAAGGAAAGGACAGACAAGGCTCCAAGGTTCCAAAGGACATAAAACACACTTTCATTTATTTGTTGAGCATATATTTCCTTAGTGTCTACTATCTAGAGAAGAACTATGTCAGTGACCCTGGATACACACTGAAATGGCTTCTGGAATGGTTTTAACTTCCTGAAATACATCTATAGGTGCTCAGAACAAAACAGAGTGTGAGAACGAGGGGCAATTTAAATACTCTGAAATATTCCATGAACAGTCTACCCAAGGAACATATGCCCAGAAGTGTGAGATGGAAGATATAAATTTGCTGTATACTTGGGGGGAAAGGGTCTCTATTTTACTTTTGGCATCACCAATCCTGCATTTCATTGAATGAAAAACGTATCTGTGGCTCAGATAATGAAAGCACAATTGGTTTCCATGGCAGAGGTAAAAACGACTGTGCTGGACTTAGTGAGGGTTGATAAAGGACTGAAATCTATGGGAGATTTGAGGAATTCTCAGGTGTCACTGGAAGCAATTTAAGTTTTATGATAACCAATTTTCACCTTACAGATTAACTTTACTAGAAGTAACATATACCTAAGAGGTGATTTTACTGTTTAGTGACAAATTCTCTGCCTCTTAAAATTCAAAGCTAAAAGGGTGAAACAACAATACAAAAGTAAACAGGTAAATCTATTACAGTTTCTGAGGATTATGATAGGGGTACCATGCATATAATTCCTAACTCTGTCATTAAAAGGATGGAGAAGCAAAGATGCCAAGATTAGTGACCAATCTTGGTTTCTAACTGCCCTTCTCCAATAAAGAAGCCCGGAACACTTCGAGAAAAGGCTGCTCCCAGAGCTGGGGCACCTCCTGATACCAAAATAATGATGGGGACATGTCAAAAGGACACTAGAGCATCAGAATAAATAATAATATTAACACATTAAAATCTGCTTAATAAAATAGGAAACTGTGAGTCCATACTGATAAAAAATAAATGCGTAAGTTGACATTTGGATGAAGAATGGAATTGTAGTAAGCAGAATAATGGCCCCAAAGATATATGTGTCCTAATCCCTAAACCCATGAATATACTACTTAGCAAAGAGAAACTTTTAAGATGCAGATGGAATTAAGATTACTAAGCAACTGACCTTAAAATAGAAATATTATCCTGGATTACCCGATAGGGCCCCATGTAATCACAGGGTTCCTTAAAAGTGGAAGAGGGAGGCAGAATAGTCAGAGTGATGTGTCAGAGTGATACAGGGTAACATAGAATTGATCTGTCATTGTTGACTTTGAAAATGGAGGAGGCCACGAGCCAAGGGATGTGAGCAGCCTCTAGAAACTACAAAGGGCCAGAAAAACGGATTCTTCCCTGGAGCTCCCAGACAAAAACACTGGTCTGTGTCATCTTGATTTTAGCCCAGCAAGACCCATTTACAGTCTGAACTAAAGTACTGGAAGGTAATAAGTTCATGTTGTTTTAAGCCACTGAATTTGAGATAATTTGTTATAGCAGGAATAGGAAACTAATATAGAATATTTGTATGGTTTCAAAGAACCCTCCTATGAGATACTTGTTAATTACAAAAGGAAAAATAGTGACATTATGGTGAAGAAACTTGGCAGACACTACTCTCACTGAGTAATCAAAGTCAACATCACCAATGATAAGACAACACTCCAACCGAGCCACATGGCCAGGGTTAAGACAAAGTGACAATGATAAGACAAAGTGAGATCACTTACCACCTGAAATGATGCACTAAGAAAGGTGACAGCATCACTTCTGGGAAATCTTCCCCAATAATGCACCACACCAGTTTAATCAAGAGAAATCTTCAGACAAACCCTAATTTAGGAGCATTCTACAAAACAGCTGTCTAGTACTCTTCAAAGAGTTAAGATCATGAAAGGCAAAGAAACACGGAAAAATTGACCCAGATTAGAGGAGTTTAAGGAGACAGGACAATTCCATGTAATGTGAGATTTTGAACCAAAAAAGGGGCATTCATGGGACAGTTTGGAATTTCAAATGGGATCTGTATGTTAATACTAAATCAATTTTAATTTTGGTTTTGATCATTATACTATGTTCATGTAAGATGTTAATATTTGGAGAATCTAGGTTAAAATATACTCTGGGAAATCTGTGTGCTATTTTTGCAATATTTTAAGTCAAATTATTTCTAAATAAATAACTTTTTTTTTAATGTGAAAATGATCTCATGCTAAGAAGACCTGGGAGTTCAAACTCTCTTTTGAAAATCCCCTTCTTTTCTTTCTTTACAGAAGTCGCTTCATTGGACGTCCCCCTGTCCACGTATCTTTGAGCCTTGGTGACCTCTTTCAACAAGTATCTAGGACTCAGCAAAGGCTTCACAAATATTAAGGTAAAAAAGCAAATATTTATAACATTAGCACTGTAGTCCTGGTTCTAGAGGGGTTTTCACTAAAGAACAAATAAATGAATGATACTCAACAAAACAATATTCTGCTATCCCTTCCCTCTTTGGGCCATCCTTCATATAAAGTAGGAACTGTCAAATTTCATCTTGTTTAACAACTTATTGATTTTTCCCAGGGCCAGGAAGGCCTGGCATTACCTCTTCATCTCCCTGCTACCAATGTCCTCACATCCTAAGTCTCAATGTACTAACCTTCAATGGGCCAGGTTACTCTTGCCTCAGTATCTTTGCACATACATTTCTTGTACCTAGAATGTTACTTCCTTTCTTGTTGACCTAAGTAAATAAATTGCTTAAGGATAGGCCTCTCATAAATGACAAAGTTGGGATTCCAATACCTTATTAATAAGTTATGGTATTTCCAAAGAATGGAATATTATTTAGCATTTAAAAAATAATGAGATCTTCCAAAAAAATTATATATGTGCATATATATATATACACAATTAAAACCTACTTCTATTTTAACATATTAATTATATACTTACCTATTATAGTCCCCAAAAAGAAAACATTCTGAAAAACTGTATTCAGTAATATTAGCAATTGTTAATTTCAGGTAATTTTTAAAATTTTAACTTAAGAAATAGTCCAGTGATGATTTTTTTTCTGGAAGTTAAGTTTATTTATTTTTTAAAAAAATAAATCTTTATTGTTCAGATTATTACAGGTGTTCCTCTTTTTTCCCCCCCATAGCTCCCCTCCACCTGATTCCCCACCCCACCCCATGCCCATACCCCCAACCACTGTCTTCATCCATAGGTGTAAGATTTTTGTCCAATCTCTTCCCGCACCCCTCACATCCTCTTCCCCCTGAGAATTGTCAGTCCACTCCCTTTCTATGTCCCTGATTCTATTGTATTCATCAGTCCATTCTGTTCATCAGATTTTTGATTCACTTGATTTTTAGATTCACTTGTTGGTAGATATGTATTTGTTGTCATTTTATTGTTCATAATTTTTATCTTTACCTTTTTCTTCTTCCTCTTCTTAAAGAATACCTTTCAGCATTTCATATAATTCTGGTTTGGTGGTGATGAATTCCTTTAGCTTTTTCTTGTCTGTGAAGCTTTTTATCTGACCTTCAATTCTGAATGATAGCTTTGCTGGGTAGAGTAATCTTGGTTGTAGGTTCTTGCTATTCATCACTTTGAATATTTCTTGCCACTCCCTTCTGGCCTGCATAGTTTCTGTTGAGAAATCAGCTGACAGTTGTATGGGTACTCCCTTGCAGGTAACTAACTGTTTTTCTCTTGCTGCTTTCAAGATTCTCTCTTTGTCTTTTGCTCTTGGCATTTTAATTATGATGTGTCTTAGTGTGGTCCTCTTCGGATTCCTCTTGTTTGGGGTTCTGTGCGCTTCTTGGACTTGTAAGTCTATTTCTTTCACCAGGCAGGGAAAGTTTTCTGTCATTATTTCTTCTAATAGGTTTTCAATATTTTGCTCTCTCTCTTCTTCTGGCACCCCAATACTTTGGATGTTGGTACGCTTAAAGTTGTCCCAGAGGCTCCTTACACTATCTTCATATTTTGGGATTCTTTTTTCTTTTTGCTTTTCTGGTTGGGTGTTTTTTGTTCTCATATTTCAGATCTTTGGTTTGATTCTTGGAATCCTTTGATCTAAAGTTGAATTTCTGTATATTCTTTATTTTAGACAGTGTATGCTTAACTTCTGACTGGTCCTTTTCCATTTATTTGGCATTCTCATTAAGGTCCTTAAAGGTCTCACTAAGCTCTTCGGAGGTCTCATCAAGTTTCTCGGCAGTTTTTAGAAGATTCTTGAGTAACCTTATAAATGTGGTTTTGAACTCTGTGTCCAGTAGTTTGCTTTCCTCCATCTCTTTCATTCATGACATGTTTCTTTGTCTCTGCATTTTGCTGCATCCCTGTGTTGATGGAGTGATTTTCTGTGGTAGGTGACCAGTGGTTCAGCCTATCACCTGAGGTGGATACTCTTGGTGCACCCCTTTGTGGGCTGAGTGTAAAGTCTTGGTGTAGTTAAGCCTTGATTTCTGTTGGTACACTGGGAGGAATTGACCTCCAGGCCAATCGGCTGTGAGGACCCGCTGTGTCTATAATGGAAGAACTGCTGTGCTGGAGACACATTTATGGAGCAGGACTTGTTTCAGTGGGACTTTGGTGCTCACTGAATCTGCCTATTGAATGTGTCACTTATGGATGTGAGTAGTTGAAATCTGGTGTCATCTCACATTGACCACTAGATTCACTAGCTTCTGGATCTCCAATGGGGTGCAGGTCAGCTACTGTTTGAGGCCATCCAGCAGGAGCTACAGCGAGAACTACAGTTTTCTCCTCCTTGCTTGGGGTTTGGAGGTTTTGGAGCTATCTGACCAGAGCCTCAGTTTGTTAGGTTAAGCTGCTATAGGGCAGGCCATTTATATGCAAAAGCCACTGTGTGGAGCTTGGGTTGGTTTGTAGATTGTGCAGGGCAGGGTCTCAGGGAGTCATTAGGCTAGGGCGTGGCAAACAGCGATGGCTGCCAGTCAGTCATCTCTGTGTCTCCACGTTTCCAAGTCCCCACGTCCCACGCCCCAGCACAGTAAACAATGATTGCTGCGCACACCTCTGCAAGAAAGCGACCCTCATTTTCCAACCCGATGGCAGACAGTCCAGCTTCTCCCCATAGGAGTTTGGGTCCCCAGCATCTCCCCAGAAACTGGAGTTCAGAGTAATCGGGAGCTTGTCTCCCTTCGGGTTGAAAAAAGCAGCGCACCCAGTTGCCCGCTACCAGTCCGATTCACGCGCCTCCGTACCTCAGCTTGTCAGCACTTGTGCACATCTCAATGCTCTTTTCTCTTTCCTTCTAGTTGTAGAACTTCCACTCAGCCAGCTTTCCCTTGGTTCTGGGTGATAGACATTTTGTCTTTTAGTTGTACTTTTGAAATTGTTGTGCGAGGCAGCAGTTTAGGTGTTTACCTAGGCCGCCATCTTGGTTCCTCCTCCTCTAGCGATGATTTTAAACTGTGTCTAAAATGTCTTATACATTTTAAATTTATCTTGCCATGGAGCTGGGCTGGTCATGGGCAGAACCAGCATGACTTAGCCACAGACTCCACCTCATGTTTCCTGAGCCATTGCTGGTGCTGAGGCTTCTGTCTTGCAGTGGCCTCTCACCTTCTAAGTTTCCACATTAATGAGGCATCAGTTCCATCAATGGGTCCGACCAAGGGGAGGACCCAGAACTGCAGGAACACATTAGAGAAACTCAATAAGGCGTGAAATAGATGGAACTGGTTGGGAAGTGTGTCAGACTCATGTGGCTCTGGGATCCTGGAGCCACCATTAATGCTGGCCACTGTCCTCCTATCACCAGCTCCTCCTCACCAAGCCTGGCAGCTGTTTCCTCTGCCAGAATCTCTCTACCTTGGCATATCTGTATAATATCTATATCTGCCTGGCTGGCTCTTTCTCATTCTTCACTTTTCAGGTGAAATATCACCCTTCAAAAGATACTCTCCACAACAAATTACATTCATTTCTCTAGTTGAATTAAGAATAGTGGTTCAGTAGCCTTCTGTTAGTACGTGCATTCAACATTAACCCAAATGAAAGTTTAATCTCCAAAAATATAACTACTCCACATGTTCTAAGTATGATTCTTGGACTTGATGCTAGATATCGGTCAATGCTTGCCTGCCTTCAAAGTAGGTGTATCAGTACATAATATAACTAACCAAATATAAGACTTGATTTTTTCCAAAACTATACCTTGCAGGAGAGGGGTACAGGGAAGAGTCTCTCATATTATGGGGTACACCTTCAGTGGCTTATATTACTTGCCTTTCGAAATAAAGTAACTATTCAAATTAGTGAGCACCTTCTGCCCAGACACTTTCTATCTGATCATTGTGTTTCATTTCCTTCATAGCATTTATCACTGTCCAAAATTATCTTGTTTGATATTGGGGATTTTTTGAAATTAGTTATTCAGTAAATATGTGTTGGAAGGAAAGAAGAGAGAGAAGAAAAGGGGGAAATGGAAGGGAAGGAATTAAGGGAGGAAGGAAGGAAGGAGGAAGGAAGGAAGGAAGGAGGGAAGGAAAGAAGAAAGGAGGGAGGGTGAGAGGGAAGGAAGAATGGAGGGAGGAGGGAGGATTTATAAACTGTGTGCAGATGCTAGTTATTAGCTAATTAAATTTAACAGACTGCCAGGTAAAAGAGAAGCTTCAGTATACATCGCATTTCTCCTTTTATGGAGGAGCATGAAATCTTTTCTTTTGCTCTTAAGTGTGAACAATTTGCATCTATATATATATATATATATATATATATATATATATATATATATCTTCCACCTGGTAATCTTTAACAATTGCTCCGAAAGTTTTACAACTTTTTTTGGCCATAGATTCCTGTCTTCACACAAAACATTGCAGAAGTCCAATAAATAAAGCATGATCTGCAGCTGTTCTGGTTGAAGCCTGGGGTGAGGGCTGGTGAGTCGGCAGGGCCTGGACATCCGGCCACTTAGCAACCCCCATCATTGGAACCCCAACACCCTCAGTTGCCACTTGCATTCAGAGAACATTTTGGAAACAATGAAGTATTGAAGTGTGGAACTTTACTTTCAAAATACAAAAGATCTTTCATTAAAAGTGCTGCATCAGCAGTTTCACATGAAGCTGCCATTTTATTCCAAATGGTTATGATTTGATTATGAGCCCACTCAATCGGGTGGCAATGTTATGCTTTTTTATAATTAGAAAACAGACGGTCTGAACACCCACGATATTCATCTCAGCCATCGCCTTTGTGCAATCTCTCTAGGCAGCAACCAGATACTACTAAATACTGACTTTTCAAAACTTTTATGCAAATTGCATGTATAATAACACAAGATATACTTTAGCATTAGTTGTTCTTCAATTTGTGGAAATGCTGATTTAAAACATAATTTAACAAATTATTCAGTCAAGCATAATAAGGACAAAATTCTTCCTCCCATAAAATTTTCTGAGACAGTTGGACAAAGAAAGCAATAGTTCAGTGAAATACGCTGAAAAGTCAATCTCACATTCCTTTCCTTAATTCCCCAAATATACTCTTATGAAGTATACACGCCCAAGCACAGATTCCGTCCATTAAGAAGCATCTCTCTGATGCAATCTTTAACAAACTTTTTGGAGCTACAGTTATGACCTCAAAACCCACAGCATGAATTTTTTAATGCCAATCTGATGCTATTAAAAAGGGATGGATTGACAGCCCTGGAGCCTGGAGTCTTCTCTTTAACCACAACCCGGCTGCAACACAGACAGGCAGAAAGAATGTCCCTGTCCCCTCCCCCACTACTGCTCTTCGAACTTCCAGAGGGGAAAAGGTGGGAGGCTCATGCTTGTCTTTATCCCGCGGCCATTTCCCAGGTGGCTTCGCAGGGATGTAAGTTCTTACCCACTGAGGCAGAGACCATGGTTCTCACACTGGGAGAAAAGAACTGATCAGAGACCTGCACATTTCAGCAGCCTCTCGTCAAACTCAAAGAAGCCAGAGCGGAGGAGGACACATCAGTGGCATCACTTCCTGAAGAAGCTGGAAGTATGGAGCGTTGGGCCTCCAGCAGAAGCATCACTTCATCACCCCAACGACTTTAGCTGACTCTGTCGTGTGAGTCAAATCTCAAACTCAACACCAGGTCAGAGTTGAAACCTCTACACAAGGATTTCTTGATCTCCACACTATTGACATTTGGGGCCGGATAACTCCTTAGGGGTCAGGGCCTGTTTGTGTACTGTGGGATGTTTACCAGCATCCCTGGCCTCTACCCATTACATCCAGTAGCACCTGCCCAGTTGTGACAACCCAAAGTGTCTCCAGACATTGTCACGTGTCCCCCATCGGCTGAAGTCACCCCCGTTGAACCTCTGCTCTGTGCACCCTGGTACCTTCTCTTCTTTAAAGGCAAAGATAGTCACAGTTATGCAAATGTCTGACTTCTTTTCATGTCCTTTTCTTCTTTTAGCCCTGGGAGGCATAGTCCCAAACATCTCATTTGACAGGTGATATTATCCACGGATCGGGGCTGGGCAGACCCTGACGAGGAGCCCTGGTCTGGGTGCTGTCTCCTGCCCTTTGTTGGAGCATCTTCCTGTTTTACAATTGGTTGAATTATGCGCAAGCTCCCAGGCAGGGCGGCCGGGAAAGATCTGATGAAAACCACATTGTTTGGTTCACGAAATGTGATTTACACCCCCTAGATACTGGATTTTAATTTGTTATATGTGTCTATTCAACTCTGCCTTCCTCTTCCCCTTTCTTAGGATGAAAAGCAGATTATTTAGTGCACAATCTGAAAATCGGTCGGTTATTAAATTTTCCTTTTCGTTTAGTTTTGAAGCTTTTATGCCCCTGAAACTTATTTACATGCTGCATATATTAAATAAAGTGTGATCAATAGTACTCACAGGTTTCAAACATGCTGAGGTGCTCGCCCCATTCTCCACACAGAGCCCACTGACTCCTTAAAAGGGGGAGACATGGCATCAGTGGGACTCAAGACCACACTTCAACCAAAGCAGCAACTTACACCAACACTAGGGAAGTACATGCAATGCAGTCAATAGAGCTGGCTCCATATGTTCTACCCCAGCCATTGCCATATCAACACCTAATACAATAAAATACAGTCCCACAGAAATACTAATAAGAAAGATACAAGTACTTGTATGTTATTGCATATATGATATATTATACACTTTATGTTTTATTCAGCTGCATGCTTAGGAAGCAACAAAAAAAGACAGGAAAAACTACAATATTACACTTTTAGTTATATTTTTCCTTGTCAAAGGTAAGTCAGCCTTTAACATTCTTAAAAATCAGATGCATTCATTTGCATAGTCATTAACAAGATGCATGATTGCTTTAATAAATATGGCTTCCATATATTCAGTACCTCCTACGCCCAAAGGCATGTGACATGTTTCTTTTCTTAACTTAATGCTCCCAGTGGCTTGGAGTGGTGGGTAGATTCAATCCCATTCTGCAGATGGGAAGAAAGGTTCGGGGAGGTTAGGCCACTTTCTAAAGCCACGTGGTTCGGTTGGCTCTGCCTCTTCCTTCCCCTCCTCTTTGGTCGACTCTCTAAGGCCTCAAGCTGCTTGAAATGAAATCAGTGTCGTAAGGAGCACCCAAATAAACTTCAGCTTAGAAGTTGGGTAAAATTCTATTTACTAGTAGACAGAGGCTTTAGAACTTTTTAATTTTTAGAAAAGTCTGATTCTCAGATTCATGGAAATTAATCGCTACATATACTATTTTGATTTGCAGAAGAGCAGAGTACAAAACATCCCTGGTAATTAATCTTCTCCCTCTTCTGCATTCTGGTCTCTCCTCTTTCCATGGCCCTTGCTGTCCCCGATCCAAGTCCACAACCCTCACCACTCCACGCTCATCTCTCCCCATCCTCACCTCAGGCTCTGGGCTCCAGCCTCACTGAGTTTCTGTGGTTCCCAGAGCATCCTGGGCCTCTTGTAGCTCATATCATGGTCACCCATTGTTTACCCTTGTAGGTGCTGGAAGAACAGAGGTAGTAAGACTAGGCACAGCCCTCGTGTAGCTTCCAGTCTAATTTATCTAGTATGTTGGGTTGTGATAAAGGCTTTGGTAGAAAAACAAAGCTGGAAGCTGGGTGCTGGATCAGTGAGTGCTGGAAGGGAGAAAGTTCTTGTAAGTTTCAAAAGAGAGGCCAGGGAAGGACACCAAGACATGGTAGCATTTTAACAAAACCCAGAAGGAGGTGAGGAAGTGCCATGGGAAACAGTAGCAAGAGGTCCCATGTGATTAGTATGGAGTGAGCAAAGCAAAAAGTAGTTGGTGATATGGTAAGGGTCGGGGGAGAAGGGTGTCAGGTAGGGGCTGGATGCCTTTATGCGGGCTCTGACATTGACTCTGAGTGGCACAAATGATCTGTCAATGGCTCTCTCTGTGTCTTTGATAACTGGAAACTATGTCCTAACATAGTCTCTTAGCTATTGTACGTACACGCTCGATGCTTTTTATGCAGAAATTGAAAACTCTGTCTAAGGGGCCAGAAGCTACTGGAAATATGAAGGGAGACTGGATATGGATGCCTAGTCTCATTGAGGCTCCACTAGGCACCGCCGTCTAGACCCAACTATCACAGGTCTGTGGGCAAGTGGGGCTGGGTAGCCTCTGCTGTCACTCAACGTGTTTCATGAATGAGTCAAGATGAAACACTGCAGCGTAGCATTTTGGGGAAATGTTGTATAGCAGCAGTGTTCTAGAACTTCAGTATCCACGCTCAGGTAGCCTCCTGCTGTGGGCTGAATGTTCGTGTCCCCTTGAAATTCTTAGGTTGAAATCTAAGCCCTCAGGTGACAGTACATGAAAGTGGGACGTGATCAGGTCATGAGGATGGAGCCCTCCCGATGGGATTAATGCCCTTGGGAGAGCTACTTCTGTCACGTGAGGACACAAGGAGAGACAGTCACCTGCAATGCAGGAAGGGGGCTCGCTCCTGAACCAAATTGGCAGCACCTGTATCTTGGACTTCAGCCTCCAAACTGTAGTAGCTTCCTGTTGTTTACAAGCTGCCCTGTCTATGGCATTCTGTTACGGCTGCTTCAGCAAACACACCTTCCATCTCACTGATGGATCAAAAGTTTAAGCGTATCTCTCTAATGTACTATCAAACCAGTCCTGTTTTTGAAAAATGATGCTTCTTACATTCTGTTTCCTGAGATTACCGCATTCTCCTCAGGTTAACGAGATGCTTCTTGCCTCTGTAACTCCTTCCATGCTTCTTTGGCAAGAGCTGTTAATTTAATGGATTAGGACTAACCCTATGTATTAAATTTCCTTAATTGTCACCAGGAAGGATTGCTATCTTTAAATGCAGATGTAAACAAAAAAATAAAAGGGACTTAGTTTAAAAATGAGTCCAAGTTAAGCATGAGTGTGGGCAGGATTTTCTGATGGCTTTAACTGGGGAAATGCTGAATATGCAGTGACTTTTTTTTTTTACATTAATAATAATAGGAAACGGTAGATAGTGGCACCTCAGCACAATTCTAATTTAATGAGAAACAATAAAATAGTTTTCCAAAGGGGCCTATTTAGGCCCAAGAAAGGGGGATATTAAAGTTCCAAGATTTATTCTGCTTTCGTTAAGGTATGCTGATACACATTTTCTGAGGCTATATTCTACTCACTGATTAGATCTCTCTCTTTATAATTTTCTTACTTGTGAGGGAATTAGATTGGTATTTTCCAAGCCAAATAACTTTTAGACAAAGTGTTTAAACTGAATCAATTCATTTCCAGCACAAGTAAAGGTTGATCAAAATCCTATATCACTTGGGTGGCCCTCTGAGGCATATTTTTAATATATTTAGATATTATTAACTGCAAAACCATGGGAATCAACTATTAAGAAATGGTTTTTTAGAGAAGAATTGAATATACAGCAAACTTCTGGCAAAGTACTGTCTTTGAATTAAGCCCCCTATTTTTTTCTTGGTGTTTCTCAATTAATTGCATTAATTACCCAAAATGTATTAATCATTGCAATGTTCAATCAGCATGCTGTGTGGGGGCAGACATGATGATGATAATAATGGCGAGAGTTGACATTAATTGAGCTCTTTCTACATGTTGGACACTGAGCTAAGCATATTATATTCTTGCTTAATGTGAGCCTAACATTCCTTATAAGCTAATATCAGTATTAAATGTGTAAAGGACCTTCCCAACACTGAGCAAATTACATTGCCGTCCCCATTTTACAGATGAGAAAACTGACACTGGGAAATATTGAGTCACCTAAGTGACAGTCCATTGGAAGAGGTGCCTAAAGGCTGGCTAGATGGGAGGCCCCGCCTTGGGGAATGTTGAAGCCTCTGACACAGGTAGTGCACTCACAGACCTCATAAAAGCTCCAGTGAGATAAGGGCCCTAGGCAGGGGGAAATATTCCCTAACATTTATTAACCACTTACTACCTGCTAAGCATTGTTCTAAGTCCTTTATTCCTATTATTCTCTTTAGTCCCCATAATAAGCGCATGAGGAGACAGCACTGATAGTCCACTCCACAGATGGAGAACACTGAGGCACAAAGAGTTGTCTATGAGCCTGTGACTATAAATGCTAGAGCTGGGTTTGACCTGGGAAGTTTAAACCCAGAGCTCCTGTTCTTAACCACTATTGTATCCTGAGTGTTTATGAACCAGGACCAAGCCCTTTCCCCAAGCTTAGTATTGAAGGAGCAGTGCTGCACCCTTCCTATGGCTACCTGGGCCAGGAGCAACAGCTCCACAGAGAGAGACTATAGACCGAGAGACTGCTTTGGGGAAAGTCATAAACCCTGCTGCTTTTTCCCTGTCATAAAGAGAGGTAGGGCCCTAACCAGTTTGGCTCAGCAGATAGAGTGTTGGCCTACGGACTCAAGGGTCCCAGGTTCGATTCCAGTCAAGGGCATGTACCTTGGTTGTGGGCACATCCCCAGTAGGGGGTGTGCAGGAAGCAGCTGATCAGTGTTTCTCTCTCATCGATGTTTTTAATTCTCTCTCCCTCTCCCTTCCTCTCTGTGAAAAATCAATAAAATATATTTTAAAAAAGAGAGAGAGAGAGAGAGGTAGAATTCCCTTGGGGGGGGGCAGAAGGGGAGAATACATGATAGAGTTGGATTTCCTACCAGATCTCAGATGTGGTCTTAAAACAAACAGATTAGATTAGATTAGATTTCATTTCATTTCATTGCATGTAGTCATAATGCCAATTCATACTGTCTACAGAGGAACACAAACTCTAAGGTGAGTGTTGAGAGACGGAGTATACAGAGGACCACCAGATGAAGGTGCAGACAGCAGCTGGCACTCTCCGTGGCACAAAAATGCTCAGTCCTTTATTAGTGGAAGTTCAAGCACTTTGCCAGAATTTAGAAAGCCAGGCTGAGTGGGTTGCTTATTGTGCAATGAGGAGCCACTGAGGTTTCTAAGTCAACGTACTATGTGGCCAGAGCTTCCCTTTAACAAGTTCAGTTCATAGCTGTTCATAAAATGGCATGGGGTAGGAGACACTGAATACACAAACCCCCTGGTGGAAGATTTCATGACAGCCCCCAGGGACCTTGAACTAAGGAGTGGCAGCAAGAAGGAAAAAAGGGCAATGCGAAGAACAAAGTTCAGAAAACATAGGGGAAACACCTACAAAGCTGTGCATTTTCTATGAAGGATTTTAGGGTCGCGGCCAGAGGCACTGGGAAGTACAGAAACCAGCATGAAGCCTGGCTTCACCGCCATCTAGTCATTGGGCAGCTCCTCACCTTTTCTGAGCATCTGTTTCTCCATCTATAAAACCAACGTAACAATACCCTACCTTAGAGGACGGTTTTAAAGTTTAGCTAAGTATACAAATTATTTGGCACACTGAACAAATATGTAGCAAGCACTCAATCAATTCTGTTTGCTAATATCAGCAATGTTTTTAGGATAAATAGTAATATTCCTACATTCCTCTTTTAAAGGATTCCCACTTATTAGGGTAGGAAGGAAAGAGGGGAAGACATCAACAATAGCAAAAAGGAAAAACCCAAAAGGAATCTGTCTTTCATACTTTTGCACCTAAACTGTCCTGTGTGAAGGTTCCAGATGGTATCCACTTTGGTGGCTGAACATGAGTCCTTGATCAGAGAAAGTGTATAAATGAGCAAATGCACTATAATTAAAGGCCCATACATGGTTTATAGTCTGGGCAACACTCATTCTTGAGGAATAAGTGTCACACTGATAACCTATCGAACCTAAACGAAGTTTCAAAAGCTGGAGGTGGTGACCGTAGGTCTTACCACATCTTCAGCAACATGTCTTTGCCCCACTGCAATCCCTAATCAGTGATGCCCTAGCTGTATAATCCATGCAGTACTATTGATATGTTGCTCTTATTCCCTGAGATACATCTCCAAATTAATCCAGCACAGTGGCAACAATAACGAGCATTTATCCAGTGCTTACAGTGTGCCGGATGTGTGCTAATGGGTTCCCATACACCTTTTTCTTTGAGAGAATGGAAGTAAACCAAAACATGGACTGCAAGATCAAAACAAAAAGCTAGTATTTCTCTTTTTCCATCTTCTGCTATGGGACAACCATACACTGAATCCCTTCCATGAAAACGTAAACTGATAGTTGATCACCTGCTTAAACCTAATACAATTTCCCATTACATTTATAATGGAATCTAAACGGCTTTCCATCGTCTTCAAGGTGCTACATGACTTAGCCGCTGCCTATCTCTGTTATCTCATCATGTTTTCCATTTCTGTCGTCTTGGCCTTCTGCATCCTCATTTCCTCTGGAGAACATACTCGGTTTGTGGACTTCGGGACTTTTGTACTTACACATGCCTGAAAAGCTCTTCCTTCTCGTGGTCAGCTCCTCATCACTCACATCTTGGCTCAAACGTCACTCTCTCAGAGGTCTTGCCTCACGGCCCTCTCTAAAAGTACTATAGACACTCCTCGAGATCTGGAGCTGGTTTACACTGTGGGCATCTCTTCCCAACTAGTCATGTCAGTCACTTGAAATCAGCCATGGTGGAAGTATTTATACCAAAGAAATTGGCAAACACTACCAATGAGGGTTCCCCCACCAGAGAACCAGTGGTTGAATTTTTATCAGCACACCAATGCCTACTTCTGTCCCTCTGTCTCTGTACAACACATGGCTTTTCTCATTTTCTTTGTAGCATCCATCCCTCTGAAGTCATATTTTCTATGTGTTATCTATTTGTTTATTAACTCTTTCAGATACAATCCAAAGACAGCAAAGACATTTTCCAAATTGCTTATTGTGATAGCCCTAACCCTTAGACATGTGTATGAGAACTTTAAAAGCCCTAGACATGTGTATGAGAACTTTAAAAATCCTTTTTGAAAGAATGAATTTATTCCATAGGCTTTCTTTACATTATATGCCCCCACGGTATTTAAGATTCTAAATTTCCTAACAGAGGTCTTTCATGATTAAGACATTTTCAACCTAGAATTTTCTAGTAGCTACCGTTTCCAGAACTATCTAAGCTGACCATGTATGTATGTGTGTCTTACCAGTCACTAATTAAGAACTGGAATAATGATTTAAAACATCATTTGCTAGTTTCCCTACTCTATAATATCTGTTTGGAAATGGTGAAGAGTTTACCCCTATCTCTTTTCGTTCTAGAGCTCAACACAGAAAAACTTCTCCCTTCTGAAGGGCACTTAATCCCTTTGTTAGGATAACAGGACCATCTGGCCCCATCCATCTTGCTGTAATTTGATCCTGGGTTAATTACATCCTGTCACTAGCCAAGATTGACACTGTATGTTTTTTCTCTTCGCCAAGACTAGTTCATTAGGGAGTTAGCTTTGTTAAGACTCAAATTCTTGAAGACTTTTTCACAGCAGTGTGAATGGGACCAAGGGCTTTTGCTGGGGTTTTCCTGGTTGCTCCCGGGATCAGTACATCACCAAAAGTAACATATGAGGGGGGAAGCTGGCCACAGGAGGAAACAAGATACCAATCCTTGTGGAAGGTTAAGAAGCAGTATCTAATAACGGGCAAAAAGAGAGAAGAGCAAATAAACAATCAGCCTGATTGATGATCCAAGCATGCCAGATGATGTAGATGGGAATGCCACTTAACAAAAGTATGGTATCCTTGATATGTGAATATGGGTCCCAAACCCAAATGCTTATAAGAGCTAAGCAAGTAAAGTAAATATTGAGGCAAATGGAGTATAAAATACTATCTGGGGCAGTACTGTGGCAAATTGAAGACTCCTTAAGCCCTGTAAGAGGCAACATATACCCAGCTCCAGACAATTTTTGTGGAGAAGAAATATGAGGCCCATAATAACAAATTGTATTGGATATTATTGATTGCCTCCCAATGTCCATTCTCTCCTTCTTTGACCATGTAACTGCCCTGCCCCAATATGATTCACCGTAAGTTGATCTTATTCTTATTCTTGTCTCCAGGGCTGTCTCCAGGGCTCTTAGTCTAAGCCAATTAGGAGAATTATGTTTCCCTTGTTCATGATTTGTATAATAGGCATGTGACCCAATTCTAGCAATGAGACATCTTTGAAGAAAGGCTACTGTGGTGCCTGGGCTCCCAAAGAAAGAGACAAGAGGCAGTCTTTCTTTCTCCAGAGAGAGCTGTATCTTACTGTAATGACAGAAACTGCTGTCACCATCTTGCTACACAGAGCCCAGGACACCCTGAAACACCACACCTGGAACCTAACTTTGGAGTGTGTGTTTATGGCTAAGCCAATGTAAGTAAGGTTTTATTTGTGATTTGCAGACAAAAGCACCCCCAAGTGATATATGTTTTCCAACTTTTCAAGAGAAATGAGAAATTCCATTTTTTATAATTCAATTTTTTAAATCGTGGCCACTAATTTTTAATATTGTACAAGAAAGAACCCTCTGATTAAGATGACACAAAACAGAGCACCCTACAGGGTGAAGGTGGGCATTTATTTTCAACTCATGGCCTTGCCTGCCACTTTAAGTCCCAGTTCTCAGTTCAATCTGTCCCAAATTGCACATCCAGGGACACCTAAGTTCCTGGGACTTCACATGTTACCTCACCATTGATCAAGAGAACACTCATTCTTGCCTGACTGTTAGTTTTCCTTTTGCATAATTTACATAGAATATCCATATCCAAATACACCAGAGTGTGGGGCTCAGCAAAGAGATGCGGGCTGCTGGAGAGAAGATCTTCAAGCAATGAAAAGGTATGTTAATTAAGTTTCTTGCAAGAAAAAGGTCATGAAAATGAGAAAATACCTATCTTATTAAAGTCCAGCAAAACCAATAAATGTGAATTACTATGTATATGTATTAACATGGTTCGTTCTGCAAATATGATCCATTCCTGTCTTCTGAGCTTTGTTTGTGACTTGTTTCCCCTTTCAAAGCACCCTCTCCTGTCCCCTTGCCCATTCACACTGTACCCAGATTTTAAGACCAAACTCAAAGGCTGCCTCTTTCAGGAAGTTGCTGCAGATAGAGATTTCTCAACCTGTTTCTGTATGTGTGCGTCGCACATCAACTACTTGCAAAGTCACCTGGAGTCACATCTGTTGAATAGTAGATTTCTGACTCCAACCAGAATTACTGGGTCTGAGCTTGACAATTTACGAATAATAATCTCTTCAAGTGAGTCTTCTGAGCATTATAGTTGGGAAACATTTTTCCAATGTACTCAAAATGTTACCATTTTAATGGAGTTTGAATCATTACCTGGATTTGTTTTCATATAATTGTTTCCAAGGAGGCCATATCATCTCAAATAGATGATAAACTCCTGGAAAGCAAAGACCTTATTTTATACTTCCATATTCTTATTTATCCTCTTGAGCTATAGTTTCTTCATCAACAAAATGTAGTTCAGTGTTGGGTGTGTGTTTTCTCAAGGATTAAATGAGAAAATAAAACAATTAAAATATCTTGAATACCAACTATGTACTTAGAGTTCTAAGCCTTAGATACCTTATTTCATTTAATCTTCAAAACACCCCGGCGGGGTGCGGTGTGTGGAATCATTCTCATCTTGCCAAGGAAGAGATTAAACCCAGAGGAGTTAAGAAGTCTGGAAAAATTCACACAGCTAGTAAGGTTAGAACTGGATTTTGAAGCCACATTTTTTTTCATTTTATTCCTATCTTGATGTCTGCACAAATATAAATGTGATATGCACATCCTGGGATATAGTTCCCAAAGACCCAACATACACTAGTGCCCAGAGGTAAAGCATGTTAAAACATCCAACCTAGACCTTGCAGCTGGAGGGAAATTGCTTCACTCTTCTTATATCAAGGATTACATGTTGGCATCAGAGCTTATCCCAAGAATATAGAACTGAGTCCCATCTCAGAGGACCCTGTGCCACCGTAGAAGAAACTCAAGGAAAACAACAGCTTGAGTTGAAAACCCCATCAGAATGGAAGCAACAGCTAACATCCTAGCAACAGCTTGAGCAGAACACCTAGCACATTTATTCTAACAATCATCTAACCCATAGTGTCAGAAGTTTAAGGTTTACTAACTCGGCCCCAACAGCTGCACTCTGCTGGGAGATGGCTCTCCGGGGGTGTCTCGTGTTTCTGCATGCCCTGTGAGCTGAGGCCTAACAGCTTTTGTTTGGGACTATTTTTTTCCAGGATGTTCATAAAGCAAACAGCCTTGGGAGACAGAGAGAGTAGCTTCCGCCAGGCAGGAGGCAGGTTTGTTTCTTGGCCAGCAGGATAAAGATAATGTCTTCCTCCAGGGCAGCTCGCTTGCTAGCAGCCCCATCTTAAAAATAATGTGTTTCCTAATCTCCAGGTTCCTCCGAAGTGCTGAAAGCCCACTGTGTGCAGCAGCTCGCTGGGCCATTCCGCTTCAGCTCCTAGATCTTGGGAGGCAAGGAGCCAATGCTAACGCCAAGCTCACGCTGCCTGCTGTGCTGTGAGTAATGGAGTCCTTGGTCTCTGACCCAGGGGACGCCTATCTCTGACAGAACCCATGGTACTGTGACGGGATCACTCATTAGCTCACAAGCAGAATAAAGATCCCAGATCCTTCACAATTCTGGAAAAACTCCTATACACCTTTGAAGATTCCCCTCTGTGTGGTCTCCTTCACCACACCGCCACCCAAAAAAGCACGATGCCTTCCCTTGTACTCCCCAGAGCTGTAACAGAGCTTTATGACTCAGTGCAATGGCTACATTTACCAGATTACAGGTTTGCCTTCCTTACTAGATTCAAAGTTACTTAAAAATCAGAACCCACTGCCCTGGCTGGGTTGGAGCACCTTCCTGTACTCCAAAAGGTTGTGGGTTTGATTCCTGATCAGGGCACATATCTAGGTTGCAGGTTCAGTCCCTCTTCAGAGCATGTACAGGAGGCAACCAATCAATATTTCGATCTATCTATCTATCTATCTATCTATCTCTATCTCTATCTCTCCCCCTCTACCCCCTTCCTCTCTCTCTAAAATCAATAAAAACATATCCTCGGGTGAGGCTAAAAAAAGAACCAAGTGATATTGATTAATAGACCTGACACCACTAAAATAAAACCCTTTGTACCTGACCTGCATATCCTCATCTTCCTGCACCTTCTCACTGACTGTGTTTCTACCTGGCTCACTCTTTGTAGCCACACCAGTCCCCCAGCCAGGCTCTTGCCTCCGACCTTTGCCTTAGCCTGGAATGTTCTTCCTTCTGATTTTCACATGGTTCCTTCCAACACTTCATCCAGATCTCTGTTTCCCACTATTCATGAGGGGCTTCATCTGTTTTGCTCACAGTTGAATTCTCGGTGCTAAGCACTGTTCTAAGAACAGTGCCCAACACAAAATAGACATCAATAAATATTCATTGACTAGATGAACAAATTAAGGAATAAGAGTACCTAGCATGGCTCCTTGCACATAGTAGGTATTCTGAAGAAGTAGCTGCCCTTAATGTAACCACGGTGAATATGTCAATTTTATTCAGCGACACCCAATACACAAAATGTCACATTTATTGATTTTTCTCAAAGTTTAATCTGCTTCAAGCTTCCTCTGCCAGGCTGGTGAGAAACTTGAACTCAGTCATAGGGAGGGGACTCCCTAACCCTCCTCTCTAGGATCATGCAAGAGTCCCAGGGGTTGTATGCAGCTCAGAACATTCAGAAAAAGGATTTTTTAATTTTAGATGATAACTGTCACTGCTGATACATGCTGTATTCCCCAAACACACACACACACACACACACACACACCCCTTCTAAGGAATAGCAGGTTCAGCCACCTGCTGGGCAATGAAAAAGAGGGGTAAGACTCATTATACCAGCAAAACTGCAAAACCGAATCCTCTACACCAGCGGTTGACAAACTCATTAGTCGACAGAGCGGCAAACCGCGGTTTGCCGACCACTGGTCTACACCAACTCTCTCTGCTCTACACCAACTCTCTCTCTCTCTCTCTCTCTCTCTCTCTCTCTCTCTCTCCCCCTGCCCCCCCCCCCACTCTGCTCCTACCTCCACCTCCTGAGAGTGTTTCTCTCTACCCCCTCCAGCACAATACCCTTCAAACAACTTCAGATTTTCCAAATTTTAAGCCTGCAAATTTTTGCCTTTGGCCTTACTACACACAAGCTGCTGTAAAATGCTAAATGAGGCATTTAAACAGACTTGTTGAAATGCAACCAGGCAGATTCAAAGTCTCAGTTCCCTTCTTTGCATGGCAGGGGAAATACATCAGAGAGAACAGAGTACACAATGATATCCAGTAAATTACCTGCCACGTTAGAATTCGTCTTGGTGTGTGTCCGCGCATTTAGCACAGTGCCTGGCTCATAGGTGTTGAATAAACGTTTGTGGAATTTATGTCTGAATGAATAAATTGAACTTATCTAAAGTGAATTTTCCTAAACACATGGCCTCTAGAATGGACATTTCCCTACAGATGGTTTGTTCCCCAAAACTCTCTGTCTGCTCTTCTCCACTGTCCTCTGGTCTCCAAGAGGCTGATCTTCTGCCTCCTGATTGGGTTTGCTTAATGAGATGCACAGCAGGATATCTCATAGAGGGAGGAGAGTAATCAAGGCATTGATTCTCCCCATCCCTGGTCGGTTTCAAGGATGTCCCCCGGAGCTGACCATGTTCCTTGTTACAGTCAGTGATTGTTATGGTCTCAGTGTGTCTAAAACCCAAATCCCAATGGGATGGTATTTGGAAATGGGTCTTTGGGTGTGATTACATCATGAGGGTGGAGCCCTCGTGACTGGGATAAGCGCCCTTTCAGGAAGAAGCCGGAGGAACAGCTCATTCTCTTCCTGCTGTGTGAGGATAGAAGATGCCAGCAGTCTGCCACCCAGAAGAGGGCTCTCAACAGAATCGACCATGCTGGCACCCTCCTCTCGAACTTCCACACTCCAGAACTGTGACAAGGACATTTCCACTACTTATAAGTGTCCTGGTCTATGGTATTCTATTACAGCAGCCCAAGCTGATGAAGGACAGAAAAGTAGAACCACTACGAAGAGAGAGAGAGAGAGAGAGAGAATGCACACATAGATGTCCATCTGTATTTGTTTCAGGGATTTGACACTGGGGCCTAGAAGGACAGGCTGAAACCTTCATCATTCTTACTATCTCTGCCCACAGTGATGATGGTGTTCCAAAGTGGTCAGGCCCTTCATCACAGAGTTGAGCACACACCTAGCCTGGGAGTGGAAGAAGCTGAAGGAGGAACCAGGGGGAAATGGATCATAGCTGGCCCAGACACTGCCTCAGGCCAGGAGGTGAGCCAGCAGATGAGTGACAGTGTGTGTGAGACAAAGAAGCTCATCACATCATCCTCAAGTCTCACGGAGCATCTCGCAGTGGCCCTCCCTGACCACACACCTCCAGAGAAGGGGGTTCTGGGAGATATCCTTCAGCCTAAACACAACGGAACATACAAAGCCAGCACCTCCCTCAAGGAAGCTCACAGCTCTGCCCCAAAGTCCCTTCCTTGTGGCCAGCTTGCTCTCTTGCAGGATCCCTGTCCATCAGGAAACTCTCCTGCCTTTCCCCCCTGAGGTTAGCAGGTGGAGGCCAGTGCCCCATGGCCACCAGCCCCGGGCACTGCACTGTCCCTGGGCGTTCCCATGAGCACTGCTGTCCATGTGTTCTCCTCAAATTAGCCTGGAGGAAGCTACTCTTTCGTGCGTTCTCCTCAAATTAGCCCACTGGATTGTGCCATCTGTTTCCTGCTGCGATTCTGATGAAGAGAACACCCCCACCTCAGTGCAGAGGAACAAACAGAACATGATTTGGTGGGTGTATTTACTGCTTTTCCCTGCTGGAGATATAGTTGTTTAAAAATATTAATTGAGCATCTACATATGGAACAACTACGCACCAGAAAAATGTGCTAGGGACACAGGGGTAGCCCAAAGACACGGGTCCCCTACTCTAATGGCGCTACATCTAGTAGAGGAGATGGGTAATAACTATATCTGCTTTTAGGGCCTCATGGAATAGACAAACACATCCGTAGGTTACAGTCATTATGTTTCTAGAACCTATTGAAATTTTAAGGTGATTTATGAAAGAGAGTTGTTGTAATACTACATTTCCAAAGATAGAGTCTATTTGTCTCACTTTTTGAGAATATACTCCTAAATAAAAGAAAAAGGGGCATAATGTGAATGCATGCCATGTGGCTGACTCTGTACCTGGCTCTTCATATAGAATATCTCATTTAATCCTCACTTGTTTAATGTCACAAAATGAGTGAGCAGAAATACCCACTGAGCAATGGAGAAAGAGGCCGGGAGCGATGAGGTGGCCAGCCCAGGATCCCCCAGCTAAGGGGCGGAAAGGAGATTTTTATTTTTGGTCTCCATACGTGTAATGAATTATACCAAATGTCTTTTATTGTTTAAAACCTTACAACAAGCCTAATGAGGTAGGTTTTGTGGCTACCCTTCCTTTCATGCAAGAGGATGGAAACACACAGATAAGAAGCTGAAGAGTCAGGGACTAATCCCAGCACCCCCCTCTTTTGACTCCGCACCAGAATCCATAAAACACAATTGACATGACATTTGTTACAGCTGTGTTTCATTCCTGAATATCTTTCTCCATAAATACAGAGAAAGATCTACATATCTATGGAGATAGAGCCTCACATATCCATTATATCCTATTCAACACGTAATACTGATATTCCATCTACTGTTTCGAGCTGTTCTACTTCCAACATTGAATTATTTGCTTCTCCCAACCTCCATTAACCAAGTTTGGGGAGGAAAAGCTAGCTGCCACATAAGTCTTGATGAGAATAAAGTCTCTTTATTACTATTATTATTCCCCTAATGGTCTGTGCAGTATCGTACATAACTTTTTAGGCCTTCATAAAACCACGTTGATAAACATTTGACAACTTGTTACAATTTTAAAACTTTCATTGCCCGTCAGTGTGGCACCACTGGAAACTGACAGTGCGATGTGAAGGCGGCCACAGGAGCTTTCTGTGACGCTGTAAAGAATTTTGCAGCCCCTCTCAGCTCCTAATTTATGACATGTGCATGATGAGTGATCAAGATTCACTACTCGCCATTATAAGAAACAGGCCAACCAATTCATAATTTTCAGGAAAGCTGGTTTTAACAGCCCTATTAGTTTTACAATTCCAACTTTTGTAAGCTTCAATTCGTTATGTTTAAGTTATTTGCTCTGAGGAGTTTGAGTGCCCTTACTGGGGTCTTAAGGTCTGTTTTTCCCAAACAGAGTTTGCAGAGAAAGACGGCAGCAGCACTGAGAGTTCAATTAAGATAAAAGTCAAAGGGGAAAAAAATCTGTAGATGTTTATTCAAGTTGACAATACACAGAGCCTCCTCTGTTTATTAAAAAAATGTATACGAAATGGGAGATGAGTTGTGCTGGGGTCTATGGGCTACATTACAGTTTTTAGACATTTGCAAAACCTGATCGCTGTATCAGACTTTACAAGATTAATCCCTTTGTCTATTGGGGGGCAGTTAAAATGTTAAAATGAGTAAGATATATATATTCCGAAGGCATATTTGATCCTGGTCTATTTACCTGTTACACTATGGAGACTTAAAAATTGGTTTTTATATGTGCCTGAAATATTTATTACTAGAGGCTCAGTGCACAAAATTCGTGCACAGGGAGAAGTTCCTCAGCCCGGCCTGCACCCTTTCACAATCCAGGACCCATCAGAGGATGTCCGACTGCTGAGGGATCAGGCCTAAACCGGCAGTTGGACATCCCTCTTGCAATCCGACTGCTGGCTCCTAACCAATCTTCCTGCCTGCCTGATCACCCCTAACTGCCTCTGCCTTGGCCTCCGCTGCTGCAGCTTCATCCAGAAGGACATCCAGAATGACATCTGGAAGGTCATTCAGCTGTCTGGTCTAATTAGCATATTACGCTTTTATTATTATAGATATGTAGATCATCATTCATTCATTCACTCATTCATGAAACAAATGGTTTTTAAGCACCTATTACAGGACTTGGTAAACTATAATCTGAAGATCAAATTCAGCCCATTGCCAGTTTTTGTATGGCTCGAAAGTTAAGAATATTTTTTTTGCATTTTTTAAATCAAAAGAACAATAATATTTCCTGACATGTGAAAATTGTGTACAATTCAAGTTTCAGTGTCTGTAAATAAAGTTTTATTAGAAAACAGCCAGAGTCATTTGTTGACCTGTTGTTCCTGGCTGTGTTCATACTATGGTGTCAGAGGTCAGTAGAGTTGACAGAGCCATGTGGCCCACAGAGTCTAAAATACTGACTACCTGGTCCTGACCCATTTTATTCCAGGTTCTGCAGATGAAAAAAAAAATACAAATAAACAAAATAAAAACAGTGGTAAAACACAGCAAGCTCTTCCCCCATTTGGGCGGCAGTAAATAGATCGACTGGTTATAAGTTCTAAGGAGGAAACTAATCAGTAAAAAGTACATCAAATACAGCCTGATAAGGTGTGTTGAATAGGTGGCTCAACTAGCAGGTGGCATTGCCATCAGGGACCTGATTTTTGAAACAGTGAATAACTCTTGGTGAATTTCCAAATAAAATAGAGTACAATTCTCCTTCAACTTAAACAGTGTGTATTGAAAGCGTACAAAGAATACTTTGTGCTACATATAAAGTGGTTCTAGGTCCCGATAATTATAATCAGGTTTTTCAGCGACCTGGCTGCCTGACAGGATGCTAGAAAGTCATACAAGATGTGGAACAATCCTTCGTTGTGGTGGACTATCCCTCACATGGTAGGATGTTGCGTAACCCTATCCTTCACCCACTAATTCAACATAGTCGTTGAAATCTCTGAAAGTGTTGTCAGACTTGGAGAGAAGACGGAGGTTGTGATCTATAAGCCAACTCTTTGACAAATGAGGAGAGTGGCCAGGAGGGAGGTAGATAATCACAGAGGAATGATCAGTGGTGTGCCAGTAAATGCTTAACAACTGGCTCTGATTTGCAGCATTTGCCGATTTTTATGGTGTAAACACTCCTGCGATAGCCGTTCTCAAGTTACCAACATGATGTCATTAAACGCAGAACCTGTACAGGCGAGCTCCAGCAAACCACTGGGATAGGTAGAGATTTATAGGCAAAGGGCATGAACCTCAAATGAGCAGTCATTTTTACTCTGAATGTGTAAGAGCAACCATCTAAAAGATGCATGTGAGTGGCATATTACCAACCCAACTTCCCAACCCAGAAGGACACAGAGAAGGCAGAGATAAATTCCTTCCCTTGACTAAGTGGTGATCTCAGGGATTCATTCAATCAAGGAGGAAAAGGTAGAAAGCACTTTTTAAAGCTGATAAGGATTCAATAAAATTTGTTTACCAGGAAACAGAATTCGGGGAGAAAAAAATACAGGAATGTTCTGGAGAGAAGGTGGCATAAGGAGGCTGGGTAAGGAAATCTCCCGCCCAGGACACATTCTGGGTGTGACCAAGGGTGACAGAGAGCCTCACCCTATTCCAAACCAAATCTGACAACCATCGAAGAGACAGTATTTCAGCAAATTCATCTTCCACAGAGTCATCAAATTATGATAATTTAGCTTCAGCAACTACAGTAGCTGCTCAAAAAAACACATTATTACAGTGGAGCTCTGCGAAATATTTTGCACATACAGCAAACGTGGCAAAATTTGCCACTTCATTGACTTTGTAAAACTGAAAGATCTCCCCCTTTGTCTTGTTCAGTTTCACTAATTGCATCATTAGCAGAAGGCCATTTGACCAATATGGAGGAGATAAAAACTACTTTTTCTACATTTTAAGTGGAAATGTAAGTTAAAATATAAAAATATCCAGGCCTATGTGGTGCAGGATCCATACAAGATAAGATAGTGAAGTAATTATAGAGATGTCGTCTTCAAAAAATGAAAAGAAGTTACTTCTTTCATGTCCAATTGGCGTGATTATACGACCAATCTCAGCTTCTCAATCTTCATAACATGGACACTCTTTGATAAAGAAAAAAGTCAGACAGAATACAAAAATCAAGCACAAGAAGAAAAGGTCTGAAGAGACAGGGAAAGATGTGAGAAAGCAAAGACAGAGTCCTTGAGACTGGACATGGAAGAAGTGGGGACCTCAGCCATGCCTGAGGTGGGTGATCTCTGAAGGTAGGACCTGCTGAGTCAGTGATGATGGTTGGGGTGGCAGGCCTGAGGGTAATAATGAATGTGAATACCTTTAAAGGAACACACAATTAACCAATGCCTTATATGACCACCCAAAACTTTAGTCCACTATACATTTGGCAATGGAGAGTAAAGTATTTGGCATAAAGGAAACCTTGACTGGATAACTTTATGCCTGCAGTTTTAATTACTAGTAAAAGTACAAATGAGCTGGCTGGATTCTATTCCAGTTAAGGCATTAGCATCATTTGGTATTTGGAAATGTGACCCAATCAGTACCAGTCACTTATACAGCTAAATTATAAATTGGGATTCAGCTATGGAAAGACATGAGGGTCACATTAGGAGAAGCCACTTGAAGAATATAACAGTCTGAAGAGGAGCCCAGGAGTGAAGAACAGACTTTGAAGTCAGACCTGTGCTTGAATCCTGGCATCCCATCCCATTACTGCATGAGTCAATTAAGCCCTCTGAGCCTCAGTTTCCTCATCTATAATATGGAGATTAAATAGTACCTACATCCTAGTATTGATATATGGTTTAGATTAGATAATGCATTGAAGTGGTTAACACAGAGGGGAAGAGAAAGCCTCAGGCCAAGAAAAGCAGGTTCTTACAGCAGGAAGCAATTCTCATGGGTATAGGGAATGTGGGGCAATGGGGAGGGCAGAGAAGAGCTCATGGACAAAAAGTGGCAGGTGAACAAAGACCTGAAGGAAGAAAAGGAGCAAGCCCTGCCTATATTTAGGGGGAAACTTCCCAGGCAAAAGGAACAATGAGAACAAATGCCCTGAGGTGGGTGCATGCCAAGCTTGTGAGCAGAACAGTAAAGAAGCCAATGTGTCTGGAGCAGAAGAGGGAGGGAGGTGTTAAGAAATGAGGTGGTAGTCCCAAGGGAAGGCAGATGAAGGCCTGAATGGGCCACAGCAAGGACTGTGGGATGAGATGGAAAGCCACTGGAGGATTTGGAGCACAAAACCTGACTTAAGTTCAATGAAGGCAAGAACAGAACAGGAATACCAGTGAGGAGACCACTGCAAAACTTAAGGCAGAGATGATGGTGGCTTCGAATGAATTACAGCAAAATCCAGGTGCTCAAAAAATGACATCAGGAGTACATTTTTCTCAGTGTCTCTTCCTCTACTTCCCTCTGTATTGGCTTCATAGTCCCAAGAAGAAGCAAAACTACCAGGAGCAGCTCCAGGATTACATTCAACCAGCGAAGCAACCCCAGAAGAAAAAGCAGTCTCTTCACCACTGGTTGAAACAAGGACCCAGGACCAAGTCTCTTTGGCCCTACTTGGATTGCCTAGGCAACCATAAACTAATCCCGACAGCCATAATGATGAACCAAGTCTGCTCACATGCCCATCCCAGGAGGCTAGAGGTAGGAACAGCCAGATAGCAATCACATACTCAGCAAAAGGAGGGAAGAGGTTCCCTCAAAGGGAGTCTGATAGAGATTATCAAGGAGAATCTCCATCCTCCTTTATATCATAATGAGAGCCTGGTGCATGAAACCCAAGCTTCCTGCTCTCTCCAGCTCCGTGCTGCCATGGCTGCTGCCATTTTTGTTGGGCCTGCCAGGGTGTGCAAAAAGCTTGGCTTCCTCCATTGCTGGGGAACTCCTGCTTGCTCTATGGCCGCAGCCATCTTGGTTGGGATAATTTGCATACTCTCTCCTGATTGGTTGGTGGGCGTGGCTTGTGTAGCAGAGTGATGTTGATTTGAATATTACTATTACTCTTTTATTAGATAGGAGGATAGAGTTTCTAGCTGAGCACATGGCCACATAAAGTCCATGTTCCTCAGTCTTGCTTGCAGTTGAGCAGGGCCATGTAGTTAAATAATGTGTGAAGAGAAGTAACAATGTACAACTTGTGTATTTTGCCCTTAAAAGGAAGGGGATTCCATCCACCTTCCCTCTCCCCTCTGGCTGGAATGCAACTCCAGTGGTAGAAATCCTGAGTCATGCAGACAAGAGAACCATCATAATATTAGGAAGTAATGGAATGGAAGAACCCAGGGTTCCTAACATATTTTCAGAGCAGGATCACCCTCTCAGTTTAGACTTTTATTCCTGTGAGACTGAAATAAAATTCTATGGTTTTTAAGTCACCATTTGATGGGGAGAAGCCTATGCAAAGCAGACCATAATCCTAACTTACACAGTTTGAATTTTACTTTCACAGGGAGAGATAGAGAATGGCAAGAAGAAGAAAAAAACAGTAATGATCTTCATGGTCAGCATACAGTAAAGTTGTTAATTCTAGAACTTCAACAGTCACTGATGTGGGGTTTTTCCATAGATATTTCACAGTTCTGCAAGAGTTCTACCCTACTTAAGATGTATTGCATCAATTTGTTCAAACAAAGCTTTGAGCCTTTTCCATTTACAAATGTAACCAACCTTGCTTAATCTTGGTATTATGTCTTCACTACTGAACTCAGAGGGTGTTTCTTGGGCCCCTCTGAGATGGGAAAGAAATCACCAGATTGTTTAGGTAAAGTGAGCCAGTGCAGCTGGAATAGAACCCAAGATCCCACAAGAGCAGAAGGGAGCAAATTACAAAAATCTGATCATCTTGTCATCTGCCGAAAAATTTCATTCAAAGGCAAGAGTCAAGATTCTTGCTGCTTTTCTGATAGGAAAAAGAAATGAACACAGACCATGAACTATACTTTCTCTAGTGAGTGAGGAAGCAAAGGTGCTCCTTACATGCAGAGAAATAAAATTTTTATTTACAGTATCGTTAGTATGGACAATACTGCCCTTTCTTTCACTAACATTTTGTCATCCCAATGAGTTCCTACATAGAACAAAAAAAGACTCCATTTATTTTAGTAATTTTATTATTTGAATTTTGATTATATATTACATACAGTATTATTATAATATGAATTATAATAACTAACTTTTATTAAGTGCGCAGTCTTCAATCCAGATTTGGCACCATATTCCCAAAACATCTTGTCAAGGAGATATAATTAATGTCATAATATGGATAAGAAGACTGACCCACAGAGAAGACAAATAACTGGGCAAGGTCACTCAGCCAAGAAGTGGCTGATCCAAAAATCAAAGCAAGGAAGTCCAACTCTGGAGCCTACATCCTTAAACATTATTCTCCTTGTCTCTGAACCACCCATGGTGGACACGGAGAAGTGCCACTCAGATCTTCCTTCAAGGAAGGTTTTGCTGCCCAGCTTTGGAAGTGTGGTCAACAGGCAACCAGATATCTGCTCCTTTAGAGTCTACTTGAGCAGAAAGTCACCTCCTCAAGATCATGGCCTTCCCAGGGCAGCCTATAAGCAGAGACCAATCAAGGTGTAGTATAAAGTCCAGCCACTTTGGCCGAACCCAGGACAGTCTGAGGGACCATCTGAGCTCTAGAGGGGCAGATGAGCCAAGACTGCAGCCTGCCTCAGGACTCCACTTCTGCATCTGTCCAATCTCTCTTCCCCACTCTTCTCAGCAGATCCTGATTCCAGCAAACATCTCTAACCCTAAACTATTTCAATGCTTGCGTCGGCCACCTGTGCCACCAAATTTACCAATAAAGCTGTCTATTAAATGAATGAATGAGTGGATGAATGAATGAATATGTGGTTATATAAATAATACATTATTTAAGCCTTGGGTTTTCTGTCACAATTCATTCAAAAAATAAATAATCTCCCGCTGTGTTTCAATCATCTTCCTCGGCAAGAACAAAACAGCCAAGGTCCCTGTCCTCATTGTGCAATGACATTTATTGGGCTCAGATCAGTGGTTCTCAATATGATTCTCTCCTAGAACCATGGAGGAAGTCTTTTGTGCTTTTGTTTGTTTAGAATTTGCCCAGGCACCACTGGAATTGAAATTGAATAAAAATGAAACGAAGGCAGAGAACCACAGGGCTAGATGACGGATTCCAGGACTTCTCATACTTTTCCGGGTATATCGTATATGAATCACCTGGGTTACTGGTTGAAAGGTAGATTGATTCAGAAGATCTTGGATGCTGGTGCCAAACCAACTGGCTTGAGGAAGTACAAGGAAGCATAAAATAAACCTAAGTAGGAGAACCTAGAGCCCCGCCATATGACTTGCAATTATTTGATGACTTTACAAGACAGATTCAGACCCTTCACATTAAGATATTTACCAGATTTGGAGAAACTTCTGAGCATGCTTCTATCACCTTTGTTCCTTAAAGGATAAGACACAGGCTCACCTGACCTATAGCAGTAATTTTCAACTGGTGTGCCACAAGAATTGTTAAAGCATGTAATACCCAACTATTTAGTCAGGGGCACTGACCTTTTTTTCCCTTAGATTGTCAAATAAAAAAATGACAACAGTCCTGATGGTGTGGCTCAGTTGGCTGGAGAGTCATCCCATATACCAAAAGGTTGCAGGTTTATTTCCTAGTCAGGGCATATACCTAGGTTGTGAGTTCAATCCCATTTGGGGCACATACAGAAAGCAACCAATCAATGTTCTCTCTCATATTGATGTTTCTTTCTCTCTTCCCCTCTCTAAAATAAAAATAATTTTTAAAACGACAACAGCCAACACAACCATAGCCATCCAGTAAGAATGAATCAAAAGTATGCCTATTTTTGTCATAGTTTTAAAAAATAATAATATATTTTTTGCTGTGCGACAAAATTTTAGTAATTAGCTTATGTGTGCCATGAGATGAAAATGGTTGAGAATCACTGAGTTCTAAGAATCATATATAATAAAAGGCTAATATGCAAATACACTGAACAGCAGAACAACTGAACAACTGGTCGCTATGACGTGCGCTGACCACCAGGGTGTGTGTGTGGAACATGGTGGGCATTGGCCACAGTAGTATGGTGGAGCAGGTGAGCGGGGGTGCCAGACCAAGGTGAGGCACCAGTTGCTGTCATCAGGGCGAGTCTCTTGTAGTTACTGAAAATTCTTTGCTCCCGTGCGCTGTGGTCCCTCCCAGCACTTTCACCTGTGGCCAGCACTGGCCCCTCTTATATCCACAGCCAGTGCCAGAGCCACCACTTACACCCGCTGCCAGTGCCCGGCGCTGGTCTCAATCACTCGGCGCCATCAGTGGGTGCAAGCAGCGGCTGCCAGCCCTGATTGCCCCTGAGGGCTTTTCCACCTCCCCCTGCTCCTGAGGTGTGATTGGGGCAGCAGCCACCACTCGCACCCACTGACGGTGCCAGCTCCGCTCATACCCACTGTTGGCCCCCACCCCAATCACTCTGTGCCATCAGCACATGGGAGCAGTGGTGGCGGAAGCGGAGCGACAGGGGGTCGGGGACTGGGGGCCACTGCGGAAGGGGCCAGGCAGGGATGCAGAGGATGGGCCTAGACTCATCCCTGTGCCTACCACAGCCTCGCGGCCCACAGTTCCTTTCAAGGTGCACGAATTCGTGCACTGGGCTCCTAGTGAATGTTATAAAAGAAAGGAATATAAAACACCAAACCATTCCTCCTTTACCTTTTAAATATCCAAATGAAAGTTTCTACAGTTTACTTTTTGCATTTCAGATCTAAGATTACAGACTCTGTGTGCTCATGTGTGTCCCCATCAGTGTGTGTGTGTGTGTGTGTGTGTGCGTGCGCACGCACACACCTGTGTCTGTGTGTCAGGCTATTCTGAATGTATCAAGACTTTTCTTTTCTAAACACAGTCATCTTCACAAACAACTTTGACAATACACTTTCATTTTGTCAGAGTTGCTTGGGAGGAAATTCGCTCAGCCATTAAAAGGTGGGAAAGTGCCCTGCTTCTGTTGTATATGAGAGAAGGCCACTGTTTTGTCATATGTCAGCTACCCATCAGTCGAAGCAGAGAAAGCAGTGGTACATGATGGGGTCAGGAAGAAGCCCTTCAAGCCTTAATTATCAGAGTGCCCCCCAGTTTCCCTGGGCTTGTCAGGGACTCATGACAAGCTCAGAGGCAGACAAAAAGACAGCGATACATCACCAACTGGTTAATTAGCAGTGAGCACAAAGCAACCCAAATTACAAGCCCAAGAATATATGCCACAGACTTGCATTTTGTATGTTGGGTTAAAGCAACACATTCAAAGGGAAATGGTGAATATTCCCAAAGTATCTCAGTTGTTCTTTTGGGTCCAGTGAGGATTTTATGCCTCAAAGAGATACTTAGGACCTACTGTGTGTCTGATCCAGAGACTGCAAAGAGGAATATAATGTGGCTGGTTGATTCATTCTTTCTTCCATGGATTCATTCTACAAATATGTATTGTTGTCTGTTATCTACTACATCTAGGCACTGAGCGAGACTCATAAAAAACAAAGACACATTTTGACACATGTAACAACAGGGATGCACCTGGAAGATGTTATGCTAAATGAAATCAGCCAGACACAAAAGGACAAATACTGGATGATTCCACTTATAAGAGGTATCCACACAAGTCAAATTCATAGAGACAAAGAAAAGAGTGATGGCTGCCAGGGGCTTTGGGGAAGGGAGGAAGGAGAGTTAGTATTTAATGAGTACGAGGAGTTAGTTTGAGAAGATGAAAATGTTCTGGAAATGGATGGTGGTGATGGTTGCAAAACAATATGAATGCATTTAATGCCACTGAACTGTCCACTTAAAAATGGTTAAAATAGCAAATTTTATGTTAATTGATACTTTACCATAATTTTTAGAAATTTTGAAAGAAAGAAAAAAACATATGTATAATTCCTGCTTTCATAGTAATGACAGTCTATGGGGAAGATAGATGTGAAATAAACTGAGAAATTAATATATAGCTATGCGTAGTAAGATTGATCTGAAGGGTCAGGTCCCCCTCATCTGGTCAACATGACTAATTTTCCTAAATGCAAAACAACCACAATATTATTTGCTTTATAGAAGCATTCTTCACTTTACAAATGAATCCCTTTAAATATTGAACTCTGGAGTACACTGAATGTTTATAGATAAATCCTTCACCAAATAACTAAGGGACCAAAAGGGAGAATTTTTAAGATAAAGTATTATGAGGATGTGCCCATTGAAGATCAATCAGAAATTACAATAAGCATCTTGGTAATTACAACAAAAACTAATGGAAAAAATGATTTAACTCATAAAAGTTTATATGTACCCAGTCTCACACACACACATACCTATAAAATGATGCAATGAAAAAAATCTATAGGATGCTGCCTAGTTTGCATATTTCATAGACACAGTTATTGCTCGTGAGCATAATGTTCCATATTTACTTGTCCAATATTCTTGCTCCTGCTGATTATTGGAGCATTAGAGTTTTTCAAAATATAAAAACAGCATGTCACTTCAATACCCACTGCTATTGTGCAAAGGGTTTAAACTTTTGTGCCTTTGTTTAAAAAAATCCTTAGCAAAAACACTCATTAAAATGTAGAGACGATAAGCATCCAAAAATTTAACTTGGAAGTTGCATGGAAAAAAAAAAAAGACAACAAAAACCCACACAAAGCTCTTGGATTGAACACTGTGCTTTTATCCTCTGACAATGTGGCAAACTTTCAACATTTCCTGCAATATTTTCCAGCTCCTTTAAACACCTGAAGGGTTTCTTGCATGCTGGATTGGTTGGCAGGAAGGGTGTGAATAAAGAAAAAAAATAGCACAAGGGGTGAAAAAGGGAAAGGGTGCCTTTTAAATTACTGCCTCCCCCAAATAATCACATCCCTTAACAGTGACTTTATCGGGTCTAAAGCAAAGAAAACATCTTCCAGGATAATTAACAATTCTGGCTTTAAAAAGCCAAAGTTGATTATCTAAAAGGGCAGGCTGCTCTTTAAATTAAAGATGATATCTGAGGCATTTGCAGCAATATATGTTATAGCCACTGATTTATACATAAATATATAGGTCAGGAGTCCTCTCCCAACTGTCAGGAGGAGCCAGGCAGGTGAAATAACTGAGCAGAGTGGGCTGGGTAGAAACAGAGGTGAACTAGAGAGAATACACGCTGTTAAAATGGGCAGATGTTTCTCAGGCAAATGTGGCCCCATATAGATGGAGCTTCCAAATTGCAGAAGCCAGGAATTCTAATTTTCATGTAAAATCTCCTGTTTTAAAAGTATTGGCACCTATATAATTAATTATATATTTACATACATAATTTTATAATTGCTGTGCAGGCTAAACAAAATGTATCTGCAAGCTAAATTTACTGGGACTGCTCATTTTGACGTATGTCCTAGCTCATTCCTGTTCCCAGACATTGTGTTAGGGGAAGCTTCAGGGGCAGGTCCCCCTCAGATGGCAAAAGCATCCTGAGTGCCAGTTAGAGCCTGGCTCACCATGACAAGGCCTTGAGGAATGATCTTACGGGCAGAGGATTTCATAGCCCTGGCCTTGGATGCCCCAGGTGACGTCAAAGAATAGCCCTCCAGGAGGGGATCGTGAGCTTACCAATTGGCCCACACCTCAGACATGCCAGGCAAAACACTCCCGGGGTTTTGTTTCAATATCTCTCCATCTCCTCCAAAACCAAACAGTATGAAGGTGTGGCCCAGTCTGCTTTCTAGAACTTTTCTGAAGACTTGATTTTCTGAAGGTAGAAGCAAGCTGAAAACAAAATCTTGAGAATTATCTTTGGCAAAAGAGATAGAGGTATTCCCTCTAGCTAGTGCTTTCCCAGTTTCAAATAAACAGATTTTTGGGTGTTTTTTTTAACCAAAGAACTACCTAATGAAGAAGGGTGGGCGATATATCTGACATCCTACAATATGTTCTTTTAAAAAGAACTTTCCTTCTGTATGCCCACATCTTCCAAGCTCCAGCTAGTATCAGATTCCCAAACCAGCAGGTCTCAGGGAAACTCTGCCCTCAAATACTTCAATTTGACTAGCACAGGTTTATGTTTTGTTTCCAATGGTTTTAATTTTAGCATTTAGGGGTGCATACCCTCCAGTTTGGTTACATGTCCCCGACTCCCATTTGTCTTAAACCCTGGTAGGCACCTCGGTAGGTATTTGAATTTGCTACCTCTGGACTTTATTCCTTTTCTTTCCTCCATTCCTCTGTTTATTATTCTAAAAAGAAAGCAATCTCAAAATGAACTCTAAGATCAGAAGTAATGCATCTGAACCAATCACACAAAAATAGACCTACTGTATGTAGGACTGAGCCATACACTGATGGAATAAATAGTAAAGACATGAGCCCATTGGTCCAAGAGATCAAGGTCAGAATAGGAGAAATAAATTATCAAGGACACAGGGTCACCACCAAGGGAAAGCCACTGCAGGGGAGATGTGCATGGGTGCTAGAGACAAAGCAAAGACCATTTCTCACTGGATTTCGGGGGCTCTGGCTGCCCAGGATCATTCTGGACCTACTTTATTGTTTATGCCTGGTAAGGATAAGAAACAGGCTTTAATCAGGGAAGGTCATGCCACTGGTGGAAGGGGTTCCTCCCTCATCAAGGTTGGGCTTGGCCATGTGCTTTGGCCACTGGCATGTGAGCAGATGTGTCCAGGCAGAAGTTCAAGAATGAGGAGCCCATGGAGCAGAGATGGCCTGAACCACAACCAACCTACATTTTTGGATTAACAAAAAGTCACCAAGATTTGGTGTTTGTATGTTACATAGCAAAGCTAACTAATGCACCAGCACAGTTTACTGACAATTTATTTTTTTTAATATATTTTATTGATTTTTTTTACAGAGAGGAAGGGAGAGAGATGGGGATAGAGAGTTAGAAACATTGATCAGCTGCCTCCTACACACCTCCAACTGGGGATGTGCCCCAACCAAGGTACATGCCCTTGACCGGAATCGAACCTGGGACCTTTCAGTCCACAGGCTGACACTCTATCCACTGAGCCAAATCAGGTAGGGCTGACAACTTATTTTTAAGAGGAGAAATATTGACACTCCTCTGCTCAAATCATGTCTATGCATCAGCTGACCCACTTACAGGAACAAGAGGATCCATGAGAGTATAAATACAGAAATGGAAGAAAGTAGGAGGACCAATACCAAGAGCCTATTATTTGCCCCAAAATATGCTTGTCCCCATTGATTTTGCCCATTTTAGGAAATAATAACTCATCTGTCTTGTTGTACAGAACGCTGTGGTCTTCCTTGACTGACTTCTCTTTCTCTCACACCTCATAGCCCAAACAACAACAAATTCTGTTGGCTCCCAGCCACCATATGGCTGGCCTGGATTATTGCAATGACCTCCTGATTTCCTACTTCTGTCCTACTCCTTGATAGTCTGTTTTACCCACCTTTCAGATTCATGATATTAAAATCAAATTTACATGAGCTTTTCCATTTCTTCAACACTTTCTAATGGCTCCTATCTCACTCAGAATAAAAGCCAAAGTTCTCACAGCAGCCCAGTCGGTCTCTTAGTCTCTCCCTGTTCACTTGAATTGAGCCCACGGATATCCTTGCTGCCCGCCAACAGGCCAGGCACATGCCCACTGCAGTTTTTCCATTTGCTGCTTGTTCTGCCTGGACCGCTCTTTATGGAGAAGCCACTGGCTTGTTCTCATGTCTCTCAGGTCTTGGCTCAGTACCTATCGAGGAGGCCTTTGCTGAAAACTCTCTGTGAAGGAGCAGCCCAGCCCACAGCCTCTCTTTCTGTTTTCTTTACCCAGGTTCATCTTTCTCCATAGCACTTCCCACAACCTGACAACCCTGAGTCCCTCTTCCAGGGGAGAGCCCTGGGCGGATAACAATTTTATTTTGTCCACTGTTATCCCAGCTCCTAGAAATGCCGGGCACATAGGAAGTACTCAACATATATTTGTTGAGCAAATAAATTTTGGAACCAGACAAATTTACATTTGAATACCAGCTCTGACACTTACTGGCTATGTGACCCTGGACAGACTCCATTCCCTCTCTGAACTTCTGTTTAATCACCTGCTAAATGTGATAAAAATCTCTCCCCTTCAAAGCGTTTGCAATTGAAGTGCTCAAATCAATAAACAGTAGCTGTTCTTATCCTAGACCCTGCTTATCTCCCACCTCTCTGATGTCCTTATTCACTGGGCTCCAGCCACTGACCTGCACACTCTGGCTTCAAACACACCAAGCGAGTTCCCACATGACCCTTGCACCTGCTGCTTCATTCACCTAGAACAGGGGTCCCCAGCTCTCTGCATCACTGGTTCGTGTCATCGCTCAATTGCAGCTATGATGGGACTTCCTTGAAGAAGACATCCCCAGCCTCCTGGCCTCAAGTACCCCATCAGTCCTCTCAATCACATCATCAGTTAATTTCCTCCATAGACTCTCCCCTCGTTATTCACTAGTGCGCTCACCCTTCGCATGGCTGCCCCCACCAGGAGATAAACTCCAGGAGGAAACAGCTCATCTGTCACGTTCACCAGCACTTCTGTAATACCTGGCACATAATACGCACTTAATAAATATCTGTGAAAGAGGCGAACAAAAGACTTAATGAAAGAAATCCACAGAGACAATAAGGTATAAGCGTAATAATGCATTTTTATGACTATCATGGTAGAATCTCAGTTCCCATATGGACTGAGAATCAGGTGATGATTGGGAAGAGGGAGAAGCAGAATGGTGAGAAACTTTTGAAGGATTCTGCGTCCACGGGGAGGAGACCTGGAAAATATTTTAGTTTTTAAAAGACAGAGTAGAGTGAAAGCATAGTTTGAAGTAGGCATGAAAATGGAAAAATCTCCCTTCTGACCTAGATGACACCAAAGACTGAGGAGAGCCAGGGACCGTTGGCTGGAATCACAACCCTGGGACTTACAGCAGAGCCTGGCACCACTGGAGGAAGCAGGAGCCCTGCCTGGTTCATGTGGAACAGATGCACTTCAACATGGAGAACTGGGGAGTGATCGTGGCTGGATAATTCAGGGCCGGCCTGTCTTCATTCCACTCCTGCATGGAGACAGTTTTGCCCTTTGGGCATAGAGAGTGGCAAGTGTCTCGTCTTCTCACTTGTTCAAATTAAAGGCAGAGAGATATTGAGGTGAATTTCCTATCCAGGACAATCAGCGAAAATTCATTTCTTTCTTTCCCTTTAGTGTTTCCCATAATTCACTCTGATCGCCGTGTATAGGCAGCAAGAATTCCCTGTATAAGGGGGAGGAGGGGGCTTTGAAACTTTTAGTTGTTTGCAAAATATTAGTAACACTATAAAAAGTTTACGTTAATTAATGCTGCATTTTAATAGATTTCCTGGAAGTTTGTAACTGCGTACTATAAAGGCTTTCAAGATAATGTATGATACAGTGGTTATCATAAACTCCAAAGCAGTTCAAATGTTCCTTTTATGTCTCAATAACTTTCCCCCAAAAGTTACAGTATTTAAAAGATTCAAATGCAGAAATAAAAAGAAAAATTTTCCCCGCCAGGGGCTATTTTAAATTTTTATATCTCATCGTGATCAATCTCATTTCTCAGCAACACTGTACTTAAGCTTGTTTGTAAGCAAAAAGCCCTCTGCACACTCCATCAGTCACATTAGGATAGACGAGCCCCTGTCTAGGTTCTCCAGAGTTCAGCCAGATCAGACACCTCACAGCTTCCAGAGTTTTATGGGCCAAGACTTTATACATATGAGCTTTCCCTGATCATTGTTTATCTCTCTAAGTTTGAGCAAAATGAATCATTTGCAGTTCAAAGAAGCCGCATTTTTCATGTTCCACAGGCAGACCAAAGAGAGAGTTTGAATGTAAGAGTATCAAGAGAGAGCAAATCCAAATTCAATGTCAGCATTTGGTTTAGAGCAAGCATGTCAAACTTGCAGCCCGAGGGCCACATGCAACCCACAATGAATATTTTTGTGGCCCAACAAATATAACGGTATGTAAGAAACATTTTAATAAAAATTTTATAACTTAATTTTTACAATATCCTATTATACATAATTATTAATAACGAGCTACATTGTTCGCTAATGACTGATGACTATAATCGTGTTGCATTCATTTCCCTTATGCACCTTATGTGCAGGCGCACCACTTCTCTCCACTAATACCAGCAGCAAATATTTTAGCAGCCGATTGCCCTATCATTAGTCTTGGACTGACTTGTTTGTTGTGCACAACAGGAAATATTTCGCTTTCGGAGAACAAGAAAAATAGGTTTATTTGCGTTACGCTTATTAATCTGTGCAGATATTCAGTGTCTGGTAAATTAATGTTCAAGAAAAAAATATTAATTTTTATTAAAATGTTCTATTATTTTATGTTAACGATCACTCATTTATTTCAACCCTTTATATCCAGCATGTCTCTATCGAAATAAACCTATGTTTCCTATGACAATTGAAGCTTTTGTTTTTTTGGTTTTTTTTTTTTTGGGGGGGGGGGGTCCACATAAACTTAAACCTTGTTTATTTGGCCCGTGCTAGCCTCTGAGTTTGACGTGCTTGGTTTGGGGTGTTAAACTTAAACCCACAGAAGGCAAGGCCTCTGTGGATTTTTCAGGTAAAACAAATGGTTGGTCCCTATTCCACTCTGAAGGAGTTGGACATCTCATTCCAATATGAATCACCATTTCTGATAAAGATAAACAAAAGATTTTTCTTGTGACTTTAAAGAAGAAAATTAATAAGTATTGCCAAAAATAGATTATTTTTCATGTAAACGACTTGATTAGCGACAACAATGGGAAAACTTTAAGAACAGAAACCTGAAATGAGTTATGCAAGTGAGGTTCCATTTCATTCTTACTGAAGGCCATGAATCAAACTAGGGCACCGTGAACCTTTGAACAAATAAACCACACACACGCACACACACGCACACACCACAGGCCTCACCTTTCACCTGCCACATTTTATATGCAGTATGATGAGAGCTTGTGGCTCTCAGAGACGGCCTTGGAAGCCGTGTGTCTCTTCCTTCTCTCCACTCCCCAGGTCCCAGTTACAAAGCCTTTGTCACCTGGGCTCTGTGCCTGACAGCATCTGCATATTCTGTTTAATCTCAAGTCCAGGAAAATGGTATGTTTCCTGAACTTCTGAGCACAAGTATAATTTTTTCATCAAACTTCTAAGCTCTCACCCTGGCCTGAGTTGCTCAGCGGTTAGAGTGTCAGCCCAGGCACCTAAGGGTCTCAGGTTCAATTCCCGGTCAAGGGCATGTACTTGGGTTGCAAATTCCATCCTCTTCCCCAGTCAGGGCATGTGCAGAAGGAAACCTGTGGATGTGTCCCCCTCACATCAATGTTTCTCTCCTCATCTTTCCCTCCCTCCCCCTGTTCCATTCTCTCTAAAAATCAATGCAGATAATTTCTTCAGACCCTAACCAGTTTGGCTCAGTGGATAGAGCGTCGGCCTGCAAACTGAAGGGTCCCAGGTTCAATTCCAGTCAAGGGCATGTACCTTGGTTGTGGGCACATCCCCAGTAGGGGGTGTGCAGGAGGCAGCTGATCAATCCCCCTCCCTTCCTCTCTGTAAAAAAAAATCAATAAAATATATTTTGTTAAAAATATCCTCGGGTGAGGGTTAACAAAACAAAAAAAAAAACTCTAAGCCCCCATTGTGACCTTAATCCAAGATTCTTACTAGAATCTCAACATGATCAAAATACATATGTATGTGTATATCAACTTTGCTAGTTACCATGGCCAAAAGCGAGTAATTCAAGTTTGCAAATACTTAAGAGATTTAACAACTGTCAAACACTAAAGTAACTGAAGTGGAAATCACAGTAATCAGTGGCAGAGTGAGCAACCACCCTGATTTTCCCAGGGCAGAAGAATTCCCATGACGCTGAGATTTTCATCCCTACATGAAGGATAGTCCTGGGCAAACTGGACAGCTGGTCAACTCAAAAGCTGTGTAATGAAATTAGCAATGGAGATTTTCTAAAAGGTCAAAAACTCCAAGTTCCTCTTACAATCTATGATCCTAAAAGGGAAAAATATGTATACTTTGCTATTACTAATCCTTTATTGTTATCATCTAAGAATGCAGATATTTATGTAAACCCTCTCTCTCTCTCTCTCTATTTATCTATCTATCTATCTCGATCTTTCTGTATTTCTTTGAAAATGTCTAATTTTACAAATGCCACTTTGAGTCCATCCTTTAGAGACTTCATTTAAATATTAGTCAATAACACTTTTCTCTCCTCCTCCCCAGGTCCAGTGCCCACCCCCCAATAACATAAACACAATTAGTTGATTGAAAGCACATTTCACATTTTGCTTTTCTCCTAAGCGTCTCAGTTATGGGGTCCACACTGTGTGAGTCACTCATGCATGGTCCTCCAGGAAGAGCCCGAAGATGGAAGGGAAATACAGCCCGAGGAAAAAGTCTATAAAGATTTCTCGCTTTCCTAATCCCTTTTCTCTAATGTTTCTTTGTAAATTTGTCAGATGGGAATGAAATTGCCTCATAACTCTCCAGACGTGAAGAGCATCTCTGAAGAAAATTACGTACTTGTCAAAGCAAGGGGGAATTTATGTTGGTGTTCCTGAGATGTGATTTTATTCCTTCTATTTCCTTTGTGCACATCAGAGCAACGAGAAAGACAAAAAAAACAACTCGTTTATGGATATTTTTTTCACTCTAGTGCATTTTTTGCTTCTATTTTTCCCCTTTGTTTTCTTATTCCCCCCTCCTTTCATCTATGTTTATTGCCAGTGACAGTAAACTTCCATACACAATCCTGGGATGATAGTAGCAATGATTTCTACCAGCATAAGGCAGTTCAAGCAGGCACGAAAATGATTTCCCCACGGACACTTCAGGAAGGTGCCGGTTACATTTCTGAGTCCTTCCTGATGCCGGCCAGGGACGATCTGGGTACCAAAGTCTTGCTGTTATTCCTTCCAGGCAATGGCATGCTTCCTGAAATTAAATTCTTTTCCCTAGACTGCACATTACGGCTTGCAGAGCCTAGATTTTGTTGTCTGGGTTTAGAAGCTGCAGGATCTTGCTTGTTTGGTAGGAACACTGTCCGTGGGAGAGGAAAAAAGCAGGGAATTTAAAGGCGAGCATGCCTGGGTCTATTTCCCAGCTCTTCAACTAACCAGCTGGGCAGAATGGTCCACTTTTATGAGCTTCACTTTTCTTATTTGTTCAATAGGAACACCGCCTTTGTGGGGCTAGAGCCAGGATAAAAGGGAAGGTTTCCAACCTGTGAGGTTGTCTTCTCCAGGAGCCTGAACTCTTGAGTCAGACAGCCTGTGTTCTGTCCTGGCTCCTATCATTCCTAGCTAAGTGATTGGCTGTGAATCACTGCCCCCTCTGCTGCCTCAGTTTCCTCATCTGTAAAGTGGGGAGGGTAACAACTTACCTCTTAAAGCTCTTATGAAGATCATATGAGTCAAGACAATAATTTAGGGAGATCCCTCACAATGTGTAGCTGTTTGCTATCTGTAATAATAAAAGCATAATATGCTAATTAGACCAGACAGCCAAACAACCTTCTGGACGTCCTTCTGGACCAAGCCAAGGCTGTGAGGGCTGAGCCCCTTGCATGAATTTCTTGCATCAGGCCTCTAGTTTCATTATAATATACCAACTGCCCAGCACAAAGTATTTGTTCAATAAATACTTTTCCTTGTGCTCCTTTTCATAAACTCCTTCCCTGAGAGCCTGTTTCACTGCCAGCGTCTCTTCAGCATCCTGCCCACATTCGCTCACCCAGGTGCTTGAGAAATGGAGAGCTCATTCATGTCCAGACACCTCATGTCTAATGGTTTTTCTGTACATGTTGTTCATTTCCTATTGTTTTGCAATACATTTTAAACATGAAAGGGAATAAGAAAAACATTCTTCTTTTAATGTTCAAGCTTACCGAAAAAGGTTCACCAAAAACGCACATGAACACCTAAGGGAAAGCTGAGCAAGGAAACGATAGTGTATTTTCAAACCAGCCGACAGTCTACATGACCACCATCAGCGGTAGTTCAAATCTCTCCAGAAGCCCATTCTCACTAAATAAAAAAAAAAAAAAAGACAAATGCTGCATGGATGGGTCCAGCTGGAATCGTAAGATTTTTTCCAAAGGGGTTTCTTGAGGAAATCTTTATTGGGACGCAATGGCTAAGGAACTCCACCTCCTTCCGTGGGCAAGGGCCCTGCGTGTTCTCCGGCTCAGAGTTCTGTCCGTGGCACGTCTGAAACTCAGCTGGAGCTGGAACAGCGCAGAGAACCTCACAGGTAAATCCTCGCTATTCCACGAGCTTTAATGAAGCTGGCACACACACACCTCAGGACTTTCAGGTGCAGGGCGCCTGGTTGAGTGTTCTAGGGACTAGTTCAATGCCTTTGAAATGCCAGAGCGGGGTTCCCAAAGATTGGGATGCCAAGGCAGTTTGTAATTATATTTTCCTTCTGTTGGATAATGTTCAACCATTAAAGTAATTATAAGGCTTCAGGGAAGACCCAGCTTCCCCCCAAGTCTGTTTCCCCTGCCGCTCTGATCAGAGCATACATTGTTTATTACCCCCTCCTTTACCAGCCCCCAAATATCATTACAGTGTCTGTGCTGTGATATACGTATGGTTGTTACCCTTTTAATGGATAAAAAAAGATTTAAGTACTTCATTCTGTTGCATTTTGACAGCTGTTAGCCATCATTTTTCCATTCACCTGCATTTAGCAATCCCATAAAGGCAGGCAATCTCAGAAGGCACTGGCGCCCAGCCCCGCAAGGTGATAATTCTGCATCACTCCGGCCTATAAATACCTGCCAAGCTTCTGCTGAGTCAGCAGGCTGTGACGGAGTGGCAGCCGTGCCCTTTTATCTGTGTGAGTGTCTCACGCAATTGGACCACCGGCCCCTGCAGTGAAAATCCATAGTATCGATCAGGCCATTTCTCCACTGTAATTCTTTTGTAGGAAATCCCTGATGACAAATTTTATCTGCACCACTTTTTGATCGCTGGTTTGATGTAAAGAATCTCCAAGGGCAGAGTTAAGCGCTGGGCCGTTCCACGTTATCAAGCAGCCGTTTTATTTACTGAAACTACAATTGTGGTCACACGCGCACACACAAAAAGGAAGAGAGACAGAGAGTACTAGGAGGAAAAATAGAACCAAATGATATTTCAAAGGGAACAGAAGGCAAGGGGAGGGTGGACTCCAGCAGAGGTTGTAAAAGGCTGGTCCATATTTGCAACCACATAAATAGTGGAAATGGTGTTTGGATAATGATGCTGAGATGATGAAGGGCTGTATATTGAAACTGAGTTGGTCTATTTCTCTCCCCATATGACCCTAGTCTTCTCCCCAGACTAGTTAGGCTTCTTGCTCTATGTCCTCAATATGTTAGAAGATTCTCTTTATCTGATGGTATTCAGCAGAGATTAGGATCAGATAAATCCAAGACCCAGGTGACCTTCTGCCAAATATTGAAACCCCCAAAGAAAGAAGGGAAAGGTTGCCTCCAAACCTATATCCTCACAGAGTTGCTGGGCTTGCTATTTCTGGGCACGAGTACAAAGTGGAAAGAAAAGTAAGTGACCCTCTGTAGACTCCATACACTGACACTTCCTCAGCTACAGGTTCAAGACGAGCCCCCTGAACCCCCAGCTGTCGAGGTGGGTAGGAAAAACTCTCCTCCCGGACTGCTTAGGTGAGCAATACACCTTCCACCGCCAGGTTTGTTAGCTCAGCACTGTGAACACTGGGGGCCAGAAAATTCTTCGTTGTGGGACTCATCCTGCACCTTGTAGGCTGTTCGGCAGCATCCCAGGCTTCTACCCCACTACATGCCAGTAGCACTCCCTCCCCAGCTGTGACAACTAACCATGTCCCCAGACATCGTTAAATGTCCCCTAGAGCAGGAAGGGCAAAATAGCCCCAGTTGAGAAGCAGTGATCTGTAGGGCACTTGTGGAGCGCAGGGTGTGAGAGGTGTCCAAAAAGTGGGAGACCCTTACTATTTCAGTTCAGTTGGGCACAAACAGAAGTGAAACACATAATCACCCTCAACCCAATAATGACTAAGCTGACTGTTCCCTTTCAGGAGTTGCAAACTGGATTCTCTTAACCTGACTTCTGCCCATGGAAGAGTTTAATTTGGCCAACAACTTTCATAATTGAATTTGAGCATGTTAGGTGGGACCTGGGCACCCCCTCACCCTGCAGCTCTGGGCACCTCCTCACCCTGCCTGTGACCTTAAACCTGATGTTACTGCCGGGCCCCTGAGGCATCCGGTGCCCTAATTCATCCTCATGGTGATATTTCTAGGACGGTGGTTCTCAACAAGGGATGAGTCTGCCTCCCCGGAGACACTCGGCGACATGTGAACACATTTTGCTGTCTCAGCTGGGGTGGGAGGGGAAGGCCATGCTGCTGGCATCTGGTAGGTGGAGGTCAGGGACGCTGCAGAAGATCCTGCAATGCACAGGCCAGCCCAGCACCAACCAGGAAGACATGTTCGACCCCAAGTGCTAATAGTGCCGAGGCTGAGAAACCCGATTCTGATCTCTCAGCCTTTCCTGCTAAGGCGCATGTTTGCAGAACTCTGAGTCTGGGCGCTGCGCAGTCTTGCACCGGTATCTGCCTGCCTGTCTCTGCGTCAGGCAGAGGTAGGACTGAAACACTCCCGCCCTCCCTGGCAGCACCTCGCTGCCAGATGTAAGGAGAACATCCCCAGCCGACATGCCTGGCCCTAAAAGATGGCTGCTGTTGCCCCGGGAGGTTATCAGGCCCGATTCGCTATCTGAAATCACTCCAGCAGCAGCGAGAGGGAGCGCAAGCGGTCACGGGTTCTCTGGGTCATTTCGCTTCCCTCCACGCATCAGCACTTTCTTGCTCAGGAAAGTCGCCCAGCGGTGCTGAGAGGCGTCAGATGACTTTATTCCTCGCACTGGCTCTATCACGGTCCGCATGTAAAGGCCCTCCACACTTAAGGAAAGCTTATTACACAGCTGGAAACAGTACTTCAGTGACTACACACAAGTGCTGCAGCTCAAATAGTACTTCTGCTCAGAATCTTATCGCTAATCCGGGGTCCCGTGCAGATGCCTGTGGAAGTCGATCTGGGGTCACGGACCAGTGAAGCTGGAAGGTGTGAGGACAGGTGGAGCGCTGCCAGATAAAATGCAGGAAGCCTCGTTATGTCGCAATTTCAGTGAACACCAAATAATTTTAGTATAAGTAGGTCCCATAATTTCAGAACATTCAAAATAAGTCTTTTAGTATAAGTATGTCCCAAATATTGCATGGGACCTACTTATGCTAAAGAGAAAAACTACTTTGGTTATCTGAAATTCAGATTTAACTGGGCATCCTGAATTTCTGTTTGCAAACTCTGACGGTGGGGGTCTGGGGTAAAATGGAGGGGACTCATTCCAACTGAGAAGATCTGCTGGTTTACAGATTTGACCAAATGTTGCCACTAGCTGAGGCAGGATTGCCAGATCTTCTGATTTCTGCAGGAAAATATTTTTATTACTTTTATGTAAAATCTACTGATTTTACAATGCTGGCAACTAGGTTTTTTTTTGTTGTTTTTTGTTTTTTTTTTTAATCTAATAATTCCTCATAGAAGGAAGCAGGCAGGCCTGCGGGCTGCCTTCAGCTTGGGCGGAGGCTCACCTGGGCCGTAGAAGGAACATTAGCTAAGTCTTTGTTGCAAGCCAGGCCTGTTGCAGGGGCCCATGCATAATTTACTGACTCCTCCCATCCGCTCTCCATGGAAACAGCAGGAAAGTGAGGAAGGAAAGCCTAAGTATTTTGGCAAAGTTAATGGAGTAAGGTGGCCCAGTTGTGATTTAAAACCAGGCAGCCCCACCAGCACCCATGTCTCTACCCATCACACCACACCATCTTTCATAGCTTTCCAGAGGGCGAAATAATAATACAGAAATAATAAAGCTGGTTCTGAATACCTTCTTTCAGACGCAAAATATGTGTGCTCGAGGCCAGAGGGGGTCAGTAACAGCACCTGACCTGTGCCCTGTCTTAGTGTGGGAGCCCATGACCCATTGCCCCAAAGAGGTAGGCCCCGCCCACCTATCTAGGGCTCCTCAATGGATTGCCCCAAAGAAGTAGGCGGGAGCCTCGGACTCCAGGCTTCCGCAGCACCACGCAGGGATCCACCAGCCCCGCCTCCCCCGTGCCACACGGAGGAGGCCGGGCCCCCCAGGCCTCCGCGCCATGTGGGGACCCGCAGGCCTCACCTCCTTCACACAGTGCGGAGCCGTAGGACCCCCAGGCCTGGCCGCATGCGGAGCTGGGAGAAGGCAGGACTCGCAGGCAGGCTCCATGCTGCGCACGCACTGTCAAGCCCAGCCCCGCCCACCTGCGCATTCCCTCTGTGCACATAGCCATCTTGTGACAGCGTCAGGGCAACACAGCATGAAGGCATGAGGACCACCTAGGCTTTTATTAGTAAGATGTTGCCATTTTGCTCATCATGGATTTGGATTTTTGTCATTAATTACATTTTTTTTCTAATTGCACTAATATATTATTTTGTCTCAATAACTACGATTTGGGGGTGTCCCCTTCAATTTTGCACCCAAAACGAGTATCTCATTTACCTTACCCATGCCTTTTACATAATAGCATTTCCATATTTCTTAATAACTTTTCAGATTTTTTGTTTTATGGGGGGAATTGTATCATACACAAAGGTGTTAATTACCTTTTTATTCAAAAGAGTGAAAAACTAGTGATAACTAAAATGTTCAACAGAGGGGAGTTGATTATATAAATCACAATTCGCCAATACAAAAAAATAATAGGCACCATTGAAGGGATGCTTACAAAGAGGTCTTGAAATGATGGTTAAGTAATAATGTAAAATGAAAAAAATGAGAAAGTAAATTTATTTTTGCAGCATGATCTCAACTATCCTTTTAAAAATAAAAGGAAAAAACAAACTGGGGGGAAAGGCAGCAAAAGGTGACAGTAGCTTTCTCTAAGATAGACTACAAGTGATTATTTTTCTTTCTTTTTAAAGGTAGTGTGATGCCTTGGAAAATCAAACATGGGTTTTGGAATCAGACAACTCTATGCTTGAGTTCTACTTCTTCTTTTTTTTTTAATTGATTTCAGAGAGGAAAGGAGAGGGAGAGAGAGAGATAGATAAGAAACATCAATGATAAGAGAGAATCACTGATTGGCTGTCTCCTGCACACCCCTTACTGGGGATTGAGCCCACAACCCAGGCATGTGCCCTTGACTGGAATTGAACCTGATACCCTTCAGTCTGCAAGCCGACACTCTATCCACTGAGCCAAACCAGCTAGGGCAGTGGTCGGCAAACTGCGGCTCGTGAGCCACATGCAGCTCTTTGGCCCCTTGAGTGTGGCTCTTCCACAAAATACCACGTGCGGGCATGCACATACAGTGCAATTGAAACTTCGTGGCCCATGCGCAAAAGTCAGTTTTCAGCTCTCAAAAGAAATTTCAATTGTATTGTTGATATTTGGCTCTGTTGACTAATGAGTTTGCCCACCACTGAAGGGCATTGAGTTCTACTTCTAATAGGTACTTTGGGCAAGTCACTTAGCTTCTTGTTTAAAACTAGCTTCGTCAGAGACCTGTCATGAGTCCTTAGGATTATGTATATTTGTGTATGTGTAACATCTACACACACACACACACACGTCATTGGCACAGTGCTGACTCACAGAGATAATGATAGGTTATCAAACATTATTCATACTTTTTTCGGTAGTTGCCAAACATTGGTAAAAAACAAATATAACTATTATAATCAGAAGAAAATAAATCCTTTGCCATCCCTAGGACTAAGGAGTTGCAAAATCAATTTTCTACAAGGACCAGGAAAGTAACATAAATAAGTGAAATGAGCTTCATGTCCTACAACTAGAACTGGGGAGACTGTGGGGAACTGGGGAGCCCATGTCCTGAGGAGGGTGCCTTCCACTCATCCCAGGAAGTTGCAAACTCAGCATTATCACATCCTTCCTCTGATTAAAAAGAAAGAAAAGTTGATTTCCTGCTACATATGTAAAATGCTAGCAGTTCATTCAAATTTTTAAAAATAATACTCTTAGAAAGACCAAAACAAACATGTTTATGACTCCGTGTTTCTCAACCTCAGGAATAATGACATTTGGGGCTGGATAATTCTTTATTAGGGGGCCTGACTCTTCCCAGACATTGTGATGACAAAAAATGTCTCCTGACATTTCCAAGTGTCCATAGAAGGTAAGACCGCCCCCTGTTGAGAACCACTCTATCGCTGAACCTGGCCATGGGCCACCTGTTAACAAAGTTTGAAAAGTATTAGTCTCTGCATGTTCTCCATCTCTAAATATCTGCCTCCACACCAGCCTTTACTTTTTAAATATATTTCACCTTGCTTTGCTCCCAGTTCCTTTTTGAAGAAGATAGAAGAACAAAACAAACAAAAGAAAAGAACAGGGAAAAAAATGGGAGAAATCAAGAAGACATGAAGGACTAAGGGAAAAAGTAAGTACCAGTGGAAAATAATGATTCACAAGGAAAAATGAGAAATGGGGAATGTTAAACACCCGAACCTCAACATATAAGACCCAAATGATCATAAGAATAAACCCATCCTAGAGAAGCAAACTTTTTTTAGTATTTAAAATTACTCACAGGCCCTCACAAACATTCTTCATATAGAGATTCACAACTAATAAAATCGGGGGAAACCAGTCTTCAGGTACACCTTTATGAGGTTTCAGGCAAACGCTATAGATCCTTCTGTGTTCATCCTCCTCTATATCAATCACAAATTCATTTCTGCACTCAAAACGTCTTACTTTGCTGGGGAGCACTCATAATGCCTATGTAATATCAGTGTTGCTCTTATTATTGAAGTACTCCATTTTCTGCACTCTATCTCAAATACTATATCCAGATGAACAACTTTAATTTAGTAAGCTGACCCAACGGTCAGCTAAAATCAAGTAGCTTTCCCCCTCTTTCTGAACCCTGAGCTTGCCTTAGAAACCTAAGCTGTTGAGTTCTCACTAGGAAAGTTGAATTCTTTCAAGGTGGAACTCAGTCTTATTTGTTGGTGTTAGAAGAAGAATAATCCCTAGGCCAACTTATGCACGCTAACATAGGGGTAAATATTTTGATATGTTAAGGGTGTGTTTTAATTTCTGGTAATTTATTCCAACCTCTTGGCTTTTCTCCATTCAAAATTTATTCTTTTTATAAGTGAAAAGGTTTCTATACCTTGTCATATCTTGAGATGTGCATAGAGAATGGCAGATCTTGCCTCACTGAGGTTTATCATCGAGGATCTGAAGGACAAAGTTGTCACAGTCTCAGGTTTTGAGTTTCAAAATCAAGATCCAGGAAAAAATAAAACTTAGAGAAAAGTCATAAAAGGGTATATGATTAGGTAGAGCAAGATTTTTCCACCCAGTTAGAGATGGGGGAAGAAAGAGCCAAAGCAAATAAATTTAGATGCTGGTGGAACTGCCAGTCCCTAGAAAGGGTCCCCAGATCCCAGAATAGCCCTTAAATGAAGGGCAATGATAGAAATCGCAGAGAATTTTGAGGGATCCAAAGGAGAAGGTGCTGGGCTTTGCTACTGGGTGAAACTTAAAGAGGTGGCAAGCTTTGGGGAAACTTTCTCAATTCAGTTGGTGTGATAACAATGCAGAATGGGCCCGGCGAACCCCCTGAAAATAATGGCCTGGGGAAGTTCCAGGATGCGTGTTTCTGTCAGTGTGCCCAGAATGTTGGGTATTGTGGGGTTTTTTTTATATATCTTGTAGCCAAGAATGATGCAAATGAGGCCAACAGAGTAAGCAGATACATCAACCATCTGGCTCAGGACATGCAGAATACAGGGGCAATGTGTGTACACTGTACAAGCAGAAACCAAATAGCAATATTAGGTATTTCATCCACTGATAGCCTAGATAGATGATGGAGTTAGCCCAGGTGCTATCCCCATTCCATTCTAACCATCCATTGACTTTGTAGTCTTACTTAAGTCCCTTTAGAACATGCATGTATCTCCAGGGAGTCAAGGCCTGAATTATGTCCCCTCTACTCACATGTTGAAGTCCTAACCCCCAGTTCCTCGGAATGTGACTATAGTTGGACATAGGGACTTTAAATTAATGATTAAGCTTAAAATGAAGCTGTTTAGGTGGGACCCCATCCAATGTGACTGGTGTCTTTATAAGAAAAGGAATTTTGGCCCTAACTGGTTTGGCTCAGTGGATAGAGCATCAGCCTGAAGACTGAAGGGTCCCAGGTTCAATTTTGGTCAAGGGCATGTACCTTGGTTGAGGGCACATCCCCAGTTAGGGGGTGTTCAAGAGGCAGCTGATTGATGTTTCTCTCTCATCGATGTTTCTAACTCTCTCTATCCTTCTCCCTTCCTCTCTGTAAAAAAATCAATAAAATGTATTTTTTAGAAAAAATAAAAAAGGGAATTTTGGACACACAGAGAGACACTGGGGACATGCACACATGTAAAAAAAAAAAAATGAGGATACAGACATCCACAAGCCAAGAAGAGAGGCCGCAGAAAAAACTAAACCTACTGACATCTTGATCTTGGACTTCTAGCCTCCAGAACTGTAAGAAAATTAATTTCTGTGCTTTAAGCCCAATTCTGTGGTATTTTGTTATGGCAGCCTTAGCAAACTAATACACTGGGGGAAAGAGTTTGAAGCAGGGAAGACCCTTAATTGAGAAAATTTGGTGTATCAGTCAGGATAAGCTAGGCTATCTATGTGTGATAACAAATGATTCCAAACCTTAATGGCCAGAAACAAAAAGTTTAGCTTTTGCTCATGAAAAGCCAACTACAGATCCAGGTAACTTTTGGGAGCTGCTGACCTCCATGTGGTGCAATAGCATTTTAGGCTACCTCACTTTTGCAGCATTTATCCTATCTAATAAAAGAGTAATATGCAAATTAACCATCACTTCACTACACCCACCAGCCAATCATGAGCAAGTATGCAAATTAACCCTACCAAGATGGTTGCAGCCACAGAGAGCAGGAGGGAGGCTTGGGTTTCTGCGGCAATGGAGGAAGCCAACTTTCTGCACACTCTGGCTGGCCCAGGGTTCCGCTTAAGGCTACAAAGTTTCAATTATAGAAGATAAATAAATCCCAACAGAAATGGCTGCAGCCATGGAGCAAGCAGGAGGCTTGGCTCCTCTCCAGGCTACAAAGTTTCAATTGTAGAAGATAAATAAATCCCAGATACCAGGGCCTCTGCTTGGTTCGCCAGGGGGCATGGCTGGCCTGCAAACCACCACAGGCCCCTTGCCCAGGCTGCCCCACACCTCAAGGGAACCCCCACCCTGATCCGGAACACCCTTCAGGGCAAACCAGCAGGCCCCCACCCAAGCACCAGGCCTCTATCCTATCTAATAAAAGAGTAATATGCAAATTGACCATCGCTCCAACACACAAGATGGCTGCCCCCATGTGGACACAAGATGGCCATCACAAGATGGCCAGCAGGGGAGGACAGTTGAGAGGGAACAGGCCTGTAAGAGAGGGCAGTTGGGGGTGACCGGAACTGCAGGGAAGGGCAGTTCGGGGGGGACCAGGCCTGCAAGGGAGGGCAGTTGTGGGTGATCAGGCCTGCAGGGGAGGGCAGTTAGGGGCAATCAGGCTGGCAGGGGAGCAGTTAGGCATCAATCAGGCTGTCAGGGGAGTGGTTAGGGGATTATCAGGCTGGCAGGCAGAAGCAGTTAGGGGCAATCAGGAAGGTAAGCAGGCAAGCAGTTGGGATCCAGCAGTCCTGGATTGTGAAAGGGGTGTCTGACTGCCAGTTTAGGTCCGATCCAGGTAGGATTGGGCCTAAACGGGCAGTCAGACATCCCTTGAGGGGACCCAGATTGGAGAGGGTGCAGGCTGGGCTGAGGGACACCCCCCATGCACGAATTTCGTGCACTGGGCCTCTAGTGTATCTGTATTTTTCCACGAATGAGGGAAGATGAAGAGAGAATGTGAACAATTGCATGACAACTCCTAAATGCTCATATTTTAAAGCAACGCCTGGGTTGGTTCTCATGGTTATAGCAAGGCAAAGAGTGAGAGAGCGAGAAAGAGAGAGAGAGAGAGAGATGGGATGCAGAGAGAGGAAACTGAGTGGTTTCAAACTAACACCCCATCATTTCTAGCACAGTCTATTGATCAAAGCAAGACACAGGGCAGCAAATATTCAAGGGTTGAAGACATAAACTACCTTCTAACAGGAGGAGCTTGCAAAAGGTATGAATACCAATAGCAATGCAGACTTGGGATCATTTTCCACATACATGGAAGGGGACCTCTTCCAAGTTCCAGTAGTTCTCACACTTTAGCAAGCATCAGAATCTCCTGGAGCAAATGTTAAAAACAAAACAAAAAAAAACGCACTCCTGGGGCCATCCTAGAGTTCCCAACTCTGTGGTCTATAGTGGGGCCGAGGAATCCGCATTTCTAATTAAATTCTGGGAGAAGTTAATGCTGATGCAACTGGACAGGGGGTGACACATTGAGAATCACAACAATAGCCTCACCTGCAAAATAGGAAAACCTGGAGACATAAAAGAGTCACCTGGGTTACAAGTCATGTTTGGGCTGAGGCCAGAAATAGACCCTGCTGACCTTGGCAGCCTGGGCTTTCTTCCCGAGACACCTTGCTCAGCTCTACAAGTCATTGCCTTGCCTTTGTTCACCTCTGTCTTGAATATTGTCATTATTTTTACTATCATCGTTAGTAATGATTAAGAATTGTGAGGCATGACAAGGTGCTTAATGTTCTGCCCAGGGCATATTAAAAGCTCTGGGCCCTGTCTGAGAGGCACAGTCTCAGTCATAGCCAGGCATGCAATACTCTGGCTGAGAAATCCCCTAATATGACCCTGAAATTAAGCAGTCCCTGTCAACTAAGCCATTCATCTACGCAAGAGGTCAAATATGTCCCTATGAATCACACGTGAGCTGTGTTCCCAGGTGAGAGCAAAGCAAGTCCATCTATATATTCTCCAACCTAGACAGATGGTTTTCATTATGTCTCCTGTTGGCCACCACCAGGGACAATCTCCTTCAAAGTGATAGGACATTCGTTTCTCTATGTAACCATGCTACATAGCAGATTCTCCTAATTATTCCCATTTTACTTATATACCTTGTTCCTGGACCACAGAATCTTCAGGGAAACTTCTCACTGACTTGCTTTAATGTCATGCCCTTGGATTTTCTTGAACAATGCTACAAGATACTATCTCATCATAATCACCCTCCTATTTGTTAATTCACATATCCCTCCATGACCCTCTGTAAGATGCCACTCCAAGTTCAGGTTCACAAAATGCTTTGCATCCCCTGAGAATTAGCAATACTTTGGATTTCCTTGGTAATGAGTATTATGAAACCAATTGTGCCATCCATACCCTTTTTTCTTTGGCTACTAGGAAGCTCAGAGCCAAAGTTAAAGCTCAGTGTTAGTTGAGCTTGGTGATAAGCTTACTAAACTTTTTTTTTATATATATTCTTGAGTATATATTTTACTTCTTATTTTCTCTGATCCTAAATGTCTACAGTTTTATTCATTTCGTTTACTACTTTTGTCTGGATGTATTACCTCATATTCCTTTTAGGACCAGGCAGGGTATAAATATATAAACACTTTCTCTGTTTTCCTAAGTAAAATCAAACATGGTTATTTACTACCCAACAAACATAAATCCTCCCCAATTGAATTTCTTGGTTTGTGGGGAAACAGGGAGGGGTGTGGGAGGAAATGAGACACCTCTGTTTTGGGGAAAGACAAAAACAGATTTTTAAAAACACCCATTTTCACTTGATAGGACTCAGAAACGTTAGAAAAGCAGGAGGCTAGAATGGGAGCGACTTTGAAGCCCCTCTCTGCACTGGTAACCACAGCGCATTCTGCAGCTGTGCCCCGCGGGCTGCAGCCTTCCACCTTCCACAGCTCTGCCCTTTCCCGAGAGTCAGAGCCAGATCGCTGGGAAAACAAAATGTTCTGGTTAAAAGCACTGTACAGTGTTATATTACCCAGATGCACGATTTATGATGTGCTTATGAGGTTAATCGGGAACAGGAAAGAAGTAAAAAAACAAACACCTTTACTCTCACTTTTTAAAAAAATCCAAAGAAGAATTAGTTTTTTCAATCAAAATGGTACTTCAGGCAATCTTGCATAAAAAAAAGTGAAAACTTAAGCCCTGGATACTCTTATGATGGCTTCTTTTTTGATGAAAACACTGACCTCGTATCCAGAAGGTCAAACAAGCCCGAGATTTTGGCTAGTCTAAAAATACTATGTGCTTCCTGGACCACTTAGCATGCAAGCCTTTTAGAAACGCTTCCTTCTAAACCTCACTCTGCCATTTCCCCGAAGATGGGCAGATGATGACAGCGTGGAGTGATGTCAGCGGTAGGGAGCACGTCTCAGGACAGAAAGAATGCGAATGTTGCAGGCCAGGGATGGGAGAGGCAGGAGTGAGCACAAACATCCCCTGGGCTGTCACAGAAACTCCGCCTTGTCCTGTTGCAGTCCCCTGCCCTAACCTGCTCAGCTGCCGAATCAACAAACATGAAGTGATCAGCTTTACTTTTCAGATTTGAAAGTCATTTTTGAAGCATTCCATTAAGAAACGGTAGAGAAAAACTCGTCTCTCATTAAACGTGATAGGAAGGGTCTGAGCCATTCTTTATTCCATTCACCTTCTCGTTACGAGAAAAGCTGCAGCCAGTGTCACTCAGACACAGACCAAAAGGTCAGTTCTTCCACATGGAGGCTTTGTAACAGGTTAGAGAACATGGCCATGACACCACCCAAAGCAAGTGGGGACCATCGCCCTGCCGGTCCACAACTTCCATCTCTCTGCTCCATGCAATGGAGTTGCATTTCTTGGGACAAATGCTTTTTCTTCTCATTGTTTAGATGTTTCCTATGCTTCATATTAGAGAATGGTAGCTCCGTCTCTCCCCTAATCCAAGAGATGCAGACTCACCTAAGCCCCACAGCACAGTTGTCTAATTCCTGCCATCTGTCTCCAAGCACATCACCTCCAGAGAACTTTCCCAATTCTTCCTTCATCCCTCCCTACAGGCTGCCAAGAGCCATTTCTCCTGGCCAACTTACCTGGGATGCTCACCTGATATGCCAGTATGTTATCCGCACTTCTGTGGACGGATGAGTGGAAGTGGGTGCAGGTCTTGCCTCAGAAGACCCATTCATTCACTCACTGAATGAATATTTATTGTGTCATTTTCTAGCACTTTTCTAAGAGTCAAGGACACTTGTTAATAAGCCAGCCAGGAAGCCTGCTCCTGGGAAGCTTACAGGTTGTCAGAGGGACAGGCATTCAATCAAGTATACGCACTATGTTAGCTGTTTGCCAGTGTAAGAAGGGCTTCAAAGGAGAACAAAATCCTGAAGGATGTGTAACATCAGAGCCCGGTCTAGTTGCAAGATGGGCACAAGGAGAGCTCTGAGGAAGTCTCAAATGATCAGGTTTCCAATGGTCAAGGGGAGGAAGTAGTGCTAGTGAGGCTGGCATGTGCAAAGGCACTGAGGCAGCATGGAGACTTCGAGGACCAGCAAGTGCTAAGAGTGGCTGTTAGAGGCTTCATAGAGGCTCCATATTTGTGTGACACATTCTTTAAGAGCAGTTGGGAATCACAGAAAGTTCTGGTTGTGATGGGATTACTTCGTGGAAATCAAATATAAGAGAAATATTTCTAAAGTATTTCTAGGCCCTGGATCAGCTAGCCCCTGCTTAGCTTTCTGAGCTCATCTCTCCAACCTCACTCACTATACTCAGTTACTCGTCCTTTAACAACCAGGGCCTTTGCACATGCTGTTTCCTCTTCCTTCCAAGCACATGACTTCATTCATTCCCTCACTCCATTCACATTTCTGCCCAAATGTCCTCTCTTCAAACAGGTCTTCTCTGAGGGCCTGATGTAATGAAACACCCACTGCCACTTCCTGTCCTTCACTTTGCTGTGTCCTCCAGACTCGTGCCTTCCTGATACTAGATTAGATATCCACTTGTCCATCAGTTGTGCTCATTCTCCTAGACTGAGCCCCACAGTGGTGGGTTCCTTGTCTGTCTTGTTCACTGTTTAACACCAGTGCCCAAAGTGCTGGCCCTGGTAGGCACTTGATGACAATGTGTTGATAAATCAATTAGTAGAGAATGAGCCAAAGGGGGACCATGCTGGATACAGGGCATCCATTCAGGAGGTGATTTGTAGTAACTGAGTTGAAAAGAACTTGATTTTTTTTTTAAATTTCATACAAAAAAATATTTAGTCAAGCTTTACCCCATACTAAGTACTGGGCTGGGATCTAGAGATAAAACAAAACAGGGCAGATACAATTCCTGTGACTACAGAGTTTGCAACCTAAGAATTTATAACATAATATAATATGACAGGATATGAAATGATGCGACATAAAATGATAGCTTCCATTCATTGAATACCTACTAAATACCAGATCCTGGGCTTACTGTTACATACATTCACCCCTTCGACCTGATTCAAATATCAGTATTATCTCCATTCTACAAAAGAGCAAATGGAGGCGAGAGGTGAAGACTAAAGCCACACAGTTACTGAGCGATGGAGAGAGGTTTGTAGGTTACATTTATATGACTCCACAATTCAGGCTGTTAGCCAGGACTGCTTCTGGCCTCTCCTCACAGCCTCCCGAAGGGAGCTATGTCTTGTCCATGTGTGTGTCTCCCACAGCACAATCCCTGGCAAACCAGCACCTGCTGATGTGATAGGTGTATTACTGACAGTGGATTTCTGCATATCATATGTCTGTTTGTAGCCACCATAAACCCTTTTAAGTTCCATTGCCTGAGAAATAACATGCGTCCGCATTTTCTCTCTCCAATAATAACTAGAGTATCTAGCATTAATCAGACGCTGACTACCTCAGCACTGTGCTAAGGATTTCGCACGAATCATCTCATTTTATTTTCCCAAAAACCCCAACCCCAAAGTGTAAGAACTATTACTATAGCAGCAAGGATTTTTTTTTTTATTCAAGGAACTGAACTTTAAACTGAATCACTTTTTTAAAACCAACAATTTAAGGAAACACTTTGAAAATGACTTTTAAAGAGAAAACAGCAAAGTCCCACATACAGCTGGCTTCAGGCAGGATGGATGCAGAACCTCCACCAGCTTGGGAACGCTGTGTCCGGAACCAGCCACTGAGACAAGGGAAATGGGACACCTGACTGGTCGGGCCTCGGTGCACAGGGTGTGAACACACCACAGTAATCCGGAGGAGCTGATGCTCCCGGGAGAAGTCACTCCTAGCCAAACCACAGGGAGAGGAGGGAAGGGCAGTTCTGAGAGAAATGGGCTTTGTCACCAGATGAAAGGGACAGAGACTATGGGACAGGTAAAAGCAATAGATGCCCATTCTACATACTGTTCCCACTTCACAAGTGAGTTTGCTCAAAGTCACACAGGTAACAAGCAGATATGGTAATCCACATGCCTAAGCCCAGGTATGGTATGCTTAATCCTCTATGTACCTACCTACTCAGGTATCTCTGTTTCCAGCAGGTTTGTGAGAAAGAAAAAATTCCAAAACTGCTGAAAGCTCAGAGAATCACCAAATGTTAGAGTTAAAAGTAACCTTTTAAGTCACCTGGTTTAGGGTTTTAAAAGATGTTAGGTAACTTACTTGAGGACACATAGCAATCTAGACTTGAATGCAGGGTTTTTTTAATCATTCATTCATCAAATGTTTATTGCATACCATATTTTCCCATCACAAGCCTATGTGCTTGGGACAGAAATGTAAGTAAAGCATCTTTTGCTGTTGGGAAGTTTATAATTTTGTGGGTCATCTGGATCTTAGCCCAAAGCTCTTTAAATGTGACATAGAGGTCTCCTTTGAACTACAATTGTTCTACAGTATTCTTATTAATGGTTAAAAAATAATGCTTTCTTTACTGTGAACTTACTATGTACCAAACAGAATGCTGAGCATATTACATAGTACCGTGGTTGGCAAACTGTGGCTCACGAGCCACATGCGGCTCTTTGGCCCCTTGAGTGTGGCTCTTCCACAAAATACCATGGCCTAGGCGAGTCTATTTTGAAGAAGTGGCTTTAGAAGAAGTTTAAGTTTAAAAAATTTGGATCTCAAAAGAAATTTCCATCGTTGTACTGTTGATATTTGGCTCTGTTGACTAATGAGTTTGCCGACCACTGACGTAGGACAAACATTTTGATTCTGTCAAGATGCATTTAAAGACCAAAAAGCTAAATACACAACTTTTCTAGGCATGGCATTTAGGCACTGTATAAGTTAGGGAACTGGTGTGGTTGATGCAACAAAAGCAAAAATAACAATGGCTTAAAGAAAAGAGATATTTTCCCATGAAACAGCCCAAGTGCCAGCATCCAGGCTGTTTTAGGGTTATTCTATGGTAGCCAGAACAGGAGACACCCATAGTGTAAGATCCTGAAGATGCAGTTCTATTTTGTTCATTGTCTTGCTCTATAAGCAACTTCTCATGGGCTAAGATAGCTGATCCAGTTCCCACCATTCACATCTGCATTCCAACCTGTGGGAAAAGGAAGAAGGCTAGAAGAAATGCTCCCACCTTTTAAAGAGCTGATTAACACTTTGATCACATTCTATTGGCCAGCACCCAGCTCAAAGGAGGCTGGGAAATGTAGTCTTTAGCTGGGCCACCATGTTTCCCAGGTAAAACCAAAAGTCCCATTAGTAAAGGATCAGGGAACAACTGATATTGGACACTACTAGGTTCCTCTGCGCAGCCAGCATGAAGGCAGTAGATGGCATGGTCATAAGACTGGGCACTCATAAGGGGTGCTTTATTTGTCTTTGCATCCTCAGGGCCTTACACTAGGGGTGTCTCCTGCAGAGTAGGTACCCTCATAGAGTCAAGGGAGAAAACAGATAAATGATTTTACACATTTGTAAGAAATAAATGTTTGTAATGTCTTCCCCCTTTAAATATAGCAGGTCAGTCATTACTATAATATAATCATTACCTGACAGAGCTGCTCCTATAACCTGATTACCTAATTCAAGAACTCCTAGGTGGGGGGATGAAAACTCTCTGAGACAGGTGAAAAACATCCAAATTAAATAGAGGCAGATACACAGTGGTAGAGAAAACCCTGACTCTGGAGATCAAAAGACAGATTTGAATCCTAACTTAGCTATTTATAAACAGTATGGTCTTGGGCAATATTCTGAGTTTGTTTTATCTGACACTGGTTTGGTCACTTATAGAAACTGTGAAATTAATTAGCACCTACTTTACATGGATGTCATTAGGGTTAAATTAGAAATTATATGTCAGAAATTCGGCATAGTACCTGGCACATATCTCTATTTATTGAGTATAAGTATTGTCATTAACAACAAAAATAATAATCAGCAAGGTGCTAAAAAGACCGTGTGTAACAGGGTGGCACAGCTAACATTTTGAGCACTTTCCAAGTGCCAGGCACCATTCAATGGCTTTTTGAGAAATTGTCATTTAATCCATTGATTCAATTCCATTCCTGGGAGGTGGGTGGCATTGCTTTCCCCATTTTATGAATAAGGAAAGTGAGACATCATGTGGCAGGCAGCCTCCATGATGGCCCTCCTTCCTGGTATTCCTGGACTATGCAAGCCCTCCATGGAGCATCAAAGGGGTGTGTCTAACTACCGTGAGTCAATTCCAAAGGCTGTAACTTCCCTCTCCAGCACAGACACTGTCCCTTGATGAATTTTATAAACCAAGTTGCTATGTTGAAGAAGTCATGGCAAGAAACTGAGGGCAGCCTCCAGCCAACAAGATGAGACCTCAGAGCCACACCCTAAAGGAGCTGAATCCTGACAGCATCCCTGAGTGAGCCTGGGAGTGAGGCTTGCCCAATTGAGCCTTTGGTTGAGGATGCAGCCCCAGCTGACACTTTGATTATGACCTCATGACAGATCATAAAACAGAGGACCCAGCCAAGCTGTGCCCAGACTCCTGACCCATAGAAACTGTGAGAGGATAAATGTGTGTTGTTTTAAGTTGCTAAATTTGGGGATAATCTGTTAGGCAGTAATAGATAACTAGACAAAAGGCTATGAAACGTGCCTAAGAATTTCTTTAAATGCACTGGCCTGCAACTCAAGAGGCCACTAGATGTCAAATCTTTTGTGAGCAGGGCTGAGGCCTCAGCAATGCAAAACATGGTGGGAAAGGTGTTTCAAGAAAAAGGAAGAGCATGGGAAAAGGCTCCAAGATGAAAGAATGAGGTTTGATCTACTTAAGCAAGTGCTTCTAAATTTTTAATGTGTACATGATCATTGGGGAAATTGTTAAGATGGTGATCCTGACTCAGTAGGTCTGGAGTGCGGCCTGAGATTCTGCATTTCTAACAAGCTCCCAGGGGATGCTAATGCAGTTAGTCCAAGGACCACACTGAGGAGCAGAGGGTCAAACAAGGACACTTACTTACTGCTTAGCAAAAGGATCAAAAGTGGATGGTCCAATGTTGACCAAGCTGCTAGGTCCATTGGCCAGAGTCTGACAGTAGGAAAGACTAGATATATGACAATATATGTATAATATTATATAATATAAAATAATTTTTATATATGTAATTTATACCTGGACATATTTTTAACAACTGGCGCTGGTGGTCATTGACAAATCAAAACATATGAAAGCTGTGAATGGTATGACCATAATGACATACAGTAACTATGTAATGTATTACATTTATATGCATATAGGTATATGTATGCATTCCTATATGAATCAATATACACATAAATATATACACGTGTGTCTGTGAGAGAGAGAATAAGAACCCAAGAACAAACATGCTTAAACTCTAATTTCTTAGGAATAAAGGAGTCACACACACATACATACACACCGTGCATGTACCACAGTTTTCTTCTCTGACAATGGCATCAGAGCAGGACCCTGCTGTGGCATTGTAATGGGTGGTGGCAGTCCTCCTTGCTAGCCTGCCTGAAACAGTCAACATTCTTTCTGCAGGCTAAGTCTGTCCCACCAATAAGTTTCTGGCTTGAATAGTGCTTTCAATGTTCCTTAAATTGAAGATTCATTGCTTTAAAAAAAAAAGGAAAATTTAACATGAAAATCTAGGTTTCAGGCTTCTCTAAAAAAACAAAAACAAAACAGAATCCCTTGGAATGCTGAGCCCACATCCCCACACAGCAACCACTAGCTTGAGCCAAGAGTTCATCCCCTTCAGAGGGGACAGGTTACCAGCTGTCCTGCCTTGGCCCCTGGAGGCTTTGGAGTCTGCAGCCCCTGCTTTAATGCCTCTGTTTTCTGGCCATGGCTCTTCCATGGTCCACACGGGGGACAGAAATCATGCAGCGACCTCCGTCCAACTTAGAGTGGTGACTGCCCACTGCATCTCCTACAAAAAGAACCCTGGACTCAGCTCTTCCCACCTTCATGTCTGTTTAGGGCACAGGGGCAGCACCATGCCCATAGCCCAGATCCAAATGCAAATGCTTTTGGACAGGATGAGGCCCTGCCATTCTTAGGTCAGCCCTGATGCCTCCTAATAGGCTGTTGACCTTCCTGACTACCATCACTGTACAACGGTCCAAGGACTTTGAGAACATCAGTGATCACAGAGCTGCTGAGTAGAAACTGTTTTTCCTCTTTCCCTCAATCCTCCTAATATCAACAGAGGTTATTCACAAAAAGTAACCCTCAGGGGCCAGGCTGTCTTGCTTTATCTTGATATCTTTATGATAACCAGGCCACAGTGTCATTTGCCTTTTGGTGTGATCCATGGAGATGACTCCTCACTGCTTCCTGCAGACACACAGACACTTGAGATGAAGCAGCTCTAGTTAAAATGCTTACAAATTACAAGCGAGGTTAAGCCAGGGCCTCCAGGTAAGTGACAGGTATAGATACAAGTTAGGTGTTTGGGATACTTCTAGGTCCTAGGGTCATTTATAAAGGGTTTCCCAAGCTTGTGGATCAGAAGGGTCATCAGCAGTGTATGTGAAATGTACATATCCTCAAGGCCCTCCTGAGGGGAGTCTCAGATCATGGAGGATGGAACCCTAGTGCTTCTGCTTTTAGCAATGAGTCCCAGGTGATTCTGATCATCAGGCAAGGCTGGGAGACATGAGGATGGACCCGTGGGTCCCAGACCTGGCTGAGCCTCAGTCCCTGGGAGGCTTTTGGAAGCATGCAGATAACTGGCCACATTTGGAAGCCATCACTGGGGCGTGCATCTCTGACTCAAAGTGCACAGGAAATCATGGGGTCTTGTGAACATGCAGATGCCGAGGCAGCAGGTCTGGCATGGGCTCTGAGATTCTCCCAGGTGGCCCCACTGTTGAGAGTCAGCCAGGACCTGCACATAATTTGTGAGGCCTCGTGGAAGGGAAAATGCAGGAACCCTTGTACTTTCTTCAGTAGTCTCTCTTTCCATTGGTCATGATGTTTTTTAATTTGCTTTCTCATGTTGCACACTCTTGAGCATGGGATGCTGGTGGGGTGAGTGCACCCTGGTCAGGCGCCCATCAAAGCAGAGGGCAGCAGCCATCACCCATCACCGGGCAGTTCTGAGAAATGGGCTGCCAAGAACCCACAGGGAGGCGGGCAGGCAGTGGAGCTAGGACGAGCTGAAGCTCAAGTTTCTAGCACAAGTGATGTCCATAGGACTAAAAAAATGCAAATTTAAAGACAAATTTAAGCATTTCAAGGTGGCGACCACAGAGCATTGCACCCCAAGTAAGGGATCCCCGTTTGAGTGCAGGACCCTCTGTCTCTGCATTGGTTGCGTGCCCCTGAAGTCACCCCACACCATCAGCATCCAGGAAGACAAAGCGTTCTCTTCTTTGGTTACTGATCCAACGAAGGACACTTTGAGAAATAAAAAATACTGTCTTCTCTAAAGGAGTCAGCTGGAATGATTTTCTTATAAAGAATAGTACTGTTTGCACTAAGACTAAAAGAGACAGTCTAGAATAGTGGCTAAAAGTACAGGCTCTGGAGCCAGGGAGGCTGGGTTCACATCCTTTTTCTACCACTTATTAGCTGTGTGATCTTGGGCAAAATCACTTAATGTCCTTGTCCCTCAACTTTGTCATCGGCAAAGGTAGATGATGAAGCTCTCAACATAACTTTCACATAAGATGCTTATTAGGATTAATAAATTAATTCCCATGAGGAACTGAGAACAAGAACTAAATATGAGCTTTATTTAGATAGAAATGATGCAGCAAAGTTGGCAAACTATGGGCCCACAGTCCACCACCTGCTTTTTGTAAATAAACTTTTATTGGAACACCACTGTACTCACTTGTGTATATATCATCTATGGCTGTTTTTGTGCTGCAGTGTCGAGCTGAATAGATGTAGGGCTGAAACATGTACTGTTTGGCCCTTTCCAGGAAAAATTTGCTTTGGGAGAGTATAGAACCTTGCCATTCAAGATCTGTCTTAAAGAGGCAAGGTTTCACATAGGTTTTCACAAGGTGGTTTCACCTTCAATTTGTTTAAATTACATCTAAGTCCTCTTAAAATTGTAAAGAGAAACCCACACTCTTAACTGTGTTGTAGATCATCCTGTAACACCACTGAGGCCACCATTGTCCTCATTTGAACAGCCAGCATAACTCGATTTTGTGCAGACCTTGGAACAAATCGTCTAACATAGTTGAAGTACTAGTAAAGGCGTCATTGTTTGAGAAGGCTGTAGCTCTGCCCTGGTCTTTTTCAAAAGTTCTGAACAGCACATATCCACTTCCATAAATTCATACAGGCAACTGCACAGGTAGGGCACATGCAGAACATCAGTGGTTAAATGCCAGGTGAAGGTTGGGGCACCCACTCAGAGTGGGGCCAGGAAACAGACAGACAGCCACGCAGAAGGGATAGTTTTGCCCAGCTGTGCTAGCTAACATGCTCGTTAAACCACCCAACGCCATAAGATAAATATTATTTTAATCCCCATTTTATGTATGAGGAAGTCCAGGGTCAGACTGGTTATGTAACATCCCCAAGGTCACACAACCGGATTGGCAAAACCAGGATGTGAACAGGCAGACTTGTGTGAGGGTCAGCCTCTAATCTAGGGACTGGTGAATATGTTCTATTAAGGGCCATCAGATAGAAAACATTTTCAGCTTTGCAGGCCGTACAACCTCTGTCATAACTACTCAGCTCTGCTTTTGTGGGGGAAAGCAGTCACAGACAATATGTAAATAAATGGATGTGGCTGTATCCCAATAAAACTTTATTGACAAAAACAGGTGGCTGGCTGGATTTGGCCCATAGGCTGTCGTTTACCCACTCTCACTGCAACCACTAAGTTTCTCTGTTTCTAATATGTATATCGGGAGCCTAAAATATGTCTGCCCACACAACAGGAGTGGAATAAATAATATTATTGACTACCATTATAAAAATAAGAATTGCGTGTCTTTGCAGGACCCCAGCGGTCGTTTTTCCCCCAGAGCTACGTTTCCTTCTGAGCTGAAAGGCTTCTTCTTTATGTCATTTCATCTTGCCGCCACCCAAGAGGGGGATGCTCCATTGATACCCTCCTCTCTGGTGAGATTAGTCAATCACATCGACAATGCAGCTGGCCTCTGCTTCAACCAGGGCAGGCGTGGACATCGTAGCTGCTCCTGGGTCACAGCACAGCAAGCTGCTGCCATGCCCAGGGCACTTGTTTAAATCCGCTCCTGGATTTCAGCCTGAGTCCTGTGGGCTGAGAATGCCAAATGCACCCCAAACTACCTGTCAGCAATTAGGAGCCCAGGAAAGAGCAGTAGGGCTTGCCAGATAGGCAGGCATTTTAAGCATCAGAAAGGTTTGCAAAATTTGCACAAGGGCAGGCCTGGTGTGGGGGTGGGGAGAGTGACTCAAAGCCATCAAATGGCAGAGTCAAAGACACTCCATTATGGTGATGCAACTCAGCCTCTGATAAGGAGGGACCATAAGTAACAGGGGCCGACAGAAATGCAGGAAAACTCGTTTTTAGATTGAAAAGCGGTGATCAGGCTCGACAGGATCATTTCTATTCATTTTACCCCCTGCACTTTCCAGAAGCAAACACCAGTCAGCAGCGCGTTCTCCTTCCCCCAAAGGTCAAAGGGTGAGATGTAAACACGAGCCATAAAAAGCCCTGCATGTCGGTGGCTTGCCGGGGTCGTAATTCTTTCCCACAAAGTTACCTTTCCTGTTTCTATGAATTACTCTTACATTCTTGTAAGAGATATGGTTTGAGGTATTTATGGTGCATTCAATTCTGCTATCATTGATTTATTGAACGAAACCAGCTCAGGGATATGATGGAAAGGGCCCTAATTCCAAAAACTCTTACATCTCAGCACGAAGAGCATTTTCTGCCCTGCTGGCCTCCCGCAGATGACCAGCCGAGATAAACAGAGGGCACTCCTCTCCCTGTTGCAGTGTGCGTGCCGATGTGAAGGAATCAATCAGACAAAAGCAGATTATTACAGTGTCTGAGAGAGATCAAACAGGGCTGGCATCCGCACCCACACACGCCTGATTTACAGGCGAGCTGATAAAGTGCTACAGCTCACTGTCAGGAGAACATGACAACTCCTTGAGCTCTGTGGATAAATTATTGCTGAAGCCCATGATAACATTTCTCCACCTAGCAACCAAACATAACAGGATGTGGCTTTGAGTACTAGGAGCCAAATGATACAAAGACGAGACGCCCAGGAGCTCTCCAAGCTCTGAAGGCTTACCCCAAGATGGAACAGTGAAGTAGCAGCCTCATGAAAACCTACGTGAAGTCTATGAGTAATTAGTAACGCTGCAGTGGATCACCAGACCTTTCCTCTCCCGGCCGGTGCGCAGAGGACACGTCCTCTTTTACGTTGAATGTTACCATAGCCAACAGTTCCCCTCTGTGCCAGGAACTGAGCTAAGTGCATTTTGTTGCATCCTCGTGGCAACTCCAAAGGTGAGAAAGGAAGTTAACTTGGACAACAGAATTAAACAACATTGAGTCGCACACAGAGAAAAGTTACCCCTTTTCTGGTTCTCTATTGATGTTCCCAGTGACATGAAGGAGAAAGTCTCGGTCAGGTGTTAGTCTGACAGAAGCACCTCTCAAACAATTGCAAATCTCTTCTCTAAACAAAGGAAGGGCAGAAAGTCTCTGTGAGACCAACATTGTTTTGCTATTCAGCTTCATTTTTTAAATCATCATCATTTTCAAGTGATACTAGTTTTCAACTGATGCAGGTGATACCAAGTGTCTATTTAAAATAAATGGTGATGGAAAGAGACTTGATTTTGGATAGTGAACACACACTACAATATACAGATGATGTATTAGAGGTTTGTACACTTTAAACCCGTATAATTTTATTAACCAGTCACCCCAATAAATTCAATAAAATTTTTTAAATAAATAAATAAGCAAACAAAATTTATTTGGTTTGAGCTTCATGAGGGCATGGAGTTTGGTCATTTTTTTAAGAGAGGGAGGAGGGAGAAAACAGGTATACATCTATTTGTTGTTCCGCTTATCCATGCACTTATTAGTTGGTTCTTGTATGTGCTCTGACCTGGGATGGAGCCCACAGCCTCGGCATATTCTAACCAGCTGAGCTACCTGGCCAGTGCAAGCTGTGTCTCCAATGAAGTATGTTTGCAGTCGGGCCCTACAATGTGTATTTTAAGAAACTCCTATAATGATTCTAGCATCGATAGTCTATAATCATATATTAAGAAATGTGCAGTTTAAGTAATTTAATCCATAGCTTTTGGGAGGTGCTTCAGTTAAAGAGTCTATCACTTGCAGGAAATGAAAATTTGGACTCAAGCTGGTGTCACGGATGAAGAAACCTTAACAACAGAAGGAGAAGAGGTACAGCAGGCTCTGGGTGGGCTGACTCAGGAGCTCGGTGATGTCTACACCAGTGAGGTAGGATCTCTCCATCTGCATCCCCACCATGGGGCTAAGGCAGTGGTTGGCAAACTCATTAGTCAACAGAGCCAAATATCAACAGTACGACAATTGAAATTTCTTTTGAGAGACAAATTTTTTAAACTTAAACTATATAGGTAGGTACATTGTTATTAACCTAATTAGGGTACTCCTTCAATCCCACTGTACATGGGCGCCCACACGTGGTATTTTGTGGAAGAGCCACACTCAAGGGGCCAAAGAGCTGCATGTGGCTCGTGAGCCGCAGTTTGCCAAACACTGGGCTAAGACAAGATGGCTCTAGCAATCCCACATGTCACATCCTGGCTCAACATATAAAAGAAAAGAGAGAGGCTTCCTTTTCTGTGAAGTGTCCCTTTCCCAGAGACTCCCCTCCATCACCACCTTAGCAAACTTCCCTTCACAGCTGATTGGCCAGCATTATATCAGGTGGTCATTCCTGAGCCAATCACTGGCAAGGGGAATGGGAAGACCTAACACCAATCAGGCTCACGGAAGATGTGGGGTGGGGTGGGCTCCCCTTGAGACAACTGATTGAGCAGAAGGCATGGAGATCTGAACAAAACTAGGATTCTATAAGCAGGGCAGGGACAAAACAGGATTATATGGGTGTCTTCAGGGTCATTCATTCCAACTGTCTTTGCATTTCTATTAAGAAGACTCTTATTTGTTCCATCAAACATTCCATCTACTCTATTTTTATCAACCTTATAGGTTACCAATTTATTCTCTATATTTAGCATAGCTTATGAATTCTACTTATGTCCCATAAGATTCTTCCATACTCATTATTTATTCTTCACACTGCCTATGAGTATCACCTATACATCATAAGCCAACTAGCTTACTTACCCTCCATGCTTAAAATGCCTTATGAGTTTCACCTATCCCATTTACTTTCTTGTGTTGTCTAGCAGATTTTAATATATTCAAATAATACAGCAAACCCACATTATAAAATATCTAAAATGTTGTAATTAAGGTGAAAGATAAGAGGAGGAATGACTTACAGATTAAAATAAATTTAAGAGAAATATTCATCAGATACAATTTTTAAAAAAACACATTTTAGATCATTGAAGGAATTGAACTTTGTCAGGTTGCTTGATGATATCAAAAAATTATCATATATATTAGGTATGAAAATCATATTTTTAGGTGTGAATTAATAATTTTTATGTTTTAGAAATGCATACTGAAATATTTATGGATAAAATTACATGGTATCTGAAGTTTACTTCAAAGCAAGCTGATGTTTTGCAATTCAGATCAACAAATAATTCTTGAGCTTATGCTAAGTAGAGTTTTGCAAACTGAGAATCATGACTCATTAGTAGATAAATTGTTTAATGAAGAATAGAACAGAACAGAAAATACCAATGTGTGTGGCATTCTGTCATAGTAAATTTTGTTCTGTGAAACTTTTGTTACAAGTGTGTGTGTGTGTGTGTGTGTGTTATGAGCACATGTAGTAAATCATGGTGTACAATGTATTTCTTCCCCTGGGTTGCAGCTGATGAAGTCTGAAGATGACAGTGGAAAGCAGAGTCCTGATCATTGATGGGCACAGCTGATACAAGAAGCATGAGATGGGGCCTTCCTGAAGAGGCAGACATGACAGACAGTGTGGAATGCTCTGAGCTCAGCCAACATTGAGATCCTGGCACTGTGGGAAGACAAAGAAGGTGCTGAGTAACTGGCATGGGCTTCACAGAACAGCTAATATGTGAAACTAGAGGCCTGGTGCACAAAATTTGTACATGGGTAGGGTCCCTAGGCCTGGCCAGTGATCAGGGCTGATCTGTGGGGCAACTGGTGGGGCGATCAGGGGGCCCCCACTGGCACCTGCCTTGACTGGCCTGGCACCGCCCACTCATTGGCCCTGCCCCCGATCGCCCCACCAATTGCCTCCCAGGTCCAGCCCGCTCACCAGCCAGCCCCGCCTCCCACTGCCCATTCAACAGTTAGCCCTGCCCCCCTGCCACCACCACCCAGTCACCTCCCTCTACAGGGTGATGCAGGGCAATCAGAAAGGAGGGGCCTGCTGACACCTGCCTTGGCTGGCCTGGGCCTGCTGGCTGGGGGCAGCTCCTGAAGTGTCTGCCCCCTGGTGTCAGTGCACATCATAGAGACCAGTTGTTCCACCAGACGTTTCCCTATTAGGTTGATTTGCATATTAGGCTTTTATTCTATAGGATGAGTGTTGAAGGATGAAAAAGGGTGAAAAGGCCATCTCTTGGGGAGGGAATAAAATGGCACAGAGGTGGAAACACACGTGGTATATCTGGGCAAAAGAAAGTAACTTGGAGAGGCTGTGATCTGGCTGAGCAATGATGGAGGCTTGGAGTGGAGCGGCTGAGGACACAGATTCAGAATGTCTCACGCTTCCTAGGAACCTCCGAAGGCCCTTTACATGCAATGTCCATTTGTCACATCTCAGGTCAGAGCACTCAAGTCACCTTGATGCTTTATTGGTGGGGGACACTGTCATCACTCCACCCAGATGTCCTTGGGCCTTTCACCATTTCTATGCACTCGTTCCTGGCTGCAGGTCTCTTCGCTTCTCTCTTGGAAGACTGCTTCTGACATCAGAAAGCCTGAAGTTACATGCCACAGGCACCCCTGGCCAATGACTGGCTGGTGTGGGAGTGTGGAAGCTCAGCTCCCTTGACATAAACTGGGATTAATGTGGGAGTAGAACTTAGGTCTCAGAGCTCCCTGTGGGGCAGGGCTTCTGCCACCCAATGGGGGCACTGCCTGAAATCACTTCTTTACTGGTTTCTCCTGGGAGCGCAACCCTAAGAAATAAATCACTTGCACGTGAACTCTTGTCTCAGGATTCTGCTTTGGCAGAACTGGAACTAATACATGTCCCACATACACAAAGTCAGGAAGTTCCTTTAACTCTGCATTTTCTAATTCTAGTAACCTAGGTTAAACAAATGTATATACAGTTGGCTGTAGCAGAGTTATAACTGGTTTACTTTTATTTATTTATCCAGAACATTGTTTTGTATCCCTACTGTATTCCAAGTATTGCTGCTCTCTCTTAAATTTGTCTTTCATTAATTTGTCCTCAAACACCATTGTCACAAGGTCACCTTGTTGATCAAAACTTTCCAGTGGCGAGCTGGAATCCAAGATGGTGGCGTAGGTAAACACCTAAACTGCTGCCTCGCACAACAATTTAAACTGCAACTAAAAGACAAAACGTCTATCACCCAGAACCACGGGAAAGCTGGCTGAGTGGAAGTTCCATAACTAGAAGGAAAGAGAAAAGAGCATTGAGACGTGCACAAGCGCTGAAAAGCTGAGGTACGGAGGCGCGGGATGTGGGCTGGCAGCAGGCGTTGCTTTTTTCAACCCAAAGGGGAGACAAGCCCCCGATTACTCTGAAATACAGTTTCTGGGGAGATGCAGGGGACCCAAACTCCTACGGGGAGAAGCTGGATTGTCTGCTACCGGGTCAGAAAGTGAGGGGGGCCTGTTTGCAGAGCTGGGTGCAAGAATAATTGTTTATCTGCACTGGGGCACTGGACGGGACGCAGTCAGAGACACAGAGCCGGCTAACTAGCAGCCATTGCTGTTTGCCATGCCCTAGCCTAGTGACGCCCTGAGACCCCGCCCCACACAACCTACAAACCCACCCAAGCTCCAAGCAGCGGCTTTTGCATATGAATGGACTGCCCCACAGCTTAACCTAACAAACTTGCAGCCCGGATCAGACAGCTTCAAAACCTCCAAACCCCAAGCAAAGAGGAGAAAACTGTAGCTCTCGCTGTAGCTCCTGCTGGGTGGACTCAGACAATAGCTGACCTGCACCCCATTGGAGATCCAGAAGCCAGTATACCTAGTGGTTAGTGTGAGAAACCAGATTTTAACTCCTCACATCCATAAGTGACACATTCAAGAGGCAGACTCAGCGAGCACCAAAGCCCCAACTGAATCAAGTCCTGCACCATAAGCGTGTCTCCAGCACAGCAGTTCTTATAGACACATCGAGTCCTCACAGCCGATTGGCCTGGAGGTCAATTCCTCCCAGAGTACCAACAGCAATTAAGGCTTAACTACACCAAGACTTTGCATTCAGCCCACAAAGGGGTATACCAAGAGCGTCCACATCAGGTGATTGGGGAGGCTGAGCTACTGCCCCCTATAGGTCACCTACCACACAAAGCCACTCCATCAACACAGGGGAGCAGCCAAAATGCGGAAACAAAGAAACATGTCACGAATGAAAGAAACGGAGGAAAGCAAACTACTGGACGACATAGAGTTCAGAACCACATTTATAAGGTTCTCAAGAATCTTCTAAAAACCGTCGAGAAACTTGATGACACTTCTGAGGAGCTTAGTGAGACCTTCAAGGACCTTAATGAGAATGCCAAAAAAATGGAAAAGGACCAGTCAGAAATGAAGCATACACTGTCTAAAATAAAGAATATACAGAAATTCAACTGTAGATCAACATACCCCAAGAATCAAACCAAAAATCTGAAATATGAGGAAACAAAAAACACCCAACCAGAAAAACAAAAAGAAAAAAGAATCCAAAAATATGAAGATAGTGTAAGGAGCCTCTGGGACAACTTTAAGCGTACCAACATCCGAATTTTTGGGGTGCCAGAAGAAGAGGGAGAGCAAAATACTGAAAACCTATTAAAAGAAATAATGACAGAAAACTTTCCCTACCTGGTGAAAGAAATAGACTTACAAGTCCAGGAAGCACGCAGAACCCCAAACAAAAGGAATCCAAAGAGGACCACACCAAGACACATCATAATTAAAATGCCAAGGGCAAAAGACAAAGAGAGAATCTTGAAAGCAGCAAGAGAAAAATGGTTAGTTACCTACAAGGGAGTACCCATATGACTGTCAGCTGATTTCTCAGCAGAAACTATGCAGGCCAGAAGGGAGTGGCAAGAAATATTCAAAGTGATGAACAGTAAGAACCTACAACCAAGATTACTCTACCCAGCAAAGCTATCATTCAGAGTTGAAGGTCAGATAAAGAGCTTCACAGACAAGAAAAAGCTAAAGGAGTTCATCACCACCAAACCAGGATTACATGAAATGCTGAAGGGTATTCTTTAAGAAGAGAAAGAAGAAGAAAAAGGTAAAGATAAAAATTATGAACAACAAAATGACATCAAATACATACCTACCAACAAGTGAATCTAAAAATCAAGTGAATAAAAATCTGAAGAACAGAATGGACTGGTGAATATAAAAGAATCAGGGACATAGAAAGGGAGTGGACTGACGACTCTCAGGGGAAGCAGGTGTGAGGAGTGTGGGAAGAGATTGGACAAAAATCTTACTCCTATGGATGAAGACAGTGGCGGGGGGTAAGGGCATAGGGTGGGTTGGGGAATCAGGTGGAGGGGAGCTATGGGGAAAAGAAAAGAGGAACATCTGTAATAATCTGAACAATAAAGATTAAAAAAAAAAAAAGTTACACACTTGATTCCAAACTAAAAAAAAAACTTTCCAGTGGCTGCCCTGGCCAGGTGGCTTAGTTGATTGGAGAATCATCCCATACACCAAAAGGTTGTGGGTTCAATTCACGGTTAGGGCACATACCTAGGTTGTGGGTTCGCAATGAGAGAAGTGATCCCCGCTTGGGGCATACTAGAGGAAACCGATCTCTCTCTCTCTCTCTCTCTCTCAATATACCCTCGGGTGAGTATTAAAAAACAAAACAAAAACCTTCCAGTGGCTCCCACTCACCTCAAGAGGTTTCTCCTTGGGCTTAAGTACTTTCCTTTATAAAGGGAAAAAAAAAATTATATATATATATATATATATATATATATATATATATATATATATATATATGTATTCATTCTCATGTACCCTCAATGTAATTTTAAAAATTCATTATAATTTAATTTCAATATGTATAAATATAAAACTAGTTATAAACTCCTTAAAACTCCTTATACTGACAGCTTTGATATAACCATAAATCCAGAATAAATTTTCAAATTATATTCAAACACAACTACAAAACCAATAACATTTAAATTCCCAACATTAATTTAATGTGACAGATGATGTTATTTTGCTGGAACAAAATTGCTGATATTTGGTTTAATAGAGGAAAGATGTAATCTCAGGTTTGTTTATTTAATCTGTTTCTATATTTCAATTTCAATAATATTAATGCAAGGAATAACCCTTCTCACAAGCATGCTGTCTAACATTGTATTAATCACTGCAATTTTTAACTTGTAATTCAGGATAATCAGAACCGAAAGTCTGCCTAAGAATAATCCTTTCCTGTCAGGTGTATTGAGGCATATACTAATAACTGCAGGACTGTTTTCTCACTTAAAGATAACATTAGCACCTAGTCAGCATGGCTCAGTGGTTGAGCATTGACCTATGAACCAGGAGGTCATGGTTCAATTCCCAGTCAGGTTACATGCCCGCGTTGCAGGCTCGGTCCCCAGTGTGGGGTGTGCAAGAGGCAGCTGATCAATGATTCTCTCTCATCATTGATGTTTCTATCTTTCTCTTCCTCTCCTTTCCTCTCTGAAATCAATAAAAATATGTTTTTAAAAAATATAAGGTTAGCATTGTGATGTTAGGAAAATCTCATCAAATAAATCTTTATTTCAAATGCTTTAGAATCAGGATCAGGCTAGTTTCCCTCAAAAGCAGAGATTTGGAATGGGTTCTTTGGGATGTGATCTTGGGTACTAAGCACCTGTACGCAATGAGGGAAGTGATACAATGAAGGCAGGGAGGACGAAAAAGCGTGCATTGGTAGCAGGTTCCTGCACAGGCAGCTCAGGGCCACTGGAAGCCTCGGAACTGGACCACCATGAGGTGTAAACACTCGGGTATTTGTCCTCCAATTCCCATTTGCTATTGATGGGTGGCTGCTTCCTAAATTAAAGCCTAGGCAGACTCAGATCTACGGCACATGCCAGAACAGTGAGGGCCAGTTTCTTCACTGGATGTTCACAGCTCTATTGTCCAGCACTGAAGGGTTTCAAGGTGGTAAGTTCCATCACAGGATCTGCTCACGTGGGTAGGACACACTCTTGGAGGGGATGCCTCTACTGGGTGCTGTGGGCAGATTAAATGTCCATGACTCTTCTGTCTGCAAACAGCTGTGAGCTCCTTATGCATTCAGCTATTGTGACATTATTTAGCCTTCCCTGGTTGGTTCTCCATGATAGATTTGTTCATAATGTTTTCTGGTTATCATGAAAATTGGGAAAATAACAAGTAAAGTTTTATAGAAACCAGAACTCCACCACCATGCTCAGACCCCCAAAGTGGCAGGGGGGATCCACTAACCCCCTCTTAGAAAAACTGCTCTACTGAATGAGGGTCTGGATAGCCTGAAATGCAGGAACCACTGAAGTCTACCCTCAAGCTTCTTTTGTAAACTTTTCATAGGCGGACGGATCTATTAACAATGCAGTGAGTACACCTTGCCCTTATCACTTACAAGATTGACACTTTACAATCTGCCTAGAATTTATCTGGACCAATCTAAGTCCTACAGGGAGGCCATGCATTTCCATGTTGCTCTGATTCACTACACAGAACTCCTCTCACTTGCCAATTAATCAAATACTGCTTTCTCATATCTTTGCCCATGAATGGCTGTGTAACATTCCACATATGGCATTTCCTCAACCAGGCTGATGTCTGTAATGAGTCAGAGCCAACATGGCTCAATGGAAGAAGGTAGATTCTATACTCCACCCCCATCTGCTCGTGGGCGTGGGCTCGGCTGCTCACTAGTCATGACCTTGGGTCACCATTTCTCCATCAGTAAAAGAGAGACACTAGTACCTTCCTCACTGTGTTGCTCTATGGATCAATATTTGAAAGCACTTTGCAGAGTGCCCACAATAGGCCAAATGCCCAATAAACAGGTGTTCCCTGCCTAACTTTGCAGACTTTTTGTTTCCTTTCATGGTTCTTTTCCAACAGCCTTGAGAAATTCCCAGGATCATCTTGAAAATCTGGCCATTATGATGAGTGGCGAGACCCTTGGCTCCTCTGTGATTTGCTAATAACCTAAACAGCCTGGAAACATGTTTTTATAAGATACTATTCTGGGGAGAGAACATCTGGATCTCGCTCATCTTTCTCTTAAAAATTATCCCGTCTGTGCCTGTAGACAAGATAAAGAATCGATAAGCATATTCTCATAGCCATGGTTACACTGTATTTATAAGAAGCTTCTTTATTGAGCTGAAATAGATGGTCAGCTAAGAAGTTTTTGCCAGTATTCACCCTATCCTAGAAGCATATTATTGATTCATATGGAATGGCTCTGTAGCCAGGAACTGTGCAAACTTAGATCTTTTCTCTTCGTGGGAAAGTAGAATTTGAGAAACTTGGTTTCTATGACCTTAACAACCAATGGTAATTGTTAAGAACTCTATGAAGCTGACTCAGTACTCACTCATGGTATTTTGTTTTGTTTTGTTTTGTTTTTATCTAACACAGATGGTTGAATTTTGCTTCACATAGATGGTTTCATCTTGGCCTCATTGACCTGTAGTATCCCAAACAGTCCATCCACTGAGGACACCACCCATTGAGGTGCACAGAAAGAGAACATTTAAAAGTCATTTGTGTTCCTTAAAGAACCAATAATAAACTACTATGAATAACAGGCAACTTTTAAGAGAAAGAATCTCCTTGCATAAATGAGTGTTTAAATCTACAATACATGGCATAGTTTTCTGATATTTTTCATATGAAAACCAGAAGCATCAGGAGGTGTCTACAGTTCACTGAGTAATTATATCATTTGAATTGCAAAAAATAAATCATTTTAAATGGGATGAGCCTTTGAAGGGGTTATGAGGACTTACAGGTAAACTGCTTGTGGGACCAACAAAAGAAGTCTATTCATGATGCGTTCAATATATAAGGCATTATGTTGACACCGCCACTTCATCTTGGGCCAGTAATTGAAAAGCAGCTGAGCACTCAGTGCTGGAGGTGAGGTTTTGTTTTAGAATAATGATGTGGCTCCCTCAGGTCCCTTCTATGCTGTATGCTCTCCCAATACCCTCTTCCAGGAGAATCCTTACAAAGAGTTTTCAGGGTCATGCACCTTTTGTTATGGCCACTTTTGTTCACAGTTTGTCTTGGTGTAGCTAGCTCCATCCTGTGGCAGGATTTTCTTTCTTTTATCCTATATAATAAAGAGGTAATAAGCAAATGGTTGTTACACTGTGATGCATAATGACCAACCGATCACTAGGAGGGCAGGGCAGTGAGCTACAAGCAGGGGAGAGCTACAGGAGGGTGGGGCAGCGAGCTACAAGCAGCAGAGAGCTATAATGTCAGTGGGCTGGGCAGCCAGCTGGAGGCAAGCGGCAGCAAGTTCATCGCACACTGATTCGTGCGCAGGGCCACTAGTTTTTAAATAATGCCTGTTCGTTGCTAGAAAAATGTTTGGCTATAAATAAAAAGAACTCAAAACAAAGGTCTATTTTTTCCAGGTAAAGAAATTTGGGTAGACAATTCTGAGCTGCTACAGCTGCTTGTGTATATCAGCAAGGATCAGGGTTCTAGACCTTGCTTCTTCATTCTTAAACTTTATGCTTTATCCTCATAGTCACAATGTGGCTGCTGAATCTCTAGGCATCATGACTGTGTTCTAGAAAAATAATGGGGAGAAAGGCCAGAAAGAATGTGACAGTCGGGTCTAAATCTTCTTGCAAAACCTCTCCAGAAATCCTACTGCTTATATCTAGCTAAATAAAACTAGGTCAACTGGAAGTCTTGGCTGTAAGTATTTTAGGTGGCATATTTCCTCCCAAAAGAAAGTCAGGGGTTTAGTACTACAAAAGAAGGGCAGGTAATTAATATCCAGGTAACAGCAGTGTCTGTTATATCAGGGTCTAGGGAGAAGAGTCATCTCTTAATAGAAAATCACTTTCATTAAAAACACTAAAACCTCTTTTTCTGAAGACATGTCTATTTTCAACAGGATCATAAGCAAAGCTAGCCAAAACCTCAAAATGGGAATGCTAGCTGGGTGGAAATAATGGGCTTCAAACATCAGTGAAGTAATGAACTTTGGGTCACAAATGTAACTCTGAAAATATTAAATTTAAAGAGGCCCTTTCCATCATAAGGTAAATTCATTCCTAAAACCATTTGCTTTGAAAGCAAGATGCTCTGTGTTACAGCTTATCCTCCCGCTGTCTTCCAGTTTTAAATTAGAGTTCTATTGCCTTGGCCAGGTGGCTCAGTTGGTTGGAACATCATCCCATACCACAAAAGCATTTTGGGTTCAATCCCCAGTTGGGTGAGTATAGGAGGACAGGAGGTGACCAATCTCTCTCTCTCTCTCTCTCTCTCTCTCTCTCTCTCTCTCTCTCTCTCTCTCTCAAATCAATGGAAACATGCCCTCAGGTGAGGATTTTTAAAAAATGTTGACCACCTAAAATCACATCCAAGAAAGCAGCAAGCCTGGCCAGCATGCCTCAATGTTTGAGTGTTGTCCTATGAACCAGGAGGTCGCGGTTCAATTCTCTATCAGGGCACATGCCCGAGTTGCAGGCTCGATCCCCAGTGTGGGGCGTGCAAGGAGGCAGCTGATCAGTGATTCTTTCCCATTATTGATGTTTCTTTCTTTCCCTTTCCTTTCCTGTGTCTGAATTCAATAAAAATATATTTTAAAAAATAATGAGAAGAAAGCAGCAAACTTCAAAATCACACTTTTCTTCCTCCCACCATCCCCCACTGGATTATCAAACCCATCAGGGAAAGAACCCCATCTACTTTGTTCACAGCTGTATCTAGGTGTTCATCGCAGGAGCTGAAGTACAGAAGATAGTCATTAAGTATTTTTTGAACAAATTTGTGTATTTAAAATAAAAATTATTGTTTTCTTAAAAGTGCTATTATTAAAGCTCAAAATAAATTTAAAATACAACTATAAAACAGGAACCATCATAATCTCAAACATCTTAATCTGAAGAGAAATAAGATAAAATTCAAAATTAACTTCTGACTGAACAATAATGATAAACTCATACTAAACTTGAGGTGAAAGTGAACTTCTAAAACATGAGGATATCCATCTTAAATTCACACACAAAATCACACTTTTAAAACCCTAACAGCGATCCCACTCGACTACAAGCAAGACAGAAAAATTAAAAAAAAAAAAAAAAAAAAAGCCTCTCTTCTGGCCAATATCCTTCAACAGTATTTTTTAAACCTGGCTAATAAAGTTAGACTAAAAAATAATTCTAAATACAATTATTGGAAAGGGTAAGACAAAAATATTAGCTGATTATATGATCATTCTCTGGAAAACTCAAGAGGATCAACTAAAAAATAACCATTAGAAATAAAATGTTCAGTAAGCTGACCAGCAACAGAATAAATGTTGAGAATATGCTGGCAATAATCAGAAAGTGTTTACGATATAATGTTGATGAAAACTGCAAGCTTTAACACCTCTACACACATGCGCAACTACCTCAAGATTGAAATGAAAGTGGAAATGGATGTATAGAGATAGATAGATGTAAGTAAATTATGTAACTTCACCAATGTTAGACAAACAGTATTAAATTAAGAAATCCCTGATTTTTTTTCCTTTTAGCATTCTACAGACTGGCCATGTGAGAAAACATCATCACAGTAACCAACACAGGACATGGGAGCATGACAACTGAGACCTGCAGGCAAGGACCCACATTCAAGGTCACTTGTTTCCTCCGTCCGCAAACCTTACTAAACATGGACCTCTTCCCTCTCACTCAGCTGCACATTCTACCTTAGTTTCAGCTCTCCTAAAAAATGACGTCGCTTGCTGAATTGTCCTTCAAACGTGTATTTTGGCCCTCGCCGATTTGGCTCAGTGCAGAGAGCATCGGCCTACGGACTGAAGGGTCCAGGGTTCAGTTCTGATCAAGGGCACATGCCTGGGTGGCAGGCTCAGTCCCCAGTGTGGGGCATGTGGATCGTTGATGTTTCTGTCTTTCTCTCCTTCTCCCTTCCTCTCTGAAATATATATATATTTTTTAAGTGTATTTTGTAAATGGTACATAGCCTTTATTTAATGGGAGGTTATCCTAAATCCACCCTCCAAATCCAGTTTAAATTAATCCAGACCAAGAGTCAGAAAATTAATTTTATTTTCATCGATGTATCAAAGCTTGAGAGGAAATACACTAAAACATTTAAAATGGGATTAGAGATTCATTTTTATGCTTTTATTTTCAGATTTTCTATAAGAAAAAGGCATTCCCTTTAGAATTTTTTTTAATCTTGATTCATCCCTTTTCCTCATCCTTCACTTCCTACCTCTCAGCAAGTCTTGCTGGAATAGCTCTCACTTCTCAAATCTTCCAACTGTACCTCACACCTGGCCAGCGCTCTAGCCCAAGGCACCGTCACCTCCTTACTGGGAGCTGAAATCAACTCCCCCAGTTCATTGGTTCATCTCCTCCCTCCCTCCCCCACTGCATTCAGTTCTTCATGAAAATACAAACAAGAACTGTTGTGCAAGTCTAACAGGACGTAAGTACCAGGTGAAAGGGTAACTCTGGTTTTTCCAAAAGGTGGACCACATCATCATGAGAGTAGTCAAGACCATTCAGTTTCAACTTCAAGCCACATTTACCCTCCTACTCAATTCTCTCTTTCAGTAGGTCTCTGAACCCAAGAAATTCAGTAACTTAATTTCAGGAGGTCTCTGAGTCCACTAAAAACATTCTAAAATAAGCCAATAAGTGAAGACGGGACATTTTTTAAATCGAAGGATAATGAGTGTGCACAAAGACTAATAATAGGTGACAGCTACTATCAGATCTGAACAGGCAACCCTGGAACAATCATCCTATTAATAAAAGCCTATGTGGTTGTCACACCCTCACGCCTTGACGCCCTACGCCGCAACGAACCATCACCAGGAGGCTCCGTGTGCAGTGGGCGCACGCAGGTGGGGGGGCTGCATGTGCACTCGGGTGGGCAGGGGCTTGATGCTGCTTACACAGCACAGAGACGGGGCCTGTGATTCTGCACGGCGAGGCCTGGGGTTTCCACAGCTCTGTGTGGCACAGAGGCAGGACCCCCAGCTCCAGCCTACCTCTTTGGGGCAATTCATTGAGGAGCCCTGGATGGGTGGGCAGGGCCTACCTCTTTGGGGTGATCTATCACTGGGCTCCCGCACTGTGAGAGGGCACAGGCCAGGCTGGAGGACCACCCCCCCAAGTGCACGAATGTTGTGCACCTGGCCTCTAGTCTATATAATAAAAGCCTAAGTGACCATTATGTGGAACAACTGGAATGACTGGTTGCTATGATGTGCACTGATCACCAGGGGGCAGACACTCAATGCAGGAGTTGCCCCCTGGTGGTCAGTGAGCTCCCACAGGGGGAGCACTGCTCAGCCAGAAGCCAGGCTCACAGCTGGTAAGCACAGCTGCTATAGCGGGAGCCTCTCCTAACTCCACGGCAGCAGGCGCAACAGGCTGGGATGAGCATGAGCGGCATGGTGCCTGGCCCCAATTTGGGCTCCTCCCTGGCCGCCTGCCACTTGGCCCATTGCTATATCCCCCAAGGAGTCCCAGGCTGCCAGAGGGTGCAGGCTGGGCTAAGGGAATGCCCCCACACACCAGTGCACAAATTTCATGCACCGGGCCTCTAGTAAGTTATATAAATGTCTTATCACAATGTTGTACCCCTGAAACTAATACAATATTGCATGTCAACTGTAATTGAAAAATAAAATTTTGAAAAAGAATTGAGTACACAATTAGCCAACATTAAAATTGGTATGAAATTATAAACTATCAAATAAATGTGTCTGGGCAAATTGGAGAGAGGAAACAATTTCAAGTGAAATCCATTCAATAAAACAAATTTTAGATTTTAAAAAACTTTTAATTTATATTTATTTCCAAATTTATAACCATGTGATTTAATTAAGTCATATGTCACAAGTACTATAAGTAAACCTTAAAGACAAACTACCAGGTATTAAATGGTATTGCAATATATGTGATACAGCTATGATCTTAATAAAAAGTGCACTCTTACTTAGTAACAAGAAAAAGAGTGCCTCCCTTTGGAAAATAAGCAAAGAATCTGAATAGACAATTTTTTTTAATGTGGCAAATAAACATGAAAGAAGTTCAACTTTATCTGTAATCAATAATTGCAAAATAAAAGAATATGAATAAAATTGGCAAACAGGAACTAAAAGGATGGTATTTTTTACCATTGAGTGTACAACTATGAGACTAGGGGAAGTATAAATTAGAAGCATAATCACCAGTTTTCTTAAAATTTATTAAAATATTTGTATCCACTCCTAGACAATTGTGTGTCCAACACACACCAGTATTACTTACAAGAACGTTTATTGCAGCATTACTTATCATAGTAAGAACTTGGCAACAATTTTAAAAAATTAGCTAATAAGACCATTTAAAATATTCTAAGCCTATTTAATATATCATGGATATATTAAAATTATCATGGATAATTTTTTAAACATAATTTTTTAAACAGCTTACAAAATAACAAACTCAATGCAATGCCAATTTCTTTAAATTGTATTCATTTCAGAAAAAAATGGATAGAAATATGGTTATATTATGAGTAAATATTGTATTATTACTATTTTTTCTGCTTTTTAAATTTTTCATAAAAATAAAGCATGCTTATGGTAATTTGGAAAAAAACACTACAAACACACACATGTATGTATGTATGTATGTATGTATGTGTATTTCTTTTATGGGTATTCCTTCAGTGGTTCTCAACCTTTCTAATGCCGCTACCCTTTAATACAGTTCCTCATGTTGTGGTGACCCCCAACCATAAAATTATTTTCATTACTACTTCATAACTGTAATTTTGCTACTGTTAATGAATCGTAATGTAAATATCTGTGTTTTCCGATGGTCTTAGGTGACCCTGCTAGCGGTTCTCAACCTGTTGGGTCACGACCCACAGGTTGAGAACCGCTGCTGTAGAACCTAAGACCATCGGAAAACACAGATATTTACATTACGATTCATTACATGTCACCACAACATGAGGAACTGTATTAAAGGGTCGCGGCATTAGAAAGGTTGAGAACCACTGCTCTAAAACTAATAAAAGGGATGATCAGGAATGGTCATATGGAGAATTAAATAATGTTAAGAAATTTTATTTTCAAAAAACAGCTTTGTTTAAAGGTTCTTCCTCTTTAAATAAATTTTGTGCAAATTGTTCTAATTTATATAAAGCCATTTAAAGGCTTTCCATCTGCATACTCCTGTGTGCAGTGCCTGGCACACAGTGGGTCCTCAATAGATATTTGTTTGAGAAATGAATAGATGCTGCATCACAAGTGAGGACAAGGGTCTTCCTAACGCTTTGATAATAATTTTCTTGACACAATTTAGAACCCATCTAACTAGACTACTGGTCCTGCTATTTAACTACTTTTAGAAATGTCTTAATATTAACTGCTCTAAAAACAAAAATCATTATTTTTGACAGATGCTTTCTAAAATGTAATTGGTTTAATGCTGATAATGCCATCTAACAAGCTAATTTACTTAGCTACTTGGGGTACATTTTGCAATTAAATCTTTCCAGTGAGTTCACCATGATACTCATTGCTTAAATTTTGATGATCCACAAAAGCATCTTTGAGATTTTCTACGACTGCACTGGGTGACAGCAACACCTGTGGTGAAAATTTTTCAAGATAAAATTACCTGGGCCCCCGCCTATAAAGTGGGAATTTTAGTAGTTAATTGATCAATCATTTATTTGTAGAGATGGTGCCAGAAATTATGAGTGAGCGTAAGAGAGAAGGAAGCGAGGACTCTATAGCTTTGCTTGTCAATTCAAAGGTCCACGTTTGTAAGATAGTGAGACAGCCTGACAAAGTAAGCTCCAAAAAATGTGTACATCTGATGCAAAATTTACCCCTGCTGACCTAGCAAGGCATCTGAGTCCAATCCCAGCAAAGACTTTTAGACATTTGACAACTGAATCTCATTAGAAAATGCACTTTCTACCTCTCCAGGTCTGATCACAAGCCTATTAAGAGAAATGTATTGTACAGATTTTACAATCACAGGTATAGACGTAACTTTCTCTGTAGGTGAGCTTCACCCAGAGCAAAGCTAAATCTAGTCACGTGTGGTAACCAGCTGCCAAAGTGGCCTCCAGGGGTCCTTGCCTTTGTGGGGTCTCTTCCTACACACGGTAGGGCTGCGCTGTGTAGCCTGTAGGATGTTGCAGAAATGAGGGTGTGCAGCTTCTGAGACCAGGTCCTGTTCTGCAGCTTCTGCTTGGCTTTCCCTTGTGTAACTTGCTCCATGGGAAGCCAGATGCCATGTTGTGAGGACACTCAAGTAGCCTATGGGTGTGTGTGCAGGTGGAGGGATGTTTCCTGTTTGAGGAACTCAGGCCTCCCACCGACAGCCCTGTAAGTGAAAACAGCTCCCGCAGCCCCTGTCCTTTGCCAGGTGACTGCAGCCCTGGCCAGCATCTTGACTACAACTTTAGGACAATCCCTGAGCCAGAGACATCCAGCAGAGCCACTTCTCAGAAGTAGGCAGAGGCGGTAAATGTGTGTTGCTTGAAGCCACTAACACTGGGGGCAACTTGCTGTGCAGATAGATAACCAATGCATTTCTTCTAAGAAAATTCAGTCAAAACGGTGACTCGTCAGTCATATCAGGGTTCACATTTGGCCACGCAGGAACCTGACTTCCTCTTTCGGTGTGGGGATGTGATGGGATCTAAATCCCAGAGGACTGACTAACCTCAAGTCGGGGGAGGACTCTCCTGCCATTCATTTCTGTCTCAGTGGGATGTTTTTGGCAATAAATGACAGAATGACTGAGTCAAAATTGTTCAAGTAATATGCATTTTTATCTCCTAGAACAGTAAATCGGGAAGCAGGTACCGACAGAGCCACCTAATTCAGTGGCTACCCACCTCGGGGCTTCTGGTAGCTTCTGTTCTCCCCACTTTCCCTTTATGGTATCCTTTTTTCCTTTTTTTTTTTTTTTATCCTCACCCGAGGATATGTTTATTTATTTGAGAGAGAGAGAAAAAGAGAAAGAGAGAGACATAGATGTAAGAGAGAAACATCGATCAGTTGCCTCCTGTATGCAACCAAACCAGATATTAAACCCAAAACCTAGGTATGTGCCCTGACTGACAATCGAACCCACAACCTTTAGGTCTAGGAGACGACACTCAAACCACTGACCACCCAGCCAGGGTGGTATCTTTATTCCTGTGAACCGTCCTTTCTTATCTTTTAACCAATTCCCTTTTAGGTTGTTGGTCCTTTCTTACCAATGTCTAGGAACTGTTACACATTCAAAGGTTAACTTTTGGTGTATTCTAAGTTGCAGTTTTGCCCAGATTGTCCTTTGACATTTTATTTTGTATTCTTACTCATGCATATGTTAATGAAATGCTTACACTTACTCCATCATTGTCTTTCAGGGTTTCTGGATTTAAAACCTCTACTTCCAGGTCAAGGTCACAAAACAATTACCTCGCGGTCTCCTTCAGTGCTTTCTGCTTTCTTTTTGTTTGCTTGTTTAACATTGAAGTGTTTATATCATTTGTAATTTCTCTTGGGGTGTGAATCTAAGGTATGGATCCAATTAAAATTTTCCTTCAAAGCCCCCATTTTATTTTCTGGGTAGTTCCTATTTCTCACCACACTCCCAGTTTGAGATCACATTCCACTAACCCTAACATCACCCCATTTCCCTATGGCAACCTGAGGGGCTGAGTAAGTGATGGTACTTCACTGCCCTGAAAGCACTATGAGAATTCGGGAGAGCCAGCCTGTGCTGTAGAACAGGAGCCGCAAAAGGTGGCCCGCGGCCAAATTGGGCTGCCCGGTTTATAAGTGAAATTTTACTGGGACGCAACCGCACCCACTCATCTATGCATTTCCTGGGGCTGTGTTTGCACTACCGAGGCAGAATTAAGTTTGGCCGTCCCCCCTTATCCACAGGGGATGCTTTCCAAGTCCTCAGTGAGTTCCTGAAACCACAGAAGCACTGAACCCTCTGTATACCATGTGTTCTCTATCCATGTCGACCTAGAATAAAATCCAGTTTATAGATTAAGCACAGTAAGAGGTTAACAGGAATAATTACTAGTAATAATGAAATAAAACAAGTATACTGTAGCAAAAGGTATGTGACTGTGGTCTCTCTCAAAATATCATTGTACTGTCTTTCTTGTGGCCAAGATGATAAATGACTCATTAAGTGCAGAACTGTCCCCTTGTCACATGAAGGAGCACTTGATGGCCTCCCTTAGCACATGGCATTGCCAGCATCACCAGTCTTATGCTTTGGAGCCATCAGTTAGCAAAAGGAGGGTGATCTGAACGGAGCACCTCCAAACCAAGCCGGCTGCCCGAGACTGGTAGGCAGAAGCACCCACGTGGAGACGCTGGACACAGTGAAAGGTCGCGAGATTTCACCACGCTGCTCAGAACAGCACACGATTTAAAGCTTATGAATTGTTTATTTCTAGAATTTTCCGTGTAATATTTCCAGACCACAGCTGACCATGGGAAACTGAAACTTCAGAAAGTGAACCCAAGACAAGCAGGCAGCTATTGTAGTTGCAACAGAGACCATAAGACCTGTGAAGTCTCAAATATTAACTATCTGCTCCTCTCCAGAAAGCTTCCAGCTCCTGTTTTAGAATTGGCGGAGCACTTTAAAGCACACTAAGGCCACTAAAGCCACAATTCAATGAGAAGTATTCTTCCCACTTCATCTGTAAAGAATGAGACTTGGGGAGGTTAAATAGCTAGTGAGGGGCAGACCCAGGATCTAACCGAAATCCTATGATTTAAATTCCACAAATGTTTCTTCCATCACTTATACTGGGCTTTATGATTTTCCAAGTCCTTTCACACACCCTCATTCTCTTGATATTTCCAATAGTCTTATGAGGAAAATATGAGTCCCATTTTACAGATGTGAATACTGAGTTACAGGGAGGGTAAGTAAAATTCTGAAGTACTCACAAGTTTTTAACTGGTGTGGAACTTAGGAATCTAGCAAAACAAAAACAAACAAAACTCGGACTCCTTCTATAATAGCTCCTTGCTGATATGTTAATGCAAATCCTAGCTCACTCCAACCCAAAATACTCTGAGCATTCTAGGTATTCATTAGCTAATGTTACTACAGCTATCTTTTTCTAATGCTGATGATTTGTCCAAACAAAAAACAAAAAAACAATTAAACTCAGAAAAGGAAAGAAATAATAGGAGGAGGGACTGGAGGAGCCTGAAATTCAGATGTTTAAATACAGTACAATTAAATATACACCTATTCTTTGAAGCAAACAATCTTCTGAAAGAAGGAATTGGGGGAATGGTACTCATTCCCTCAGGCTCTGGGTGCCACCAGCACCCACTTCTAGCCAGATTAAGAAAGGCTGCTGTATAACGCTTGTGTGCCCACCACCCCACGCAATATATATCACGTGTCATAGAAATGTATACTTGAAAGCTACATCATCTTATTAACCAATGTCACCCCAGTAAATTTAATTTAAAAAAGGAAAGACCAGCAGAACAATAAGTATAAGATAATGTTTCAGGCATGTAAAAGAAGGAGGGAGGGAGGGAGGGAGGAGAAAAGGAGAGAGAAAAAGAAGAGGAGGATGTGGAGGAGGAGGAGGAGGAGGAGGAGGAGGAGGAGGAGAAGGAGAAGGAGGAGGAGGAAGAGGAGGAGCAGGAGGGAGGAAGAGGAGGAGCAGGAGAGAGGAAGAGGAGGAGGAGGAGGGAGGAAGAGGAGGAGGAGGAGGAGGGAGGAGGATGAACAGGAGGAGGGAGAAGAAAGAAAGAATGAAAAGAGGGGAGAAAGAGAGAGAAGTTGAGAGAGAACTCCTAGGCGTTGACATTTAAATTGGACCCCAAAGGGAGCAAGGACTTTCACTGGTGTAAAAGAAGAAAAACAAGAAGAAAGAGTGCTGCACTGTGCTTGCTAAACTCACTTTCTCAAGGCCGTGTTTGTCATTTTCAGGAACCAGGAGGGTTCACACTGAGGCCTGAAAGAGAGATATTAAGCGCATTTTTTAAGCTATCTTTTTAATATACAGCATCCATAATGTCTAAGCAATTCACACTATTCCCCCACAGACCCTCTGTGTTTCTACTTCACTGGCCCACTGGCTCAAAAAAGTCACTTTTTTTTTCCTGTTATTAATCAGGCAATTCACCTCAGGTACTTCTTTAATTTCCTGTAGTTTTTCAAACACAAAATTAATTTGCTTTATCCCTTATCCCAAGAATGATAACAGGGTTTCTATAAAAGTGAACATCCATGATCAAAGAGAAGCTTACATTATAAACAAATTATTACAACTGGGCTCTCTTTGAAATGTTTTAACTTAATTAGGCTCAAACACTTTTGGCAAAGGTTTAAAAACTTGAGAGTGATTAAATAGCCATCCAGCTTGACCAGACTTTCTTTTAATGTTGGAGTAAGAAAGATAGTTTACATGGTCTTAGCCTAAAATGTTGCACTGATATTATTTTTCAGCGGCTACTTTTTAAACAAAAGATAATGGGCACTGATGGAATCTCACACAACTTGGTTACAGTGCTCATTCCTTAACTGTACACACTTCTCAAAACACACAGAACTGCCCTAGCCAGTTTGGCTCAGTGGATAGAGAGTCAGCCTGGGTACTGAAAGGTCCCAGGTTCAATTTCAGTCAAGGGCACATGCCCGGGTTGCAGGCTCAATCCCCAGTAAGGGGCGTTCAGGAGGCATCCCATCAATGATTTTCATCATTGATGTTTCTATCTCTCTCTCCCTCTCCCTTCCTCTCTGAAATCAATAAAAATATATTTTAAAAAATAAGAGACACACAGAACTATACACTAAAAGAGTTTAATTTTACTGTTTACAAATTATCCCTCTGTAAACCTGACTTTTTAAAAAGTTGGCTTGTGACTCCTCAGCTGAGCTGAAAGTGTTCTCAGGATATTTTTTGAAGCATTGCCTGTAGTGACCAAAACAAAGAAAAAAATAACTAGAAACTATATACCTGTTGATCAGTAAAAACTTTGATTAAAAAAAATGACTTAAATTTATATATATTGACCTGCAATGCTCTGTGTAAAACATTGTTAAATGGGGGTCAGAGTGGGCAAATAGTAGAATAATGTGCTGATAAAACCAATAATAGCAACTGTTGAAGTAGTGGTATAATCGTGTTTAATGAATAATAGGAAAGAGTCTTGGTAAGATCACAGTAACTAGTATTTATTGACTACTTCAATGAGTGGGGCATGATTCTAAGCACTTTACAACTATTATCTTGTTTAATTATCCCCAAAACTCTGTGAAGTAGGGAAGGTGGTGCCATGCCTCAGTTTAACTTTTGCACTCTTTCAGAGTTGCCTCACAACATGGTGGCCAACTTTCAAGAAAGGATGAGAGAGAGCACCCAGTATCCGATCCAGTGGAATCTTGCAAGTGGCATTCCTTCACCTCTGCTACGTTCCATTTGTGAGCAGCAAGTCAATAAATCCAGCCCACATTCTAGGGGGCTTTTGCATGAGAGAATACCAGGAGGAAGGGGTCACTGAGGTCATCTTGGAAGCTGCCTCCCCCAGAAGCCCACGCCGTGAATTACCTAATGTCCACAGTGGGATTTTTTTTAAAAATTATATTCTGCATCAAGACATTTGAATACTCATTCATGCTAAATGGGCTCAGTACTGACCATAAATAGCCTCCAGTCGATTTTAGGTCAGTTTTGCTTCCAGGTAAATGATGAAAACGTTTTGGTTTTCACAGCCTTTTGAGGTTCAGAATTAGGGAACAAAGATCAGAGATCCCTACTATTATCCTCCACTTTACAGACGATGGTCCCAAGGCCCGGGCGGTTAAATATGTGTCTATATGTCTGTGAATCTCTGAGCCTAGACACAGTATAGGTGCATATCCATCACTCTATGTACAAAAGTATGCAATAGTATTCATTAACTTTTAATTTTTTAAAATAAGTTAAATTTTAGAAGAATAAAATAGTATTTCTCCCATAAAACAAGGAGTTCACCATGTATGCTACAAGAGCCAAAGGTTTTATACACTTTATGTTGACTTCCAATATGCTGGTCTGTCTATATCCTGTGATATCAGACAATGGAAGAATTAGAGAAAAGAGTAAGAATAACAGAATGAATAAGAGAAACAAAAGTGTAACAAATTATATCAATTTCCTCCACTTACACATAATTGGGAGTACGCAGGGGACAGAATCAAGCCTCCAGTTTCAGAAAATGTCTAGCTATGTATCTGGGTGTGTAGGGAAGACTTCTGATTTGGTATGGTTTGGGTGTGAGTTAATGAAAAACACTGCATCATTTAAAGGTTGACCAACCTTGACCAGAACGTAAATGCCGGTCAGGCTGAACCATTATTTTTGCTTTTTAAGTTATTCTCTCTCCCCTGGTTTGCACTGATTCCTAATCAGAATTTTGAGCATGTATTAAATATGAGAGTAGGGAGAGAATTGAGTCCTTTATTTCAGATTTTACTTTTTTTATGACCTGTTTAAACAGATAAAAACTGACTTTAATAACTGCAAGCGGTATTAGATATACTGAATGGCCCTACTTCTGATTCTGTATATGTTTAACAAATTAAGCATTTCATCTTTATGACTAAAAGTAAAGTACTTAGCTAGGCAAGCTGAGAAATTCATACAATCTCCTTTAAGAGGTAGTAATAAGCCCAAATGTCATTGGCTTGTGTTGTAATACTGTAACTTTAAATATAACACCTCAATTCCAAATGCATTCATGTCAGAATAAGAAATGACTTTGTGACTATGACATGGCAAATATCTTTTTCTTTTCTTTTCTTTTTAAGTAAATTTTAGAAACCAGGATAGAAAAGGGAATACACAGCAAATTCCCAAAGGGCAGTCAACACTGTCTTGTTATGACTCAGCCTCCCACTAGGTGGCGATGCTTCTCAGCAGCTATGAAATGCTGGTATCTTTTATGAAGTAAAATGGGCTTTTCCTGCTATTTGTGATACAGCTATTGTTGGCCTCGCAGAACTCATTAGCTCTACCCTACAAGCACCACCTCTTTTCCCGAAAGTAAAGTATTCCTGAGTGGGTTCGTTTGTGCAATATATTCTTGGGGTACAACATGGAATGAGATTAATAACGAGCCAAGAATGTACTGAGGTGGGACGGGATCATCCTAAAGTGCACAGACTCTAGGCCGGGACTGCCTAGGTTCAAATTGCAGCTCTGCTACTTGTGGCTGTGTTACCTGGGGCCAATTCCCAGACCTCTCTGTATCTCAGCTCCCTTGTCTATAAAAGAGATACAATAGCCGTACCTAACTCAGAGGGTCGATGGGAGGCTTAAAGGAATGGGTCTAATACATTCACTGGAATAGAGACTGGCATGCAGCAAGCACTACTTACGAGGTAGCGATCATTCCCATGAACACCCCCCAAGAATGCAGTGCCAGCATTAGATCCATTTTACAGACGAGAAGAACAAGAATAAACAAGTGGAATGAATTTCCCAAGGTCTAAGTTAATGTAAAAGTTACAACATGAACCCACACCTACCTAACTCTAAATCATGTTCGTAACCACTATACTATATCATACAAATATTATAATCAATAAATTTCAAAAAATGTGATGCTCAAACTAAGAGATAATAGCAATTGCACTCCATAAAAGTGTGTTTTTCTCTTTGCTTTCCCCTCTCCAACATAATTCTATTTCTTTTTCTTTACGTGGTTTGCCCCCCAAAATTAAATTTTTGGCTTAATATTTACTTCTAAATCAGCAGGAGGTACCTATAACCTAAATCTTTAAAAATTCTGGAGCTATGGTTTTGAGGTGAACTTAAGAGATATTCAACTAGAAAAGGTTAGAGTATTTAAAAGTCAAGAAAAGATGATTCTGCAATTCTGCACAAGGATAAAAATAGAATTCCAAGTGCTCTGCCCAAAAACTCCACCACCTTCCAACTGCTGGCTTTTCCCCCCAATCAGTCCTTGAAATGACCTTGGCTTAATTACCTGCATCTCAATGAGTGAATCTACATAGAAAGTGAAGGTTAATTAATGAAGGATCGTTTCTTTTGCTAAGCCCACCAGGCAGTGGCTGACAGCAAGTCGGCCATGCAGGATCATCCTCTATCTCATTAGAAATGGTCAGATTGATGTTCTCACTTTGGACCAGGGAAACGAAAGAAAATAGTTTACTAATGATGCCCACTCGCGGTGCGCAGTCACAAAGCCATCCACCTGGCACCTCTAACCCCGAATGGCACTGGGACTCACAGAATCCCAAATGTTAGACCCAGGTAGAAAGGCAGAGGTCAGATTCTGATGAAGCTGACACAGCCGTACCAGTGGCGCAATTATTCACATAACTTATGCTATTATTTTTCTTAACATTCCTTATTGAGATATATGTACATATAAAAAATATATACTATATGCACATATAAAACATATATATAAACATATATATTAACTGAGTTGTTCTAAAACAGGGTTCATCAAGCTCGGCATTAATGCCATTTTAGACCAGGTAAATGTTGCTATTAGCAGCTGTCCTGCACATTGTAGGATCTTTAGCAGCATCCCTGACCCCTATCCACTTGATGCCAGTAAATCCCCGCCTAATTGTCACAACCAAAATTGTCTCTTTACCCTTATTCCCTAAATGTTTCCATGTTACACAATCCTGGTCCAATTACTTAAAGCAGGAAATGAACACTGATGCAGTATTAAGTAATTTATAGGTCTTCTTCCCATATCATTCTTTTCCTAGTTCAAGAACTAGTAGGAAGGTTTGGGGACATACTCAAGGATCACCCATTGCATGTCAATTCTTGATCTCTTTTGTCTCCTCCAATCTGTGACAGTTCCTCATTTCTTTTTCGTGACCTTGATTTGTATGAAGGTCACTGACCAGTTAGTTATTTTGTAAAAACGTTCTTCAATGTAAGTTTGTCTGTTGTTTTCTCACGATTAGATTGAAGTTTCGCATTTCTTACAGGAATACCACCATAGTGTGCATCGTCTCCAGTGGGTCATACCCTCAGGTACATAACGCGCTGTTAACTTGAACCACTTGGTGGAGGCAGCATCTGTAGTGTCTCCACGGTCAAGTGACTCTTTCTTGCTTTGTATTTGATGCCTTGTGGGGAAATTCTTTGAAGCTATGCAACCATCCTTTTTCTCACCTTCATTTCACCCACTAACTTTGGCAACCATTGACAATTCTTGCTTGAGATAATCATTACTGGGGTGTTTGCCAAATGGTGATTTTCTATTTCCATCATTTGCATTTATAATTGGAATTCTACTATATGGAGTAGCTGTTCCTTTTCCTCCAGTTTTTAGTTATTTTAAAATGAAGTTTTGTTTCACTACCATAAATGGGGGAAAATAGGATTAAAATATATTAAATGTTGAACAATAACAGTAAAAAATAAATTCAATGGGAAAAAAAAAGGTCTATCAATGTCCAGCTGGACTGCAGCCTCTGAAGGCTACCAGTTTGGTGTCTCCTTTTTCTTTGTTAAAAAGAGAGATTAACGGGCATTAAGAAAAGTGTTAAAAACATATAGACTAAAACTGACTTCCTCCTTGATATATCATCAGAACTGGAAGACAATCAGAAAAGAAGTCACTATGTGGTTCAATATTATTTGGTGTTGGATCTAAACAATACCCAGGATCTTCTCATCTTTCTCCAGTGGCCCATACCCTGCACTCTGGAAAATACTAACCAGCTTCTCCCATTTTACAGATGAAGTGGTTGAGGTCAGCAACTCCACTTATAGAGTATCTTTGCTACAAGAAACAATAATAACTCGGAGGATAGGGCTGGAGGTAAAATGAGTTGGTAGGTGAATATTTATTACCAGGATGTCAGGGTGTCTCATAAAACTCAAGCGCCACAATGCAGCCAGACCAGGAAGGGACTGGAACCTGGGACCTGGAACATAAGAGGGACCAGGGCCTCTACTACTCCTTTCTATTCTCTCTCTCTCTCTCTCTCTCTCTCTCTCTCTCTCTCTCTCTCTCTCTCTCTCTCTCTCTCTCTCTCTCTGCCACACAGCAAACATATAGCAAGGCCAGAACAACAAAGTCCACACAGTCCATACTCAGAGCCTCACTGGGTGTCCCTGGATCCCAATTCTAAACTCCCCAAAGGAGAATCTGATTGGCTCATCGTAAGCCAGGGTACACTCTTGATCCAATCAGCTACAACCAGGGGGCAGCATCATGTAATTCAAACAGGAAGGGTGACCCTTGTCAGCTGAGGAGTTACCCTAAGCAAGTAACACAAAGCAAATGTGTATATCCGAAGGACTGATTTCTTTCTAGGTTTGTTGGTAAACACTTTATGCTTGCACTTAAACTTGAAATGTATGAACAGAATGAGACAGTCAGTTAAAATCAGAAATGAGAAGTGTTGAAAAATTAATGGCCTTGTTTTGTTATAGCAATAAAATGGCCAAGTACAATGACTTGCCAAATATGATTTAATAAAATCATATTTTAAAAGAAGGGAGGGGCTTATTTCTCCATCGCTGGGCCAGGTCCTTAAAATGGTGTGTTCCTGGCATTCGTCATTAGTATACCAGCCATCCAAATGCCACAGACAGTACGTTTTCTTTATATTTTTTCTTTGACCTGACTCACTTTTTTTTTTCTTAAATAAAAACAGTAAGTCAGGAAACTTCTGATAGTATGAGCTCAACTAGGAAAGTCAGGAGTTTTTCCAATACTGGTTCAAATCCATTCATATTACTAAAGCCCAGAGTTCACTTCCTGGCCATACAAGTCCCCAGTGTATGCACCCCTTGCTCCAGTAAGTACGAGCCATGCTGCAGTCTGAAGCTTCTGTTCTGTTATCTCTGTCCCCTGCAAGAGTCTATGTTTAAATCATTCAGTTTTCAAGCCATCCCTGTGTTATTCTTCCTAAAATTAAATTCTTCTGACTTGAAAACTTGTGCTTTGTTGGAAAACTGGCTTTTGATGGTTCTCTGAGCTCTTCACACTGACCATTTTGAAAAATCAACCCTGCCCAGGTCTTTACTGGTTTTTACCACAATTGCCTTTAGTTGGGGATTCTTAAGAGCAGGTCTGGGTCATGTTTTCAACTTGGTTTTAAAGGGCAATGCAGATAATTACCCAAAATGTACTATGGAGGGTCTTCCCTTCTGGGGATACAAAGCTGAGAAGACCCTGAACCTGATCTCAAAAAACCCTCAGGAAGAGGGGAGGGTGGGTGGCGTGAGGGCAGGGAAAGAAGCCCAAACAGACCTCTCAGTGGCAGGGTAAGTCTGTGCAGATGTTCACCGGCACCCGCCACCCCCAGGAGGTGTGAAATAAAAGTAAAGAGCTACTTAGTCCATTCTAGAAGGCTGGACAGGCTTCATGGAGGAGAGGGCACCCACGCTGAGACTTGAAGAATGTCCAAAAGGCAGGAAAAATCAAGGTGAGAGGGAGGCCTCTTACGCAGGAAAGATCTGCCTGTGCGAAAAGCAGGAAAGATCCACGTAGATAAGTGACTGTCTTGGGTGATTCATGTTCTACCGGAAACCCCTTGGAAAAGTTGAAGAAATCAACCAATCCCATTATCAGCAACCTACTCCTGACACCCTTGCATTTGAGAACAAGGAACATGCAAGGATCTGCACTGTCTCTGCTCTCAGGGAGCTGTGGGTTGGCTGGGAAGCTAATACTTAATGACAAGAAACAGTCAGTGGATAATAAAATTGCACCTACATAAAAATCATGTTTTGTTCAGCAAATCTTTACTGGGTATGCACTACACGCTATCCCTGTTGGACAGCTGGGGATATAGCAGCGAAATAAACAAAGTCCTTTGTCTTCATAGTTTTTACATTCTAGAAAAGGAGCAAGATATAAACAAACAAGAAAATGCAGAGTAGAACCAACTACATCAGAAGATTTGATGTAGGGTGTGACAGCAGTTATGGAGAAAGAGAAAACTGAGTGAGGGAGATGGGGCATGATGGTGGGAGTTGAGTAAAAGGTTATTTTATTAAGTAGGAAGATTTGGGGAAGTACTCAATGGTCAAGTAGCATCTGAGTAGAGTCTTGAAGGAACTAGAAGATGTGACATGTGGCTATATGGGAGAAACTATCCAAGTCAGAAGGAACAGCAAGCACAGAAGTCTTGAGGCAGGAGTATGCTTGATATATTCTGAGAAAGCTCGGAGCTGTCTGTAGATGGGACAGTGAGCAAGGGGACGGGAAATAGGAGTGGAATCAGAGAAGCAGCTGGGGGATGGGATGCAGGTCACGTGGGACCTTATGAAGGACTCTGGCATTACCTTGTCCTGAGATGGAAGCCATGGTGAGTCTTGAGCAGAGGACTGACTTTCATTTTAAAAGGCTTCTTTTGGATACTCTGCAAAGAGTAGATTGTAGGATCCAAAGGTGAACGTAGGAAGCCCAGTTAGATTATTAGAAATAAACCAGATAAGCAATAAAGGCAGCTTGGGTTCACAGTGGAGATGGTAAGAAGTGAGTGGATTCTGGGTATATTTGAACATAGCACCAAGAGGATTTCAAAAGATTTGATGTAGGGTGTGAGAGAGGGACAAAATCAAGGCTCCATGAAAAGTTTTGACTTGAGCAACGGAAAGGATGGAATTTCAGTTACTGAGATGAGGAAAGACTTCTGGAGCTGTTGGGTGGGAGCTGGCAATCAAAGGTTTTGTTTTGGACATGTCAAGTCTGAGGGTCTATGAGATCCATCCATCAAAAAGGCAGCTGGAGACATGAGGTTCAGGAGAAGGGTCTACACTAGAAATGCAGGGCAGTGTAAACTATTAGTTCAGGACCTGATATATAGTTGTAATTCAATAAGTGGTAAATGCATGAGCATCATGCTTTAGATCAGCAGAAATATTTGCTTACAGTTGGAAAATAACTAGGCCTTCACACCCTACTAATGGCAGGTCAATAGCATTTTCAAATGAGAAAAAAAAAGCATTTCTTTTTCTTATCCCAAATGATCTTCGAAATAAGATAGTGTGGTTTCACTTAGGTTGCTTTCTATCTCTACATTAATAAACAAATTTGAGATCACACAAGTACAAACGTAAATTATTTACAGTGCATTTGAAGAGCTCAGAGGACTTTGTAAGGTAAGTAATTCATAAACTCATAGTTTCTTTTTTCACTAATTAAGGGTGAAAATTTTACCAATAAGTTATGATAGGTTTCGGGAAGTACATGAGCGAGATCAAGTCAGTGCAACAGGCACGTGGCTGGTGATGGGCAGCTCAGGGATCTATAGGATGAAGTTTCCACTTGTAAGGAGCTGCCTGTGTGGGAGGGGAAAGGTCATTCTGAAAGGCTAAGGGCATGAACTGCTCACCACTGGATTCTGATGCTCTGTTTTGCAGGCACACGGTAGGATGACAATTCTCCACTCGCCTCACAAATAGGCATGCTGCAGGGCTTGCTTCATCCAATGAAATGTAGACAAAGTTTATGTGTTACTTCCATGTAGAAGCTCTGAGAAGCAATGAGTGATTTGTGGTTGCTATGGACTAAATGTTTGTGCCCCCCCCCACCCCACCACCACATTCATATGTTGAAATCTAATCCTTAACAGGATGGTCTCTGGAGGTGGAACCTTTGGGAGGTAATTAGATCACGAGGGTGGAGCCTCATGAACTGGATTAATGTCCTTATAAGAAGAGGTCAGAAACCTACTCACTCTCTTTCTGCCTTGTGAGGGTGTGATGAGAAGTCGCACTCTGCAACTCAAAAGACTGGGTCTTACCGGAACCCAGTGGTGCTGGCCCCCTGATCTCAGACTTCCAGAACTCTGTGACATAAATTTCTGTTATTTATAAGCCACCCAGTAGCCTGGCCACATGACTGTGACAAGAATTATTGTTGAAGTGTTACTTCCTTCAACCTAGGCCCATGGGTGATGACTGTGGACATAGCCTCCCCACCCCAATCAAATGACCTGCTGAATGTATGGCATGAACAGGAAATAACTTTGGGTGTGTTAAGCCACTGATATTTGGGGGTTGTTAGTTAATGCGTAATCTAGCCTGTCCTAAATGATACCAACTCTATATTGATAAAAGACACATCCTTTGTGCATTTCCATGTTGTAGATGCCCCTTTCACCCCCATCTTTTGAGCTTTCAGTATCTCTATTTTAATTTTTTTATGTTTATATAGACTTGTGAGAGAAACATCAATGTCAGAGAGAAACATTGATCAGTCACCTCTCCCATGCACCCCCATCAGGGAACGAACGCACAACCTGGGCACATGCCCTGACCGGGAATCAAACCGGCAACCTTTCCGTGCACAGGACTATGCTCAACTGACTGAGCCACACTGGCCAGGGCTATGTTTCTATTATAGAATATATTCTATATATTCTATAATAGAAACAGGGCAGAAATTATATTCTATTTTAGAATATAATTTCTGTCCTGAGTTTCCCAAATAATTTTTCTATGTTCAGTTATAGAAACAAAGTCATAGATCCAAGCCATCCTTCAAATGTTTTCCTCCACTCCTTCATTAATTTAAAATTCCATTTTTAGCCTGAATCGCCTTGTTTTCTTTTCAATTGCCCTTCTACTTTCATCATCTGTAGCCTTTCTTAGTCATATCATATTTGTCACCAAAAGCAGAGTTTTAGTAGTTGTTGTTGTTTTCACAAGAGTTTCCGGGTATATGACAAGGTCTAGGGAGTCATGTGAATTTTGGATTGTGATTGACTACATGGCTCCCTCTGTACCCCCACCTCCTTAAATAGATTGAAACTGGACCTCAGCAAAGGTTATAAATACATATTTGTTAAGGGCCTTTCAGGGACAGGCAAGTTAGCAAAACTATGAAAGTTGTCCTGTTTTTGTGTATCTTTTTGATGCCATCTATCTAGTGCCTTCAAAAGGTGTCGCACTGAGTAGGTGCTAAATAAATACTGTGATGGGAAGGAAAGGAGGGAGGGAGAAAGAAAGGGAGGAGTGGGGAGGGGAAAACGGAGGGATAAAGGAAGAGAGGGAGGGAGTGAGGAGGGGGGGGAAGAACTATAATATCACTCAGTAAGTGCAAGGACAGAGGCAAGGGGTGGGGGTGCCCAGAGGAGTCAGGAGTTGCAGAATGGAGATGCACAGGGTGTGAATGTTTCTTGGGGAACTTAATAAAACAAAGGCCAAAAGATACTCTTCTCACAGTTCTGGGAAAGTTCCACCATCATTAATTTCAGACCCTAAGAAGGATTTCTATAGGTCAGCAGTTCTAATGGTTCGGAAAATCTACTCTGGATCAAGGGCAAATGCTACCTACAGCAAAGGTACTGGGTATTTCTTTAAGAACAACCAAGTGCCATTTCAACTGTTCCGGTAGATTGAGTTGGGAAAGGTCAAGGCAAAGAGAAATAAGAGAAAAATGTGCTCATAGCAGTGGAAGGGCCAAGATGGAGCGGGGGAGGGAGGCCATGGAGGGCTTGAGCCTGCCTCCCGCCACTTAAAACCCTCAAAACTCGCCCCAAATAAACCATAGTAAGATATCTTTATTTTCATTCATTGGCATTGTCTCACTCTTAAGAAAATATGACTTTTCAAATCAGCTCCTCACCCTGATGTGTAATGCAATGTAAATAAGTGGTCTTTCTGCAGAAATCCAGCTTTAGGGCAAATCTCACCGTCACTACCAGGTTGCTCTTGAACTGGATTTTGGAGCAAACCTGGGGTTCTAGTGAATTATTCATTCTTAGCATCAGCATCAATAAGTACAATGTCCCATCCTCAGATGCCCAGTTCCAACAGGGGAGCTGATATTATTTTATGTCCACTTCCACCATTAGTTTATGTGTTTGCTGATTGCAACCCAGTATCTATTTTCACTTTTCTGCCTGGAGATAGTAGAAACCCACTCTGTCTTAGTTAAGATGAGGTTTTTTTGTTTGTTTTTAAATACATTTTTATTGATTTTAAATATATTTTTATTGAATGGGCTAAGAAGTGCCCACTCCCTCCTTTTAAATACATTACGCAGAGGTTTCATTGCAACTAATTGGACAAGAACTCAGCTTCATGGTCCCAGGTAGGAGCAAGGGAACCTGGGAAATCTTGCTTTATTTGGGGCTTCCACGTGCCACTTAACAAATAAAGGTCAATTATGAGGGAATAAGAGGAGACTAGCATTAGGGAGTAATTGGCACTTCCATCCCCTCCAATATGGTTTACGCCAGATTTTAATTCGTCTCCCTCTGCCTCTTCTCAAGTGCTAAGAAAAATAATGAGATATATAAAGTTTTCTGAAAGCATGAAACCGAACTCATTTACCTTTATAATTTTCTATTAATCTACTACCAGAATTCATTGTACATTTAATTCCAGCCTCTAACACTTTAATACCACCTCTTTAGTCTTCACACATTACTGGCCTCACTCATGTCAGACTTTTTCATCTCCTTTATGTCCATTTATTTTAACTTTTAGTGGTCTTCTAGCCAATCCTTTATCCTTTTTATTACAAGAGCATGAAATTTTATAATCCCCTAGAGCTTTGTTAGTCAGCTGCTACAAGCTTCTTAACCTTCACTAATTTATGCCCTCATTTTTTGACTTTCAGATCTGAAATAGGCCTTAATATTTTGTTTTGGAATATGAAAGTAACTTTTATTAAGTAGGCTCATTGCATTAATAGATTTTTATTTCAGTTTTTACAGTTATATTTCAGTTCTCTGCTAGTTATGCTGCATATCACTTTAATAACAATTTATAATGCTATGCAATGTAATTTATATTTTAATATAATAAAAATGTGCATAGTATAATAAAGCAAGAGTAATTTTATAAAACTTCACCTGGAAATCATTTCAAATAAGCATGTATTTTTTTAAACTGCTGAACAAACAATTTTATTGATATTTATTATAATAGAAATTCCCTAAACAATAATAGCTTCTCTTTTTAAGGAAAAAATAATAATAAAGACAGTGGCACTTGTTAAGAGACCCCATACATTTGGATGTTTTATTTGCCTCATGCTCTTTCCTCACTTTTTTGATTTCTCAAAGGCAGAGAGGGAATTGGTTTCCCTTCATCTTCCAATTACACGAATGATCAATACCCGTCTGTGAAAATTTCTAATTCAGGTTATAACAGCAAGAACAATCATATCAGTATTAACTGAGATATATAAGTGACAATAAAATACTACTAATAATTATAAAACACTCTCTCCTCCATTGAAAATCAGCAGGGATTATAGGAAGACTGATCAAAATGCAAATGTTAGTCATATATTTGCACACAGTTCGGGGCAGGGAGAAAAAACGAGGAATGAACTTGGGGACTTGAAGTCTTAGGGGCTTTCATAAAGTGAGACCCATACAAGGAAAAGAATGGGTCCCCAGAGGCTCAGGCTCTGATGATATTTCTCTTAAAATGTGTTCCGTGGTCAAATAAGTTTGTGAAATGCTAGGTCAAACAAAGGTGAGAACCTAACTAACTAGATCAGCGAGCCTGTATTGCATAACAAACCTCCCCCAAACTCAGTGGTTAAAACAGGAGCTTTTATCTAGCCCAGTGGTCAGCAAACTCATTAGTCAACAGAGCCAAATATCAATGGTACAACAATTGAAACTCCTTTTGAGAGCCAAATTTTTTAAACTTAAACTTCTTCTAACGCCACTTCTTCAAAATAGACTTGCTCAAGCCATGGTATTTTGTGGAAGAGCCACACTGAAGGGGCCAAAGAGCTGCATGTGGCTCATGAGCCGCAGTTTGCTGACCACAGTCCATAAGCCTGCATATTGGCAGTTGGGATTGGGAGTTTCTGTTTGATCTCAGCTGAGACTCACTGGTGGGTCTGTGATTGGTTTCTGAGTCAGCAGAGGGCTGGATGGCTGTTGGCTAGGACACCTCAGCTCATGTCCACATGACGTCTTATCCTCCCACAGGCTAGCTGGGGCTTGTTCAAGTGGCCACAGAGTTCCAAAGCAGCAAGAGGGCAGGCCCCGTCCATGGGAGCTCTCCAATGTCCCATTGTCCAAAGCAGGGCAGATTGCCACCCAGATGCAAATGGGGAGTGGGGAAAACACTTTGCCTCTTTATGGGAGGAATGGACAATTGTGGGCATTTTACACTCTATCACATCATATCCAGGGTAACCAGGATCTTTGCTATCAGCTCTTGAATTCTCTTGGCCCATGGAACATGCCATTCTCTCAAAAATAATGAGTGTTTCCTTTATGCCAAGCCCTAGTTTTAGAAGTAGTGTGTGTGTGTGCGGGGGGCAGGGGGAGTCTGGCTTCATGTAGCTTGCATTTTAGTGGTTCTACTGGGCCCCCATTTCCAAAACCCATATCTTTTTTGACCTTCTGCCTCCTCTGCGCAGTAATAGAGCTCTGTGGGTTTTTCACATTTGATAACCCTTCCCTTTCCTTCAGGCAATAGATTCTTTTCCTTCCTTTTGGGAGCTTCCCCTTCAACCTTCTGGTGACTGTCAAACATGGGTCTCTCTTTCCTGCCACACATTGGAACATGAGACCCAAGCCAGCCAATTAGAATACCTCACCCTGGACACTGTGGTTGGTCCAGGTTTGGGCAAATGAGCCAGGAAACTGATACACAGCTATTTTTTTCTAAATCTGGAATCTTTACCTATAGACTCAATATGAGCTAGTAAAGCCAGTGATCTTAGATACCAGTGATCTTAGATACCCTCGTGCAAATAAATCACCAAGAGAAAATCATAGCAAAATAATAGTAAGAAAAAAGAATCCTGGCAATGTCGTTTGAGCTCCTGCAAACAGCCATGCCTCAAGCTACTTCTACTCCTACTCTCAATTATATAAATCAATAGCTTATCAAGTTGGAGTTGGGTTTTTGTCATCCACAACCAAATGAGCTGTGAGTAATCCAATCTTCCACATTGAACATTGCTGTCCCAACCTCTCAAATCCCTGTACTATTTGCAGAACATCATGAAATACACTGAATATAACTCTTTTATACCAACAAAGAGCAATTGATTAGTCAGAAAATAACCACATAATACAACTACAATATTACAATCATAAACATATCTTTTCTTTAAAAAATGTTATTAAACTAAATGAGCTATACCATTTCCAATTTATTATTAACAATCACTTGATTTTTATTTATCCACTGCGTCACTTACAGCTGGTCATAGAGAAAGGCCCAAGAAACATTTAAAGGAAAGAAAATAAAAATGAACCACGTCCTGTCTGTAAGTCATATTTTTCTAGGAAGTCAAAGAAAGATTAGCTTCCACCCAGGTCACAGAAAATTCTGCTCTTCTCCAGTCACCTTCCCAAGGAACACCTGGGCATTCTAATGGAAGCCTCTTGGAAGTCTATTCCCCCAATTACAACCCCACCCAGCTTTTCTCAAAGGTGTCCTTTGAAATGTTACACACACACACACACATGAGTTCTGAGTTCAAATTATGCCATGTACTCATCACCTTCTTAAAGAGAAATTATATGTAGTCAGTACTTTAAAAGCCTGTTGAACATTGTTTGACCTAGTATTTCACAGACTTATTTGACCACGGAATACCTTTTTAAAAATCATATTGATCTTCAGGAAACCAGTTGTCTGTGGAGTAAATACTAGTCTACCTTCTAAAATGGGAGTCAAAAAACTTTTTCTGTAAAGGGCCCAAGAGTAAATAGTTTGGGCTTTGCAGGTCATGCAGTGTCTGTCACAACTGTCCAACTTGGCCACTGTAGTGTAAAAGCAGCTATAGTCAATACATAAACAGATGGGCATGGCTGTGTTCTAATAAAACTTTATTTATAAAAACAGATGGCAGGCCAGGTTTGGCCTGTGGGATGTAGTTTGTTGGCCTATGCCTAAACCAACAGGAGACCTGGCCTGTTAGCTTCAAGTCTAAAACAGAGGAACAAATAATAACATGGGCTTAGAATCAGTCCAGGTGGGAGTCCCAGATCCATTTGCCAGCTGCTTAGCCTTGAGCAACTTCCTGAACCTCTGTAAGCCCTGTTTCATAGCAGCACAACCTTTCATACACCTATGGAATTTCTACATGAGTTCTCTGAGTGGAGGGTGTGTGTGTACATCATTCAAGAAAAGAGGTTCTGTTCCCCACATGGGCTAACCGAAGTCACAGCACAATAGGATGATGGAAAGATTCATAAGCCAAAGTCAGGCAGCAAATACAGTCCTCAGATCCAAGGTAGCAGATTCAAAATACATAGCTCTTCTGGGAACTTCTGAAATTTGGAGTGATAGCTCTGAACTTTCAATGTATGGGGAGAAGTGTGAGCGAATCTTATCTAACTTCTCAAGAGAGACCCAGTTAACATCTTGTTTCCATAAGCCTACAGAAGCTATATTTGGGTTTATATTGTGTCTAAAGAGACAAAAAGAAAACTGCCATCCACTCACTTGCAAACACACATTTTCACTATTTAATTTTCAACCAGCACCTCTGATGACCAAATAGACCATACAAAGATTCTGCTTTCCTTTTATTGGTAGGACAAAATGAGGCTATAAATTGTGCTGTGGTTCTAAAGGATTGGAATTGTTTACCCAAGTGTTCGCTTTCATCAAGTTTTCTTTGCATTCATAGTGGCAAAATTATATTTTTATTTTGCCACACTGTGTTCATAATTTCCACTTCTGCTGCCTAATGTAGATAGATCTTTCCCATCCACACTATGTTTTACATGCAAAGATGACAGAGGAAGGAGACAAAATGCTCGAATCCCTCCAGAATTCCCCCTTTGGCTCCACAGGGACCTAACATTTATCATGATTAATTTTTTTCTTTAAAAAAAATGAAATGAACATTTCTTTGTCAGGTAGAAGCTTTTAGTCATCCTGACACCAGGCTTTCATGCAGCAAAAATATTACTAATACTATTTTCCCTCCGAAGTGCATTTGTTATCAATATGCACTTAAACTGGTGATCAAGTCTTGCTAGGAGAGACACCTGCTCTGCATTTTCTCTCTGTTTAATACCTTGGGGATACATCACTTAATAATTTAGTGCTAAACCATTTAGCATCTTAGCCCATCATCGCTTATATTACACACAGGATTTCAGTAATGTCTGATAAAATTATGTGTTAGCTGCCTTATGTGTGTGTAAAACTTAATAAGTCTTCTTTCCCCCCTCAAGTTTAATAACTGATTTTCTTACATTTATGGATGTGAAATTTTATTGCTCATGGATATCGTTTGAACCTAAATCTTCATATCTTATAAATTGATTTTTAGTTTCCTTTTTGACCTTATGAATTTCAATCAGACATTGACCTCTTGTTGCTCATGAATCTGACTGATTTAATGCCTTATAACAATAACAGTGGAGAAAAGCATTATCATAAGAGCCCACGGGGTTTGCAGAAACCCATAACTGGATCTTAGAGGCCTCGAGCAATAATAATTCTTGACCTAAGACCACTCTCTAAAGCCGGCATTCTATACCATACGGGATGGCCCGGCCTTGCTGCAGCATGAAAGAGATGGACTAACATTGTTTCAGAGATGCAGCCGTGAACATAAACCAATAGGATGAGAGGCCCGGAAAGCTCATTTATTCTCAGTGCTAGCATGATGGGAAACAAAAGAGAAATAATAGACTGGAACTGTCTTTTGGGCAGGGAGATGCGCTTTAAATATTTTAACTCGATAAAAAATGAAAAATTAGTACTAATTGTCTTTGCAGACTGTATTGTTACTATTCTGCCTCATATTGTGACTGCTGAGTCTCTGGTATAAGTGGCATTGTTGAAGGATGGTTCCTTTGTTTCCCTGGCTATGCTAATTTAATTTAATTGGTTTACTGAATAACTGGGTGTTGATGTTCATTACTCCTTATTAAGAAAGACTTTTAAACCAAAAACAAAAGCAGCTCTTTCTTACTCATTCTTTCTTTTTTTTTATTTTTAATGAACACAGGGGTCCGACTTTTTTCTTGCACAGGGATCAACATTTCTCAAAAGATAAAACAGCTAAAATTTGGGCTAACCTAAGCATTCCCCTACCTTCCTCTCCACCCTTCCCCCTCCCCCCCCACCCCCCCCCCCCCCGCCCACCATCACCACCACCACCAATGATTCAGTCTCTCAAAAATCTAAGAACCCTCCACTGCTGACTACAACTGACATTACTTGGGAGAATAAATCTTTTCTGCTCAGACAACTGAGCCACTTGCTTTGGAGGCAGCTGCTTAAAGTGAAAAGTAAGACCTTCACGGCTCTGGCTCTGATGAACCCCACCTCAAATCCCAGGTGGAGTTCAATGGCTGGGCTTCAAAAGTACCAAAGGCACTAACACTCACATCCCGTTTCAACCCACCGTCATGGAGACGAAGAATGGCAGTTGGCTCTGTTCACCGGTGTTTCCAAGTCTCCTTCCAAGCATTTGACAGGATTGTGCTTTCCTGCCTCTCTGAAGCCAGGCGTATCCCTGGGACTAATTTGAGCAATGAAAGTTGAGCAAATGCAAATGCCGACGCTCCATTCTCCAATGTCCCCTTCTGGTGCCTAAGTGAGGGCGGGCCTATTGACCTAGGGGTGCAGGGCAGGGCCTCTGAGTGCCGCCTGGGATAAACGGCGTTGTGGCCGACTTCATGTGAGCGAGAAATGCACGTTGTTGTGTGAGCCCGTGAGGTGGTGATATCGAAGCCTGTTGTGACTGAGACACCTGCCCTTTTGATCTCGTTTGGGGAGAAGATCTCCACTGCACACGAGAAGTGGGGCCTGCACCACGAGGAACTGAGGTGGAAATGACGACCCGAACCCAGATAGGAGCTCTGTGGGGGACACGCCGTAAACTAAAACGGGTCCAGCTGAAGCAAACTGCAAAGATGAATAAACACTTATTAGTAGTCATCCGCTCCTCAGAACACATCAGCAAAGCTTTCTGGAAAAGGGTTAGTTTCCCAGGGTAAAACGGGTAGAGGAAGGGATGCAGCCCCGCAGCCAGACAGTGAGGAGCCCCACCCCTAAGAGAAACCGCGGGCATCGCAGGCAGATGGGGAGGAACAGAGTCAAAAGGAAAAGTGTCATCATATGGTAACCCGGACTCTGGAGCTGCTTTCTCGGTCATTTTTGCAGTCTTTACTGGTGAGTGCAGACTTAGAGTTACAATTGCCCACTGGAAGAGTGAGTAGCCAGCAGTGGTTTATTTACTCCTTGAACAAATAACTATGGAACAACTTCTGAGGGCTGCCCAAAGTCAGACCACGCTGTCAGGGTCTCGCATACTGACTTTGGCCTCCAACCTCACATCAAGGAGACACATGAGGTAAAAGTATTGGCTCTGAAGTGCTCATGGCAACGTGGGACGTGACCAGGGGGATATTGAACAATGAGAGTGAGTCTCCCCTCCCTGTCCCATTTCATCTGTGACAAAGCAGTCCAGGGACTGTCAGGGTGACCCAGGCTCCTCAAGCGGGGCTCACATTAGGGGGGAAGCAACTCCAGAAGAGGAAACTGTTGTTTTCCAGAAAAGCACAGGACCACCAGAAACTATTCATGCCACTCTATCCTCAAAACTATGAACAGCGCTGGCTGGTTTGGCTCAGTGGATAGAGCGTCGACCTGAGGACTGAAGGGTCCCAGGTTCAATTCCGTTCAAGGGCACATGCCCAGATTGCAGGATTGATCCCCAGGAGGGGGGCATGCAGGAGGCAGCCAATCAATGATTCCTGGTCACCATTGATGTTTCTATCTCTCTCTCCCTCTCCCTTCCTCTCTGAAATCATTAAAAATATATTTTAAAAAAACAACTATGAACAGCATCAACATGATAAAGGATGACATCTTCTACATTTTCCTTTTCCTTTTTAGTTGTTATATTTTTTTCAAATGCACCTGTTACCTCTGATATTATATGAAAGGGGGGGAAATACTACATTTTAAATTGCATTTCCTCTTCCAGCACCAATTGTTTTCATCACTAAGATTACAGTCTAAACAATCTCAAATTCAGAGAAAGGCAAACCTCTGGCTGAACATCCTGAAATTCGACCATCTATTCCAAAGTTATCCGAATGCCTCTGGCAATAATATCTAAAGAGGGAGGGAGAGGGAAAGAGAGAGAGATTCAATGACTTCTCTAAATCACATCAAATTACTTGTGGAAAATGGGACAAATTATGAAAAAAATCAATCCATATTTGTTTTTTCTGGCCTTCTAAGTGCCTTTCCTACTTCTGTTTTCTAGGGTTCATTGGAAGTAAGTTCTTCAGGGCAATCTCATGATGTCTGGGGTCTCTTCCTCATTTCCTTTCCTGCGAGGCTGTACTCCTCACAATGGCAGCAAGCTAGCTGCCTGTATACTAGTACACGCCCCTTTCTGCTTATCCGTAGTTGCCTGTCAAAGCCAAGAAGCCTGCTTTGCATTAGAGCTTGGAAGTGAAGTTGAGGGAGAGGAAGTCCCTCTAGTGAAGGTCACCAAGGTGCGGGAGCTCGTACCCGAAGGAATGCCCAGGCCAACATCTGCCCGTGTGGCAATCAGGCCACCTCAGAGCGGGGAGGGAAATTTCCCAAAGGCACACGCATATATGCAGGGAAGCCAGCTAGCTTTCTTAAATATGAAAACATCTGTTTTTTAAGCATCTTACCTTACCAAGATTGTGGCTGTAAAAGTTAACTCTCTCGAATGCCATTAAAATAAGTACGAAGAAAATCTCATTTCCTTCTTAGCTTCCTCCACCGTGGGGTCATAATCTTCAGTGGAACCAAGTCCCTGAGAGAGTGTCCTTATTGCACAGCACATGGAGACAGCACCAGGATTACGCCCCAGTTTGTCACCTTGGAGACCGCTTTGGTATTTCCCAGAACACATTACAATGATCACAGGTTCATAATAGTAAACACCGCCTCACAGTGGCTGTGACGAACTTTACATTGCTAGGCCCTTAATATGCGTTATCTTTTCCATCCATACAACTCTAAGAGGCAAGCATTTTTGTACTCATTTCACAGATATCAAAAGGGAGAGTCAATTCATTAAGTGATTTGACAACTACAATTCATTATATTGTTTTCCAAAGGCACATTAAAATATATACAAAACTCTTCTAATAAAAAAAATCATGCATGCACTATGTAAAATACCTCTCTCCTATTACCTGTTATATATGAATCTCAGTTTAGGAAATTCAAGAGGAAGGGAAAAGAAAAATTTTTATTTCCAGATGCCTCAACATGCCATGCCCTGCACCTGTGCTTTCCAAACTGTTGCTGCACCTGAGGTGCAAGCACAACCAGGCTGCTACTAAGGTCAAGTGCAAGCCGTGGGCAGAGCTGGGACCTGAACACAGGTCTCTGAGGAGGGCATGGGTGGCAGTGTATCTACGGCCTCTGAACTCAGCTGTGTGTGTAAACTACAAACCCATCTCCACCACTCAATAGCAGTGTGACCTCTGCCAAATAAGTGAAACTCTGAGTTACAGTTTCTCAGAGTAGAGGATCCCACCAAGATCAAGGGCGGGGAGGCAGCGTCTGCTGCCCAGTAAGCTCTTACCATAACCAGCCTCCAGGGGGGGCCCTGGAATTCACACCCTGGTGTGTACCCCTCTCCCATTAAGCAGGGCTGAGCTGTGTAGGATACTGCGGTGGTGACTGCATGTTTCCTGAAACTGGGTTGTACACCTCGTTGTAACTTATCCCTTGGTCTCGGCTCTCCCTGGAGCAAACCACCCATCATGCTGCGAAGACACAGACCTCTGGAGGGGCCAGTATCCCAGGAGCAGAGGCTTCCACTGGTAGCTACACCAGCTTGCTGGCCATGCAAGTGGGCCTTCTGGGAAGTGGGTCCTCCAATCCACTAGAGGGCAGCTTTCCCATGGGTGCAGCCCCAGCTGATATTTGGATTGTAAGATCATGGGGGTATCAAGCCATTTCTGAATTCCTAACCCATCAAAATTGATGTAATAAATGTTTATTGTTGTTTTAAGTCAATGAGGTCTGGAGTAATTTGTTATGCAGCACATGGTGCTCAAAAATGCCTTTGGCAGAAGCCAAAGTCCATGTTCTTTCTGCACCAAGGAGAAACTTCCTTCTACAAAGCAAAGGCTTACCTTTGTTGTAATGTTAGCCTTCCAGTACAGGGTGGGAGGTGCCAGTAATGAGGGGGATTTGTGTGTAGGGATAGGGGCTAAGGGTGGTGCTATTCAGATGACCACGTACCTTATCCACATGCCTACAGGATCATATCCACTGAGAAGTTCAAAGTTCCATTACTAACACCACCAGTTCTAGCACCTGCCCTAATACAACCACAAACCAGTAGGCTATCCTGCATTTTCAATATCCATTTACAGACCCCAAACACGCCATCTTGTCCCACAATTCCTGCCATTCACTACTTAGTTTCTTTTCTTCCGATTTCTCCCAGCCACACAAAACAGTCAGAGGTAAGCATGCAAAGTAATATTTCTAGTAAAGAATCTTGTTTTCCTACATGTTGTATCTTTCCCATCGGAGGCACGCAGGGAGCAGGAATGGGCTGAATATTTTTGTATTATCAAAACTCCAAGTAGTAACATCCCTCTGCAGCCCTCGCAGTCACATCCAAATTCATCACCATCTTATCACCTGGTCCATGCACTCCAGGTTCCATCGTCCTGCACAATACTCCTCATCAATTGTTCCAGAAAAGAAGTTTCAGAGCCATGGAGAGGTCCTTAGTGGTTTCCCTAGGTCCTAGTGATGAATGGACTGACTTCCACCTGCCCTAAATGTAGGGATATATATATGAATAAGTGATCAAAATTCTGGTACCTAGACCCCTCTCTCTACAGCATACACTGCTGATGGGAATAAAATTGGGTACAGCCATGGTGGAGAAGATTTAGTGACACAATGATTTTGCATCAAGCACCAATTTAACACTGACTTCAGACCCTAATGCACATGTCAGATGCAATCTCTCTGTAAAGTAAGGGGCGGTGAGAGCAATACCAGAGGCACGAGAATGATGGGGGCAGAGCAGGAAGTGACAATTTAGGAAAATGGGTAGCGACATTCTTTTTTAAAGAACAAAGTAGACGTCAACTTGAGCATTAAACAAAGCAAACACATGTGGAGCCCCTACTATATGCCTGGCTCTGTGTATAATTTGTTTTGCAAACATCCTTATCCCCTGGTTCCTCGGAGCAAACCAATCTATTACCTTTACAGAATGGCATCAACCAAGGGTAAGTAACCTGGGGCCTGGAAGTCAAATCCAGCCACCACCGGTTGTGTAAAGAAGTAGCCCTGGCATACATCACCCCAGGCCACACAGCAGCTGTGACTGTTTCCACACTACAGTTGAGTAGCTGGGACAGAATCTGTATGGCCCATACTATGGACTGAATTGTGCCCCCTCCCCCCACCAGATTCCTATGTTGAAGTCCTAACCCTCGCTATGACTGTGTCTGGAGAGAGGGTCTTTAGCAGGTAACTACGATTGAGTGAGGCTATCAGGGTGGGGCTGTGGCCCTATAAGAAGAGGAATGTATGTTTCTCTCTCTCTCTCTCTCTCTCTCTTCTCTCTCTCTCTCTCTCTCTCTCTCTCTCTCTCTCTCTCCACCACGTGAGGACACTGTGACACAGTGGCCATCTGCTAGACAGGAAGAGTGCTCACCAGAACCCAGCCACCCTGGCACCCTGATCTTAGATGTCCAGCCTCCAAACTGAACATTAATTTCTGTTGGTAAATCACCCAGTCTGTGGTATTTTATAATATATAGCAGTTCTAGCTAATGCCACCCACAAAACCTAAAATATTTCCTAGCCTTTCACAGCAAAAGTTTTCGGACCTACAAAGACATTGCAAGCTAGACAGGCCCTTGAAAATTCTCCACCCACTCTCTCTTCCCTGTAGGGAGACCTACCATTTCCTTAAAGCAGAATGGCTGGGTTTGAAGGCCCAAATATATGCTCACGTGCTTCCTTCCTGCTTCTGTCTTTGTCTACAACAGTTCCAGGAATCAGATGAGCCTAACAGGAATCTGAAGCATGACATATCTAGAATGGAACTCTGACCCCCAACCCCTTCCCAAACCTGCTCACCCATCTCAGTCCATTGCATGGAAAAGGGACATGTCCAAGGGACCAGAGGGACTAGGAAGGCTTCACAGAAGTCTGAGGCCTGGGATGGACCACACGTAGCAAAGAAAAGACAGAAAGCATTGTTTCTTCTCTGAACCTGCTATGGATACAAAAGAGAAAATTACGTTGAAATTAAAATGTTTCACCCCAATTGTCTAGTGCCTTGCTACTCAATGTGTGGTCCATCACTCAGCTGTCTATGTGTCAACCAGGAGCTTCTTAGAAATGCAAAAATCTCAGGCCCTATCCCAGACCTCCTGAGTCAGAATGTGCATTTCAACAAGGTCCCCAGGTAATTCACAGGCTGACAAGTTTGAGAAGCACTGTTCTAGAGGGTTCAGTGAGAGCTCTGACTAGGGAGTGAGCAGAAGAAGCCCTGACTGCCGACTCTGAAACTTAACTGTCTTGCCCAACTGAAGTGGCTCAGTTGGTTGAGTGTCATCCTGTGCACCAAAAGGTTGCCAGTTCAGTTCCCAGTCAGCTCACATACCCAGGTTGCAGGTTCTATTCCTGGTCAGGGCATATATGGAAAGCAACAGATCAATGTCTCTCTCTCTCTCTCTCTCTCTCTCTCTCTCTCTCTCTCTCTCTCTCTCTCTCTCTCTCTCTCCCCCTCTCCCTCTCTCTCCCTCTATCCAAGCATGTCCTCAGGTGATAATTAAAAAAAAAAAAAGCAAAAAAACTTAACTGTCTGTAAAGTAAACTGGTCATAATAGTAATAAACCAGTCACCATAGGCCATCAACAAAACTATGGGTTAAACGCTATTATTATTGACAGATGAGAAAGTTCATCTGATTTTAGTAACTTGAACCAATTTCACACAACCAGTAGCTTGGCAGAAACTAAGATGTGAACCACTCCCGCCACAGGTTGATTCTAGAAGTTTCTTTCTTCTGTGCCACTCAACATCGCCTAATTATAGGAATGAGATCATCTTTGCAAAGAACTTAATATGATGCCTGGTACTTAATATGCACAAGCAATGAAGAGAAATAATCGGACTCACTTTAATGAGACTTGAGCCAGTGAACTCTCAATCACTAAAATGTGGCTATCTCTTGAAAACTTCTAATGCCAGCCAACTTCTACCGACACTTGGAATACTTTTCAACAACTTTCCTTTCCCATTGGTCCATGTTTTATCAAATGAAAATAAATGTTCCTACTGGCCTGAACAAAATGCAATTCGAAGGGTGAATCTGCCGCCTGAAGTCAAATATGGACCTTCAAAGTCTCACATGAATGATTTTGGGTTTTCTACCGTTTTGAATTATCCACGCTACCGCTCCCCTTATTGGCACTGATAACAGAGTGTTAACTACATTACATGCAATTAAATTCAAAATATTTGTGCAGCAATTATATGGATTCATCAAACCTAATGGTGCAGTCAGAATTTCGTGTGTACTCATCAGCACTGCTCAGGAGGGAAAAAATTGGAATATAGAAATATATTCCCACAAACTGATAATTAGAAAGCAAACATTGTGTCTAATGTCCTCCTGTTAGCTGATGTCTATCAATAGTAAACGAATTAGAAGTTTCTAACAACATTGACCCTACTGCTAGTATTGTTATGCATTCTTCACCAGAGATTGGATATATTCTGCAGTCGATGAATAAACCATACTTCTGTTTCCTCTTCTGTTGATAAAGTTATTTTTGTTCTTCTTTTGAGATCTTCTCAGCCTCACTTTTGGTCAGCCAGTACATGAATCCATTGAAGAAGATGTTGCCAGAGGCCACCCAATACCCATGGCCCACCTCCAAGTCTACCCAGAGCCAAGGTGGACAATTTCTGTGCACACCGATAGCGTCCCACCTCGAACATTCACAGCTCTCCCTCTCTCTGGGAGTCCACACTGGCACCCGAGAGTGTACTCATCTAGGGATTTAAGGATAACCCTCAACCAATGAAGAATGGGAGTTGGAGGAATCATATTCCAGCTTTCCCACCCCTTGGGGGGCAATTCTGAATTTCCTAGAGGGTCCCCAATGGTACTGAGGCCCAGATGCCCACAGGGTTCGCCACATTCCAATGCATCTTTTATTGACTCTCCTCCCTTGCCTGTCTCATTTCCCAACTTCCTCCCTGGTGCTTCCCAGGATCATCTTCTAAATATACTCCTTGCATCCAGGCCTTTGGGCATCCCTTGCTCCGGGGAGAAACCCTGTCAATGCACCCCGTTTTGTTTAAGGACTTGACCCTCTTATGAAACTCGGTGGAGGTCAGAAGCAAATTCCCAGAGTGGAGATTCATTCTCACCGTCCTGAACTCCTTTGCAGTTAGGATGCATAGCAATCGGTGAGTCTTTGTGAGGTTATGACACAGACAAGCATAGTCTACTCCGGCAGCAGCAGCAGGGCTACATCCATTCCCAGAAGTGGCCGTGGCTGCAATTCCAGCTGAAGCGATTCCAGCTGAAACTCCCATTTCGGGTGAGGCAGCAGCCACATCTGGGCCCAAGGGTGCTGCGAGCAGCGTCTTCAGGACACAAGTTCCTCCACACCCCGATTTTGGCCCTTTTCCTGGTTTCTCTGGTCCCCTGGCCATTTGCAGATGCTCCAATAAATTCCTTTTCTTTTTCAATAAAGCTAGAATTCATTTTCTATGACTCAACACTGAAAAGACCAACCAATAATGGGCTCTGTTCTGCTTATGCATAAACATAACAGGGATTGTTCATTATGACATTGTCTTTCAGGGGCAAATATTGGAGACAACTTAAATATCCATCAGTAGGAGACTGGTCAATGATGAAATAACAAGTCAACGGCTAAAAGCTGACAGGCTAGCTCTGACACACATATATGAAATTATTGCAGGATTAACTTTTTAAAAACCAAAGCCATGCATGTCATTTGTTATTATTTGTTTTAAATAGATAGGTAAATATATGTGTATGTATAGTCATATATTGACATATGTATGTGTGTATGTATGTATATATGTATTTGTGTGTATATGTGTGGGTGTATGTGTGGTTGTATTCTATGTGTCCTATATGCTTGTACAGTATTAACTGTCTGTAGAAGGGCCTAGTAATAGGGAAACAAGAATCCTAAAAATAAGGTATGGGACCAAGTCTTACATTTCCCTATATATCCTTTTAAATCTTTTGAGTTTACAATTATGAACATATGTCATCTATGCAAGGCTACCAAGGAGACAGAACTGAACCTCACATCACCCTGCTTGGCCTCGGAGGATGGCTGGTTAGCCAGAGACAGGTAAGATTCCTCAAGGAAGGAACAACCTAAGACAGGCACAGTCTCAGAGGGGCCATCAGGAGAGAACTTGGGGGGGCAACAGAAGTGGGGCACAGACCCTCACCCCCCCCAACATTGCAGGGGCTTGGACCCTCGCCCCTTCTGAAGGAGGTCTCCTGCCCCCATGGGCTTCCCACACCCAGCTCAGATCGGGACCCAGGCAACAGAAGGAGACTTGGCCCAGCTCAGATCGGGACCCAAGTAACAGACAAGAGACTTGGCCGACAGCAGCTGCCCTATATCTAAATTCAGCCTAGCATCAGGAATGCTCAGGGCCCACTCAAGAATGCAAATAATCCTTCCCATTAATATTTACAGGGTAAACTAAGATTGTTGGTAGAGTATTAAATTTGACAGTAAAATAGTAATCAAGTTTTTAGATTAATTTAAATAGGCTAATTGAGATAAGTGAATATTCAAGTAAATTTAATTGTACTGGACAAAAAATTGTTTAATTTCTATTGGTAGTTCATCTCATGGTAAAATTCCTGAACATGCAATGAACCTAAAGCAGTCATATTTTTGGGCAAAAAAAAAAAAATTTAAATTTAAAGTTATCAAGACTGCATTATAAAATTTACAAAAACCTCCATTAATAAAAAAAAAAAGGGGGGGGGGATAGTAGGGTAATATCATGTAAGGAAAAATATCCTATAAGTAAATTACATCTAGAAAATTTTTACTTTACAAAATTAATTTTCATTTGTAATGCTAACAGCAAAACGGCCATGAAAAACACACATGGTGTCTAAATAAGACAAAGGAAAATTGTTTGGGCAAAAGTAAAAAGGATCCCAAATCAATTATATAGAAAAGATTCCTTTATTAACTTGTGGTCGAGAATATGTTTCTATATTTTCAAAAAACAACTCCAAGACCATGTGGATTCCTGCAACAGAGAGGAATTGACAGGTCTGCTCCAACCACAAAGACAAGAGGAAAAGCAGTCCAGAGATGGAAGATGCTGACAACGCCTTGCCACAGGAGCAGTCAGCAGCTGTGCACAGCTGCAGGTTGCCTAGGACCAAACCAGAGAGGGTCGGACCTGCATTGCCACCATGTGCCCACCATCCAGATATCATTGCTGACATGTACACATAAGGAACTGTTAGACATTGAAATGGGGACTCAGAACTGTTGGACATTGAAATTGGGACTCAAACATTTTTTTGTTGTTGTTGTTTTGTTATCATATGTTTATTTCTAGTCTGCAAAGGCAAAACTTTTTAAAGGAAAGAAATGGTGGGAAAAAGATACAGAGGCAAAGAAGCATTGAACAGACTGTCAAACTACATTGGGAAGACAGGGGAGGTTGGGTGAGGGGGGCTGTAAGAGACCAACCAAAGGACTTGTACGCATGCATATAAGCACAACCAATGGATATAAGACACTGGTGGGGGGGAGGGCGGGCAGGTAAAGGCATGTACTGGGGGGTAGGGGAGGCTGGGGGGAGGTCAATGGGGGGAGAAAAGGAGACATATGTACTACTATTTGTAATACTTAAAACAATAAAAATAAATAAAAATAAAAAATTACAACTTTGGCAAAAAAATAAATAAATAAATTGTGTAAATTAATGTAGCCGTTTGAAGAAGAAAAATACAGATTCCAAGACCCTGACACAGTTGGTCTAAGGCAAGACCAAAGACTGTATTTTTAGCAAACAGCTCAAGTGGCTGTCCCAAGGGCATGCCTCTGAAACCCGGGCTCACATTCTCAGGGATCAGAAGTGAATTGTGCAATGTTCTGCTCCTTATTGTTCAAATCTCTGCACTGAGCCCGAATTAATATTGTATCTGTTTGTGTCAGTCAGTAGTTTTTAGAAGAGTTTATGCTGAGATGAAGCACATTCATTGGCATCCAAAAATTTCACCCATGTGCAAAGGGAAGCATCAATACATTGACAACCAGCAGAGTTTCCTAAACTAGTACCAACTGCCCAGGCAAAGGTCCTTAATTTTACTCCCCCATCTTTCCTGGAATATTAAGTGGAAACGATCATCTATATATATAAAAGCCTAAGCGACAGAATGACAGGAACAACTGGAACAACCAGTCATTATGATGCACACTGACCACCAGGGGGCAGACACTCAACACAGGAGCTGCCCCCTGGTGGTCAGCACACTCCCACAGCAGGAGCGCCACTCAGCTGACGGATCAGCTGACCGACCCATCCCAGTGACCCACCAGCCCAGCGGCAGTCACTCACTCCCTCAGTAGTCCTGCAGGTCCAATCTCCAGAGAACATGCCAGGCACTGCCGGCCTCCTGGAAGTCAGCCTTGGGCACCACGGCTGCTTCCCCTCCCTAGATGCTCTGCAAGAAAGAAACAATATAAAAGCGGCCACCAGGTGGCTCCCAACAACTGGTGCAAATGTCAGCAAGATGGATCCGGATCCTGAGCTGGCAAGGGCGTCCCACCACCCGCCGGGAGGGCCGATCTGTCCCAGCCTCCTCCCATACCCCTCTGGACCCTGCCCGTGCATGAATTCATGCACTGGGCTTCTAGTATGCTCATAATGTGTTTTTTATTTTGACACCAACATACACACACACACTCACACATGCCACCCACATGCTATTCTTACCTGATTTTGGAATGTTTCCAACCAGAATATATTTTGAGCATGAGGACAAAGGTCACTCTCTGAAAGCTGAAAGGTCACTATTTTCACTGCATATTAGTGTGGTCATCTTTCTCAACTAAAACGTTTTTCTGCCCTATCCCCACTTTTGCCCCTTTCTTACTTTTTCCTCTGGGAGTCATGCCAAACATGTAAGGAGGTGACCCACTTTATCAATCTATTTTATCCTTTTAAAGCCTCTGCCAGCCTGGCTGGCATGGCTCAGTGGTTGAGTATCAACCTACAAACCAGGAGGTCACAGGTCTATTCCCAGTCAGGGCATATGCCCAGGTTGCAGGCTGGATCCCCAATGTGGGGTGTGCAGGGACAGCTGATCAATGATTCTCTCTCATCATTGATGTTTCTATCTCTCTATCCCTCTCCCTTCCTCTCTAAAATCAATAAAAATATATATTTTTTAAAAATAATACATAAATAAAATCTATGCTATTTCAAACCAATTTATTTTCATATGGCATCTTCCATAGAAATGATCTCAAAATACTTTGCTGAGGAGAAGTAAAAAGTGTGATAAAACAGTTTAAGCATTTTTAAAATTCTTGGTTGTGGGGATCAAGAGTTAAGCACATTTCAATTATTTCCTGTAACTTCACAGCTCTTAGTGTGAGAGGTTGTTTTGTGTGTGTGTGTGTGTGTGTGTGTTTTTACTTAGCAATTCCTGTTTTAGAGAACAGTGACTGTCAAAAGCTTAAACTTAGGTCTAGGTTATCAGAGTGTGATTGTCATGTAAGGGCTGAATTGGGAAAGTGCAATTGCATTCAATTCAGACCTTCGGCCACTTTCTTAAGCCAGTATCCTACCTGACTGCCTGCCCCTCATCACTGACCTTGCTAATTCCCCTCTGGTTTTCTCAGTAACATGTGACTCTAGTCCTCTCTTGAAACCCTTTTTCTCCTCCCAATGGAGTCATCCATTCTGCTGACCAACATATGTTGCGTAGATTATTCATCTTTTGTTCTGTTCCGAATCTATTCTTATTTTGGTAATTTCCCCCAAGATCTCTTTTGGAAATTTTCCACCAACTGTGTTCCACGTGTTTTGGGTGGAGTTTGCCCCAGGTCCAGGTTACAGAGGTGGGGCAAGATCCTGGCTGGCCCAATCAAAGTGTTCCATTCCCCTGGCCTTGAGTGGTTCAAGGATGAGGATGTGATAGTTTTGTTTTTTTTCATATGTGATCCCAGGAAACAGCAGTAGGGGAGTGGGTACCTGAGACAGAAAAGGGGAGGCAGCCTATACAGAGTGTGTTATCAATGCAGTTCCCATGGTGGGGTACGTGGAGATGATCCTTCTCAGCAACTCTGGCACTCAGGGTAAAGCAGGTCCACCACAAGAGAAAGACCTTCAGCAAAGAAATACAGCCTTGACTATTGGGATTTGGGCCAAGCTGCAGTAAAATGGTGAGTGCACAGGGACAGAGGGTGGGACGCTGAGAGCACCTGCTACAGTTTATCAGACTTAGTGAGTGGCCATTTGCCATGCTTCTCTGCCTGACCCAAATATGAACTTTCTTTATTATATTTTTGGATGAACTCCTACTAATGAATCTTGATGAGAAGTAGTGATCACCCATAACTATAAAGGCTAAAACCCATATTTTCACACTTTACGTGAAAATATGGAGCTTGCAGTTAGGGTGCAGGCACTTGACCCATCTCCAGCCAATCAAATGCACCCAAGCCAGATTTAAAGAGTGAACTTTAGGCATTAGTAGCAGGCATCTATTCTGGCAATGTTGTCTGCATCATAAGTTAGTATTCAACAACTGTTAGCTGTTATGATTAAGAGGGATACTTCCAAATATTTTCTTATATTTAAAACTAGAGGTCTGGTACACGAATTCGTGCACCAGTGAGGTCCCTCAGTCTGTTCTGCGGGATTGGGCTAAAACCAGCTCTCCAATATCCCCCGAAAGTTCCCAGATTGTGAGAGGGCTCAGGCCAGGCCAAGGGACCCCCACCAGTGCACTATCGGGGCCAGGGAGGGAGGCAGGAGGTTGCCCAGCCAGGGATGGACCTTGGGAGGGCTCCAGGGTGTGTCTGGCCCATCTCACTCAGTCCCGATTGGCCAGACCCCAGCAGCAAGCTAACCTACCAGTTGGACTGTCTGCCCCCTGGTGGTCAGTGTACGTCATAGAGAGTGGTTGAGTGACCTTAGCATATCATTAGCATATTACACTTTGATTGGTTGAACAGACGACCATACACTTAGCATATTAGGCTCTTATTATATAGGATATGGGACCCCTAGTAGTCTTTGGTGGAGTCTTCAGGGTTTTCTATGTACAATATGATGTCCTATGCAAATAATGCCTTTAATTTCTTCTTGTCTGATCGCTGTGGCTAGGACTTCCAGTACTATGTTGAATAAGAGTGGTGAAAGTGGACATCCCTGTCTTGTTCCTGCTCTTAAGGGAAATAGTTTTAGGTTTTGCCCACTGAATATGATGTTCGCTGTAGATTTGTCATATATGGTTTTTATTATGTTGAGGTATGATCTCTTTATTCCCACTTTGATAAGAGTTTTTACCAAAAATGGGTGTTAGATTTTGTCGAATGCTTTTTCTGCATCTATTGATATGATCATGTGATTTTTGGCTTTCAATTTGTTTATGATGTATCACATTTATTGATTTGTAAATATTGAACCAACCTTGCATCCCTGAGATCCCTTACATCCACTTGGGCAAGGTGTATGATCTTTTTAATATATTGCTAGATCTAATTTGCTATTATTTTGTTGAGGATTTTAGCAACTACATTAATCAGGGATATTGGCCTGTAATTCTCTTCATAGTGTCTTTATCTGGTTTTGGAATTAGGATAATGCTGGCCCCATAAAAAGAGCTTGGAAGTGTTCCTTCCTCTTGGATTTTTTGGAAAAGTTTGAGGAGGATTAAATGTCAGTTCATTTTGTAATGTTTGGTAAAACACACCTGTGAAGCTGTCCAGACCTGGGCTTTTGTTTGCTTGGAGTTTTTCATTATTATTATTACTGCTTCAGTTTTATCCATTGATATAGGCTTATTTCTGATTCACTTTTGAAATATTATATTTTTCTAGGAATTTGTCCATTTCATCCAGATTGTCCAGCTTATTGGCATATAGTTGTTCATAGTATTTGCTTACAATTTTTTTTGTGGGGTCAGTTGTTATTTCACCTCTTTCATTTTTTATTTTATCTGTGTCCTCTCTCTCTTTGTTTCTTGATGAGGCTGGCTAAAGGTTCATCAATCTTATTTACCTTTTCAAAGAACAAGCTCTTGGTTTCATTGATCTTTTATATATTTTTTTAGTTTCTATGTCATTTATTTCTGCTCTGGACTTTATTATTTCCTTCCTTCTACTTCCTCTGGGCTTTCCTTTTTCTTCTCTTTCTAATTCTTTACGTTGTAAGGTTAGACAGTTTACCCAGTGATCCCACTCCTGGGAATATATCCTAAGAAATCTGAAACACCAATGAGAAAGAATATATACACCTCTATGTGGTACATTTATACCAAGGAATGCTATACAGCTGTAAAAAAGAAGACTATCCTACCCTTTGAGACAGCATGAAGAGTATTATGCTAAGTGAATAAGCTAGTCAGAAAAAGATAAGTATCACATGATCTCACTCATATGTGGGATCTAATGAACAAAATAAACTGGTGAATAAAATAGATCCAGACACATAAAAGCATGGAACAGACTGACAAATCTCAGAGGGAAGGTAAGGATGGAAGTGAGAATGGGGAGAGATTAAGAAAGGATTTATATGCACATATGCATAACCCATGGACATAAACAATAGTGTGGTGAAGGCCTGAGGGGAGAGGGAGGAGAGGAATCAATGGGGAAAAAAAGGGGACATCAGTAATATTTTCAATGATAAAGATAATTTTTTTAAAATATGGGCCCCCTCCCTTTAACAAAAAAAGGGTGTATTCCCTCCAAATATGTTATTTGATATTCAAAAGAAATTAAATACCATTGTGGAAAATAAACCAAAGCAATGAAATAAAACACTATCCTGTTGGGAAAACATGCACAGCCCAATCGCCCCCACACTGTATATTGGTGTGCCTACTTCCAGAAACCACCCCGCCCCCCTCCCAAAAAAATAGAAGCATTTGAAGATAATTTATTACACTGACTGGAATATCTAATTGAGCCTCACCCTGTTCTAGACTCTGTTGGAAGCCAGGGATAACGAGATAAAAGACAAATTCCCTGCCCTTCAAACAAACACAGATTAGGTGGGGAGATGCATCTGTAGAATAATAATTACCAACATGTTGCCACAAATATCTTTCCAGAAGGCAATGAGAAAGCCAAGGCAGGGGGCACCTCACTCAGCCTACTTAAACTGCGCTTTGAAGTTCAAGTAGGACTAAGCCAGAAAGAGAGTGCAGAAATATGCTCCGAGAAGAGGAAATGGCCTGAGCAAAGTCCAGGATCTGTAAGAGGGTGTGAGAACTTTGGGAAGATCAGAAGAGAAGGGAGTGGGAAGATGTATAGAAACCCCAGGAGCCCCCTGTATCCTTTCCTCGGTAGACAAATCTTATCATGGCTTCCTTTGTCCAGAAATGGAAGAAAAGAAGGGGGGAAGTAGGGAAGGAGGAAGACATTTGAGAGAAAAGATCAAGGCTGTTTCTTGCCACCCTCTTTAGAACAAACATTATCCGATACTAAAGGCCACCTCTGAACACGTGCTGCACATTTCTGTAATTTACCATGTGAGCAAAAGGTGACTGAGCTAATGGTCCCAGGCATCAGGAATTGGAGTAAAGTTGTGTGTGGTGGGTGGGTGTGTGTGTGTGTGTGTTTAAAGGAAGATTCTTAATTATAATTTTTTTGTTGCAGTTAAGCCTTACCTGAGGATATTTTTTCTATTGATTTTGTTTGTTTGTTTGTTTGTTTAGAGTGAGTGGAAGGAAAGGGTGGGAGAGAGAGAAACATCAATGTGAGACACATTGATTGGTTGTCTCCCACACAAGCCCCAACCCAGGTATGTGCCCTTCACCAAGAATCAAACCTGTGACCTTTTGGTGCATGGGCCAGTGCTCTAACCACTTAACCATGCTGGCCAGGGCTTAATTATAATTTATGTTTAAGGAACATCAGTGTTTAAAGGTGTGGATTTCAAAGTTATTCTTTGAACTAGTCCATTACTCACAAGTAGAAACCTTCATTTTTAGAAACACAGGCATATTAGTTAGGATGACTTAGCTTTCTAAGAAAAGAAATACCTAAGCTCCACTGGGAATCTCATTTTATTCTAGTGCCTGTTTAAGTGTTTGTTATTATTAAAGAGATTGGGTGGCTGTTTCTATATTATAGATGTGTCCTTCCTGTGTCTTATTTGGAACATTGCTGGTCTCATTACTTCAAAATATATTCAATTGTCTTCTAAAGGTTGACCTTTATTTAACTTCATCAGAAATTTCATTTTGGTCTTCACAGCAGTCACCAATATAAGAAATGTCAATTATTCATTTCTCTTTTTGATTTAAATCAAATCAATGAGCCTTATTGAATACTGGTGACTAGTACAGCACTTAGTACTGAGAAACTAAATTTTCTTCCTGTCTTTTTGTATTTATTACTACTTTTTTGGCAAGGAAATCCACTTGGGGGTCAAAAACAGGAATTTTATCCAATTTCTTATGATTTAAAGTAGGTAAATAATAAATGGATGTTTTCATTCTGAAAGGCCCAATATTGTTCAGCAAACAGATCACACATAACTGTGTTATTGAACACATTCTGTTTTGAATCTATGTAGGATTAAAATTTAGATGGGATACTAGGTTTAAAATCAAATTTTCCCAAAATATTCAAGCCAAAACATAAATAAATAAAATGTGGACTAGATACATCCATAATAGCACTTGTCCTGGCATTAAATGTAAAATCCATCTCCTCCTTCCAGATTTGTGAATTAATTTATCTGGCCGAAAGTCTAATTTAAACTTGTATGTAATTTTGGATTTGTTTGCAAGTGGGGGAACCCAGATGTTAGGGGACTAAGAGATTTGTTTGGAAGAAGTGAAATGGATGATCCACATGTCGAACAAAAACAATCATATTATTTCTACTCTATAGACACAGACTAGAAACTTGGAATTAGCTGGGTTGATTATAGTGAGAAGAGGTAGCATGATGAAATGTGGGGATTATTTGATCTTAAAACCCCCAAGGAATAACTAGTGACCTTCAGAAGAGAATCTTTTGCATGGGTTCAGGTTGTCCTGCTCCTTGAAGGCGGCTTTGCTGTACTGTGAAGCTTAAGGTGTGCTGTGAGCCAAGTTCAAGGTGCAAACACAGCAACATGGCCGCGTGCACAGGAGTTGGGTTCTGGGGGCAGCACAAGAAGTGCAATTTACAAGTGGTCAGAATCATCCTTAAAAAGTATCTTTAAGAGGGTGACCTGTCAACACCTATGCGCCGCTACACGCAGCCACCTCCCAGCCAGCTCAACACCAACCATTTTTCTGCAGAATTGAAACAGACAGTGGCTTTTCTGTTCACTCTGTAGCTCACCTACATTTAAAGGCCAGGTTATATGACCAATACGCCTCTTTAAATGCTAGATCACAGCAAACAGGGTGAGACGCCCACTTTTTGAGTGAAATGCAGGGACTGGGACCCCCGAGGGAACAGCAAAGCCTCATTTTCCATCTCACGTACAATGTGGACCATAGCGTGTTATGTAGACTGGTGAGTGTATTTGCCAGGTGAATTTATTTAGATTGTTTTTCTCTTGCTCTCCTTTGCTTCATACAATTTCAATTGACATATGTTGAAAGCATGTGTGATGGACTCCACACGGTCCTAAGACAGCGGGCTGTGTGATCAAACAGCACACGGAATGCATGAACCATGTGGAGCACATTTAAGGCCACATTTGGCTGCGACACCACTCCTGCCCTGCATCTGTTTGGATCGCCTGAGCTTCACCTCTGAGTGGTTGGGGCCCGTGGTTTCATAGTTTAAATATTGCCACTGGGTACAGTTCCCTAAATCTAAGGTTACAAGAAAATCAGACCATTGACAGAATTTGCAGGGAAAGTCTTGCTAGGCCCCAGCCTAAACAATATACAAACTATTGACACCTAAAGAAGTCAGGACTTCTAAGAATCTATATATATATATATATATATATATATATATATATATATATATATATATATATATAAAAGCCTAAGCGACCATTACAACCAAACGACCAGAACAATAGGTCGCTATGATGCTCACTGACCACCAGGGAGCAGACACTCAACACAGGAGCTGCCCCCTGGTGGTCAGTGCACTCCCACAGCCAACCTCCCATGGTCCTTCCCCTGCTAAGGCTCCTGGCACTGGAGAGTCTGGATCCGGGAAACCTGTACGAGGAGAGAGACCCTGACACTGATTGATGTTGATCAAGACAGAGTAGCAGCTTGGAGGGGGCAGAAGGGGCAAGGCAGCAGCCTAACTGCAAAGACGTAAAGTAAGTACAACTGCCACCTTACCTCTGCCACCGCGCCGCACCGCTCACCCTTCTACCCCTGTCAGCCACCTCTAGCTCAGTCCGTACCTTTCCGGGCTCCCAACTGCTGATTGGCTAGTGCTCCTACAGTGGTGTGCCATCATGCCAAAGTCAGCTACCTGTCATGCTTGAGGACGGAGCCCTGAGAAAATGTGTGGCTGAGGTAAGAGAGACAACCTGTCTGTCAGAAACTCCGCCCCAGGGAGAGTGAGACCGAGGGTGGGCAGCGAAGTAGAGCTGTATTTCCACCTCTGAGCATAGTGTTCAAGCTGTTTTGGGGGCTCTGCCTGTGGTCTTTGCTTGCCACTACCTCAGTACAGCTACACAACTAGATGGGGCCTGCCAGCCAACCTCCCATGGTCCCTCCCCATCCCCTGCACAAATTCATGCACCGGACCTCTAGTAAAAGGAATGTTCTGCCCTCTCTGACCATCCAGGTGTGGTCAAGTGGGCTCATTTCCCCAGCTCTCCCCATCCCCAGGAAAGCCAACCCCAAGGACACCTGCTGCTCATCATGTGGAACTTTGCGGGCCTTGTGACTCAGCCTGATAAAGAGCCGCATGGTGGGAGTCTATGACGGGGAGATGCTTGTCACAGGCCCTAATGGCCCTTCTGTCAGACGCTCACAGAGTAGCTGTCAGCGGTGACGACCACCAATAGCCCTCTCCTCCCGTCAAAGTGCGAGCCTTCATTTGGCAGCCGCACAAAAGCAGCTCAGGAGGGAAGAGCAAGAGGGAAGGGACTCAGGAAAGTCAAAGAGAAAGGCTGGAGTGAAGTGAGAGAACAGAAAGAGGCAGCAGGTAGGAAAAATTTGCCAGATCCCTCCCAACTGGGCACATCAAGCTTGGCAGGAAAACAATGGTGCTGCCATCTCCATGGCTTCAGCTGGGAGGAGCACCCTTCCTGCACTCATTCCTGATGTTCTGCGGGGCAGCTGGCTTCCTCCTTCCTCCCTGGTCATGCAGAGCTCATGCACTTTCCGGAGTGTCACATACCTGGGCTGGGGCAGGAAGACCCAATCTCCAGGCTCAACATGAGCATGGTGGGGGCAGGGGAGCTGCCATTATCACATTTAATGAGCTCCGGGTGGAACCTGTTCTTGCTGATGAGAAAATATTAGCTGACTTCCAGATGAAGGGCGCACACATGACCCTTCTGGCCTGTCCCGCTGTCTGCATCCCAGGCTGGATTTATTTAGAATCTAGGAACCAGCACCAGAAGAAAAGACCATATCTAAACTCGGCTTAACTTTCCTCCCCAGCCACCAAAATCATCCTGCGTGCTCTTCCTTGTGCTAAGGGAGTGGGCTGTGGGCAGCCTGCGAGGGGAATTTCCTGCCTCCCCCCACCCTGTCACAGTCCTATGAAGCCATCTGGGGGTGTCTGTGATAATACCATGCTATAGAGCCACAACATATGTGTGTTAAACTCCTGCCATCAAGGATGTGTGCTAGGCCAGTAGAGACAGAGGAGGGAAGGAAGAGAACCATGCAGACTGGGGAGTGTTCCCCATTTCCCTCGGGGAGTATGTGCCCCAAACTGGTGTGCGAATGAGATATATTAGTAAATCTGACTTCCCTCTGCCCTTCACCCCCACATTCTTGCACAGGTGAGCCTCTCACCTTGCTGAGCTCAGACTCTGTGTGGATTTTTCACACAATGTGGCTCCCAAATACAGGCCAATCCTCTCACCAAGTCCCACCAAGAAGCTCTGGTCTGAACTAAGCCTGAGAGAAAGCCTGGCTCACCTGAACTCCCTGGAGGATGCTGTGGGAGGCTGGTTTTGACTTTAGGGAAATTTCCCCTTCAGTGATGGCTTTAGAGCCCAACTCCTATACAGGATGAGCAATGTCCTAGCGGCTGATGAGAACCTAAAGGAGACCTCTAGGGGCAAGGCTTCCGAAGTCAGGACTCAGGACCATCCTGTGCAGCCCCTGATCTGTGTCACAGTTAAAGGAACATGCTGTACACAAGGAAAAGTGATTTCAAATGATACCAGTCCTTTCCCTATATTCTTGACTGCAAGAAATAACCCTTCAAATGTTTTTCCTGTCCTTCACTTGGCCTCACACAGCCCAGCTTCTCACTCAAAGCACTCTGAAATGTTCCTCCAGCTCAGTTCTTCACTTTTTCCTCTTCATTCTCTACCAATAAGACCCAAGTGACACAAGACGCCCTCTGAAGGACAGAGAAGGAGAAGAGACAGAAGCGAGCCGAGCGGAGTCTTCCTTAGCAGGTGAGGAATGTGCAAAGATGAGAAACACTCCATAATTAGTACTGTTTTTATCCTGTCACATTTCCAGACTCCTGAAAATCCTTTTTTTTTTTTAGGCTCTGAGGACATAAGCACTGATGGTGGACTGCCAGGTAGTAGAGGCACCTACTTGGTGTCTCTTCAACAACTCTCTAGAAGCCAATGATATTCTATGTCACTCCACAGGGACAGTTTGTAAGTTCCAGTTCAACAGCTTGGATCCACCAGAATTTACCTCATCCAACTTCAGTCTTCTCTCTCACTGTTCTTTCCATGCAAAAGTTACCTACTCGTTGTTTCCCACATACACTCAAGATTCCTTCCCCCACCCCTTTGCCTTCTCCCTCACCTCCACATGCTGAAAATCTGCCCCATCTCCAATTCTCTGTTCAAATGCCACCTCCTTCATGAAACCATTCTTGAACTCCGGTGCCCCTTTTCCTCCACCTACTTGATGACACTTACCACTGACTACTTACCACTGTGTTTGGAGACTCATTTTGTTATTACTGAATGAGTCTGGCTTAACCAAGGCACAGAACTGGACAACTAATGAGCATCTGTTCACTCTACATATAATGTAAATGTAAAGAGAAAACAAAGCATGCCACTGTCAAAGAAAACCACGAAATGCACTTATGCCATCGCTATCCCATGCTTCTAAATCAGAGTTTGCCGATAGATGACATGCTTGCTGTCTTGCATGACTCCTACGCCCATAACAGACATTAGCAATCCATCATGGCTCGGAACCCCAGCACAAGCACGCCTCTAAATCAGAGGTGGTAAATATGTAGCATGTGTGCTGACTTGCATAATGCCTAGACTCACAGCAGACATTATCAATCAATGATGCTCTCTTTCTGCCTAAACCCTGGCACAACCTCAGCATCCCTCCAGGCAGACGCTACTAAGCAATCTGGATTACCATGAGATGAAACCCATTGCCCTGTAAGCGCTCCTTACCTGGAATTGCTTACTTCAATTATTTGATTCAACACATTCCTTCTTTTCTCAATCCCCCTAGCTTCCAGACTTGTGCTCATCCCAACATCGGGACTTAGCAGTGGGCATTGTGTCACACACAACAAGCTCAGCAAGGCATCAGCCACAGGTCTAGCTTTCCAGCCAACTGAGCTGCTCCAGGTGTGCTGGCACCTCAGTCTAACTTACTTGTAGGACCCTCGCCCCTCCTTGGGCACTGTTTCTACCCAAGAAAAAGAAACTCCTGTTATGTGCTCACTCCAGAAACAAGAAATAGCCCCCTTAGGTCAGTAAGGCCAAATACATAGCATATAAACTGTAACTGTCCTTGCCCATGTCCAAGGCCAACATCGCTGGTTAAATAAGGTACTCTCCTATGAGTCTAGAGGCATCCTCAGAAGTTCTCTTAACATGGGACCCCAGACAATCATTAAAAACCAATCTCCGTTTCCATTTGGGAGGAAATGTATTTGCTAGTCATGCCTCATGAATCAGTGGGGACTCCAGTTCCAAAACCATTTAACCCTGTGGAGTGGTTTGGGTTGCAAAGACCTCTCTTCAATTCTCTCTTCAATCCTGGGAGAGTCTTGGGACGCAGCTGGAATCCAAATGGACCACACAAGAGCCACATCAAACAGGACTAAGGACTCGTCTGGAAACTGTGACCCAGCATCTGAGCAGTGGATCACTACTGTGGCCAGCTGAAGCATGGCCCGGATTCTGAGGTCCTGGGCAGTACTCACATTCACTTCCTGCTTTACATTTGAGGAAACCGTACCAAAACAAAAATTACAACCTGTCACATTACATTACATCAAAGCAATGACGTGACATCGTCATTTCTAAAAGCTCTTGCTCTAATTTATGGTGCTGCATGATGCCTGCAGAAAGGTTCATCTTCCCGAGTGCCGATACATTTTGACAGTGATGGTTTACCCCCAAACCTTGACAGGCTACAATGAAGGTTGGCCAAAACCAGGTCTTTAGATGCCCCTGAAAACTTGCTTCTGAGTCACTAGGGCTCTATCCATCTCATGTCCTGAGCTCACACTCTACAGTCCTGTGCTGTCCAATAGTGTAGCCACTAACCAGCATGGTGAGTGAGGACTTGACATGGGACAAATCCAAACTGAGAAGCGCCACAAGTATAGACTGAAAACACATTGGATTTTGATAGCTTAGAACCAAAAACACATATAGTATCTCATTAGTAACTTTTTTCTCCACTGGGGGTGGGTCCTTCCCCATCCTGGGGTGGGCGCCCACCCCTGCATTGGCTCTCTGTCTCTGCCCAGCTGGAGGGACCCGCTAGATTGAGGTTTGGTGCTGGCCTTTAAGGCCGGTGACTAGTAGGAACAGAAGAAGCACAAATGCTACCTAAATTGCTTACCACATGTCAAGCGCTGGACCAAGGGGCACTTTAATTACCTCTGATGCTCTCGGCCATCTTTCAGACTACATACCGGTCACATATGCCCAGTAGCCACCCCCATTGCCCTTGGCTGGGGTGTAGAGGAGTTTGGGGGAGACAAGAAAGTACCTGCACTTTGAAAAGCCCCAGGAATGCACACTTCCTGCCATCACCACTGAGATCCATGGGTGACGTTTCATTAGTAACTTTTGATATTGAATACATGTTGATATTATATTTTGGACATATTAGGTTAAATAAATATATTATTTAAATCAATTTCCTTTTTTTCTTTTACCTCTTAATATGGTTGCTAGGCCATTTTAAATTACATTTGTGACTGGCATTATATTACTGTTGTTATTACAGAATATCTCAATGTCTCCGTGAGCAGGAAAACTAAAGATCTAAAAATTTTAAATAATAGGAAACTTAAATTTCCTTTGGGGGTTCAGACAAGAGACTGCAGTCAAAGTGAGGATTCTAAGTCACGTCAGATCATGTCACCCCTCTACTCAGGACTTTTGGGGACCTCTTGTTTCACTCAGGGTAATGGCCAAAGTCCTCATCTGGGGTGATTCTGCTCCCACAAGACATTTGGCAATGTCTGGAGAAATTCTGGTTGTCACCACTTGGGGTCAGGAAAAATGGAGCTACTGACATTTAGTGGGTAGAGGCCAGGGATGCTGCTCAACATCTTCCACTGCACAGGATGGCACTCACAACAAAGACTGACCTGGCCCCAAATATCGACAGTGCTGAAGTGGGAAACCCCTGCCCTCTGGGACCCGGGTGGTCTCCCCTTCTCATCCTTCCTTTGAGACTATCATCAGTGCCTTTGGCAGAGCTCCTCTCTCAACCCACTCCAGTCACACTGGCCTGCTGGGTATTTCTTCAACATGCCGGACGCATGCTGCCTCAGGACCTTTGCACTTGCCATTTCCTCTGCACACAACACTTTTCCTTCAGAAATGTGCCTGATCCCTCTCTCACCTTCCTTGTGTCTCTGCTTAAAAGTCCCTCTAATCACCGAGGCCACCCAAATTGAAGTGGCATCCTACCCAGAGCTCCTTCTCCTACTTTATTTTCTTCATAAAATGTATCACCATCCCACATACTATATATTTTACTTGTTTGTTTTATTATCATCTGTCCCCCAGGTAGAAATGTTTCCCTTTGCTTTTCTGTTGTGTTCATTCCCAGCACCTAGAACAGTGCCTGACACAGAGGACTCATAACAAATTTTTTGCTGAATAAATGAATAAAGTTGCACAATGATTTGTTGAGAAACTTTGTCCAAAGAGTATTTCAATGGATTATTTTTGCATGGAATTAAAGACAAAGAATGCAGACTTAGTATAGTCTGGGACAGATACATCTGATTTTAAACCTTGGACATATGGTATTACTGAAGATATTCTGTTATCTATGTTTACACCTAAAAGACGCACCAGTTTGCCAACGTTCCACTTGATTAGTTCATTTTTTAAATGACCCCATTTTTCTCAAAAACTTGTATCTATTAAGATGCATGTCTAGCCCTAGCCGGTTTGGCTCAGTGGATAGAGCATCGACCTGCGGACCAAAGGATCCCAGGTTTGATTCTGGTCAAGGGCATGTACCTGGTTGCAGGCTTCTCCCCAGCCCAGGCCCTAGTCAGGGCACGTGCAGGAGGCAACCAATTGATGTGTTTCTTTCACATCAATATTTCTCTGTCTTTCCTTCTCCCACTCTCTCTAGATATCAATGGAAAAATATCCTTGGGTAAGGATTCTTTTTTTAAAAAAAAAGATGCATTTCTAAAACAATTATTTATATTTCCACTTTTAAAAATTAGTAGCATTGCACATTGGATCTCTTGATGGGTGGTAGCTAGCTGTTATTTCCTCAATGAGTTATAAATCCAAAGCAAAAAGTGAATAAATGTGATATCTCCATTAATTTATGAGTACCTATGCTATATAAATCTCAGGTTTCAATTCAGGAGTTTGAAAAATTAAAATTGCCTTGTCTTTCTCATTTTTAATCTTCACATAGCCTGAGAGTCTGAGTACCTCAGGCTGATTTACTCCCAACCTTCCCATTTTACAGATGACAAACGTGAATTTAAAGGCTCTTTATCTCCTCATGTAATAGAGTAATTGCCTTGAAGCAAGATGGGCCCAGACTTCAGAGTCAGACCTGCGCTGTCCTTACCTCTGTCATCTATTGGCTGGAAGCCCCCTGTATTGGCCTGCACCATGCACTTCTTTGATTTCAAGTGACAGAAACACCAACTCAAACTGATCAAAGCACAAAAGAGAAGTCACAGCTGAACTTGCAGGGAGAGGGACTTAGTCTTTCTGCTGCTCTCGGTTCTGCTTCTCTCTGAGTTAGCTCCATTCTAATTCAAGCTTGTGCCTCCTGGTGACAAAATGGCTGCTGGCAACCCCAAACTGACATCCTTACCACTCATGTCCACAGAGAGAGAGGACATCATGCTCCATTTGCTCCAGGAAATGTCCTAGGATTCGGGCTGACTAGCTCTGCAATTCACCCGAGAACTGTTCTTTGGAGCCAGAAGATGCTCTCCTCTGATTGTGCACCTGGACCCTGTGTCTATCCCTAACACTGATCCCCCCTCACTCTCCTGCCTTTTTCTCTCACCTGCCACACTTCCTTCCCAAGTCAAACTAGCAAATTCTTCTCTGTTTCATGCAGAAAACTTTTTCCCTTTTTCTGAACCTCATTTTTCAGCAACTAAGATTTTAAGTTTCAACTTCTGCCCAAAGACATCTGAAATTATTTTCCCAAACAAAGATAATTTCATATCTTAGGGAAATTCTAGTGCTACTTGTGAGGAAAATTTTTTCACCTTGCAACATTATTTGTTTAAATCCTGGTCATTTTAACCCAACCAGCAAAAAAAGAAATATATCTCTTTCTTCCATTATGCAGACTAACCTTCTGAATATGAGAAAAGCTATAGGAAAGAGACACCAAAAAACAAAACTAACAAAAAAAAACATACAATTAAAATTCTAGTTTCTAAAAAAAAAAAATTCTAGTTTCTCAAATTAAAAAAAAAAGTGGGGGTATAAGCAATGCCTTTGGACACATAAAAGCTTACTTTGGCACAAATAAAGATTTGGAACATTGAAAATAATGATGGTGCTCTGGCCAGTGTGGCTCAGTTGGTTGACCATCACCCCACACAACAAAAGTTGCTGCTTTGATTCCCAGTCAGGGCACATACTCAGGCTGTATGTTCAATCCCCGGCCAGGGCACATACTCAGGCTGTAGGTTCAATCCCCGGCCAGGGCACATACAGGTAATCGATTGATGTTTCTCTCTCACATCGATGTTTTTCTCTTTCTCTCGCTCTCCCTTCCTCTCTTTAAAATCAATTTTTAGAAAAAGAAAGAAAATAATGATGGTGTCAGTGAAGATGATAACAAAAGAGCAGCCTTTACTAAACACTTACTAGATACCAGGCACTATGAAAAGCTCCTTAATATACTATTACATTTAAAGCCCTAATTTAATTAAAATTGAAGAGTATCATTATTTATATTTTACAGATGCAGAAACCACAGTTAAGAGAAGTGAAACGGTTTTCCCAACACCACACAGCTAGTAAATAGTGGAGCTGTATTCAAACGCCTTCAGTCTAACTCCTGACTGCCCGCTTCCACCCCCGCCTCAGGTTGCCTTTATCCTTCCCACCTGTCTCCTGACAAGCCATCACGTCCACTCTTCCCTGGATATTTCTGTCAAGCTATGACACCTCCTAGTTCTTGCAAAGACTGGCCCTGTGTCTGGGTCTTCTAAAAATTAATTGAGTTTCCAAGACCAGGGCCTATTCCCAACCCGCTTTGTCTACCTAAGTGCCTACCTCTGGGCACAGAGCTGTCTCTTTAAATGCCTGGCAATACATAACTGCACCTGACACACACACTGGATGCAATACCCACTCTCTGCTCCCACAAGCAAGTCACCTGTGGAATGTCTGAGGATGGGAAGTTGTCATGTGTGAACACTTCGGATTCCGGGGCAGGAAGGGGAGGAAAAGGCATCGTGATGTACTATGCAAAGCCAGGAACCATGGTGCTAGCTTCACCCCCTGGCACAATGAGATGGCGGGCCCGGTAACTCTGTAACCGGAGGGGAGGGATCTTCCCTGTGCACAGATGCCAGTGACATTACCCCAACTTATACCAACCAAAAATGCCCCCAGATGTTGTCAAATGTTCCCCTGGAGACAAGATCACCGCTGCGTCAGAGCTACGTTAGTAGACAACCAGCTGACGCCTGCCATTGGCAGAAGCTCCCCGTTGGAGGACCTCCTCCCAAGAAAGCGTTTCTTCCCAAATCAGCGCTTCTCTGCTGAACCTGCAGTTCAATCCACCATGAGCATCTGGAGGCCCTGAATCCAGGGAACTGCAGCAAAGCCCAGCCCCGAATTCACAGCAGCTCACACCTGGGCGTGCTCCCACCTCTCTGCAAAGCCACTTAGCTATCTCTTCCTACAAAGGATGCTCCAGTTTGCCTGGTTCTCAGAACTTAATGCTTTTACTAGAAAAGACACACACACACACACACACACACACGCACGCACACGCACACGCACACACGAGCACACACAGTCCTCACTATCACAGACTTCCTGGCTTTTATCTTCAGAGTCTAACAGTGAAAATAAAAACTAGATTCACTTTAACTTCCTGCAATCCACTTTCATGTCCCCTTCCCAGCCCCCCATTGTTTATGTCAGGGCTTCTCAATTTCTGTTCCAGGGACATTTGAGGCCGCATAGCTCTTCGTTGTGGGGCCACCCTGTGCTTTGCAGGGTCTTCAGCAGCATCCCTGGCCTGCACCACTTTGATGCCAGTAGCACCCACTTGATGCCAGTAGCACCCAACAGATTTGGCAATCAAACATGTCTCTAAATGTCCCCTGAGTGCAAAATTGTCCCGGCCATTCTGTTTGGATTCACTATTCCTGGCTTTATCCCCCATCCAAGGCACCGTCCCAATAGCCATTGAATCTTTCAATCCTTCATCACTATGAATACATATATACATTGTGTCTGGAGCTATACTCTATTAATAAACCCAGACATTTCTTTTTGAAAAGACAGGAATTGTCGCATAACAGGAAGCAGCGGCTGCAGCCTCTTTCTGGAGAGTTCGCTAGCTCTCTCCAGCCCAGGAACTGTGTGCACCCCCTGACCATGACAGCTGCGCCCTGACATCCGTCATCTCAGAAAAACACGGAAAGAGCCTCGAATCCTTACTGCCCCCTAGAGAAATTCTGGCAGAAGAGCTCAATCTGTTGCAGTCAGCAGAAAAGCAAGGCTGCCAGATGCAACTGCGCCCAGCAGCTGTAACACCAAGGATTTATTTGCTGAATTTTTTGAAAGACGAGTCCACTCGCCCCTGCCTTTGCGATCGTGCCCCTGAATGAGGCGCAGGGGTTGGCTCGCGTGCTGACACAATCGTAATTTTGCCAATTCCAGGTCCACTCTCCCACACCAGGACTCTATGCTCACAGATGAATCAAATTCTGAGATTCTACCCAAGTAACAGTAACCCATATTTTACATGCAAATACTCAGTTTGTACAATGTGTTCTCTGGCCTTTGTTTCCTACCTGCCCACCTACACAGAGATTTCTTTTTTATGCGTTTCAGAAGGAATTCACTAAATCTTTATGTTTACATTAGGTTTTTGGTGAGTGGGAACTTTCCAGCACATTTTGGAATTAATCATAACATCTTTTTATTTTCTTTTCTTTTTTCTTTTTAAAAAGTTATTTTTTTTAACTTTGGATATTGTTTAGATAAACACTTACCTATTACTTAACGAGCATCTGTATTCCAATGAGAGCTTCAACACTGAGATTAAGGTGAGTTTTCCCTATCAAAGTCCTGAAAAAGTTACCCCAGGCCCGTGGTCGGCAAACTGCAGCTCATGAGCCACATGCAGCTCTTTGGCCCTTTGAGTGTGGCTCTTCCACAAAATACCACGGCCTGGGCAAGTCTATTTTGAAGCAGTGGTGTTAGAAGGAGTTTAAGTTTAAAAAATTTGGCTCTCAAAAGAAATTTCAATCGTTGTACTGTTGATATTTGGCTCTGTTGACTAATGAGTTTGCTGACCACTGCGCCCAGGCCTAATCCAGGCCTCTTTAACACAGTTGGAAATTAAACCAAATATCATTGAAAAGTATAGGCTTGAAGACATACATTATATAGGAGTTCTTGCCAGTTTAATCAGAACTTTCAAATCATTGCCTCTATTATGACAGGCAACAGCAAAAAAAAAAAAAAAAAAATGCTGAATGTTTATGCCTAATGGGTTTGCCCTTTGCCAGACAAATCCTTTTAGCTACGGCAGGAAGACATATAATTTTTATGGGCTCTTGGAGAGAGTGCATACTGCCCTCTGATGGTAACACATGCTCACAATTTTATGGGGTCCCTTGATCAGGTTCCAGAAGGCTGTAGAATGTTACTACCACATGTAGATCAATAATCCCATAGATTAATGGGCATCAATGGCTATCTTTACTATTTCCATTTTTCTACCCCTTGACAAGGAAGTAAGATATTTGATCCTTTCCTTCATTATCAATAGCTTTGAGAACTATTTTGCCCAAATGGAAATATGTTAAAAAGTAATACTTATGTCCAGTCAGTATGGCTCACTGGTTGAGTTTGGGCCTATGAACCAGGAGGTCACGGTTCCATTCCCGGTCAGGGCACATGCCCAGATTGCAGGCTCGATCCCCAGAAGGGGGCATGCAGGAGGCAGCCGATCCATGATTCTCTCTCACCATTGATGTTTCTATCTCTCTCTCCCTCTCCCTTCCTTCTTGAATTCAATAAAATATGTATTTTTTTAAAGTAATACTTAGAATATCTCAACTCCACTAGACACAAAATCATATGCACGCACACACACACACCCCACAGACATAAAGCCTCAATGAAATAATGTTTAACTGCTGAATAAAAGCAGTTTCTCTCTGAATTTGAACTATCAACTAAGCTACCTATGGTATCAGAAATGCAGAATCAAAATTATCCAGAAAAATTTTGGAAGGATTTTGGGGGTCAGGGGATGCTTTAGCATAGTCTATAAAGGTATTTTATTTTGTGTTAATCTTCACTGGAGATTTTTATCCATTGACCTTTTTTTTTTTTTTTTTTTTTTTTTAGAGTGGAAGTGAAGGGGAGAGAGAGAGAGAAGAGAGAGCAACATGGATCGGTTGCCTCCCAAACATGCCCAGACCAGGACCAGGATGGAACCTGCAACCCAGGTACGTGACCTTGACCAGGAATTGAACCTGTGACCCTTCAGTGCACAGGCCAATGCTCTAATCACTGAACAACACTGGCCAGGGTTATACAGGTATTTTTTAATGAATGTGACAGAAAATACAGTGTAGGATAAATGTTCCCAGAAGCCCTTTTGAAAGATAAGATACTGGTTCGTTTTGACCTCTTTAAAAGTGTGCAAATTTATCATATCCAAATTACAGATGCCTCCTAATGTTGCTAATTCCCAACAGCCAAGAAAGAGAAGGGGTGGCGGGCGGAGGGGGGGGGGGGGGCGGCGGGGGGCAGCATGTTCACTGTGCAACAAAGTTCTCGGAGCAGAATCCAGAAGGAACTGTTGATCTGTGGAAATGCAAATGTCACTTCTAAATATAGCCTCGGGAGCCAGAGAACCAGCATTTCTGTTGACGAAACACCTTTCCAGGAAGCAGCACGAGCAAGGCAAACGCTTCTCTCTGACACATGGAAGAGTCACGAATTTTCCGCTCAGCCCTTCATCCCGGAGGAACCCAGCGCATCCTCATCGATTTCCTCCGCTTGCTATCCCACCACATTGTGAATCAAAGCAAATAATTTCCTGTGCCTCTCTCCTCTCACCTTAAAAATAAAAAAAAAAAATGGAATTTCACTCTGTGTCCAAAGGGTTCTGTCGTTCTTAGGGATGCTGGCCACCTCCCACAGGAAACCAGAAGATGGGGCGTGGAGCAGAACCATGTAAGGGGGGTTACAACGGGAGGTGGGGTTGACTGCACACCCACCAGCTGCAAGGACACGACCATGTCCCACTTTTCCGCCTGACTGCTGCTGTCCCCCCACCTTCACGGAATGCTTTCAGGGTCTGGAATGTGCCGTCCTTTGTCCCACTTCAGGTCCTCTGTGCAGGCTGCTCCCTGTGCCCCAACCTTCTCTTGGGTGCTCTGTGTGTCGCTCTTTCTCCTCTTTTCCACCTCCAATTGCCACTTTCTAGGAGGAGCACCCATAGGCTGTGGCTTTAGTCTATTGCAGCCAAGTTGGGTGTGCAACTTCTGCTCAAAAGGGCCCCATACGTGGTTTAATGCTCTGCTGTAGAGATTTGAAATTCTTAATTTTCTTAACAAGGAAAGAGCCCTGCATTGTTGTTTTCCACTGGCCGCCGCAAATCGTGTAACCAATCCTGATCACAGCCCTTCATTTCCTTCATTAAAAAAGAAATTGTAACTGTGGATTTGTCCGTTTATCAGCGGCGGGAGGTGGGAGCTGATCTGTGTTCTCCATTAGGGCAGAAATGGGGTCTCTTTTGTTTATTTTCTTTTTTTTTTTAAGGTAACTCAAAAAACCTTTATTTTTACACTTCTTTTTTTAAAAAATAAATCTTTATTCAGATTATTACAATTGTTTCTCCTTTTTCCCCCCATAGCTCCCCTCCACCTGGTTCCCACCCCACCTTCTGCCCTCACCTCCCCCGCACTGTCCTCATCCATAGGTGTATGATTTTTGTCCAGTCTCTTCCTGCACTCCCCCAATACCACTTCCCCCCACTGAGAATTATCAGTCCATTCCCTTTTTATGCCCCTGATTCTATTATATTCACCAGATTATTCTGTTCCTCAGGTTTTTAATTCACTTGATTATTAGGTTCACTTGTTGATAGATATGTATTTGTTGTTCATAATTTTTATCTTTACTTTTTTCTTCTTCCTCTTCTTAAAGAATACCTTTCAGCATTTCATATAATACTGGTTTGGTGGTGATGAACTCCTTTAGCTTTTTCTTGTCTGTGAAGCTCTTTATCTGCCCTTCAATTCTGAATGATAGCTTTGCTGGGTAGAGTAATCTTGGCTGTAGGATCTTGCTATTCATCTGGCCTGCATAGTTTCTGTTGAGAAATCAGCTGACAATCGTATGGATGCTCCCTTGTAGGTAATTAACTGTTTTTCTCTTGCTGCTTTTAATATTCTCTCTTTATCTTTTGCTCTTGGCATTTTAATTATGTTGTGTCTTGGTGTGGTCCTCTTTAGATTCCTTTTGTTTGGGGTTCTGTGTGCTTCCTGGACTTGTAAGTCTATTTCTTTCACCAGGTGGGGGAAGTTTTCAGTCATTTTTTCTTCCAATAGGTTTTCAGTATCTTGCTCTCTCTCTTCTTCTGGCACCCCCATAATTCTGATGTTGGTACGCTTGAAGATGTCCCAGAGGCTTCTTACACTATCTTCAACTTTTTGGATTTTTTTTCTTTTTGCTTTTTCAGTTGAGTGTTTTTTGCTTCTTTGTATTTCAATTCTTTGACTTGATTCTTGCGTTCCTCTAGTCTGTTGTTGGGTCTCCGTATAATATTTTTTATTTCATTCAGTGTATGTTTAATTTCTAGTTGGTCCTTTTTCATATCTTCAAGGGTCTCGTTATATTTATCGGCCTTTTCTAGGATATTCTTGAAAAGCCTTATAACCGTGGTTTTGAATTCTATATCCAGTTGTTTGTTTTCCTCCATTTCTTTCGTTTGTGATCTGTTTCTTTGTCACCACATTTTGGCTGCTTCCCTGAGTTAGTAGGGTAGCTTTGTGTGCTAGGTTTCCTATATGGCCCAGTGGGTTGGCTTCCCCAGTTAACCTGAGGTGGACACTCTTGGTGCACCCCTTTGTGAACTGTGTATACAGCCTTGTTGTAGTTAAGTCTTGATTGTTGTTGGTATCACTGGGAGGAATTGACCTCCAGGCCAGTTGGCTGTGAGGATCAGCTGTGTCTACACAGGGAGAAGTTCGGTGCTGGAGACAGCCTTATAGGATTAGACTTGCCAAATTGCAAAAGCCTCTGTGCTCAGCTTGGATGGGGTGGAGTCTCAGGGCGGAGCAGATAGTCTTGGCTTCTCGTCAGCCCTGCCCTTGAGCGTGCCTCCAGACCTCTGCCTTCCCCGCCTCCTGAGCCTCCGCCCGAGAGTCCAGATTTCCCCCTCGCAAGAGTGTGGGTCCCCAGGGGCTCGCCTGGAACTGGGGTTCAATGCAGTCAGAACTGGGGTTCAGTGCAGTCAGGAGCTTTCGACTCCCTTTCTCTAGGGAAAGCCTGTGGCAACCTCAGCAGTCTTTGTGTACACTGGCGTGTGCGCCTCCAGACCCCTGCCCGCTGGGGCTCCCCCGGGGCTCCCCCGGGTCTCTGAGTCTCTGAGTGCCTTTCTCTCTACCTGACAGTCCAGACTCCCCCTGTATGAGCCTGGGTCCATGGGGTTTCGCCTGAAACTGGGGTTCAGTGCAGTCGGACCTGGGGTTCAGTGCAGTTGGGGGCTTCCTTCCCCCTCCTGCCAGAGAAAGTCAGCCAGGCTCTCAGCCTCCCTTCCTCTTTGTGCGCACAAAGACCCTTTGCCGTTCCTCCAATTCTCCGTGAGCTTTTCTCTTTCCTTCTAGTTGTAGAATTTCCACTCAACCAGCTTTCCTGTGGTTCTGGATGGCGTCCGTTCTGTCTTTTAGTTGTAGTTTTGAAATCGTTGGGTGAGGCAGCAGTTTAGGTGCTTACCTATGCCGCCATCCTCTCTTTTGTTTATTTTCTGACCCAGTGCTGGACAATAGAGTTTCCTGCATTCATGATGCTCCATATCTTTGCTAATATGGTAGCCACTAGCCACATGTGGGTACTGAACACTTAGAATGGGGCTAGAGCAACTGAGGAACTAATTTTTTTTATTTTCTTTAACTTACTATAAGTTAATATTAAAATAGCCTCATGTGACTGGTGGCTGTCTTATTGGGCAGGTCTAGTCCCTGAGGCTCGGCACAGCCATGGGTAAATGCATCTAGGATATTATTACTGCTTTTCAAAGAAGCTCTGTGGCAGGAATAGGGCATTTGGGGTGACTCAGCAGGATTCCCCGAGGAGCTTGTTGAAACTATTCTTGTCCCTGCCCCAAAACCTCTAAGACTCTGATTCAGCAAGTTTATAAAATGTCTGAGCATCTGGTATACCCCAAAGTTTGAGAAGCACTGAGTATAGTTTATTGTCTTTACATCAATTATTAAAATCTCTTAAACTCTTCCAGGTCACTTATTATCCACAAAATGTCCCAGCTACAACCAATGGCTGTTTTGATCACTATCTAGCCCAGTAAAATTCCAGTGGAGAAAACAGATTTTGACCATCCCTTTAGTGGTGGTGTAATGAACTCTGACCTATGACCTTTACTTTCCGAGGCCAAGAATGATGGATAGCTCTTTCTTTCTCAAGACTCAAAAATGTATGTCTACAGCACCCAGCATTGGGTGAGTGGCAGGACTTTATTAAGGAGTGACATGGAATTATTACCGTCAGGGGAGGAAATAGGAAAGTCTTTGTTCATAAATGTGGAGTGTGTCCTTTTTTAATGACTCCATCTAATCTTATTCTTCCTTCTCACACACAGACACAATAATGCAAAAGGCTGTTAATGTCCAACCCTCTCTTTTATGTACCTTTGTCTTTAACCATTATTGTAATTCAGCCCTCTAACATGAGCCCTTTTTCCTCCACTGAGCTATCAAAGACACCTTCCTAATCAACATTACACACAGTAGCATAATAGATGGTGCCATGGCGAATACAAGGATACACCGTAATTCACTCTGGGGCTCTGCTGATGTCATACACCGCGCGGCCAGCTTTATGGAGAGTGGCTGTGCCCAGAATGTGTTCCGCTCTCAACTCGCTCTGGAAGCCATCTGTTAAGGAAACAGATTTAAATGCAGACCTTTTCATCTCTGTCGTTTATAGAGATTTCAAACTTTTCCTGTAAAATTTAAACTTTTCAGCCATGAACAGATTAAAATTCCTTTCTGGAGACACATTTGGTTGGGTAGTCCCTTTTTTAACAAATAGATTAGTGATCTTACCACCCATGGCTGCAAGCCTATTTTAAAGGAGGAAAATGCCCCCTTGCTCTGGTGAATGCTGTGGCTACATTTGTCTGTTCCCAGTGCCCTGAGCCCTTCCCACTCTAGAGACTGAAAGACCAGAGAGTCACCTTCCCAGCCTCCCTTTCAGCAAGTGCTGGTCAAGTGACCCAATTCTGGCCAGTGATACCTAAAGGTGTGTTATCCTGGTTCCAAGGAGAGAAACAGGAAAGACCCTTTTTACCTGCTGCGTCTCCACTCTCGCCCCAAACCCTGCACGTCCAGCGTGGGATGCCCAGGGGAGCGTGCCATCTCTGAAGCTACAGCAGCCACCTAGCGTCATGAAGGGACAAGCCCGCAGATGAAGGGCCACCTGCTTAGGAAGGAAGAGAGAGAGGATGGAAAAGTCTGGGTGCTGGATGACCTTGCAGAGCTGCTGAGTTAGCAGCCCTAGCCCTGTCCACCTCCAGGCTTCCTTTCAGTGAACACTTTATCCTGGGTTCCTCTAGAAGCAGAGCCTGAGACAAGCATTGGGTGGGAGTAATTTACATGGAAGGGGATTCCAGGAAGCACCAGTAGGGAGTGAGAAGTTAGAGAGGGAGGGAAGGAAATCAATCCAGGGTTTGTTGATGAGCAGATAGCCCCTGTGGGCATCCAGTGCCCAGTCCAGAGAAAAACCTGAGGCAGACAACCCAGCTTTGAGTGATAAACCAGTGACATGTACGGAAACATTGTGTATGTATGGGGTGGTGTGACATGTGCAGAAACATTGTGTATGTATGGGGTAGGGGAAAGAGATGACATGAGGAGGGATTTCAATAGCTCAATAGCATCTTCTACAATAAACCATAAACGTCTTGCATTCTGAGTCACTATTTATTAATAGTGTGCTGCTGGCAGCAGAAATTGTCCCTAACTGACATCTCTGTGGAACTGTTCCTAAAGTCATTTGTGCCACTCACATTCCTCTGCAATCCCAACCAGTGAAATGACACAATTACCATTTTAATCTGACAAATTCTTGCAGAGCAGTGTCTCATGTCCACGATCAGCAGGGCGTGGTGAACCAAACAGGTGTGGTCCCTGCCACCGCAGTGCCTGCTCTCCAGTGGGGGAGGTGGGCAGGAACAAGCACCCCTCTCAGGCTCCAGCTGGAACACAGTGGTAGGCGTTCTATAGACAAAAGGAAAAGGACAATGAGAGGGTGCACAAATGTGCAACGTGGAGTCAGGGTAGAGTCCATGAACCAGAGACTGGAGGGGTGAGTGGGAGGCAGCCAGAGGAAAGAGAGGAACAATGCCCCTAATCCCAGCACGAGTGGGGAAGAGGTGCTACCGGACACAGCATCATGAGGGCTTCAATAAGCAGGTCATTCAAATAACGTATTTCATGGGAAAAGAAAATGAGAATTTGACCTTCACCCAAAGCCTTATCACTAGGTTTGTTTGACTGAAAAGTAAATTGAATCATTTCAAGAGCCATCTTTTTCTCTTGAAACAAAGAAGTCAGGGACCAAGTAAATAAATTCTGATCTTCCTGTTTCTTCAAACTAGGAGACAACTTCTTTGGGACTTTATAGGGATAATAAATGTTTATTCACAAAAACTCGATTTCCCTGTGGGGAGAAGTAAAAATCATTCTGTCTTTACCACCACACATAGACTCCATACAAGGAAGGTCCGAGGCCTCCACTGAGTATAAGCTCCAGAGAGTCAAGATTGTACCTGTCTAATTTATGGTTGCACTATTCCAGGACTGAAACAGTTCCTGGCAATACATAAATGTTTGGTGAGTGAATTCCCTTGTGTGAAGGGTTTTGGGCTAAAGAGGGGGATTGTGGTGCATAGGCAGTAAGAACAACTACACACTGTGTCTTAGGTGTTATTTCCTGGCCCTATTTCATTGCCAGTTTCCATGGAACGAGGTCTGAGTGGGAGACGATCAGACAGAGAAGACAGCATGTGCAAAGGCCCTGAGGCAGGAAGAAGCATGCAGCATTGAGGCATTGAGGCTGGATCACAGGAAGCCAGAGTGGAAGAAAGTCAGAGCCAGAGCACGCAAGAGTGATACATCACGTTGAGGACTGTGTATTTCATCCTAAGAGCAATGAAAGAACCACCGAAGCTTTTAACTAAGGCAGTGGACGATCTGATTCACTCCAGCAGAAGTTGTGAATTCAGAGGTAGTAGATAACATACCTAAGTGATGCCTTCCACGGTGCTAGATATTAGGAATAAGATGCATAAGGAGCCGTTGTCTCTGCGCTCAAAGTGTTTTATATAAATAAACATAATGACGGTTTGATAAGGGCTTCCACAGAGTTGAGCTAAGGGGCCATGGAGCAAGCACCTAAAGGAGCCAGCACATGCTGCTCAGCTGCATGGAAAGAATGTGTCCCTACAGGAAACTTTTGGTGCTGCTCTCTCCCTGGGGGCGGACCAGTAAAGGCAATTCATCCTACCCAACGAAATTACTACGGAGCCAGAATTCATCGTAACAATTATGAAGATCCCGAAAACATGAAACTGTTCTCAAGAAACCATTAAGTAAAAAGCACTTTTTGTAAAGAGCCTGATAATAAGTATTTTTAGGTTTCGCAGACCATCTGGTCTGTGTCACAACTACTGAACTGTCTGTTGTAGCATGAAGCAGCCATAGACAGTCTGTGAGTGAATGGCTATGGCGATGTGCCAATCAAACTTTATTTACATCAACAGGCAACGGGCCAAATTTGGCCCTCGGGCTATAGTTTGCTGACATCTGATCTATTTTGTATTATAATTCTAATCAGATAAAGATATAATGTTATGAACAGAGACAAAAGGGAATGCAGAAGAATGGAAGTGTTCATCGTGTTTGGAGAATGGAATTCTGAGTTTGGTGGCTCTCTGTTGTTTTTTCCTAAGCAGCATGTATTTATCCTTCCGGGAACAATGCTCTGATATGGGGGGAGGGATGCAAGGGGGAGAGAGAACCACTTTTCCATCATCTTTAATCCATGGGGTCCCAGGGCTTATCCCACCCCCAAATCCATAATGAGGTGCATGCCCCAGTTGTGGCCCTCATAGGTCGTTTCATTGCCTTGGGGATGGTACTTCATTCAGATAGGTGCTTCGGCCTAAGCAGACAATGAGAATCACTTTTATGGGGTTTTTTAATATTAAGAAAGAGGAGACATTCTGCTGAAGTTGCTGGAGTTGCTCATGACCATCTTGGCCCCCAAGGGTTGGTCCTGCTCAAGAATGATGGCCACACATTGAGAAACAGAATGAAGAAGAGAAGGAAGGCTCAGATCAGATAGACACTGAACCTCTAGGTCGAGCTTTTTCTGAAACTTGCCCTCTTCCTGGATTTTTCAGTGACTTAAGCCCATATGTGTTTTTCTGCCTCATCTTACTTCAATTCCATTCCTGTTACTGTCAACCAAAAATCCTAAATGAGGTCATGGTTAATGGGGCTTTATTTCTAATTTTAAAAAGTCTTTCAGTATCTTTATACTATCACTTTAACAACAAATAAAATTGAAAAAAGATGGATGGAGGAAAAGGTCACATATTTTAAAAATGCATTTCTCAAACGAAAGTCGTGCTCCATTTTTCTCAGTGTTCCTTATCAGTTGAGAGAGAGAGCCAGTTGCAGTTCTTAAACTTGACCAAGAGAATCTAAGCACACTCTCTAAAAATTGACTGGAAACCTATTTTGAAGAAAATATATAAAGACAGGGCTATAGTGGAGATCACAAATGATGACAATAGAAAATAATTCAGGAAGGACTATCTGACTCTGCAAAAATATAGTGACATATGTAGGACAGCTGAGCGTCTCCACGGGGATGAAAGTGCTCCGTGACCGTCACATGGCCACCACCTCCCAGAAAAAAGACTTTGGGAGAAAACACAAATCTGACGGTGCCACTGCCTGCTCAGACGCAGTGATGAGTCCCAGTTGCCTACGTGCGCCCAAACTCCCATAGTGGATGATTTTCACTGAGCCCAAACTTGGATGTGCAAAAAAAATTTTTTTAATTTTTCTATAGCAATTGAATTTCTTTTTTTCTCATGTCCCCAGTCTACCTAACAGCAGAAAATTTAGTCACTTCCAGGTAAATGCCATCATTTGGGGTTAAATACCATCAACTCAGGATTCTGGACACACACACATACAAACACTTGAGCGCACTCCTTCCTGCCCCTCCACTGGCCTGCTGCTGTGCTCTGCTCTCCTTTGCATCTGGAAATATTTTCTGGTCTTTGGTGTTATTGGCATTTCTCTCCTGGCATGTACCGAGATGCCCATGTTACCCCTGTGGCTCTGGTTATTAGATCCACCAAGGTCAACACATGGCCTCCATGTCCAAGTGCAAGTGCGCCACTCTCATACCAAACACCCCAGTCCATGGCCTCTCTGGGCAAAGATGCTCCCAAACTGTGACAAAGAGCACTTCTACTTACAGCCCATTGGCCAGAAATCGGTCAAGTGACCACAGACACCAAAAAGCTGGGACACATTCCCAGTGACACATGCCAGGGTAACCTTTGGGGGTCCAATTTCTAAGAGAGATGAGGAGAGAGAACCAGCAGTCTGTCTCTGGTGTTTAACATGCACCCCAGAACTGGTCAAGGCAGAAGAGAACCCCAGAGAAGCTGGGGGGGGGGGGGGGGGGAGCTGTACTGAAAGCAAAGAACAAAGGAGCGAAGGAAGAGGATACAATGGAAAGAAGGAAGTTAACATTAGTAATCACAAAGGTAAGGCCCTAAGGCTCACTAGGACCAAAAGCTGAAGCAGGAAGAGAAAGCAGAGTCAATAGCTGGGGGTTGGGGGTGGGGGGCAGGGGGAGTGAGGGGGGTTGCTTCCAGTGAACGAAAGTATAAGAATTGAGGCCACCTCCAAATGTGAGCCAATGTTTCACAGTCATTTTCTTGATCTTTCAGGGAAATAAACTGAGCGTGAAGCAGAGAAGGTGAGAAAAACGCAGCTTATAAATGGCAACGCATGGAACAAAGTGGAAAATTCACATCAAGCCCCCAGAAAGTCTAGAACAAAGAGAAACTTTTTAGGGTCAAAAAAAAAAGGAAAAGGAGACTCTCACATAGAAACATGTAACGGTGCAGAGGAAGGTAAACTTCGGGAAGAAGTCAAGAAGGGGCTCTTACCTAAAACTGACTCACGTTTTGGTAAGACATGGGTATTTGGTTTTGCAGAAGAGAAAGTGGCATATGTAGGTTTCAATGGAGAGCTTGATACCTTGGGTTTCTCCACCCTCTGGTTTGCATGGATCTACTTCTCAGAAAGAGATGGAAGAACCTGCCTGCTTTTAACAACACGCAGATTAAGGTGTGGCTCCTGGCTCCTTTTTAAATTATGTATCACTATCATCTGCTCCGGAATAAGCTGGATCTCTCCCACCGAGTTCATCGCTCTTTCTGTCTTTTTCAAAATGCATTTTAAAGCTTCACGTTTCTTTCTAGAAAATCTACCATAATGTAGCAACAGATTTTTTTAAAACTTAAATGTATATTAATCATGATGCCAACAACCACAATCTAATATAGTCCTTACCTTTTACTGACAATGTGAATTTTAATTAGGTGCATAATGCATAATTAAGATCCAAAATGCGGAATGTATTTTTAGTCCTGTTTACCGTGTGTAAGAAACTCCAGCAGGGAATGGAATTTGCATCCCTGCTACAAAGACCTAACATTGTACAGATTGGATGAAAGATGGCTACAATGGGGTTTTCAAAGACACGTTGATGACTCATTTGTGATGGCTGTCAGGAATTGGAAACAAGCTTTATGCTCATCAATGGAGTAGGGAAATGCTCAAATAGATTATTGTACATCCATTCTACAAAATATACGCTTTCCTCAAGATAACAAAGTAGCCCCATAGGCACTGTGATGGAGAAATATGCAAGATATATTATGAACATCATTATTCATAGTATGACTCTATTTAGCTAAAAATATATATGTGTGTGTATATATGTATACATGTGTTTGTGTATAAAGGTGTGTTTGTGTAACTGCATATGTACACACTCGGACATATTCAAAAACATGAAAAAGAGTCTGAAATAACAGACACAATACGTAAACATTGATTACTCTAGAGCCGAGGTTGGCAGACTTTATGTCAAGGGAGAGATAGTAAACATGTCCAATACTGTAGGCCATATAGTCTCTGGCACAACTATTCAACTCTGCCCTTACAGCACAGAAGCAAAGCAAAGAGTTGTGGCTGGGTCGCCATAAGATTTATTTTAAAAAGCAGGCAGGGCGAGGGGCAGCTGGAGTCCGCTTGTGGGTGACAGGTCACAGTTTGCCAAGCCCTGCTCTAAAGACACGGGTGTTCTGTGAGCAGACGGGTGAAGAGGGACTTCTACTCTTAATTCTGGATACATATGATTCGTTTTACAAGCTCTCTTAGAATTGCTTTTCAACATTGAAAGACAACTGCAGACACTGAAATTGGGTTAACTTCTACTTTTAAATTTAAGTAAGTGAATAAGCTGTTTTGTGTCCTCCTCCAGGTGGGTATTTCATACAGTTCCTTCTAAGGTACGGATTTTTATCCCCTTTTCATAGATGAAGCAGTAGAATGCATGGAGTCAAACTAGCAGACCTAGAACTTGGCAATCGAGGGTTGAATCCTGAGTCTGTGTCTCCCTAACCTTTAGACTTCACACAAATCATTTATCCTCCCTAAGCCTCCATTTCCTCATCCATAAAATGGGAATTAAATACACTTTACTTATAGTGGAGAGACATTAATGAGTTAATACATATAAACATTTCACCCAGATTCTAACTGGTAATACACTCTCAGTAACTGCGAGCCGTTAATATTACACCTTCAAATTACTGTAAATAGAATTTCTTTCCTTAATAAGATAAAGAGGATATGTTTGTAAGTTGCTTCTTTGGGGCTATAGTGAGTTAATTTACTCCTGGCTGTATGTTCTGAGTAACCATCAAAGTTCTGAGTAATCACTGTGTAAACGAAAGACAGCAAACCATTTCCAGGAGCCAGTCTCCCTTTTATCTTGTTAGCAACAAACATTCAGGTATGTCTGATGGGCCCACGGCCACCCAACTGGAGAATATGTTTCCCTGTCTCCTTTTTAGCCTATTGTGTCCTGGGACTCTCCACCTGCCAAGAGGGTGTGAATGGAAGTTAAATACAAACTGTGCACCTCTTCCTGCAGGTGGCAGTAATGACCAGATGTGCTAGTGTCAAGGGCAACATTCCAGGAGATGGTACAACCACAATAGAGAAGGAACCTAGGTCATGGTTGACACCATGCAACACCTGGATTCCCTATCACCAAGATCTTTAGGTAAGAGTGACCATACCTTAGTCAAGGCATGTTAAAATGGGGACAATAACTGTAAAAGGGGGATAATAGGACAGCATTAGTTAGAGCAACTCTGGCTGATAGTACAAATTGACCCAAAAATATAAAATGGCTCAAACAGCCCAGTCGGCGTGGCTCAGTGGTTGAGCATCAACCTATGAACCAGGAGGTCTCAGTTTGGTTACAGTCAAGGCACATGCCCAGGTTGTATGCTCAATCCTCAGTGTGGGTCATGCTGGAGGCAGCCAATCAGTGATTCTTTCTCATCGTGGATGTTTCTCTTTCTCTCCCTCTCCCTACCTCTCTGAAATCAATACAAAAATTTTTTTAAAGGCTCAAACATAATTGACACGTATTTCTTGCTGATGTAATAGTACTGAGTGGTTCCAGAGTGGCGTGTCTGTGTTTGGGAAAGGAAATATCTCGGCTCCATGCTGTCATTCAGGGCCAGGATAATAAATTGCTGCCATCTTCAACAGATGGTCTTCTCCATCCCAGAGGAAGAACCATGGAAGATCACATATAGGAGATTTTTATGGGCCAAGCCTGGGAGTGACCCAAATTACTTCTACTCACATTCTATTGGCTAGAATTGTCATATGGCCACACCTCACTGCAAGAGAGGCTGGGGAATGCGGTACAGCTATTGCCCAGGAGCAGTTTTATTGAACAGCTAGCTATCTCTGCTGGTATGTTAGCTAGTAGTGCTATGTAAGGTCCCAGAGGCAAAGACTTTTGTCTAGTATTTTCACCACCCTGTCACTAGTACCTAGAACAGATGTTGGCAAACATTGTCGATAAAAGACTAGATAGTAAATATTTATACTTTGTGGGCCACACTGTCTCTGTTGCAACTACTCAAACATGCCACTATAGAACGAAAGCAGCCATAAACAATATATAAATGAATGAGCATGGCTGTGTTCCAATAAAACTTTATTTACATAAACAGGCAGAGGGCCAGAGTTTACCCTTAGGCCCTACTTTGCTGACTCTGATTTAGCACAGTGTCTGACACTATGATTGGTACCCAATACATGTTATTTGTTTGTTTTGTTTTGTTTTTTTATTGCATTTTTGGGGGTGACATTGGTTAATAAAATTATGGGTTTCAGGTATATAATTCTATAATACATCATCTGTGTATTATATTGTGTGTTCACACCCCAAAGTTTGCTAAATGGATGATAGGGAGCAAATATTGCACAGGTTTGTCCTGAGAAATCCTATCTAATAAAAGAGTAATATGCAAATTGACCATCACTCCAAGACACAAGATGGCTGCCCCCATGTGGACACAAGATGGCCGCCACAAGATGGCCTGCAGGGGAGGGCAGTTGTGGGCAGTTAGGGGTGACCAGGCTAGAAAAGGAGAGCAGTTGGGGGGACCAGGCCTGCAGGGGAGGGCAGTTGGGGGGGACCCCCTGCAGGGGAGGGCAGTTGTGGGTGATCAGGCAAGCAGGGAAGGCAGTTGGGGGTAACCAGGCCAGCAGAGGAGGGCAGTTGCGGGACACCAGGCCAGCAAGGGAGGGCAGTTGGGGGGAACCCAGGCTTGTAGGGGAGGGCAGTTGGAGGGGACCAGGCCAGCAAGGGAGGGCAGTTGGGGGGGGGGGGAACCAGGCACACAGGGGAGGGTAGTTGGGGGGGGACCAGGCCAGCAGGGGACAACAGTTGGGGGAGACCAGGTCAGCAGGGGAGGGCAGTTGTTGGGGGGGCCAGGACTTCAGGGGAGAGCATTTGGGGGGGCAGGCCTGTGGGGGGGAGCATTTGGGGGTACCAGGCCTGATGGGAGGGCAGTTGGGGGGGACCAGGCCTGCAGTGGGGGGCAGAAAGGGGGGAACAGGCCTACAGTGGAGGGCAGTTGTGGGCAATCAGGCCAGCAGGGAGGGCAGTTAGGGGTGACCAAGCCAGCAGAGGAGGGCAGTTAGGGGAGACCAGGCCTGCAGAAGAGGGCAGTTGCGGGGGGACCAGGCCTACAGGGGAGGATAGTTGCGGGGGGGAGAGGGCAGGGGACAGGCTTGCAGGGGAAGGCAGTTGGGGGCGACCAGGCCTTCAGGGGAGGACAGCTAGGGGCAACCAGACTGGCAGGGCAGAGCAGTTAGGGGTGACCAGGACAGCAGGGGAGGGAAGTTAGGGGCAATCGGGCCAGCTGGGGAGTAGTAGGGAGGGCAGTTGCGGGGCGGGGGGGGGGGGGGGGAACCAGGCCACAGGGGAGGCCAGTTAGGGGCAATTGGGCTGGCCGGGGAGCAGTTAGGCATTGATCAGGCTGGCAGGGGAGTGGTTAGGGGGTGATCAGGCTGGCAGGCAGAAGCGGTTTAGGGCAATCAGGCAGAGGCAGGCAAACGGTTGGGAGCCAGCAGTCCTGGATTGTGAGAGGGATGTCCAACTGCCTGTTTAGGCCCGATCCCACCAGTCAGACATCCCTCAAGGGGTCCCAGGTTGGAAAGGGTGCAGGCTGGGCTGATGGACAACCCCCTCCCGCCACCAGTCCACAAATTTTGTGCACTGGGCCTCTAGTAATTCATATATTGCATGAAAAGGTTTAACCAAGTGCCTGATGTATAGTAAGAGCTCGATAAATGCTATGTCCTCATTATTTGGAGATATAAAACAAAATTTATTCCTCAAGGAATAATGTAGTAGAGCAGATTGCTATTTCTAGGAAAATAATTAAAATAGTGTTTGCATGACATTATAGGAGCATGTCCAGGGCTCAGATACAGTACCAGCTGGTTAAGTCTGGGGAGGAGTGAGTGGACAAAGTTCAAAATCACAGAGGGAGAGAAACCTAAAAAGAGGGTGGAGAAATGTAAACGGACCTGCACAGGCATTCTAAGAAATGAAGTTTTTTTCCCACCTCTCTGAGCCAGAAACTCATTAAAGGAAAGCTGATGGCAGACACCAGAAACTGTGTACATGTTCTGTCTGCCTGGAGGCCCTCCTTTCCCATCTTTTTACATTGAGTTCCCACCCGTCCTTCAAGGACCAGCTCAATCATCACCTCCTGAGGGTAACTGCTGCTGCCCAGCTCACCTTTCTCGGCGCATCACAGACCCAGTCAGCTTCCATGCCTGAATGCTCTTTATCATTTGTTTCTTATACTAGTAAATGTACTAGTGGCCTGGTGCACGAATTCAGGCACCAGTGGGGTCCCTTGGCCTGGCCTACGGGATTGGGCCGAAACTGGCTCTCCAACATCCCCCAAGGCATCCCAAGTTACAAGAGGCCGCAGGCCAGGCTGAGGGACCCCACCAGTGCACGATTGAGGTTGGGAAGAGACATGGAAGGTTGGCCAGCTGGGGAGGGATCATGGGAGGGCTCCAGGGCATGTCTGGCCTATCTTGCTCAGTCCCGATCTGCCGGATCCCAGCAAGCTCACCTACTGGTCATAGTGTCTGGCCCCTGGTGGTCAGTGCACGTTATAGTGAGTGATTGAGTGGCCTTAGCATATCATTAGCATATTATGCTTTGATTTGTTGAATGGACGACCGGGCACTTAGCATATTAGGCTTTTATAATATAGGATATTCTGCTGACTATGTGTACATGTGTGTACACATGTGCATGTGTGCGTGTATGCAATATCCATTTCTGCAAAGGACAAGGAGCAGGACTGCTTTGCTCACCACTGTAACCCTGGTGCCTAACTGACCCTAAGGCACATAGAAAACAATCATTCTTTGTTGAATGAAAACTAAATTTTGCATTATATTCTCTTGACTGTAGATAATCAGAGCCTCAAATTAAGGTGAGATCTATACCTAGGAAGCTAGATGGACTGGTGATAAAGTTGATGATTTGGTAAAATCTTAAAATCTTATGAGTCAATAAAATGCAGTTCTGAGGGGGTGGACTCCCATGATCTCTGCAACATTTTTATAAATCTAAAATTGTTTCAAAATGGAAGTGTATTTTTTCAATAGCAACTCTAGAGCTGGCCAACCGCGGGGACCGCAGTCCTGGACATGCCATGTATTTATTCAACATCATTGGGTGTTTACTCGTGCCAATCTCACCTTTCAACTGGGGAGGGAGGGAAGAAAGGCTGGGACTCCTCAAAGGAGCCAGGAATTTGCAATGAAATGTTCCCACACGGTGAGTTCTCAGAACTGTTAGCTGCCCTTATTGCTTCTTTCCTCCTACCGCTTGGGAGGAAAGCAGGAGAGCTATTCCCCATCCTGCCAAGGTGAGCCAGAGGCCAATGCAGGTGAAGGCACATGGGGCGAAAGAGACTCCGTTTCGAGCAACCATCTCATTGCATTCTCCACATCTGACCATGACTTCATTTCCTTGAGAAGGATCATAGACGTTCGCATACCAAGGCAGGGAAAATTAGGTCAATATTGATCAAGAATGCCAAAGGTCATTCAGACACATGGCCATGTGTTCCCGTTAAGCTGTTATATAATTGACATCTCAGAATTAAGACCACAGGCATTAGGATGAGAACATGACTCATAGATATTATATGTATATACATTCATTTATCAACTTCCTGTTATATATATGCACACACAAACAATGAATCAGTCACTTGCTAATTCAAGATCTGATGCACATACAGACTCACAAGTCAACAATGTCACTTCTTTTTCAGTAAAGTGTGTATGTGTCTCTGATTTGTAATAAAAGCTTACAGTGATCAAATGTTATAGGCATTGGACTAAGCATTTTATATGCACTAAGACTGTTTAATAAATATAAGGAACTATGACCTGGTTTCATTATCACATGTGCTTTATATATGAAGAAACTGATGAGAGATAAGGCAACTCACCCCAGATAACATAGCCAGAAGAGGCAGGGTGGGGCTCCGACACTTAGAAACAGTGTCGCACCATCTGACACTAGCTGCTATTGCTGTTGGTGGTGTCAGCAGCTAGTGTACAGAAAGGAAAGAACAATGAATATAATTGTAAAAAAAATAAATTTAAAGTTCAGTGTTTAGGTATTAGAACCGGAATAATTCCAACGAATAAAATTTAGCCCCATTTGCTGGGATAGTCCATTTGCCAGATCTTTGAAATTAAGTCTAGCCCACCAGATCCATGCCTGGGTGGCACATGGCATCTTTACTGAAAAAAAAAAAAAACACTCACACAATTATTTCTAGTTTATTAGAAGCTCTATGAGTTACTGAACAAGCTTATAAAAATACGACAGAAAGAAAATAGATTCAATAAAAAACTAAATTCTAATTAAAGTAAATAGAATTACAAGTAATAGTAGAGGCAAGAGAAAAAAAAAATGGGCAAACCTCCCAAAGCTGTGTGATTTAATCTTCTTATCATCACATCAAAATAGAGAAACCATGATGAATGAATCTTAGCAGTATCTCCTGGTGGGAGAGAAGGGATAGACAAGAAAATGCCCTTTTTCTAATTTGAAATATTTGCCCCAAGATAGTTCCCCCAAAAAATCCTATCTCTACTCTTGGCAAAACCTATATTTGCATTAACATTTTCTTTCAGTGTTTTTTTTGACATTGAACCAGGAAGAAGGGTGATATGGACTTTGAGTCAAGGACTTTGTTGGACAGAAACACACAAAGCTCTCTCTGATAAGGAAGAGGAGTGGGCCACCCCGTGGTATCTGTACCCATCAGTGTCAGGGCCAAGTCCTTATCACCTGAGGGAATGATGCTTACATCCAATGCCAGCAGCACCTGCATTTCTTTGCCTGAGGGATATTTCTGGCCTCCGGAGACCAGTTGGCCATTGGCATGGTAGATCAGAAGTACCAGCAATTAACACTCCTGAAGCAGCCTTCAACCAAAGGACAGTGTGGGTGGATAAATACCCCATTTCCTCCCTCCTCAAGGGGAATAACTGCATTTTCTACACTGGCTTCTAGAGTGTCCTCGGAAGCATAGACCCCAGTCACCCATGATGGTAACTGTCTTGATGAGGCAACGTTCCTTCCCTATTTCACTCCTTATCCCTTTCTCTGTATTTCCAGGTACCACCTCCCAAATAAACGACTTGCACACAAACTTTTATCTCAAGTTCTGCTTCTGGAAGATACTTATATAAGACAGAATCTATGCACATGTCGAGGGGAAGACACATACAAAGGTCAGGTTTTCTTAGGTCCCTGATGGGAGTTGGAGAGGAGAGATGAGAGACACAAGGGGATCTGGAGGAGAAAATGGAATCTATTGTTCATCCCACATCCTGTTATCTAAACCCTTTATGGAAGTCGTTCCCACCAATGAAGCTGGATGGATGAACACTGATCCTATAGTTTGTATGCATGGGAAACCACATGGAAACTCTCAGATATGGTTGAGAGACAAGGTGGTTCGCAGGAGCTGTGTTATGACACAGATGAAGGCTGCGATGCAGGTGTGTGATCAGCATTCTGTCCCTACACCTGGTGGCTGAGGCCTGGGATTCCAAGGTGGTTGAGAAAGCCACAGCTAATAATTGTCCTAAACTCACAGATTCACTTAAATTGCCATATTCTATGCAACATTTTTAAAGCTCTCAATTCCCTTTCCTAACAGATGGTAAACTTCTAGAAATCAAATCCCAAAAGGTAATACTGCTTGTAAATATATGTTGTTATGAACATTTTTAAAGAAAATTCTTAAGTGATAGATTCATAGGGAGTGTTTTTAAGCAGCATTATAAAAATTAAAGTAAGAAGTTGGTGTCAAAAGCAAAACAATATAACCCTCAGCCTAGGGTATGTATTTTGACCCAAATTTAAATGAATTTTTAAACTTTCTAAAATTTATAGGTGTATTTTTAGATTTGTTGTTTTTAGAAAATTCTGGGGTTTTTTTCACATGGTTAGAAGCCTGGTCTCTGGAGGCGGATAGTCTGATTTATATCCTGCTTTTAGCACTTACTGTCTCTGAATTCTTAGGCAAGTTATTTAACCGCACTGGTTCTCAACTTTCTCATCTGTATAATGGGAATTATTATGGAATTATTTCTTCCAAAGGGTTGTGTTAATCTTGGGCAATTTATTCAGCCTCTCTGAGTCATTAGACTCTGTAATTTGACTAAGGGCTGTCATTCTGATTTGAGATCGTCACTGGAGAGATTTGTCACCTCTTATGGAATTCCTCCCCCTTATACCTACCTTATTTAGGGCCTGTACTCAACGAAGACACTTCTACAGAGAGGTAAATAGTTCAATGGACAGGGCTAAGGGACTTGGAACCAGATTGTTATGTGGCTTCCAAGACTGAGTCTCTAACTCTCCTATATTTTGTAGGAGGCCAGTATTCTCTTGATAAATCCAGGCTTTGTCAATTTTAACCAGAGTTAGTTTCTGTTGCTTACAGCCAACAACCCTAACTGATTAGATGAAGCACAGTTTGAAACACACATTTCAAGTTTACTTTTAACTTTCATAACATAACTTTACATTTTCAGAATAATAATAAAAAAAATTCATCATGCAAAGTAGAGCAAATAAAGTTTTATGAAAACTTCCTGGCTCTTGAGACTTCACAGAAGCCTGCAAGGCAGATGCAAGACTGGGAAGTGGTTAAGAGCTCAAAATCTAGAATGAGCCAGATATGGGTTCAAATCCAAGCCCCACTTCTTTTGAGCAAGAGTGTGCCAGGGAATTTACGCCTCAGGTTCTTGTCTTCCTCATTGGCTGAAGGCAGATAATCATTGTTCCCACCATATGGGGTTATTGTGAGAATCAAATGGGAATTGGCATGCTTCACACTCAATAAATGTGAACCGAGAATGATGAAGGTGATGCAGGCAATGAGTACATCCAGGATACAGGTGGCAAAGCCTGAAGCAGATCCTGGAACAGAACTCATTGCAGTGGAAGAGGAATCAAACACAGTGAGGCTGACCTGGTACAAAGTCTTAGTTGTCTAGCAGAAGGGGTAATTCTGAATAGAACATGGTTTGGGGTCCTTGGATTTGTCTCCTGGCCTAGACTCTTATTCCCAAGTCTGATGGATAACTGAGAAAACGCATGTACAAACTGAAGATGCTGAGACACAAGTACTCTGTACAACATAAGGGTACCAGCAGACTGCCTGGGCCCCTTTATGAAAGAGTATTATAGTGGGGTCCGCTATAACATATATACTCATCTTGAGGTCTCAATTTCTTAGTATTCCCCTCCTCAGGATGGATTTGCCCAATGAGAACTTGTACGCAGTGCCTGCCCAGCAGCTCTCACAGGGCCCTCTGAGTGCATGAGAGTCTGAGGGAGGCCACAGATGGGAGCAAAATTCCATGTGAGTCCATGTGAGAAATGCTCGGGGCCGGGACTAGGTGCAGAATTGAGGGGCTGCTAATGCACTTAGCAATCAACATAACTGGTACATTAAAGCAATCCTATTAAAGTCAAAATTTGTGCAAAAACTCCACAATGAACAAAATATCAAAAATTTAAAGACAGGATCACTCATAGCACTGTGCCAAGCCATCTTGGAGCCTGGGGCATAGCAAACACCAGTTGTAATGATCCTGTCTTCATTTAGAATTGTGGTATTTTGTTCCCCGTGGATTTTTGTACATCAATTTTGGTTTTTTTTAATACTCTATTAAAATGTTTTCTTGATCATTGAGCTTTGGGTACATCCTTAAATTCTGCGCCCAAGGCGAGTGCCTCACTTGTCTCACCCTGGATGGTACCAGAAACATTTATTAGGGAGGCGGGTGCTTGATGGGGAAGAGCTGAGCAGCTGAAATCAAGAAGCAAAAATATATGGGTCATTTCTATCACTGTGTTCCCCACCCCCACCCCCACCCCCACACACCCATTTTCACTCACCAACACAGGTGGACAGTGTCCTCACTGGAAACCATTTCAGAACCATGGACAGGTTGGTACAGAGTTGAAAAGTCACCTTGCAAGTTACATTTGCTCTCCGGTGTTTAGGACCTGGTTTCCTGTCCTGCCCCGGCCGGCCCACCCCAGCCCCGCCACCACACACACACACACACACACACACACACACACACACACACACACATACAAGTTTGTCAGCAGCTATTCTGAGCCCATCTACTGCTCTTTTGTCAGTCATGGCATATCTCTATGTGGGGACACGGCGCTGCATACGGAATAGGGGCTGTGCGCCCAGCCCGGCACCCTCCACTTCGCAGGCGCGGCTGGCGCTGACAAAGGCTAATTGGCAGGCTCCGGCCGTCAGTTTCTGATGACACAGTAGAAATCATAAAAGACAGAGATGGGAACAAAGAAAGTTTAGAGGGAATAATAAAGCAAATATCTATACCGTGAACATTTGCAGACGAGAGAGGGCAAGTGGAGACAGGGGAGGCCCGCTCTGGGAAAACAAGGAGGAAGGAGAAACAAAGACGGGCCATGCCGAGGAAACAGCAGCGCGGCCCGGTACACACACGGGCAGAAACACACATGAAATAGGCAGCTTGGCATTTGGTGCTCTGATTCTGGTGCCATTTGCTAGAATTCAGTGACAGACACGCACGCGTATACAAGCTAAATTCGGTAATAGGCACGGAGTTCAAATTATAAAGTCAAATAGTGAAGCAAATGATTCAACCTGAGGACAGGGCTACAATATCCGTGTACACACCCACAGATGCCCCAGGGGGCTCAGGAATATTTTTATTTCTCATCTGTTCCTTCACCCATTTATTAAATTCTATAAAACGAAAAAATATATACATCCAGAGGGAAGGGGAAAACAAATTAAAAAAACCACTCCATTCCTGGCAGAGGTCAGTGTCGTCCTAAGGAAAATGAAGCAGTGGGTTGTATTCTTACAGGAAAACCGATTTCGGATTTCTGCTTAAATTAGCATGATTAAAAATTCTGCTTTTAAACTGCACGAGTGTAAGATTTTTCTCAGACTTGGTTTTATTATATCAAACTGTGCGTGTTGGGGGAGGAAGCATATGCTTTTCAGCAGGAAAATGATCCATTTTTTGCTACTTTTGTTTCAGAGAATTTCCCTGCCCACAGAAATGACCTAGTTTATGGCTTCTCTGCATTTAGGGCATGCTATACCAATGTGCACACAGAGAGGGGGAAAAAAGGCAACAATGGGAAATAGCCTTTGGATTTTTTTTTTTTTAATCAGAAGCCTGGTTTTATGTATGGAAAGTACGCCAGAGTTCTTTGACCAAAACTCAATTCAGTTCACATCTATTTGCCTGTCCAGTGTGAACAGGCCAAGGTTCAAACCTTAAAGGGAGTTGTAAGATAAAGCAGAGGATGCAAACTGGTGGCCTGGGGGCCAAGCTGGGCTGCAGACACTTTTGGTTTCACCCTCACTTTGTAGCACCACAGAGGATGTTAAATTTTATTTGTTACTTAGCTGACAGCATTTACAACTTAGGAGGCTGCATGTAAAATTTCAGGTTTCTAACTTCTCTTTAAAAACCTGACAATCTGCTACCATTAGGCCTGTGTCCCCACATGACAATGATTGCCCTAAGTAGTGCCCTTCCTCCCCCCCCCCCCCCCCCGCCCCGCTTTAGGCAGTGCAAGCTCTATTTCTCCCCAGTCTCCACCCCTCCCTAATGTCCTCTGATGTAGAAGCTTGTGTTACTGTCTTTCTTATAGGGAATCTAAGAAACCTATGTAATATTCCTTGTATCCATATCCCGATCAAAAGTCTGAAGATTAAAGTCAGACCAAGCAATTCATGTACTGCAAGAAAATAAATGTTCTCAATTTCAGCTAATTTGGTTCACTTAGCGAGCAGGTCCCTCTAAAACTAACAGCGAATACTTATACAGCTCCTACTATGTATCAGACAATTTGCTAAACCTATGACATATTTAAATTAATGTAATCTGTATATATATTCTATGAAGTAGGAATTATTATGATCTAGTTTCCCAGATGAGGAAACTGGAGTTTAAAAAGGTTAAGTGACTTGCTCAAGGCCCCTTTTGGCAGGACTCTGTAGGCATTTGAATGTGTGCCTGGCACACATATAGGATACAAGCCTGTAATAAAGACAGGTAACAGGTGTTACATGCCTAGTATGTTCCAGGCACCAGGAGAGGCCTTTAAAATACAAAGCAGTATAAAAGGAAACTTACAGTGGGTTGCAAAAAGGCTACAAATAATATGCTTCAATGGCTGAAAGGAGAAAACTATGACATCAAGGGCACAGAAGGCTCTCAGAAGCTCAGAGGATTTTTCATTGAGGAAGTGAACGTTGTAATGGACCTAGAAGCGTAAGAAAGAGGAAGATACGCAGACATGTGGCTTGGAACTCAATGGGGAAACAAAATGCATTGAAGATTGTAATTGGAAAATCCAAGACAGCTCAGGAAGAGCAAGGACAAGACCAAGGTTGATCTGGATGGGATGTCTTCCCAGTTATTGAAATGCTAGAATGTAATATGCATCCTGAGGAGGCAGAGGTGAACAAACCCGGGGACACAGCCCTCAAAGAATTCCCACTCTGGTAGAGAAGAATAAAATGTGTGGAAGCATCTACAGTTCAAGGGGAAAGGTGACCCGCGTAGCCATCTGCCTGGTGACACACTCACTCTTGTTGCCTTAAGTACTGAACACCAACAGGGGGAGGAAGGACCCACCATCTCCCACCACACCCCCTCTTCCCAGGGTGTACGCCTCCCAGGACCACCGCTCACACAGTTGGGCATCAGTCTTCTCTTTCACTCTCTCTCATTCTCAACATCCCGGTCAGGCAGCTCTGCTAATCCTACTTCTTAAAGGTCTCCAAATCCATCTTCTTTCCTTGCCTTGTACCATTACTTTAATCCAGCTGGCATTTCCTCTTGTCTAGAATATTCCAACAGCCTTCTCACTGGACAGTCTTGCCATTTTCCCTAAGTTTACCATACGTATTTTGATTTATCCACAGCACATTTTTCTCTGCTACAGTCCACTTGATTTTGCAAACAGGCATATTATGAATGAGGAGACACAAACTGACAATTTATCAATGTAGAAAGTCTATTTAATACAAACAATAGCAATTCAGAGAACATAATAGTCTGCTAATTAGTGGTAAAGTGGTTAAGAAGATGCATTTGGGGAGTCTAACAGGACTGAGTTCGAAAGCCACCTCCATCCCTTACTAATGGTGTGTGACCTTGGGCAACTTAGCCTCTCAATTTCCCCTTCTATAATATGGGGTTAATAATAATATCAAAAGTCCAGGAGTTGTAAGGATTGAATTAAATAATCATACATAATAAGTTCTCAAAAGTTATACTGTTTTATTATAAAGGTTATTATTGTGTTATTAGGTCATCAAAAATGTTGGTTGTTTAATAAACCAGGCCAGCCACATATACACTAGAGCGCAGTGCACCTGGAAGTCCTCGGAGCATGGGCGCTGGGGAGCTCCCCAGTGTGGTTTGCCTCAATTAAGAGCAGAGAAATGGTTTCTTCCCCGTGTCGTGATTTTAAGTAATATCAATGTTTCATAAAACTTATTAGCGTAGGTCTAGGTGAAACAAAAATAAGTTAGCGCACTGGGAAATTAATTTTAAACAAATTACATGTAAAATGCAAGGATTCGTAATATTGTTTCTAAAGCAGTCTAATCTTAATATCATATATTTTGCTTTATGAAGCTCCCAGCTTTAGATTAATCATTTTGTTTTTTTATTTACTACTCCATATAATAATTGGCTTATCTATGATATTAATATACATGAATTTTTTTAAGTTGGCTTCGTCAAGAAAGCATTCAGCCTGATGTTTATATGTTGATTTTAATATGCAATGGATGTGTTTATATGCAGATTAAATTGGATTGCATTTATACTAAACAAGAAAACCAAAATGTAGAGAGGTGCTCAGACCTGAGTAGCTCTCATTAGAGTATAAGAATCCATGATGGAATTTTCAGCTTTTTCCCTCCTAATAGCATAACAGTAGCTCAAAATTTACTGTTTCCTCAATATGAGGCTGTATATATTTTTAGAAAGATGAAGAAGTATTTGAGTCTAAATTTGTCCTGTAGCTGTGAGTCTGAAGGGGGAAAGGGGAAAGGTTTTGACTCCCAGAGGACATTTGGCAGCATCGGAGATATTTATGGTTGTCACAACTGGTGGGGTGGGCAGGGAGGATGTTACTGGAATCTACTGGGTAAAGGTCAGGAATAGTGTTAGACATCCCACAGTGCACAGAATAATCTTCAAAACAAAGAATGATCCATCCCCAGATTTCAATTGTTCTGAGGTTGAGATCTGTCCTGTGGGAAGAAAAGTCTCAAAAAATGACTAACAATTTTTTTAGCTGTACTAAACTGGAGCTACATAATCCCAAATAGTTTCTACATCTCAACCTTTACTACTCAAAAGTAAAATTTCTGTCTGTTTACAAGCAGATGATTTCTAGTCTATATATCTACTTATTAGTCAACAGATACTGAATTCCTACCGTGTGTCGGAAACTATCCTAGACACTGTCTTCAGAGATGTTACAGTGATAGAGTGAGACAGATGGTATATGGGTAGATAATAAATAGACACAATATAATGTGTGAGTAAGTGCTATGAAGACATATAAAGCAGTTTAAGAAGATGAGGACTTTCAGGAAGGCATTTCTGAAGTCGTGACATTTGAGCAAGACCTAATTGAAGTGGGGAAGGAACCCATGCAGGCACCTGGGGGCAGAGAGAATAGCAAACGTGAATACTGTGACGTGAAAATGTGCTTGGCATGATCAAGGAGCAAGAAGGCCACTGCATTGTAGGGAAGTGAACAAGCAGAAGAGAGGAAGGAAATTAGGTGAGAAATAGTGAGACCCCTGCTAAGGACTTTGGATATTATTTAAATGTGACATCTTCATAGGCAGATAAAAAAAATACACACACACACACACACACACACACACACACAAACACACACAAACACACATGAGGCCCAGTGCACAAAATTCATGCGGGGGAGGGGTGTGTCCCTCAGCCCAGCCTGCACCCTCTCCAACCTGGGACCCCTTGAGCGATGTCCGACTGCCTGATCCCATTGGGATCAGGCCTAAAGAGCAGTTGGACTTCCCTCTCACAATCCAGGACTGCTGGCTCCCAACTGCTTGCCTGCCTCTGCCTGATTGCCCCTAACTGCTTCTGCCTGCCAGCCTGATCACCCCCTAACCACTCCCCTGCCAGCCTGATCAATGCCTAACTGCTCCCCGGCCAGCCCAATTGCCCCTAACTGGCCTCCCCTGTGGCCTGGTTCCCCCCCCCCCCGCCCCGCAACTGCCCTCCCTGCAGGTCTGGTCTCCCCCAACTGCCCTCCCCTGCAGGCCTGGTCCCCCTAACTGCCCTACCCTGCAGGCCTGGGTCCCTCCCAACTGCCCTCCCCTGCAGGCCTGGGTCCCTCCCAACTGTCCTCCCCTGCAGGTCTGGTCTCCCCCAACTGCCCTCCCCTGCAGGCCTGGTCTCCCTAACTGCCCTCCCCTGCAGGCCTGGGTCCCTCCCAACTGTTCTCCACTGCTGACCTGATTTACCCCTACTGCCCTCTTCTGCCAACCCAGTCACCCCTAACTGCCTTTCTGCTTGCCTGATCACCCCCAACTGCTCTCCCCTGCAGGCCTGGTCCCTCCCAACTGCCCTCTCCTGCAGTTATGGTGACCCCAACTGCCCTCCCCTGCTGACCTTGTTCCCCCCAACTGCCCTCCCCTGCAGGCCTCGTCCTCCCAACTGCCCTCCCCTCCTGGCCTGGGTTCCCCCCCCCCCAACTGCCCTCCTCTGCTGGCCTGGTCACCCCTAACTGCCCACAACTGCCTTCCCCTGCAGGCCATCTTGTGTTCACATGGGGGCAGCCATCTTTGACCACATGGGGGCGGCCATCTTGTGTCTTGGAGTGATGGCCAATTTGCATATTACTCTTTTATTAGATTATATATAGTGTCCAAAAATAGTACAATAGTACATACTCATTGTTATTAAACATTAAAGATTTATAATATTTAAAAATGTACCAAAACATGAATACATATTATATAACATATAATACAGCTATAACAACATTTTAGTCAATGACAGACCACATATACCACAGTGGTCCCATAACATTTTACTAGAGCTGAAAAATTCCTATCACCTAGCAACAATTTAACTAGTCATAATGTTGTAACACAACACATTCCTCACATGTTTGTGTTAAGCTGGTGTATACCAACCTACTGTGCTGCCAGTCATATAAAAATACAGTACATACTAAAGCACCGCATAGAAAATGTAGTCAATAACATTGTAATAACTATGTATGGTGCCAGATGGGTACTTGAAATATCGGGGGGAGGGAACACTTTGTAAAGTATATGAATGTCTAACCATTATGCTGTATACCTGAAACTAATACAAAATAATGTTGAATGTAAACTGTAATATAAAAATAAAATTTTTAAAGTGTTGCACATACAACTACAGTAGTAGGCTATAGCATCTAGGTTTGTGTAAGTACTCTTTGTGTTGTTTGCACAATGACAAAATTGCCTTACCACACATTTCTCAGAATGTATCTGCATTGTTAAGAGGTCCATAATTGTATATATTTAGAGGTGTATATTCCTCCAGTTTTTCCAGGTGTATACTAACACAACCATATGTACTAGTTACTTATTCATTCATTTATTTACTACAAATAAATACACAAATACCTTTATTTTTTGGCAGCTTTCCTTTTCCACCACTTATTTCTACATCCCAAGTGGTTTTGTTTCATTTTGTTTAACTTTTCCAGCTACCCACTGACGAACAGAAGAAGTAGAGGGAGGAAGAAATCTTTATTTAACTTCCTCTCTATTCCACATCTAGCAGAAAGGCAATCAAGAGAAAAAACAGACAAAAAAATCAGACCATCAAATACCACAAATATTGAAATGCACAGCCAAGGGCTTTAAGATGGTAGAGTTGTCTATTTTTAAAGCACCTGATTTACTAGTATTTCCTTCACTAATGCTTTGTAATTTTCTCTATAGATATGCTACACATCTTTTGTTAGGTTTTTATTAGGTGTCATTGCCCTTCTAGAACACATCACTTCCTTCTTTAAAACATCCAAAAGGGCTTGAACTACTGGGTAAAGACCATGCTCCTTAGCTTAACACCACAGCTCTTCTTCACTAAGGATCTTCTCAACCACACTTTCTAAAGCTGAAGCCATTTTCACTGACATTTCATGTACTTTCAGACATCTCCCCTTTGGTGCCCTATTCCTTCCATCAAGGACATCCTTTGTTGTTTGTTGTTGTTGTTTGAGGTTTGTTTGTTTTTTTTACTTTACCTCAGAGACAAACTTATCCTTTAATACCAGCTAAAATAACACCTCTTTGAAAAACTCTCGATGACCCTTTAATCAAGATCTCCATCAGGAGCAGATCTTGAACTATGATTCTGTGTTGTTTCCACCCACCTTCTTCACCCACTGTCCTCTCACTGATATTCCAAAGAACAGTTTCTCCCAAACCAAAGGCAAAGACTCAAAGATGCCACAAGATCAACTATGAGGCAGAAAAATCTGCATGCATGGTTACAGAGCAAGTTTTCAGCTCCCAACAGCTATGGGTCAGACGTGGACTGTGGGAAGGAGGAGGGGCACATGGGTGACTCAGACTGGAGAAGTGGAGAACCTTCAATCCTGAAACTGTAGGAGAGAATTGAGTACCAATTGGATGTTGTCTCCAGGACCACAGAGCAGTGTAAGAGGCCAACATGTCCCCATGTAGATAATGCAATCCAATAATACGAGATACCTACCAATACTGTGAGCAAAGAGTGGGGGCCTGGGTAACTGGAGTTGGGGGAGGATGTCAATGGAAATCCTTGGCCCCAAGCAAGATGTAATGGAAGAAAAACAGAAATGTTCTCATGCAACTTTCCCTATGGGAGAGGAATCTCCAACAGCTCACGGCAATGCCCAGAGGGAGAAGAGTCAGCTTACACATCTGCTAGGTTCAGAGGCTGCAGAGCCATCTCACAAAGCAGGCCCTTTTCTGCCCTCCCAACCTCTCCTCCATCCCCTTCTCTGAACAAAAAAGGTCAGAAACGCCTTTGAACACACGTATAGACTTGGAGGCAGGGAAGAAAGAAGACGGCTATGGCCCTATTTGTTGGATGTAGGCTTCCCTGCAGACCATGTCTCAGGGAAGGAGAAGATTTCATTTTAAGTCAAGTTCAGAGGTTGGCTTATTATACAGCACAAAGCATTTAATCTCTGAACTAAGATTGCAGTTAGTAACTTAAAGTAACTGTAGACATTTCTATTAAAATTAGTGATAAAATAATCATCTGAGACAGGAAAGAAACCTTCCCAGGTTAATAAAGTTATAAGTGATAGTGGTAGATCAGATAAAATTGCTTTATGTTTACACCCCATTATTCCTAACTTGTTTCATGTTCTATTATATACATAAAGCCACTGCTTAGCATAATGTCTTACACCTGGTAAGTTCTCAATAAATGTCCTTGAAAGAATAAAGACATCCTTGAAAATTACCATTTCAAGATGAGAGCGAAAAAGAAAAAAAAAAAAATCACCATGGGTAATTCTAGCCCACTTTAATTTAAAATGGCATTAAAATTACCATTCCATTTATTCCCAGGCACTTGAAATTCTCTCCTCTTCACCCATTCCTGTACATTATTAAATCAGTCAACAAATGAGGTTGACCAGAACCCAGAGTTCCCAGGAGGAAAGGGCTTAGGAAATGTGTCTTCTCCGGGGAAAAGAGCAGCATAGTTCTACCCCACAGTCCCAGAAACTCAAGTTTTCAATCAGTTATTCCACCAAAGCATAAGCATCCAGAAAACAAGGACTTTTTCTATAGCAGCGATTTTCAACCAGTGTGACGCAAGAATTTTTAAAACATGAAATACATGACTACTTGGTCAGGGGCGCCGACCTCTTTTCCCTTAGATTTCCCATTTAAAACATGGCAATAGCCAACACAACAATAGCCATTCCTGTGAATGTATCAAAAGTATACATGTTTTTGTCAGATTGGCAAAAAATAAAATATATTTTTGTTGTGCCACAGAATTTTAGTAATTAGTTTATGTATATATGCCATGAGATTTAAAAACAAGGTTGAAATCGCTGGTCTAATTACATGTTCCCCAAATGGCCAAACTATTCCTCGAAACAATTATACAAATAGTACATATGCCTGCCGATGGGATTTCCTCTCTCCATCTCTTCTTGAAGGGAAGTTGGGTGATGGTCTCTAAGGGCTTGGAAGCAGGGGACCTTTCCAGCAGAGAAAATGACTGTGAAGAGAGATATGAAAGCAAGGAGATATTCGAGACACGTTAGCTGGTTTTGTTCCACTGTGACATAGGGTCCATGGAGCAGGAGGAAGAATAAATACCAGGAGGTGAGAGCACGTTCCCTCCTCTTCCTCACTTGTGTGTGTGTGTGTGTGCGCGCGCGCGCGCTTTTTCTTTTTTAATTTCATTGATTCTAGAGAGAGGAGGGGAGGGGAAAGAAGAGATTTCATTGATTCTAGAGAGAGGAGGGGAGGGGAAAAAAGAGAGAGGAAAACATCAACGTGGGAGAGAATCATCAATCTGCTGCCTCCCGCAGGCACCCTGAGCAGGGATCAAACCTGCAACCTGGCTCTGTGCCCTGACTGGGAATCGAACCCTCAGCCCGTTGGTGCACAGGACAATGGTCTACCCAACTGAGCCCGCAGCTAGGGCTCTTCCTCACTTTTAGTGAAGGAGTCAGATCTGCGTTTGGTAGCTCAGGGAAGAGCACACATTATTCTCAAGTGTTTAGAGTAATTTTTCCCCAAAATCCTGGGATTAACAAATGTGACTTTTAAAAGAGAGAAAGAGCCAAAACCGGTTTGGCTCAGTGGATAGAGCATCGGCCTGCGGACTGAAAGGTCCCAGGTTCGATTCCGGTCAAGGGCATGTACCTGGGTTGCGGGCACATCCCCAGTAGGGGGCGTGCAGGAGGCAGCTGATGGATGTTTCTCACTCTCTATCTCTCTCCCCTTCCTCTCTGTAAAAAAAATAAATAAATAAAATATATTAAAAGAGAGAAAGAGGAGGCTTGCAAACAAACTCAAAGTATATTGGACAAAAAGAGGACACTCTAGACTAGAAGGAGAATCCTGCCAGCACAAAGATGATGAATTTAAGCAACAGAGCAAAGGAGCGGGGTCTGGAGACTCAGAGCTGGAAGGCCTGTGCTTCCCTTCCCTGCAGCCCGCCCATTATAGAGACAGAGTCCCCCCAAAAAAGGGATCCTTGCACAGCAAGTCTAGGCAGGTGGGACCCTAAGCATATTCTCCCAATCCTCCTCATGCCGAATATGGCAGCGAGGAGGCAGAAAACTACTGGTCTTGTTGAGCAAATAGGGCAGTGGACATGCCTGCAGGAACCTGTGCTTTGAAAACCTGTAAGTAGATGAGGAACTCACCTCTGAGGCCTGGGCACAGTGCAAGACCCCAAAACTCGGGTACAAACCAGGAAGGATCAGGCGTAAGTGTGGCAGAGGGAGGTATAAGAGGATTCTTTGTAGCTCACAGAATCTCCCAGAAGCTCTAAAGAACCAGGCCTGAAGGCTTTGCAGGCAGAACAATGCCTACATTTGAGCTATCATGCTGGTCCCACAGCCAGGCCAGTGCTGAGCAGACACTGCAGTTTACACTGGATGCACTTAGGCCAACAGTGCAGGACATGGGACGCCGATGTCAGAGCAACACCTGCCGCTGCCTGGAGATGACCCCTGCTACTGGCAGAAAGGATGCTGTGTGATCTCTGCCCTTCCTGCCACAAGCTTCTCATCAGAACCTGGAGCCGCTAGGGAGGCTCACATCTGGTGTCTCCATTCAGCTGTGGGAGGCGAGCTCCGCCTTGGACACATGAGGGTTCCTCAGACTGGAGAAGGGAACTCGGAGCTCGGCAGCCACAAACAATGACCAGTATCCACCACTGGGGGGAATCTTCAGAAAGAACCCAGTTTCATGTTCCTGCCAACTCAGCTGGGTGGGAGCTCCAGGTTAACAATTCATTCTACAGGAATTGTGCATCTTCATTTGGGAACTAAAATTTGTGGTACTCACTTCACCTTGATGGTGTTTCATCTTCAAAAACCTGAGAGAATGAGCTACAGGTTTTGTGTTCATTATGATCAAACTGTCTGTCCAGGAGTAAAGAGTGCAGAATCTCTAGTACCTATCTCATAGCATGATGGCCGAGATTAATAAATTATACGGTGGATTGAGTTAAGGGCGCTAATTCTTCTCTGTCCCTGTATCTATACCCTGTGCCAGATTTCCTGTCAGTTTTTCCTGCAAAGAAGGTAGAGCCCTAGCCGGTTTGGCTCAGTCGATACAGCGTCGGCCTGTAGACTGAAGTGTCCTGGGTTTGATTTTGGTCAAGGGCACAAGCCCAGGTTGTGGACTCTATACCCAGTGTGGGGCGTGCAGGAAGCAGTAGATCAATGATTCTATCTCTCTCTCCCTCTCCCTTCCTCTCTTAAATCAATAAAATATTTTTTTAACATAAGTAGAGTCCTTTATTTCTGGGTTGACCTTGTGACTTGCTTTGGCCGATAGAATGCAGTCGAAATGATGCTGTGCCTGCTCTGAGTCTAGGCCTCAAGGCTCTAGTGTGTCCTGCTTGGCCTTTGCCACTGTCATGACAATGTGCCCAGGCTGGCCTGCCAGAGAATGGGGGCTGAGTGGAGCAGAGACAAGTCACCCATCACCCAGGGGTCCCAGCTGACACCCAGATATGTAATCATCGAAGGCCACTTAGCGGACCACCATCAGGCAAGAGCAATAAATGCTTATGTGTATGTCACTGAGCTTTCACAGCTGTTTGTCATGCAGAAATCACTTAGAGAATGATAGAAAATGTAATATTTAGCAAACAAAAAAACTAAGCATGCTGTAAAAACTGTAAATGTTAACAAGCAGACCAAAATGAGGGCATCTTACAAAATGCTAGCAGCCACGGAACTTGACAGAGCAAAGGCTGATAGTCCATGTAAAATTACCAACAAGACCCATCAGCCAAGGACACTGCCCAGGAATAGATACTCTGAATGTCACAGGTAGAAATGTCAGTCCTCTCCCTAGAACACAGATCGGAGTGAAGGTTACAAACTAAGAGCTCACAGACCCCAGCTGTCTAGAGTTGATGTCTGCTGGAAGCGTCTTTGGCCTTGCTGACTCAACACATAAGTCACATGTGATAAAATAGACCCCTGCAGCTCAAAGTCCTATTTAAGCGCCAGATCAATGGTTTAACTCTTATGTCAGGACAGGTAGACACCGCTATGTGATGGAAATGCTGTTTCGGGGCGAGGGAGATTTTTAGTGGCAAAAACTTAGACAACCACATCTGTTTTCACTGGTTTAATATCAAACCAACTCTTGAAAAGGTAAATTCTAGATGCCTGTGAGTATATTGTGGCACAGGAAGACTGTTTTTATTTTATTTTTTTCTTAACCCTCACCCAAGAATATTTTTTTTCCATTGATGTTTAGAGACAGTGGGAGGGAGGAGGAAGAGAGGAGAGAGCGAGAAACATCAGTGTGACAGAGACACATCGATTGGTTGCCTCCTGCACGCGCCGCCACCGGGGCCAGGATGGAACCTGCAACCCAGGTACATGCCCTTGATCTAGATTCAAAACCTGGACCCTTCAGTGCACTGGCTGACACTCTAACCATTGAGCAACACTGACCAGGGCAAGAAGACTGTTTTTATTATCTCTATTACTACACGTCTCATCTGGCCCCAGTCCTTTCTCTTACAAACTTAAGTTTTCCTCAAAAAATCACTACAGTAATCACAAAATAGTTTTACTTTGCAAATCTACTGAGATTATCAAAACTCTGTTCCCTATGCTTCCAACGTAGGGGGTGTATAATGAATTCAGAAATTCAGTAAATAGAGCTCAGTGGGCCGACATTTTTCTCCTTACTCCTGATTATCATAATTTGATTTTATACCTTTCTGTCCTAAGCTAGCAGCCAGGGAGTAATCTTTACTGAGTCATGAACTTTCCCATCATTAAATGTCTGCACCTATTTTCAACATTTCAAAAGTGTCCAATAACTACATTTTATCTGCCTTGAATACAGTCAAGTGGAGACACGGGGGAGCACACATATAATAAAGCTTCCTTTGTGCATTAGCAAGGTCCTTGTGGCTTGGAGCCGCAGCTCCGTCTTTGACCCCTTTTCTGGGAGCATAAAGATTGTGTAACACATCTTCCGTAGAGACCAGGACATATGTTTACAAGGACAGAAATCTGAGTAATTTCCCACTGGCCCAAAGGGAATATTAAACTCTTCTGTCATTCTGTAGTATGTTATTTATGGTCCCTTTTTTGTTGGCTTTTTTTTTTCATTTGTAAGTTCCACTCCATGTCCTGATAAAAAGTGATAAAATGCTCAATATGTTAAAAAATCTTATCACTAAATCAGGAACAAAACTATAAATTTTGGCCTTTGAAATCAAACTGACTGGTGAGGATCATTTTGCTCCTGAAATATTACAGTAGTGATCAATTTGCTGTAAAACTAAGCAGTTTAGCTCAGCAATCTATAGTTGGAAAGCAAGTTGTTCAAGAGGAAAGTTTATGCCCGGCCCAAGGGATAAATTAAATTTTATGGGGAAAATATGCATTATTACATGCGTATCTGTTTAACATATTATTCTTTTCCACATCAGTATAATAAATATTTTTAATCGTATATTTTATCTCACACACATATAGTGATGGGGTAATTTTATTCCTCCTGTATTGGCCCAAACATGTTCGATTAATCATAGAAGAGAGAAGAGCTTTCAGATCCTTTTTTTTTTTTTTTTAATGTGCTTAGCAAATGTACATTCCTGGTGAAATCGAGCTAGTTTGCAATAGAATAGCTCAAATTATATTTCCTCGAAGGGTACACATCAACTGATCTGTTTTATCCTTTCTCCCCATTTCAGATCCTTCTCCTTGCGCACAGCTTTCAGCTGAAAATGCTTCCATTCATAAGGAGTGATTTCACTGGAAAGACTTTGCCTCAGAGTACCTGTTCGTTGTAAGAAATCAAACATAGGGAATGCAAATCAGGGCTTGTACTTACAGAAGTAATAAGTCATGAGAGTTAACATTAGTTGAGCCTCAGTACTTGTCAGCCTGACCTGCATTATTCCACATCTTCCCACAAAAAATTCTATGGGTTGGAATGTTGCTGTGTCCATTTCAGAGACAGGAGACTGGGCTTCAAGAGGCTAAATGTGACTAGAGCAGAAGGGGAGAAGCATGTATAAAGCCTTAACAAAGGATGACAGAGATGGAGGTGAGGAAGAACAGGTGAATCCAAGAAATATTTGGAAGATGGAATCAACAGAACCCAATGGTTTGGTGGCTGGAACCATTCCCAGAGAAATGCATTTTCAAATGTTTGCCTGCACATGCTGCGCATGTATGAGAATAATGTAACAGAGAAAAACTCAGGCATGTTTCTACATTTGCTCCTTCGCCCATCCATCTGGCACGTAAAGGAGTATATAAGGAAATGTTCCCTCAAACATCAAAGGCTAGAAAGGAGGTTGAGTTTAAAGCTCATTCTAAAAGCTTTAACTGGTCAATGCATCATGGTGGCTCTGGGGTAGGGGGGACAATTCTCATAGCATCTGTACATGCCTCGTGACAGCTTTTACTCCAGATAATCTTCTCAAGGATGTTTGTAGCGCAGATAGCCTTGAAAAACAGAGATAGTGTCTGCCCCCAGGGCCAAAAGCGCATTTGTTTCCTGACCAGAGTAATATAGGAAATGCCTCCCTGTAAGGCAAAGGCTGGGTAGACTTGCCAGCAGCTCCCTTATAATATGGGAGGTTTCTTAAATTCGGGGATTCAGCTGTAACATAAACCCATTGCATGTGCAGAATCTACCAGGCTGCTCTACCTTGCCTCCCTGTGACACGGGGCCAAGGGGAACAAACATGTATATGAAGCTCATGCTGCCTGCTGTGCTGTAATCATGTCCTTGTCTCTGACCCAGGGGGCTCATGTCTTCGGCCAGAGTCCATGAAACTGTGGCAGACTCACTTGCTAGCTTCCAAGCAAAGTAAAATCTTAAGCTCTGCCCCTCACCCTACAGTGCTTGACAGTTACATCACCCATTGTCTAAAGATTCTTAACATTAATTTATTTTTAAGACTTATTGTTATTAAATTATCCAGTATTCATCCATTCTCTCTAAAGGAACTAGAACAACTTGTTAATTTTCATCGGTCAGATTCCACCATTTTGGATTTCTACTCCCTTGCCTCATTTTTTGGTTGGTATAATTGCATGGCAAATCAGTATTATCACAACCCAGACGTATGAATTATCACACGTATCTACACTTGTAAATGTCTTGACGACATTCTAAATAGACTGTTCCACATAAACAAACCAGCATACGCACGCCATTCATCAACAAATATTTACTGAGCGCCTTCTGTGTGCCAGACGCTGCGTGTGTAAGCGCGAGAGGGACGGCGCAAGGCCTGCCCTCCCAGGGCTTGGCGTCTACAAGGGAATGCAGACCCTTGATCAAACAATTGCATGAGAGGGATTCAGCCTCATGCTGGAGAGATGGGAGCTGCGGTCCGTCCGGGGGAGCTAACCTGTAAACCGATATTTGATTTCATTTGATTTCGCAGAGGAAAGAGGTGAGAGGGAAAGTAGACAAGAAAGAGGCAGGGAGTTTTTGTAATCATGAGTAGGGTTTCAGATCCTAATCTGCAGGCCATGAGAAAGCAATAAAGGTCTTCAGCAAGGAAGTGACATGCCCGGATTTATATTCTAGGAAGTAAAAATCATTCCAGCTGCCGAACTGGGGACCCATGGGAGTGAATGACTCAGCCTTGGCACTACTGACACTTGGGGCCAGGGAATCCTTAGTTTGGGAGTGGGGCTGTCTCGTGCATTGCAGGATTTCATCGCCACCCCTGACCTGTACCCACTAGGTGTCAGTAGCATCCTTCCCATTACAACAACAATGACGGAAACATCCCTGGAGAAGCAAAATCTCCTCAGATGAAAACTACTGGTGGGAAGGAGACCAGGTTGGAAGCCATAAGCCAGGAAAAGGAAAAGGCAGCCTGGACTGTCTTAAAGGGGGAAAGAAAGTGGGTTATCATCGGTCCATTCAGACCCTGAGCAGGGTCTGCTGGAGTGACCCACCACTCACTTGGGTAAGGAAATGAATTTTATGACTTGCTTCTGGCTCTTACTGGAAGCAAAACCTGCCATTGTGCTTGCCCGCCTCATCCCTGCTAAGTTGCATGCTTTCATACATATGTATGAATACATTACGTTTCTGCAAGCATAATTTAGACTTTTCAAAACTGTGACACAGTAACAAAGAAAATTGAGACGCATGCATTGTGAATATTGATTCCAGTTTCTCACATCCTACCCCTGACGTTTTCCAAGCTGCTTTGTTTTTATGCATTTGTTGTCTCTGCTTTCCCATGTCTTGCCTAACATTAAAGGAATCTGCAGCTAACAGGCAATTAGGCCCACCATTACCCATAGAATGCAAACGCGATCCCAGACCACCCAACCAGGAGAATCTGCTGGTTAAAATAGGGCTTCCACAAGCTGATCAACAACTCAATTGTTTTCATAAAATTTATTTTCGTAGAATGGAAATTCTATTCATCGGAGATGAACTGTGTACTAGGTGCATTTTGCAAATATTGCCTCAAGTGTTAAATCTTCACAAATATTATAAGGAGCAACTAGTTATCCCCATTTTATACTTGCAAAAGCTGAGACTCACAGTAGTAAAGAAACTTATCTAAAACTATAACTGGACAACCAATGGGTCCAAGCTGCCTGTCACTACTTAAGCCAATTAAGCAGAGACAGGGTTGAGTCATTAAGAATGTTTATTCCAATACTGCCAGCAGCATGGGAGAGCAGCACATCATCCACAAAAATCTGCTCTGCAGCGCCCCCATAAACCAGCTGCTTGTATTGGGTAGAAGGACAAAGATTACATGGGGAAGTAGCCAAAGGGGTATGCCAAATGGGCAGCTTACAGGTAATGGGGGCTGGAGATTTGCAAGGACCTACAGGTATGCAAAGGCTTGGGGGCTTCAAAGGGCTAGTGCTATGCAAAGGGCTGGGGATCTATAAAGGGCTGGCAGCTCTGATTTCTGGCTCTGGTTTCTGCAACAAGGTTGTTAATCTTCCCTTGATGATAGGCAGCTCCCTGATGGGGAGTATGGGCTGCATTTCCAGGTGAGCTCCCAGGTCCCACTGCAACTGCCAGCCAGGTTAGAATGTGCCTCCTTTAATCAGAATAAAACAATCCCGGTTAATAGAGCATGATTACTATTTCTTACAATTATAGCTGATCCCCAATATTCTATTTCTGCCCCTAATAAGACCACCTAACTAGTAGGTTACAAAAGCTGGAATGAAGGACTGCAGAGTGAGGCTCAGCACACCTATTCTGCCAAGGTTTCTAATTATGTTTTGGCTTTTCAGGCCTTTCGGTCTCCGTCACAACTACTGACTCTGCCCTTGTAGCTGGAAAGCAGCCACAGACAATATGTAAATGAACGGGCATGGCTGTGTGCCAATAAAACTTTATTTATGGTAGCTGACATTCAATTTCATATCATTTTTACATGTCAAGAATTAGGATGATGGTGATTTTTTTTGACCAGTTAAAAAGGTAAAAACAATTCCTAGCTCATGGCCAGATAGAAAAAAAAAAAGAGAGGCCATAGTTTGCCAAAGTGTGTGGCAGAGTGGCTGAGAACATAGACCTAGAGGTCAACTCTTAATGTGAGCTCCTGCTCTCCCACATCTTAACTGTGTAAACTGGATGAGTTATGTAATCAATAGCTCTGTGACTTGGTGTCTTGGGTTGGGCTCCCCAAAAACAGATCCTGAGACAGGTTCTGAAGGCAGGTAGTTTATTTGGGAGGTGACCCCAAGAAGCACCGGTGGGGATGTAGAAACAAGACAGGGAAGCAAGGGAGGCCAATGTGGAGCATCATGAGTAGGGTCCTGCTGGGCTTCTTAGGACAGGCAGTGTAGGCACAAGCCCCGGTATTGCCCCACCTGGCAGAAGCTGGAGGATGGATCACCTGTCAGTGGTGGAGGGCTGCTTCCCGGAGCATCAATGAGCAGCACTGGCTCAGTCTCCAGCTGCTGACAGGGGACCAGAGCAAGCCCTGGGGCGGAGAGTCAGGGGGCCTGCGTAAGCCTTTGGCGCAGAGGGGAACTGTGCATGCCTAGGGGACACAGTGGGGCACCAAAAGGTCTGCTGCCACTTAGCACCCGCATCTGCAAAATAGGCATAATAATAAGGCCTACTTGGAGAGCCTATTGAAAGATTAAGTGAATAATATGTAAAGTGCTTTAGGGCTGGGACTAAGTGAGACCGGGATGAAGCACTCGCCTCGGGCATAGAATTTAAGGGGCCCCAAAAACTCAGTAATCAAGATCAATCCTATTTTGATGCAATATTTTTTAAAATCAAAATTAATGGAAAATATCCATGATGAGCAAAATATCAAAATTTTACCTAAACATTGGATCAGCGCTATGCACATCCACATTGGAGCCTGAGGCGAAGAGAGATGGTATGTCCCCATATGTGTGCTTTTATGCATTTTTTTTAATGGTTCATTTTTCTTCTCAGAATTACATTTTGAAAATATTATTGAGGATTTTGCTTCCATTAAAGCCTGAAGAGCAAAATTATCATCAATTCTGTTTGGGGTAAAAATAAAATACTCAATCATAAAATAACGTTACATTTTAATACAACTGTTGTCAATTTTTCAGTACTTTTTTCAACTTCCTTAATGTTTTAGAGACACTAAATTACATCAAAGCATACATATGGGAAGGCACATGTTCCCTCTTGCCTTGGGTTCCAATACAGCCTCACACGGCAATGTTTCTGATTCTCCTTTATTTAAAATTTTGATATTTGGTTCACTGGATTTTTATGTTAATTTTTTAAAATATGGCATTAAAAGATGATTATTCTAGATGACTGAGTTTTGGGGTGCATTCTCCCCTAATTTTGCACCTACAATGAATACCTCACTCTCCATGCCCTAGTCCTGGTCCCAGCAAGTATGTGCTTGGCACATAATAAGCCACATGCTTAATGAACGTTAGCTTTACAGCACATCTTCAAACCCAGTGTCTCCAGCACGGCTGCAAGTATTCTTTTTTACAGCCCACACTGCTTCCTTGGTCCATCAGGATAACCAGAGTCCCAGAGCCCCATCTTAGCAGGTAACCAGTCACCACAATAAATTATCTTTTTTTTTTTTGCTATCATGACATGTGGGTAGGAAAATGCAGCCTTTGATTGGATAGTTCTGAGGCGTAAGTGTTGATAACTATTCACATAACCTGCTAGGGAGGGAAAAGTTAGCAAAGCCAAGGCAATTATGGCAGGATAATGTGAAGGTCCCACTTTTTCTTGACAGCAAATTAATTGATGTTATAATGGCTATGTCACCCTGTCATCCATCAACATTTATTGAGTTCTGACAATGTGCTAGGTGACACGTGAAATAGAACACACACACACGCCAGAATCCCAATTCATTCCTTCCCCAGTGTGATCCATTGATGAGGATGATTTATAAACATGTATTTTTTTCTGTATAAAAGTAAACAATATTGCCTGTACCTCTTGTTTCATTCTCCCCACCTCCCCCACCCCCACCCCTCCTCCCCCAACCCTCCAATAATCTTAGCACAGTGGCTCTGGTTGGTTTGGAAAATGAGTTGTAATCAACTTCTGAAATGCAATAAAGAGAATAAACCCTGATTTGTGGAGCAAAGTAGATTTGTCTGATGATGCATTTTAATGACTCCCGTTTATTAATGACACGGGCTTTCTGGAACCACAGTCAGGAGCTGAAGCTGCAAAGGACTCTGCAGATGCCATCTCACAACCTATCACTGCAGAAACCGAAAAAAGGATCGACAGGAACTGTCTAACCAAGGAGCCCTACTGTGCTCCCTGGGAGGTGCTGGGTCTGGAGAAGAAAATAATAAACAAGGGCTTTGTTGAAAGTGCTCCTGGGGAAACAGCCTGCAAGTCAAAGGGGGAAAATCACCAGGTAATTAAAAAAGAAACTTCATTTCCAACTGCTGGATTAGAAGTGAAAGAAATGCAGGGCGCACACCCTAACAGAAAAGCAGCTCTTTCATCACTAGGGCTGCTGCTGGAAATTAGACGAAACCATATGTGGCGAGGATCTGTGACTTTGTCCAGAGCTCCACATCACCATCTTTAATTTATTTATTTGTGTACCTACGTTTGCTTTTGGCAACACATTATGGTATGAGATTGAGACCTACAATCGTGAAATTGCATCCTTAACCCCACATTTCCTTTATTCCAGGAGCTCTAAGTCACAGCCTAATGTTATTTTAACAGTTTTTCTTTAATTTAACGATATTTAATTTGCATTCGCTCAAGTGACATACAATAGATCATGCTATTACCATGATTTATATCAGATGAACTGGCATAAATTCAACATTATAAATGGCGCCTGTAAATGAAACTATTATTTTACAGGAATTACTGTAGCAGAAAGGGTAAGGACCCTCCAGTCAACCTTAGTCAAACCCACTCTTTAGAGTTTTATATTTTATGCTTGCAATAAATGCTTTTGCAAAAGCCCATAACCCACAAAAAAGTCATTCTAAGTACATTAATTACGATAATACTATCCAAAAAGCTGCAAGAGCCTATTTTTGTGACATCATTCTCTGATTTCTTGCTGCCTTAAATTATCCCTTTGATGGCTGTGGAGATTAACAGTCATACTTTTGTCATTAAATATAAGGCATTTTAAAGCTTAATCCACCTAAGTTCTAATTGATATTGCTTTCGGTTGGCAGATAGCGACCTGATTTATAATTTAAATATGCGGCATTATAGGCGTCTCTTCAGCCTATAATGAAAAAGCAAAGTTCCTCTCATCTTTCTCAGCAATGTTAACATCGAGGAAAAGTCGCTTTCTTTTTTCCTTTTATATCCAAAGCCTAATTGAAAACTGTTCATTGAATTTCAACATGATAGAAAAGTCTTTTTATCTCTCAATTTGTCCATTAGCGATTATAATTGAAAGTATCTGCTACACAGCTGAATTGATATTGTTCTTGTTTAAATTCTTAATTTCTCTAACTCTTTCACAAGACACCAACACATACCTGTGTATATATATGCATGCGCACACGCCTGTGGATTAGGCAGTATCAGCTAACGAGGTTGCTGAAATGGAGCGTTAGACTAACCCTCCACACAAAGGAGGAAGCCATCTAATTTCGCTGGAGAGCATGTTGCATAATAATCTTACAGGCATGACCATAAGGTTTGCTAATTGCCACATCTGTTTAACAGCTGTCAGAGGCTCCCCACATGCTGCCGTCAATATTACAACACAGAGCATTACCAGGAGTTTTATTGTTTTCAACTGTTATTTGTTTGTCATAGACATTACTGCAGCTACTGACGTCTGAGCTCTGCCGCTAATCATTTTAGGTTTCTCAGAAGCCTCGGTTCAATCCAGTTCTGCCTTCTGGAGCCTGTCTTTCTTTCCCGGCCCCACCCCTGACCCCTGGCTTTCTGTAACTTCCCTGGCAACCTCTCCTGCTCATGATACTCATTTTTCTTCATCCACAGTCATAATGACCCTGATAGGTCTGTAGAATTTGGTTTTTTAAATTGCAAAATGTCTTCATTCCTTAATGGCAGGGCTGAATGCCTTTGCTACATCTTTAAGCCGAGCCCGTGTTAGTTATGATAAGTATAAAAACACATCACTGTATGGGCTGCCTTTCCGGGGGCAGAGTTCATCGTGCTGATTTTTTGTAATTACTTTTATATTTCACCTAGTTCCTAACTACATTGCATTTTTTAAACACAGCAAACCACGACATCTATTAAGTGGAAAGCCGAGATTGACAAACTGCAGACTGAGCAAAATACGCATGACCTGATTTAGGATGAATTGATAGATGTCACTGATCCCTATTATACAAAGTGAGTGCAAGTTCCCGATGATGTATTATTTATCCATAGTAGATGCCTTTTTGTTTCACTAATAAACCTGTATATCGGAGATAAAACAGCACTGATGATTAGTTTGAGGCAGTGCAAAACGACATGGTATTTGCCTGCCATTGCTCAATTATTTCCCTCATTTTTTCCCCTGCGTCTTTGCATGAATTATTAAGAACTGGGCTGTTTGCTTAAGGATCTAATTTTAGTGCATGTGTCCAGCTAAATTCTGTTTTCTCCTCTAATGAAAGGAAAATAGTGAGGGAATTTCTCAACTTGGTCTCAAAATTTAGATCTGCAATGCACAACGCCAGCCTTAAGGTCACTCTGAGTTTGAGCCACAGAGCAGGGACATGTGATGAGCCTGGAAATCCATTTCAGTTATGCATCACATCGTCCCCACAAATTAAAGTAGAACTGCTTGGTGGAGTCAAGCACAATTTGCATGTGCTTAGAGAGAAATAGGTAAAAGGAGCAAGGACCCAATTTAGGCGATCCTACAGGATATCGCTTATCCAAAGGCAGGTCGGTGACTGGGGATAACTTCTGGAGGCTGCCATGAGTAACTGTCATAGATATCACGATATTGAGCATTGCCGATCCTAGTCATCAGACGTGGATATCTTGGGTTTTCATGTCTAGTAATGCACGTTCATATATAACCAAATCAGGCCACACCTGCGTGGAATTCTTTGAAAAGGCTTATGGAGATAGTGGATAGAGATGAGCATATACATAAAATATGCTTTGCTTTTCTTTAATGTGGACTGAGGAATAACATTTTGTTATCATTTAAAAATGATTTGGGACAATACAGTTTGGAGGTTTTCTTAAGTTTTGGGGGGTTTTTTGTTTTTTCATTAAATAACTACCTCACCCTGGCTGGCATGGCTCAGTGGTTAGATTATCAGCCTGCGTACCAGAGGGTCTTGGGTTTGATTCCTGGTCAAGGGCACATACCTGGGTGCCATTGCCTGCACCTCAGGCTGGCCCTGGGCGGCTGGGGGGCTGAGGGGACTGGGGGACTCTGGAGGCAGGCACATGGGGCAGCCAGATCCACCTGAGGGCAGGCCTGGCCATGTCGCATGCCTGCTGCCCTGGTGGGGCTGAGGGGACTGGGCACCTCCATCTTGTGGCTATGAGGGCTGCCGTCATTGAGGGCGTGGCAGTCAATTAGCATATCCCCTTCTTATTGGCTGTGGGCGCTACCATCTTTGTGAGGGTGTGCTGGTCAATTAGCATATTCTGTCGTTATTAGATAGTATGTCACTCCAATAATTTCTTTTAAATATGGCAGGATACCCAGCAAATTCATAAGAGATGAGGCACAGGATTAGAGATGAGAGAGGCTTGGGAAGTTTATGTCATCCTCTGCACAATTGGAGTATTTTTAGAATGAGTATTTTTCAAAAGCCTTCCAAAACACAATGAAGTCACAAAATGGAAAGCCATGTTGTGTCTCCCCTTTGAATTGTTTTGAAGACTGTAGGAACTGTCACAAAGATCTTGCCCCAGATCCTCCTTCTCCCAGCTCCCATTAGAACAGATGGGAGGGAGCACTGAAGGCAGCAGCTACAGGAACGACTTGCCGTCCTAAAGCTGGAGGGCTGACTCAGCACATCTGACCTGGTGGAATGCTCAATGGGAAAAGATTCAAAGAAAGTCATCAAGAACAGCTCAATCAAGGTGTCCAATCAGTGTGGAGAAAGAGGTGGGATGGATGGACACAATAAAATAAATAGAAAGTATATTAAAGGACTTCTAGTTTAAAAATGGTGGGTTGAATTTACCCGTTTATCTTTTCTCCTTCTCAAAACCCCACTCAAATGACAGTAAAGGGATTAAAGAGTTATAAACTCATGAGGACAAAGAGAATGGGAGAATAGACAGCAGAGAAATGGCAATCAAATTTGAAAGATGGAAAATTGAATAAGCAAGTGGTAAATGAGTGAGTTCTAACATTTTCCCAACAGCCTGGAGCTGGGGGATGGGAACCAGGTGAAGCCAGTTTCAGCTCCAGGACTCTGGGCAGCTTCAAAACCAGTTACTGCTGAAGTGAAGAGTGCAGGATTGGAGTGAAATCAGGAAAACCCTAAGGATTTCTTCCCCCTTTCTCCCTCCCCCTGCACCTTCCTCCTACAGAACAGAAAGTTCTACTGGTATGAGTTTAAAGGCTCCGCCTGGAGGACACCAGACACAAGGGAAGGGGAGGGGAAGAACCCTTTCTGATAAAGCAGGCACACTGACGGAGAGATCCTCACCATCCTTTCTCTGCTCAGCTCCAGTCTGGACTACCTAGTCAATACTCACCTCCCTCCTACGTGGGAGAGTCACTGTCTCCTCTCTGAAAAGACCTGGTCTGTCCAAGAGAAAAAGCATATACAGATACTCTCATTTGTGGGTCCTTTAATGAAACAGGCAAGTCATCACCTGTTGTCCCACTTAGAAGCCCACCAGTTAACACAACCCATCCCGGACATAAAACTTTGAAACTGCTTTTGAGTCTCACTTCAAAAACAAATGGACAGCCTTAGCTGGTTTGGCTCAGTGGATAGAGCATCACACTACAGACTGAAGGGTCCCAGGTTCAATTCCTGTCAAGAGCACATGCCTGGGTTGCTGGCTTGATCCCCAGTAGGGGGCATGCAGGAGGCAACCAATCAATGATTCTCTCTCATCATTGATGTTTCTATCTCTCTCTCCCTTTCTCTTCCTCTCTGAAATCAATACAAATATATATTTTTTAAAAAGGATATCCAAGCATCATTGTGTATTTAATTGAAACTTCTAAGATAAAATTCAGAAACAAAAACAAATGGGGGGAAAGAACAGAGAAAACAAAAACTGTGCAGCATACAAGAAAAAAGTCAAAATTCTGAATGAGATATTTTCAGAAAGGTATTGCATTCATGAATAAAATGCATAAAAAGTAAAGTAAAAATGAACAATAAATAGCTTTTGGAAATTAAAAGATACAGTGCAGCAATGAGAAATTCAAAAGATAGTTTGGAAGACAATAGTGGGAACTCTCCCAGAAAATAGAACAAAGGAAAAAGAGATGAACAATGCAAAGAAAATTAAAGATACAACACCCAAATAGGAGGAGTTTTAGAAAACAACAAGAATAAAAAGGAAATAACATGAGAAATCATTCAAGAAAATTTCCCAAAACTGAAGAATAACAACTTCAAGAAACTATCTGTTACCCAGCTGAATAAGTCAGAAAAGTCCCACCCCTATATAAAGTTATCCTATATAATAAAGAGGTAATATGCAAATTAACCCTCACGCCCTCACAAGATGGCTTCCTACAACCAGGCCGGCAGGGGGGTTAGTGAGGGACGACCAAATGACTGAACAGCAGGCTGCGTGGGGCGACCAGGCCAGTGGGGGGTTGGGGGTGGGGGCATGAGGGACGACTAGGCCAGCGGTGGGGCGGGGGGCAGTTGGGGGCAACCAGTCTGGCAGGCAGGTGAATGATTAGGAGCCAGCAGTCCAGGATTGTGAGAGGGATATCCAACTGCAGGGATCGGGCCTATACCGGCAGTCAGACATCCCCCAATGGGTCCCAGATTGGAGAAGGTGCAGGCTGGGCTGAGGGGACCCCCCCCTCCATGCACGAATTTCATGCACTGGGCCTCTAGTCCTATATAATGAAACCCTAATATGCAAATCTACCAAACAGCAGAACGACTGGTTGCTGATGCATACTGACCACCAGGGAGCAGACGCTCAATGCAGGAGCTGCCCCCTGGTGGTCAGTGAGCCGGGCTCACAGCTGGTAAGCACAGGGACGGTGGCAGGAGCCTTGCTGACTTAGGCCTAAGCAGGCAGGCGGACATCCCCTGAGGGGTCCTGGACTGTGAGAGGGCACAGGCCAAGCTGAGGGACCCCCCTGAGTGCACAAATTTCATGCACTGGGCTTCTAGTATCATCATAAAATTTCAGATCCTTTTTTAAGGTATTTAAAAGCATCATCACATGTTACAACAGCCATTCTGGAAATTGTAAGACAATACATGTCTTCAAAATGCTAATGCAAAAGTGTTTCCTTCCAACCAAAAATTCCATATCCAGCCAAATTACTGTTTTCGATTGTGAAGGGCAGAATAAATGTACTTTACAACTTGCAACATCTCAAAAAACTGAAATCTCAGACCCCTTTCCCCAGAAAAATAGGAACGTTTTCTTTTTCTCCAGATAAAGGTGATCCATGCCTGTCTGGGAATGAAACCACCTAGAGGGGGAATAAATCTACTTTTAGGGAAGATGGAATCTCAACTTTATCATCAGAGCCCTGAACCCAAAAATTAGAGGAATAGGTGCAGGATCTGCACTGCGGTCTTTGGTTCACTCTGGCAAATGAAATTTCTACTAGTAAGATCCCATTGCATTCCATCTCTTTCATGAGGTTGTTTTTTGAATTGTGCCAACCAGTATTAATCTCTCTCCTTCCTGATCACTAATTGTTTTAGTTTATGGTATAAAAGCAATGAGGTACTTTTTATTTCTAGGGCCTTGTTTCTTTGGCTTGTAGCTTTTTTTTTTTTTTAATAGATTTTTATTGATTTCAGAGAGGAAGGGAGAGGGAGAGAGAGAGAGAAACATCAATGATGAGAGACAATCATTAATCAACTGCCTCTTGCACACCCCCTAATGGGGACTGAGCCCATAACCCACACATGTGCCCTGCCTAGGGAATCGAACCCAGGACACTTCAGTCCAAAGGCCAACACTCTATCCACTGAGCCAAACCGGTTAGGGTGGCTTGTAACTTTTAAGTGTCTCTTTTATGAATAAGCGTGTTCTTTCCAATGGGTTAAAGCTACTTTTAGGCCAGACGGTAAGCATACTCATGGATTCACCTCTCCCTCACACCCTATTGGCCACCATATTCCCTCCCCTCCGTTCCACCTCCTTGCTTCCCCTCCTCTGTGACTTGGATTCCTACTGATCTCTTGCTTTTAATTCCCCTCCTCTAGAATCAGTCCTCCACACGGTTGCCCAAGAGACTGTTCTAAAAAGCCAATCTGATCGTGACCCTTGTCCCCGCTTGAAACACCGTCATCGCTCTCTCAATGCTAGCGGGATAAAATCCAACATCCTTCACACATCATGCAAGATATAGCCCCAGTACCACCTTCCCCTCTCACAGCTGCATCCATCTGAAACCACTTAGAGCTATTTCACACCCCCTAACTTTGCAAACACTAGTGAGTCCTGCTCTGCAAAACTATCCCTAGTCAGCCCTTCCCACTTAGGTTGCCTGCTCCCCCCACTGACACTGTTCCTCTATTAGAGCACTTACCATATATTTTACATCTTGTAGTATGTCAGCTTCCCACACTCCAGGTCATTTTTGTCCCAAAGTTGAGATGGGTTCTGTCCATGATAGGTAATAAATATTTGGTGAAGGATTATTGAATTCTTTTCTAGAAACTACTTCCTAGCAGTTTTGTAGGAATGAACATTCAATAGGTATTTAGCCAAGTGAATTGAAATTTCTTTACACTCTGTAGGAGGCATCTTATGGTTTTGCTTGCACCACATCTATCCCCCATTTCCAAGAATAATTATTGTCTTTGAAGAAACACCTCTCCCTTGGTCTCAGCCACCCCTTCCTTGTCTTACTAGCTCATGAAAGCTGACTTAAATGTTTAGCAACTTTCTAAGCCACTTGGCATTATCCAGGTAGTTTGAATCAGTCACGGTAGGAGTATTCACATGGGAATGTCCCCACAGCCAGGTGGTAAATACCTGCTCACCCACAATCTCAGCCCCTGTGATGTGGCAGGAATTGACCCCACCCAAGGTGGGCTCTCAGTTGAAGCCTGGCCACTCAGTGTAGGCCAAGCCTCCCAGGGCCACAGTGACTGATTAATAGATGCGCACGTCACTTCTGCCTGACCAGAATGAGAATCTCTGCTGGGACTGGACTGTTACTGAAACTACTGCAGAGAGGTGCTCCTGGCACTGAGATGCTGTCTCTGAAGATGGCAAGTGATCCCAGAACTGCTGGGCTGCCAGGTAGAGAAAACCCATCTGAGAAGGATGCCAACACAGAGGAGAGGGGGGGGGGGCAACGGGGGAGGTGAAACAGAAGTCCTGACACCATCGTTTGAGCCCTGGAGCCAGCGATGACTCAGGCTGGTTCTCATTCCTAGACATTCAGTTTTCTACATCAACAAAGCCCCTTTTTCGCTTAAATCAGTTTTGGGGGAGGGTCAGCCACTTGCAATCGAACATATCCTCCCTGAGCGATAGCCTATCCCAGTTCCCGTGAATGTGAAACCACCGCTACAGGTGGTTTCCTCGCTCAAATCCATGACCCTCCCATGGGGCTGCCCTGGACACGGACCAGAGCCCAGCAGCTGTCTGTGCTCCACAGCCTGCCCCTCTGGCCACAGATGAGCCTCTTCCTCCACAGCGCTGGCCAGTTTCAGCCCGAGAGGTTGGAGTTAAAGCACATCAGTGGGAGCACTGAGAGGAAAGGGCTGGAACCCTCACAGAGTCCCCCCTTAGCCCAGTGGCTGCCACGCCGCGGCTGCTTCCTTGATTTTATGAGAAACCCCAATAAATTCCTTATTTTGGCTTAACCTACCCACATCTGCTTTCTATTAACTGCAATCAAAGAATCATAACTCAGCCTTCCCCAAGGGCAGCAGACAGTTGTAGGTAGTATAGCGATGTCTTACTTTAACAACTGTGTACGTATTTGAATGTATGTTCAGAAAAATATGACTAACACATTAAGGGGATTCCATGGATATTATTACTCAGGATGCAGCTAAAACAAATATTTTTATATCCGTCAATATCAAGAAAAACATTTAATAAATATGCCCATCAGGGTTCTTGGCTGCAAGCAACAAGCCTGGTTAACTTCGCAGAAATGCAATTTGTTGGCAGGAAATCAGGAAGTCCCCCAAATTGAGGGAATGTCTAGAAAAGAAGTGAGTAGGATCCAAGGGAATTCACATCAGAGGAGCCACTTGGAGGTCACTTCCACAGGGACATTCTCCTGAAGACCCGTCCTTCAGTCCCTGCAGGGCTTTGCTGTCATTGAGCTCACAACACTGTCCCGATGCCACTGCCACAGATGTTTTCTAAACGAAGTATCTCAATTGCCCTCAATATCCAGGTGCAGCAGGGCATGATATGAGCCAAGCCAAGATGCCAGTCCTGTCCCACAGTGGGCACGGACGGGGAGCACTCACAGTGGGTCTCAAATATGACTGCCCTTTGGATCCCTGGGGAAACTTTAAAACGTGCTGTACCTGGCTGCGCTCACTGCACTGGGCCAGAGCACAGCCTGGGCCTCAGGAGCTCACACGCCGTCCGGGGATGGAGTCTCCTGAACAGCCTCAGTGGAAATCCTCGGGCTAGGTCGTCTGGCTTCTGCAGTGGACAGTCCTGTCCGTTATGGGGAGCCTGGCCGCATCCAGACTCCTTTCCTGCATCTCTCCCCTGACACCCTTGGCCTCCTTATGCACTCTTGAGCTCACCCTTCTTGCGGGTCTTTCAATTATGTGATTTCCTTATCTCCATACTACTGAGAATACCTTACGAGGTTTCTTCAACAGCAACTAATGTACCTGCCTGTCATTCCGTGTTCATTACCCATGCCAGCAGTCTCTCCCGTAGATCAGGAGAACATGGCAAGTGTCTGGATTTAAACAAACCAGCAACAATGCACCCAGTGGACATTGTCCCATGTGGGTGTCCAGGACTCCCGTCACTTCGGTGGCTCTCATGTGATCTTTGACCAATTCAGGTGCTCACTCCAGCCCACAAAGACTCTTCTCCCGAGTCCCTGGGTGTTTGTTCTTACCTATGGTTCCCTCCTTATGCACTCTCAAGCTCTCCATGAATAACTGTTTCCTGGAGTGTGACTCTGTGGCCCAAGTTTTGCTCCTTAAGGAAAGCAACCATTCAGAATGCACGCCAGAGGAATACAGACATGCAGTAACTGTCAGATGTTCTTCACTTTGAACGGGAATAAGCATTTGCTCCTCGTGGTTGACAGTTGATGGCTTTTAGCTATAGAATGTCTGAAAACGTGCAAGAATTTTGACAATCTAACTTCTGTCTTGCTCGCGGAGGGGCATACCAACAAAGCCAGCCTGGACCCAAAGTCACGTGGAGCCACAGCTGCGATGGCCCCTTTGGCTGCCTAGGTACGGCGTTCATGGATTTCTACTTCCGACCGGCCACCACCTGCCCAGGGGGGCAAAGTCTGATGGTGCAATTAGCTGATCATCTCTGCTTCCTTAGCCCAGGATTCCTCTACGTCAGTACCACTGACATTGGGGGGGCAGACAATGCTTTGCTATGGGGCTGTGCTAGGCATTGGAGGATGTTTAGCAGCACCCCTGGTCTCTATCTACTAGATGCCAGCAGCACACACGCCTCTACCCAAGTTTTGACAACCAAAGTGTCTCCAGCCATTGCCAAATGCCTTGGGGGAATAAGGGCACAGAATCACTCAGTCAAAAACCACTGTTCTAGTTCTTACTGCATCTGATTAGAAAGCCTTGACCCCATCCCCCGGAATCAGCCTGTCTGAGCGTGGAGCCCGAGCACCAGCACCGGTTGGCAAAGCTGCCGAGGGTTGTCGAGCACAGCCTGGCTGAGAGTCTCCGCCCTAGAGCAAGGAGCCACGCACCACTTGGAGCTTCTCGAAGGCCTTGAATATCTTTCTGACCAGGCTCTCCACTTAGCAACACGTGAGCAACAGCTACTGGGAACAATAGTAGCTACATTGCCAGGTACTGTCTCCTGGGATTTGCCATGGAATGAGGTCGTGAGAGTTCGAGGGAAAGGAACTGTTTTTCATATGTGAGTACATATGAAAAAATACCTAGAAAGGATATGCAAAAGAATGAGAGACAATGAGTGCTGATCTGTAAATGGAGGGCATGGGCATTAATGGACAGGTTAGAACCTGGGACGCTTATCAGGAATGACTGTGTCCAAACTTCCGCGAAGACAGGGGAGGCCGGGGACACTGGTATTTTTTAAAATATATATTTTATTGATTTTTTTTACAGAGAGGGAGGGGGAGGGATAGAGTTAGAAACATCGATGAGAGAGAAACATCGGTCAGCTGCCTCCTGCACACCCCCCACTGGGGATGTGCCGCAACTAAGGTACATGCCCTTGACCAGAATCAAACCGGGGACCCTTCAGTCCGCAGGCCGATGCTCTATCCACTGAGCCAAACTGGTTAGGGCAACACTGATATTTTGAAGCTTCTTCTATATTTTTAAATGTAAGGGGTTACAAAAGTTATAATATATGTTTAGACTTTACCTTTAAAAAATAGCTCTGTTATGATTCATTCACTGTTTCAAAGGGTACGAGCCAGTGATTTTTTAGGATATTTGCAGTCATGCAAACATCACATTTCAGAATAACTTCATCACCCCAACAAGAAACATTATACCCCTCAGTCACCACCACCCCATTCCCTGCACCCCTTCCCCCCCCCCAACCCTCTACCCCCCCCCCCCCCCCCGGCCCCTGGTAACCAACAATCTTTCTGTCTCTATACATTTGCCCATTCCGGACATTTCATATTAACAGATCGTGCATTATATGGCTGTTTGTGTCTAGCTACCTGGACAGAGTCTAAAAGCAAGCGAAGCAAAATGAACAGGAAAACAAAGCCTTCCTCCCAAGAAGCAAGGACGCCTGGTGCTTAAGAGCGAGATGTTGGCCTCAGACAAAACTCCCACCCCATCATTCCCCTGCCCTCTAGCTGCAGGGTCTTGAGCAGATACCACTGGCTGAAGATCCAAAAGCATCCCAACACCCTTCTCAACACCCAACTCTTACAGCATGGAGACGGGAAAGGCTACATGGGCAATGCCCTGAGGCCTCCAGTTTTGGCAAAAAGAGAAAAGGGACATCTCAGGCTGCTCCTAGAAAAGACACTTCCTTCTGTAATCAGAGGGAGTCGTACTTGAGGAAAGCGCAACGCCTCTTGTTTCCAACCCCTCTCTTGCTTTGAAGACGGTGTGAGGGCCGGATGTGTGGCTGCCATGTTGTGACCATGAGGGAAAGGCCAAGGGGACCCCAGATATGCCAGCCCCAGTTCTGATACTGTTGAGCTACTGAACCAGCACCAGCAACTGCCTTCCTACAGATGGGGGTTTGTATGCATGAAAATTAAGCCCTCATACATCGCAGCTACAATTACTTGGGTTTGGGTTACTTAAAGCATCAAGGATGCCTAACTTGATGAGATAGACAGTAATTCTATTTCTTTGCACTAGTTCACTCGTTGATGGGTATAATTCCCCCACCTCTGAGCCAAGAATTTGTTACCATTTGTTGAATATAAGGAGCAGCTTCCTTTTGGGGGTGTCTCTTCCCTGTGTGTACAAGCTCATGGGACTTATGTCTTGTTCTCCTTTCACCAAGACATGGGCCTGTTAGCCAATCTATTGTCATCAGCAGCCCCTCCCTGAAATCTGATTATTGAAATGGAAAGTTAATGGAGTTCATTCCTTTCACTGGGAGAGGGAGGATGAATTAAACTTCCCACCACAGAGTTATTCCCACATTCCTCCGTGCATGCATTCATTCCTTCATTCCAAAAAAATATGTAGTGAGCACCTAATATGTGCTGGTGTGAGGACATGGAACTGAAGAAAACAGACAAGTTAAGTAACATATACCCTAGGGAAGACTATATAACATCAGATGACAATGCGGCCATGAAGAAAAATAAAGAGAAAGGGATAGATGCTGAAGAAACGAGGAAAGAGTGACTTCTATTTTACAGATGATCGGAGAAGGCCTCACTGAGGAAACTATATTTGAGCAGAGAATCTCTGGCAAGAACAGAAAGCAAAAGCAAGCAAGACGCAGAACACAGAGCACGTGCCAAGCCCCTGAGGCAGGAGAGTGCTTGGTGTGTCTGAGGACAGTGAGTAGGAAATCAGTGTGGCTGGAACGGAAGAATGGAGAGGAACAACCTGTGAGAAGGCCAGAGAGGTGGCAGGAGCCAAATCAAGTCAGATGAAGCCATTTACTAAGACATGAGACATGCTTGGGGGAGTGACATGATCCAGCCTAGGTTTTATCACAATCCCTCTGGCTACTGTCCACCCAGGGAGGAGGGGAAGGCAGGGGGACCAGTGAGGAGGCAATGACAATATTTTAGGTGAGAAATGATACAGCTAGAACCCGGGATATAACTGTGGGGCTTATGGGAAGTAGTCAATTTCAAGCTGTATTAAGAAGGTAGTGCTACCAGATTTACCAAAGGACAGGATGTGGATGTGAAAGAAGGGAAGAGTCAAGGATAATTCCTACACATTGGCCTGAGGAACCCGGCAAATGGAGGTACCATTTGCCGAAGTGGAGAACCACAGAAGGGCCAGGTTTTCGGTAGCCAGGTTGACAATAGACATGAAGATGACGGTCATTACCGTGGGTCCCGCTTTGTAGTATTCTGGAGCTGCCTCTTGGGAAGTCTGGTCACTCAACCTTCCCACTTATTCAGAACATCCAACATCCTTCCAGTACATTCCTTTGGGCTTAATTTAAGCAGAATTAGTGTCTAGCAATTTCAACCAAAGCCCCTTTAATTGATAAAATGGGCTAAATGGGCTTATATGTGTCAGCGCAGGATGGTAAGCTCCATTCTTACCATGGGAAAACATATTCTGAGCCGAAACCAACAAATGCACAAAAGAACTTTTGGACGTCGCCCATTTCTCCGCTGGAGGATGGCTTTCCCTCTCCTGGCGGCTCTCCTGAGGGACGGCTCCTGGCAGTGCAAGGTGGGGGCGTGTCAAATGCCACTAAAACTTGATTGCTAATCCAAGTGCTATTGTGCTCCCCATGCCTGTCATGTAAGAGTGCAGGATGCCGCCTAATCAAACGGATAGAACTCCCTCCGAAGTAAGTGTTTTTGTCACGGAGGCACACTCAGAAAAACTGTTCCCATCAGGCGCTCTGCCTCTTCGATATTTTGTTAGCAACGCGTTTTCGAACTCGTCCATGTTTTGCAAAGAATGTTGGGGGGAAGGAGAGGTGTTTAGATCTTTCTTGCATTTCTTGTAATTAGGAAGACCTCTACCAGCTGCCTAATGATGCAGTTCATCTGGGTCGCTGGGAAACCAAATCAAAGCTGTTTCGCTTCAGAGTCATATGCAATCAAATAAATAACCCACGGAGGTTGATGAAGCTAACTCGAAAATAGCTAATTATGAACACCAAGTCCAGACATTCATCTGTTCAAAGAAATGTTTCTTTTCTTCTTGCCGATGTCCAACAAGTGTTTCCAGCCTGGGGCCCAAGAGACTGGCAGATTCACGTTCACAACTAGATGGTGGAGCTGGGCTTTGGGCATGCCAGGGTGGAACACAAGTGGAAAAGTAATTTCTTTCTTTCTTTTTTTTCTTTTTTTCAGAGAGGGAAAGAGAGACAGAAACATCAATGATGAGAAAGAATCATTGATGGGCTGCCTCCTGCACACCCCACACTGGGATCGAGCCCTCAACCTGGGCATGTGCCCTGACCAGGAATCGAACTGGGACCTCCTGGCTCATAGGTTGATGCTCAACGACTGCGTCGCGCTGGCCGGGTGAAAGGTGATTCCTTAGTGGTAATTCTGACAAGCATGGAGGGATACTGACGCGAATGTCAAACTGGGTGGTCTCGGGGAAATTGTATAATCCTGGAGCTCAAGTCCTACATCTGAAATGGGGACAGTACACTGCTCCTCCTATCAGAAGCAGTGCTCTCTCATTGTGATAGAAAGTCCCATTCAAATGGGCTTAAAAAAAAAAATGGAGACTAACTGATTCCACTTTTTCACATTTTGAAGGTAGAGCTGGTTTCTACCCAGCCCAATTTGGGAACTCAATAGTCTCATTAGGACCTGGTACCCCTGTTTCTTGGCTTTGCTCCCCACTCTCTGGCTTCACTCTTGGGTTGACCAGCTCCTTGTGGTCACCGGGAAGTGGCCAGCTGCTCCTGGCTTAGAAACTTTCTAATGAAACATGAAACACCCCTCTCCAGCCATTCAAACACTGGCCCAAATTGCCTCGTGCACCCGCCTCTAAACCCTTGGTGATACTGTGGCTATTCCCACATTCCCACGCCCCTAACAGAGCCCCAAAGGTGCCAATGCTGCTCAGATCACATGGCCCAACTGTGGAGAGAAGGCTGTTCTCCAGAGGGAAGTTACATGCTGCTCCCAGGATAGGGAAGCATTCACATGAGATGAAAAATATCCACTGTATTAGGACTGTTGAGAGAATTCAGTAAGATAATATTGGCCTAACCCCTATGCCAGTGAAGAATTCTTTTTGGTTTTAGGGTAATAAAAATATTTTGGAACTACATAGAGGTGGTTGCATAACACTTTGAATGCACGAAATGTCACAGAATTGAATTCACTTTAAAATGGTTAATTTCATGTAATGTGAATGTCACCTCAATTTTTTTTAAAAAAATCATGTTTTGGCTGCAAATATTAGAAAACCCTAAGCCAGTGGCTTAAAAAGTAGAGATTTGTTTGTCTTCCACAACAGGAAGTCCAGAGGTTGAGCAGGGGGTGGGGGATGGTCAATGAAGCTGTCTAGGGCTCAGGCCTTCCTTCTTCCTGCTCATGAAACACATTGATCCCCATGGTCACAGGATAGCTGCCTATCCCCAGGCCTCACATCTGTATTCCAGATGGAAAGAATGAAAAAGGCAAGGGAGCCCTGGCCGGTTTGCACATGGTTAGAGTGTCAGCCTGCTGACCATAGAGTCTTGGGTTTGATTCCTGGTCAAGGGTGCATACCTCTGTTGCAGATTGCATCCCCGGCCTTGGTTGGGGTGGGTGTAGGAAGCAACCAATCGATGTTTCTCTCCCTCTCTCTCTCTCTCTCTCCCCCCTCCTTCTCCTTTCTCCCATTTACTCTCTCTCTAAAAATCAATGGAAAAAAATATCCTCTGGTGAGGATTAACAAAAAATAAAAATATTTTTTTAAAGGCAAGAGACAACAGGGAGGTAGGAAGGGACTGTAACGCATCAGGCAAATAGAAGTTTTATGGAAAGATCTGGAACTGTGTCAGATGGCCACCCCTGCTCGCATGCGTTTTATCTGGACACATTGTTTGCTTGAACAAAGTTGGGGTTCTGCAAGCATGGAGCAAAGACAACAGATGCTGATAGACAACTAGCATCGTCTCCCATACGCCTGAAACTAGGTGGGACTTCAGTATAGACGACGGTGGAGAGAGAAGGAGCAGGTTTTGACACTGAAATTCTGGAAGCAAGCGATACAGTCCTCCTTGTCTTTACCTCCTAAAGCTCACCAATTTTCCAGGTGTGAGTTTAAATCGGTTCATTTTTAGTCTTACATGCAAAATGCAAGCTGATTACACAGGGAAAACACAAAGTTAAAGAAATGGAGGATATCTGTAGTACCGTCAACAATAAAAATTTAAAAACATTAAAGAGACCATATTCCTCTTACACCAATCCTTCGCCTTTTTTTCTTAGTTTTTGTTTTAATGCAGCTGAACCGAATCTAGACAGCCCCCTACCCTAGCAAAATCTGGTTGCAGGTTTACCAGATTCCAGACTCACTGCCGTTAGGTCCCCCCAAAGAGTAATTATTCGTAAACAACTTTATTTTCAATCCTGATACCGACCTGTAACTCATGTCTTTGCACAGTAAATTAACGCACTGAGAACGACTTCTCACTCAAGGCATGATGAAAACATGAGAAATGGGTTTTAATAAAGACGGTTTGACAAGGGATGGAGGGAGGGCAGAGGCGAGACCTGCTCTACCTCCAAGCAATGAAGGGACATCAGAGAACACAGGAAGGGGCCCGGCCATGCTCTCATCGCGGGCCCTGCCTTTGTGGCTGGTCAGTGTTTAGCTAACTATAAAATGTACTTGTGCGTGATTAAATGCCATTTACATAAAGTATGAATTACACACAGTCTGAACAGAAACTTCATTTTCTCAAAGAAATATATTTCCGTTTTCCCCATGAAAAAATAATTACTGTTTGCTTTTCAAAGTCAAATCATACAGAAAAACTGAAAATCCTTCCCAAAGCCCCCACCCACAGGGAAAACTCCTTATTTCACATCCACCTCAAGCTTATTTTTATATTCATCTACACAACCTACACACATTTTTAAAACAAAAATCAAATCACGTGACAATGTGAGGGGCCGGGAACACGTGTTCTCTGCCCCTTATTTTCCCCAGGGAACCACAATCACAGTACACCCACATAGGAGGGAGGTAAGTGATGGATGAGTGATGGCCATCGGACCACACTGCTTGATTGGGAATTGGGGGAGGTTACGTATTAAAGAGCTAGTCACGATGTGTTCCCTTTCTTCTCTGCCCCAGAACCCTGCAATCTCTGAGGCAGCAACCTTTCACAAGTGTAACTTTTCCTGGGTGGGCTGTGGCCACATCCTCCAAAAGCACTTTCATTGGGAATAAAGCTAGTGTTTTTATCACCATCTGTCGCCTTTCCTGTGTACCTACCCAGTTATTTCTCCAGGTAAACTCCTGGAAGTGCAAGTGCTGGATCCAGGCACAGGGACATAGGACATTAGCGCCAGACACCCTCTCACAAAGTTTAGACCCTTGGAACCTCAAGTGTCTACTTCCATGTCTGTGCCAGCACCGGCCATTTTCTTTTAACCCCTTTCCAGCTCTCTGAAATAAAAAGAATATCTGATTTCATTTGCAATTTGAAATTTTTTCTGAGGATGCATCATTTTTCATAGGCTTACCGTGTTGTTCTATGAGGAATCTAAGAAATTAAATGTTATTATTATAGCCAACTAGAGGCCCGATGCACGAAATTCATGCAAGAGTAGGCCTTCCTTCCCCCGGCTGCCGGCACCGGCTTCCCTCGCAGCCCCGCCTTCATCCGGAAGGTCGTCCGGAAGGACGTCCAGTCTAATTAGCATACTATGTTTTTATTATTACAAATGACCTAGACATTCACTCAGTGTCAAACTACATCACACATACATCCCCAGCCCTTTCTCCCACGCTCCTCCAATGCACTTATTCTAAAGCCAGGTGCAGAGTTCAACAGAAGCCATCTCTGGTTCTTTTGAGTGGAAAAAGGGTTGAGTAAAGGATATCTCACGGTCAGAGAATCTTCACGGGGCACAGGGAACCAAGCTTGGCAGTGGCTCAGCCAGGAGGATGCCCGCACTGGCACTGCAGAAATGCCCCCGGAGGACACCCCTCTGGACTCACATCCTGCAGCCTGTACCAGCTGCGTCACCCAGGGGCTCTGAACACCCTCCTCCCGCCCCCACAGCTGCTGCCTCCAAGCCTGGGTGGAGCTCCCCCTTCACTCACCAGCGGCTTCCAGGTGGGGCCTGCTTCTTCTCATCGGCAGGGGTCTCAGGCGCTGCCGTGGTGTCTGCCTGTGGCTGTGCCTGGGCTGCGGGGAGGCTGGGAGGATGAGCCTTCCATGGTGAACACCTGGGACTTGAGACGTGGCGAATCTCCCCTGCCGCGGTAGGGTGTGAATGGGTATGGCGAGGGTGCGCCACAGTCCCTGAAGACCTGATCTACATATTACAATGCCTTTGGATTTTCAGAAGCTTCCATCTGTTCTGCTGAATACAGGCAATTCAGAGCCCTCCCACCCCCAATACATCCATCACCCACTTTTATACCTGCTGATACCTCTCTCTGAGGTGCTTTCCCCTACTTCTGCCTGTCAAAACCCTGCTGGTCCAGGCTACACTCCATTAAAAATTATGCCTAGAGGGGAATCCAAGATGGCGGCATAGGTAAACACCTAAACTGCTGCCTCCGACAACAATTTAAACTGCAACTAAACAATAAAACGTCTATCACCCAGCACCACGGGAAAGCTGGCTGAGTAGAAGTTCTACAACTAGAAGGAAAGAGAAAAGAGCATTGAGACGTGCACGAGCGCTGAAAAGCTGAGGTACGGAGGCGCGGGATCCGGGGTGGCGGCGGGCGACTGGGTGCGTTGCTTTTTTCAACCCGAAGGGAGACAAGCCCCCGATTACTCTGAAATCCAGTCTCTGGGGAGACGTGTGGGACCCAAACTCCTACGGGGAGAAGCTGGACTGTCTGCCAGTGAGAGTGGCTTGCTAGCAGAGCTGCGTGCAGGAATAATTGTTTATTGCACTGGGGCACAGGATTCCAGGACACCGTCGGGACACAGAGCGGGCTTACTAGCAGCCATTGCTGTTTGCCACGCCCTAACCTAGTGATGCCCTGAGACCCCGCCCCACACAACCTACAAACCCACCCTAGCTCCAAGCAGCTCAATTAGCATAAGAAAGCCTGCCCTATTGCAGCTTAACCTAGAAAACTTGCAGCCCGGGTCAGACAGCTCCAAAACCTCCAAACCCCAAGCAAAGAGGAGAAAACTGCAGCTCTCACTGTAGCTCCTGCTGAGTGGCCTCAGACAGTAGCTGACCTGCACCCCATTGGAGATCCAGAAGCCAGTGTACCTAGTGGTCAGTGTGAGACAACAGATTTCAACTCCTCACATCCATAAGTGACACATTCAAGAGGCAGACTCAGTGAGCACCAAAGCCCCACTGAAACAAGTCCTGCCCCATAAGCGCAGCACTTCTTCCATTATAGACACAGGGAGTGCTCACAGCTAATTGGCCTGGAGGTCAATTCCTCCTAGCGTACCAACAGCAATTCAGGCTTAACTGCACCAAGACTTTGCACTCAGCCCACAAAGGGGTGTACCAAGAGCATCCACATCAGGTGATTGGGGAGGCTGAGCTACTGCCCCCTATAGGTCACCTACCACACAAAGCCACTCCATCAACACAGGGAAGAAGCCAAAATGCAGAAACAAAGAAACATGTCACGAATGAAAGAAACAGAGGAAAGCAAACTACTGGATGACATAGAGTTCAGAATCACATTTATAAGGTTACTCAAGAATCTTCTAAAAACTGCCGAGAAACTTGATGACACTTCTGAGGAGCTTAGTGAGACCTTCAAGGACCTTAATGAGAATGCCAAAAAAATGGAAAAGGACCAGTCAGAAATGAAGCATACACTGTCTGAAATAAAGAATATACAGAAACTCAACTGTAGATCAACATACCCCAAGAATCAAACCAAAGATCTGAAATATGTGGAAACAAAAAACATCCAACCAGAAAAACAAAAAGAAAAAAGAATCCAAAAATATGAAGATAATGTAAGGAGCCTCTGGGACAACTTTAAGCGAAACAACATCCGAATTTTTGGGGTGCCAGAAGAAGGGAGAGAGCAAAATATTGAAAACCTATTAGAAGAAATAATGACAGAAAACTTTCCCTACCTGGTGAAAGAAATAGACTTACAAGTTCAGGAAGCACACAGAACCCCATACAAGAGGAACCCAAAGAGGACCACACCAAGACACATCATAATTAAAATGCCAAGGGCAAAAGACAAAGAGAGAATATTAAAAGCAGCAAGAGAAAAACAGTTAATTACCTACAAGGGAGTACCCATACGACTGTCAGCTGATTTCTCGGCAGAAACTATGCAGGCCAGAAGGGAGTGGCAAGAAATATTCAAAGTGATGAACAGCAAGAACCTACAACCAAGATTACTCTACCCTGCAAAGCTATCATTCAGAGTTGAAGGTCAGATAAAGAGCTTCACAGACAAGAAAAAGCTAAAGGAGTTCATCGCCACCAAACCAGGATTACATGAAATGCTGAAGGGTATTCTTTAAGAAGAAGAAGAAGAAGAAAAAGGTAAAGATAAAAATTATGAACAACAAAATGACATCAAATACATACCTACCAACAAGTGAATCTAAAAATCAAGTGAATAAAAAATCTGAAGAACAGAATGGACTGGTGAATATAATAGAATCAGGGACATAGAAAGGGAGTGGACTGACGATTCTCAGGGGAAGCAAGTGTGAGGGTTGCGGGAAGAGATTGGACAAAAATCTTACTCCTATGGATGAAGACAGTGGCGGGGGGTAAGGGCATGGGGTGGGGTGGGGAATCAGGTGGAGGGGAGCTATGGGGGGAAAAAAAGTGGAACACCTGTAATAATCTGAACAATAAAGATTTAATTAAGAAAAAATAAAAAAAATAAAAAAAAAAATTATGCCTAGCCCTCACTGGTGTTGCTCAGTGGTTCGAGCGTTGACCCATGCACCAAAGGATCACGGGTCTGATTCCCAGTCAAGGGCATATACCTGGATTGCAGGTTCATTCCCAGCTCAGTCCGGGTGGGTGTGGGAGGCAGCCAATCTATGTCTCTCACATGGATGCTTCTCTCTCTCTCTCTCTCTCTCTCTCTCTCTCTCTCTCTCTCTCTCTCTCTCTCTCCCCTCCTTCATCCCTTCTACTCTATCTAAAAATCAATGGAAAAAATATTCTCAGGTAAGGATTAACAACAAAAATATATGCTTAAAATATACAGTGGTCTCCCTTATCTGTGGTTTTGCTTTCTGCAGTTTCAGTTACCCTCGGTCACTGCTGTCCAAAAATATTAAATGGAAAATTCCAGAAAAAAATGATTCATGTGTTTACTTTGTTCACCATTCTGAGTAGCATGATGAAACCTCTCCAATCCAGCTCCATCCCACTGGGGATGGAAATCATCCCTCATCCAGCATCTCCATGCTGTAGATGGTCGGTCCCCACACATCCCACGCCCCCGCATGCTCCCCAAGCACCCCACCCCTCAGCCACGTAGAAGCCGTCTCTATGGCACTGACCAGTGCAGTATCCAGGTGCTTGCCTAATAATAGCCCCAAAGCACAAGACTAGTGATGCTGGCAACTCGATGTGCCAAAGAGAAGCCATAAACTGCTTCTTTTGTGTAGAAAAGTACACGTTCTCCAACTAATCAGGCATTTTATTATGTCACATCGTTACAAGGAGAGTGAGTACATTACAATACATTATTATAATTGTTCTATTTTATTATCAGTTGCTGGTAATCTCTGGGTACCTGGTTTCAGGCGTCCACAAGGGGGCTTGAAAGTAACCCTGAGAGTAACGGAGGGCTACTGTGCTGCACCATCTGAAGTTCCCAACTGTCTCCGAGAAGAAATAATGCAATTGTCTCTGCTTCTTTCTTGATGCGTTTAGAAGGAGACACGTAGCCATTCTTGTAGGAAGGATGTCTTTCCCCAGGGTGGGAGACCTGCAGCCTAAAACAGGTATAGTCTCTGCCTTCCTGGTGCTTACAATATGTTTTTTAAAAATGTTTGCTTAGCGATCACGTAGAAACTTCTCCCTTAACCTGGATTTCTTCCAACCACCCCTTGCCACCATTCCTGCGCTGGAATGATGGAGCCTGTGGAGAAAACCGCCCAGTGGTGTTGATTGATGTCTTGACAAGTAATGATGTTTGGATGGGCACATTCAACTGGTTTGACTTTTTCTTTGTGACACTGAAAGGTGCCTCTCAGAATCGGCGATCAGCCCGTGGTGTATCCCAGAGGCCGAGCTTGAGAAGGGAGGATGCAGATTCCAGTGGCAAGCCCTTCCCAGGTGGGGAAGGCTGCCGCACCGGCTCTGTCCTGAGCCCCTTGCACTATGGACCCCTCAGCTGGGACCAGGGAATCCTCTGACAGAACATGATTAGAAAAATTACCCAAAGGAAATACATCAACTTTTAGCTGTGATTGTCCTTAGGAGGTCAAATTAATGGGATTTTTGTAAAGCGTGTATGTTTTCTAAATTTCCTACTACATGCATGCATTTTGTTTTTAAATAGTAGTTTATCCTGTTTCATCTACCTTAACTACCCCTCATCATCACCTGTGGAAGGTTCACCCATCTTTCAGGGCCCATCAGGTATGCCACCTCCTTCAGGAACCTTCCCTAATACTCCACAGCTGGGTTGCCTTTCTCTCTTTCTCTCTCTCTCTCTCTTCTCCCCCCGCCCCCCCCCCGCCTTTTTCCCCTCTCCCTCCCCCTCGCCCTCGCCCTCGCCCTCTCCCTCTCCCTCTGTCATTTCTCCCGTCCACTATCTGTGGTTTGTCAGGCCCGAAATTAGATTGAGTTGTGACCTCACCCCGCTCTGCTACTGCGGCACTCGCTGTGAGCACAGACTCCATTTAACTGATTTTTTTTATTCCTAACCATGACCAACACCGTAGCTTACACAAATCAGGCACTCAACAAATGCTCACGGACAGAATTCTCTTTTTTTCTTTAACACAGGAAGGTTCACCTTATCAGAACAATGGTCCCCAAGCCCTCTTCTCTAAGGAATTGAAGCAGCTGGGATCAAGCCACATTCTTGAGCAACCAGAGGCCTCGGGTTTTCACAGAATCCACTTGCGGAGGCTCGGAGGCTTCCTCCTGTTCCCCCAAATCCCGGTGGCCCTCTCAGGCACTTCCGTGGCCATCACCCCGGGCAGATCCATCGGGCGACTCCCGCGTGGGAGAATATGTTTCTGAGGGTGGAAGTACAGACAACTAAACATGTAAAACGTGCCCTGGCCAGGTGGCTCAGGTGATTGGAACATCATCCCGTACACCAAAAGGCTGCAGGTTCGATCCCCAGGCGGGCACGTACAGGAGTCAAGATCGATGATTCTCTCCCCCTTCCTCTCTCTCTAAAAATCAATCGAAACATATCCTCAGTTGACTATTTTTTAATGTAAAACTTGCTCTGTGACCTAGAGACCCCCAAGAGGTCCGTGCTGCAGACCCACCAGCATGGGCACCAATGGTGCGTAAGCGAAGGTATTCTGCAGGGCTGTTGGAAATGTTTTAAAAATTGGATTCAACCTCCATCTCTGGAAAAAGTAATGAACGAGCATGCACATAGACGATGAAATATTCTCCCGTGGTATAAGAATGAGGTAGATATAACATCTGGTTGAGAAGGTCAGCAGTAGTAAAATGGAAAGCTTGCCAAGACACATTGTTAACTAGAAAAGGCAATATGTCAATCCATGGGCTATGAGTCCATAAGGTAAAACTAATACAAACTAACCGTCCCTTTTAAACTATGAATATCCATAAAAATGTCTGAAATCTGCACATTTGCACGTGAACAGCGACTACTTCTGGGGAAGGAAGAGGGTTTCCAGGAAGGGATAAGGAAGGCCCATTGTGTTTACCTGTGTGTTAAAAATTATACTACGTTTATTGTTTGCACTTGTAGGAAGGCATATGTTTCTATGTTATATGTTTAATTATAAAAATTAAAAAGAATTGTAATTCCAGGACATTGTCAGAATTCCCAAACATGTTTGGATGAAGACTTTTCTAAAACACCATGGAAATCAGTTTATTATACTTTAAATAACTAAAGTTTGCATGTCTGCATCACATCCCTGTCATATCAAACTACATAGCCCTACACTGTAACCATTTAAGAAAAATGTCATGCAGTGAAATAACTTAAATCAAGAAACTCCTACTGATTAATTTCTTTTTTGAAAAGTGGGGGGAAAGTTATAATTTATTTTTAAAAGCAGTTCCAAGAACACCAGCCCCTCAGGCAGGGTAGTTTGAGGAGCCCAAATCCAAAGAGAAAGGTAAAGGACCTAGAAAAACTGGAACCAGAGGAAAGAGAAGCAGGCCATGTTATTGGGGATCTGAGACAATACAAGGTAAATGACCAAAATCCTGAAAAACAAATTCAACAGACATCCTGGAAACGGTTTTAAGCAAACATCACTCTGGAAACACCTGCAGAACCCCCCACCTAGACCACACCGGTTCTCTTTGTCTTTTTGTAAAAGATCTGAGACGGGATTAATATTTACAATACATTTTCTTTGTGAAGTAACATATAGAGAGAAACAATGGTGAAAAGACCTATGGGATTACAATAATTTAAACTTATGTCTTTGGTTTCTGGCATGCCACAATACTGTGGGGATTTTATACATATTGAAGGATTCGGGATCATGTTATACTTCTTAAAGTTGAATTTCACACATATAAGCTGAAAACAAAACAATGTCTGGGAGAAAATTTCATAACATGCTCAACCAGCATTGTATCAGAATTCATAGCCCTATAGTCATTTTTTTATTATTTTTACAAACAGGAAGAAAATGTTAAATATACAACTAAAGACCGCCCTCTAGTGGGGTGTAGTGTTTATACAAAATACTCAGAATTTGACCTATTTGCAGAAAATGTTGCATGCAGATTTGCTGTTCATAAAACAGACTCTGCTTAGAATAGATTGCTTCAGATCATTGCATTATTTTTTGTAAAAAAAAAAAAAAGCCATTGCATTTTTTAATGTTTCTTTCAACTACTAAATTAAGTGCAATTGCTTTGTCTTTAAGGTACCTTTTTCTTCTCTAAGCCCAGCAAGGCTTGAAACCACAATCACTTTTTTCTTCTTCAAGTGCCCTCCTTTGTTTAGAAAACTGAGTATAGGCATGATTCCAAATGAACATAAGGTGGGGACACCGCTGTCCCTCTCAAACGCTTCTCTTCTTTGAGCCTCAGTGAAAATCCGCTGACGCCGTCTCGTGGCCTGACGCAGACAAAGGTAAGGGATGTTTCAGAAAAATTCCCAGAACTGGCGTTCCTTATCCAATCATTCATCATAGTCTCTCCCTGTCTAACACACTACACAAGTGAAGGAAAAAGGCTTCTAAAACCCCAGCATTGTAAGAAGGCTTAACCTCTGATTGAGAAGGTCAACAGTAGGAGTTTCACCAAAACAAGGCTCACTAAGCAGCACAGAAACTATAAACTCCTGAAGTAGGAGGACATTTAGCGTTTGTTTTCATCACTATCTCACCTTCATGATTTTTACCATATTAATATCCCATCTGCACAGCTAATCTACTTAATGTTTGCCATTAATTAGCATGACTTTTTAAATAAAGACCGAGATTGCATGCTGTAAGTAGAAACTAACCATCAAAATAAAGAAGATTGTAGTATTACATTCTAGAAACTGTGGTTTGCATTGAGGTTGAGGACTGCTCTCTTTTATTTAAAAAAAGGGGGGATGCCCTAACCCAGTGGTCGGCACACATGCAGCTCACGAGCCGCGGTTTGCCGCTCTGTTGACTAATGAGTTTGCCGACCACTGACCTAGACTCTCAATTCCAATAATTACAGGCTGTTCTTGTTCCTTGTGATTAAGCCCCTATCCCAGTGGTTGGCAAACTCATTAGTCAACAGAGCGGCAAACCGCGGCTCATGAGCCGCATGTGGTTCACGAGCCACAGTTTGCCAACCACTGCCCTAACCGGTTTGGCTCAGTGGATAGAGTGTTGGCCTGTGGACTGAAGGGTCCCAGGTTTCAATTCTGGTCAAGGGCATGTACCTTGGTTGTGGGCACATCCCCAGTAGGGGGTGTGCAGGAGGCAGCTGGTCGATGTTTCTCTCTATGTTTCTAATGCTCTAATCCTCTCTGTAAAAAATCAATAAAATATATTTTTAAAAATAAATAAAATAAAATATATTTTTAAAAAAGGGGAAAGGCTGCAAGAAGAGAGGGGTGTCCAGGTTAGGAAATCCAGCTTCTCCAAGATTGGAGAAAATGAAACCCCAGAGGGAAAGTGCCTCGCCCAAGGCTGCATGGAGGCAGCAGTGCACACTGGCTCCCAGCGGCCACGGCGGTGAGGGTCCAGTTCCAGTGGTGACTTCCTCGATAGGACATCATTTATTGGCTGCTCTCAAGCATAGTATCACTGCCCACTCCTTCCCATGTTTCCTGAGGTCCCCTTCCAAATTATCTACTTGCATTCAAATCTGTATCTCAGGGCTGCTACTGGGGAGACCCAAGTTAAGACAAGTAGTGATTGAGCAGTAGTCAGTTTGTATACCCAATGTTCTACTTCCATGTCTAGAATGGCTTTTATTTGGCGCCTTCTTGCCATGGCCACCTTGACCCAACATCTGTGGACTAACTGGGCCAGCTCTAAAAAGAGAGTGGCTGTAAGTTATGAGTGTGCCAGCTAGAGGGTGACCAGCTTTCCTGGTTTGCCCAGGACTGAGGAGTTCCAGGCAGTGGACCCTGCAGTGACAAGTCCTGGGCAAACGGGACTCTTGTCACCCTGTATCTACCACTCATCCTATGGAGGGCGCTACACGGTTGTGAGTTTAGAGACCTTAACCACCCAGGGGTGACAAATAGATACATAAACCACTTAGTAGTGAAGCGTCTGGACTCGGGTGGCATAAAGGACGACTCTACACTCTGCCAGTTACACATTCATTTCATTGTGGATGAGGGGAAAGTTAGCAAGCACACCTCTGATATTACACACATTCATGTCAAAAATGCATTTCCAAATACCATCTCATGGGGGTTAGGGCTTCAAAATATGAATTGGAGGTGATACAAGCATTAAGTCCATAGCAGACCCTAATGATTATCTATGGCCCTTCTTTTCTTATTCCTGGGGTTGCTCCCCACCCTCTCTATACAGTTTTTGTCCCAGCCTCATGGTCTATGGTCTGAATGCATGCACTTCCCCAAGAATCTCAGCAACAGAGGCCACACCCACATGTCCCTGGTTCACTGACTTACACTCCATCACTCAAAGGGAGTAGAGCTTCTTTGTTTTCTACCACCGGCCTATTCTTCCTCTAGAGCTTAGATTTCCAAATCAGCAGCTGTGAGCTACTTGTGACTATTTTAATTTAGATTATAATTAATTAACATTTAGTAAAATTACCAATTCCGTTCCTTAGGTACACTAACTCAACAGCCCACGTGGCTAGTGGCTACCATATTGGACAGTGCAGATGTGGATCACTGAAGCTTCTATTGGACAGCGAGGCCAGGAGCCCACAGTAGGGAAAAGCTAGCAAACTTGGCCAGTAAGGGGTGGAGTCAGGATTCAAACTCTGAGACCTCAGCTCTGTCTACCTCATCCCATTGCCTTTTATGTTCTTTAAAGTGCAGTAAATCTCCTTGCTCACCAGCGTGACCCAGCAGTCTTGGTTGACCATCACAAAATCTTTGTGGGGAACATCTGTGCTGATTTGTCCTTGGCCCTCAAAGTAAGAGCGAGCAGATGTGTACACCAGTGGCTTCTGAAGGGCTCAGGGGAAGCAGGCAGCTGCTCTAGGAACAGCCCAACAACCGGATCATGATCCTGGTTCGGTCCAACCAGGGCCGTTGTTCTGTGGGGTCTCCTCCATCTCACCAACTTTCTGCTGCTGAGACACTATAGTTTTCTTCCCCATACAACATCCAGAGATCCTGGACTTCATGTTGTGACTCCTCGTTTCAGAATTACGTTTATTGAGCACTTGTTGCATGCCAAGCAGTGGGCTAAGTGCTTTTGAGATTATTCTCTTACATGGTCTTTACACCAGTCCTTTGGAGTAAATATTATTAACACCCCCATTCATAGGTGAGGGAATAAAGCTCAGAGAGTTTCAGCCATTGCCCAAGATGCAAATACAGGATTGTTTGGTATTTAAGCCATGCTCTGCCACCAAGAGAAATGAAAATAACCTTTGAAGACATACCTCTGAAACAGAGACCAAAATGGTGGGAACAAATCATGGTCTGTCACTTAGTCACGGTGAGATTTTGAGTAAGTCCTTTGGCCTCTCTGAACCCACAGTTCCCAATCTGTAGAATGCAGATAGTGATACTTGCTAACCACTCCAATCTATATCTATAAAACCCTAATATGCAAATAGACCAAATGGCAGAACAACTGAACAACCGAACAACTGGTCACTATGATGTGCACTGACCACCAAGGGGTGCACAAGGAACATGGTGGGCATTGGCAGCAGGCAGCAGAATGCTGATCATGGTGGGCATCGGCCAAGGTGGGATGGTGGAGCAAGTGAATGGGGGTGCCAGGCCAAGGCGGGGCACTGGTTGCTGTCATCAGGGCAAGCCTCTCGTGGTTACTGAAAATTCTTTGCTCCCACACACCATGGTCCCGCCTGGCACTCGCACCTGCTGCCGGCACCTGGCGCAGGTCCCAATCGCTCAGCTCTGTCAGCAAGTGTGAGCAGCAGCTGCCGGCCTCAATCATCCCTAAGGGCTTTTCCACCTCCCCCTGTTCCTGAGGGGAGATCGGGGCATCAGCTGCCACTCGCACCCGCTAACGGTGCCAGCCCTGCTTGCACCCACTGCTGGCACTGGTCCCAATCACTCCATGCTGTCAGTGGGTGTGAGCGGGGCTGGCGCTGTCAGTGCATGGGAGCAGTGGTGGCAGGAGCAGGGCTGCCAGCAGACAGGGAACCAGGGGCCATGGTGGGAAGGGGAGGGGCCAGGCTGGGTGCAGAGGATGGGCCGAGACCCGCCCCTGTGCCCACCGCAACCTCGCAGCCCACAGTTCCTTTAAAGGTGCACGAATTCGTGCACTGAGCCCCTAGTATGGTTAATAAGAAACATATATTTGCCCCAGCCAAGTGGCTCAGTTGGTTGGAGCATCATTCTGTGCACCAAAACGTTGCAGGTTCAATTCCTGGTCAGAGCACATATGGGAGGAGACTGAGATCTCTCACACTGGTTTCTCTCTCTCTCTCCCTCTTCCTCTCTCTCTAAAATCAATAAAATTAAAAGCATATCCTCAGGGTAGGATTTAAACAAAATTTTTTAAGAAAAAATCATAAACTCAATTGGAGTTCTTTGGCTGCAAGCAGCAGAAAATGGTACTGGCCAGTAAAAGCAAGAAAGGACTTCCCTGGAGGGTATTGGGGAGCCTCCAGAATTTATGGGAAGTCTGCAAAATCAGGCATGAACAAAGATCAGGAACAAGGTGGGACCTAGTATAGGATATCCTTCAGGGGCCATTGCCCTTGGCCCTCTTTCCATCTCCAATCTGTTCACTCCCAATTCCAAGTCCAGGGTGAAACAGGCTGATTCGCTGACCTGGGGTCACTGGTCCACCCTGGGCTGCAATGGAATAAGAAGTTTCTGCAGGGGACCTCACTGGCCTTTATAGGGGAAGTCAGAACATTTTGACTGACTATGCTTATGGAGGGAAAGATAATTTCTGAAAAATAACTCAAGCTCCTGTTAGAAGGGGGGGAGGACATGCTGGGCATGGAGGGGAAGGTAACTGTTAACTGCAATGTAAAATGCAAACTAGTGGTAATATCACCTTCTTCTCGTTCTTTGCAGGAAGCCCTGCTCTACACATTTCAAGTGATGGGGTGCGGAGAGGGGAGCAGCATTCGCTTCCCCGGAGTGATTTTTCTTACTGTTAATTTTTCCAGCATTATAGGAAAAAAGGAAAGGGTGGGCAAAGTAGGTTTACAGATGTAAGTGTACAAAACACAGAGTTTACTCTTGTGTTGTTATTCATAACTAGAAGCCCGATGCACAAAGATTCGTGCTAGAATGGGCTTTCCTTTCCCTGGCTGCCGGCACCATCTTTCCACTCCCGCCCAGCCCCTTTCAGCTCAGGCCCTGAAGCTGCCTCTTTCTGCTCCAGCCCTGCCTTCCCAAGCTGCCCAGAGGCCCTGAGAGACAGGGGGTGGGGCAGAACACCTGCGTGGTCACCATGGCAAGCGTCCAGCCCCTGTCACTGGGTGAGTGTATGCAAATTAACCACCATCTTCGTTGGGTTAATTTGCATACCAATCCTGATTGGCTGGTGGTGTAGTGGAGGTATGGTCAATTTACATGATTGCCTATTATTAGGTAAGATTATTGTATTATTTTCCATACAAACAACTGCAAGCCTGCTTTTGCCCCACTCTGTGCATACGTAATTGCAAGCCTAGGCTTTAAGTTTTAATTTATACTAAATTCAAGGTCTTCTCCCAACAGTACCAAGCATAGACAGTCAAAACGTCAGTAAATACGTGTACATTGAGCATGAGTAAGTCCATGGGCTTCATGACTCATGTATGAAATTACTGATAACAAAAACAGAACCAGGTGATCATGCCTTTCTAAGGCAAAAGCAGCCGATCACGTGGCCAGGATAGATGGCCATTCGGTTGGGAAAGAATGTTTTTGTTTAGGTTCAGAATAGAATAAATCATGGCCTGAAGGTCCAAGAACATAAATTTTACCACCATCATTTACAAAAATGTTACTCTTGAAACGTAGGTCATTAGGCAAAAAGCACAGTTCCTCAAGAGAAAATATTTCAAACATTAATGTAAATAATAATGTGTTAAAGTTTTTTAAAATGTAACTCAAAGTGCAGGAGTTACATACATAATACTTTCTTTTTCTTTTCTTTCTTTTCTTTTTGTAATGCCATTCCAGGAAAAATTTCTTCTCTTGGGCACAAATATAACAGTTAAGAAATATTAGCAGATTATTTGTACATGCTGTTTAGTTTTTCTATCATAAAATAAGAAATACGTGTAGGACAAATTAAAATTTTGTCATGCTTCATCTGAAATATATGTGAAATATGCCGCACAGAGCATAAGGAAGAGAAAGAAGAAAAAAATGAAAAAGAAGAATAAGAACCCAAATGCATAAAGCTACAACAACTTTACAACTTGAAAATTCATATGTGGTTATGCTGTAAACATTGAAACAAAGCTATAATAAGTCACCTCTGATAAATTGTTTTTAATGTTTGGTTGACAATATTTGAATCCATTTAAACACAAGTTGAATTTCAAAATGATTCGGCATGGCATAAGGCAAACCTGCAAGATGGACTTAGCATTTTAAATTATATGGCATGTTACTCTCAGTATGAGTGTATCCGACATGTGCCTTATTTTTGCGTCCACAGCTCGAAAATAACAGGTAACAAAAGCCTTTAAGGAATACACATTTGTATACAAGCTCTATTTTCTTTCCTCATTGTCTATTGATGCCATATTTCATGTTCCAATACCATGGCTGTTCAGATGACACAAATTACACAGAAACTCATTCTCTTCTCCCAACCTTACCTTCAGTCAAATCCCAAAGGAAAGAAAAACGTCCTCTAAATAAATTCTAAAACTTCCTTCTCTTTCTGTTAATTTAAAAGAAGCACTAAGTGCCCAACAAGAGAAAAACACAGTCTTCCCATCCCACAATTATTTGCAAATATTATGTTCTTGGGAAAAGCCCTACAGTGGGACTGTTGTTCGGTCTGGATCAATAAACATCACCCAGTGTAAAACCCCAGTGCTTTATCTACAAGGCTTCAGCCTGAGGAGCCCGTGTAAGATTTGTAGAGTGAAATCTCCACAAAGGATATCACTCTGGGTAAGAATTGGTGTGTCTGAGTTCATAAATTGCTGTCAGGCTGGCCCTTAGGATTACTCTTCTGTCTGAATTTTGGTTTTGTTTTCTCTCTGTCCCTCCCTCGTGGAGTTGAGCCTGGAAATAGCACCACTCTGGCGCTCGTTAGTTTGATAAACTGGCCTAAGTGTGCAGCAACCCTGGGCGCCTCCCGCCCGGCGCGGTGATGGGCCTCCTGGAAATTCTGAAACCGGCAGGAAGTGTTTAGGTCCTGAATCACAGCCGAGGATTCTGAATCTTTAATTTTTTTCCTCTGAGGATGTCAGCCTTTAAATATAAAACATGCTTTTCCCACTTGGTTTCCATTACTTGTAAAGCATTCGAGAGCGTCTGGGCTAGAATTACTTCCTTCCCAGGACAAGGGAACAGGCAAAAATCCCACACTCATTAACAGCTCCTCGGCTGGGCTTCTTTTACAGTGTGGACCCAACCATGTAATAAAAATGACTAAATACTAAACCTGAGCACCGTGCTTCTAAATCCATCTTCTTTTTTATCATATTTATCCATGCAGTGTGCACCGCTTTGGCGGTTTAGATAGTGCAGGTGGAAATAAATTTCAAAACATAACTAGTTTGTTTTTAGATATGACGTATCCATCACCCAAATAACCAGGCAATTATGACAGAGCAAACCTTTGCAATAAGTGATTTGTTTTAAAGGTGGTTTAGGTTACAGTTAAAAATTAAAGTTCCCAGCAGAAGAAGGAAAAATAGAACACAATGGGGGGGGAGTGGTTTTCCACTCATTTAAACACACATTTGTGAATTTCTATGTTGTCTCTTTTAAAATAAGACTCTAAAACTGAAATTTGGGCTGGAGTCTTCTTTTGTTTGGTTCGTTTTTGTTTTTAATTAAGCTCATTTATTATTTATGCTAGAATACCTCCGACAACTGATGGGGGAAAAGAGATTACAACTGTATTGTCTCCAATCTGAACTTTATCTTTGTTTACTGACTGCATTCGTATTTTTAAATGAATCACCCCAACAACTGAACATTAAGATAGTTATCCACATACAAATAAACACAAATATAGGTATGAAGATGTTGGATGCACCAAATTATAACATTAACAGATTGGAGACAATTGCTCATCAACAGGGAATGGCTAATAAATTTTGTTAGAGGCATGTAATCAGGGTAGAGAATGCTTTGCAACCATTTTGAAAAATTGAGCCGTTCTGCATATACAGTGTAAATGTTTATGTGTGACATAGTGTTGAATGCCAAAAGCATTCTGCATTCAGTAAGAATAATTTATAAATGAATGAGTATTCATAGATATATTTGAGCACTGCTTGCATTTTAATAACTCACTGTGTTATTTACTGTAAATCACTTATTTACAAATGATTTTTTAAAGGGTCCGGACAGATACCATACAACCTGTTAATGGTTATTGTGCTGAGCAGGCTGTAAGAGAAAGCACGTACCCTCTTTACCTGTGTCTGTTTCTCTTTTCAAACAAAAGACTGCAGACTACTTCAAACAATACTCACTTTGTCTAGCCACTGATTCAGCTAGGAATTAAAATGTCACCTACATGAGGTATTGGGGGATAATGCTAAAAGGGTGACTAACAGGAACTTACAAAGGAAAATATCTGGTGAAGAAATGTAAAATAATAATAATAATGCTAATCTAACTTGACAAAAGGGATATTTAAAATATTTCAGCTGATAGTAGAAACAGAAATTGGCTCAACTTTTCTAGAGAGCACTTCTGCATTGTACAGCATGAGCTTTACGAACATTTGCATTGTTTTTATATGTTTTTATTAATTTCAGAGAGAGAACCATCAATAATGAAAGAGAATCATCGATCGGCTGCCTCCTGCATGCCCCACACTGGGGATCAAGCCTGCAACCCGGGCATGTGCCCTGATTGGGAATCAAAATGTGACCTCCTGGTTCATAGGTCGATGCTCAACCAGTGAGACACACCAACCGGGCAACGTTTGCATTTTTGAATCCAATATTTCCACTTCCAGGGACTTGAACTAAGAAAAGGGTGATGCTTACAACACTACCTTAAGAAGCAGAGCAGGAAACAACCTAAATATCTAGTCAGAGAAGGTTAAATAATTATGTTGTTGTTGACGACATGTCGCTTTTATTGATTACTTATGATCTGCTAGGCTTTCTTCCAAGGGCATAACAGACATCTGCTCATGTATGCTTCATAACAACCCTGTGACATGTCTGTTACTTTCTGCCTTGACAGGGAATGGAACAGAGACATGAGTGGTTCCGATCCCTTGCCCACGATCCATGGCTGGTAAGGAGCAGAGCAGGGAGCAGGTCAGGCAGTCAAGATGCTCAAGCCTACATTCTCCAGCAGCACACTGATAGACAGTCATTCACCGGGACACAGGCAGCCACTGAAGATCAGAGACTATCACTGACCTCGGAAAATAGCCATGATCTCTTGTTGCATAAATATATATAACACAACGTGGTACCTGTGGTATGACACTGTGGTGCGCACATTCACAAACAAACAGGACTTCCTAAAGCTAACATCTTGAACATAAAAGAAGTTATTTCTGCGTGTTCAATGACTAATATAGTAAGCAAAAAATGGGAGGGGTCAATTGCATAGATTATAAAATATGATCACAAACACACACAGCAACAATGGGATACAAATACATAAAAATATTATCTGTGATCCTCTGAAAGGTGGCATATAAGGGTAACTTTAATCTTTTTCATTATACTTAGAAAAATATTTTCCAAAATTTTACAATGCTATAAATGTAGAAATTTTAATGTAAGAAAAAATTGCTATCATGAATACTTAGATTTATATATAACAGATATAAAGCAATACAACAAATCTTTCTTTTCTGCATGCATATGTATTTGTATCGTATTTGTAAAGCTGTATTTTTTAATTGAAAAACCCCAGGCAATACAGATCAACACAGACAGCTGGATGCCCCTTACACTCATTACCTGGATTCAGTAACTGTCAGGGACTGTCAAGACTCTCATGAAAGAGCTGGAAGCAGGGCCAGGGCGGGGTGAGACAAGTAAGAACTTTAAAGTGACACCAAAAAGCTTAGTAATCCAAATTAATATTGTAATGCAATAATTTCAAAAATCAAAAATAATGCAACCATAAAATCTATGAGGAACAAATGTCAAAAATGTAAGGACAGTATCCACCCCTCTACTTGCATGACTCACCCTCCTTCCAGCCCTGCCTTCTAGAAAGAGAGATGTGGGCGGAAGCAGAGGCCAAAGACGTGGAAGAAGAAGAGAGAGGAAGAAAGAGCTCAGCACCCAGGGGCAGGTCCCAGCCCAGGAGACAGAGGAGGGCCAAAACCCACCAGAAGCTGGAGGTGAGCTGGCCCTGCCAAGGGAGACAGCTCCAGCTCTAGGATTAGCGAAAGCCCTGAGAACCGGCCAACAGCCACATGTGACAGCTCTCATTGCCTGTGCTTCCCAAGCTACACAGTGCGCCCTATAATTTGTGGTAATACTGACACATTACAGTAGAGAGGAGCTGGGGAGCTACACCTCCACCTGCCAGAACCCCTCTGTACATCCACAAACTTAGGGTTCCCTTTCAATATACACTGAGTGGCCAGATTATTATGATGTCTGAACGCATAATAATCTGGCCACTCAGTGTATATCCTATATAATAAAAGGCTAATATGCAGATTGTCCCCTTGACCAGGAGTTCAACCAGCAGGCAGGTCAGCCAACTGCTCATGCCCCCTCCCCCTGGCTAGGCTGGCCAGACCCCACCCACGCACAAATTCATGCACTGGTCCTCTAATACACGCGCGCACACACACACACACACACACTGAGTGGCCATATTATTATGCATTCAGAAATCATAATAATCTGGTCACTCAGTGTACATATGAAATATACAGGGCAATATACATATGAAAAATTATTTGTGCAAAAGTGATAAACTAAGTATAATTACCAAAAAATAGAGGTTAAATTCTTCTCTTTATACCATCTGAGATGATGTCAGAGAATAGTACCAAAAATATTAAGTCTTAGTTGGGATTTTCTGAGGAGATATATTTAAGTTAATATTTAAAGAATGAAATGAATCATATGTGCTTTTTATTTTTAGCTGCATAGATATCCTGGCAAACAAACAAAATTAGAAGATAATACAGTTCTAATCATGACCCCATAAAACATTTATTCTCCTTACCTCCCACCCACAACCCCCTGCAAAAAAAAGTTTGCATGTACAGAAAGTTCTGGTAATATTGCCATTGACACCTCCTAATCACTGGTTGGAAATCTAAGACATTTCTGGAATTTCTGTAAAATTTATTGAGCACCAAGTAACAGATCCTGACAAAAAGGAAACTCCTGAACAATACATTTCAGAAGAAAAAGTAAACATCAGTTCAGAGGTTGAACCTCCACTCTGACAATATGCTTAATATTTTCTGCACATTTCCCCAAAATTAATAATTATACATATTAGAAAGGAAGCAGACAAATTACTGTTTTAACATAATTAATTTGACTCTTATTCATTGTTGTAAAATTATTATTGTCACCAAGTCATACTTGAATGTTCACATGTCAATAAGGCAGGCCAAGGACGAGGGTTTTAAATAGTTTCAAGAAGGAAGACAATTAATTTTTATGATTGTTGCATAAACATTGCATTAAGTGTCAAAGTAACACATTGGAAGAATTCAAATGGCCATAAAATCAGAGGAGGAATGTTATAATTCTACTTACCAAAGAATTACTGACAATTCTCTCAACAAAATTCCTTCGCTGAAAATTAACAAACAGTGGTTTTTGCCAGAATGTTCCAAATTAGGCACCATTGGTGGGACAAGAGAGGAATATGGTTCTATTTTAACAGTAGTGTTTATCTTAATGTGTCTTAGAAACAAATATTACTAGCATTCCAAGCCTGAGATACCACAATATTATCACTTATGGTGAAATTTTGTTTCAAAAGAAGCCCATGTGAGTGAAAATGCAACAAAATCATGGGACAAGTATCACATGGTTGGAGCAGATGCCTCTCCATGGCCCTGTGCATCCCTCTACCTCCCCTGCATATGGACCCCCCAGGGCTCCTGTTCCCCAACCAAGCATTTGGGCTCTTCCTTCGTCCCACGCTCCTGAAGCCACTTCTGCCCCAGAGGGAGCTAGAAAGGCCTTAACTGGTGACTAAACCAGGTCTGTCCAAAAGAAATACTTTAATGTCTACATTTTTACAAAAATAAAAGGTGAAATAGTTTTGACTATACATTTTGTTTAACCCATTATATTCCAATATACCATTTCAACATCTACCCAATATTAAGAATGACTACAGAGATCTTTCATGTTCTTTTTTTACCCTCTTTTTGGTACTGAGTCTTCAAAATCTGGGGTCTATTTCACATAGCACATTTCTGTTTGTACTAAGCACATTTCAAGGGCTCAATGGCACATGTGTTCAGCAGCTACCATTTTGAACAGAGCAGTTCTAGATAGCTTTTATGAATTAAATGTCTGTGTCCCTCGCCCCCCCAAAAAATTAATATGTTGAAACCCTAATCCCAGTGTGAAGCTATTTGGAGGTGGAGCCTTTGGGAGATAATTAGGTTATGAGGGTGGAGCCCTCATGAATGGTATTAGTGCCCTTATGGGAAAAGATATGAGAGAGAGAGAGATTTTCACTTTTTCTTTCTTCCTCTTTCTCGCTTTCTCTTTCTGCCATCATTATCTAGTTCTCTCCTATGCGTAGCCAAAGGGATCTCCAAGGGAATAAATTGAATCTTACTGCTGCTCCAATCAGTATTTCTCCCTCCCAAGTTTTAGCCTCTCTCTAAACAAATCTTGAAAGGACTTTAAAGTATAATTGTATCCCAGAAGTTCAGTGTGTGTGTGTGTGTGTGTGTGTGTGTGTGTGTGTGTGTGTGTGTAGGGATGAGGGAGAGAGAGAGAGAGAGAGAGGAGAGAGAGCAGTAAGCACACATTTAAATTTAACATTGTTTTCCATTTTCTCCACCAATATGTCACAAACTTAGCATGCATTGGATTCACCAGGATGGACTGGTGAAAATGCACATTTTGGGGTCCCTCCCTCACTTATTTGGAGTCAATATTCTAGTCCCAGAAATGTGCATTTTTACCAAATTGTCCCTCTGAGACGGTGCAAGGCGGGCAGTGTGCAGCCACGTGGAGATGGGCCTTGCTCTAAGCATTCAAGCATGACCTCCTGGGGACTTCTGTGTGGCCCAAGGAGAGAAACACAGAAAAGCCAAGCCCATCCATTGCCTGGAGGGGGAGACATGCCAGGGGAAGTACAAGACTGGAGGATGTTGCTTAGGAAAGCGACACTTCACAAAGAGTCGTCAGCAGCCAGAAGTGGTTATTGGTCAAAAGAACGAACAAGTTAATTTTATAGTCAGTGATTCTAGCTACACCCCCATCATTTCACGGGACAGAAAATTCCTCAACTATAAAGCAGTGGTGATTTGACAATGCCTGGAGACACTTGGGTTGTCACAAGTGGGCAGGTGCTATTGGCATCCGGTGGGTAGAGGCCAATGATGCTGCTAAACCTCCTACAGTGCACAGGACAGCCCCACAACAAAGAATGACCCAGCCCCAAATGCCAGCTGGGTCATGGTTGATAAGCTGTATTAGTTCCCCGAAGCTGCTGTAACCAAGTACCACAAACCGGGTGACTTAAAACAAGAGAACGTATTCTCCCGTAGTTCTGGAGCTAGACGCCCAAGATCAAGCTGTCAGCAGGGCCATGTTCTCGCTGAAGCTCCAGGAGAGGGAATCTGTCCCATGCCTTTGCTTAGCCACTGGTGTTGCTGACCATGCTTGGTGTTCCCTGGCTGGTGGCCCATCTCTGCCTCTGCTTTCACAGGGCCTTCTCCTTGTGTACGTGTCTGTATCTCTCCTCCTCTTACAGGACACCAGACATTGGATTCAGGGTGCACCCTACACCCGTATAATCCCATCTTATTTACATCTGCAAACACCCTATTTCCAAATAAAGTCACATTCATACAAGTATCAGGGTCTAGACCTGTAACATCATATTTTGGTGTATCCACAGCAAAAGCCGGGCCCTAAACCAAATTCTTCCTGTGTCTCTTGAGCTATTTCCCAGTTAGGAGGCCATTAAAAAATAAATAAGTGGGATGCATGCCAGGAATGAGCTTGAAATCTTCTTGTTCAATTCTGTTCCTTTCTCTTTTTCCATTTCACTCTGAACCTGTTCAGCCAAGTACTCAGACCAAAACTATCCCCCCACCCCACCCCACCCCTTTTTTTAAACTTGAGCCAAATATGCTAGACACAGGACTAAAGAGTAATGACACCTTGAAGTGCTGAATAAGTTTTTTTGGGGGAAAAAATATGTCACATATCTGCCAACAAAGAAATGAAGCGAATGGTGAAATCTCTGGTAAAAATCAAAAAGGAAGTCCGTTGTGATGATTCAACCATCAAGTCGCATTTGGAATGTAGGAGAAGAGATTAAAGTCTGTGACTCTCGCTGTATAGCTTCCCCTGCCTTTGACACCTCCTGGACGTGGCCTCATTAACACCGGCTTGGTTTCCTGTGACTGCAGGAGGCCGGGAACCTTTCATGTCCCACAGTCAGACATTATTGCTGACCCAACAAGATCCATGTTGCTCACACTTTCACTTGAATTTCTGTTACATTAATAGGAGTTTGGGGACTTGAATACATTTCAAAATCCATATAAATGATCCTGATACAATGAAAGCTTACTTTTTAATTCAGGCTGCAGGCTTCATGTTGAGTTATTTATTAAGTTAGTGAGTTATTCAAGCACATCTCCACACCAACCTTTTCATCTCGGGCGCTGGGACTAAGATTTTCTTTGTGTCCCCAGTAGAAGAAGTTTCCTCTTGCTGCTTGTACCAAAATTGTCCCAAACTTAATGGCTGGAAACAAATTTAATATCTTACATCCCTGGAGGTCTGAAGTCCATTGGGCTAAATTCAAGGTCTGGCTGCTGGTGGAGGTGGCACAGCCAGGTCAAAGGAGAAGTCAAAGAACAGACACAGTCACAGACTGGGAATCTTGAAGTGAATGTGCAAACAGTTGTATTCGTTTCCTACTGCTGCTGTAACAAATTGCCATAAATGTAGTCGGTTATTATCCTCTAGTTCTCGAGGGGAGAAGTGGGATGCATGCCAGGAAGCTGTTGGCAGGGCTGAGTTCCTCCTGGAGGCTCTGGGGGGACCCACCTCCAGCTACTGCAGGCTGCCTGCATGTCTTGGCTCCTGGCCCCTTCCTCCATCTTCCATTTCTCTGCCCACCCTCACCTCTTCTTACCTCCTCTGACTCTGATCCTCCTTCCTCCCTTTAATGAGGACCTTGTGATGACATGGGACCCATACAGACAATCGGGGAAAAGCTCTCCATTTCATGATCTTTTACTTATCACATCTGCAAAGTCCTTTTTTCATGCAAGGTAACGAGTCCATGATTGCCCGGAACCAGAATGTGGGTGCCTTGGAGGGAAACTGGGAACTAGGAAGCCAGCCTGGCTCCAGAAGGAAGCAGCCCTGACACCACCTGGGTTTTAGGACATGAGACCTCCAGAACCAGCAGGTAACAAACCACTTCCTGCTTTAAGGCACTACATCTGTGGTCATTTGAGAGGTTTCAAGAGAAGGTCCCTGGAGCTTCAGACACAAGGACTAAACAAGAATCGAGGGAGCAGGGGAAGGATTACATACTGGTTGCTGAGACCGCCCTGACCTTCCTCCCCGCAACACACACACCTCCCAAGACCACCAGCAAGAAGGCTGATACTCTTTAGGCAGGTGAGTGGGCAAGAATATTCTAGAAAATTTGCCCAGCGTAGAAAAAGGAAACCTAAGTATACTGACATGTGGGTGTAGGAAGTTAGGGGTCCGCGCAGTGACACAGTCCAGATGCTCAAGTTTTTCAGGTCACCCACGTCCACCCCATGCTCTCAGAGCTGCCAATCAGCTCTTTAAGGCCTCTTTCTAGAGCAAGATTGGAGAGATAAGGGCACAAGACCTTTGAGGAAACCGAGAAGACAGAGGCTTGACAACGAATGGAAAGGGGGCAGGCTACAGGGAGGAAACCAAAGCTGGGAGGGAGGGGGCGCGGGGAGGGGATCCCTCCCCAAAGCACTGACGTGGTCAGACAAGAGGAAATAATATGCCCATAGATGAGAAGCAGGTACCATTCTTAAAAAAACAGATAAGAGCAAAGAGTTCTGGGAAATTAGAAATATGAGAGCAGGAATATGAAACTAAGTAGAAAGCTTGAAAGAACTTTTGAAGAAATATCCCAAAACGTAGAGCAAAAAGACCAAGACATGGAATTGGAGGGAATGATAAATAGGAAAAGGAGAAGACCAGTTCCCATGCCAAACACCAGGAGTTCTCGGAAGAGAACAGAGAAAACAGGGGAAGAAAAAGTTCATTCAAATGTCCCAGGACTCACATCAGAGGACATCAGTGATGAGATGACAGGAATCCTCGGAGCATCCCGTGCAATGGGTGGAAACAGACCCAAACAATAAATATTACTATTAAATTTTAGGTGGCCTGGCCGGTGTGGTTCAGTTGATTGAGCATCATCCCGTGCACCAAAAAGTCATAGGTTTGATTCCCAGTCAGGGGCACATGCCCGGGTTTAAGGCTCAGTCCCCAGTAGGGAGCATGCAGGAGGCAGCAGAGAGATGTTTCTCACTATCTCTCACTCTCCTCTTCTCCCCCCTCTCTCTCTCATCAATATAAACATTTTTTAAACATTTTAGGCTACTAAAGGACTAAAGGAAAGTAGCTAAAAGACGTTGGGGAAAAAACACAAAGTTTTCATCTAAAAGTACAACAATCAAAATGGCATTGGACTTGTATGATCAGTAACATCAGCACCTCAAGGACAATGGAATAACACCTTCAGATTTCTGAGGGACAGTTACAGTGGGTTCTGCACTCACGAGCTCAGTATTTGTGATTTACCTGCTCGCTAACATTTACTTTTAACACTGAAACCAATGCTTGCAATACTTCCCTGCTCATTCAGGGACAGGTGCAGAGGAGCAGGAAACGAGCAACACAACATTCCCAGCTGAGGGCCACCAAGGCGGCCGCGCCCGTTTCAGCTCTCAGCTGCGAAGCAAGTGTCTGCCTCACTGTCTATTTAGTGCTGCTTTCTCTGCATGTTTTTCTGATTTTTGTTAGTGGTTTCCAACTGTTTAATATGGTCCCCAAGCACAGTGCTGAAGTGCCTGCCACCTAGTGCTCCTAAGAGCAAGAGGCTGGGCTGAGCTTACAGGGAGCACTGGTCTGCTTCGCATAAATATTAGCGCTGTTGGCAGAGTTCAACGCTAACGTATGGGCAATATGTATTAAATAAGGCGTCTTTAAACAGAAACACACACAAAATAAGGTGTTGCACTGATGGTTGGTGAAAACGTCATGACAGCAGCTGGAAGGAACCCGGCCCTGGCTTTCCTGCAGGCGGAGGCTCAGTGTTCCCTCATTCGGCAGTCATGTGACTACAGAACACGACTGTGAATAACAATAGTCAAGTATAATTTTACTTTTTTATTGTTGACACTATTACAGATGTCCCCCAAATCAACTATAATTTTAACTTAGAGTGTTTTTCTTTAATAATATAGTGAGGTTTTTCCTGTCAGTGTACAGTTCTGTGAATTTTAACTCTTGTACAGATTCGGGTAACCATCATCACAGTCAGCATACAGAACATTTCCATCGCCCCAATATCCCCTCGTGTTGCCCCTTTGTAGTCAAACCCCCTTTTCCCCCTTAACGCTGGTGACCATGGATCAGTCCTCCGTCACCACTGTGCTGCCCTTTAAAGAATGTCACATAAATGGAATCATCAGACAGTATGCAACCTTTGGAGACTGGCTTCTCTCACTCAACATAATGTCTTAAACATTCATTCAAGTTTTTACATGTATTAGTAGTTCATTCCTTCCCATGGCTCAGTGTAATATTCTACCAAGCTTAGAATGTTAAACACAAATCGTCAATAAAGTATGAGAATATACATGTTCACTCTTACCCGTATCCCCTTGTACTTTATCAGGGGACTAGAGAGCAACGAAAGAAAGGCTCTAAACCAAGCAGGGGAAGGTAAAAGATTTGCAAAGCCAGGGGTTCTGTCTGGAGGAGAAACGTGAGAAATCCCAGGACGATGGTAAAGACAACATCCCAAGACAATAGCTGCTGAGCTCCCCAATCCAGCTTGAAGAATCTTCTTCAAAAGATGGAATCCACAGAACCATCATGTGTTTTAATGCTTTGAGAAGAGATTCCAGCAACTGGTGGTGACTCATTCAGAGGAATTAGGACACAGGAAAGGAAGCAAACAGAAAAGGAGATTCTTTTTGACTCTCATGAAAACAAAGAGTTGTGCAGATTAAGAAAAGTAACCAGAATATACTGGGGCTCAGCTGCAACTAGGATTTACAAAATGTAAACATCGACTATTTATCTAAGCACAATTCCTCTGGGGCCCAGGGAATAGGGGTGAGAAGACATTGAACTTGTAGAATTATTTAATCCTGGAAACTATGTGCCTGTATAATGTAGACACAAATTAAAACTAAATTTAAAAAGTTAACATGAAAAAAAATGTTTCTTTCTAAATCAGGGCCAAGAGAAAAAGGAGTGAGCCGTCCCTGATAGTGCCATCCTTGAAGCTAGAGTCATAAATTCCTTTCAGTGCCCACAGCATTGAGGGTGAAGCTGGGAATGGAGTGGGGACAGGCTTTCTTCTTACATGCCTCTTTCTTTGGGGGGTGGGACATCTTTCTCAGAAGCTGCAGATTCCCTGTGTGTCTTACAGAACAGGACTTGGTCACATGTTCTGATGTGTGTTTCCCCAACACCTTGCAATTTCCCAACACCAGCTAGGTGTCCAACTCTGCTCAGCTCTGATGCTGCCTGCAGATAGCAGCAGATCCCACAGGCCAAGGGCTCAGTCCTACAAGACCATCTTCCCCGCCCCAACTTCTGAAGCCCATAGCAGGCCCAGGGTGTCACCTGTGGTTCTGAGGATAGCCACTGACCAGAGGTTCCATTACCCCTCACTGGGTTTGATTAATTTGCTAGAGTGTCTCACAGAACCCAGAGAAACATCTTACTTTCTAGATTACCAATCTATATATATAAAAAGCCAGCGGCCATAATGACCGTAATGACTAGTCCCTATGACACCCACTATGGCCAGTGAACCAGCCAATCAGGGGGTGGGGCCGGCCTGCCCCTTATTCTCCCACCCCAATCAAGAGCTGGCCTCCAGCTAAATGCCCCTTCCCTTCCCCCTCCGGCCAGCCCCAGCCCCAATCAGCCTGCCCCACCAGGAAAGGCCCATAGCCCTTCCCCCCAGCTGCCCGCCGGTGATCGCACCCCCCCACCCCATTAGGGAGCAGGGCTGGCCCACCAACCTCCTGAAGCCCCTCCCCCCATCCAGCCCCACCCCAGATCAGCCCCCCCACTACATCAGGGACAGGGCCAACTACCCATGGCCCCTCCCCCAGGCCACTGGCCCCTGATCTGCACCCCCCACCTGATTCTGGAGTGGGACCAGATGGCCCACCACCCACAGCCCCTCCCTATGGCTGGCCCCACTCTCAATAGGCCTCCCATTCCCAATCACCCTCAACCCCTTCCCCCAGCCGGCCTGGCCCTGATCAGACCTTGATCGGGCCAGCCAGCCAACCTCCCTCCATCTCCTCCTCCCAACAGGCCCAGCCTCAATCTGCCCCGATTGGGGCCAGGCCAGCCGGACCCCACCCATGCACGAATTCATAGATTGGGCCTCTAGTCCTATATAATAAAAGGCTAATATGCAAATCAACTGAACGGCAGAACAATTGGTCACTATGATGTGCACTGCTGCCCCCTGGTGGTCAGTGCACTCCCACAGGGGGAGCACCACTCAGCCAGCTCATGGCTGGCACGTGCAGAGGCGGTGGTGGGAGCCTGTTTCACCTCCACGGCAGCACTAAGAAAGTCAGACTGATGGCTTAGGCCCACTCCCTGCAGGGCCTGTCATCAGCCGGACATCCCCCAAGGGCTACTGGACTGCAAGAGGGTGCAAGCCAGGCTGAGGGACCCTCCGAGTGTACGATTTTCATGCATCGGGCCTCTAGTCTATACTCATAAGAGGATAATACGCTAATTAGACCAGACATCATTCCGGATGTACTTCCTGACAAAGGCAGGGCCCAGAAAAAGCTGCTCGGGGTCCCAGGTACCTACGGTCAGCCAGAGGGAGGGAAGCCTGGGTCCTGGGTGCCTGTGGCCAGCCAGAGGGAGGGAAGCCTGGGTCCCAGTTGCCTGCAGTCAGCCGGAGGAGGGAAGCCTGGGTGCTGGGTGCAGGGACTGAGGCAAAGGCAGTTAGGGGTGATGAGGCAGGCAGGCAAGTGGTTAGGGGTGATCAGGCAGGCAGGAAGGCCAGTGGTTAGGAGCCAGCAGTCCTGGATTGCAAGAGGAATATCCAACTGCTGGGATTGGGCCTACAACAGCAGTCAGACATTTTCCAAGGGGTCCCATTTGCAAGAGGGTGCAGGCCAGGCTGAGGGACCCCTCTTCCCTCCCACCCCCCCATGCACAAATTTCATGCACTGGGCCTCTAGTTTATTATAATAGGGTACAACTCAGGAACAGCCAGAGGGCAGGGATGCCTAGGGCAAGGCCTGTGGGAAGGGCCACAGAGCTTTTTGTTCTCCACAAATCTCCACAGGATCAGCAACCTGGAAGCTCTCTGAAGTCCACCCTCCCCCAGGCTTTTGTGGAGGTTTAGTTCATTAAGTCACTGGCCATTGAAGACTGAACTCAATAGTCAGCCCTTTTTCCCTTCCAGGAGCAGGGGGTGGGGGATGGGAGGGATGGGAGAGAAGGAAGTTAATGGGGTTGATTCCCCAGGCAACCAGCCCCCATCCCTAGATTCCCTAGGGCCGTGGTTGGCAAACTGTGGCTTGAGAGCCACATGCAGCTCTTTGGCCCCTTGAGTGTGGCTCTTCCACAAAATACCACATGCGGGCGTGCACATACAGTGCGATTGAAACTTTGTGGCCCATGTGCAAAAGTTGGTTTTCGGCTCTCAAAAGAAATTTCAGTCGTTGTACTGTGGATATTTGGCTCTGTTGACTAATGAGTTTGCTGACCACTGCCCTGGGGTCTTTTCAAAAATTACTTCATTAGTATAACAAAATCACCTTTATGGCTCTCAACATTTAGAAAATTCCAAGGGGTTTTAGAAGATAGTTTCTAGGATTCTGAACCTTTGTATTTTGGGGAATACTAATTTCAGTGGAAAGTGTGACCCTAACCGCTTCCCAGGACACTTTAAAATATATATTTTTATTGATTTCAGAGATGAAGGGGGAGGGGGCAGGGAGGGGGAGAGAGAGAGAGGGAGAGGGAGAGAGAAACATTGATGAGAGTCATTGTGTGGAGAGCAGCTACAGTGTTTGGACAGGTTCAAGCCTCAGCCTAATGAGAGGGCACAGTCCCCTCATGGCCATGTGCAAGTCCCAGCCTGGAGGGCAGAGCCCTCCCAGCACAATTATAGCCAACATCTATAGTTGTAAGCTTAAACCTGTGGTCCGAACACGTGGCCCCACGTGCCTGAGTGATGTGGGCTTGATAGAGTTCAGGCACATGTAATTGAGTAGGATTGAAACTCAAGAGAATGTTGTAAACATCTTGACCACTTTGCCCTTACTTTGCCTCGTGGCATCTGGCTATAAAATAAAGACATGGCTTGTCGTCCTTGGCGCTCTCTCTAGGAGAGAGGGCAGTGTCCCACCGAGACCCAGCTTTCCTTCTCTTGCCTGTCTTTTCTCAATCCTTCACCGCCCCCTCAGGGTCACTGAACCTGGCTGAGCTGGTGCGGCACATAAGGCGCCCTGGGGCTGAGTATGCCATGGCCGTTCCAGCCCGCCACACATTGAGCGGCTTCCTCCTGCTCACCCCACACTGGGGATCAAACCCATAATCCAGGCATGTGCCCTGGACCAGGAATCATACCGTAACCTCCTGGAGCCACATTGGTTGAGCTCCAGAACATTTTAATGAAATGTCTGGATTATCAGTACAATCATGACATGGCTGCCTTCTGTATTTTCTATGAACTTGGATGGGTAAAGAGCATTTGAAAGTTTTTGCAATTCAAAAATAACCTGACGCTATTATTATGGGGAGCTGGGTGAAGGGTACATGAGAACGCTTTGTAGTATTTTTTGTAACTTTTGGTGACTCTTAAACTATCTCAGAATGAAAGGGTATAAAAATATATTTCAAAAAGGTTGAAAAACATTTTTAATTTCCACAGGTAGCTTTGGATTCCCACAAGAAGGGAAGGGCCTCCTCCGTTTCCTCTTCTATAACATGAGAACTAGATCAGTGGGTTTCAAAACCTAGTGTCACTGAGGGTGTTTCAACAGCTCAGCCAATATCTGCTTTGATTTTTATCTTATCAAAGCCATCTGAAAATTCGCAGTATTAGTCCTGACTTTTAACACTCTGAGGACACCCGCAAGTTCACTTGTACTTTCAGATTAGCTCTTTGACTTTCCAACTTTGAAACGGTGACTCCTTTCCCATCGATGCGCTATACTTGAACCTCTTTGGAGTCATTAACTATACAGATTGTGACTACATTGCATTGCTTTGTTGGAAATGGATGTGGAGAGTTTGCTTTTCTTTGCTTAAATTCAAGCCTTGCATTGGTTTAGAGAAATGCAAATTAGACGTACCACAGAGCGTTTTTCACCTGTCAGCTTAGATCAGAAATGTGATAGCACCTGTGAGCGAGGCTGCAGGAAACAGGTGCTCAGACGAGCTAGCCGGGAGTTCTAAGTGGCACAACCCCCTGGAACACTTCAACATTTTCAATGCATGTGCTCTTTGGCCTAGTAATTCTATTTTAGGAAATTATTCTACAGATACTCTCTCTCATGTACAGATATAGGTATAGATATTCGGTGCAGCTTTGTAGTAATAAAAGAACTGGAAACAAACTAAATGTCCATTAATAGGGATTGTTGAAGTCAATTTTAATATATGTACATACACAATGGAAAACTGAACTCCTCCTAAAGCAATGATGTAAATCTAGACCCATGTATAAGCAATATCTCCCACGATGCATTGTTATGCAAAAAAAGCAAAATGCAAAATGTTGTTTGCATTACAGTATAATTGGGGAAGGGGGTAGATAAGAAACTGGTAATAGTTGCTGCTTCCTGGAAAGGAAACTGGGGGGCTAGGGGAGGTCGAAGAGGCACCCGCTTTTCGCCATGTACCCTTTTTTAGACTGAGTACTTTCATGTTCCTGTGCTAATTACATAAGAGTGAAAAGAATCAGGCCTGTGTATGCTTGCCTGTGTGAAATTATCTCAAGTGAATATGCTGTTAAAATACAGGTGTGCCACCCTCAGTCAGGTGCCAGGCAAGACTCAAAGCCAGCTCTCATCAAATAATTGGTTGTGCAATCACCACTTAATGCCCAACAAGCTGAGTCTGATCATGTCCTGTTACAGAGGGTCTTAGCACTTACGTTAAGTTTCACATGATTCTTCCTTGACTTGTATGTTTATGTCAGGATTGCAGGCAGTTGGTAAATATTGCTGGTGAATCAGTTTTGGGATAAATTTTCCCCTTGTCCCTTTCCATGATTTCAGATCAGTTCCCAGTGATGAAGTCAGGAATGCTCGCTGAAGTCACCCAGGCGTGTCTCTATGCTGCGTGCCTGGACCACACGCCCAGCCACCATTCCGTCCCAGGGCAGCTGGGTGTGTTCTCAGCACGTTCCCCAGGAGATGTTAAGGCACTCTCCAGTTAAGAATCACCTGCAGCGTCCAGAAAAGCAAGGCACACCTTAGAAGCTCCACAAACCTCCATCCAGCTATCAGTCAGGACCCAACCAGGAAAGAGAAGCAGCCCTGAGGATTTAAGTGATTTAATGCAGGAAATGGATGCACAGGTGGTGAAAGAGCTAGAAAGCCACATGGGAATGGTTAGGCAGCTGAGAGACTAATAACAGTGGGAAGCTCTACCGCTTCCACCCAGGGAGGAGGCTGGGAAGCAAGAGAGGAGATCGGCTTTTCAGAGCCGAGGAACCAGAGCCACATGGCAGAAGCTGAGGCCAAAGCGCACCCCTCTGGGATATGGGCCATAGAGGGGTTGGTTGCAACCACTGTCCCCAAAATAGGGAGGGAGGGGAAGAAATACTCTGGCTTCTCCCTTCCACCCGTTAGCTAAGCCCAACAGGAAGCTAGAAGCCCCAGACACCTGGACACACACACAGGGGCTGCCATGTGCGGTGCTGAGCAGGGGAGCGAGGAATGGGTCGGAGGGCAGCAGACTCACAGCCCTCCCACCAGCTTCTTTAAATTTACAGCTGAAACCTTGGACTACAATTTTCTGAAGTACTTTTGAGAATTTTTGAATTTGTTGAAGCAAGTGCTTTTGAGACTGCAAAGCCCTGAGTTAGCCTGCCTTTGTCTAGAAAAATAAGGAAGGCTTAAGAAAAAGGAACCCTCCTGCACTGCTGGTGGGAATGCAGACTGGTGCAGCCACTGTGGAGAACAGTATGGAGTTTCCTGAAAAAGTTAAAAATGGAACTCCCATTTGACCCAGTAATCCCACTTCTAGGAATATATCCCAAGAAACCAGAAACACCAATCAGAAAGGATATATGCACCCCTATGTTCACAGCAGCACAATTTACAATAGCTAAGATTTGGAAACAACCTAAGTGCCCATCAGCAGATGAGTGGATTAAAAAACTGTGGTACACTTACACAATGGAATATTATGCCGCTATTAAAAAGAAGGAATTTTTACCATTTGCAGCAGCATCGATAGAACTGGAGAGCATTATGCTAAGTGAAATAAGCCAGTCAGAGGAAGATAAATATCACATGATGTCACTCATATGTGGGATATAATGATCAACATAATTTGATGAACAAGAATAGATCGATCTAAAGACAAATGGTAGGGGGTGGGGGATTAGAGAGCCACCAAAGGACTTATATGCATGCATATTTTAACAATGGACACAGATACTGGGGTGGTGGGGGCTTGCCCAAGCTGGGAAGGGATGGGGGAGGGGATTAATTGGGGGAAAAGGAGACATATGTAAAACTTTAGACAATACAAAAATAATAAAAAATAAAAGCATACAACAATAAAAAATATTTGAATACCAGTTACCAATTTAAATGGAATCTATAATTTTTCTAGATTCTGTCATTATAGCACACTCTCCGCATGTTTACTAAAAAGGGAAACATGCCTTTCTGTAAAAAGTCAAAGGTTTGCTTTAATAGTGATCTTCCAAAGGAATCTTGATACCATCTATCTGTCCACTCATCCATCCATCTATCCATGCAGATATCTATCCGTCCATCCATATATACATGCATGCATCCATCCATCCCTTTTTATATACCAGGCATGTTACAGTGCTGATGTATAACACAAGAAAATAAAAATTCCTGTCCTGAGAACTTAGATTTTAGTGGACTATACATGATTGCTGTAGAAAACTATGTTATCATGTTTGCTGTGACACAAATTTTGATCACCTGCAATTATGAACAATTTTGTTAAGAGAAGGATATCTCTGCTCACAAAATGTGTAACAGTTAATCCAGTGACTATGATCTCATTACTCTTATGATTAATATTACCAGAAGAAAAACTGTATATTCTCTTAATAATTTAAGAAAGTGTCTGGAAATCTCCTTCCAGAAGTTATTTAGGCAGGGAAATAATTCTAACAGGTTGATTTGTTGGAACACCAGGCCAATCTCTGTTCTTCTACCTTTTCTGCTACTTGTCCTCAAAGATGCTTCACTGAGCTAGTCCTTCCAGGCCTTTCGACTGGAGGAAATTTATTTAACGTTTGTGACACTCAGTTTCTGCATTCTAAAAATAGTGGGAAGTGTCGCCTCTCTGCTGTTCAGGCATTAAATGACATAGCACATGTGATGCCAGTAATTCCTTGGTAGAGATTTTTAGTCAAAAGAAAAGTTTAAACCATAGGGAAGGATAATTCTCTTCTTCTATTAGAAACACAATGGAAATTTTTAATAAATTCTAATACATGGAGCACAAGGGTGATGACCTAGCAAACGAATATTCAGGCTTATGTCAGAAGTGTAGGGAGGCCCTGGCTGGTATGGCTCAGTGGATACAGTGTCTGCCTGCAGACTGAAGGGTCCGGGGTTCAATTCCAGTCAGGGGCACATGCCCGGGTTTGTGCTAGATTCCCAGTGGGGGACATGCAGGATGCAGCCAATCAGTGATTCTCTCTCATCATTGATATTTCTCTCTCTCTCTCTCTCTTTCTCTCTTTCTCTATTCCCCCCTCCCCATCTCTTCCTCTCTGAAATCAATAAAAGTATATTTAAAGGAGAAGAAGTATAGGAAGGAGAGGGGAAATAGGAGAGGCCAGGCTCCACGCAGCCACGTGTCACTACAGGATAATCCAGGCTCAGATTTGACAGATCTTTACACTTAAAAAAACTTTCCAAATCCTGATTTTTATGAGAAATCTATCATCTTTTAAGCATAGGCAACAGATTTAAATTTATTTTAGATTCTAGATTTCGAACATGGAATAGGATTGTCCGTATGTCCGAACCTTAGAGGGAGGTTGCCATTTCTAAATTGTATTTCATCTATTAAATGAGAAGAGGTAAAAAAAACTTGAGAACAGAATAAACCATGCACATTCTAGCCAAACAAAGGCTGTTAACTTTGTAAGAAATGTCATCCTCACTGAGCAAGTCAATCTGGAGGGAACCCGTATTGAAAGAGTGATCTGAAAGGGCAGAGAAGGAAAGCGCCCTTCCCACTGGTGTTGGAACAACGGATCCTGCAGCTCTGCTCAGAATGGCTGGTGTGGACATGTGTTCACATCGACCGATAACAAAGCAACTGCAGATATGTTACTTACATCTAAAAAACCGCTAGCACCCAATAGCACCCAAAATGAATCATGATGCAACCTTAGAATGAAATATTGTGCAACCATGACAAGAGTGGGTAGCAGAGGTTTGCAAGTATCGAGTGCCCAGGTTCACCCAGGGAGCTTGTCACATGTACCAGACTTCACAGCAGACCTTCCAAAGCAGTCTCCACAAACGGGGTTGGTGTGTCTGCACATTTAACAACTACACAGGTCCTCCTAACACACCAACCAAACTGTGAAAACTCTTCAGAATCAAAACCAGTTATGAAACAGTATGCATCGTGTTATGTTTGATTAGATTTGATTCAGCCGCATGTGAAAGAAACAACACCCACCCAAACACACACACAAATAACAGTACCTGACACAAAATAAATACGCATTTCTCATGAAGCTCAGAAGTAGGCAATCTAGTTGACATCTCCATAAAGAAGTTAGTAGCCCGACCAGCATGGCTCAGTGGTTGAGTGTCGACCTATGAACAAGGAGGTCACAGTTTGATTCCCTCTCAGGGCATATGCCCGGGTTGTGGGCTTGATCCCCAGTGTGGGGTGTGCAGGAGGCAGCCAACCAATGAATCTCTTTCATCAATGATGTTTCTATCTCTCTCTCTCCCTCTGCTTTCCTTTCTGAAATGAATATATATATGGAAGTTAGCGACTTGGACTACATCCAACTTACCTACCTAATGGTCTTAATATATACCCCAAAAGGAGATTTAAAAACAGCCTGTAAATTTTAGTCATAATTTTATAAAATACATGAATACAACACACACACACTCACATATCTATATATATAAAAGCCTAATATGCTCTGTGTCCAACCATTCGACCAGTCACTGACCACCAGGGGTAGACACTCCAACTGGTAGGTTAGCTTGCTGCTGGGCTCCGGCTGATGGGAACTGGGTGAGATGGGCCGGACATGCCCTGGAGCCCTCCTGTGGTCCCTCCCCGGCCTCTAAAATATTTCTTCTAATTAATTTCTTTTCAATGTGCATGAATCCGTGTACTGGGCCTCTAGTAATATATAAGCAATAAGAAAGAAATATTGCCCTCAGCAGCACACCTTTTTAATTGTGTTCCCTAGGGACAGGTATAGTGAAGGTGACCTGGTAAAGAGTCCCAAGGGGGCAGGTGCTTTCCATAAGAGACAGGAAAGGTCTCCCTGGGAAGGGACATTCCATTTGGCCCTGACTGGCAGAAAGAAGCTAGTCCTGCAAAGACCAGGGAAAAGCAAAGAGAGGGCCTCAGGGGCAGGGAGAGCTGGTGTTTGAGCAACAGCTGGGAGGCTGTGATACGGGCCTGAGCAGAGCAGGAGGGGACTGGCAGGCAGGAAGCTGGACTGGTGGACAACAGCCAATCCATACCTAGCTCATCCCTGTCCTAGGTCTCTTGCTCTGCTGTCCTCCATCCCCACTCAAGTAGTACCTGCTCAGAGAGGCCTTCCTTGACCATTCCCACAGCCACTGTCACATCCTTGTTTTATGTCTTCTGAGACCTTACCACTGTCAAGCAAGAACCCTGCTGATTTGATGAGCATTGCTAGCCACTCACAAAACTCTCTTTTTGGATCACCCCTGCACCTCCGAGGTCTAGCACAGTGCCTAGCACATTGCAAATACTTATAAACAAAGAGTCCCTAGAGGAAGGGACACACCCTTAAAGGAAGCATAAAGGCAACTCCATTAGTTACAACCTTATTTACCCCGAGCCTGCTATGTGCCAGGCTCTCAGCCAAGTTGCTGGGGACAGATGTATCAGTGAAGCAGAGATTTCTAAAAAAGAAAAAAAAAATCCCACTTTTAAGGGGACTTATTGAATGTTAGGGGGAAGGGGAAATGTAATACACAGATAAATTACGATCTATCAGACAGATAGATATAGATACACAGACTCCAGATAGTATAAAGTTAGATGAGTTCTAATAAGAAAGCTAAAGCAGAGGGAGGGAGACAAGGTGGTTGGGTTGAGGGGGAGAGGGCCGCAGTATTAGACTAGACAAGCCAAGGATGGTCTCTCTAAGCAGGGACTTCCCCTGGGAATTTAGAAATGCTCGTTCCCAGGCCTCACCCCAGACCTACTGAATCAGAAACTCTGGGGCGGGCCCAGCAGACTGTGCTCTGACAAGCCCTCTATGTGACTGTGCCCGGAAGGTTCGCAGGCCTCTGGGGCAGGGGCCTGCGGAGTTTGGTCCTAGGTGTTAGTTTCTCTACGTGATCACGGTCCTCTTTATTTCACCAGTTTGGCCGGGCACCCACTAGCGCTCGGTTAGCCGCGCGCTGACGCTCAGCCGGGCTTTCTCCCAGGTCCACAGCAGCTCCCACCCAGAACTGCAGCCCGAGGCGGCCCTTTCCGCAACCCAACCCCCCATCCCAGCGGTGCGGCTGCTGGGCCACCTCGGGGACCAGGCACCCAGGATGGCAGGTGCAAAGGCGCCCGAGCAGGGGAGGCCAAACGTATCGGCCCAGACCGCAGGGCTGCGGGAGTGGGCACAGCTCTCCCACCCGTGTCCGCGCGGGTGCGCCGTCTAGGTCCCGAGGGATCCTGCGAGCCCGGGGCCGGCGGGTACCGGGACTGGTGCGCAGAGCCCTCGGAGCCGCTTTGCAGCCTGGCCGGGGCGCCGGGCCGAGCGCCCTCTAGGCAGCGGAAGTGGAGCTCGCTTTACATCCGTCCTCCCGCCGCCGGAGTTGGGAGAAGGAAGGCGGGGGGGTGTGGAAAAATAAAGGAAAAGCCCTCTACCATGTAGACCAGTGCCCCCCACCCCATCACCGGCCGGGACCCCCCGTCTGCGGCCATGAACGCGACCAGCGAGGGCGAGAGCTTTCCCGGCTCCGTGCAAAGTAAGTGCTTCCCGGGCGCAGTGCGCGCTCCAGGGCCCGGGCCCAGGCCCGTCCGCGCGCAGCGAGCAGGCCCGGGGCCCCGAAATCGGGGTGACGCCGTGTCTGCGTCCCGGAGATCGCGGCGGGCGCGCTGGGCGGGAGGCGTCGGGGTGGGTTTGGGGTGCGGGCACCCTACGCGACGCCAGGCTGGGGGCGCTCTCCAGTTTCGCAGACCCCTTGGAAGGGGGTGGTGGGGGAGGGCATGCCGTTCAGACAATTGCCACCCCCTTGGGACATTTCCCGGGCCGCCCCCCCCCCCCCCCCGTGGAGTTTGGGAGATTTGGGGTAACCGCTGCGACACTAGTGGGAAAACTTCTGCCTCGGTGGACCCAGATCCTTGAAGTGTGGGGGTCGGAGGGTCTCACGAGGTCTGACCGGCGGGGCTTGCCGCCTTACTGCAAAGCCTTGTCCACATTAAAGGTGGAGATTTGAATGGATAATGGAGCCGTCGTCGTTCCTCGGAGTTTGGAATTCATTTTTATTTTCCTTATGAGACAAGCAGTCCCAGGTTTCGCCCGAAGCATTGTTTCCCAAAGTGTGGTCCAGGGACTGCGCGCACGGCAGCCACCTGGGAGCGCGGGCGCTTATTTTAAAAAACAGAAAGCTCTCGGGGCCCCACCCATCTGGTCGGGGCTGGGTTGCCAGAGGGATGATGGAGTTCGGGAAGAGAGACCCGCCCTTTCCCTGGGAGATTACGGAGCACGTAGTTTGAGAACCTGGCACATAGTAAGCGCTTAGCCTGTTAGCTGTACCTGTTAACAGTTTGGGAGACTGGCTCCCAAACTTGGCTGGGTATGTAATTTGCATAACTTGTGAAAAGCACAGATTTTCCTAAACCCTATCGCCCCTTCATCCCGCCTCCTTCAGGATTTCTCTCGGAAGTGTGACTCAGGTGTGTCCATGTTTAACTCCTAGACCACCTCCCCCAGGTCATTCTGATGCTGAAACAGGTTTGGAGAGCTTTGCAAAGAAAAATAAATTATTTTTGTTGGTGGTGAGCACGAGCTGTGCCTAGAGTTTTTTATTTGGTCGCAGTTCGTTATCACTACAAAGGTAGGTATGTTTTATCACTCCAGATTTTCAGAGAGGGATACTTGCCAGTTCAAGTGGGGTGCCTCAGTAATAACCCAACCAGGAGACATATTGGGGGCTGGGGACCCCTGCACTGGCCTTTTACAAGCACCATCTCATTGAAGCCTCTTAACCAGGCTGTGAAGCAGAAACTTCTCCCCATTTCATCGTGGGCATCAGCCCTATTCCATTGGAATCGTCCCCCATGCAGGTCCCATCATCTCTTGGTCCCTTGTTTCCAATTAGTCGCCCCAGCACCTCAGCAGCTGTGCTGGAGGTTTTGAAGGGAAGGCTTCCTTCCTCCCATCCATTGATTTCAAAGTACTTAAGTGCAAGATGGCTGATTGCCACGCCCAGCCTCAGAGCACGCTCCTCAGCCAGTCAACCACATTGCATTTCCCCACAAAGATCTCTTAGTTAAACTTGGGGAAAATTGAACATAATGTAACTGTCTTGGAATTTTTTCAGAAAGTTGATACATGGGTGCCAGCCATATATGCTCAAAGTATGTCTCATATAATTTAGGCATGGGAAAAGTTAGAAATAATATAAAGGCCTAATAAGTACTGAAATTTATGAAGCACGGGCAACATGAAATAATGTGAATGTATTATTATGCAATTTATTTACAGATACATTTTAAAGATGTAGTACAATGCTTATGCGATCTTATGTGGGGGAAAGGTTAATTTTACAATACATTATGATCTTAAACAATTTTCAATTAAAAGACAATTCTTAATTGAAGATAATGGAAGAAAATATTTTGTAATGTTCGTGGTACACATGCTGCTTCTCTTCTAAATTTTCTGTTATAAAAAATTTATAAGGAAATAACTCTGTTATATATAACTCTTATAAACATGAGTTTCCTTATAAGAAGATAAAGAAATTTTTTTAAATAAAAATTAAGATTCTCATGTTAGAGACTTATTAACTAGTGATGTTTCTTTATTCAATAAGCATTTCCAGGGGGAGAGATCAACCAAAAGACTTGTATGCATGCATATAAGCCTAACCAGTGGTCACAGACAACAGGGGGGTGGAGGCATGCGTGGGGAGGGGTTTGGGATGAGGACAAATTTCTTAATCAATAAAGAAATTTTTTTAAAAATAAGCATTTCCATAGCCCTTTCTAATATAGTGCCAGGTACTGTGGCAGGTACTTTATAAATGTTAACATGGTATTACTACTTAGTATCATTACTCGGGAGAAATAATGTTCCTGTCAGTTAGGAATGAATTTTGGCCATAAATAACAAAACTGATCTACACTAGCCTAATGAGAAGTCTGGAATTGGTTGATTCAGGAGATCAGTGAAGTAAAGACCAGCATCTGTAGGCATCTTAATATTTTCTCACAGTTACAATATGGCTGCACAAGCCCCTGTTATCACACCTGCATTCAAGGCAAAATGTCCCTTCCCTTCTTATCATGAAAGTCAAACTTTCTCCAGAAACTCCTTTAGCAGTGTGCTGCAGGGAGTTCCCAATATGTAGGGGACCAAGATTATTTAGAGTGGTGGTTCTTACAATTGCGGGGGGGCAGGTGGATAGGATTTGGAAATGTGGAGAGATTAGTTTTATATATATATATATTTTTTTTTTTTTAATTGATTTCAGAGAGGAAGGGAGAGGGAAAGAGATAGAAACATCAATGATGAGAGAGAATCATCAATCAGCTGCCTCCTGCATGTCCCCTAATGGGGATCAAGCCTGCACCCCAGGCATGTGCCCCCGACCAGAATGGAATCTGGGACCCTTCAGTCCGCAGGCTGATGCTCTATCCACTGAGCCAAACCAGCTAGGGCGAGGGATTAGTTTTCATGACTGGGAAGTACAACCATTCTTTTTTTTTTCTTGTTTGAGTATCTTTTTTTTAATCCTTATGGGGGGGGGGGGCGGGTGGCGGGGAGCGGTACAACCATTCTTAAGCTGGGCTAATAGATGGCTGCTGATTTTTCGAAGTGCAGGCAGACATGCATATCAAAGAACATTCTCGTGTAAAATGCCACTAGTGCCCCTAAGGACAAAAATGTGTTATGAGCCATTACTTGGGTCTGGGTACATTACTGCTAGGACAGAATCGGAAATCTGTTTGCAAAGAAGAAGAGGGAAGTAGAATGGACATTGAGCTGGCAACTAGCCATGTCTGCCACCATGCCCTGTTTTCCTACATGGATTTGGTTTGTATTGTAATTTCAAACTGTTTGGGATTAATCTTTTACTTTTCCTTTGTCCCATGGAGTTCCTGGGGGCACAACGGTGCTGGTCGAGCTGACTCCCGACATCCATATCTGTGGCATCTGCAAGCAGCAGTTTAACAACTTGGACGCCTTTGTAGCTCACAAGCAGAGTGGCTGCCAGCTGACCAGCACAACGGGGGCGGCCCCCAGCACCGTCCAGTTCGTATCCGAGGAAACGGTGCCTGCCACCCAGACTCAGACCACCACCAGAACCATCACCTCAGAGACCCAGACCATCACAGGTATGGCGGGGGGATGGGGAGCCGATCAAAGTGGGCCATGTCCCAGACGCTGCTATGGAACTTGTGAAAAATATAGTTTCCCAGGGTCCACCCCCTAGGGTTGCTGGTTCATTATTTTTAACAAGCTCCACTGGGAAATCAGCCGCCCAGCAGGGTTTGGGAACTGCTGGGTTAAAACATTAAGTGTTAGCAGTTACAAATGTTGTCACATGTTAAACAAAACAAAATTAAAAAAATAAGTTTCTAAAACAAAAACCTAATACTAAGAGGAAGAATACTCGCAGGAAATGCACTGCAGTTAAAAAAAAAAAAAAAAGATAGTTATTTTGGGTGATGGAAATATGTCTTTGCATTTGCATTATTTATATTAAGGGATAGAAAAAAAAAAAGAGGGTTTTTTGTTTGTTTGTTTTTAACCCTATAAGCAGGCACTGATGCCTTCCTCCCCTGGGCTACAACCAGGAACACAGAAAAGTTCATCCCAGTTCTGGGTGGTGTCCGTTCACTCCACCAAAAATAAATTGTCGATGGATCCCAAATTTAAATGTGTATAATGAAAGTCCTAGAGTAAATACTATACACACAGACGCACACACATGTGTACACACACACACACGTGTACACACACACACGTACACCTACACTTACTAGTACACCTATATAATCTGTCTTAAGGGGTCAGACAGAAAACTTTTAAAATATGAAGTAACCCATTTATGAGTTAGCACTGACATTGTGAGGTCCTGTGGGGAATTAGAGAATGTAATAATTGAAATTGTATTTTCAATACAATGTATTGAAAAGTCTAAAGACAACTTGAGAAGATAATTGCAGCATATATGACTAAGGCCTAATGTTCATCCTATTTAATAAAAGAGTAATAAGCAAATTAACTGTCACTCTGTCACAAAGATGGTGGCACCCATAGCCACAAGGTGGCGCGGCGCACAGTCCACTCAGCCCTGCGGAGTCCCCCCTGTCCCCGGGGGGGAGGCCACTAAGAGCGGGCAGCGTGAGCTGCCTGACAGAATGCTTGCTTCATCGCCATGACGACGAGACAAGTGTTCTGCGCCCAGCCGCGGATGGGCCTCTGAGCTGTGGAGAGCCTCTGGACAGTGGACGTGGAGCAGCCAGGCCCCGCAAAGAGCTAGTGACGCACGGATTCGTGTACAGGGCTACTAGAAATATATAAAGAACTCCTAAAAATCAATGAGGTGGAGAAAAAGAACCAAGTGGAAAAGTCAGCAAAGGGCAAAGGGCATGGAAGTATGCATGTTGCCTCAGCAGTGAAAGACATGCATGTTGACAAGGCTTAGGGGGAGGAGCTGTTCTCCTTTCTGGGGAGGTAAATTCACATAACCTGGGTGGTTTTGTGATAGCTTTCGAATCTTTAATGTTAGATTTAAGATTTTTCACATTTCAAAATTTACATAAAACACATTTACCCAGTAAGTCCACTCCCAGGTATTTATCCTATAAAACTTTATAGCATATACTGTAAAGAGTGTGGAACTTTTATATGTTTACAACAAGAGGAAATTAGATAAATCAATATCAGAGATTCAGACAGTGGAGTAAAACTTGGCCTTGAAAATGGGAGCTAGATCTATATGCAGACATAGAAAAATCTCAAAGTGTAAAACTCATACAGATGCATACATATATATCATTATATTCAAGGGAAGCTTCTAGAACAGGAATGAGGCAGGTAATACCAGTGAGAGAAATGTGAACTGTGCACATTAGGGAATGGTGAGGACAGAGAAAGCTGCTCTTTGGATGCAGTCATATACTTGAGTTTTCAGAGAAGCCAACCAAATGTGAAATTTCCCAAATGTTACAACTGTGATGGCCAAACAAAATACATCTGTGAGCCTGGCTGAGCCACAGGCTTTTTTTTTTAGCATATTCTCATGTTTACCAAACAGTTCATCTGGAGCTGAGTCGTGGCGAATATCACCCACTTTCTCTTCATCAAATATATGTTGTTGTGATGTTTGAATTTTTTGGGAATAAGCAAAGTTCTATAGTTGTTTCCTAATGCACCCAAAATAATGTTTCTGCTGAGTTTTTAAAACATTGAAATATAATTAACCGATCACCTCACAAACCTTAATAATAATACCTCGAGGTCTTCCCAGTTTCTCCAGAGTTTATCTTAATTATTATTTTAGAGGAAATCAAGAAAATTTGAAACCTAAAATACACCTTAGAGATGGGCCTGGTCCAACCTTCTCATTTTATAGCTAGACCAGTGCAGCTATGGATGTGGAGGAGACATGGCCAGGGTCCCACCACAGATCAGGACAGTCCTGGGACTTAGGTATCATAGCCCTTACCATGGGTGCCTTCTCTCTGCAGACTCAGTTCCCTGTCCTCAGAGGCAGACACCCAGTAACCTCACGCTATGCCGTGCTGCTGCAGTGTGGGGAGGCGTCGAGGTCCACACTTTATTGGTGGCCGTTAATTACATCCTTCTGTGTTCTGAGCCTTTGCCTATGATGTTCCCTCTGCCTGAAATACCTTTCCCGCCTTTCCTGGCTGACACCAACTCTGCCTAATTGTTTAAGGTTCATGGCCGTCTGCACACAGAGCATCTGGCTTACCCTGGAACACCCCCTCCCCTGTGAACTGCAGCCGCCGCGATGCACACCTTTATGTTTTCCAGAGGAACCAGGATTCCTCTGGCCTCAGAGCCGCCATGCGTGTTGTTCCTCTGCCTGGAACTGACTTAATTCTTAGGCGGACCTCAGAGCTGCACCTAGAGGCATTTCCTTCAACCCTGCTCCTTGACACCACACACACACACACACACACACACACACACAGTTCTTTCAGACCAAGTCAAGTCCCATAACTCAATCATTTGGGCAAGAACCTTAAGGTCTGCCCCATCGCTGAACCATAAGCACCATGAATGAGGTCAGGGCTGCACCCCTCATGTTCACCGCTGCATCCCCAGCACCAAGAAGGTGCTAAGCTGGAGGGTGCTCATTCTGGGTTGAGTAAATGAACCACTGACTGCCCAAGTGACATTCATCGGTAAAGCTGACCCCACACCCAATGGCTCCTCCTCATCCTCGTAGTTCTTGTCCCGATGACACCCATCTCAGCATTTCCACTGCCCACGTTCCTTCACTCTTGCTATGCCTTAGTTGTGCGTACCATCCTGTACGCTCAGGCCAGACCTGGAGTCCTCTTCTTGCCCAACTCATGGTGGCACCCACTGCACATGTCAAAGGGAGCGCCGAGCCCCAGAGACAGACTGCTGGATTCGCATCCCAGTCTAATGCCCCACAGCCCTGGACCGGGCAGGTCCCTTCCATGCTCTAATTAATGTTCCTCATCTGGCCCTCCTTGGTGAGCTAAGTGGTTAGAGCGTCAGCCTGCACACCGAAGGGTCTCGGGTTCGATTCCTGTTTAAAGGCACGTACCTCAGTTGCAGGCTGGATCCCCAGCCCGGCCAGGGCTTGTGCAGGAGGCAACCAATGGATGTGTCTCTTACATTGATGTTTTTCTCCCCCCACCTCCCTTCCATGCTATCTAAAAGCAGTGGGAAAATACGAGGATTAAAAAGAACAATTCCTCGTCTGTACAAAGAGATCATTATGGTACCTAACACTATTAGAGCATAGAGCTAGTGGCCGATACCTGATATCACTGGGTATTGTGAAGACTGCAGTGATCACAGAAAGGACCTGGGGCAGAGGACTGGGACTCGGTAAGCGACCGCTTTTCTTAAGGAGGAGATGAAGGAACAGATGGCGAGATCTGCAGCTTTTCTGCCCGACTCGGCTGCTCTTTCCGATCGTTCCTGCACCTGTGCCACAAAACAAGCAGAATCTTGCTGATTTCCTTTCTTTCGCGCAATTTAGTTTGGTTTTCTAAGGCCAGTTCCCCCAAGTCTGGGCTTCAGTGCCCCACTCGTGACAGTGCCCAGACCTGCCTGTGGACCAGAGTCCCCAGGGAGCTTGTTAAGGACCCTGGTGCCTGGGCTCCGCCTCCCGGAGCTGCACCTCTGGCTGAGGCGCAGGCACCTGGTGCTTAACAAGCTCCTGGGGGACTCCGGTCTCAGCCAGGTGGGAGAGCCCCTCACCGCTGGAGGCCACAGCCCAAACCTGGACACCACTCCGGAGGTTTCTCCAGATGCCCTCTCCCGGACATTGTCCAGGCTTATTTCTCGCTCTTGGTCCTTGATTAAGCCGACCTCCTCCTCACTCGGCTCCTGGGTCCCTCTCTGTCCTACAATAGTTGGATGTAAAGTAAAATGTATTCTCCGCCGCTAGCTTTGGAAGCTTCCTGTTTCACATTGGATTGAAGAACTTGCCTCTAGGAGCAGTAAAATTAACTGTTGATGCTGGTGGGGAAAAATAGCATCCCACGTGCATTTTCTAAGTTCTGGCTTAAAATTGTGGGGCTTTGGAGGCAGTGGCCTGGGTTCGAGTCTTGGCTGCATAGGGCCGTAGGAGCCAAGGACTCTTGGTGTCCCATTTTTAAAGTGGGGACAGGAATAAATAGAAATCCGGGGCCCTGAGCCAGACTGGCTGGAGCTCCTGCCGTGAGCACTTGCGGTCACCATGCGCAGGTCACTTAGCCCCTGTGTCTCCGTTTCCCCAACTGTAACATAGCAGTGATGTGGTTGCAGTTGCCTTGGCGGGTTCTAACCAGGCTGTAGGGCTCCTGCATGGAAGACACTTAGCACTCAGTGTTAGCTCTTGTCCAGTGAAGCAGGCTGTGAAAATTATATGATACAGCACCCAGAAAATGCTGGCACAGGGCCTGGCTCATGGCAGGTCCCCAGCCAGTATTACTTGAATTGATCACTTGACCTAGAATGATCTTTTCATCTCTTTTGGTTAATTTTCACTCTTCGGGTTCCAGGTTAAAAGTCACCTCCACCTAGAAGCTAGCCATGATTTCCCCTCCCTCCATGCCTGAGATTAGGTTTCTCACTGCTTCCCACCTAGCACTTACCACAGTAGTAATTAACCAGGTATTTGGTGTCAAGCAGTCTTTACTTGGCCAGAGAAGTGAAGTGAGGTGCTGCTGGCGGTCTGGCAGTGTGGTGGATACAGCAGACGGAGAGTGGGAGGGCCGTGGGCAGCCAGGTGAGAGGGAAAGCGGCCAGACAGCCAGGATCCATCATCAGGGAGGTTTTGGTGTTGCTAGGAGCCAGGCTGGCTCTCACAGGCCATGCTGTTCTGTCGAACATAAACAGTGTCATAGAGCATCAGCATGGTCAGGGCCACTCTGTGACCGTGGAGGAACCGGAAGAACAAAATGCCTTTGTCACCATTTGGAGCCACAACATAGCAAATCACTCCACACTGATCTGAGTGACGTCTGCTTCGCTACCTGTTACAGCTTTAGTCTCCTCTACTTCTCGCTAATATTTATTAAGATGTCAAATCACAGACTTTCCCCACTTTTTCTTTTATTTTTAAATATGATTTATTGATTTTTTGGGTTTTTTTTTTAGAGAGAGAGGAAGGGAGAGGGAGAGAGAGATGGAAACATCAATGATGAGAGAGAAACATCAATTGACTGCCTCCTGCATATCCCCTACTGGGGATCGAGCCCACAACCCATGTGCCCTGGCCGGAAATTGAGCCATGACCTCTTGGTTCATAGGTTGGTGCTTAACCACTGAACCACACTGGCCAGTCTCCCCCACTTTCTGGCAGCTTTTTTTGCAGGCTTCCTTGAACCTTCCCCCATATTACCTAGCATGAGCCCCAAATCTGAGTCCTTTCTAGCACCCTGTCACTGAGATTCCATGGCTCCCATGGTCTGAGGGTTCCCTCCGTTCTGTGAGTAATATAAACTTAGTCAACTGCAAGTGTGTCCCTGGTCTGTGGCCAGAGGACATTGACATAGGGAAGACCAAACTCACCTCGTTGATTCTGAAAGCCTTAAAAAAGAATCTGAAGGCTTGTTTTGGCCTGTGAGCCATTAATTAGTGGTTTAATTTCTAGTTTACTAGACCAGTGGTCGGCAAACTCATTAGTCAACAGAGCAGCAAACCACGGCTCACGAGCCGCGTGTGGCTTGCGAGTCGCAGTTTACCGACCACTGTACTAGACTGTCAATCTCCCTGCAGGCAGGCTTGGCACCTCACAGGCACTCAATGAAGCAGTTACCGAGCGAGAACAGGAGCTGGTGGCTCAGCTGTAAGGATGAAGTTCATTAACGTGCATGAAGCACAAGACCTAGCGCCTGCCCCATCCCAGGGCCCAGTGACAGTAGTTCTGGGACTGCTGTGCACCAGACTTCCAGGCCCGTGAGCAGGGGAGGAGGACCAAGGTGTGAGACATGCACGCCCAGCCATGTGGGATGAACACAGCCTTGTCAGAAAGTAAAAGGAGTATATAGTCCCCTGGGGGAAGCCAGGGAAAATATTGTGAGGCCAAACATATAATAAGTCTTGAAAGAATCCCCTGCCTGTGGGAGGAAGATGGTGGAAAGGGGGCATTTCCTAATGGTGGAACAGCTCTAGGCAAGATCTGATAACAGTGCCTAGAGATGACACTGGGGGGAGTAGTAGGAGCCATGCTCCACCTCTGGCCTTTTTTCTGAAGGAGCTGGGGAGCCATTGAAGGTTGTTGAGCACATGAATGATGTAGTAAGACAAACTATGTAATGATTTGTCATACAATGTGGCAACAATAATACTAGCTAATTCTTTGTTGTTTTTTAAATATATTCTTATTGATTTCAGAGAGAGGAAGGGAGATAGAGAAAGAGAAACATCAGTGATGAGAGAGAATCATTGATCAGCTGCCTCCTGCACACCCCCTCCTGGGGATCGAGCCCGCAACCCGGGCATGTGCCCTGACAGGGAATTGAACTGTGACCTCCTGATCCGGGCATAGTTAATTCTTAAGGAGTTCTTATAAAGTAATCTGTCTGAAGTCCTTTTCACAATGGTAAATTAAATACTGAGAGTCATTATCCCATTTCAACAAAGATAAGGAACAAAGGGGTTAAATAACTTGTTTGGGATGATAGAGCCAGAAATCACCAGAACCGATCTCAAAGTCACACCGTCCCTTAGTAAACTCCTCGTGGCATCATCTCTCAAAAGAACCACCTGGAGCTGAGTGAAGAAGGCAGACCCCCAGGATAACATCCCATGGACCCAGGCAGGGTCCTGGGAATCGGAACCAGCCAATGCTTTCCATTGCCCTGAACACCCAACTACAAATGGGCCGGGCAGCAAGACATTGGTTATCTCTTAGGACAAGAACAGGCAGGGCACACCCAGGGTCTATTCTACAGTTCAAAGATGACAGGTTATTTGCGTCTTTTTGGTGTCTGGTGGTGGGTGTTGTCCTTTGGCCTCGACCCTCATGCACCTCATGGTGAAAAGAAGGCTGCCATTGCTTTACGCCTCAAGCCTTTGCTCAGCCCTGTCCACAGATCGAGAGGACAGCTGCTCTTTATCAGGGAGGACGTGCTTCCCAGAAACTCCAGACCCCATTGGCTAAGATGGGACACAGGCCCAGTCCCACTGCCGTGGAGGCGACTGGGCCACCAACGGACAGAGAGAGGGCTCAGCAGTGGAATCCAAGCCAATGGCCCCTCTGGAGAGCCACCCAACTGCAGTCTCTGTAGACTGGACCAGAGCAGGAGTCAGAGCTGATGGGAAGGAAGAATTACCTAGAAATCTTGTTAAAAAATACAGCTATAGCCCGGCTGGCTTAGCTCAGTGGTTGAGCGTTGACCTGTGAACCAGGAAGTCATGGTCACAGTTCGATTCCTGGTCACGGCACATGCCCGGGTTGTGGACTGGATCCCCAGTGAGGGGTGTGCCGATCAGTGATGCTCTCTCATCATTGATGTTTCTATCTCTTCCTCTCCCTTTCTCTCTGAAATCAATAAAAATCTAGTTAAAAAATACAGCTATAAAGATACCCAGACTTTACCCCTGATATCTCCATCAGAATTTCTGGTACATGATCAACTTTGAGAACCACTGGACCAGGAAAAGGGGAGAAAGGAAGGAAATCTATTGGAATCAGTGTCTGGTACATAGTAGGTGCTCAAGAGATCTGAATGAATAAGTGAACCCAGCACTTGGAGTGGGAAGTGGGAAGGAAGCTCCGTTCCGCTGTGGTGGTGTTTTTTGTTCCTATTCGGTGAATTCCCAATCTAGCGCAGGTTCACTTTGTTTTAGGGAAGACGGTTTATTGTTTGCCTGTGACAGACCCCTGTTCTGGCTATCGTAGTTTAAGCCAAATAGGAGACTTTTATTTAGAAGGAAATAGGGAGTCACTAAGGACCAAGGGCAAGGATGTAGCTGGAACTTAAAAAGAGAGTGATACTGTCCAGCCGGTGTGATTCAGTGGTTGAGCGTTGATCTATAACTAGGGGGTCAGCATTTGATTCCCAGTCAGGGCACATGCCCGGGTTGTGTGGGCTCAGTCCCCAGTAGAGGGTGTGCAGGAGGCAGCTAATCAATGATTCTCTCTCATCACTAATGTTTCTCTCTCTCTCCCTCTCTGAAATCAATAAAAATATATATTTTTTAAAAAGTGGCTCTAGCCAGTTTGGCTCAGTAGGTAAAGTTTCGGTTTGCAGGCTGAAGGGTCCGGGTTCAATTCCGGTCAGGGCACATGCCCGGGGTTACGGGCTCGATTTCAATCATGGCACATGGCCAGGGTTACGGGCTCGATCGGCATGCAGGAGGCAGCCAATCAATGATTCTCTCTCATTGATGTTTCTATCTCTCTCCCTTTCTCTCTGAAATCAATAAAAATATATTTTAAAAGAATAAAAATTTAAAAAGCGATGGATACCAGAAACCAGAAATATAATTGGGATTTCAGATGTTAACGGTTCAACGTGTGGCCCGAGGATCATGCCCACTGCTCAGGAGCTTGTTAGAAACCCAGTCTCGGCCCACCCAGAACTGCTGACTCCGAATCTGCATTTTAAAGAGATCTCAAGATGGTCTGTGTGCTTGTTACATGGGGAGAAGCGCGCCGTCTGTGTGACAGCTCCCAAGCTTTATGCCTTTTATTTTTTTTGGCAGAAGGAAGGTCCATGCCAAAATGCAGTCTTAGTCCCAATTCTTAATTCCAGGGCAAGTGGATCTGATTGGCCTGTCAGGTGTCTGCTAGGACAGGAAGGTATGAGCATGCAGTCACTGCTCACATCCCATTTTACTGGCAAAAGAACTGAAGAGCAGTGACATGGTTTGGTCAAGACCCCATAGCTAGTGAGTGGTGGAGACAGAGGTTGGTTCCAGGTCAGCCTGGCATTAACACCCACAACACAGACACACTCACACTCATCCCTGGGAACAAGTGGCTACTCCAACATCAAACTGCACACAGACACCCGAAGCAGCCCCTCCGTGATCAACGCCACCTGAAGGCTTTTCCTGTGGGACCTGCAGGTCCCATTGTTCACAGTGTCCCTGGCAAGAAGCCGAGTGTGGGGGCAGGCTGAAAGGGGGACTCTGATAAAACCATCCAGGAGGCTCCAACAAGAGTGGGTTACTTGGCTGTTGAATTCCAGACACCTGCAATAGAAGACGATTAATAGTTACACACTTATGTGTTCTGTATTGAAATGTTACCTCCTCACTGAGGCCTTCTGGGATTACCTTACTTAAAGTCGCATGCCCCCAGCACTTCCTGTCTCACTTCCCTGCTGTATTTGTCTTCATAGCATTTAGCTGTAGAGTATTTATTTAATTTTTTTTTGCCTGCACACTCACCACTAGAGTGCCAACTCCACGAAGACCAGTTTTGCCTCTGGCTCACTGATGTGTTTCTATATGCCCGGCGCACAGTAGGTGCTTCGTAAATTTTTGCTGAATAAATCAGTGAATAATGGCAATAGCAGTAACAGTTTCACAGGCTTGATCTCTAATCTTCACAACAGCCCAAGGAGATAGGAATGGGAATCGCCCCTATTTTTCAGGTGAGGAAACCGAGACTCAAGAAGATAAGACTTAGGAGCCCAAGCTCTTGAACAAACCCATTCCCGTCCCGGAGACATCTATTTGGGGTGACTCACATGTTATGTGTGAGTAGCCCTGCCTCTTAAATGATCCCTGTAGTTGGGTGCCCGGCCCTTTGCATCCTGCCATCTCTCCAACACAACAAAGGCAGAATGGACAAATGGGGCTGCATCAAACTTCTGCACATCAAAGGCAACAACAGATTGGAAAGGCAGCCTATGGAATGGGAGAAAATATTTGCAAGCCACACATCTGAAACCTGGTTAATATCCACATTACTCCCGCAAGCCCCCTCTGCTGCGACCTGCCATGAAATCCTGGGATGCTGAGGCTCACAGGAGAGGGGCTGGCAGGAGGTCAGGAGTTGAAGCCCCGCCCATCTCCAGGGAGTCTCATGCTCAGCTCAGGAGGACAGGGACCCTGCATTCACCTCCCAGGAGGACTGAAAGGCACTCCCTGAGCTGGACTGTGGGGGACCTGGCCACTCCACAACCCTGCCCCCACCCACCCACCACACACACCTGCCAGCCATCTTTTTGTGCAGAAAGTTGGGAGGTCATGAGCACATGACCAGCCATTCTAGGTTAGCACTGCAAATCCTGTGTCCTGGGTGACCCTCTGCCCTGGGCAAATAGGCAGTTGGTCTCCCTGGGTCTCGGTCAAACTCCCCTTGAGAATTTAGTGCCACTGCCCAGTTCTGTTCACCTGTAGACTCGAGCGTGGGCACTTCCTGGCTTCCGCCTCCCTCATTAACCTTTGCAACAACCTTATGAGGTGGGGACAGTGACTATCTCTGCCACAGGGGAGGAAACAGGCTCACACACCTGGCCTGTGGTCTCCCAGAGTAAACAGCTGGACCTGGACACATCGGTCCAAAGCACAGTGTAAGGTCCCTGACAGAGAGGTGCACCTTAGAATTAATGTGATTGCTGTCGGCCGACAGGCAGTCACAAACGAGACGCTCTCTGGACCTGTGAACAAACTTGAGCATATGGAGCACATTTTGGTCACTTCGGCAGAGTCGTGTGCCTTTTCAGGAACTACACACCTTGAGTTTGATTGCTGTTTAGAACGTCTCCCAGATGCTGTGTGATGATTCAGGTTGAAGATGAAAAGTAACTCTACCCAGAGATACCTGGAAACAGTCGTAGGGGCTCAGTCTGATAGTGATGAAGCATGTGTTTGTGTTGGAGGAACAGCCCTTTTGTTCGTGAGAAGCAGCAATAAGAAAGGTAGGTTGCCTCCGCTAGACAAAGCTGGGCTAATTCTTCCTGCTGAGATGCACAGAAAAGGGCCATCTGTGCCAGTGTTTCTCAGGCTCAGACTCAGCTGGGCAGGTTGTTAGAACGCAGAGCGCTGGGTTTACCCCAGAGTTTCTGATCCCATAGGCTGGGGTGGACCCAAGAATTTGCCTTTGTAGCAAGTTCCTAGGTAGGTCAGTGCTTGCTGCCTGGGCTCCAGACAGAGCAAAGGAAGCTGGAGCCAAGAGCCAAAGCCCACGGAGTGGATGAGACATGTCAGTAAGGCAGGTGTGGTTGACGGACACATCTGAGAGACTTGGCATGAAGGCGGAACATCCGCTTTCAGAATGGCTTGGCCAACTTTGAGCAAAAGCCGCTTACCTTCTCTCGGCACGTTTCAGTTGAGAACAATGGGAGCCATGGGTTTACTCAAACACCAGCTGCTGATGGAACCAGGTGTTCCTTGACATGCATCAGAATGATGATGTCATTCCTGCCACAGTGTCCAGGAGGTGGCGGTCCAGGCAGCCAAGGAGGTCTAAAAGGGCCCATTTAGTATGTGTGAAATTTCTAAGGAATATCCATACTCGATATAAAATGAGGAATATGAAAGCATTGCATCGTCAGGTGTTTAATTGGCAGCTTTTTAAAATCTGTTATACACAAAACAATGGTACATCTTACAGCCTATAATGTCTTACATTCAGAGAATGAAGATGTTTGTTAAGAGAAAATACAGCACCTCAAACCTGTGGCAGAGATGTTGCTTCAGCCACAGCCCAGATAGGTAATGATGTGAGGTCTGTGTTGATTTAAATAAAGAGGTTTGAGACTACCTGTTGTATCTTGTATAATGATAAATATGTGCGGTCCCCGTTTTTTCTTTTTCCCTCAGAACTTCAGTGAGAGTACGGGATTACTTTTTTTAGGAGTACTTGTGTTAAAGAGTGTTTTTGGGAGAACTTGTAGTTTTACCCAGGATTTCTTCGATCCATTTCTTTCCACTTGTTTGTTAGGATTTTTGTGATAAAGCCCTGGGTGGAGTGGCTAAGTGGTTAGAGCATTGGCCCGCACACCAAAGTGTCTTGGGTTTGATTCCAGGTCACATATCTGGGTTGCAGGTTCAGTCCCCGGCCCCAGTTGGGTTGTGTGCAGGAGGCAGCCAGTTGATGTGTCTCTCTCACATTGATGTCCTCCCATCACCTTCTCCCCACTCCTACTCCCCCTTCCTCTCTTCCTTCCACTCTAAAAATCAATGGAAAAAATATCCTCTAGTGAGGATTAACAAACAAACAAAAAAAAGAAAGTACCTAAAGCATTTGCCTGAATTAACAGAAAACCTCCCTGGTGTAAATGATGGAGACATTTCTTGTTTATTAAAGAAGCCTAGGTTTGGATGGTTTCAGAACTCTGGCTCAACATCTGCTTTTCTTGCTGTTCCCTTGTACTTACAGAATGGCTGCCACAGATCCAGGCATCACATCCTCACTCCAGCATGTCCAAAGACAGGAAGTGGTGGGGTAACCAAGGCAATAGGAATGAGCATTCCTCCGCTATCTCTCTTCCCCCACTTGTTTGTTTGGCTTTAATCCGGGAGAAAATCTTTTACAGAAACCCCAGCATGTCTCCTCCTATGTTTCACTGGCTGGAAAGGGGCCACGTGAACATGCCTCAGCAGCTAGGGAGGCTGGGAAAGCAACCTAACAGGTTCAGAGAGGCAGGTAGGCAAAAGGAATGGCTGCTGGGTATTCATATTATGAAAATTAATAACCGTCCTGTCTTTTAGTTTCAGCTCCAGAATTTGTTTTTGAGCATGGCTACCAAACGTATCTGCCCACAGAAAGCAACGAAAACCAGACCACCACTGTCATCTCTCTGCCCGCCAAGTCACGTGCCAAAAAGCCCTCGGCACCCCCTGCTCAGAAGAGGCTCAACTGTTGCTACCCAGGTAAAGGCAGCCTTGTGTCCTGCTTGTGGGAAGGAGGTGACGTAGTGCAGGTTCCAGGGTCCTACATCGTGAACTCAGCGTAGATGTGCTCCAAACTCCCTGGCTTACAAGTCAGAGCCCCGTATGTGCATCATCCCGCACGCCCTACCTCCGCCATCCCGGGTCACCATGTACAGAGGCTCTTGAGACTTGCACAGCACCATGGGACTTTGAAATGGGACATGTGAGAGTTTCAGGTTCCTGTGAATTTTTCATGTGGGGTGGTAGCTTCAGAAGACATCTAGAAAGATTGTCTGTTCTTAGTTAAAAAACAAAACAACCACAAATTTTTATTTGGGAATAATTTCAGAATTACAGAAAAGTTACAAAAATTGTTCAAGCCCAGCTGGCGTGGCTCGGGGTTGAGTGTTGTTATGAGCCAGGAGGTCACAATTCGATCCCCAGTCAGGGCACATACTGATCCCCAGTGGAGGGTGTGCAGGAGGCAGCCCATCAATGCTTCGCTCTCATCACCGATGTTTCTATCTCTCTCTCTCCCTCTCCCTTCCTCTCTGAAATCAATAAAAATATATTTAAAAAATAATAATGAATTGTTCCAAAAAAATTTCTATATTCTTTCATCTAGATTTTCAAAATGTTAACATATTACATGTAATTTGTCATTTTTCCTATATACATATATATTTATATATTTTCCCCCCTCACACCATTTTAGAGTAAGTTGCAGACATGCTGTCCCTTTGTCCCTCAGTGCCTCAATATGTATTTCCTAGGAACAAAGAAATTCCTATAACCACAATACAATCAAAGTAAGGAAATTCACATTTATACACACTATTGTCAAGTTACTGACCTTATTCAGATTTTACCAATTGTTTCTGTGTCAAAAGAAAAACTTTTTTCCCCTGGTCCCAAATCCAATTCAGGATCACACATTGCATTTAGTTTTCATCCTGCGCTTTTCTTTCATGACCTTGACATTTTTGCAAAGTACAGGCCATTTAGTGTCCCTCAGTTGGGTTTGTCTGAGGTTTCCTCCCGATTAGATATAGGCTCTGCAGTGTGGGCAGGAAGCGCAGGAGTGATGTCATGACCTTGGTTCATCACGTCGGGGGCACGGGACACCTGTGTGTCCTGTTTCTGGCGGGTTAACTCTCATCACTTGGTTGAGGAAGTTTCTGCCAAGTTTCTCCACTCTAAAGTGATTATGTCTTATAATTAATCTCTCCTTGCCTTTCTAAGGTTGCCAATTCAAGACTGCCTATGGCATGAAGGACATGGAGCGTCATTTAAAAATCCACACAGGTAAGTCACATTTCTTTGGCACCTATGCCCTGAACATGTGCTCTGTGCTAAGAGCTGGGGATGCAGACCGGTCAGACATAGGACATGATGTAGAGCCTCAGTGCATTGCACACACAAATAAGTAAAAACAAGATGCTGTTCCTAAACATGATTTTGGCAGAAAATGCCTAAAGCAATAAATCCAGGACTGAACCAGGCCTGCGCGAACTTCACTAGAGGAAATGTGAACTGCTACAGCCACTGGGAACATTAACTTGCCAGAATGAATTAAAATTTAAATGCACCTATTTTTGTCATTTTTGAGGAGATGATCCTATAAATGTGTCTCTGTGTGGATGTTTGTGTGTGAGAGAGAGATGATTCGTGAAGAGAGGAATGAGGGGGAAGAATAGTAACATTTCTTTTATGTATCTTTACATCGTATGATTGGATGTAGTGAGTGTGTTATTAATGCAATTTTGAAGGGGGGATTTCATAAATAAATACTTTTTATCAAAAGGAGAGAAAATAATCAGTGTGTGGGAAAAAGAAAAACGTGATTATTTCTAGTGATTTTAAATTTATTTAATATATTGTTTTTATATCTCCCCAATTTTCTGCAAGGAAAAGGAATTGCATTTTTACACTATTTGTTAACAAAGTATGAGATACCCCTAATTCGATGATACAGACGTGTATAAATTTAAAAACAAGTGTATGAGGTCGAGACACACTGAGATCTGGCTTAGGTGTGTCACTTACTGCCTGAAGACCACATTTTGGCCTCAGCATTTGGAAGATCGGTTGTTTCTGATATTCCTTGGCCCTGGCCAATGATTGCCTTATTGCACTGGCAGCCACCATCGGATCCAGTCAACCTCACAGTGATATGTCACTTGAATTTATTCTAATGATCAGAATGTTCAGTTTTAAGTTTCAAGTATTGGTAAGCATTATCAATGTAACAAACAGGGAATTTCTCCATGTGGCTTTCACGTGCTGAAGTTCCATCAGTCAAGTGTCACATATTCACCATTGCAAGAGTACAGTGCTGTAACTATTAATGAGGATTGGGGAAGCATTATAGAAATATAAGTAAGGCCCTGGCTGGTATGGCTCAGTTGGTTGAGCGTTGTCCCATGCACTGAAAGGTAGCTGATTTGATTCCCTGTCAGAGCACATGCCTGGGTTGCAGGCTCGATCCCTGGTCAGGGGCGTGCAGGAAGTAGCTGATCGATGTATCTCTCTCACATTGATATTTTTCTCTCTTTCTCTCTCTCCTCTCTTGCTAGAAAAATCAATTAAAAGATCTTTTAAAAAGTATATATATACATAAGTAAGGGCCACGATCTTCAGTCTGTGTCTGAGATCTTCAGAAAGCATCTTTTACATACGGTTAGCCAGGCTTGGTTTCGTAGGGTAGTTTCTACATAACTGCAGTATGTCCACCAACATCTTCAAGGTGGAGAGTTGACAAGAAGGCATCCTTACTTTAGTTACTTTCAGAGGAGAGGACGTGGCCAGGAGCAAGAATAGCAGGGGTTACCCGACCGGCGTGGCTCAGTGGTTGAACGTTGACCTATGAACCAGGAGGTCACAGTTCAATTCCTGGTCTGGGCGCAAACCCGCGTTGTGGGCTCCATCCCAGTGTGGGGTGTGTAGGAGGCAGTCGATCAATGATTCTCTCACATCGTTCCTCTCTCTCTCTTCCCCCCCCCTCCTCTCTGACATCAGTAAAACTATATTTGACCAAAAACAAAAGAGTAGCAGGGCTCTGTACCAGTAGAGCCGGCCAGCATCTGCTCAGTGCTGCAGACACACGGACAGGGACCCCAGGGGCCACCTAACAGCTGACAATAATGAGAAGTTATTGTTCCTGGATATTTAAATTTGACCATTAGCATTTTAATAATAAAATTGTCATATTTCATACACTTTTAGGGGTGTTCTTGAATGCCAGACGTTTATTCTATGATGGTAGTGATCAGTTTAGGCCGACAATGATATGAGCACTTGGTTATTTACGTATTTCATATAAAGTAAAAGTGAAAATCCTAACTCACATCCCATCTCCTTCTTATCTGGTGCCCATAAGTTACCAGTCTTAATCGTCCAGCAGGTCTCATTCTTAGATTTTGGCATTCCTGTAGCAAGCCTAAGACACACACACACACACACACACACACACACACAATTTACTTCTTCCGTCTCTTACTGAGGTAATATTGTATATACGGTAGCTTCTCAGCCTTTTGGCGAAGATCAAGCATATGTTGTATATATTATCACTGCAGCTCCTGTTTTCCGTTGACTATTGGACATCTTCCCACAGCAGTATGCACACACCTGTTTTACTCTTTCCAATGGCCAAGTAAGGAAGTGGTTCAGTAATTCACGGTACCTCTACACACGAAATGCTTCAGCCTTAAAAATCATGTGGATATTGCCTCGCCGGTGTGACTAAGTGGTTGAGCATCAACCTATTATGAAACAGGAGGACACGGTTCGATTCCTGGTCAGGGTACATGCACCGGTTGTGGGCTCAGCCCCCAGTAGGGGGCATGCAGGAGGCAGCCGATCAATGATTCTCTCATCATTGATGTTTCTGTCTCTCCCCCTTCCTCTCTGAAATCAATAAAAATAAAAATCATGTAGTTTTTTTAAAACATATTTTATTGATTTTTTACAGAGAGGAAGAGAGAGGGAAAGAGAGTTAGAAACATCGATGAGAGAGAAACATTGATCGGCTGCCTTCTGCACACCCACCACTGGGGATGTGCCTGCAACCAAGGTACATGCCCTTGACCGGAATCGAACCTGGGACCCTTGAGTCCGCAGACTGAAGCTCTATCCACTGAGCCAAACCAATTAGGGCATCATGTAGTTACTAATGATGTGAAAAGATGTAGTCAGTGGGGAGGCAGTGTTGCTTTTGGCTAAGAAAGCAAGACAGTCCTGGCTTCTAATCCCAGTTGTTGAGAGAATTCAATAAAACCACTCAGAGGCACAGAGCCTTTCAGAAAGCACGTGTTTTAATTGATGTCAGCCAAGAGGTCATTTTGTGCCAAAAAAAAAAAGTACAGGTACACACAGATACGAAGGAGATTGGAACAATTTATGTCAAAAAACCTGTGGGTGACAAGTTGACGTGTGTCTAGTGAGTCCAGGTGAAGTAGGTATGGCAAAGAAACCCGACACCAGCTCGGACAAGGCAGGGCTTTGTGTCTCTGACACATGCCTGGCCAGAGGTAAGCAGGTGGTCCAGGCAGGGATGCGGGGGTTAAAGCTCCTTCTGTGCCATCACAGTACATTATGCTACGTTCCCCACCGTCTGCAGGTGTGCTGGCCTAACCTGCCCACACCTGCCAGATCACCCCATGTCCTGGTTACCGCTGACAAGAAGGAGAGGAGAGAGAAAAGTTTCTTTTTCCAAAAAGGGCACATTTTCCTTCTCTGCCATTTCACTGATGAGGACGTGGTCGCAGAATCACACCTCGATGTACATGAAGCCGAGAGACATGGTCCGCAGCTGGTCAGCCACGAGCCCCGAAAACCTAAGGGGTCTGAGGGTTAGGGCATGTCTCTGGTGACAAGGGAAATGGAGAGAATGGATATGAGGGACAGTGGACAATTTATTTTACTGAGCTGTAATTCAAAAATTTAAGTTGCATTCTATTCTTTTTTTTAATATATGTATTTATTGATTTTTAGAGAGGGAGGAAGGGAGAGGGATAGAGAGACAGAAACATGGAAGAGAGAGGAACATCACTGATCGGCTGCCTCTTGCATGCCCCTTACTGGGGATTGAGCCTGCAACCCGGGAATCAACCGGTGACCTGGTTCCCAGGTCCATACTCAACCGCTGAGCCACACGGGCCGGGTTGCATTCTATTCTTAATAAAAAAGAAATTCATATTCAACATAGGAAAAATTAGAAAATACCAGTAATAGCAGATTCATCTTCAAAATAGAGGCACCCCCACGCCCCTCCAAGATGTTAGCTCTTTGCCAACCACCCACCCCCCTCGGGGGGTTTCTAGACTTTGGTGATCACATATTACTCTCTTCACAAGGCAGTGGGAGATGAGCCTTCTTTACACTGTTCCCTGATGCGCTCTGTGTGTTTGAAGGAGACAAACCCCACAAGTGTGAGGTCTGTGGCAAGTGCTTCAGCCGGAAGGACAAGCTGAAGACCCACATGCGGTGCCACACGGGCGTGAAGCCCTACAAGTGCAAGACGTGCGACTACGCCGCCGCCGACAGCAGCAGCCTCAACAAGCACCTGCGGATCCACTCCGACGAGCGGCCCTTCAAATGCCAGATCTGCCCCTACGCCAGCCGCAACTCCAGCCAGCTCACCGTGCACCTCCGGTCCCACACGGGTAAGTCCCTCGCCGCTCCCGCTCTGTGCCCCTGACTTGCTCTTGCTTCCGTCATAGGCACAACATGCGTAAATGAAGTGAGGACGTTTGATGATCCCATTGTATGCAGTTTTGCTTTTCATCTGTCCAGAAGTGCCTTCCTCAGTAAAATAGGGGAAACCTCCAATGTATAACTCTCTCTGTATATAGCTTTATGTATTATAATTTACTCACTAGTATTTAATTGAGGATATGTGATAAACAAAATAGATACACAAGTGGTGCATTTTTAATACATTTCTGCATAATGGTTGTTTAGTCATTTCCCTCCATCTTGAAGTATACTCTGATTAGTTCAGCGTGGGACAGCGTGATGGAAAATCTCAGCAGAGTAGGTAACTTAACAAATTGTGTGTGTTTTCCTTTTGGCAAGTGTATCCGTTAGCTATTGATACAGTGATGCTGTGTAACAACCAGCGTGAAACCCCAGTGGCATATCATACTAAGTATTCATTGCTTACGTACTTCAGGTCAGCAGGGGCGTGGCTAGACAACTCTGTTGATGTTGGCTGCACTCAGTCACATGTGTGGGGAAGGCTGGGTGTCCATTGCCCTTGGCTGGGGATCTGTTCGCTGTGGGCTACCTGGCGGTCTGTCGCCTTGGCTGGGGCAGGTTGGTAGGATTTAAGCTCTGCTCCCCATACATCTCCTCCTTCTGGGACCAGGCTTGTCCTTCTCATGACAGTGGCAGTAATACAAGTAAGCATGTCTCAGTGTGTAACCCCATTTCAAACCTGTACTTGTATCCCATTGGCTAAAAAAAATTCTATTTTGGGCCTGGTGTAAAGGGTTGGGGCCAAGCTCACCTGCAGGAGGAGGTCACCACAAGGTTACATAGCAGAGGCCAGAGAGATGCAGGGAGGGATAAAGAATTGAAGCCGCCCCACCGTCATTCACATCTTTCTGACATGCAAATGCACTCACACCCTCCCAGGTCCAGGATCTCCTGGTCTCCATCAGGTTTGGATACGTGTCCTCTTGCCTAGAGACCCTTGCAGTAAAAAGACAAGTCCGTCCCCCACTCCCGGTGCACAGAGCCAGGACAGCTGCAATCGCTTTGCTGTGGGAACCGGGTAAGGACTGAGGCATGTGACGGTCACTGGTCCACACATTTCTGAAGTCCCTCCAACTGGTGTCCCTGGTCCCCCACTCTGTGGACAGGGAGTGGTTCGTGATTAGCTTTGGCTCAGCTCCCTGGTTTCTAGATTGTTCCGTGGCACATCCTTTCCTTCACCTTCCTTGGCTACTTCTGAAAAGGAGTGAAAACGCACCTTTGGGAGACTTTCTCAGCCTGCGTCTCAGCTGCCGAAAGCTGGGCACCTCTTTCGAGTTTTAGTCCAGGTTGGGGACAGCTTCGCCGGCAGAGCTGTCGTAACACGTTGGAGCTTCCGGTGTGTCTGTGCCAGCAGCCACACCACAGTCCCTCCTGAGACTTGCCATCCTCTGAACCCAGCTGCAGGCACTTTGGGCACATAACCTCCTGTGGGTCGAATCCTTGAGACCTGCAGGACTCTTTGTCCAGCTGAGAGAATCTACGTGGCACCAGCTTCATTCTTTTAGAGATTTTAACAGAGAACCTACATTCACATCCTTCATTTCTCATTCAGTCTTTTCTCCCCCACTCCTCACTTTCCCCCCGCTCCCCACTCCTCACCCTCTCAAGAGCAACTCTCTGGATAGGATCTTTGTCCACAATTTGTTTTCTTTGAAAACCTTCTGCTGGCTGGAGATGACAATCTTTTTGTGATTTTTTAAAAATATTTTTTTATTAATTTGAGAGAGAAAGGGAGAGAGAGAGAAACATCAATGATGAGAGAGAATCATTGATCGGCTACCTCCTGCACACCCTTCCCTGGGGATCCAGCCCACAACCTGGGCATGTTTCCTCACCAGGAATCGAACTGTGACTTTCTGGTTCATAGGTCAGTGCTCAACCACTGAGCCACACCAGCCAGGCAAGATGAGCATCTTTATTCAACCCAGCGCATCTTTGATTTTCTATATTCTCTAAGTTCCATTTAGAAAATGGCCAGGCGTTTTTGTGTGTGTCTGTCTCTTTCTTGTGATAGCTCATCATGTGCAGTTTGTGAGACACTTTCGGTGTTTTGCCTAGAATTAACCTCTTCGATCAAGTCCACAATTCAGTAGGTGTAGATTCTACCTTTTTAAGTTCCTGCAGGTGACAGTTTTACCGAATGTTTGCCATTCCATGGTGTACAGGCAGCCTCCTCCTGCCAACAAGTCCGAAAGCCAGTGCTACATAACTTAGTTTTCTGTTGTGGCAACGCTCCACTTCTCGATCCTGGTATCTGTATCCGTTATCTAGTATCACAATAATGCAGTGTAACAACCCGACACCTCAGTGGATACAACATGTTCCCACGTTGGGGATCAGCTGGTGTCATCTGGGCAGCTCTGCTGATCTTGGCCGCGCTCACTTCCAAGTGTGAGACTCAGCTGGCCGTGTCCTGGCTGTGCACCAGCCTTTACCGTGGTACCCCAGCTCTCCTCCACGCACCTGTCCTCCTCCTCCTGGGACCAGTGGGCCAGGCCATGCTTGACCTTCTCGCGGCAATGGATAACAGATGTGCAAGAGAGCAAATCCCAATGCACAAGCCCATTACAAGCCATTACTATGTCAGGTCTATGCAGCGTGTCATCAGCTGAATCTGATGACATGATGGGTCCTGTTGTCTGAGGTCAGGGCAGGTCATCCTGCCCTGGTCAGGAGAGCATGCATGATGACATATGTGACAGAGGCCATGGCTACAGGGAGAAATGGTAGGTGGGAGTTTTGGGGACATTTTTGTGGCCTCTAACACGTTAAGACATTGACATAACTAATGCCCAACCGATCTTCAGAAATCTCCCCAACCTAAGTTAGAGGAGCTGAAGGATTCATTTATGGAAACAGTTCAGAATCATTTTGATTTACATGGATAAATTACCATTTATTGTAGCATCTTTAACTTGGTCCAGAAAAGTGTATTATCTAAAAATTTGAATGTGTTCCATTTATGCAATGTCTCCATGGAGTACTCATTTCCCCTTTTTAAGTCTGCGGCACTTAAAACAAATTTTACAAATTGTAAAATTAATAGGATTTTGTCTTACCCTTTCTTTGCTTTGATCAGCTTTGTCAGTCATCTTAGGAGCAACTTAAACTCAAGAAAGATCTGTCCACTTAAATGTGCCTGTCTTTTATTCATTCAACAGCACCCATTAAGTCCCCACTGCCGGACACTGAGGATGAGGTAGTCAGCACTCCTCATTTAAGAAATAAATCTGTGGTTAAAGGGGAATAAAGAAGAAGATGGCAAAGGGGTTTAAACCGTTGACTTTCCTGTCAAAAGTGTTGTTAAGCTCTGTGAGAGTTGGTTATCTGCCTTTTCTGGGTTTCACCTCTGCTGATGCTTAAAAAAAAAAAGGCAAAAGATTGTCACTAATTTCAGCAGAGATGTAACGGGAAAACCTAGTAAAACATTCTGGAGCAGAGAGTCCACAGACACGGCCACCCACGTAGCTATGGATAGAATTTGGGAAGTCCATGAAGTTGGATGGGGAAAGATTTTACATCCTCATTTTCACTAACCCGTACTGAAATGTGATGTGTCCTTCAGTTACAGCAATTGGCAACCAGTCTGATCACAGTGCACGGAACTCGTTGCCAGTAGAAACCACAGGTCCTTCCATACCAGTGGTTGCAAGAAGATCAGAATTTCCTTAATGCTCTTCTCTATTTAGAAAGGGTTGTAGTCACTGGACCTGCGGTTGGATCTTATTATTTAACACATTGGTAAGCACATACATTGCATATCACAGATTTTTTTCTTTTAATTTTTAATAATTACTTCAATGTCATCGGTTCCTTTTGTATTCCTATTCATTTTTAGTTTACTTTGAATATTTAAGCATTCACTGAGCTGGGAAAAAGGGGTTGATGGTATGAAAAGGGGGTCAGCAAACTTTTTCTGTAAAGGGCCAGATAGTAAATATTTTAGGCTCTGTGGACCACACAGTCTCTGTCACAGTCGCTCACCTCTGCCTTGAAAGTGACCATAAACAACACACAAACAAATGGGTGTGGCTGCATACCAATAAAACTTTATTTACAAACACAGGCTGTGAGCCGGATTTGGCCGTAGCTTACCATTCTAGAATTTAGTGTGCATGATCTTAGTGTTATTTAGTTACACATAAAGAATTGTTTAGGTTTGGGCTTCCCAATTTTCTTGAAGCTTGCTATTTCCCCTCCCTGTCATCTATTTATTTATTCATTGTTTTAAATATATTTTTATTGATTTCAGAGAGGAAGGGAGAGAGATAGAAACATCAATAATGAGAGAGAATCATTGATCAGCTGCCTCCTGCACGCCCCCTACTGGGGATCAAGCCTGCAACCCGGGCATGTGCCCTTGACTGGAATTAAACCCGGGACCCTTCAGTCCGCAGGCCAACACTCTATCCACTGAGTCAAAACAGCCAGGGCTATTTTTTTAATTTTTTTTTTTTATTGATTTCAGAGAGGAAGAGGAATAGAAACATCAATGATGAGAGAGAATCATTGATCAGCTGCCCCCTGCATACCCCCCACTGGGGATTGAGCCTGCAATCCCGGGCATGTGTCCTTGACCAGAATCGAACCCGGGACCCTTCAGTCCACAGGCTGAAGCTCTATCCACTGAGCCAAACTGGCTAGGGTGCTCCTGGTCATCTTTAATTGCATGCATTAAGCAGCTCATGGTGATGAGTTAGGCCTTACACCTAAAAGCAGGAACACAGGCTTAGTCTATTGAAGCCTGTGGCCTGAGACAGCAAACATTGGCCATAGGTACCGATGGTTAATTACCTGGCCTCTAAGCATACCAGCCTTGGAGTCCAGGCCCTGCTCCATGCTCCCAGGTGACTGTGAACAAGTTCGGTAGTCTCTCGGCCTCAGGCTCCTCATGTGTGCAATGGTGTGAATGATAATATTGCTAATACACCTACCTCCTGGGACTGTCGGAGCATGCGATGAGACCATTCTTGTGGAGTGTTCAGCAGAGTGCCTGCCGTCCAGGAAGCAACCCTGAAGAATGTTAGCTGCTGTTGTTTTGCCTAATTATACAATAACTGACATGGGCGGGGCCACCAAGGTGCCTTAGATACCCTGGACCTGGCACTCATTGACCAAATCACTTTGGAGTATCACGCCGTTCAGATGTTGGCAGTTTCGCTTTCCCTGCTCATCTTTCAGCGAATATGAATTTAAAAACAAAAAGTAGAAAGTCAAGCGGCTGGATTTTATAACTTCACCAGCAAAGAATGCAGTTGGCAATGTGGGATAAAGTTTGTGCAATAAACACGTCTTTATTAATGAAAATCTGCCTGAAGTATAAGCTGGCCATTTGAATCCCTGTAAAAAGAATATTCTGATGAGTGAGCACGGAGATGACTGGTTCGAAGTGTGTCCTTCAGTCTTTTACAACATGTAACTCAGTCACAACCAGTGGATCACGCAACATGGTACAACCCCGAACCAGAGTGGCCACAGTAACCCTGGGAGCGATAGCTTGATTGTTTTAAAGACTGTGCTGAGCATATTCGCACACCTTATTTTACTTGGGACAATGAAAGAGCTCTTTCCAATCTCCATTTTTCTCCTGGGTTTTGAGACAATGGTTGTGCACCAAGCATGTGGTGGTGGCTTAGGTTTGGGGAAAGAAGAGAAGCCCCCGACCCCCATCCCCACCCCCTTTTTTTTCTCCCAGGGGCTGCTAGGTGCTGCAGTTAGAAGGTCTCCACCCGCCGCCCCGGTGTAGGCGATTTTCTGGTGTGTGCTTCGGGGGGATCCGCTATGGTTGTTGCCTGCCTGTTCTCATCGAAACTCACCTTGTGTTGACAGGGGACGCCCCCTTCCAGTGCTGGCTCTGTAGCGCCAAGTTCAAAATCAGCTCGGACTTGAAAAGGCACATGCGCGTGCACTCGGGGGAGAAGCCTTTCAAGTGCGAGTTCTGCAATGTCCGCTGCACCATGAAGGGAAACCTCAAGTCCCACATCCGCATCAAGCACAGCGGGAATAACTTCAAGTGTCCGCACTGCGACTTCCTGGGGGACAGCAAAGCCACCCTCCGGAAGCACAGCCGGCTGCACCAGTCGGAGCACCCGGAGAAGTGCGCCGAGTGCAGCTACTCCTGCTCCAGCAAGGCGGCGCTGCGCGTCCACGAGCGCATCCACTGCACCGACCGCCCCTTCAAGTGCAGTTACTGCAGCTTCGACACCAAGCAGCCCAGCAACCTGAGCAAGCACATGAAGAAGTTCCACGCGGACAAGGTCAAGAGCGAGGCCTCAGAGAGGAAGGACGTGGGCCGCCAGAGCAGCCGGCAGGTAGCCAAGCTGGACGCCAAGAAGACTTTCCACTGTGACATTTGCGAAGCCTCCTTCATGCGGGAGGACTCGCTGCGCAGCCACAAGAGGCAGCACAGTGAGTACAATGAGAACAAGAACTCGGATGTGACTGTCCTGCAGTTTCAGATCGACCCTAGCAAGCAGCCGGCCGCGCCCCTCACGGTGGGGCACCTCCAGGTTCCCCTCCAGCCCAGCCCAGTGCCCCAGTTCAGTGAGGGGAGAGTCAAAATCATCGTGGGGCATCAGGTGCCCCAGACAAACACCATCGTCCAGGCTGCGGCCGCCGCCGTGAACATCGTGCCGTCGGCCTTGGTGGCCCAGAACCCAGAGGAACTGCCCGCTAACAGCCGGCTGCAGATCCTGCGCCAGGTCAATCTCATCGCTCCTCCCCAGCCCTCGGGGTGCCCCAGCGAGGTGAGTGCCATGACCCAGCCCACTGTGCTGCTGACCACGCATGACCAGACGGACGGAGCCACGCTGCACCAGTCTCTCATCCCCACGGCCCCAGGTGGCCCCCAGGAAGGCGCTGGCAACCAGACTTTCATCACCAGCTCCGGTATTACCTGCACCGACTTTGAAGGCCTTAACGCTCTGATTCAGGAGGGCACGGCCGAGGTGACTGTGGTGAGCGATGGGGGCCAGAACATCGCTGTGGCCACCACGGCCCCACCTATTTTCTCCTCTTCCCAGCAAGACTTACCTAAGCAGACTTACTCTATCATTCAAGGAGGGGCCCACCCAGCTTTGCTCTGCCCAGCGGATTCCATACCAGATTAAAAAACAAAAGGAGGAAGGGGGAACTTAAAAAAAATAGGGGGGAAAAATGTGACAAGTCATACATAGAATTCTGCAAGAGGTATGCCCTTTATGTTTTTAAACATTATTGTGAAAACACACCCCCCATAATAAATTGTAATTTTATACTGCCTACTGTAATTTTAATGCTGTAATAACTTTGAGACCTCCTCTTGAATTGCAGTGTTGTAACTGTTGTAGAATCTTCAATGTTACCGAGATAATTATGATTAGAGCTTGGAATTAAATGCATTGAGTAGTGAGTACATTTGTCTCCAACTTGGTTTCCCAACTCTAATAAAGGTTTTCTCCATCTCATTAACCTTGTGGAGTAGATGGTACTTCCCAGCCTCTCACATGCCATTCTGAAACACCCCCAAAATACATGGCTACAAATCTATGGTACGAAGGACCATTTTCTACATAATGTTACGTGGGTATTTGACATCCCCCTCCAGAAAAAAGTTTAGTTCTAATAACATAAAAAGGGAAAGGTTTTCTAATAAATTGATACCTGATTAAAATATACTGAATGTTAATGATTTTGTAGTCACAGTATGATTTGGGGTTGAGGGGAATGTGAATGAGCATATCATTAAAGAGAACTTGAACAAGCAAAGGTGTGTAGCCCTCGCTTATAAGTATTATAGAAACTCTTACCTCAACAGTCAAATATCTGTGGTACCTAAAGTGATTTGAGTGGAAATGCTGTGTGACCAGTAGGTGGCGCCAGAGAGCAATATCTCTGATTTCCAGCCTCTAGCATGATCTTCAGTTCATGACAGGCTCTTAGTAAGTACTGAATGAATGGCGCATGCTCTTACAGAATGTCAGCAAGGATTGTGAGTTAGGTTATTCTTGTGAAAGAAGTATATTTAAAATATAAGAACACTTTTTAATCAGAGTTTTTATACACTTTTATTTCCCTAATACACACACTTATTAAAGTTCTCATGCACATCAGCTTACTTTTACATAAAAGATATAAAGCAAAGTAAAGAAATAACAAAATGACAAAGCTGGAAGCCTTGAGGGTTGTCCATTGGAAATAGATACAGAGTTTGAACTGGGCTTGTCTTTCTTTGCTCCTTACTTATTTGAACACAATGCTGATAATTCATTGTGCTTTCTTTTTTTTTTTTTCCTTTTTTTTCATTGTGTTTTCTTTGCCAGAATTTCTGTCTTTTCATATCAGCGATGGTAATAATGATTCATTAACTATTGTTTGATAAGAAATCGAAAAAGCTTGCGGGGGTCTAATGTTAGTATTTTAATAATGTCATTGCTTTAGAATTATTGCTTGTAGCTCTTTAGGAAGCTCAGCTATTGAATTTTAGCAGGGAAACTTCCATTGTTATGAATCTGTTTTTTTACCTCTTTCTTTTTACCCAGAGTACCCCTTTTTTCAGCTTTTAAAGATTTTTTCCCCTGATTGTAAATGTAATGTGTGTTCAAGATAGAAAGTATGGGTCTGGCCTGTGTGGGAAAGTATGGGTCTGGCCTGTGTGGCTCAGTTGGTTGAGCACCATCCCATGTACCAAGTTTCGGGCTCAATCCCCAGTAGGGGGCATGCAGGAGGCAGCTGATCGATGTTTCTACCTCCCTTGCTCTCTAAAAATCAATAACATAAACATATTTTTTAAAAATATAGAAAGTATGGGAAACATTATCTAGAAAAATTAGTCACTGATCTTACTATCCAGATGTAAACATTGGGACCATTTTGATGGAGTTTCTCCTGAGCTTTCTTTCCCTGCTTATGTCTCTATATTTTCTACTCCAGTTACAGAATTGATGTTAAATTGATCATACTATTTCCTTTCTATGTACTATTTTTTTTTTGTAATTGATTTTTTTTTTCTTAGAGAAAGTGAGAGGGTGAGAGAGAGAAACATAGATGTGCTAGCAAGACATGGATTGGTTGCCTCCTGCATGCCCCCTCACCCAACAACATGCTTAGAGAGAGGAAGGGAAAGAGAGAGAAACATTGATGTGAAAAACATTGATAGGTTGTCCTCCGAATGTGCCCTGACTGGGTATCGAACCGGCAACCTTTCCCTGCACCAGCCAACACCCAACCAACTAAGCCACTCCAGCCAGGCCCTAACTTTATTTTTTAAGCAAAAGTGAGGCTATGACCAAATCATACTTTACTCAACCATCTTCTTCGTGAATATTTAGGTTATTTTTTGTTTTGTTTGCCATTACAACGTCCACAGTAAACATCCTACATAATTCCTCATATTCAGTACTTTTGGAGTTTCAGTGCATTTCCATAGGTTGTACCTGTGTAGATTTCAAAATGGTAGTTTCAGCTGGTGTGCACCCAATTATCACCAACGTTGGGTGTTTTGAAGTCTTGTTAATCTGATGAGAGAAATGAGTTGTCTAGTCCTTGTGCGTTTCCCCAGCTGGTGTTTTGATCTGTATTTGTTTCTACATAGACTGTTTGATCATTTGCATTTTTCTCTCTTGTGACCTTTAAACTACTACACACTCATTCTTTTCCTTGGGTTCTTGGGAACTCGAAGATTCGAACCCATGTCCATCGCATAGTGCTGAGTTTTCTCCCCTCCTGTCCTTTATCTTTTGACTTTCCTTATGGTGTTGTTCCCATATAAAAACAACTGTCCTTTTATTCAGTCCGATTCTTCTGCTTAATTTGTGGTTCCTGTCTCTCCTATGAAAGCCCTCCCTCCCGAGGCCTTTCTGTAATATTGTTACTGTTTGACTTAGTTAACACCTTGCTGCTGCCAGGATTCATATCTATACACATTTGATCTAGGAATTTGGTTGCCCACGTACACCAGGCCCGTTTGTTAAACAAGGTGTTCTTTCCCTTGGGACAGAAGTCTTAATTTCACCTTTACATGAAGTACCCAAATATACTTGGATCTATTTCTGGAATCTCTATTTTGTCCCATTGATCTTCATATCTTCTCTGGTTTGCCAACATCACGTATTTGATCATGTTTGCATTAAGGTAAACCTTAATAGCTTTCGGACTTACAAAGACTGTAGGTAATCTTTCCAAAATTTTCATAGCAATTCTTAGGTATTCATACTTATAGATTAACTGTCACTTGCCCAGTACCTCCCCCCATCCAGAAAAAGAATTCCCATTGAGGATTTTTATTAGAATTGCATTAATGTGATATATGAACTTAGGAAAAGAATAACTTGATTAAAATGTTAAATCTTCCACCCAAAAACTTTTATTCAAATGCTGTTGTAAACATTAGTCAATGAAATTACATAATTTTCTTCATATACAGTCTAGTCTTATTATATAAGCCTGTATTTTCATATTCTCAATTTTACCATAATTGTAAATAGTTCTTTTTTCCAATTTTAAATAATTATTACTTAGCCCTGCTGGCATAGCTTAGTGGTTGAGCATCGACCTATGAACCAGAAGGTCACAGTTCAATTCCCAGTCAGGGCACATGCTGGGGTTGGGGGCTCAATTCCCAGTAGGGGGTATGCAGGAGGCAGCTGATCAATAATTCTCATTATTGATATTTCTCTCTCCCCCTTCCTCTCTGAAATAAATAAAAATTACTTTTTAAAAACTCAAATAATTATTTGTTGCAAGCATAAAAAATAGCTATTTTTGGTATAATTGAATATATTGAGCTAGCTTAGCAGAAAATCTTTTTTTTAATCTTTATTATTGAAAGTATTACATATATCTCCTTTTTTCTCCCATTGACCCCTTATAGCTTGCCCCTACCCCTTACCCCAGGTTTTCACCACCCTATTGTCTGTGTCCATGGGTTATGAATGTACGCATACAAGTTCTTTTTGGTTGCTCTCTTCCCACGCACTCCCACCTTCCCTCTGAGATTCCACAGTCTCTTCCATGCTTCTGTGTCCCTGAATCTATACTGTTTATTAGTTTATTTTGTTCATCAGTTTATTTTGTTCATATGAGTGACATCATGTGATACTTGTCTTTCTCCGACTGGCTTATTTTGCTTAGCATAATATTCTCCAGGTCCCTCCATGCTGTCTCAAAGGGTAAAAGATTCTTCTTTTTTACTGCTGCATAGTATTCTGTACCACTGCTTTTATATCCACTCATCTGCTGATGGGCACTTGGGCTGTTTCCAGATCTTAGCTATTGTAAATTGTGCTGCTATGAACATAGGGGTGCATACATTCTTTCTGATTCGTATTTCCGGTTTCTTAGGATATATTCCTAGCAGTGGGATCACTGGGTCAAATTTATTTAATTTTTGAGGAACCTCCATACTATTTTCCATAGTGGTTGCACAATTCTGCATTCCCACCAGCAGTGCACGAGGGTTCCCTTTTCTCCACATCCTTGCCAGCACTTGTCATTAGTTGATTTGTTGATGGTAGCCATTCTGATAGGTGTGAAGTGATACCTCATTGTCATTTTAATTTGCATCTCTCTGATGATCAGTGACTTTGAGCATTTTTTTCATGTCTCTTGGCCATTGGTATGTCGCTTTGGAAAAGTGCCTATTTAGGTCCTTTGCCCATTTTCAAATTGGATTGTCTGTCTTCCATTTATTAAGTTGAATGAGTTCCTTATATATTTTGGATATTAACCCTTTACCAGATGTATCATTGCCAAATATGTTCTCCCATACAGTGGGCTCCCTTTTAATTTTGTTAATGGTTTCTTTGCTGTGCAGAAGCTTTTTATTTTGATGTAGTCCCATTTGTTTCTCTTTTTTCTATCTCTATTTTTTCTTCTCTCTGCAGCAGTCCTTTTAGCATTTCTTGCAGTGCTGGTTTGGTGGTGAAAAACTCTTTTACCATTTTTTGTCTGGAAGCTCTTTACTTCACCGTCTATTTTGAATGATGGTCTTGCTGCACATAGTAATCCTGGTTTCAGATCCTTGCTTTTCATTACCTTGAGTACTTCATGCCATTCCCTTCTGGCCTGTAGAGTTTCTGATGAGAAATCAGGTGTCAGCCTTATGGGAACTGCTTTGTAAGTAACAGTTTCCTTTTGCTGCTTTTAAGATGCTCGCTTTGTCTTTAATTTTTAGGCATTTTAATTATGATGTGTCTGGGCATGGACTTCTTTGAGTTCTTCTTGCTTGGGACTCTCTGTGCCCTCTGAAATAGTGTGATTTTTTTTTTCCTTCACCAGGTTAAAGAAGTTTTCTGCCATTATTTCTTCAAACACATTCTCTATTCTTTGCTCACTTTCTTCCCCTTGTGGCACACCTATTATGCAGGTATTGTTATGTTTCATGTTGTCCCACAGCTCTCTTAAGCTGTCCCCCTGTTTTTTTATTGTTTTTTCTTTTTCTTTTGGTTCTCTGGTTTTTTCTACCCTATCTTCTAATTCACTGGTCCGATCCTCAGCCTCCCCCAATCTGGTATTCCTTCCAATATATTCTTTATTAGTGCTGTGTTATTCTTCATAGTTATTGTATCTTTTCTCAGGCTTTTGAACATCTTTGCCATCATTACTTTGAACTCTATATCTGATAGATTTCTTATCTCCATTTCATTTAGCTCTTCTTATGGAGAAGTCTCTTGTTTCATTTGGGGCTTGTTCTTTTGTCTCTCCATTTTGGCTGTCTGTTGGGTTTGTGTCTGTATATTAGGTAGATCTGCTGTGAGTCCCAATCTCTAGTAGCAAAAATTATTATTAATTGACGGTATTTATTAGAAACTCTTGGTCTCTGATAAATATGACATATGATGGTTATGATATAGTCATTTCATCTCCAAATTGTTTTATCCTTTCCTTACAGTATATAATCTAATTTTGTTTTCTTGTCCTATTGCAGTAGCCAGAACCTCCAAACAATGTTGCTACAGCTGGCATCCTTGTTGCATCTCTAACTTTAACTTGAATGGTTTTAGAATTTTCAAATTTAATATAAAATACACGGTTCCTTTGGGTGTTGGTTTTTACATACTTAGGTCATTTTCTTCTACTCTAATTTTTTTTAATATATGTTTTTATTGATTTCAGAGAGGAAGGGAGAGAGAAATAGAGATAGAAACATCAATGATGAGAGAGAATCATTGATCGGCTGCCTCCTGCATGCCCCTATTGGGGATTGAGCCCGCAACCTGGGCATGTGCCCTTGGCCAGAATCGAACCCGGTACCCTTCAGTCTGCAGGCCAACGCTCTATCCACTGAGCCAAACCAGCTAGGGCTACTCTAATTTTTACTTAGAGTTTTCATTAGGGTGAGTTGCTTACTATTATGTCTTTTCAATATCTTTTTATATAAATATTTGGATTTTGCACTTAAATATGAGGATATAGTAAATCAGTACAGGACATAGCCTGGTTCTGAATCACCTGGCTTTCCTGAAATAAGCCCTCTTGGTCGTGTTGGATTCACCTTCTACTGCATTGCTGGATCTCATTTACTGATATTTTCCTTGACTACTTTACAGCTACATGTGTAAGGCAGTTGATATCTAGTTTTCTTTTTTGTGCTTGGAGTTTTGCTGGTTTCTTTGTTTTAGGTTATTCTACTCTGAAAATAAATTGGGACTTTTTCCTTCTTTCTCTGTAACCAGCAAATATTTAATTATCTCAGTAATTAATCAGTTTATCATCTGGGCTGATGCCTTTTATCATTGTACATCCTTAATAACCTTTCCAATTTTTTCTGTAATTTTCAGTCTGGATCAATTTAGGTAATATATAGTTTTCAAAAGAAAAAAAAATTTTACTTTGCTCTAAGTTTTTAAATCTGTGGCCCTTCCATTTAACATTCTCCTAAAATTATTTTTAAATCTTTGACATTTGTTTAGCAGCTTTCTTATTTCTGTTGTTTTTGTGTTTTCATTCTTCACCTTAGTTTGCCAATAGTTTATTTTGTCATTTGTATTAAGTAAAAGTAAAGCTTTTGCTCTTATTTCTTTTCTCTCCTCTATTTTGTTCATTTCAGCTTTTATCTTTTTATGCATTCTTTCTGTGCTTTTCTTACCACTTATTTTGTTATTCTAATTTCCCCAAGTTCACTTATTCTCAGCCTTTAGTAATGAAAGCATTTAAAGCTATATATTTTCCACTTGGCTTGACCTATGTTAAAAGATAATTTTTAAAAAACTTAAAATGACTGTCATACAAATATAAAATGAACATATTAGAGATTTTATTTAATTAACTAATTAATTAATTAGGGACTCAGTAAAACCGTACAACAGGTTCAAAGGAGAATTAATTCAACAAATGCATACTTACAACAGCCATCAGAAACACAAAAATAAATTTACAGACAGATGCAACTGGTCGGTATCTCCAGGCAACAGTCTGTGTGCATTTATGTAGATGATTTATTTGCATTATTATATTTTACTATACCCCACAAGGTTGTAAAATACCTCAGAAACAATGAAAGGCACTAACTCCTATAGAGTTAGACAATCCAGAGCTGGAAATTAGCAGGATACTCAGAAATCTCTTTTGCTTATTTTGAAGTCTTTCAAAAATTTTCATGGCACCCATATTTGTATAGATTTTTCTCTAAGGCATCCTTTCATAAATGTCTAAATCTTTTGTTATTTTAGTTTCAGGTTGGTTGGGTTGGTGGGTCAGGGGGAACAAATCTGAGCGTTATATCAAGGTATGTTTTTTATTTTTCAAGTAGTTCCAATATGTGAAAACATGCTTTTGGTTTCTGATATTAATGGTCTGAGAATGTGACCTGTAAAAGTACTTCTTGTGATTTTAGTTTTTTATTTTAAAAATGTTTTTATTAATTTTTATAGAGAGAGGAAGTGAGAGGGAGAAATAGAAACACGGATGCATCAACATTGATCAACTACCTCCTGCATGCCCCCTGCTAGGGATCAAGTTGGAAACCTGGGCATATGCCCTGAGCAGGAATAGAACCCAGGACCTCTTGATATCTCGATATCAAGACACTCAACTGTTGACCCACATTGGCCAGAAAATTTAATATTTCTTTATGGCCATGTATGTGAGTGATTTTTGTAAAAGTTTGGTGGATATCTATGAATGAAGCATGTTGACTTGTTATTCAGTTCTTATAATCCTCCCATAGATTTTGTCTATTTGATAAACTTTGAAAGTATTTTTAAACATCTCACTATAATTGTGTTTTTGCAACCAGTTTCAGCGGATTGCAGAACCTTTTCATCACCCCCAAAAGAAACCCTGTACCTACTAGCAGTCATTGTCCTTTCCCTGCCTCTCCCCAGCCTCTGGCAACCACCATGTACTTTCTGTCGCTGTTGCTTTGCCTGTTTTTATAATTTCACATAATTAGAATCAGACCAATGGGATCTTCTGTGTCTGGCTTCTTTCACTTAGCATAATGTTTTCAAGGTTCATCCATTAGCTTTTATCAGTATTGCATTCCTCTTTTATGGCCAAATAATATTTCATTGTGTGACTGTACTACAATTCGTTTATCCCTTCATCAACTGATAGAAAGTTGTTCCCACTCTTTGCCACAGTTTTTAAGATATCATTATACTCAGGCTTTTAGAATCATTTGTGAATTTTTATCAGGGTGTCCACTACCTATTGAGCAGTTGCTCTGTGTCAGTCACATTAACTCATGGACCATTCCCACCAGTCCTACCCAGGAGCTGTTATTACCATCACCATTTAGGGCTGATGAGGCTGAGAAACAGCATGAGTAAGCAGCTGGCCTTGGCTCACACAGCTAGTTTATTTCATTGATTCATAGAGTCAAAATGAGGGTTAGGAGTTATACAGTTGAATGCAGAAAACAGAAATGGGGGTGAGCAGCTTATGGTGGGATGGAATATATGAAGGTCTGAAGGAAGAGAGGTCATTTGTAATGAGCATTTTTCTAGACGAGAAAGCAAAATGCATTTTTTTAAAAATTGGTGCTTCTTGGCGAGTGTTAGCTCTTAGGGAGGTTGTTTGTTTCTGGAGAGCAAATTCCTGTATTTATATTGTATTTATAAGATGATCATATAGCTTGTCATCCAAACTGGGACACCTTTGAGAGTGAAGTGGCATTATTGATCATTATGCTGTGTGAACAGGTATGTAAATCAGCTTCTAATTTACCATTATCTATACTAATAAAAGGGTAATATGCTAATTAGACTGGACATCTTCCGAACATCCTTCCGGACAAAGCCATGGTGGGGGGGCCCCGAGGCAGAGGCAGTTAGGGGCGATCAGGCCGGCAAAGGAGAGGCAGTTAGGGGCCATCAGGCTGGCGGGGGGGGGGGGGGGGGAGAGTGAAGGGGCGATCAGGCCAGCAGGGGAGCAGTAAGGGACATCAGGCTGGCAGGCAGAGGTGGTTAGAGGTGATCAGGCAGGCGAGCAGTTAGGAGCCAGCGGTTCCGGATGTGAGAGGGATGTCCCGGATTGGAGAGGGTGCAGGCTGGGCTGAGGGACCACCCCGCAAGCACGAATTTCATGCACTGGGCCTCTAGTTACTGATAAAAAGCCAAGCCAGATGCTGTAAAATAAAGACAGTGCTTCACCCTAGTGGTGCAAAGCAGCAAAGATTAGAATTTCACAGCCCATGGGTCAGTTTTCCAGAAAAATATATCACATGCCATAAAGCTGATCAAAATTTGGGTTTTCTACGTAATGTTTATATAAACATTTATATTACTATAAGTATATCTATCAATCCGTTTGTGTTTAGCCACGTGATTGTATTCCTATTTTTAATGTTAGTAAATGTGGTAAATGAGATAATTGTTTCCAGTTGGCATTCCCTCCCTGGTACAGAATTATATTCATCCACCCTTGACTGCTGGCATCATGGTGAGTTGAGTGTGCTTCCCTGCCCCATTGGTTTTGGGCCAAGCCATTGTTTCACTTTGGCTCTTTGGCTAACGAAATACCAGTGGGCCTCATTGGAAGAGGGGCGTTAAATGTGCCTGTACAATTTGGCTCATCCTCTCGCTCTCATGTGACCTGTTGTGAGAAGAACATGCCTGTGTAGTTGATGGCCCAATGAGACATGAGCAGACATATGGGCCTGTGAACCCACCGGCAGCCCAGAGCCAAACCCAGCACAGCCCCAATGAACTCACAGACCCGTGAAAAGGAAAATCTTATGGAAAGCCACTGAGATGTTGCAATTGTTGGTTACATGGCAAAAACTAATACAAGAGACTATTGGTACAATCCTCAACTTAAGATGACCTACTGAAAGGCCATAGCCAATGTTCAGTATTTATGTGAATTAATGACATGATGTCTTCCCTACAATTCTACTTTAAAACCACTTTTAATACACATGTAATGAAAAAAGTATTTGTCTTTATAAAATTTGGATGCAAATTCAGCAGGTCTCTTCCCATCTTGTCTTGCCTCCTTTTCCTATTTTCCTTCTTTTTCTCTCACACTCCCCCCCACCCCCCGCCTTAATTTCTGGTCAGTTCCCTTTCATTGGAAAGGGAGAGGAGAACCTGCCCATAGGACTCCCCGCCCAATCTACCAAAGACCCGCTAGTCTCCATGTGGACATCTCTGTGGAGCCTGTCCGTACTGGCTCCGAGACCAGGCCCCTCCCAGGAGAAGCTGCATGAAAGGATCAAACTCCTGGAGATGCCTCCGTTTTTATGAGATGTTATACCTTCCTAGAGAGGATTTTGAGCCAACTCTAAGCTACCATGCATCTTCAGAAAGATAAGCCTAGTTCAGATTAGCTTGAGAGATGAATATGTTGAAGGTTCAGCAAGCATTTAATTTTGGGGGTTGTTAAAATTTCTTGCAAATCAGCAGTCATCTTTATAGAGTGGCTCTCAACCTAATCCATGTAGACAGCACAGACACACCCAAATTGCCTTTAAACAGGTAGGTAAGTACCATCATCCAAAGACCCTTGGGGGTCCAGTCCATCACCACTTTCAGCCATATGCTTCAAATGGGGCTGACATACCCTTTACATAAGGGGAGGCAGGACCTACACTTGGCCAATCATGGTTCCCAGTGACCTTGATCAAAGTTATTGGTCTAATGCAAGGTCCAGCAATGTTTTTCCTAAAGTGACAGAAATGGTTGCTGGTTTCAACAGAAACATTTGATAGTAAATATTTTAGATGTAGAGGGCCATCCAGTCTTTGTTACAGGTACTTAACTTTTTAGTTTTAGCATAAAAGCAGCCATAGACAATACATGTGAGTGAATGAGGCTATGTTCCAATAAAACTTTATTTATAGAAACAAGCAGTGGGCCAGATTTAGTCCACAGGCCATAGTTTACCAACTCCTGGTCTTAAAGGATGGGCATATGAATCAAGGTAAGCCACTGAGACCTAACCAGGGCTGAGTCATAGGACTTCTTTTGAGTGATCAGGAAAAAGGCACTTTCTTTACCTTGGATCTATGAGAATATAAGGCTGGTCCTGCCTGAACTTCCAAGTAGAAATGTATTATTTATCTACTGCTATGTAACAAATTATCCCAAAGCTTAGTGGCTTAAACATATGTATTTCAGAATTTTGATGGGTCGGGAATGCAAGCATAGCTTAGCTGGATCCTGTCTCAAGTTCTCTCCCAAGGGTGTAATCACGTTGTTGGCCAGGGCTGGGGTCTCATCTGAAGGCTGGACTGGGGGATACATCTGCTTCCAAGCTCACTGACATGGTTGTTGGCAGGATTCAGTTCCTTGTGGGACACTGGGCTGAAAAACTCATTTACTCATGGCTATTGGCCAGAGGCTGTAATTAGTATTGTGCCACTTGGGCCTCTCCATAACACAGCTCACCACATGGCAGCTGGCTTCCATAAAAGTGAGCAACCAAGAGAGAACAGGACAGGGTGAGCAAGGAGAAGCCAGTGTCTCTTTTGTAATTTCATTTCAAAAGTGACATTTCATCTCTTTTGTCAGAGTCTGTTCATTAGAAATGGGTCTCTGGGTCTAGCCCAACCTGTAGGGGAGGTCATTAGCCAAGAGCAAGAATATTAGGGGGTTAGGGCTCAGTAGGAGCCAAGTCAGAAGCTGTCTTCCCCTTTAAGGAACTCCCTGGAGGAAACCAGCACACAGCAAAGTCGTGCTCAGAGGAGCAGAGCAAGACTGAGCTGGCATGACCGAGTTTGAGGCCCTGGATCAAGCCAGAGCTAAAATAAAAATGCACTCTCACTATTCAGTTATTTAAGACAAAGTATGTGTTTTTTTCTTAAAGTGGTATTAGTTGAGTGTTTTGTGGCTTTCAAGCATATAACCCCAAGTAAAAGATGCTCCATTACAGAAATTTAGTCCAAAGCCACCTGGGTATCTATAGTAAGTGAGAGAAAAGGTTATTTTTCATTGACTGTGCCAAGTAATGCCCTAAGAATGTTACAACTACCTCAGCAACCCTTGTGACAGCTCTAAACAGTAGCTAATGCAATAATGCTCTTTTCACAAATGAGAAAGCCCAGGCCCCAAAATGTTCAACCATTTGTTCCAAGCTGTAGAACTGTGACTTGACCAGTTCCGTCTTATGTCAGAGTTTATATCTTTTTGAGCATTCATTAGGCTACATTACTTTTCAGTGAGTGTCTCTTTGGTAAAAAAATCATGCATTTTACTTCTTTGTAGAAATTTTACAAACCCAGCACCGCAAGTTAAATACATTTACCACATTGATTGACTGACCGATGTTTGATTGATTTAGCAAACTTATTGAGGGTGAACTTGATTAGATCCAACAGGGGTCATTTTTCTTACAACTTTGAGAAGAAGGTTAGATAAGTGTTTATGTCCACTTCTCGGGTGATGAAACTTGAGGCCCCAAAGTCATGGGTCCACATTGCTCACTGCCAGACAAGCAATGCTGGGATTCACCATCACCCTTAATTCCCATTCTATTTGCAGCCTTGGACTTGTGCCCCTAACAGAAAAGAGAGAGAGGAGATGGGGAACTCACACCTTTGCAATAAGGCAAGCAGTGGTTTGGGATCAAGCAGAAATACCGTGAGCAAAGCAGTAATGGGTGCTCTGGCAAACGCATTTTTGTGAGGTCTTTCATGAATAATTCATATATTCATAGTGTCCAAACAGCAAAACAGTGTAAGATGGTATACACTGAGATGTCTCCCATCCTGTGTTCCTTTCCCAGTCCTTAAGGGGAACTGCTTTTAAAATAATTTTTTAAAAATAATTTTTATTTCTCAATTATAGTTGATGTACATCTTATTAATTTCAGGTATACAACCCAGGGATTAGACATTATATAACTTACTAAGTGATCATCCCAATAAATCTAGTCCCCATCTGGCACCATACACAGTTATTATACTACTAGTGACCCGTCGTGCGAAATCACATGAGACCCGGGAACCCCACAAGTCTCAGAGTCCCACCCTGCGTGTCCGGCACACTGCGGGATGGCCCCAAGTCCTGAAGTGCCACCCGAATGCCCTGCCTCCAGACCACACGCAGCAGCTGCCAGGCCCCACCCCCACAGTGCACACGCACTGCCACGGAAACCCCAGCAGAGGTCACGCAAAGCGGCCGCCAGGACCCCTGCGGCACGCGCACACATGCGGCTGGGGAAACCCCCGCAGAAACTGCGCAAAGCAGTCGCCGGTCCCGCTCCCGCTGCCCCACCCCCTCTGTGCACGCCGCCATCTTGTGACGGTGTTATAGTGTGAGGGTCAATTTGCATATTACCTCTTTATTATATAGGATTATATAGGATTATTGACTATCTTCCCTACACTGCACTTTGCATCTCCATGACTATTCTGTAACAACCAATTGGTTATTAATCTCTTCACCTTTTTACCCATTTCCCCAACCCACTTCCCATCTGGCAACTGTCAAAATGTTCTCTGTATCTAAATCTGTTTCCTTTTTTGAAAATTTTATTTTTTATTATGAGTCTGTTTCTGGTCTGCTTGTTTGGGTAACTTTTTTTTTCTTTTTTTTACTTACTGGAGTTTCCCCAGGATCAGTAGGGAGGAGATATTAGAGTGTGTTAGCAACATTCTCACCACTGTGGGAAGCTGGTGCTTACTCCTTCTGGAAGCCCCTGGACAAGAGGGAGGAACTGGTGCCTCAGAGTTATCCACGTGCAGGGCGAGAGCTGAGATATTGTCCAGCAATCCCAGCGTTCGTTGGTGGAGGGCTGCTCCTGAGCTGGTGGGAAGAGATGAAGGGCCCAAGTCATTTAGGTTGTTGCACAGTTAGGCAGAGGGGATGCTGGCAATCAGAGGAAACCCTCAGGAAAAGACATGCAGGTGGTGGCAGTTGGAAGTCAGTCCAGCGTATACCAAAGTAACATGGACGAGGGATATGGGTGAGGCAGCAACAGCATTTGCTACACTGTATAGCCCCATGGTCAGCAAACTGCTGCTCGTGAGCCACATGCGGCTCTTTGGCCCCTTGAGTGTGGCTCTTCCACAAAATACCACAGCCTGGGCGAGTCTGTTTTGAAGAAGTAGCGTTAGAAGAAGTTTAAGTTTAAAAAATTTGGCTCTCAAAAGAAATTTCAATCGTTGTACTGTTGATATTTGGCTCTGTTGACTAATGAGTTTGTCAACCACTGGTATAGCCTTTCATCATTTCTTTATGCAAATGCATAAGCAAATATGAATATGCTCTTCCATTTACCCTTTCCTTTTGCAAAAAAAAAAAAAAAAAAGCATACTGTATACACAGTTCTATACCTTGCTTTTTTTCAATAATATGTTCAGAAGTTCCTGTCATATCTATGTATATAAAAGGCTAATATGCAAAGTGTCCCCTTGGGACTTTGCCTGGGAGACCGTGAGTTCAATTGCTCGCTATGACGTGTGCTAACAAAGGAAGGCCCTGGCTGGCAGCTGGAAGGCCCCGATTGGCCCTGATCACCGGTCAGGTCTAGGGACCCTACCTGTGCACGAATTTCATGCACCAGGCCTCTAGTTAGTACATAAAGAACTTTCTCATTCTTTTTTTTTTTTACAGCTACAGGGTATTCTATTGTGTGGCTCTACCATGGTTGATTTAGCAAAGTGACCTGTAGACAAACAGTTGGGTTCTTTCTAGGCGTTTGCCATTTCAAAGAGTGTTACAGTGAATAATCTTGTAGATGGGTCATTTGGTGTGTGTGTCTGTGTATCTGTAGAATAAAGTCCCAGAAGTCCTCCGAGTTTAAGTCAGACACACAACCACCCTATTAGAATCCACATCCTCAGACTCCCTTGCAGCTACATGTGACCATGTGACTAAATTCTGGCCAGTGGGACACAACCAGGAATGACACATACCCTTGGTCACTTCTGTAAAAGGCAGCTGCTTGCCTTCCTCTTCCTTTTTGCTCCTTCCCATGGGCTAGGTCACTGGTTGGATCTTTGCCTCAAGAAGATAGAAAAGCAACTAGATAGGAGATGGGTCCCTAGATGATCTCATGGAGCATCATCCAGCAGAAATAAACGTTCTGTTTTATTTAAGTCACTTTTACTTGGTCTCTGTTAAAGAACCCAAAGCAATAGCCTAACTAAAGATAGGATCACAGGAGGGCCTATTTTATAATATGGCTGAACTAATTGTTCCAAACATACCCTTTCTCTGATGTATCCCCAGCATGCCTGGCACAATGTCAGTATTCAATAGAATCAGTAAATTTACAGTTATTATTATTATACTAGAGGCCCGATGCATGAAGAATCAGGCAAGAATGGGCCTTCCTTCCCCTGGCTGCCGGCACCACCTTCGCTCTGGCTGGAGCTGCCTTTTCGCTCCAGCCCGGAGCCGCCTTTCTGCTCCGCCCCGGAGCCACCTTTCCACCTTCCCACGCTGCCCAGAGGCCCAGAGTGGCTGGGGTGGTGCAGAATGCCTGCGTCATCACCATGGCGCCTGCATATGCAAATTAACCACCATCTTTGTTGGGTTAATTTGCATACTCCTGATTGGCTGGTGGGCGTCACAAAGGTACAGTCAATTAGCATGTTACTCTTTAATTAGTGTAGATTATAAAATAGTTTTAAAAGTTATTATAGTGTAAGGATAGTAGGTAGATGACTGCCAATAATAATAACCAATATCTTTGATTATTTACTGTTTGTCACTCTCTTTTACATATACTAATAGTTCATTTTAATACTCATAAAAACTGTTTGATAGACAGAAGAGCCAAATCTGTAAAGACAGAAAGCAAATCAATAGTTGTCTAGGGCTGGGGAAAATGGAGGGTGATAATAGGTAGTTTCTTTTAGGGAGATAAAAATATTCTAAAACTGTGATGGTTGCACAGCTCTGAACTACTAAAAGTAATTATGTTGTACAGTGAAAGGGTGAATTGTATGGTGTGTGAATCATATCTCATTACATTTGTGTTTTACAAAAAAGAAAAATCGGAGAAACCAAGATGGCGGCATAGGTAAACACCTAAACTGCTGCCTTGCACAACAATTTCAAAACTACAACTAAAAGACAAAACGTCTATCACCCAGAACCACGGGAAAGCTGGCTGAGTGGAAGTTCTATAACTAGAAGGAAAGAGAAAAGAGCATTGAGACGTGCACAAGCGCTGAAAAGCTGAGGTACGGAGGCGTGCGAATCGGGCTGGTGGCAAGTGTCTGGGTGTGCTGCTTCTTTCATCCCGAAGGGAGACAAGATCCCGATTCTTTGGACTCCAGTTTCTGGGGAGACAGCGGGGACCCAAACTCCTATTGGGAGAAGCTGGAATGTCTACCATCGGGTCAGAAAGTGAGGGTGACTTTCTTGCAGAGGTGCGCCCAGCAATCATTGTTTACTGCGCTGGGGTGCGAGATGTGGGGACTTGGAAACGCAGAGACGGCTGACTGGCAGCCATCGCTGTTTGCCACGCCCTAGCCTAGTGACTCCCTGAGATGCCCTGAGACCCCGCCCCGCACAATCTACAAACCCACCCAAGCTCCACACAGCGGCTTTTGTATATAAATGGCCTGCCCTATCGCAGCTTAACCTAATAAACTGCAGCGCTGGTCAGACAGCTCCAAAACCTCCAAACCCCAAGCAAAGAGGAGAAAACCGTAGTTCTCACTGTAGCTCCTGCTGGGTGGCCTCAGTCAGTAGCTGACCAGCACCACATTGGAGATCCAGAAGCTAGTGTATCTAGGGGTCAGTGTGAGACGACTCCAGATTTCAACTGTCCACATCCATAAGTGACACATTCAAGAGGCAGACTCAGTGAGCACCAAAGCCCCACTGAAGCAAGTGCTGCCCCCTAAGCGTGTCTTCAGCACAGCAGTTCTTCCATTATAGACATAGCAGGTCCTCACAGCCAATTGGCCTGGAGGTCAATTCCTCCCAGTGACACCAACAACAATCAAGACTTAACTACAACAAGGCTGTACACACAGTCCACAAAGGGATGCACCAAGAGAGTCCACCTCAGGTAACTGGAAGGCCAACCCATTGGCCTATATAGGACACCTAGCACATAAAGCCACCCTACCAACTCAGGGAAGCAGTGAAAATGCGGAGACAAAGAAACAGGTCACAAACAAAAGAAATGGAGGAAAACAAATGACTAGATATAGAGTTCAAAACCACGGTTATAAGGTTTTTCAAGAATTTCCTAGAAAAGTCTGATAAATTCAGTGAGACCCTCAAGGATATGAAAAAGGACCAACTAGAATTTAAACATACACTGACTGAAATAAAAAATATTATACAGAGACCCAATAGCAGACTAGAGGGATGCAAGAATCAAGTCAAAGATTTGAAATACAAAGAAGCAAAAAAAACACTCAACTGGGAAAGCAAAAAGAAAAAAGAATCCAAAAATATGAAGATAGTGTAAGGAGCCTCTGGGACAACTTCAAGCGTACCAACATCAGAATTACGTGGTGCCAGAAGAGAGAGAGAGCAAGATACTGAAAACCTATTTGAAGAAATAATGACTGAAAACTTCCCCCACCCGGTGAAAGAAATAGACTTACAAGTCCAGGAAGCGCACAGAACCCCAAACAAAAGGAATCCAAAGAGGACCACACCAAGACACATCATAATTAAAATGCCAAGAGCAAAAGACAAAGAGAGAATATTAAAAGCAGCAAGACAAAAACAGTTAATTACCTACAAGGGAGCACCCATACGATTGTCTGCTGATTTCTCAACAGAAACTATGCAGGCCAGACAGGAGTGGCAAGAAATATTCAGAGTGATGAATAGCAAGAACCTACAACCAAGATTACTCTACCCAGCAAAGTTATCATTCAGAATTGAAGGGCAGATAAAGAGCTTCACAGGCAAGAAAAAGCTAAAGGAGTTCATCACCACCAAACCAGTATTATATGAAATGCTGAAAGGTATTCCTTAAGAAGAGGAAGAAGAAAAAAGTAAAGATAAAAATTATGAACAACAAATACATATCTATCAACAAGTGAATCTAAAAATCAAGTGAATTAAAAATCTGAGGAACAGAATAAACTGGTGAATATAATAGAATCAGGGGATAGAATGGGAGTGGACTGATAATTCTCAGGGGGGAAGGGGTATGGGGGTGTGGGAAGAGACTGGACAAAAATCGTACACCTATGGATGAGGACAGTGGGAGGGAGGTAAAGGCAGAGGGTGGGGTGGGAACCGGTGGAGGGGAGCTATGGGGGGAAAAAAGAGGAATAATTGTAATAATCTGAACAATAAAGATTTATTAAATTTTTTAAAAAGTGAAACCTCAAAAAGAAAAAGAAAAACCATTTGAGGAAGGTAGGATTATTATCCTCATTTTACAGATGAGAAAACTGAGGCTCAAGGAGGTTGAAAGCTGGTTCAAAATTATACATCTGTGAAGAGCTGGGGCTCAGTGAGATAATACATAAAACATCTTCTAAAATAGTATTTAGCTCATGGAGAACATTTGTGAATGTTCACTTTTTTCATTGTCATTACTACCACCACCACCATTATTACCCTTCATTGCTTCTCGGGTAAGGATGGTAAAGTAACCTTCCAAACCAGCCTAGGATTGGCCTCTGGATGTGTCTGAGGTTTAATAGGGGAAGAGGGGAAAGGAGAAAATAGAAATGGTTTAATCATATCCTGCTTGCCTCTGCCTTCCATCTACCTCCTTCACCTTATCTCCAGCACTCCACCCACCTACAGCGAGACTGAGGTTGCTAAGATGCACCACCTCCTGGTCTCAGCACAAACTATGCCCTCTGCCTGGAAGCCCCCTCACCTCACTTTTTTGCCTGCCCAAGACCTATACATCTGGGGTTATGAAACTGCCTCTTACAGGAAGCTTTACCTGACCACTGTGTGAACCTTTATCACACTGTCTGGGTGTTCACTTATTTTTCCTCATGATTATTATGTGACTCACTTGAAGGTTTGCTGTTGCATTCCTAGAGGTTAGCATGGTGCCTCACACCCAGATAGAACCCAATTAATGTTTGTTAAACGACTAACTCTGGAACACTCATAGAGGATGTCAGAGTCAGGGAAACTGTGGCATAAGACATGGAAAACGATAATAGGTCTGGGTGATCTCAATGTTGCTTGAAAGGGATTGAAAACTCATTTTTCTCAGGAGTAGGTGAAACAACTCACCGCCTCGGGCTGCCACCCCTGCCCCAGGTCTAGAATCTGCAAATTCCTAAGCTTAGATGACATTCCTTTACAGTTCAGGAGCTTACAAATCTGGAGGAGCCAGCAGGTGAATTGGAGGCTGTTTATTTTCTCTGTGAATAAAGGCCCTGACCCTCTTTGTTGCCCACACAGTAGCTGCTTCCAGAGTATCATTTCTTCATTTCAGATTTGGGAGAGGGACTGGGAGTAGGAGCAGAAAGGAAAGAGAAGGAAGAAGAGAAGATTTGTATCTGGTTATGCACATTTTCAACTAAGACTGTGCCCTAGTGACTTTTAAACTAGTACTTTGCTTTTCTTCATTTTAAATGATATATGCGGGTGGGAATGTAAGTTGATATAGCCACACTGGAAAATACTTAGGCATCTCCTAGGAAAGTTGAATGGGAGCATATGGTGGGACCCAGCTATTCCTCCCCCACACTGTGCTTCCAAGCTACCATGCAGGAGAATCACCAGGGGAGCTTGTTAAAATGCAGATTCTGACCCCAGTGTGTCTCAGGCTATCACGTGGGCACAGGTCACCTGGGAACCTTGTGAAGAAGCAGCTTTTAATGGTAAAGAGAAGCTTCCCTACATGAGTCAGGGAACCTGAGCGAGAATGTTTACAGCTACGTTACTCATAATGACCAAATTGGACACCGCCCATTGGCAATGACAGTGCAGACCAAATGTGGTCTATGCATGCAATGGAGGTCACGCGAGAGTGAAAATGAATGAGCTACAGCTGCCTGCAGCAACCTGTTCAATCTCACAGACTGAAAGAAGTGGAGGAAAGTTACTCGTACAGTACAAAAGGTGGCCAGACTCAGCAACGTGTTATTTGGGTGGCAAAACTACTTTTAAATCATACACAAAATTAGAAATAGTGGAATAAGGTGGCAAAAGGAAGGAGAAGCTCATGGATGGGAACATGTGAAGCATTTCCTTGGTACAAAGAATGTTCTAGATCTAACGTTGATGGTTACATGAGTGTTAGTTTTATTCCTTAAATTGCACATTAATGTTTTATACACTCTTGTATGTGTGCCAAATTTTATTTTTTTTTTCAAAAATTTAAAACTTGAAAGATTGCAGAAAGGTATGTACCTATGTAGCAAGATGTCAGTCACTCAGACAATCATATCACAAATATTGTTGCCTGTCCTCAGGGATAACTCCTTGGTCTCCTCCGCATTCACAAGTGTGTGTGTGTGTGTGTGTGTGTGTGTGTATGTGTGTGTGTGTGTGTGTGTGTGTGTGTGTGAGTACAGGGTGTGGCAAAAGAAGGTTTACAGTTCATATAGAAAATAATACAATAATTAATAAATAATAAGAATAAACTCTGTTTTAAACCTAATTTTGCCAAACCCTATATATATTAAATTTTATAGAGATGCTGTTAGATCTTTATGTATTTACATACATATATCTACATACACACAGCAGCATAATTTGTTATTTGAACATTTGAAGACTTATATATCTTGAAGAATATTCTCTACCAAAGCACACAGAAATATATTATTCTTTTTTATGGTCATATAGAATTTATTCCATTGTGTGACACAATCACAATTTAATTATTACTTTTTAACTATAAAGTATAGTCTGTGAATACATTCATATTTTTAAAGTATTACTGTATTACTGTATTACGAATACACAGAAAATTTAGATTCCTCAATCCTTCTGCCCTCCCCCTCAAAGCTGTTCCCCTGCCCCCAGCTTGCTTAACACAACCAGTGTGTTGCCTTCCAATACCTTTTTATCCTGGATTTTCATGTTGCAGTATTGGAAGTATATGTCGATTTGAATGTGTGTATATCTAGGATTTTCATGTTGCAGTATTGGAAGTAATATGTCGATTTGAATGTGTGTATATCTGGGGGAACTTGCTGTTTTATTTTTTTTCAGTGCCGTAGATCTGGGACTTGAGCCAGGCTTATATACAGAAATCTGGCTGGTTACTTGTATTTGCTGCCTGGTATTCTACGGTGTGGCTAACCCTCACTTTAATCAAACCACTGCCCTATGACTGGGCATTTAGTTTGTGTCTCAATTTTTTTGGCTGTGGCAACGATGTCACAACAAACATTCTCGGACACACTCCTTTGTGCGCATGCGAAGATGTTTCTCTGGAGACTAGATGGAAAGGAGAATTAATTGCTAGATCATTGGCAGGGCACATTTTACATCTTATTGCCAAATTGCCCTCCAAAGTGACTACAAACAGTCATGCTCTTGCTAGCAATGCATTAGAAAACCAATTACCCTGCACTCCTGCTAGCAGTAGATGCTATCAGCCTTCTCAATATTTATTGATCTGGTAGGTGGGAGAGAAAAAAAAAGAGAGAGGAATCCCTGGCTACTTAATATTCACTCCTTGTAATTAGTGAGGCTAAACCCCCCTTACAAGATTGCTACCCAAAATCCACATTAAACAAGATCTCCAGGTCGTTCTTCTTCCCATTCAAGTCTGAGCAGCACAGAAGTCAAAATCCGATTCTTAACAAGGTCCCCTGGTGATCTGTGCCTGTTACTCTCTGAGCTACACCGGAGTCAGAATCTGCATTTTAGCAAGGTCCTGGCTGATTCTCATGATGCATGGTACGTGTGAGAGTGCAGGGTAGGGCAGGAATTGTAGGATCATAGCATATGCTTACCTTTACAATATGTGTTTTAGTCTTTTTACTCGGGCAGGATATAAAACAGTATTTCAGTTTATTTTAACTTGCATGTCTTTAATCACAAGTGAGCTTAGACGTTTTTAATTTTTTTTTACAAGCCAGGTTTTCCTTTCTGGGAACCAGCTAGTCAGTGAATCTTGTTACTTTGCTTGCAACACACCAAGGCTGATCTCCTTGGAGCCTTTGCTGTTGTGTCCTCTCCCAGGATGCCATCTCCCTGGTTCTTCCCATGGCTTTAGCTCTAACGGCCCCTTCTAGCCCAACTCAGATACCCCACCGCCACCACCCAGTGATTCTCTGTCACCATCCCTTTTCATCTTGATCGTAGCACCCATTGTTACCCGAAATGACCTTATGTATGACCTCATTCATTCATTCATTCTTCATTCCTTCCTTCTCTGACTGCCCTGCTGGTCTTGTTGGTCTTGCATATCACTCTATATCCAACACCTGCAACAGACCAGGAAGTCATGTGGGTCAAAACATTGTTAGCAAACCAACAAATAAATTAATTCCTGGCCGATGAAGATATAAGGTTAGCTTCTGTCTAGGTGTACACCCCATTTGGGAATCACTTGTACCTGGATCGTTCAGTCCTGTATCCATAGTGGAGAACTGCAGTGGTGAAGACAGAAGTCAGATGAGGTGGCTTAGGGGAGCACGAGCCAGGCGAGGTGAGCGCACCCCCAGGAGGCCTAGGACGGTCAGGGAGATCATGGTAATTTATTTTTATCTATTTCTCTTGAAAAATAAGGCAATTACTTGAGCAATGTTAAATAAGTAGTATTAAATTCCTCATATATTGGAACTGGTATGCAAAGCATGGGAAACACTTCAGAAGGGATGGGTAATGTCAACACAGGCTTGTTTGCATCCAATTAATTTCCATGTAAAATAATATCTGTGCCTAGTCAATTGGAAGCACCAGTTCCAGGTAACTGTTAGCTATTATTATAGGTAACTGTAACTCTTACTCTATGGTTGTAAATAATAACACGTAGAGAGTACTGCCTCTGTACTGTACATTGTTCTGTGTACTGTACACACATGAATCTGTCCTCACAACCACCCGTTATCACATTGCCATGTTATTGATGAGAAAGTGGGGCACGGAGCAGCTTTCTCAAGGCCACACAGCGACAGAGCCAGGATTCTACTCTGGCGGCTCCACGGTGCACTTACCATTCCACAGTGCACTTATCATTCCATGCCACTGCCTCCGGGTCTTCACAGTGCTCCGTAAAGAGGTGTGGAGTGACCAGGAGAAGCTTTGTATAGTTCAGAGGTGCCCCATCATCTCTTGGCAAAATACTTAAAGAGTTGTCAAAATTACAGATATTCTCCATTTTTCTTTTATGAAGTGGCAAGTGTTGAAAATTTATTAACTTTCTCCATGAAGAAAGGAGACTACTTAACCATTTAAAAAAAAAATTCAGGTTATAAAGAATGAGAAAGTAACTAGTTTGCAAGAGAAACATCCTATGGAGAAAGTATTTTGAAATGCGCGTTTGGCCTTGATCCCCTTTTTAAGTGATTCTGTTACTGAAAACAATGAAAAATTATGACATAAACACCTTTATCTGAGTGGTTAAAGTTAGCAACAGAATTTCTAATCTGTTTAAGCATCCTCTGTGGGTTTCAAGATATGGAGATTCACCTGCTTCAGTTGAATTTACAAAAGCCCAGGTGATTAGCAGGGAAGGTGAGCATTTACAAGCTGGATTTTTTTTTAAATGACTTAGTCAATTTGTATCCTTGGTAAATGGAATGGAAAGAGCAGAACAACTTATTCAGCATAGCCAATCATACCTGGATTTCATTTAGATTTCTATATCCTGTGTTATAGTTTTTTTTCAATTATGATCCTTGAAATCAAACCGTTAAAACCAAACACAGCGGTCAACTTAGCACAACTTTGAATGCATGTAGTGTAAAATATTTAAAAAGTGCCTTTGAAAAATGAAACAAATGTAATCAGTTGCTGTCACTATATTTGTGGAAAACATCAATAATCTTATTTTGTTTATCTTGAAACATTGCACGCAGGGAAAATGCAGGCTCATAGTGAACTATCACTGTGTATGAGTCTGACTGGCAAAAATGAAGACAGGATGTGGCCCCACAGTATCTCTTGCCCTACAGGGCAGGTATAAATCAGTACCATTATCTCCTAGTCACCTACCATCCAACTTACATGGACATCCACTTAAGAAACTAGAGTACTTTTTAGAAAGGTCCTAGATCAGAGTCAACACTGCACACATGGCAAAGGCCAGGAAACAATCCACGTGCCCATCCACAGGAGAGCAGACGGATGAGCTCTGGTATGTTCGCACCAGGGAAGATTACACAGCAGTTAAAGTGAACAAATGCCAGTTACAGCAATTTAGATGATCTTAGTAATCTACTAAGTGTGGGAAAAATAATTCCTGGAAGATTACATACCCTTTATATGAAATTCTTTTAAAATTAAAATGGTATCTATATTTAAGAATACTTGTAGGTGCAAAAAAAAAACTTGCTATAAAGAAAAAGGAATGAATATGTAGGATTTAGGTTGATGGCTATTAAATTAGAGGAGAGGGAAGGAGAAGGTGGATGAAATAGATGTAGGTTATGGTTAAGGGCTTAGTTTTGGGTGGTGGGTCCCCTGGTGTTTATTATGTCATAATAAGCTAAGGAACAAACAAGCAACCAAATACAGGCCAGGGATGGGTCAGTACTGACAAGGTGTCCTGTAGCAAGGGTTGATTGATCCAGTTGTGTGCCCTTGAGCTGAAGAGTGCAGAGAGCTCAGGCAGGTAAATACACAGGTACATGGCTCCAGCAGTATAAGGGTGTCAGATGTCATCCATCCTCCATGCTGGGTGCTCTTCCCCTTCAGCTTCCCCAGAGGCAATGACCACTGTCCCCAGTTTACCCAGTGTCCTTCTGCAACATTCCAAAGGGAGACCCTAGCATTACGTTTTCACATGGCATTTGTTTTCAAATGGCATTACGTTTATGTGTATATACATCCCAAAGAAATCTTTAAAATTGCTTTAATTTTTTGTTTGTTTAACCTCGAATGACTTCACCTCGCGTTTGCACAAACATCCTAGAGTCAATTCACAACTTGAAAACAGGAAGGTTGAGGAAAACAGCTAGGTTTTGAGGAAATATAAAAATGCTCTTCCCCCAGGCGGTCCCCTATTTTGTCAACGGTAGTAACCTCACAGCAGGCGGTTTACCGGACGCGGAGAAACCCCACGGGGCCCGCACTCGCCACAGCAGAACCCGCCGCCCGCGGAGGTGTTGGGAATACGGATTTCCAGACCACTCCCGGATTCGGAGCTGAACCTGGGTCTTTTTAACTCGGGCTCCACGTGATTATCAGGTCCCGGCAAGCTCGGGGCACAGCCCCGCCTTCAGTAACAACTCCACCTGGGAACAAGTAAACACCTGGGATGTCGGTGGCTTTCTTGACCCCAATAGGATGTCGTTCACCTGGTGCAAGGAGGGGTCTCCCCCTCCCCGCAATACCCCTCGGGTCTCATCAAGGTCCCAGCCAGTCTGAGCACGAATTAGACACACACACACACACACACAACCCCACCCCCGAGGACCACGCCTCACACACACACACACACAACCCCACCCCCGAGGACCACGCCTCAGTTGCCTGCTGGGCGGGACCCGCGGCCCTGACCCAAAGGCTTCTCGGGTGTGTGGCGCTGGACCCCGCGCGGCCCTGCGCAAACACGGATTCCAGAGCTCCGCCTGGAGCCAAAACTTTCAGAATCTGTATTTTTAATTGGCTTCTCCAAGAGCAGTGGTTCACCCTGCAGTTGGAGACACTCTGGCCTCATTTAAATTTTAAATTCGAATATACAGCCAAGGTTGAGAGCCACGAGTGGAAGTCGTGCCTTAACGCCCGCTCAGAACAACCTTGGGAGCTTTAACAACCACCACCGCAGCGCCTGGGTTTCCGTACAGGCCAATTTAGTCCGAATCTGGAAGCCAGGGCCTCACCCGGGAGCTCGTTAGGAATCCAAAAGCTCAGGCCCCAGCCCAGACCCACCGAGTCAGAATCTGCATTTTAACGAGATCCCCAGTGGTTCCTCCGCACATTCGAGTTGGAGGCGAGTGGCGCTTCTGAAATTTTAATGGGCACACGAATCACCTGGGGAGCTTGTTAAGCTGCAGACGTGGTTTCTCAAACTTTAATGTGCATGCGAATCACCTGGGAGCTCGTTACAATGCAGATTCTGATGCAGCAGGCCTGGGCGGAGCCCGAGAGTCTGCATTTCTCTGGAGCTGCGGAGGGTGCGGCCTGCGAGGCGCGGACCGCGCTCCCGGGACCCCGAGGCCTTGGCCCCGGGCCAATCAGCCGTCAGGACTCGTGATAAATCGCCCCGCTCCGCCGAGGCACGGAATCGCGGGACCTGCGCGCTCAGCCGAGGGGTGTGACTTCCCAACTCCGCGACCTGGTTGTGGGAAGTAGGCCGCTCGCGGGCGCCGGGTCGTCACGCCATGTCGCGGCGCAAGCAGGCGAAGCCGCAGCAGCTGGCCCGTGCGGAGCCGGAGCCCGCGCGCCGGGAGGTGGCGGAGGTGGCGCGCGAGCCGGCAGGGGAGTCGGGTGAGGAGCGTTGCGGTCGCCCCGCCACCGGGTGTTTCTCGGGTATTTCCGGGCTCGCGCGGGGGCGAGGTACCGCCACCGGGCGTGGAAGACGGGATGAAGCTTCCAACTTGTCCTGGGGCTCGGGCGGCGACGCCCGACCCCTCCCCCAACGTGTAAATTGCCCTCCTGCGTGAATTCCTGTGTCTGCGCGGACTCTGAGCGGCGGTGCATCGCCAGGCACGCTGCCAGGATTGCCTGGGACCCCTTCCGGAGCTGCCTTCGGGGTGTCGGAACGCCGGTCCCTGAGCCCCGCGCGCAGAGCGACCTTCTGGAGGATGGAGAAATGTCTGAGCTTAGCGGGTACCCGGCTTAGAGCTGGAGAGGGACACAGCAGCGAACAAGGCGGACAGAATTCTGGCTTCGCTGGCGCTTGTGGCCCGTGCGGAGGAGAGAGCTGGTCCGGGCGCTGGAGCCCCGTGCGCTAAGTGGTTAGGGGTGCGCTTTGGGGTGAACGCCAGAAAAGCAATGGAGGGAAGTGTGGGCCCGGAGGCAGGGGTCTCTTTCACACGCGTTGTCCGGACAGGCCGCGGAGTGAACATTTGAAGGTTGTGAGGAAGCGAGCCGTGGCGATGCCCGGGGGAAGCGCGTTCCAGGCGGAGGGAACCGCAGGTTCAGAGGGAGGGCTCGGCGGGCTCGAACCTGTGGTGGGTCAGACGAGGTCCGAGGGGTGACGGGGACGCCGAGGACTCTTTGAGATTGTGCCTTTTACCCTGGAGAAGTGGAGCGGCTAGGGAGAGGGTGTGTCGGGTAGGCGGTGCCACAGTCGGACTTGCGGGGCTCACCTCGGGTGCCCTGTAGCTGGTGGAGCCCTGCGAAGCGGAAAGACCCTCGGCTCCCCTAACACTTCGGGGTGGTATTTCTCACCCTGGGGCCCCTGGAGCCACCAATTCTAAAGCGCCTTCGGGGTAGGGAGTTTTGCCAACTGGTCAAATTCTTATGGCCACTCTCAGGTACCCCACCCCATGGAATGTCGGGGGGGGGGGGGAAGAGTGGGGTGAGGTCGGGGAATCTGCATTTCTAAAGCGCTTCCGCTTCTGATTATCTTGCACTCAGACACTGATCAAGACGAAGTAATCTCGCCTCCCTCCTCTTTGCCTCCCCTCCCCCTTCCTCCTCTTAGCCTCCCCCTCCCGCCCGTGGTTAGCTGATATCTTTTTCTTTAGGAAGGAAGTGGAGTGGAGTTTTAACTGCACTGACTTTTCCCTTCTTGCGTTTTTCTGGACGGGGGATCTCGAGTCCCTTATCCGAGAAGGCTCAGACCCCCAGCAGCGCTTAAAAAAAAAAAACACAAAACCCTCTCCCCAGGAAGTGGCGGAGGGGAAAAAACCTTAACCAAGCCACTCCTAAATTAATAGCTTGTATTTGAAACTAAAGCTTGGCTGCATGAATTGCCGTAACCAAAATACCATAACAACTAATATGTCCAAGGCCTTGAATGGGGACAGGTAGCTGGACAAAGGCGGTCTTTCTGGGGTGGGGACCAGGCCTCTTACTGGTCCTCAGGAAAGGACTTGGGGGATGTTGAATCTTTAGCGGGGAGCGATTATTGAAGACTTCCTGAATTACCCCAGGCTGTTTTTCAAAGTTCTTGCTACCGGCTACTTTTTATGTGTACCAGCAGCGCTGGCCCTGGAGTGGGCCTGTGTTCCAAGGCGTTGGGGATGGTGTTCTGTACCCTGCAGTCCTGGGGTGTGCCCCCTGTGGGCAGGGCATAATCAGAATTACGCCCCAAACACACCTCAACACCAGCCACCACTGCAGAGAAAAAGCAGCCTTACAACTGATGGGGTTTTTCACCTATATTTTACATCTGTGGTGCTGAGCTGGAGGCTTGCCTTTCTTCTTAACTTAGGCCACTCTTGCAAATAAATCGCTTTGCAACCGAAGTAACTTTTGGAGGAAGTATAATGGAGCCGGTCAGTTGGTAGAGTTGAGGCACCACCAGTAAAAGAAGGAAGTAACAGGGGTGGGACAACAACCTTACAAAGTAACATCAGCAGTTTCTCAAAGGGTTAAAAAAGGCCCACTGTTCTCAAGGAGATTCTAACTGCCAAATGTTTGCCTGCGCCCCCCACCCCCCTCAAGCAGAAGGTCTCTGCTTCTGCTGTACCTTTCCCAGGAGAGGGTGGGTTCCTTGGGTGTCTAAAGGTGAAGGAAGTCTCTCGTGGCACTTGATAGCTGTTGGGCACAGTTTTCTGATAACCAGAACTCATCCATCTCTCTTCTGCCTATTTTGAATTTTGCTTTGCACAATGCATTTCCCTCTCCAAGAATCTGGTGGTGCACATATATACACACCAATGAATAAAACCAACAATGTTTACATAGTGCTCACTTATGTAAAGGTTCTTTTATGGATGCTAAATTTAATAATCTTCATGTAACCCTGTAAGTTAGGGGCTAAATCCCCATTTTACCAGTGTGGCAACTGAGGAACAGCAAAGTTGAGTAACTTACCTAGGGTCACATAGGTAATAGATGATAGAATTGGAATTTGAAACTTACTAGCTGGCTTCCCACTTAGATTTCAGCTTTTCAGTCTATCTGGGAGGTGTTAAAACACTCAAGAGTTTGGTGGGTTTCTTTTTAAAGGGGGAATTGCTAAGTAGTACAGGTTTGGTTACCTGTGAGGGGCATACTGATGAGCTTCAGAGATGGCAAGTGTGGGTTCTAGTTGGCTGAAAACTTCTAGCCATGTGATCTTGAGCATCTCCTCTGAGTCATTTTACATCCTCCCAAGCAGAAGTTCTTAAAGTGTGGTCCCCAGACCAGCCGCATCAGCAGGGAACTTGTTAGAAAAATCACCAGCTCCACTGCAGACCTCCTGAATCAGGAACTCTAGAGGTGGGGCCAAGACACCTGTGTCTTAACAAGCCCTCCAGGTGATTCTGATGCACTTGTGTTAGACAAGCGAAGGCGTGGAGTTGTGCTTCTCTGATTTTAGCGTGCAGAGCAAACATGTCAAACTCGTGGCCTGCAGGCTGCATGCCTTGTTTATTTGGCCCGTGTTCACCTTTGAGTTTGACATGCTTGGTGCAGAGGAATCGCCTAGGGCTCTTGTGAAAGAAAGTGCAGGTTGCCTCTGTAGGTGGGACAGAGTCTGGGGTGGGGTAGGGCCTGAGATTCTGCTTTTCTAACTAGCTCCCATGATGCTGATGTTAGTGCTCTGTGGCCCATGCTTTGAGTAACAGAGGTTTAGAGTAGTAAGACAGTCACTTGGGAAAGGCTTTAAAATGCAGGTTCCTGGGGATCTATCCTAACACCACCTCCCTCTGGGCATTACATTTAACTCACAATGCAGGTGATGCTGATCCAGGTATGGGGACCGTCTTGTGCATTGTATGGTGTTCAGCAATATCCCTGGCCTTAACCTGCTAGATGCCACTATCCCCACATGATCCTGACAATTAAAAATGTCCCCAGTCATTGCCAAAAGTTCCCTGGGGGCAAAATGAACCCCAGTTAAGAGCCACAGGTTTGGGTCACCTGTTCAGACCCTGTTAAAGGGCCTCCCACAGTTCTTTCTAACTGAAGTATATACTCAGGCTGGGCCCTGTACTGAGAATTTACATTGCTATCTCTTAACCCTGAGACCGGTCAGCGATTTCTTTTTACAGGTGAGTCAACTGTGGCTCAGAAAGGTTAAGTAAGGTGCCAATAGGCACACAGCTAGTTTCATGGCTAAGCAAACCCTGTACCTAGAAGCGAAGCCCTCACCAATGTGCTGCACAGCCTCTCATGGTCAGAGAAGGTTTACCTTGATAAACCCTCAAGGAAAATGGAATCGGCCTTCTGTACTAGGGTAAACCAAAAGCCTCAGACCGTGGCCTCTAATTCTTAAATTAGTCGATCTTTTTTCTTAAAGACTTCAGACATGGCTTGCACGTCTGTAGGAGGGAGTACTTAATCATTGTTATGGAATCTTTTTAAACTGCGTATTTAAATTGAGCCATATGAAATTGTCATCCAATCACTTGGGCCCATGAAAATGAGGATTGCACATGGCTCAACCTTACTGAAAATAGAATGACACAGGGAGGTCTTTTGTACCCATAGCTGGCTTCAACAGGTAATGACAGGTGGCCGGCCTTGTTTCTTCCATATAGCTATCCCTCTTCCCTGAGGTTGTTTTAAAGTGAATCAGACATATATGCAATTTGTGAATAATCCTCTCTACACTATGAGAATGTTTTTAGTAAAAGTCTGATTTTATCTTCCCACTTTAAAAATAAAACCCTTCTCAAGCTTTTAGTTGGGTTCAGCTTCCCACCGTCTTCAATGGTTTTACAGTCTGTTGAAATCGGAATCAAAATCCTGCTATTACAGACCATCATCAAGTCTTAGTCCCTGGTTCCCCCCTTCTTTCACGTTATCTGCTGAAACACCTGCATTTCGTCCTGGAGAGCAGTGGTGCTCTAAGTGTGGTCTGGGACCTGTACTGCGTTGAGGCAAACAAGTTCGGAAATGGGACGTAAGCATTTAAAAATAGCCTGGCATTGCCGCGACATCCAGCTTTCTGTTCTGTCCATCATAACTCCTGGCCTTTGGTTCTTGTCTGTCTTCCCTTTTCTCATAATTCGTGTTCATTACCTTTTATAAAATTGTGGCCTGTGATGGATCGACACATCTTACAAAGCAGGTCGTTGAGAGGTGCTTTTGCCAAGTTTCACAGCCCGGATCTGGCCATCGCATCCCTGTCACGATGCTGTGTTCTTTTGTCCCCTATATACCCTGGAAACTGGTCATTAGATGAAGATGACTTTTCTAAGGCCAGAACGCATGTGGCTTTCAGGTTTTCATGTTTTGTGAGTGTTTTTGAGAAGTGATGAAGGGAGGTGGAATAAGCCCACGCCTGCTCTATTATAAGACTTACCATGGTGCTAATATTTGAGAAATTAAGGAACACGTTTTGGTCTCCATTTCAGCTTCAGAACTAGATAATGATGCCCCCAAACCAACTTGCCCCTCCTCCGACAGCAGCGACACCCAGAAAGCCCCTGTCGTGGCTCCTCCCTCCGAGTCAAAGCAACAAACGGCAACCCTCGGAGAGAGGACATTCAACTGCTGCTACCCAGGTAAAGGGTAACCTGGAGCACCGGAGCCCCTGGGGCGCTGTCCAGCGCTGCGGGAACTCGCTCACTGAGCACTAAGCGCATCCCTGCGCTTCTCTTGCGCATGCGCAGCGCAGGGGCACCTTCTGGATCCTGAGCATCGCTGCTCAGAGTGTGCCTCACCAGAACTCCAGCTCATAGTAGCTTTCTTTTTGAGGTTATACTTTTTTCTTTCTCTTGTAGGTTGCCACTTCAAAACTGTTCACGGCATGAAAGATTTGGACCGCCACCTACGAATCCATACGGGTAGGTGTCCATTTGCTCAGAATTTTAGTGTTAAAAACAAACAACAGCACACAAGGAAAGGGTTAAGAATTAAGTGCTAGGTATATAGGGGTGAGCAGGATGGTTAGGTCTCTGCCTCATGAAACTCAGTCCAGTGGGGTGGGCTGTGACCTAAAAAGTAACAAATAGGCCAAAATGTTAGCTAACAGGGATAAGGGAAAAGTGCTCAGGAACCTATGTTAGAGGCATGTGATCTAGCTGCAGAGGCTTGGGAGGAGCAAAATTGTGTGTGAGGTGTACGTGAACTTGAACATAGATTCTCCAGCCCTAGTCAAGCTTTCACAGTATTGCAGGTCCAGTCAGTATATCAGTTATAACCTAATTAGAGGCCCAGTGCACAAACTTCATTAGGGAGGGGGGTCCCTCAGCCCAGCCTGCACCCTCTCACAATTCGGGACCCCTCGGGGGACGTCCGACTGCCGGTTTATGCCCAATCCCGGCAGTTGGATATCCCTCTCGCAATCTGGGACCACTGGCTCCTTAACCGCTCGCCTGCCTGATCACCCCTAACCACTCTGCCTGATTGCCCCTAACCACTTACCTGCCTGATCACCTCTAACTGCTCACCTGCCTGCCTGATCACCCCTAAACATTCTGCCTGCCTGCCTGATCGCCCCTAACTGCCTCTGCCTTGGCCCCCACCGCCACACCTTCATGACATCTGGAAGGTCATTTGACTATCTGATCTAATTAGCATATTATGCTTCTAGTATTATAAATGAGAAACCTTAGCCAGAACTAGTCTGCTCCTCAGAAATTTACTGAGATGATGCTTGCTGTTGTTTTTAAATGGGCATGTGATGAAGTTGGACAAGTTGGCATAGTAATCTTAGACAAGAGCAGTAAGGTTGCTTCTTAAAGGTGCCTTCTGAGGTGCCACCAGCTGCTAAGAACACAGAAATAAGATGTGGAGTGGAAGAATTCCCTGATCTACATCAGGGTCTGCACACCTTGGTCCGTGGGCCCGTGCAGCCTGCTGGCATGCCCCTTGTCCCCCTACCTTTGTGGCTGCTCTGGCCCTGCAGTGGCATCACTGAGTAGTTACTGGAGAAATGGGATGGTATACAAAGCCTGAGGTATTGACTGTCTGGCTCTTTACAAAGCTCTGCCAACCTTCGTAGTGTAGACCCTCTACCAGGTAGTGTGAGTTAGGATACTCGTCTGTTTGCTTTTACAGAACCAAGCTAAGTGGCTTAAACATTATCAGGTTTATTTCTCCCAGAAGCAAGAGATCCACAGCTGTTAGACTGGCTTTGTCATCCTTAACATAGTGCTTCATCTCTGGTCCAGATTCCTTACCCAGTGGAAAACAGAAGTGGAAGGGGAGGGCTCACAGCCTCCCTCACTGGCCGTGCCCCAGAAGCAGCAAACCTTGTGGCCAGTGGGAGATGAGCAGACCTAGGCCTGCTCAGGCATCGAGGCGGGGAGGGAACTGGGAATGGTTTCAGGAAGGGCAGCCACATACCCAGCTGAAACGCTGCAGCACCAGGAGTAGGACAGCTTTCTGGACAGTCGGCACTGTGCTGTGGAAATAAGAATAAGGGTTGCTCTTTCCCGGGAAGGGTAGACCACGAGAGGCCTCTTAGTGAAAGGAATGGATGATCCTCATCTTGAAAGATGAGGCTGTGGGATGACGAGGTCAGTAAGAGCATGCAACTTGCAGGAGCCATTGGAGCAAAGCTGAGAATCCCATCTCCCCCCAACATGGCGGGTTTGGGCAACCTCAGGTGGCTGAAGTGGAGGAAACAGTGGAGCAGTTGTTCTCAGCAGTGGCTGTGCTGCTGCCATCTAGTGGGTGGGGCCAAAAGTGCTGTCTGAATCCTGCCTGCACAGGACAGGCCCTGTTATCAGGCTCCAAATGCTGGGGTGGACCTAGAGAGAGAGGCTGCGGCTGGGTTAATAGTGTTTTATTGGAGTCACGCAGAATAGGATGGGGGTACAGGAAGTCTAGGCAAGGCTCAGTCCTCAGTGGATACCCTGAGTCAGGTGTGCAGATGTGGTGCAGACCGATTGCTCTTAATAATTGTATACTTGGGCTACTTCTCTGGGTCCAAGGCAACTGCTCCAGTTCTCGGATTCTCTTACCCAGTGAAAAGTAGGAGACGGCCTGGGGTCTCACAGCATCTCTCTCAGGGCATGACCCAGAAGTAGTATCCCTCGTGGTTAGTGAAATAGTGAGATCCGGCTAATGGTGACTTAGAACAAAGCATTTCTGTTCTGCAACACAGCCCAAGCTCAGTGTGGTGGCTGGCCCCATGTCTTTAGGGACTCCGGCTCTTATTTTATTGGTTTGACAAACCAAGGATATTCCTCCCACAGGCATTGTCTTTACTGCCACCTTAAAGACATATCCTAGCCTGGTTGGTGTGGCTCAGCGGTTGAGCCTCAACCTAAGAACCAGGAGGTCACGGTTCGATTCCCGGTCAGGGCACATGCCCAGGTTGTGGGTTCGATCCCCAGTATGGGGTGTGCAGAAGGCAGCCAGTTGATGATTCTTTCTCATCATTGATGTTTGTATCGCCTTCTCCATCTCTCTTCCTCTCTGACATCAATAAAAATATATTTGAAAAAAAAAGACAAATCCTAGAAGCTACTTGCATCACTTAGATTAATGAAGTCTTGAATCTGTGTGGCCAGGTGCCCAGGTGCGAAGAGAACAGTCTGTTCACCAAGAAAAAGGAGAATTGACACGCAGGCTAGTGGTGTGTCTGACCCAGCCTGGATGGGAAGCATCTGTAGGTGATCATTTGACTCTTGAGCCTCATCTTTGCCAAATAGGTAGGACAGTGGTTCTTGAACTTCTGTTTTGAGATCCTTTTACATTTAGAAATTAAAGCCTCCTCTCCCCACCCCAAAAAAGTTTTTGTTTTATCTATAGTTGTGGCATTAGCAATCTGAAACTTTAAAATATTTATTCGTTTAAAAATAACAGAAAACCCATTATATATTAACATAACACTTTTATAAAAAGTATTTTCCAAACCAAAAAGTAGCATTGTTTATGCCTTTGTGAATCTCTTATGTCTGGTTTCATAGTCGGCTGGGTCCTCAGCTTTTTCTGTGTACAGTACAGTCCATTGTCATGTGTTGTTTTGGTTGAAGCATATGAAGAAAACCTGGCCTCACATACAGGGCGGGCAAGAGGAAGTTTACAGTTGTGAGCACACAAAATACAGAGCCCATTCTTATATCATTATGTATTAACTAGAGGCCCGGTACATGAAATTCGTGCAGGGGGAGGGGTGTCCCTCAGCCCAGCCAGCACCCTCTCCAATCTGGGACCCCTCGAGGGATGTCCGACTGCCTGTTTAGGCCCGATCCTACTGGGCCTAAACTGCAGTTAGACAGCCCTCTCACAATCTAGGACTGCTGGCTCCCAACTGCTCACCTTCCTGATTGCCCCTAACCGCTTCTGCCTGCCAGCCTGATCACCCCCTAACCACTCCCCTGCCAGCCTGATTGATGCCTAACTGCTCCCCTACCAGCCTGTTTTCCCCTAACTTCCCTCCCCTGCAGGCCTGGTCACCACTAACTGCCCTCCCCTGCAGTCCTGGTCACCCCCAACTGCTCTCCCCTGCAGGCCTGTTTCCCCCCAACTGCCCTTCCCTGCAGGCCTGGTCGCCCCCAACTTCCCTCCTCTGCCAGCCTGGTCACCCCTAACTGCCCTCCCCTGTAGACTGATGCTCCCAACTGCCCTCTCTTGCAGGCCTGGTCCCTCCCAACTGCCCTCCCCTGGTGGCCATCTTGTGGTGGCCATCTTGTGTGTTGGAGTGACAGGATCTTTGGATCCACATGGGAGCAGGATCTTTGACCACATGGGGGCAGCCATCTTGTGTGTTGGAGTGACAATCAATTTGCATATTATTCTTTTATTAGATAGGATTAGATAGTATAGAGGCCTGGTGCACAGGTGGGGGCCAGCTGGTTTGCCCTGAAGGGTGTCCCAGATAATGGTGGGGGTTCCCTTGGGGCATGGGGTGGCCTGGGCAAGGGGCCTGTGGTGGTTTGCAAGCTGGCCACGCCCCCAGCGACCCAAGCGGAGGCCCTGGTATCTGGGATTTACTTATCTTCTATAATTGAAACTTTGTGGCCTTAAGAGGAGGCCAGGGTAAAGCAGAAAGCTTGGCTTCCTCCATTGCCGGGGAAACCCAAGCCTCCTGCTGGCTCTGTGGCCACAGCAATCTTTGGTTGGGTTAATTTGCATACTTGCTCCTGATTGGCTGGTTGGCGTGTCTTGGCATAGCGGAGGTGTGGTCAATTTGCATATTGCTCTTTTATTAGATAGGATTATTGCATTTTTATAGGAACAACTGTAAACCTACTTTTGCCCCACCCTGACTGTGATTGGAAATAGAGGGATATGTTGGATAGCCTTTGCAGATAATTATTTTCCTTTAACACTAAACCACAACACAATAAATGGTAGTTTCTGAAAGATTAGTGGCTAAATGGAATCTTCAACCGCATATCCACAAACTTTTCAAACTGTTAAAATCCATTCATCTGAATGCTTTACCCAAGCTTGATTGTTGACATGTCATGCATTGGTCGTTGGGAAAACACTGGCTTACCAACTTATGTAATTCTTCCAAATGTTGACTCATTTCATTACAGCACAGGGAAAAATCACTTCTGTTAATATCACCAATCTCATTTTAAAAATCTAAGAACCAGGAAGCTGCAAGCCCAGAGTAGCGGATCTGTGTTCTGAAATCCTAACTTCCCTTTTTAGAGCATTCTTGAATGTTATCATTGTGGTATTGGTCACTGTCCTTGAAGTGTCAGGCTCACATAGCTCATTCGGCCAAATACCAGATCTGAAAACAAAAAACAAAGAAAGCCATAGTTTGTCAGTTGTTTCAAATCAAAACGGTGCAGCCTGGATAAAGTTTGCAAGTGCTTGTCAGACAACCGTGTATTGTGGTTTGCAGCAGCAGCAACTTACACATCCTACATCCCATTTCATCACACAGGGTGTTAAAGAGGCTTATTCAGGGGGAGAGATTTAATCAAATGGTTTCAACTGCTGGAAAGGATATTATTCCTAAGTGAAACTGGCTCTGGCTTCCCTGGGGGGAGGGGAGGGGGCGCGCAGGGAAGCGAGGAGGTGGCTGTGAAGGCTGTCGGGACAGCAGGGAGAGCTCAGGTGTCAGCAGACCTGCCCACCCTCACTCCTCCTCAGTGACAGTGCCAGCGATGAAAAAGGCAAAGCGTGTTGTAGGAGGGGTATGAAAATACTTTGACCACAGACTCAACTAGATGAGTCTTGAGGACCCCCCAGGCACTCCCAGACTGTACTTCACGGGCCATGGAGGTTGAGTGTGACAGGCAAATACAGGAGTGGCTAAGGACAGGCATCTGTGAGCCTTCCATGCAGGCTTGCTGAAGGCTTATTTGGGGAGTGTTGGAAAATGAGGCCTTGAACTTGGATTGAGTCTTTCTTTTTTATTACATTTACTAGAGGCCCAGTGCACGAAATTCGTGCCCAGGTGGTGGGGCGGGGGGCGTCCCTCAGCCCAGGCTGCACCCTCTCTAATCTGGGACCCCTTGAGGGATGTCTTGACAGCCTGTTGGATATCCCTCTCACAATTCAGGACTGCTGGCTCCCAACCACTCGCCTGCCTCTGCCTGATTGCCCCTAACCGCTTCTGCTTGCCAGCCTGGTCACCCCTAACTGCCCTCCCCTGCTGGCCTGGTCTCCCCCAACTGCCCTCCTCTGCTGGCCCGGTCACCCCTAACTGCCCTCCCTGTTGGCCTGATCACCCACAACTGCCCTTCCCTGCCAGCCTGGTCCCCCCCCAACTGCCCTCCCCTGCAGTCCTGAGTTCCCCTAACTGCCCTCCCTTACTGGCCTGTCTCCCCCAACTGCCCACAATTGCCCTCTCCTGCAGGCCATCTTATGGTGGCCATCTTGTGTTCACATGGGGGCAGCCATCTTGTGTCTTGGAGTGACGGTCAATTTGCATATTACTCTTTCATTAGATAGGATTCTAAAGTCATGTTGGGGTATATGTATGTGTATGTATATGCATTTACACCTTAAATGCGAGTCTGTCTTGAATGGAAAGAAAAACTAAATTTTCAAATAGACAAAAGAAACAATAGAGGAGTGAGAGGGAGGAAGAACAAGATAGAAAATGCTTCATTTCTATTTTTTCCCCAGTAAAATCTTAAGCAAGAAAATATAGAAAAGTCAATGTAAACAATAAATATATCTGAATAATTATAAAAACAGCATCAGTTTTCTCCTCAACTTTATACATTGAAATATACATAACTCTTAGTGTCTTTCTTTTGGGGGGGGGGGAGCATTTTTTTTTTTTTAAGAGAGAAAGGAGGGAGGGGAGAGAGAGAAACATCAATGTGAGAGAGAAACATCTATCAGTTGCCTCTAGTACCTTCCCGGACCAGGCATCGATCCCAAAACCTGGGTATGTGCCCTGACAGGGAATCAACCCTCCAACCAACTGAGCCACACCAGGCTGTGCAAATTTCTAAGTCCTTCTATCAAAAGTGAATATGGTATTGTTTGAAAGCTAGCAATGACAGGATGAGGCCTTTTGCCACCTCTACTTCCATACCACTCTCCCCCTGCTTTCGAGGGAGTAAATTCATCTGGAATAAAGAAGAAGGCACAAAAGTAGCCTCAAAATCTTGGACAGCAAAACCTTTAGCTTTATTAGAAATTGAAATAACCAAAAAGCTATAAATCAAACAGTGTGAATAAATAAATAGAAGTGGAATAAATAAATATGGGACAGAGCATAGAAAGAGCTGTGTGTGTGTGCAAATTGAAGGCAGTATTTCGACTTGGAGGAGTTGTGGACGAACTCTGGTAATGTGGGGCCAGGACACTTGGCAGTCTATTGGGACAAAAGTTATTGCCCTTCACCTCATTCACAAATTCCAAATATATTAAATAAGTTAGGGATTAAAGTCTATAATGTATTAGGAAAGGTAGGACAAATTTATGGTGTAAGTAGACAATTAAAACCACAGAGAAAACAGATTAATGTTTCTAAAGTTAAAACTTAAGACACCACTAAGAAGGGAAGACAAGTGTCCCACAAGAAAAAATTTGTAACATAGGGTAGAATTAACCTTTGGCACATAAAAGGTTTCCTACATAATAAGATAATCCCAGGGGAAAGAATATGAACAGGAAATCCCTAAGAAATAAAAATGCCAGTATTTGCTTTGAAAGCCCATAAGCAGTAAAGGAAAATGCAATCTAAATACTGTATTTTCTTCATCTGGTTGTATTAACATAGTGAATTGCAGAACACCATATATTACCTTGCATTTAATTTAGTCATTGCCATACCCTTCCCAATTCAGAGAGAACATAGTAATGGGCAGAAAGTTAATTGAGATCTGATAGTAGCAAAGCCACTTTAACATGAAATTTGAGCTTTGGCCAGTGTTTCTCAATGCTGTTAGAGGGTTGCCCCATGCACTGCAGGGTCATGGGTTATATTCCCAGTCAAGGGCACATACCTGGGTTGCATGTTCGATCCACAGCCCTGGTTGGGGTGCATGCGGGAGGCAACCAATTGATGTGTCTCTCTCACATCATGTTTCTCTCTCTTCCCTTCCCTCCCTACCTTCCACTCTAAAAATCAATGGAAAAAAATGCCCTCATTTACTCTAATAGTTCAAGTGTACTTTTGGGTTGTCTTGGTAGACTATCTTATGCAAGTAATGAGTTTTCTCCTGTCTTTCTACTTTATCTTGAGCACCTCTGTCTAGGTGCTCTGGGTCTGAGTTGAAGAGCCACAGTGAGAAGAAGCCATCGTATCTTAATTCCTTATCTAAAAGGAAGGCTCTCCTGTCACCATTTTTAATCAAGAATGATAGCTGACTTTCAGATGTTTTGTTCCTTTTAAGGTGGTCCCATGGGGTTTCTCTGGCCTCATAAAAGAGATTGACTTATAATGTTTATATTTTTAATATCACTTTGTATTTCTTCATTTGGCATTGATATCCAAGTTCATCTCTCATGGAGTGAGTTGAGGCATTTATCTTTCCCTATGCTATTAAACAGTTAATCCAATGTGGAAACACTGCTAGGACATTTGATCTTCTGTGCCCACAATCCTCTCTGCGTGTGCCTTTTTTCAGAGAGTGGGGAGGGGCTGTAGATGAGGCTGTGCTGGTAGAATCGCTCTCAGTGGCAACTGGAGATCGCACCGCTCATCCCAGCGTCCCCTCCCCACCTGTCCCTGTCCCCGTCCCTATCCGGGTGAGTCACAGCTCTGTACCTGTGGGCTTTTCTGCAGGACCTAGCGGGAGCCTCTGTCTGGAACACGCCAGATAAAGGCATTACTTGACCTTGTGTCTGCTGTGGACTCCTGGCAATTTGGTGAAGCTAGGACCCTTCCCAGAATCGTGTTTTTAAATGTAGTAAAATCCCATTAAAAGCTATATTTTAGTACAGTTGCTACCAAAGTGTTAAGTCTATGGTATTTTAATACGCTGAGTCCTGGCTACCCTGGGAGCCTGTTAGAAATGCAGAATCTCAGGCCCTACCCAGGTCCACTGAGTCAGAAACTGTATTTTATTTTTTGTTTTTATGAGTTCAGCTTGAGAAGTGAGGAGATAATGGTCAAAGAGTACAAACTTCCAGTTATAAGATGAATATGTTCTAGGGATCCGAGGTACAGTGAGGTGACTGGTGTTAATGCTGTATCCTGGGTTATATACCTGAAAGTTGCTAAGAGTAACTTATATGTTCTCATCACACAAAAAAGTAATTTTCAGAGGTGATGGAGCTGTGACCACAATAAGGTTAATCATTCCTCAGTATACATAGATATTAAGTCATCACGTTGTATACCTTAAACTTACACAATATTATATGTCAACTAGAGGTCCGGTGCATGAAATTTGTTCATGGGTTGGGTCCCTAGGCCTGGCCAGTGATCAGGGCCAATCAGGGCTGGCTGCTGGCTGGGACCTTCCTTCCCCTGGCTGCTGGCTGCTGGTTGCTGGCCGGGGCCTGCCTTCATTCTGCGCTGCCCCTTGGTGGTCAGAGCACATCATAATGAGTGGTCAAACTCCTGGTCGGTCCAACTCCAGAAGGGACAATTTGCATATTAGCTTTTTCATTATATAGGATTATAGTATCTCAAGGTTAGGGGGCGGGGTTCTGCATTTTAATGCCACCCCCTCCCCACCCCCCCAGATGACTAGTATGGGCATTAGCACTGAGAAGCCCCACATTGAATGTTAGGAACTCATGGCTGGTCTGCTAACTCCCTGCATTCTGGAGCAGCGATGAACATGTTGCTTTGAGAACTGGCTCATGTCTATTCACAAGGGTCTCAGGTACCATTATTAGTGTGGTCAGCTAACCAAATTCAAAACAGGAAGAAAATGCTGAAATTCAGTTAAAAGTTTTAGAAACAGAAGTGTGATCATTTCCCACACAAGGCCTTTGACTCTCTGAATTTTATCTACAAGTCCCAAATGAAGAATCCCTGATCTGGAATGTTACAGGTCATCTGGGGCAAGAGAAACGATGACACACACTGGCTCGGAAGAGTATTTGCCTAACAGTGACTGTGATCGCATTTCCCTGGGCAGAGCGAGCCACGCACCTGCAGTCCCTGGGGCAAGGAAGCAGAATTCTCCTGGGAACGATAGCAGACACCTCAGTAGTAAACAACTTACTTGGGGGTGCATCTTTGACATAGCAACTTTTTACATTGTCATCAATCCGTTTTACTTTGTAATTTTATATCTTCCTGGACCATCATCCATTTTATCACGTCTTCCAAACTTATTGGGGTGAAGTTCTACTTGATAGTTGTTATTGACTTTGACCATCTATAGTCCCCTTTCTCTTTGCAACGCCTCTGTCCTCAACCAGGTACAGCGTTACTCCCCTCCCTCCACAGGAAACATTTGGCACTATCTGGAGACCTATTTGACTCTCACAACTGGGGAGGGAGGTGCTACTGGCAGCCAGTGGGGAGGGGTCAAGGATGCTGTGAAATATGCTGCAATAATACAGACAGCCCACCACAAAGAAGAACCTGGCCCAAAATGGCGATAGTGCAGAGATAGAAAACCCTGGTCTATTAGAATCTTCTCTTTTAAAAAAAAAATACATTTTAAAAAATGTTTTCATTGATTTTTAGAGAGATAGGGAGGGGGAGAAAGAGATAGAAATATTGTGATGAGAAAGAAACATCAATCGTCTGCCTCCTGCATGGCCCCACCAGGGATTGAGCCCCAACCCAGGCATGTGCTCTGACCAGGCATCGAACCAGCGACCTCTTGGTGCATGGGTTGACACACAACCACTGAGCCACACCATCTGGGTGGAATCTTCTTTTTTTGAGCAAACCTCCCCTTTTAACAACCAAATTTGATTTTCTTGATCAAGTGCTGGGATCTTCATTTATTCCTTCTAGTTTATTTACTCCCATATGGTCCACTTGTTTTCAGTCTTTTGTTAAAAATGAAGTTAAAAGTGATAGGTTAGCCCTAACCGGTTTGGCTCAGTGGATAGGGTGTCGGCCTGCAGACTCAAGGGTCCCAGGTTCGATTCCGGTCAAGGGCATGTACCTTGGTTGTGGGCACATCCCCAGTAGGGGTTGTGCAGGATGCAGCTGATCGATGTTTCTAACTCTCTATTCCTCTCCCTTCCTCTCTGTAAAAAATCAACAAAATATATTTTTTTAAAGTGATAGGTTATGGCGCCCTAGCCAGTGTGCTAAGTGGTTAGAGCTGTGGCCCATGTACCAAAGAGTCTTGGGTTTGATTCTCCATCGAGGGCATGCACTCTGGGTTGCAGGTTCAATCCCCAGCTCCAATTGGGGCACATGTGGGAGAAAAGCAATCGGTGTGTCCTCACATCGATGTTTCTCTCTCTCCTCCCTCCTTCTCTCCCTTCTACTCTCTCTACAAAGCAATGGAAAAGATAACCTGGGATGAAGATTAACAACAACAGACAAGTGACAGGCTGTGGGTTTTGATACATGGCACTCTCACTGCCCATTCCTAGGAGGTTTGTAATCTGATTGGGATTCATGAACAAAAATTGTTTAAAAATATGTCCTACAATTTTCAGGCTTTTTCAAAAACCTTTTGTGAGACCATGTTAGAGTCACAAAAGTTTGATTAACGTCTACTTGGTGAGTTTTATCTTCTTTAATATGAAATTTCTAGTGGCTTTCATCATCACAATTTCAATATTAAAATTGATATTTCTGCTTTTATTTTAGCATCTTTTTAGAATGTTTTTCTATCATTTTCTATTCCTTGTCATTTTTACTTAGGTCTCTTAAGCACATTAAGCTGACTTTTTGAAATGTTTTGAAAATATATTTTTATTGATTTCAGAGAGGAAAGGAAAGGGAGAGGGAGAGAGAGAAACATCAATGATGAGCGAGAATCATTGATTGGCTGCCTCCTGCACACCCCCTACTGGGACTATCCTGTAACCCAGGTATGTGCCCTGACCAGGAATCAAATCTTGACCTCCTGGTTCATAGGTCGACGCTCAAACCACGGAACCACAGCACACTAACCAAGCTGACTTTTTGAAATTTTTAACAAGTAAATATAATCCATTTATGTTTGTTGTACTTACATTTAGTTTGATTTTTACCAAATTTTGTCTGTTTTTTTTTTCTTAATGGTTGATTCTCTCTTGCGGTATGGAAGCAATACTTTCCATTTCATTACTCTCTCATATCCCACATTTTATCCACTTCCTTTTTTCCCCCTGATGTGTATATACAATTCAAGTATGATACCCTGACTCATCTGTCAGCTGGCTTTTCTTTTTCCACTGAATGCTAGTTCAAATGTAGGATTCTATTTAAGTAATTTCTGTAGAACTTTATAGATTTTACTAGAGGTCCAGTGCACGAAATTCATGCACAGGGGAGAGGTGTATGTCCCTCAGCCCAGCCTGCACCCTCTCCAATTGGAACCCCTCGAGGGATGTCCAACTGCCCTCTCACAATCCAGGACTGCTGGCACCCAACTGCTCAACTGCCTGCCTGCCAACCTGATCACCCCTAACAGCTTCTGCCTGCCAGCCTGATCGCCCCCTAACCACTCCCCTACCAGCCTGATCAATGCCTAACTGCTCCCCTGCCAGCCCAATTGCCCCTAACTGCCCTCCCCTGCCAGCCTGGTCACCCCTAACTGCCCTCCCCTGCAGGCCTGGTCGCCCCCAACTGCCCTCCCCTGCAGACCTGGTCACCCCTAATTGCCTCCCCTGCCAGCCTGGTTGCCCCTAATGGCTCTCCCCTGCTGGCCTTGTCGCCCTCAACTTCTTTCCCCTGCAGGCCTGGTCCCTCCCCTGCTGGTCTGGTCGCCCCCAACTGCCCTTCTCTGCTGGCCCTGGTCACCCCTAACTGCCCTCCACTGCAGGCCTGGTCCCTCTCAACTGCCCTCCCCTGCCGGCCATCTTTGACCACAAGGGGGCAGCCATGATGTGTGTTGGAGTAACAGTCAATTTGCATATTACCTTTTTATTATATAGGATTTCCATCTTGCTACTGAGGAGTTGTGTGCTGATCTGAACGTTTTTCTTTCTGAAACCTTTAATAGCTTACCATTCTGGGCTTCTGAATTTGGCCACCCTTTCTAGATAAGGCATCTTTAAGACCCATGGCCATTTTTGGGTGTTGAGAAATAATTATTTGTTCTGTTCTATCCTACCCAAACTAGAACTAGCTGTCATATCTTTTCTTTTACTTTCCCTATTGTAACATCCTTTTGCTAGTCAACTTACTGGAAGAGAATGGAAATAATTCTGGGAATGAAAACTGCTTTTATAATTTCAAGTTCTTAATTTGGACATGTCCAAAAAAAAAAAAAAAAAAGATTGCTGAGACAGCACAATGCAGCAGATACTGGAGCAAAAATGTCTCTGTTCAAATCCCAACTTCAACCTTGAGCAAATTGATTTAGGCGTGTCTTCCTGGTTCTGGCTTCCCCAAGCATTTGGTTCCTGGGTGAAATCGTGTATTTGGACATGATCTGTCTGAAGTGGTTGTAGGGGAGAGAAGGAACACTTGATTTGGTAGAGACGTTCTGAGCATGGGGTTCTCTGTCTCCCAGGGTATCTCTAACTTCTTGGGCCGTTTGCATTATTTCTCTGTTCTAAGCACCTTCATTTCCTAGTAGCTGGGGGCAGGGGAACTATGGGAGGGTAGATACTGTTGCTACTTGCAGTTTGGTATACATAAGGGAGGGACCCTCCTATGACTACTCCCATATTCCCAAATGGGGCTTGGCCTGTGATTTTCTTTTTCAGTCTGATTTTATCTGACCTGTCCCTTCGAATTCTCCATGATTCCTGAGCTGCCAGCGCACCTTCTCCTCTCCGTGTGGGCATCTAGATTTAAGTATCTTTCTAAACCAGGCATTTGGGCAGAAGGAAGAGGCAGACCCATGTGCCCAAACTACCGTTTTGGTCAAATCTCTGCAATAATCTTGATAAGAGGAACCCGTAAATCCTTGAATCTTTGATGTGTTTGAAGGAGACAAACCCCACAAGTGTGAGTTCTGTGACAAGTGCTTCAGCCGGAAGGACAACCTGACCATGCACATGCGGTGCCACACCAGCGTGAAGCCCCACAAGTGTCACCTGTGCGACTACGCCGCCGTGGACAGCAGCAGCCTTAAGAAGCACCTGCGGATCCACTCCGACGAGCGGCCCTACAAATGCCAGCTCTGCCCCTACGCCAGCCGCAACTCCAGCCAGCTCACCGTGCACCTCCGGTCCCACACGGGTAAGTCCCTGACGTGGAAGCCTGGGCCTGACTTGCCAGTTTCTTAACCTTTATTTACCTAAAACACAAGCAACGTAAGCACCCTGGTGGTTAAGTAGAGAAACTTGAACTCTCTGTGGTGATGGTGAACCTTGTGGTTTTAATTAAAAGATGAAAACCCAACAGCTTGGTTTCCTAACGTGACTGCATAGAATGCAGCTGAATGAGGACGCAGTACAGCAGCCAGGAAGCCAAGGCGTATCTTCAATTATCTGAAGTATAAACTAGGTGTTTCAGTCTTTTCACTAAAACTCTGATTGCATAGTTTAATCCAGAAACATGTAGCAAAAGCAATGGAATATAACTGCAGATCACAAACTTCCAGTTCTAGAAATTGGACTTTGAAAGAGCTTTTCCTTCCCTTCTTTGTGAGACCCCATTGAATAATGATCGATCAATCGACAGACCCAAATAATCCATCGTGGCATGGAAAAATGGGGATTGGGAGTCTCTTAAGAAGGTTCCTAAAATGAGAATTTTCAGTGAATTCATGGAAGATGGCAAGCAGACAGAAATATGTTGTCATCTAAAATTGGGTAAAGAAAACTGTCCCAACAGACAAATGGGAGGCAGCCAGGCAGTTGGAGCCAGCCCTTGCAGCCAATGTCTGGCTGTCCTGAGAGTTCTGGACTTGTAGATAGCCAAGGCCCCAGAGCTCAGAGAAGCTGAGCCTATTGGCAAAATGGCACAAACTATTACCCAGCAGATAAATATCTAGGGCACCTGTGTCTAATCCTTAGGCCGATCTACTCTTCCTAAGCAAAGTATCAACTGTAGATTATGTCATTTGTGGAAAATGATGGTGTAAAAAGCTCCAAGTCTAACAAGTAACTAATTTTGGAGCTAACGGAGTACTTGGGTGATAGATGAGAATTTTTCAGTTCTAATTCATACCTATCCACTGGCAGAAATGTTGCATCCAAGAACAGTTCTACAAAAAGATAGTAAGAACAAAGAGGTGTGAATTAAAACTGGGATTGCTGGCTCTAAAGTTTTTTAAAATCCAGAGATCAGGGGGGGAAAAAAGTGTTGGAGAACTGAGAACAAATAAGAAGCCAGAAGTCTGATTGCTGACTAGGTCTAGGAAGAAAAGAAAATAGAAGTGAGAAAATCAAATGAGAAAAAGAATTTCATAACTCTAAGGGGCCGTAGGCGTGAAAGGCCTCACAAGATGCCATGGAGGGCCAAAGGAGGGCCTAGAGCAGTTAGTTGTCTACCTAAAAAAGACTTCTCAGTAACACTGGCTTCTAGGAGACAGTGGAACAGTGCCTTCAAAGTTGGAAAATCATTTTGAATGTAGAATTTTATATCCAGCCAAACTGTCTCAAGTCCAAAGACAGAATAGACAAAGGTGTATACAAGGACTCAGATTTTTCTCTAAGCCACCATTCTAGGGAAGATACTAGAAGATAAACACTATCAAAACAAGGAAGAAAAATTTGACATGAGGTATTTGATAAGTGAATATCTGAATATAGCTAGCTGGGATTGCAGTAAAGGGAAATAGCAAGAAGATAACTTGTATAGGAGGCTAAGAGAAAAAAATTAGTAAATCAAAAACTCAGAAAATTCATTAGAAATTCCATATAAATGCTTACATAACTAAAAGACTAGACAACTTGCAATGATGATGAGATTCTTTTTACTCAAGAAATGAACAGTGTAGTCAAGAGCATGCATGATAAAATGTGGCCCAAAATGCTCCTATAGGAAAAGAGGATCAATTCAACCTTGATGCGTGTTATCAACTGACCCAGGTGTGGCAATGGCCCTGGAAGGGGGTGGACATAATCCGTACTTGGCTCTGATGAATATCACATAGTCATAATATAAATTACTTCTACAGCAGTCCTCAAATCACACTGTTCAATGCTGTTTCATTATAACGTTGATAGGAATGTAACTCTGTTTATATCAGCCTATGGTAAAACTGGTTTCATTACACGTCGTTCCACTTAAAGTCAAAGAACCCATTGACGACGTTAAGAGAGGATTCAGTGGAACTGGACTCTAAAAGTTAAAAACAGCCCTAGCCAGTTTGGCTCAGTGGATAGAGCATCCACCTGCGGACCAAAGGGTCCCAGGTTCGATTCCAGCCAAGGGCTCATACCTTGGTTGCAGGCTCCTCCCTGCCCCAGGCCCTGGTCAGGAGGGCGTGCTCAGGAAGCACACAGTCGATGTGTTTCGCTCACATCGATGTTTCTCTCTGTCTTACCCTCTCCCACGCTCTCTAAAAAGATCAGTGGAAAAATATCCTCATGTGAGGATTAACAAAAAAATAAAAGTTGAAAACAACTAGTTAAAGCCTGAGAATTCGCAAATGTTATTAAACTTCCTGGCAAGAAGAGGGAATCCTCAAAACACCTCTGAAGCTGATGGGCTCACAGTTGTGAGGCTGTCCGTTTGGAAGGGAATGCTAGAAGCCCGCAATGCGGGAGGATGCTGGGGGAAGGGATGCCCGTGTAGGAGGAGTGAGACCTCATCTTGGCTTAGCATCATGACGATGATAGGTAAAGTAGCGACCTCCACAAGAACTAAAAACCCTTCGCAGTCCTCCAGGGGTGCAAAGGAGGCTACAGCTTCTCAGTATGTCTCTCCTGCTGCCATCCTCATGTGTTCCTTCTAGAAATAAAATTCGGTGTTGTCGTTAGAAAAATGTGAAACTTCCGCAAGGGATACAAGGCAGTTAACAGATGTAATTTAGCCTAAATGCTGGAGTAAGCATGCTTCTAAGTGTCAGCTGGGTGTGGGACAGTGGTTTGTAACACTGTATGCACCTCTTCCTCCTGTGTTCAGTTTTGAAATGTCAGGTTAAGTGAGAGTTTAGAACCGAAACTGAAGTGTCCTCATGAGGAGCATGGACTTGGATGCCACGATGCCTGGGTTCAGATCCCTGCTATTTAGGATCAATAAGTTGACCCCTCTGAACCTCAGTTATCCCATCTGTAAAATGGAGGGAGGGGGTAATGGTCCCCATTCACAGGGCTGTTGTGAGGATTCAGCGAGTTAATATACATGGTAGATGGTGTTATTAGGAGGCTACGGGTAGCTGGAGTTCAAAAACCCAACTGTCTCTTTGTGGCCAAGTGTTCTGAAGCATGTTTGGGGGGAGTTCTGTGTTGCCTGCCTGCTCTAATGGAAACACACCTTCCATTGCTAGGGGACACCCCCTTCCAGTGCTGGCTCTGTAGCGCCAAGTTCAAAATCAGCTCGGACTTGAAAAGGCACATGATCGTGCACTCCGGGGAGAAGCCTTTCAAGTGTGAGTTCTGTGACGTCCGCTGCACCATGAAAGCAAACCTCAAGTCGCACATCCGCATCAAGCACACCTTCAAGTGCCTGCACTGCAGCTTCCAGGGCCGGGACCGGGCGGACCTGCTGGAGCACAGCCGGCTGCACCAGGCCGACCACCCCGAGAAGTGCCCCGAGTGCAGCTACTCCTGCTCCAGCGCGGCCGCCCTGCGCGTGCACAGCCGGGTCCACTGCAAGGACCGCCCCTTCAAGTGCGACTTCTGCAGCTTCGACACCAAGCGGCCCAGCAGCCTGGCCAAGCACTTCGACAAGGTGCACAGGGACGAGGCCAAAACGGAGAACCGGGCCCCGCAGGGCAAGGAGGGGCCCCGAGACGGCGGCTCTCCGCACGTGGCCAAAATCGTGACTCAGAGGGCCTTCCGCTGCGAGACCTGCGGGGCCGCCTTTGTCCGGGACGACTCTCTGCGATGCCACAGGAAGCAGCACAGTGACCAGAGCGAGAACAAGAACACAGACTTGGTCACCTTCCCGCCCGAAAGTGGTGCCTCAGGGCAGCTAGGCACCCTGGTCTCCGCGGGGCAGCTGGAGGCCGCCCTGGAGCCTGGCCTCTGATCACATGAGGAGGGTGGTAAGCTGCCCAGAAACCCAGGCAAATGCTGTTCCCAACCATTGGATGTGGCCATCAAGCCAGACTTAGTCACCAGCTCTGGGCATGGCTGCCCCAACTCATGGGCCTGCAGATGGCAGGGCTGCAGTCCCTGTGGCCGGAGAGCAGACGCCTCCCGTCGCTGTCTTCTCTCCAGGAACCCACGAGGCAAGGTGGCCAGTCGTCCCAGGGTGGGGCCTACTGAGCACTGCTCTGTCCAGTAGGACCAGCTTCTTTATGATGGACTCCATTTCTAAGACGGGTCCATCTCTGGTGCAATTATTAAATGACTTAGACTACATGGGACACGAAAACTAAACTGACCTGTTAGTGGGAAAGGTTAGGGTGAGGATGGGTAAGCAGAGGCTCTGGGAAGCTCTAGTTCTTAACCCTGCTGGTGGTTGGTTGAAGAGTGTTCGCCTTACATGTTTCTGTATGGTTTCTTTGGTCAGTTACCTTAAAATAAAACTCATCTGCCTAATGCAGTAAGAGGAACACTCATTTTCCTTCCGGTGGTCTGCTCTGCACCCACCCTTCCTTCAGGGATCAGAGATGCACAGACTCCCAAGGTCAGTGCTGTGGGGACCGGAGATGCAGTGTGACCTGTAGGTGGCAGCAAAGATAAGCTAACAAAAGCTCAGTTTGTCACTGCTTTGTGAAATTCAAGATTTGTGTAAAAAAGGGATGAGGGCTCAGTGGGCTCTGGGCTGGTTTCTGGGCCTGCGGTACATGGAACAGCCTGAGACCAGCGTGCTTTCACAGGAAGCACGTGTGTGAACCAACCAAGAAGTGAACATCCAAACCTCTTATGAATGGACATGGTACTTAGCTTAGGAGGCTGCGAACACCAGTGGCTTGTGACTGATCTTAAATGGATTTTTTTTTTTTTGTCCTACTTTGGCATCTTTTCTTCAAATACAGTCTGTTTGATACAAGTTCTTGTGTGTCCCTGATCAGGCTAAAAATCGAAGCCATTAAGACAGATTAAATAGATCCGTTGGTTTCGGTAAAGTGGGAAAGGGGATATGAAAACAAATGTTTATAGATTGTATAAAAGGCACTGTTTCCCTTCTGAAATAGCAAGAGGTATGCAGCTTCTTTTGTCATGAATCTTGTTGTTGGAACAAACCTGATCGCATTAAGGTCTGACGTCAGGCGAGTGATGCCATGTTGAATCCCTTTGTTGTAAGGAAATGATGAAAATGAGGAGCCTGCCTCCCAAGATTGAATTGATCATTGCTTTGCTTTCGAACATTGTTTCCGGTGGCTCAGAGAAGCACGTGGTCGCTGCATGGCGGTGCGTTGTGCAGATCCCGCTGTCACCGGGCTGCTGTCTGCAGGAGTCTTATCTGCGCATCTCTTCTAATAACAGGAGGGCTGTTGACCTCTCAAGTGGGAGCCCAGAGATCAGAATCACACAAGTGTCCCTCTCCTTCCGGTGTTATCTCCCTCGGATAAGCAGGAAAGACGTCGGCCTTCTTAGGAGGCTTTCTTTTCTTTAACAGCTGCGTGAACTTCAGGTCTTAGATCTACCCTGGCCTCACCTTGTGAGTTTGGGTTCCCAGTGCAGCCGAGATCAGTGACAAGTGTGGAACCAGATACTAGTAAATATCTGAGGCATCATGGGGCCCCAAGTCTCTTTTGTGAGTAAACTCTGGTTTTAGCACAGCATCAGACATAGGCAATAAGGAAAAGAATGAGTGAGTCTGTGTTCCAATAAAACCTCATGAAGTAATCCAGGAAGTGGGAGAATAGACTGGCTCATCCCGCTAGGATGAGACTGATAAATACACAGATTGTCACCAGATAAGATGGGAAACAGCCATAATAGCCGAAGGGCGGCCAGCGTGGTGCAGCCCAGATAAGCTGTTTCTATACCCACCTCGGTTTGCAAGGCTGGTGTGGGTTGGAAGGGGAAATTGATGAATGAGTGTGTTTGTAGTTTGACTTCACTTGGACCAGGGGGTGGGTGAACTTTTTCAGTAAAGGGCCAGATGGTAAATAGGTGGGGCTCTGCTGGCTTTAGTCTCTGTCAAAACTGCTCAACGCTGTCACCTCTGCTGTTGTAGGTACTCTGCGTTATAACTAATGCAGCCGCAGGTAATAGGCAAGCAAATGGGTATAGCTCTGTGCCAGTCAACTTTGTCTACAAAAAGCAGGCCCTGGTTTGGAGGGCCTCAGTTTACTGACCCCTGTTTGAGTGCAAACAGCAGAGTAAGTGGTCGTGGGTAAATGCAGGGGAGAAGTGCTAAGAATGCTACCTTTCCTGGGATCCCTCGAGAAAGGTGGGGCTCGGTGCAGAAGATAGGAAAGTTCCAGGTGGGTACTGGGATAACTGGTCCTTTGATCCTGAGTCAAATCACCTATGAAATCTGCAGTGAAAAGTCCAAAAATCAAAGTGACCTCCTCTTGCTTGCCTCTGCTTACGACATTTGATGCCTTCTAAATACTATAGAACATAAAGTTTCTTTTTGTCCCTGCATTTAATTTCTTCCTTAAAGAAAAAGGATGAGCCTCATTCTGTTGCCATGGTGATGTGTCCTTCCTCTGAGCCCGGTGCTATCCTGAGAACTTGGCCTGTGTTCACTCATCTGCTTCTCCAGGTGCCATCCAGAACTGGGACCAGGAAGCCACTGGCACATTTGCCCAGGGCGCCAAAAACTCAGTAGCCAAGGAATAATATTTCACTACAGTGCTTTTTAAATTGGCAACTATGACCCACAGGTCAGCCACTTTGTTTTTGTAAATAATTTTATTAGAAGTTGGCCGGGGAGTTAGGCCAGGGGCCCTGCAATTGCAGGGCAGAGTTGGAGACTGTAATTAAAATTCTGGCATTTTGTTCATTGTGGATTTTTTTTGTTGCATTGGATTTGGATTTTAGAAAATTGCATTTAGAATTCACCTTGATCGGTGAGATTGTGTTTTTTTTTTAAGTTTTTAAATATTTTTATTGATTTCAGAGAGGAAGGGAGAGGGAGAGAGGAACATCAATGATGTGAGAGAATCATTGATTGGCTCCTTCCTGCAGGCCCCTACTGGGGATTGAGCCTACAACCCGAGCATGTACCCTGACTGGGAATCGAACCCGGGAACTCTTTGTCCATGGGACACCACTCAATCCACTGAGCCACCACAGCCAGGCGATCAGTGGGATTTTTGACACCACTTTGTATTTGCACCTGAGGGTGCTGCCTCACTCACCTTACCCTAGTCCCTCCCCTTGTTCAAATTTGGAAACTGAGGAACGAAGGTGAGGAAACTTCCCAGGATGGAGTAGGCTTCAGCCCCAGGCAGTATGGCTCCAGAATCCATATTTGTAACTCAAGGGCTGGGCTGGGTCTCCAATATAGAAATATTTTGTTAGAGTAACAAATTGATCTGAATAGGGTGGTGACAGAACAGTCCAAAAGAAGGGTAACTCCTAACACCTTTTGAGTTAAGGCAGTGGTCGGCAAACTCATTAGTCAACAGAGCCAAATATCAACAGTACAACGATTGAAATTTCTTTTGAGAGCCGAAAACCGACTTCTGCGCAGGGGCCACAAAGTTTCAATCGCACTGTACGTGCGCGCCCGCATGTGGTATTTTGTGGAAGAGCCTCACTCAAGGGGCCAAAGAGCCGCATGTGGCTCGTGAGCCGCAGTTTGCCGACCACTGAGTTAAGGGGTTGAGGAAGAAGGAGGTGAGAAAACCCTGCCTCTGGTAATAACTAGCTGACACCTGGCTCAAGATTTTGCTGCAGCTTCTTGGTTTCCTCATCTCTAAAATGGGTCCTTTTCAGCCTTTTGGCTGAGTGATAACAATTAGCTGGGTTTTGGCTTACCTGTCTGTCCTTTTCTCATTTCTTGTTTTGTCTGGGGAGAGGGTGGGTGGGAAGGAAACAACTAGTACTGTGACCTTGTGGCATTGGGGATCTGTGATGAGGGTAAGTGATATTTCGAGATGTGTATAACAACCAGGATGTTATACGGAAATATATCTAATTTGTTGGCCAAATCATAGGTCCTGCTAATGCTACTGTGGTTTGGTGCCCATATCCAGAATGGACAGAATTGCTCAGTTTCAGGTAGAGGCTAGTGAAATAAAGATCATTTTCTTTCTCATCCAAGCCCTGACGCTACATTGGGACCTCCAGTGCTAAAGGAATTTCTGGGGTCTGGTTTTCTTGGTAAAATTTGAACTGGAAGTTCTTCCATCCTAACTAGATCAAGTGCCAGCATTTGAATACTTAATCCCCCCACTGCCACCAAAACAAATTTTGCATTCGGAGGGATCACCCATCAGGGCTCTGTGTAATACCTGTGTACAGCCTTTTTCTGATAAACGGCTCATAAGATGGCTCAATCCTCACGTGTGTGTGGGACGTCGGCCTCTAGAAAACAGACACCATATGTTTGTCCATCAGGTCTGAGGCTCTCCAGGAACTCTGCATGTGCATGGTCTTCACGCTGTGATCTGTGGTCACAAAGGCCCATTTCAAATGCCACATCCTACCCTGGCCCCACGGAAGTACCACCTCTTCTCCCAGAGCAGACAGTTCTCATTAGATCCTACTTGTGTGGGAGGGGGGTATTGTTTGTTACTGTCCCGAACATCTCACTCCCCTCCAGTGGTACACTCCGTCAGGGTGCAGACCCCCCGGTGCTCAGTCTGCTACCTTTTGTGGACATACAGGCTCTCCCAGGTGTGTGTGAGACAGCAACATGACAGCTGTTACCGTCGGGAATTTTGAATCTGCCTCTGGCGTCTCCGTGGTTTTGCGGTTTGAGGCCACGAAACCCTCCTAACACTGAGCAGCTGTGGGTAGGCAGGTTGGCTAAGACATTAGAGATGAGCCACTTTCTGGTATTGAAAGTGTTCTATCCTTAAGAATTGTCAATATTTTAACATAACTTTGCTTTCTTATTACAAAAGCAATACGTGGTCACTGGAGGGAAGGTAGAAAAGCAACATAAAAATGAAAACCTGTCATCCAGCCATTGCTGCAGCTGCAGCTCGGGCGCCTCCCACTGCAGGCAGGTAAGGAGCTTCCTGCTGTAAATGCTGAGATGAAGCGTTGCAGGGAGCTGTGCATCCGCGTCTCCCAAAGATGAGCTTGGAATATGGCCCAGTGCCCAGGAGCCCAAAGGCTCAGTCAGGATGCCCGGGTTGAATTCTGGCTCTGTCATTTTATTTGCTGCATGACTTTGGTGCTATTACCTAAGACCTCTGCCTCATCTTCCTAACCTAAAAATGGAGATCCTCCGAGTGCCTGCCTCCCAGAATTGTTATGCAGATTAAATAAGAGCTAGAAGGGTGTCTGGCACATAGTAAGCCCCAGATCAAGAGCCAGCTAATTAGAATTTATTTTTTTAAATATATTTTTATTGATTTCAGAGAGGAATGGAGAGGGAGAGAGATAGAAACATCAATGATGAGAGAGAATCATTGACCCGCTGCCTCCTGCACACCCCCTACTGGGTATCGAGCCTGCAACCCAGGCATGTGCCCTTGACCAGAATCGAACCTGGCACCTTTCAGTCCACAGGCAGATGCTCTATCCATTGAGCCAAACCAGCCAGGGCCAGAATTTATATTTTTTAATGAGTAGTTCTTAATTACAAATAATTCTCAATTACTCATGCCTACGAGGATGTGCAGGAGTTCCCTTAATACCCAAATCATGTATTTGTGTCTTTTATCCTCTCTGGTCAAGTAAAAAAGTGCCTGTACTTTGAAGATAAATGGACATCCTATATAATAAAGAGGTAATATGCAAATTGACCCTCACACTGTCACAAGATGGTTGCGCCCACAGTGGAGGCAGGGTTCCCGTAACACAAGATAGCTGCATCCACAGCAGAGGCAGGGTTCCCATAATGAGCGATCAGCAGGGACCGAGGCTGTGTGGCGCTGGGCTGGGGCAGGGGACCTGAGGCTGTGCCCCCCAACCCCGTGGGGCTTGACTAGGGACCTCAGGCCGTGCCCCCTGGCACCAGGCCAGGGGTCCTGAGGTGATGTCCCCCCACCCAGCGGGGCTTGATGGGGGACCTCAGGCCATGCCCCCCGCCCCGGTCTAGGCTGGGGGACCTCAGGCCGCGCCCCCCCGCCCCAGCCCCTGGCCAGGGGACCTCAGCCCCGCCCCCCCGCCCTGGTGCCAGACCAAGGGAGCTCAGGCCGTGCCCTTCACCCCAGGCAGGGGGACCTAAGGCCGCACCCTCACCTTGGCATCCAGCCGGGGGACCTCAGGCCGCGACCCCTGCCCTGGTGCTGGGCCAGGGGACCTAAGGTCGAGCCCTTCGCCCTAGGCCAGGGGACTTGAGGCTGCGCCCCCTGCCCCGGCACCAGGCTGGGGGACCTGAGGGTGCACCAGGGGACCTGAGTCTGCACCCCCCCATGCCCAGCAGGGCTTGACAGGGGACCTGAGGCTGTGTCCCCCACCCAACGGGGCTTGACGGGGGACCTGAGGCTGCATCCCCGACCCAGCGCTGGGTCAGGGGACCTGAGGCCATGCACACCTGCCTGGCGGAGCTTGATGGAGAACCTCAAGGCATGCCCCCATCCTGGCGCTGGGTCAGGGAACCTCAGGCCACGCCCCCCACCTGGCGGGGCTTGATAGGGCACCTCAGGCTGTGCCCCCCACCTAGCAGGGCTTGACAGGGGACCTCAAGGCACATCCCCCACCCTGGTGCTGGGCCGGGGGACCTCAGGCCGTGCCCTTTGCCCCAGACTGGGGAACGTCAGGCTGCACCCCCCGCCCAGCAGGGCTTAACAGGGGACCTGAGGCTGCTCCCCCCACCCAGCGGGACTTGATGAGGGTGGTGCCGGCCAGGTCTGGATCTCGCGCAATTTCAAGGCGCATGCGGGTGGGCAGGGACTTGACTCTGGGTCCTGTGGCACGCCCCAGACTCTGACAGGAGCAAGATTTTCATATACATTTTACTAATTTTCTTTCATCTCTGACACTTCTATTATAGAGAAAGAGCAAATAGCAATATTAAAATATTTCCTCTATTTCCCTTTTAATGTGTATGAATTTCGTGCACCGGGCCACTAGTAAGAGAGATAAGTGAACACAATGGAACAGAAATCATCTGTTCGTTATAAACAAAATTGAATTCCACAGTTCTGGCGAGCCGGCAGGGCCATGGTATACTCAGCCCCAGGGCACCTTACATGCCTCACCAGCTCAGCCAGGTTCAGTGAGTCTGAGAGGGCAGTGAAGGATTGAGAAAAGACAAACAAGAGAACAAAAGCTGGGTTAAGGTGGGACACTGTCCTCTCTGATGGAGAGCCTCTCTGATGGAGAGCTAGCAACAACGCCATGGACAACAAGCCATGTCTTTATTTTATAGCCAGATGCCAGGAGGCAAAGTAAGGGCCTGGTCAAGATGTTAACAACATTCTCATGGGTTTCAATCCTACTCAATTACATGCACCTGAACTCTATCAAGCCCACATCACTCAGGCACGTGGGGCCACGTGTTCGGACCACAGGTTTAAGCTTACAACTATAGATGTTGGCTATAATAGTGCTGGGAGGCCTCTGCCTTCCAAGCTGGGACTTGCACATGGCAATGAGAGGGCTGTGCCTTCTCATTAGTCTGAGGCTTGAACCTGTCCAAACACTGTAGCCGCTTTCCACACACAGTCTGAGACGGGGAAAGAGAATTCGTATGCTCTGCTAGAGGGAGACTTATTGGAGAGCATTAGCGATAATACCAAAATATAAGCTGCAAGTTCACTTTGGCTCATCAATTCTGTGCACAAGTTTTTCTCCCGTGGAATGAATTTGATGAAGTGTTCAAATGAGTATGTGCCAGGATGTTCAGAGCAGCCTTGTTCGTGAGAGCAGTTAGCAGGAACCAACCAACGTTTCCGTGAGTGTAGAGCTGGTCAAGTTCGCTGGTGACCACACAGTTTTCCAGAAACACAAAGGCCTGTTGGGTGCACGTGTGTTGACATGGAGAGTGGTTGAAGGTCAATCATTAAATGAACAAAAAGTAAGTTGCATTGCTCTGTTCAGGACAGTCCCTACTGATGTTTAAAAATGAAGGTATGTGTATGGACATTGTCTCAAAGGATACTAAAGAACTTGAATGGTGGCTGTTTCTGGTAAGTGAAGGAAATGTAGGGAGACTAGGAAGGCTTTTATTACTTTAACTAGTAGCTCTGCACACAAATCCGTGTGCCAGTAGCTCTCCGCCCACTGCCCCGCCCTCCTGTAGCTCCCCTCACTTCCCCCCCCCCATAGCTTGCTGCCCTGCCCACTCCTATAGCTCGCCACCACCTACTTGTAGCTCTCTGACCCACCCTCCTGCTGATCCATGATCCAGTCGTTACGCTTCACAGCATAACAACCATTTGCATATTACATCTTTATTATATAGGATACCCTTCTGTTTTGTTCTTGTTTTTATGACAGCCTGTATTAAGTAGATGATTAAAATAGCTTTATTTTCCTGCCAAGTTCCCATTCACTCTGCCAGTTTATTCACTTTGATAACCATGTTTTAAATATGTACGATACATTCATTTTAATCTGAAAAAGTTCTTGGAATTTAAAAATTCTGTGAACATCTCTCATTTTTTACATCGACTCTCACTTCTCCACCTGCCTCTCACCTTTGCACATTTTAACCTCATTTTCTGCCAGTCTCCGGAAATCCCTGGGTGCCAAGCTGAAGAGAGTTCTTCATAGATCAGTTTGTGGATTGCACAGACTTCTTCTTTCCCAGCATGAGCCAGATGGCTTTCATGCGTTTCTCTGCTATCCTCTGGGATTCTAACTTGGGATAAAACCAGAATTTATTTGCTTAGTTCACACAGTAGGCATTTCAGCAGCTGACCTTTTGGCTTGTCCCTCATTCCATCCACAACTTACCTTCCACTCCAGTGCTTGTCTTCAATAAAATATTCCCAAAGAACATCACTCCCAAGAACAAGTAACACTACGAGGGAACAGTACAACACATCATTGGTATTTTCACACCAAAAGAAAAAATTCATCTTAATTATAATAAGTCAGTTATTTCTATTATATGTTAAATTCATGCTTGCAGAAAATTTGGAAAATACAAAATAATGTAGAAAAGTAAAATTACCACCAGGCCAGCATGGCTCAGTGGTTGAGTGTTGACCTATGTAACAGGAGGTCACAGTTCAATTCCAGGTCAGGCACATGCTCAGGATGGGGATTCAATCCCCAGTGTGTGGTGTGCAGGTGGCAGCCAATCAATGATTCTCTCTTATCATTGATGTTTCTGTCTCTCTTTCCATCTCCCTTCCTTGCTAAAGTAAATAAAAATATATTTTTTAAAAAGACAAGTAAAATTATTTATAACCTAGTCCCAAACTCATAGGCAATAGTTGCTAGTATGTTCCTCTATTAGTTTTTTGCTTGACTAAGTATGTTTTTATATCATTATCTAGCATATGTTAATGTATGCACCTTGAAACCTAATATGGCAGTTCCCCGTGTTGCCATATACAACTTACAAACATAAGTTACTTCTCATTATTCTCAGTGGACATTTGGGTTTCTTCTAGTTATTTAGAATTAAAAATAATGTCACATCTGTCATCTTAATGTGTGCATCTCTTTCCCTATGTAGGATTATTTTCTTCAGGTAGATTCCTGGAAATGGAATGACTGTATCAGAGTTTGTGAACATTTTTCAGGCTCTTGCTAAATGTTGTCAAATTGCTTCCCACAAAGGTTGTGCCAGTTTGCACCCATCAGCAATGCAGAATGGCAAGTATCCTTTCCCCTTCTCTAAAACCGGCTGTTATTATTAAGTGCCGTGTAGTTTAGATAAGCTGCTTATCTTTATTGCATCAGTAGAGGAGCTTTAAAAATACCCATACATGGCCCAGTCAGCATGGCTCAGTGGTTGAGCATCTACCTATGAACCAGAAGATCACAGTTGGATTCCTGGTCAGGGCACATGCCTGGGTTGTGGGCTCCATCCCCAGTCAGGGGAGTGCAGGAGGCAGCCAATCAAAGAGTGAGTCTCTCTTTGATGTTTCTATTTCTCCCTCTCTGAAATCAATTTAAAAATATTTTAAAAAAATAAATAAAACCATATGTGCATAGTTTAAGTGATGTATATTAAATAAAAGAATGTAAAAAAATAAAAATACCGAGGTGTCACTATCCTATCTAATAAAAGAGTGATATGCAAATTAACTGTCACTCCACTACACCCACAAGCCACGCCCACCAGCCAATAAGGAGCGAGTATGCAAATAAACCCAACCAAGATGGCTGCAGCCACGGAGCGAGCAGGAGGGAGGCTTGGGTTTCCCCGGCAATGGAAGAAACCAAGCTTTCCCCACATCCTGGCAGGCCCAGGCCTCCACTCAGGCTACAAAGTTTCAATTATAGAAGATAAATAAATCCCAACAAAAATGGCAGCAGCCACAGAGCTGGAGAGAGCAGGAGGCTAGGGTTGCCCCAGGCGATGGAGGAAGCCAAGCTTTCCACACACCCTGGCCTGCCTTGGCCTCCACTTAAGGCTACAAAGTTTCAATTGTAGAAGATAAATAAATCCCAGATACCAGGGCCTCTGCTTGGGTCACCGGACGGTGTGGCCGGCCTGCAAACCACCACAGGCCCCTTACCCAGGCCACCCCATGCACCAAGGGAACCCCTACCCTGATCTGGGACACCCTTCAGGGAAAACCAGCTGGTCCCCACCTGTGCACCAGACCTCTGTCCTATCTAATAAAAGTAATATGCAGGTTGATCATCACTCCAGCACATAAGATGGCTGCCCCCATGTGGACACAAGATGGCCACCACAAAATGGCCAGCAGGGAAGGGCAGTTGGGAGGGACCAGGCCTGCAAGGGAGGGCAGTTGGGGGCGACCAGGCCTGCAGGGAAGGGCAGTTGGAGGGGGGAGGGACCCAGGCCTGCAGGGGAGAGCAGTTGGGGGGGACCAGGCCTGCAGGGGAGGGCAGTTAGGGGTGACTAGGCCTGCAGGGGAGGGCAGTTAGGGGTGACCAGGCCTGCAGGAGATGGCAGTTAGAGGCAAACAGGCTGGCAGGGGAACAGTTAGGCATCAATCAGGCTGGCAGGGGAGTGGTTAGGGGGTGATCAGGCTGTCTGGCAGAAGTGGTTAGGGGCAATCAGGAAGGCAAACAGGCGAGCAGTTGGGAGTCAGCAGTCCTGGATTGTGAGAGGGATGTCCAACTGCCCGTTTAGGCCCTATCCCACTGGAATCAGGGCTAAAGGGGCAGTCAGACATCCCTTGAGGGGTCCCAGAATGGAGAGGGTGCGGGCTGGGCTGAGGGACCGCTCTTTCCCCCCACCCCCCCTTCCACAAATTTCATACACCGGGCCTCTAGTGCAAATATAAAATCCACCAACCCACCCTGGCTGGTGTTCTCAGTGGTTAGAGCATCGGCCCACTCACAGGAGGGTCAAGGGTTCGATTCCTGGTCAAGGGCATGTACCTGGGTTGCACGTTCAATCCGGGCCCCAATTGGGGCACCTGAAGGAGGCAACCAATTGATGTGTCACTCTCACATCAATGTCTCTCTCTCTCTCTCTCTCTCTCTCTCTCTCTCTCTCTCTCTCTCTCTCTCTCTCTTTCCTTCCCCCCCCTCCCACTCTCTCTAAAAAAATCAGTGGGAAAAATATCCTGGGCTAAGGATTAACAGCAACAACAATAAAACAAACATAAATCCACCAACCCTCTACCAGCAGCAGAGTAAGCACTGTGTAGACATAAAATCATTTGATATTTCACCACTTCGTTTAACATGTAATTATTGCAGTAAGCAGCAAAAAGGGAAATTATTTAAAATCTGGCCTTTTTTGCCCTAAGAATGTTGGGCATTTATCCCATGGGCCTCCATTTTCTTCATCAACATTAAATAGCATTTGTATGTAAATCATAGGGCTCCTCGAATGCCATAACTTTCGCTGGACAGTGGTGCTCATGGCGACCAAACGCTGTGAGCACAGTTGGTGCTGGGTGATGACTCTACTTGGAAATTGCCCATCAGGAAACCATTTTCAATTGATTATATTTCATTGCTAATTGCCTCAAAGACTGTTCCTACTCCTATAATTAAATGTCGTTCTTGAAAGTTGAACAAAGCAGTGATCAAGGAAATGGGATGGGGATGGGTGCCATGCAAAAAAATGAATATACAGCTTTGCCGGATTTTCAGTAACTGAGGGCAGCCTAAAAATTGGAAATGTGCAGTAGTTGACAAAGCCGCTTATGTCAGAAAATGAATGGGTGCCTTGGGAATGAGTGGGGGAGATGGAGGGAGGCAATTACATTAAAGTTTACATAGTTGAAAGGAAGGAAAAGTAGCTTAGTTTAGGAATAGCTAAAAATGAGTGATATGCATAATCTGTTAATGATTAAAGGCGTAAAAGAAAAAATAAAATTAGAAAAGGGCATAAGAGAGCTGGAAGATTATATGCAGTTTGCTGATTTCATTTTTGAAATAGAGAATCTTGGCACCCAACATCACTGTTTTTATATCTGTAGAATGGGATTTGGTATAATCTCTCCGAAAAACTAGAACAAAACCCTGGTGTCATCATCTTACCTCCAAAAACCTGTAATGATGCCGTAGCTGACATAAGATTCTATTGCCAAAACACTATGTAGAAAACAGAAGAGTTGATGCTATCAGTTCAGAAGTGTTTATTGAGCACATACTCTGTGCCTGGCATTGTGCAAGACACTGAGATGCAAGTTAGACATCGCTATATGATTTTATTCCTTTTAACTAGTTGTCTTTATTTTATTGTTATTATGAAAAATACATGATCATTTGTAAAAGATTTAAATCTTATAATTTAAAAAGAGAATGATGGAGGACAATTCAATAGATGTGGCTGGGGAAACTTTGAGTTGGAAAGAAATAAAGTTATATATTTCCTACTTTAGTTGCCAAAAATAAATCCTCTTGTTACATAAGTAACAAAACCTAAACAACAAAACTGACAGCTGTGGGAGAAAATATGGAAGAGTACATTTATGACTTTATTCAAAAGACACAAAAACCACCAAAGAAAGAAATCTGACAACTCCACATTGAAAACACCAGTAACAATAAATGAATCACATTCAGGATGAACAAAGAGCTCTTTCCAACTCAAAAGTAAAGGACAAGCAATCCAATAGGGCAGTGGTGGGCAAACCGCGGCTCGCGAGCCGCTCTGATGACTAATGAGTTTGCCGACCCCTGGGATAGGGGCTTAATCACAAGGAACAACAGCCTGTAATTATTGGAATTGAGAGTCTAGGTCAGTGGTCGGCAAACTCGTTAGTCAACAGAGCAGCGAACAGTGGCTTGCAAGCCGCATGTGGCTCGCGAGCCGCAGTTTGCCGACGACTGCAATAGGGAGAAGCATGGGTGAAAGCTATGGACAGACAGATATGGGCGTGTCTGCCCCAGGGGCTAGACCAAGCCTGACTTGCGGAAATGAACCTCAAGAGACAGGCACCCTCTCCACCATGTTCCCCTCTCTGTCTCTCTCAGTTCTTCAAGCCTGCCAACTTTTTTCTACCCTGGGCCCTTTACACATGCTGCTCTATTTGCTTGGAATGCTCTCCACCCTCTTCCCAAGGCTAACTCTTTTTGTATCTTTAGATCCCAGATTGAAGGTTATGTATGCTCTTGGAGAGTTCTTCCTGACCCTTCCTATGTGAAATCAACTCCCTTTTTATCAGACTCTGTCTTAGTGTCTCAAAGCTAGGGGACTGTGTTGTTCCTGATCACATCTCCGGGATTTAGAACAGCGCCTGGCATCCAGAGGTGCTCAAAGCACTTACCAAACAACTGACAAACATTTCACCTGCGTATGTACTGGATTGATTGATTGATTGATTGACTAATTGATTTCTGAGCTGCTCTCTGTATCCGTATAAATTCTTTTCAGGCTGAGCTTAGGACTCTGTCATTTATTGCTTTTACCTAGCCCCTAAAAAGAGACAGGAGTATGGTAAGAATTCAGTAAATATTTGTTAAACAAGTAAATGAATGAACCTCACACATTTTGGGGGGAAAAAACAAATAACCTTATTATGGGTAGTAGGTACTGGATAATCATGGGGACCTGTACATGGCAGACTTCCTTTTATAAAGTACTTCCTGTTGTCCATTCACTGTCTAGACGTTGCATATTGCCGTGGCAACCTGCCCAGGATGGGGACTCTGGATTTGGAAGATACCCTCGAGTGTAGGACCAGCAGCCCTGCTGGTTCTTGGCCTCACCTTCAGATGTCACTAAGTGCCTTGTCCACGGCGTCCGCTGGCTGGTGGTGACAGGGCTGGGAGGTCCAACCGGAAGGGAGGAAATGACCTGATGCTAGGGACAAATCTCCCGCTTCCTCCAGTGCCTGGCAGATAAGGTGACAGGGTGCCGATGTGCCCTGGCTTTGCAGGGCGCCCATTAGCACACCTGATACCCCGGGGCCCCAGAACCTTCCTAAGTCAGGCCAGCCCGGGAAATCAAGTCGTGTTTGACTCCATGCTGCGGGCCCACCTCTGTCCCTCAGGGCCCTGGGGTAGACTTCATATGCCCAATGATATTTCTGCCTTCAAGTCATGGGGAGCTGGGACAACAGGAAAGAAAGAACTAAATGTAATAGAAAATCCTGCAGGCAACGTGGTATTTGGGATTAGATCCCAGAGCAGGAAAAAGGGACATCAGTGGGAAAACTGGTAAAATACCAAAAAATGTCTAGTTTAGTTAACAGAGGTGTACCCTGTTAATGTCTTCGTTTGTTAGGAGGAGCTGGGGGAAGCATCTATGGAGTTCTCTGCATGACCTTCCCATAAGTCTAAGTCGTTTTAAAGTGTGCAAGATTGTGGTGGCGTGGATGGTGTGGCGTGTGTTGTAGGATTCCCAAGGCAATGAGTGAATTCCTGAAACGAAGTAGACCTGGGAATGAATATTCCCACCCTTTACCAGCTCTGTGACGTTGGGCAAGGGGCCGCTCAGAGCCTCCGTTTTCTTATTTTTAAACAATGTCCGCTCTGTAGGGTTGTTGTGATGGCTCCAGGAGATAACATATGTCATGTAACACATCTCCTGCTATGGTACCTGCACATCATAGGTTCTCGATAAATGCTGGCTTTGCCCTGTCCGTCATTTCAGAAAAGGGGGTGACCAGCTGCACTGGAGTACTGGGAAGATGAATAATGAGAGGTGAGATGTGTACCCAGACATGGAGGTTGGCCAGTGTTAATTAGAAAAGCAGGAAGGGGATTAGGGTCCCCCCTGAATGTGAGCCACGAGAGTCCACTTTGATCAGTTTTTAAATCTATGAAAGGTATTTCTTAAGCGATTGAAAGAAGGCATGCTTCCAGGGAAACTAGTCTTAAAAACTTGTGTTGTTTTCCAAGCTAAACCCAGAGATGAGCAAAGCAGTATTTGTGAAGGTTATTTACTGCAGCAAAAGATTGGAAACGGCCTAAATGTCCCCAGGTAGGGAGAGGCCTAGCTAGATAACTTATGGTCATTCATTCTGTGGAATTCTCTAAAGACATTAAAAAATGTAAAACGGCCTGCTTTGTGTTACTCAGTGGTTGGGCGTCAACCTATGAACCAGCAGGTCATGGTTCGATTCCCAGTCAGGGCACATGCCCGGGTTATGGTTCGATCCCCGTAAGGTGGTGCAGAAGGCAGCTGACCAATGATTCTCTTTCATCTGGCACCCGGATCTCAGGCTTCCCTTGCAACCCCAGCTTTATCCTGAAGGTTGTCTGGAAGGATGTCCAGTCTAATTAGCACATTACTCTTTTATTATTATAGATGTAAAGCAAGTGTATGTATATGTGTGTGTACATAGGTACTGATAGGACAGGGTCATATGTGAAGATACATATGCAAAAAAAGTATGGTGCAGAATGTACATACAATATGCCACCATTTGTATGTTTAAAAGTATGTATTTGTTTAGATATTCATCTACTATCACTGGAAAGATCCTGATAATAGTTACTACTTGCTCAGCATCAAAGAAAAGGACCATTCAAGTCATATCCATCTTCTTAAAATGTTATTGCCAATAAAATTTTACTTTTTGCCCCAGCCGGTGGCTCATTTGGTTGGAGGGTCATCCCGTATACCAGTAAGGTTGCAGGTTCAATCCCCAGTCAGGGTGGGTGCAGGAGGCAAGGGATATCAGTGTTTCTCTCTCTCTCTCTCTCTCTCTCTTTCTCTCTCTCTCTCTCCCCCTCTTCTCCTCCCCCTCCCTCTCTCTCTAAAATCAATAAACATATCCTTGGAAGAGGATAAAAACTAATTTTGTTGTTGTTTAGGATGATTAACCAGCATTTAGGTCATACTAATTTCTTCAGTATGATTTTAAACTGTTTATTATGGAAAATTTCAAACAATACAGAGGAGAATCTCAATGCTTCTGTCTGCATTCATGACCCAGCTTCAACAGTTAATAGTCATTCTGATCTTGTAGTGCATTCAGCTTGTTTTTATCAGTGACTTAAAAATGATGATTGTAGCCTGTGTGGATCAGTGGTTAGAGTTGGCCCTCAGACTAAAGGGTCCTAGGTTTGATTCCAGTCAAGGGCACATATCTAGGTTTTGGGTTTGCTCCCTGCCCCCTGGTTGGGGCATATGCAGGAGGCAACCAGTCAATGTGTCCCTCTCACATTGATGGATCTCTCTCTCTCTCTCAGTGGAAAAAATATCCTCTGGTGAAGATTTAAAGAAAAAAAAGATGATTGTAAGATTGTAATAGTAGCTCAGTTCTGATCAAAGGAAGTTAAAAAGTTTTTTTAATTTATATATAAATTTTATGCTAAGAAGTTTGATAAGGGTGATCAATAAAAGATTTCTTATCCCCCCCCCATTATTACATAAAGATAAAATTCTGTGGAAAAATAGAATTAACGTACAGACCTAAGGAGAAAGCTGCTTCAGTAATGCTGTATATTTTCAATTATGTGTTATTTAAACGGATAGCATTGGAAATCCAGCGTCCTTGGTATTTAGATCACTTTGAATGCTTTAAAGAGATTATATAACAAATAATTACTATTCCCAGAATTCTTTTGAGCTATTTAAATATATGAAAGCATTTTAGATATCAACTTTCAAACATGCACAGGAGTACATTCCTGAAAGTAAGTGGAAGTACAGTGAAGATCTTAAAAAAGTATCTAAACTTCATGGTGGAGCCAAAAGCAGACAATGGTGCAGCGCCAGAGACCACTCTGCTAACGGGCAGGACGCTGCCGAGTCCCTGTTCTGCCAGGTCGGTGGCATCGTGTGAATGTAGCCTGCACTCTTTTCTAACCTAATCACCTGCCTCCTCTTCTTCCACACTTTTGACCCTGTCATTGCTTTAGTAATTGTTCAAAATGAGGAATTAGTGATCATAAACGCTTCAAAAATAAGCACAGAGGGCTGATGGTAGTGGCGTGGGGAGCAAACCTCGCCTGAAGATGTGAGTTCCCTCCAAATGCGCTCTTTCGTTTTTAAACTTGGATTATTTCTCAGTATGATTTTTTCTTTTTCACATAAAAACCCAAGTTGGCATTCTCTTGAGAGAGCAGACAACTTGGTCCACTTCCCTCCAATGTTGGTAAGGGCGGAATATGGGCGGTTCTCTTAGGGCACGGGCTCCAAGGTTGCCGAAGGCTCTGCCACTTCCTGGCATCTGTGCTTCTGCCATCTCGTGTCAACAGCCCTTTCTGGTCCCACTCGAGTTGTTTAATCTCCCCTGTAGTCAGCCTTTCAACGTGGGCCAGAGGGACCCCTGCCCTGGACTCCTCATTTCCGTGACTCTGAATAGAAAACACACCAATGTATTAAAAACCACGGGCAACTCTGCTCTCTCAGTGTCTGGTATTCAGCAGTGGCAACGTCCCCCTCATGGCACTGCATATCCACTCTGTGACTGACATGGTCAGGCCCCGGGGACACTTCACATCTGGGTCCTCTGCTTGCAAATCGAAAGGCACTTGCTTCTGAATGCCTTGACTTGGTCCTTGTACTGCCGCTGACAACGGAGTTGGCTGGCTTCTCTCCCGAAGCGTGCATGCATCGGAGCCTTGGATAGCCAGTCTCCCTGGCAATGCTTTCTTGTCTCATTGTCTCAGTTCATTATCCAAAGGGGGTTCAAAGAGCACGCTGTTTGTGCCAGGCTCACGTGGCAGTTAAGGAGCATTTTGTAGTATTAGATCATTGCTGTCGCTCTCAGATTTGCTTATCGATTGGTCTTGAGTAACATATTTAGATTCTTTACATTGGCAACGGGATGAGGACTGAATGCTGGAATTTAAAATAGTTTTATTTTTATAACAAATATTCAATGGGATGTAGCTGAAACTTTTAAATACCTATATTTTAGTTTTGTTTAGATAATTTTGATATAACACTTGATATCAATTATCATTTGCATTTTACCTTTCCATCTTAAATAACTTTGAGTGTTTTTAGAGAAAAAGTGTTTCAGTTTTTTATTGATTCTTTTTTTTCCAGAGAGAGGAAGAGAGAGGGAGAGAGAGAGAAACATAGACGTGAGAACATCGATCGCTGCCTCCTGCTTGTCCCCTACCAGGAATTGAGCCTGTAACCCAGGCATATGCCCTGACGGAGTAGAATCTGCAACTTTTCGGTGCATGGGACAATGCCCAACCAACTGAGCCATACTGGCCAAGGCTAGGACAAATATCTTAAAACATTTATGAAGTATTTATTGTTTTTTAAAATTTACCTTTTCAATGAATATATGTTCAGATTTTCATACTTTGAATATAATTGCATTCGACTTTTTTTCATCTCTTAGATGATTATTGTCAGTATCAGGTGTCGACAAATGACAGGATTTTATTTCTGACAGCCTAAGGGCTATATTTAGCCCATGAGCTAAGAATGGTTTTTTTATTTTTAAAGGTTTGTAAAACAAGAAAAATACATGAGAGAGAAAATATATATACCACGAAGCCGAAAACATTTACTTCTGGCTCTTTACAAAATTAGTTTGCCAACCTTTGGTTACTAGAATGTAATTATGTAAAAACTTGACTGTAACTACATACTGTTTTTTTTTTTTACTGAAATGGAAGGAACAATAAGAAATATTATGGGATAAATATATAATTTACAAGTTCTATTTGTTGTTCATACTAATAATATCACAGTCCTCCCAACAAAATACCCAGACATGTGCAATAATAAGTAAATTCTCTCATCTTGGATAGTTTTCTGACTTTGAGCCATAATTAATAGCATGATATCTGTGTTTTGCTTTTGTCATGAAGGGTGTAAATGTGTCAGAGCAGGAGGATTAAATGTTTCATGCAAGCTTTGTTTGGCTTGATTTATGACATCCTGGCATAAGTTACCTGGGCGGAGGCCCACAGATGGTGTTGGAAGGTCCGCCCACTGAGCACATTTGAGTTCCAGTCTTCCCATCGCCTCAACAATTTGAGGGGACTCAAGTGACACACCCCAGTATCTACTGCCTCCTGTTGCATTGGGCAGAGTTGTCAAGCCTTTGCTTGCATGTCGAGTTTTGTTCAAATCAAGAAAAATTCTGAACTGAACATTCATTCAGGGGAGCTTGTGTGGTTTGTAGTAATGCTCTGGTTACATAATAATTTAAAAATAGAGCATCTCTTATTTTTGAGGAACGTTTTTATCCCCCACTCCCCGCAAAAGAAATTCATCCTGGTCAAATCCTCTCCTTCCTTCTCCTAATCACCGGGGTGCATGTTGCAGCTGCTTTGGGCCCGTTTCCCTTCAGTCTCTCTGACCTCTGTACTGATGCTTCAACACCAGGAGGAGACAACCTTCTAGGAACTTGACGGAGAAAATAGCACAAAGGCCAAGAGTGAAGCCCTTGAAGTTCCCCACACACAATTGGAGGCAAAATAACAGGAGGGGGAAGGTGAGAGGGAAGAGGAGGAGAGAGGGAGAGAGGCAGGGAGGAGTTGAGAAAGGAGGGGGAGGAGGGAGGGGAGGAGGAAGGGAAAGGTTCTTCTAGGGCTCCTACCCCGACTGTTGAGTTCAGCTCAGCCTCCTCCACCTTCACTGCCTTCCTCCTCTAAGGAGAGTTTTCTTGTAGGGTGGGTGAGCCTTGGCAAGTTGGAGCTGTTGGTTCTTTCTCCTGAAGCACAGCCCACAGACTCACTGTCACAGCCAGCTCTGCTCTGAAAGCAGAGGGCCCCCCTCCCCACGGGACTCCCTGGGGAACATTTGCCAATGGCTGGTCATCAGGTTGCAGCCCCAGAGGTTCCTTCAGCTGCACGTGCAGGTTGAGAAATCGCAAGGTGTGTGCACAGTCATACCTGGAACCCTGTTCCATAGGTAGGAGGCTGGCTTGTTCCAAGAAGACAGATTGCTTTTGCCCACAGGAATCGGGACACTGCTCTTCCCACATTTCAATCCGGGTCCCACCCACATTTCGTCCTGCTCTGTAACCACTCAAAGTTGCCAGACATTTTCCTTGGTCTTACCTGTGCCTTCAGTTCTACGCCTTTTGAGAACATTTGCCATAATCAGAGAAACAATTTATGCAGCTCTTGGTCGTTATGCGTCTGAGTGTTCCTCTAAGGCAGTGGTCGGCAAACCCATTAGTCAGCAGAGCCAAATACCAACAGCACAACGATTGAAATTTCTTTTGAGAGCCAAATTTTTTAAACTTAAACTTTTTCTAACGCCACTTCTTCAAAATAGACTCGCCCAGGCCGTGGTATTTTGTGGAAGAGCCACACTCAAGGGGCCAAAGAGCCGCATGTGGCTCGAGAGCCGCAGTTTGCCTACCACTGCTCTAAGGGTTCAACCTACAAAAGCCAGAAAGGGCGGGGCGGGGGGGAGTTGGTCTAAGAAATTAAAAAAGGTTTCATTTTTGTTGGGTAATAAATTTAATTCTGCCAATCACATTCTAACACACTTGCTACATGTTTAACATTCCTAAAATTACCTACTTTTTAAATACCTCGTATTTAATCACGTTTTACGTAGACGTTCACTTTGACCTTTTGATTTGGGGCAAAAAGGACTCAGGATCTTTTCTGGTTTCTTGTTTTTGAAAATATGATTCAAGGAGGGCCAGGGACCTGCTCCCATACAAAATCTTGTTTTTAAATTCAGCCCCACTATCCCGACAGGCTAGGACAATGAGGTCTTTGAGCCTATAAGTACATGCTTTAATTCCATCACTGACATGTTTTGATGTCTATAAACCCGGTAGAAGGAAGGGTCCCACAGAAGCAAACATGTTCAGAAAGGAGCTGGCAGCCTTTCTGGGACCAGGGCTCCTCTTCAGAGCCGCCTTAAAAGAGATCGGCCACTGACAATTTAAACCTTCAGTGCTTTATCTCTTTGTTTGACTCTTGGAATGCCATTGATACCCTCTTTGTATTGATAATTGTTTTAATTAGCCACCCAGCAGGGGCCCCTCTCCCAGCTGGATTATGGGCTGCACAGCTGGACCCGCAGCCCAGTTAAAATAAAGGCCAGACTTTATGACGCGCTTAATTTCTTTTTATCTACCCAATTTTTCCTTTTTTCTCTCATTCGCCCTCATTTTTGCCCTCTTTCCCCCCCCCTCCCCTTTGTTTTTGTGAAGGACTGAGGCAAAAAGCTTTCACTCCCCAAATGGTTTTGCTTTTGAAGAATCAAAAGAATTACGAGGGGCGGAGGGGCGGAGGTGCGGAGGGGTGGACTCCTAACGTGGCTATTTATTAGCATTTCACTCTCAGGGAGAAAAAATAGCACAGATCTGCTCTTCAGGACACTTTATGAACCCCCGGTGGTATCTGGAGCAATTACGCTGAGGTGGTTGTCGGCTGCTGAGCTTCGGTGGGTGGAGGGAGGGGAACGTTTGCCAAAAGGCTCCTGTTGCCCGGGTAGTGTTTGTTCTTACTGACCACATCCTTCTTTTGTGGGTGGAAATCTGGAGGATCAATTATGATGCAGATCTGACACCATTTCCATTTGTGGAAGCCGTGTGGCCGGGGATGTTTGGACTTTTGGAAATTCTTGCATTGTTAAGATCGCATCCCCCACCCCACCACCCCACCCCCGACTTTGAACTGGTCGCCGCTGCCTGTGTGACCACAAACAAACTGCATTGAGGAGAACAGGAACGAACAGAGACACAGGGCTAGTCTGTGGCTTCAGAGAAACAGCCAGGGCCCCTCGCAGTGTGTGAGTCTATAAAACGACCCGCCTAGAAATTAAAGCGGGGCTGGTCCCCGTGGAAACGGGCCACGTCTCTAAAAGCCATCCTCCCACACTGTGCTGCAAATAGTTCCGTTTTTTCCTAATAATGCTCAGAATAACTGATTTGCGTTTGGAAAGAAATGATAGCTCGGTTATCAAATGTGGAAAAGGCCTTGAACTGGCACTTAAAGGTCTTAAATATTGTTGTGCCCGACTTTTATTTCTAGCCATTTTCAACAGGAAGTGCTAAGGAACCTCCACCAAGGAACCTGACAAGGTGGGGGTGGGGGGGCGGGTATTGGGGGGTATTTTTAATTTGTGTGCAAATATTCAGTGTTTGGGTGTCTTTAAAACTAAGTATGATCATAGTTAAAATCTTCTCGTTCCATGGATCATTTTTGGCTTTGTAGCCACTCAAAGATGCAGACATTTGCTTGCTTTATAAAACAGGCACATGACACAGAGACTAAATAAATACCCACAGCAGCTTTTGGGTGTGATGGTAAGGCTTTGAAATTCAATGACAAGATTGAGAAGAGGCTGGAATCCCTGGGTGACCTAGAGGCCTGGGGGTCGGTAGAGTCTTGTGGGAGCCTAGTGTCTTTTGAGGGGCAGTGAATTACTAACGGACAAAATAACAGTCTCGGGCCCAAAGTTGTCACATGCAACATAGATGTTCATAAAGACAAGTGATGGCACAACATCGCGAATACACGAAATGCCTCTTAATGGCACACTTAAAAATGGTCCATTTTTATGTTGTGTGAGTTTCACTTCAATAAAAAATAAATAAGTAAAATGAGACGATCTTTTAAAAAAATAATAGAGTAATTAAGCTTTAGAAAGCGCTTAAAAACTTGCCAAACTTTTTTTCTTTTTCTCACATCCACTCTCTGGCTTCATCTTTCTGGGACAGGACCCATTTGGGGTCCATATTTTGAATATTCATCTCATTTTGTCATGAGAGGGGACCCGAGGGGACCCAACTCATCTATTGTCCCCCACCAGTGACAAGGCAGCACTGGGACTTAGAAATCCTGATTTCTCTGGTGGCATTTGCTCCGTCAAATGAATACAGCAGCTGACAAGAGCCTGGTGTCCTACGTATAGATTTACGGGTTTTGTGGATGTTTTCCTTGCTTCGATGGTTTTGTAGTGGGAAGTGCTGTTTGACAGCCAAGCAGACCTGTGAGGGTGGCTAAGTGCTTGCTCCGAGCCTCCCCCTCTCATCTCCACCTGGGGGTGTCCCAGCCCCTCCCCAGGCTCTGTGTGGGCTCCAGCGCCGCCTGAGCGACATCTTTGCAGTGTGCCTATCATGTAGGCAGACCTCAGTAAGCGAGCGTTTTTGTTTCTATGGTTAGTTACTGTCATTTTTATCCACAGAAATGACAACATGGACCCAAGATCAAAGACAGAGCATTCTTTTATATAAGAGAATTCGTATGTCTTGATTGATCTTTTAGAGAGAAAGAGGAAGGGAGAGAGACACTGATTTGTTGTTCTACCCATTCATGCACCCACTGGCTGACTCTTGCATACATTCTGACTGGGGATTGAACCCACAACCCTGGTGCCTTGGGACGATGCTCCAACCAACTGAGCCACCGAGCCAGGGCAGAAAAATCCTTTAAATATAGAATACTAGAGGCCCAGTGCATGAAATTCGTGCACGGTTAGGGTCCCTAGCAGCTGCTGGCTGCCGGCTGCCGGCGGGGGCCTCCCTTCCCCAGCTGCCAGCTAAAGGCCAGGGCCTGCCTTCATTCCACACCGACCCCAGGTGGTCAGCGCACATCATAGCAAGCGATCAAACTCCCAGTCGGTCAAACTCCCAAGGGGACACTTTGTATATTAGGCTTATATATATATGGGTTCAAAGTTTCAGCAATTTTAAAGGACAATTCTTTGTAAAGGTTAAAGGTAATCAGGAATATTTTTTAAATCCCTTCTTTGGCAGATTCTTATTCCCCTCACAGGTGTTAATTGAAAATATCTATATGGCTGTATAAGTGTGTGCATATACACACAAGAAATCGCCATTGTTGTGAAATCTATGTTAGCCTTTGCACTGAGGGGGAAATGTTGGAGAAGTCCATCATCCCGGAGCAGGTAGCTATGGTCTTTCCATGGGACATCCCTACTCCATGAGACTCGATCTTTTTGTTTGTTTGCCTTTGTCATCCTGGATCATGGGTCCTGGACCCAGACCAGGCACAAAGTAGACCCTCCACAGATGCCTGTGGAGTGATTGTATGTACTAAACACGTGACCAGGAAGCAATAAAGGGAGCTACATAAAGTAAGTGTTGCCAAATCACTGCCCTCAGTGGCATAAGGAAAATGCCCTGTGACAATAGACTAGTCAAGTTTCCAACCAGATACCTTTTTACAGTGTTCCTTTTTACTTTCTTCTTTTCCTTGCCCTTGAACTGAAACAAGATGCATGTGTTCTTCAGAATTCATTGGAGACCGCTGGGCTGCCCGGGATTTTCCACTGCAGCTCACACGGTCCCCCTTAGTGCCATCATTCGCATCTGTGGCGCCGTAAGCCTCCCGTGTCTTTGAAAACGGAATTTGTGAATATGAAGGGTTTATACTCTCTAAGCCAATTACAGTGACCAATAACTGGAGGAGGCCAGCTGGCCTGCAGAACACTCAGTTTCCCTCTCGCCACTCTAGACACTAGCAGCTGCAGGGCAGGAGGTGCGCGCTTTTTAAAAACAGAAAGCTAAGTATGGTTCTCTGGAGGGTGGTGGTGGTGTTTTCTAAATGATGTGACCGGGCAAACAAATGAAGCATCCAGTGTTAGAGAAATGGATTTTAGAGGAAAAGTGCGATTTGCAGAAGGAGGTTTAATTATATAAAGCAATTGGTTAAATCGTTACTTTAAAAGAGAAGACAATAAGTGAGTTTTCTTGCATAATTATCTATAATAATAAAAGTGTAATATGCTAATTAGACTGGACAGCCAAACGACCTTCTGGACGTCATTCCAGACATCCTTCCTGACAAAGCTGTGGCAGCAGGGGCTGAGGCAGAGGCGGTTAGGGGAGATCAGGCAGGCAGGTGAGCAGTTAAGGGTGATCAGGCAGGCAGGCAGATGGGTTAGGGGTGATGAGGCATGCAGACAAGTGGTTAGGTGCGATCAGGCAGGCATGCAGAGTGGTTAGGGGCAATCAAGCAGGCAGGTAGAGGCAGTTAGGGGTGATTAGGCAGGTGAGCAGTTAGGGGCAATCGGCAGGCAGGCAGAGTGGTAAGAGCATCAGGCAGAGTGATTAGGGGTGATCAGGCAGGCAGGCAGAAGCAGTTAGGGGTGATCAGACAGGCAAGTGGTTAGGGACAATAAGGCAGGCAGGCGAGCGGTTAGGGGTGATAAGGCAAGCAGGCGAGTGGTTAGGAGCATCAGGCAGGCAGGCGAGTGATTAGAGGTCAGCCGTCTCACATTGTGAGAGGTGCAAGCTGGGCTGAGGGACCCCTGCCCCCTGTGCACCAATTTCGTGCACTGAGCCTCTAGTCTATAATAATAAAAGCGTAATATGCTAATTAGACCAGACGTCCTTCTGGATGAAGCCAGGGCTTGAGGAAAGCCTGGGTCCCAGGTGCGTGCCGGTGGCCAGAGGGAAGCCGGTGCCAGCAGCCAGGGTAAGAAAGGCCTACTATTGCACGAATTTCATGCATCAGGTCTCTAGTAATATATGAAATATACATTTATAACAACTATGTAATATGTTTTATTCTCATATGGACCAATCTTGAAGATAACAGTAAGCGAAGAAAGCAAGTCATAGAATGAATGGTGTGTGTGGTGTAGCAAAAAGCACGCATGTAGGTAGTAGATCTGTACATATTTATTGCATGTGCATGGAATCCCTCTGGAAGAATACGCAGGAAACCTACAACAACCATGATCGGTGAACACGCCCATCCAAGTCAGCGTGGAGCTTGAAGCAAAAAGAAAAATCAGTAATACTGACCCTTATTTTAATTAAAATTAAATCCATGGTTCATGGATTTTTTCTCTGAATTTTTTTACTTCCATTACCTTTGTTTTTTTTTAAGTATTGCATTAAAATCTTATTTATCTCGATTCCTGAGTTTTTAGCTCCCCCTATAAATGTTGCACCCAAGATGAGTGAGGGACCTCCTCCCCGCCTCTTGGTTCTGGCTACCCTTCAGTACAGTCTGATCTTATTGTCACCGCATGCAAATATGTGGCAAACCTTATTCAAAAACAGAAAAGAAAGGGCATTTAGCCACACATGTTATTTGGAACCCTTTGCAATCACGCTCCTAAATCTTTTGTGGGAGTATAGACCCCACCTAGAACCTGACGAAAGTGACAGTCCCTCTGCACCTACAGACTATATTTTGCATTTTATTTCAAGGTCTGTGAAAAGTTCATGTTTTAAAGGATACTTCTCCACCTAGAGAGATTACCACCAGGCCAGACTTCCTCTTTCAACTTGGGCTCTAGCTTTCCTTCCACCCTTTGTATCAAAGAAAGAACTAAGTATCTTCTTTCTGTTTTTTCGTGCCTTTATGGGGGTGGGGGTGTTGTCCATCATGAGGACAGACACATTTCCTTGCTCCCCTGCTGATCTTCACAGTTGGGGTGCTTCCTAGCAAGGCCTCCTGGGGATGAAATGCTATGTCACCAGCTGGGACCACTCGCAAAAAGGAAGCATTGCTCTGAATGTAAATAATATTGGATGCAAGAGCAGAGTCCCGTCAATGCGTCATTCCACTAGGCTCAACCTCAGCACCAACAGCATTTTGAGCCGGATGACTGGTTGTTGCAAGGATCGGCCTGTGCATCGCAGGATAGTTGGCCGCATTCCTGACCCGATAGATACCAGCAGCACCCACAGTTGTGAAATCCAAAAATGTCTCCAGACACAGGTCCCCTGGGGGACACAATCGCCCCACCCAAGAACCTCTGGGCTTTGCAGTGTACAGATAATGTAAGAGAAACCCACACCTGAAACCTATATGTTCAAGTTGACCGATGTCACCCCAATAAATTTAATTTAAAAAAAACAACCTCTGGGCTAGACCTGCAAATCACCTAAGTATTTGGTGACCTTTTTCGTTTTTCTTTCCAACTTTTGGTAAGATGGTTGCCTTTCCTACAGCAAGAGTTAACACACTGGATTCACAACATGCAATGGATTGTTTACAAATGCATAGGTTAATCCTTAACTGCTATCCTTCTTACAATGAAACCATTGTTTTTTATGAATTTGCAACCCTGTGAAAATTCATAAAGACCTTCCCCCTCCCTGAACCACACTCTCCTCTCTCCTCCTCAGACACCCCACTGCTTCTCCAGCCCTGATTCCAGGAAGTGTCACCTGTTACAAATGACTAGCCAAAGGAATCCCCAGTTTTTACCACCCCCAGCTTTACTTCCGAAGAGTGTTTTTACCCAGCCCTGGAAAGTATTACTTTCTGCTCACGTGGAATTAAAGCCCCAGCCCTCTATTCAAGAATGCCCTTGCAGCAATCTCTTCATTGTCTCTTGGAGCTTGAAAGTGTTCTTCCTTCACAGGGCTTACCGGAGCTTGCAGATCCCAGAGACATGGGTAGTCATTGTCCCCCCAGGAGTATAACATTGGAGGTGGATCGCTCACTCTCACTGGGTTAGGATTTAACGGAGGGTAAAGTTTTTAATCTGCTTGTTGGAAGCTTCATATTCCTAAGAAAGAAAAGACACCTACAGTCTCAGCAAGTGTCTTTCTTTCTGTATTTCTTCCTTTCTTCTTTTTTTTGTTTTGTTGACTTTAAAGACTTTTTCATACTATCTGTTATCATAATAATTTCAAATAACATTAATTTTCCCACTCTTAATTACCAAATACATATGCAGCACACACACAAAAAAAATGTTTTAAGCCACAAAGAAGCAAAACAAATCACTGGAAATACCAACGCCTGGGAAAAAGGGAGACATTGATATGGTCTTTCACTCCATTATTTGAGTGCGAACTCGGAACAGACACCCGATTAGTAGAAGGCATCCTGTCCTTAAGTGGATCCCATTAGGAAGGCTCATTCCCTAAGGACTTAAAGTGGGAGCAGAATTCTAAGCCAGTCTTTCTTAATTCTGTCAGGTCAGGATGCCTTCACTAATCCCATGTTATTTTGGTGGTTGGATTTTTGTTTGTTGTTTGTGTGTGTGATTTATTTATTTAAAAGGGGTAATCCACTCACCATCCATGTGGTTCTATATTCTAAAGGTACAAAGAGCTATATGGCGAAAAAAATTTGTCCCAGGCCTCAGTCCCCACCCTGGAGGCCACCACCTCTTATTAGTTTCTTATACATCTTTCTGGAGATTTCTATGCATTCACAAGCAAATATTTTTATACTCTTTTTTATTTGTTGCTTCAGAGGAAACATGTTAGCCACACTGATCTATATTTGCTTTTTTCACTTCCATATACATCTTGGCATCAGAATAGAGAGAGCTATCTACCACATTTTTAAAAAGAGCTGCATGGTATTTCAGTATTTGGCTGCATTTAAATGTTCTTAACCATGACATTTATTGCCATTTACATGGTTCTACTCTTTTTTAATAACAATGATGTTGCAATGACTATTTTAAAGACAAAAGTATAATGTAGCAGTGACTTGGGTGCCCCCCCTACCCCCCCCCCCCCCCGCACCACCTGGATCAAGACCAAGACCTGGGCACAGCTCCCCTCTCCACACCCACTCCTCACACCCTGCCCAGCCCACTCCGCCAGCCTCCTTAACCCCGGAGATCTTTGAAAGGGAGATGGAACAACTTGAGCCCTAAGTGGACACCTGCTGGCTGGGGAATGAGGGCAGGATCCCGTCACTTTGCGGAGTTTGCTGCCCATTAGCAACTCTCCGGGCCGCAGGAAGGCCAGCTCCTATTCCTCCTTCAGCCTGGAGTTATTTCCTCTAGGACACAGGGGACATTTGTCTGTATCTGGAGATACTTTTATTTTATTTTTACTTTATTTTATTTTACTATTGGTTAATCCTCATCTGAGGATATTTTTTCCCTTGACTTTTAGAGAGAGTGGAAGGGAGGCAAGGAAGGGGGAAGAGAGAAGAAAGAGAAATATCCATGTGAGAGAGACACATGAATTAATTGGTTGCCTTCTGCACACACCCTGACCAGGGCTGGGAATTGAACCTGCACCCAAAGTATATGCCCCTAATCGGGAATCAAACCCGAGACCCGTTGGTGTGCAGGACGACACTCTAACCACTGAGCTGAAGACAGTTTTGATTGTCACAACTGGATGGTGCTACTGGCATCTAGTGGATAGAGGTCAGGGATGCCACTAAACATCCTACAATACACAAGACAGTCCCCACTACAGAGAATGATCCAGCCCAAATGTCAGTAGTGTCAAGGTAGAGAAACCCCACCCTGGAAGCAGTGGGCCTTTTTGCATGGTGTCCTCCTCTGTTCTTATATTGATTCCTGACTAGTCCTTCAGACCAGGTGCCCTTCCCGCATCAACTGGCCCCTTCAGGCCCTCCCTCTGCAGACCCAGGGTCCCCTGCTTGGGGATCACACCCCCGGGTCCCAGGGAAAGACAACCCACCTCCTCACTATGAAATGTGCTTTCTGTGCCAAGCTCAGAATGCACCTTAGCAAGACTCTGCCCTTGTTTAATTTGTCCCTTCCTCAGAGCCCTACCACTTACCCCACCTTTGGGCCACCACATGGCCCTGGTCTACAGAAGGAGACCCCAAGGAAGCAAAGACATGACCTTTAAACTAACCTGAGGACTTCGGGCAGGAAACAAAGGTGTGTTGGAGATGGTTGAGGCGTTTGTGGCTGTCACACTAACTGGGGGCTGCCTCTGACATTTGGTGGGTGGGTCCAGGGTGACAGATGTCCTCCATCACAAAGAGAGAACCTGGGCCTTACCCAGCTTCCTAATCTGTCACGGGTGTTCATGCTGGACCTCCGGCTCATCCGCAAGAATAGCACTGCTTGTGTGCACAGCGTTAATCAGTAACTTCCCCGGCCTGTTGTTCCAACCAGTTCAGGCCATTTGCATGTTCTCTGGTACAAACAAGTCTGGCCTCTTAGTTCCAGTTGTAATTATGTCCACGCATGCACTTACTCTTTCTTTTCCCTGTTCCATTTAGCTCCTAACTCCAAACTCATTGTTTGGAAGAATGGTCAGATTTCTTTCTGATGCTTTTCTAGAATGGTACTCCCAACCATTTGGATAGGGAAATAAATACGAATATTCTTACCCAGAAAACTAAACGTCACTACTTCTGGGATGCCTTCCCTGCCCGGGTCCTCCTCACATCTAGGTCAGGGCTGCTGCTACACACCTCGCTATCTGGCGAATTCTAACCTGCACTCAGTTGCCAAGGCAGGTACCTGGATCACATTTGCTCAGCATCTGATTGCCCCTCCCCTGAGCTTCATGCGAGCAAAGACCCGGTTTGTCTTCTCCTCCCTACACTACCTGCTCAGTGTGTGTTCTAGAACAGGGGAGACTATCCATCAGCATTTGCTAGATGAAGAAGGGACAGGAAGAAGGAAAGAGGAAAAAATTATATCCAAAGCTTTGTTTAAAAAAAAAAGTGAAATAATTTGTCCAGGTGTCATCTGGGGTTTGGAGGGATACCCCTGGAGTCACTGGAAAGCATTACCTCTCATATTTTGCTGGTTTGTGGTTCATTGTTACCTTGAGGGGAAATTTTGAAAATCGGTGGTTGAGCATTGACCCATGAAACCAAGAGATCACCAGATGGATTCCTGGTCAGGGCACATGCCCAGGTTGGGGCTCGATCCCCAGTAGAGGGCGAGTAGGAGGCAGCCAAGCAGTGTTTCTCTCTCATTGATGTTTCTATCTCTCTATCTCTCTTCCTTCCTCTCTCTCTCAAATCAATACAAATACTTTTTTTTTAAAGAGAGAGAATGCAAAGAATGGATAAAACTGAGTTGTCACTTTCTGAGCGAGCAAAAGGTAAAGTCATTCTTCAGCCTGATTGCATATTAGCTCCTCCTCGAAGCCCAGGGAGATCCTGGTCCTGCCTTCAGGTCCTGCTAGAGTGAGATTCTCACGCAGAGTCAGGTAACTGCAGGATGTTAGGGAAGGACTGGACAGAGAGCCCAGGAGCTGGCGAGCAGCGTGGGGCGAGAGTGTTATCCAAACATGTCAATTTCTGGTGACAAATGGAACCACCAGGGGGGTGACGGCCTCCTCCAAAGCAAGCATGGCATGTGATGAGGGGGGGTGGGGGACGGGGGGCGGGGGAGGGCTGGATGCTGCAGCGTGTTAAGCCTTGGCCATAAATCGGATGATGTTCAAATGTGCCATCGTTGGGTCAGGTCAGTTTCCAAATCTGTCAACCCACTTATCTCGGCCCTGGGGCAGCCTCTGTAGCAAGAACTGTTGTCCTGAGCCTCCCTCCCACTTCACTGCCTTACTGTCTGTGTGCAGACCGCTCGGGTTTGGACCATTCCAGATGGTCTTAGAAAGCCTGCTTCCTTAAAGTGCAAAAGCAGTGAGTGAACTTTGCCAGAACTTATAAAATACACCTAGAAGAAAAAAAGTTGCCTGTTATCTCACCATCCAGGGAGAACCACTGTTAAGATTTCAGTGTTTTTCTTTGCATAGACATTTTTACACAAAATGGGATCGTTCTGTACATACTGTTTTTATTTGGAAATAATTTCAGACTCATGGGATACTGAAGAGAGCACAGGGGTCCCTTTATGCAGCTTCCCCCAGTGGTCACAGCTCCCGCCACAATAGTATACTATCTGTGCATGCTGTTGCCTAACTTTGAACAAGTTCTTACTCTAATGTGAACATCTCCCTATAATGTTTCTGGTACTTTCCCCCTGCAGTCTAGTTTTCACACTGCGGCCAGAGGCACTGGTTAAAACCTAAGGCTGACCTCAACCCTCTTTTACTCAAAACCCCCAGGGACGCAAAGTCAAAGCCAAAGTCTGTGCAATGAATGGGGAGGCCCAGCACCCATACCCACACTCCTTAAAGCTTTTGTCGCTTGTATCACTCGCCCCCTCACTCACTCTGCTCCAGACACACCCGCCTCTTTGCTCTTCTCCTAGCATCTCAAATGTGCACCTACCTCAGCGACTTTGCACTGGCTGTTCCCTCTGTCTTGTATGCTCTTCCTGCAGACTTCCATCCATATGGCCTCACCTCCTTCAAATCTTTGCTCAAATGTCATGTTCCCGATGAGAGTTCTGACCCCTCTATTTTAAATAACACCTTATACCACCACTGGACCCTGGAGCCCTCTCTTGTTGCTCTATTTTTTTCCATAGCATATATAGCCTTCTGACATTTTATAATATGACTGGAGGCCCAGTGCACCAAATTTTGTGCATGGGGCGGGAGGGGGGGGGGGTGGTCCCTAGGCCTGGCCAGTGATCAGGGCTGATCAGGTTCCCTGCCTCCCCACCTTCCCCCCTCTTCCCTCCCTCGCTATTGGCATACGCTGCCACCTACCCCGGTCCCCATCCCAGCCTGGGGCCCGGCTCTGATCAGGTGATCGGGGCCTGCCAGCCGGGGGATGGGGAGGAAGGGAGGGAGGGAGGAACTGGGAAGTTGGCTGGCAGGTCCCATCAGCAATCAGGGCCTGTGGGCTGGGGACAGCTCCTGTGGTGAGAGTCTTCCCCCTGGTGGTCAGTGCACGTCATAGCAACTGGTTGTTCCGGTTGTTCCAGTCGTTTAATCTTAACAGTCTCAGGCTTTTATATATATGGATTGTTATATCTGTTATTCATTGTCTGACATATGTTTCATAAGGAGGTACCCTGAGCACCTAGATCACACTGGTAATAATAGAGGCTCAACAAAATATTTATCATTGGATAAATGAGTAGTGATTAAGAGCTTGGATTCTGTGTTCAAATCCCAGCTCTGCCACTTATGAGCCATGCAACCTAGAGATCAAGTTACTTTTCTGTGCCTCAGTTTCCTCATCTGTAAAATGGGGGAATCATAATTATCTGTCTCATAGGACTGTCATGAGGATTACTTTAGTTAACACATACGAAGAGCTGGTGCAGTGTCTGACATAAAGTGAATGATAAGCAAATGCTAACTACAGTTGTTGTGTTATAGCATCGTTAATTATGTGCCACAATTGATTTTAACAGTAGCTGGATATTTAATTGTTTTCCATTTCTCATGAGTTTATAGAAAAGTACAGTAAGCTTCCTTATAGCTAGGACTTTGCATATAACCTTAATTATTCCTTTAAGAAAAAAACATTTGTGGTTGGTTTTTTATTTACTTTTTGACCATAAACATATCTCCCCAGTCTGGCTATTTCTCTTATTGCATACAAATTTGTTTTGCTTTGTTTTTCTATCACCAAAGCATCTCATATCTCATATGTTGTACAAACAGCCCTCAAGCAATCATTGTTGAATAAATGAATATATAAGTGAATAGAAAGTGTGCTGTATTCTCCTAGTACAAGCTGATGCATTAATAAACTGTGACATCAGGGTTTCCTAAACAGCACATGGCAGGCTCCTGTGGCAGAGACTGCTCTTGTCCCCAAGTAGCCATTCTCCTATTCTTCTCTAAAAGCAAAAACTCTGATTAATGACAGGACACATTGCTGTCTAGAATAAAGCCACATTTCCCAGCCTCCCTTGCAGCTAGATGTTACATGACTATGCTCTAGCTCCGTGGTCGGCAAACTCATTAGTCAACAGAGCCAAATATCAACAGTACAACGATTGAAATTTCTTTTGAGAACCAAATTTTTTAAACTTAAACTTCTTCTAATGCCACTTCTTCAAAATAGACTCGCTCAGGCCATGGTATTTTGTGGAAGAGCCACACTCAAGGGGCCAAAGAGCCGCATGTGGCTCGCGATCCGCGGTTTGCCGACCACTGCTCTAGCCTATGAGACATAAAGGAAAGTGTCCCATGTAACTTCCCAGTAATGGCCTTGGGGAAGGCACGTGGTCTCTCTCCTTCCTCTTTGGAGGTAGGTAAATATTGACATAATATCTGGAGCTCCTGTAGTGGGACACCCAATTTGATGATAATAGAAAGGCTAGAAGGAATAGCCTCAGTTCCTAATAATTCTGGAATTGCTATATTGGCACTCTACTGTGTACTTGTCAGAAATAAACTCATCTCTTATTGATTAGAGAGAGGGGGGAAAGAAGTAGGAGAGAGAGAGAGAAACATAGATGAGTGAGAACCATTGATTGGTTGCCTCCTACAGGCCCCCTACTGGGGATCGAGCCCAAAACTCGGGCATGTGCCATGACTAGGAATTGAACCAGTGACCTGTCAGTGCATGGGAGGACACCCAACCACCTGAGCCACACCGGCCAAGGCTAAACCACTCTTAATTTCAGTTTTGTATGCTGCATAGCCAGAACCAACCCTACCTCATTCAGGACTCAATAATTTTTCTTGACTGAATGAGTGAACAGTATGTACATACATTCCTAGGTTTAAGTCATAAACTACATTTCTAACCATGTACCTTCTAAATTCTGCTGCCAGTCTCTGGTATCTCTAAAAGGTAATATATGGTATAGGATGCATTTGTATACAAAAGTCCCCCTGTTTGGTTTAAACAAAGACTTTAGTTGTCTCAGAAAGCAAAAAATCATGTATCTCCAATTTGACTTAGCAGTTCAGCAATGTCATCCAGGACATAGGCTCTTCATCCTCCCTTTCCCCTTTTTCAGCATTTCACTGATGTCTTGCCTCATAGTCCCCAAATGGCTGCCATCACACCAATGTCACATTCTCATCCAGCAAAGGGAAATGAAATAAGGGACAAAAGGTTTTTTTTTGTTTTTTTCCTCTGGTAGCTCCCTTTTTTTTTTTTTTTTTTTTGGTCAGGGAGAAAATCCTTTTCAGAGGCCCCCAGCTGATATCCATCTCATTGGCCAGAACTGGGTCACATGACCTCCTCAAGAATCATCACTGAGAAAAGGCAACAGAATTCCTCTGACTGATACAGACCAGCTGGTCCTTAGAGAGTAGAGTGCATGGAATCCTGGGGTCTCTGAGACCCTCTGAGTCAGGGAGTTGCAAGGTCAAATGATTTTTATCATAATGCTAAAAAGTTATTTGCCTCGTTTCATTGTGTGGACATTTGCACTAATAGTGCCAAAGCAAATGGGGGTAAAATCGCTGTGCCCCACTCGAATGACACCCAGTCAGCAAATTGCTAGTGGTCAGCATATTCTTCACTGCCTTGCACTAAGTTCGGGTGGGGAGGCTACTGGGGGAGGAGGGGAAGCCTGGGGTGAGGAGGGACGGGCTATAAGGGGTCAATGGAAGAAAAAAGGGGACATATGTAACACTTTCAAAAATAAAGATTTAAAAATAGTAGTCCTGATGAAGCAGTAAAATTTACTGTTCTAATGAGTATTCACCCTTGAGTACACATTTCTTTTCAGTCCTTATGTGAAACAGGAAGTTCTACAAAGAAAGCTCTCTGGCCCCTGCGGTGCCATGACCTCTGGCAGGAAAGCGCTGGTTTGAGTTGCGAGCTGAACTAGCTGCATTTTTCACAGAACGCTGCATTTATACCCAAGTACAGCTGACACACTGGCTTCTCAAACCTTGGTATTTGGCAGATTTTGCCGGACGATGAATGAAGTAAACATGTCATTTCAAAGACAACAGCACACAGTATGTGTTGCCAATGATAACATTTGAGCTTTCAAGCAAAAATTAGAATTTCAAAATATTAGACCCACCACTGTGACCCTGACAGCTTCACAATGCTCAGGCTCTTGTCCAATGAAATCAGTGGTGATATTGACCAATGTGGCTTTTTTGAATACTTCATGATGAAATGTGCCAACATCGAGAAGATCTGTGTAATGCAATAAACGAGTATTTTTCATTTGACCAGTGTGTGCCCTTAGAAAAATCACGCATGGATAAAAGATCTATTCAGAGTGTAAGAGTAATAGGTTTGGATGTAACAGACCATGTGTAAAGTCCATCGATATGATTTCAGGGTCTATATACTAGTATACAGGAGCCTCACTGTCCTGATCTGTAAAATGGGACAATCGGCCCCTCTCCCCATTTTGCAGATTCTGGCTCTGGTGGATTAGCAAGGAAGCATGCGAGCACCTGGTACCATGCTTTGTGCTGGTGATTCCCTCTCCTTTTTACTTTTTTTAAAAATATATATATTTTATTGATTTTTTACAGAGAGGAAGGGAGAGAGATAGAGAGTTAGAAACATCGATGAGAGAAACATCGATCAGCTGCCTCCTGCACACCCCCTACTGGGTATGTGCCCGCAACCAAGGTACATGCCCTTGACTGGAATCAAACCCAGGACCCTTGAGTCCGCAGGCCGACACTCTATCCACTGAGCCAAACCAGTTAGGGCTTCTTTTTACTTTTATTAATGGTGTAAGTCACAGCCATTCTCATAAACTTTCAGTGCCTGGAGGAGCTGAGGCTTACCAAGGGGATATCTTAACATGACACGCGGTGAAATGACTAAATGACACGTGTGGGCAATATCTCAGCAGAACTGAAAGCTGCACGTGACCAGGCGCTGGTGCAAGGCTCCTTCCCTGCCCTCTCTCTCTCGCATAGATACAGCTAAATATATGTGAGTGTGTGTCTGTATGGACGTATTTCACTCCTGACGTGATATCCTATCATGAAGGAAACAGATTCAGTAAGCCATTTCCCACTACCTTTTCTGGCCTTGTTGCATTGTCCCTGCTAGGATTTAAATTGATGTTTTCAGAAAGGTTTCCCTTTCAGTTAATAAAAATGTTCTGGAACGAAATAGTGTGGCAGGATGCACAACATTGTGAATGTACCGTCTATTATACACCCTTGGATTTTACACTTAAAAGTAGTTAAAATGGTACGTTTTACGTAGTGTGTATTATACCACAATAAGAAATATAGGGAGGCCCAAGGGACTCTCAGGGGCACTGAGGAGAGGGGGTCCTGACACTCAGATCCCTCACCCCAGCGCATCCCTCATGTGTGGAGGCCAGGGTCCCTCACAACTCGCCTGTGCATCTGCCTGTTCCGGCTCTTCCTTTCCTCCTGATGTTACAAGTAAACACAGACAAACAAGCAGAAGTCTTAAGCAGAAAGGCCAACCTGTGACTTTTACCAGAATGAAGCTGTCCTTCCCTGGAACAAGGGACCATCACCTTCTAAAGCCACAGCAAGAAGTGTATTCACAGACAGTGTCCTCATTGGTGCTCATTTTGAGGGAGGGGAGTGCCTTCTTGGCACGGTTTAGACATGTAGGATATACCGAGAGCAGCTCAGGGACCCATCGTCCACTCACTGTACTTGTATTATCAAAGATCCATAAAACCGAGTGGTTTCCTCAGCGTCTGTCCAGGCCTCTGGAGTAAATGCCACTTAATCACCGCAAATTCCCTGCTGTCTGTGATCCCCTCGGAGAAATAAAGCCATAAATATGTTTAGTTCTGTTGACATTCACACCGGAAAGAGCACAGAGCTCCCAAGTATTGCGGCTTCCTTTTGTATTTTATTACTAAACAGCAAGGAAAATAGCAGAGGGGCTGCCCCTGGCGATTCCAGGTGGTACAGTGGGTTCTCCTTTCCCCGAGGGGCAGGCAGCATCCCTCACACCATGGCCACAGTCAAAGGCTGGGAGCGCACCGGTCTGCACAGAGCATCCCGCCTGCACAGGCGGGGGGATAGGCACAGACCGGGACAGGCCATATGAGAGGCATCAATGAACAGAGCACCCTCTCCCCACGCCTCCCTGACTCAAGCCTGAAAATATCAGCATTCCTGCCACTGTAATCAAATACTTAGGCAGAGGGCTGTGGAACGCGCAATAATTTGTCAGGCGCCCTTTAGTGGAGTCTGCGAGAGCAAACTGGGAGGCCCCCTTGACCCTGGGAGACTGTGCCCTTTCACCTTCCTTGGGCCTCTTTCAGGCCGGGCTCCACTCTGACCAGATGGCCAAACTATCAAAGGGTTTTATGAGTGAAAACTGCTTTCTCAACCCGAACGTTGTATATTTCCGTCCAGGTTAATGTGCACGATCAGGCCAGGGCTTTAAGTGCAAGGCCAGAGTGGCCCGCACTGTGTGTGAGCGCCAGGCGGCCCCGGGGTTTGCAGAGAAAACAGCTGACGCCCAGATGAGGACAATTTCAGCTAAATATTTTAAAGAGCCAGCAAGAAAGAAATGATTGATTTATTTTTTTTTATTGTTTTTTGTTGTTGTTGTTGTTCCCGCCGTGATCTTTTATCAAATTGCAGGCAAATTTGCTTCCTTCATAAATTCTAACTATCTTTCCCCCCCCCCCCCCGCCCCGCACCCCCACTCTGCCTTTCAGGAAGGCTGGGTGACAAATGAAAAATCATCAGATCAAATTGTGTCAGGAAGCCCAGGTGGAAATTGATGTGTCTCTCACGTTAGATTTCAAGGTGAATTTGTAGTCCGTTTTGTAAATTCTTGGGCACTTCCTAAGAAATGGCTGGGATGAGTTTGACTCCACAGATATTTCTGAGTGTAAACCATGAGGCAAACACCTTCCCCGTACCATGCAGACCGCTCTGACAGGAGAGGGAAGACTCCTGTTGGGAGATGCTTGTGTGGGTCCTCGTGCTGAGAAAAACAACAAAGAAATAAACAACTCCCAAATGGCAGGTGGTGATGATGAGAACAGACAAGGCAATGAGAGGGGGCTGACTACTTCAGGAACAGGTGATGCTTAAGTTTGTGTGGACAGGAAAGGCCCCCTTGAAAAGATGATGTTAAAGCAAAGATCAGAATGAGCAGGAGCCAGCCTTAGGCAGAGATAGGCAGCACTGTCCATTCAAAATACAATGCAAGCCACATATTTGTGCTCAATTTTCTAGTAAAAGGTAAACAGAAATGGGTGGAGAAAATTTAAAGATATTACATATTCTATTTTAATGGTATGTTTTCTGTGATTTGTATTATAATTTTAATTTCTTTTTAGTTTTAAAAACTTTTAAATTAATTTTAATTTTATTTATTTTCATTTTATTTTAAATATTGTATTTAATAATATATTTTGTTATATTTAACCCCACATGTTATGTTTTCTAGTAGCCAGATTTAAAAAGGTTTTTAAAAAAAGCAAGTGAGCCCTAGCCAGTTTGGCCATGGGTAGAGCATCAGCCCTCAGACTGAAGGGTCCTGGATTTGATGCTGATCAAGGGCACCTCATTTGCAGGCTCAATTGATGTGTCTTCCTCACATCAATGTTTCTCTCTCTCTCTCTCTCTCTCTCTCTCTCTCTCTCCCCCCTCCCTCCTTTCTATTGTCTCTAAAAATCAATGGAAAAAATATCATCAGGTGAGGATTAATACACACACACACACAAAAAAAAGCAAGTGAAACTAGTTTTGATAATATATTTTAACTCGGTGTATCCAAAACTTTATTTCAAAATGATTTTAGGGGGAAAGAAAAATAATGAGATTATTTTTTTTTACTTTTTTTTTTTCATACTGAGTTTTTGCAACCTAGTATATATTTTATACCAATAGCACATCTCAATTTGGATACTAAGTTCACAAGGTTTTATCTGGATTTAGATTTTATAAGGTTCACAGTTGAAAAAGTAGATGCATATGGCCCAATTGTACCAAATATTTTTAAAAGTGTTCTAAAAACTGATTAAAGTCTCAGTTTTGCAGTTTTAATTTAAATTTCAATGAAGTAAAGTTAGAAATCCGTTCCTCAGATGCAGGGGCTGCATTTCACAATGTGGTGGCCCCTGGGGCATGTGGCCATTGACCGGCCAGCTCCGGTCTGTGCAGAACCTAGACGAGCTCGGGCCAGGACCCGTCAGCACGAGGTCTGGGGGCTGGAAGTGGTGTATCCGACGAGCAGAGAGAGAGAGAGCAATTGAAGAAGGGGCCAGTAAAGGAGAGTGACTTGTCTGTCTCAAATGGAAGACAGGGCCCAGGGTGGGGATAAGTTGCTGTGATGCTCCGAGAGTGATGCACGGACTTCCGGTAACACTGCACATGTATGTCCACACCACCCAGCCTAGGAACACACGCTTATGGCTGTCACCAGGTCCTAAGGAGGCTCACAACACGGCTGGAACAGCAAAACACTGCCCGTAGCCCGTGTGCGCCCGTCAGAGGAAGGACAAATAGAACATGACCCGTTCTGCAGCGGCAATGCGGTCCTGGATCCTGCCTTTGAAAAGAGTGCATGTATCCCCATGTCTCAAAAACAAAAGAAGTGGAACAAGAACCTATTTATACAAATGAAAGTGCCCTAGAACATTTAAAGACACAGATACACAATATGTAAGGTTTTGGAACAGGTTGGAAGGATGCATCCGTTTCATGATAACAGTAACTTTAGGGGAGCTCTTGAGGGAAGGGACACTGAGCACAACCTTAGCAGTGGTTTTATTTTCTTATTTTAAAAACATCTGAGAGATTACAACACAATGATTATATTTGGTGATTTGGGGCATTGGGAATATAAGTGTTTGCCATGCTATATTCTGTACTTTTCAGTTGATTTGAATATTCTTCATTAAAAAAAAAAAAAAACTATCCTAAGAGAAGGGAAACCTCTGTCACCCCCAGTCCTCATATACAGAGGTGGGCAAAAGGAGGTTTACAGTTGTGAGTATGCAAAACCTGAGTTTATTCTTGTGTTACTTATTAACTATTGTATTTTCCATACAAACAACGGTAAACCTACTTTTGCCCCACCCGGCATTGTTGGTCCCTGCGTGTCCTGTAACCTCCCAGTGCTGGCCCTGGCACGGAGTTAGGGAGTGCAGAGCTGTTGTTACACACTGTGTTTACTTATAACCTTTTCTGGGGGGAACGTTGCTGGCCTGGTTCAGCAATGACAGGCTGACAAGCAAGAGGATTTTTAACTCTTTCACTACTGGCATCAAGCTACCTTTTTTTTCTTTGTGGCTTCAGGAATTTGAAGCCTCACATGTACCTCTCACTGAATATTTGGAGCACAGAAGACCAAACATGTTCCATGTGGAGCAAATCCATAAGTAACTATTCCAGAGTTGTCGGTACACTTCTCTATGGCAAAGAAAATAAATTCCTCTCTCCTGGTTTCTGAAGATCTAATCGCTGCTCTGGGCTGCATGTCCGTGCCCCCACCCACCTCAGTCATATGCTGAAATCTTGCTCCCTGCATGACAAGATTTGGAGAGGGGCCTTCAGGGATGATTAGGTCGGAAGGTGGAGCCCCAGGATAGAATCAGTGCCCTGGTCAGAAGAGACCAGAGGAGCTTGCCGCCTCTCTCTCTGCTCTCGGCCACGGGAGAGCACAATGAACAGGCGGCCGTCTGCAAACCAGGAAAAGAGCCTCACTAGACGACAGATTTGCTGGCACCTTGGTTTTGGGCGTCCTGGCCTCCGGAACTGCAAGAAGTACTTAAGCCACCCAGACTGGTCTCTTGTTATGGCAGCCCTAGATGACTAAGGTAACTGCTCAGATAGCCTTTCTATAACTCCATCACTAGCTGTGTGGCCTGAGTACCCAATTCCCCCAAGCCTCAGTTTCCTCATCTGTCTAATGGGGATAATGCTAATAATCTTCACAAAACCAATTATGTGGCACAAATGCAATAATCTGTGTAAAGCACATTTTGTGTTAGATACGTACATATTCGTTATTTTGGAGCCTTTACCTCTTTTTGTCATTCACATAATGACTGATGACTATCTTGGGTGGTGGCAAAGGACACAGGTTTGTCAAATAATCACCCACTTGAAAAGTGAATTTGGGTAATTTACTGGACATAGGGTGGTAGAACTAAGAAAAGATTCCTTGTAGAGCCCCTAGCAGGAGACCTGTCCGTGGTCACTGCTGCTGGCCACTGCCACCTGTGGGGGGACGTGGCTCTTATCCATCTCCTGTGGGGGGGTTTTTTATCCATCTTCTGGGGGAGGGAGTTCCTATCCATCTCCTGTGGGGTGACATGGTTCTTATTCATCTCCCGGTTGGGGGGGGGGGGGAACGCGGTCATTCTTATCCATCTCCTAGGGGGGTTCCTATCCATACTGGGGAGGAGTGGTGCTTGCAGTAGAGGAAAGCTATTATTTCAGTGAGGCTCATCTCATAAATCCCGCACACAATCTGACTTAGTCTTGCACATTCATTAAACAATTTCTTGTAGAAAAATGTAATTCTGAGCCATACCAGTATAAACCATCATGCATTCTTTTTTTAAAAGACCCTTCGTATTTAAATGTACGGCTTGATTTCCAATTGGAGTCTGCTCTCCTTATCACTGTTCCCCAGCAGCCCGGCTCCTGCAGCTGGGCTGTCAGTGCAGGCGTCCCTGGGAGGGCGGTGGGGGGCGGGGCTGTACCCACAGCGGGAGGTGAGCAGCTGTGACTTGTCCAAGGCTCTGTCCTGGCAGTTGATCCGGCTGGACTCTGGGTCTCGTGTCCCTGATTGAAGTGAGAGCAGCCTTTCGAGGGGAACCAGTGGGAAGGTTGGCAAGCGCCCGCGGGCGAAGGGGCAGGGAAGAGGCCTTTATAAAATCAGCCTCCACGACCCAAATAACAGCTCTCTGCCCTTGACCTTGGGAAAGGACAGGCCGACTTCAGGGCTGTACCACGGTCCCTGTGCTCAGGGGCCGCACTCCTGGTTTCATGCTCTGCCGCCGCCAAATTGAAACTCTGAAGACCTGAACAAGAGACCCCCCGCGTTCATTCTGCATTGGACTTGGCCGTTCCGGCCGGTCCTGGGAAGAAAGCCACAGCTCTCGCACACCCTGCACCCAGCACATCGTGATGTTATTAGCGATGATAGGTGAATCGTGCACCCAGGGAACAATGCTGGTCCCAGTTAGTGAGGCGCGTGCCAGGGGTTTGACACAAATTATCTCCCTGGACCCATCTCAGAGGTGATAAAACTTGGCAATAGTAATCAAAGTTCACACTTCTTAAAGCACTTACTCTATGTTAGCCATCTCGATGGGCCCTTCATATGCATCATGTCTTACCTTTCACAACAGTCTCGGAAGTGACTCCTATCGGTTCAGCCACATCTTAATTCTTCTTACAAACGCAAGCTATTAAGTGAGGAAAATTTAGAGCAATCCAATGAAAGCAGAAGGAAGAGGGCAACAAAGGTCATTTTTAATGGAACTAAATGGAAAACAAAGATCTTGAGAGAAAAAACTAGTCAAGCCCTAGCTGGGTTGGCTCAGTGGCTAAAGCAATGGACTGCGGACTGGAAGGTCCTGGGTTCGATTCCAGTCAAGGGCACATGCTTGGGTTGCAGGCTCGATCCCCAATGGGGGGGCGTGCGGAGGCAGCTCTCATCATGGATGTTTCTATCTCTTTCTCCCTTCCTCTCTGAAATCAATAAAAATATATTTTAGAGAAAAAAAACTAGTCAAGAAAAACCTGGTCCCTTGTAAAGACTAATAATCTAAGAAAATTGTCTAAATAGACTGGTCAAAGCAAATTAAAAAAAACACATAACTATAAGTATTAGGGACAAAAAGAGGGCTAAACTACAGATAGGAGAAAAAAAGAGGAAATTTTATACTGTATAAAAATTTCTTGGCAAAATTAACTATGTCCTAGAGAAATATCAGCAAAACTGAACTGAGTGTGCAGAGACCTAAATAGACTTATGCTGTAGGGCTGCGAGTTTGACATGCTTGCTGTAGGGGGAACTGAGTCGGTAGCGAACATGTGCACACCAGGCATAAGCAGGTTTGCAGACTGGCTCCACCAAACACTGAAGAAACAGGAAGGTAGATACTGTTATTGCTGCCTGGTTCTGAGAGCTAGCATCTACTGAGCATGTACTGGGTACCAAGCACTATGCCAACAGCTCTAGGTAGAACTTCATAAAGGTAGGTACTTTTATCCTCACTTTACAGCTGAGGGAAACTGAGACCCAGAGGTTTTGAGCAATTTGCCCAGAGCTATGCTAAGGGCAATTGGAAGAGCTGGGATTTGAACCAGGTTCTTCTGTCAGCTCCACAACTAGCATCCATCGCATCTACGTGCCACTGCTGCTCAGACTGGCTGAGGGACGCTGTGTAGTTTGGCTCCAAGGGACAGAACAACTATGGCCTTTTGGTCTGAGTGATTCCATGTCAGTTTCGGTTCCTGGGATAGTCACAGAGCCCCTGACTGGGCCTTCCCACCCCCTGCCACCGAGCTCACAGCCCAGTACTCCCGATTATGCTTCCTCCTGTCAGTGTCTTCTCAGCGGGTTGCAGCTGTTGTCATGTGAGGGCGTTGTGCTTCGGACTCTGAAGGGAATCCAGCTTGGAACTGTGGCCGCCGGCTCTCTTGGGACAAGAAGCCGCTGCATGGGAATGATGCCACGTATGTAGTTTTCATGTGGAAACCTGTTATGACAAAGGCCATTTACAGTTTTAAAAAACTAGATGAATGGCAGCTGGCTCAATGGTTGAGTGTTGACCTATGAACCAGGAGGTCACGATTCGATCACGATTCGATTCTCGGTCAGGGCACATGCCCGGTTTGTGGGCTCGATCCCCAGTATGGGACGTGCAGGAGGCAGCTGATCCATGATTCTCTCTCATCATTGATGTTTCTATCTATCTCTCCCTTTCCCTCTCTGAAATCAATAAAATTATGTTTTTTAAAAATTAGACAAATGTAATTGGGATGGTTTTATGCTGTCTTGCCAATTCCCATATCAGAACCCAAGCAGCCCACACACGGCCCACTGCCGGCCACCACAGGAAGGTTTTCCAGTGCTTTCTCCTGAGGAAACATTCCCACTCCTTCCTTCTCAAACCCAGAAACTCAGACCTGGAGAGCCCATTCATTCATGCATTTGAGGAATATTTCCTTCTTCAACTTCCCCATCCCCTCCCACCGCCCCGTCAATGGTCCCCTCCCTCCCATGAACTCGCAAAGCTTGAAACAGGAGTCACCAACTCCAGTGACCTCAGGGCCCAGGGAGGATCAGAAACATGCACAGCAGGGTGGGGCGGGGGGGACTCTGGCGGCCGGGAAAGCCAGTCCCATGCAGGGACCACGCCTGTGAGTGCCTCTCACTCTTTCCAATGTGCTCCAGCCAGTGGCCTCCATGCTGAAATCTGAAGTTACCCAGTCTTTACACTCTTTCAAGAAAAGCCAGAAGCTCAAATTTTATGTGTATTTTACCAACCTTTCAAACTTCTTATAGATCAGACAAAATCGAGCCTCAGGCTGGATTTTGCAGTCCTTTGTGCCTCAGTTTCCTCATCATTAAAATGGGGACAAGGAAAGTTACTATGAGATCTGAGTGAGTTACTATTTGTAACACACTTGGCACCCTGTTTGCCTAATTGTTGGTTTTCAAAATAATAATTAGTGATTAGATGGAGAAACCTATGCAAGCCGAGTCATTGATGGCATTTCCCTCCCTCCACAACCCCTAAGTGCTGACTGACTAAATCTTTCAACTTTCGACCATTTTCAGTCATGTTGACACAGCCTCGGTGCCTGGGTGCCTGCGTTTGAGCTCAGTGGGGCCTCACCCCACAGCCGTGTGGCTGGAGCCATCAAAGCCCTTGTTCCCATTAAAGATGCAAAGAGGAAAAACTTCTCTGTCCCCAGGGGCAGTCCTGAAGTGCACCGAGGATCACATTTAGAAAGAGATGTGCCACGCAGATATAGTCCTCTCACTGACAGCACCACCCGAGGTGCCACGCTGTGCACAGAAGTATCTGCTTCTTCTCTTGTTACAATTTTCCATCTGAAGATATGAAGCCTGGCCTTTTGTCGAGTCTGCTAATTGGCCGGCCATTTTCTATTTCTGGCCCTAGAAATAAAAAACACAGTGCAGTTCATAAAGGCCTGGAAGCTTCTATCTCTCAAGCCTGAAAGATGGTCTCATTTTCAGTTCCCTGTAAAACGAAAGAAGCTATCCCCAAGACATCATCATCGCTGGATGACAGAGAACGACCTGCCTGTTACTTGATACAGCTCCTGAGGTTGAACCACGGGGAGCAAATGATTTGAAAACTCACAAAGGTGCCTGGTGCCGCAGGGGCAGAAATCAGCTGGAACCTGGAGAGTGAGCCATCGCTCAACCTCCCAGTGGTTGCCTGGCTCTGGCCCAGGGGTGGCTGGGGCCTCCATTCGCTGGCTGAGACACCCCCCAGCGCTGGAATTTGGGGGGCTTCTAGCTCAGGGCCTGGCAGTCATCTCACTGAAGGTGTGACCCAGCTGCACCATCCAGATACGAGGAGACACAGTTAAGCAAATGGCCCCGGCTACCCCCCTCTGCTTTTTGCCTGAGAACCCTATAATGTGACATTCCCCAATTTTTGTTTTCCTTCAGTTTCTGAAAAAGCCACACAAGTTGTTTCCCGTACCTTTGTCCAGGCCCTCTGATCTAATTCAATAAGATTTGGAATTTTTAAAATATACAAATAGCAGTTGTGCTACTTATTCAAACCAAACTACCCAAGCATGCCCCCCCCACACCCAACCCAATGATAGTCCTTCAGAAATATGTCCAACAGACTTTGTAAGTGAAGTTTTTGTGAAAAAATTTTAAAGGCACAGAGGATACGTTAGCAATCTAAATTTAATTAACTTCTTGAACTATGCACACTTTCAGACCCTATTATTTAATTTTCTTTCTTTGTGTGTGTTTTCCACGAACTGATAAAAAAGATCAGTCACAGGCATGTCAGTAAGATGGGGTAGAGTGGCACCTTAATATTTATCCTCCTCGGCTAGCACGCCCTGAGAAAATAAACAGCAAAGAATACGGCTTTTCATGAGTTATCAGCCAAACATCTGCCCCCCAAATAAATCACTCCGAGTCACTGTGACGATTTCATATACTTCTGTCTAAACAACAACAAAAATACCCATGAAGAAGCAACATAAGTTAAACTTGGTGTGTAATCAACTAAGGGTTTAACTTTTGTGTAATTTGCCATTCATCCCACTGTTGGTTAGGAAAGTTGTTTTGCAAAAGAATTTAGCAAAGGGTATGTAGTGAGTAGGCATTCCATGGTGGTTGCAATGATGAAAAGAGTTCTCAAAAGCTAGGGGGAAAAAATGGACCAGCTAACGATACATTGGAGACCATGTGTCAATGAAAGGTCAGCCTATTTAACTGATAACATGAGTAGGAAATGCATAGAACTTCCTTTTTTTTTTAACGGGGGAGTATATAGTCTCATTGCAACATTTAAAAGGCACAGAGGGATACAAGGAGAAGCCCTCCGGGTCCCCAGCTCCCGGGTACCTCCTCAGAAGCCACCAGGGGAGTCGGTTCCCAGGGGAGCCCTTGTATGCAGGGGCCTTAACCAAAGAGCATGCAGTCCTATGTGCAAGACCATATTGAAATGCTCCTGAAGGGCTCTGATCACATGTAATTTGGGTTTTCTCTTCTGGGTTTCTTCTGGTATTTGAAATGCTAGTTTTAGCAGGGCCTGTACCACATAAAGCCGTGTATCTTTTGGTCAAAAAAAGTTGAATTCTGGATAATGTCATGCATGGCAAGTACTTCTTGCCCTGCCCCCAAAGTTTAAATTTGCAGTGTCCACAGCCACTGCAGCCCCCTATGATGCTCTGTTGGATGGTCCTGGGGGAGGGGGTCTTACAGAGATGACACTAATTGATTCTTTGTGAGACCCGGAATCAAAACTCCTGTGCCCAGTGGCACTCTGGTGGATCCATGAAACACTACACACTCCTGTGTTATCACACAATACTTGTTTCTTGGGTTTTTTCTCTCCTGTGGCTTCCCCAAAGAACTTGGAATTCTAAGAGCCATATGACGTAGGATGGCATGATCCTGGGCCCCACCATCCACTCTGCTCCCACCTCCCTCCATCCTTGAACACCTCAAGCAGGTGCCCACAGCAGGGGCTGTGTCCCTGCTGATCCCCCTAACAGAGGGCACTTCCCGGACATTCTTGTATAATCTCATTATTTAGGTTTCAGTTTAGAATTCTCCTCCTGGGAGCACCCTCCTGGGCCACCATTGCTGTGAGTCATCACCCACTCGGTCATCCACCCAAGTGCTGCCTTTAACTTCCTCACAGGCATTGCTGTTGGGATCATCCTGTCTGTTTCTTTCTTGATTCATTCATTCAGGTTTATTGTCTGCATTCCCCACCAGATGGTGAACTCGACATGTGTCCATCCAGCTCACAGCACCATCCCCAGCAACTAAGCACACAGCAGTCATTCAGCAAACACTGCTGAGAAATTGAACATACTGACCCTTTCTCTTTGACAAACATGTAAAAACTAGAGGCCTGGTGCACGAAATTCATGCACAGGGGCGGGGGGGGGAGTGTCCCTCAGCCCAGCCTGCACCCTCTCCAATCTGGGACCCCTCTCACAATCCAGGACTGCTGGCTCCCAACTGCTCAACTGCCTGACTTCCTGATTGCCCCTAACTGCTTCTGCCTGCCAGCCTGATCATCCCCTAACCACTCCCCTGCCAGCCTGATTGATACCTAACTGCTCCCCTGCCAGCCTGTTTTCCCCTAACTTCCCTCCCCTGCAGGCCTGATCACCCCTAACTGCCCTCCCCTACAGGCCTGGTCACCCCTAACTGCCGTCCCCTGCAGGCCTGGTACCCCCCAACTGCCCTCCCCCACTGGCCATCTTGTGGTGGTCATCTTGTGTCCACATGGGGGCAGGATCTTTGACCACATGAGGGCAGCCATCTTGTGTTGGAGTGATGGTCAATCTGCATATTACTCTTTTATTAGATAGTATAGAGGCCTGGTGCATGGGTGGGGGCCAGCTGGTTTGCCCTGAAGGGTGTCCTGGATCAGGGTGGGGGTTCTCTTGGGGCATGGGGTGGCCTGGGCGAGGGGCCTGTGGTGGTTTGTAGGCTGGCCACACACCCTGGCGACCCAAGCAGAGGCCCTGGTATCTGGGATTTATTTATCTTCTACAATTGAAACTTTGTAGCCTGGAGCAGAGCCAAGCCTTCTGCTTGCTCCTTGGCGCCAGCCGTTCCTGTTGGGATTTATGTATCTTCTATAATTGAAACTTTGTAGCCTTAAGCGGAGGCCTGGGCCGGCCAGGGTGTGTGGAAAGCTTGGCTTCCTCAATCGCCGGGGTCAACCCTCGCCCTGCTTTTTCCAGCTCCCTGGCTGCCACCATTTCTGTTTGGATTTATTTATCTTCTATCATTGAAACTTTGTAGCCTTGAGTGAAGGCCTATGCCAGCAAGGACAGGTAGAAAGCTTGGCTTCCTCCATCACCGGGGAAACCCAAGCCTCCCTCCTGCTCTCTGTGGCCATAGCCATCTTGGTTGGGTTTATTTGCATATTCGCCCCTGATTGGCTTGTGGGTGTAGCAGAGTGATGGTTAATTTGCATATTACTCTTTTATTAGATAGGATCATCTGTACTTGGTGATTTGGAATAGCTTTATTTTGGTTTTCTGTGGCAGGAGTTGGGGGAGAGGAGAAAGCCTCCAGGAATAATCTGTATATATAAAAGGCTAATATGCTAAGTATCTGACCGTCCAGGTAATGACATCACGTAGCAACGCCCAGTTTCCTCTCCCTAGCGACTAGCCTCCTTGCAGTTTCGTCAGCCCAGGTACACAACTTGCTTTATAGCCAGATTGAAACATTTCACACTGTAACCAAATGTCTGTGAAGCATTTTCATGTCCCTTATCTCATTTGATCCTCACAGAAGTCCTGGAGTAGGTAGATAGGAGACTTGATGGAATCCTATTTTCTTTTCATAAGCCAGAAAATGGAGATTTAGAAAGCTTAGAAACTTGACCTGACTGAAAATAATTAAGAAATGGTAGGCCTTGAAAATGACTTCAGGTTTTCTCACTGCACAGAATATAGTCAAACACTGCTGCAGTTAAATATTGTACCCTTTGTACCCTTTGTTCTCCCTGCGTGATCTACAATGATAATCTGCTTTGTGTTGATATTTACTGCTGTGTTGCTGACAATTACCTGAAAGAGAAGTTGGGGTGCTTCACTGGGCTGGAAAAAGTTTAGCTAAATCAGAAAGCAGGTCTAATTAAGCAAGTGTTCTATATCTATAAAAGGCTAAGTTGACTCATGTATGTGCAATACAGTAGTTCCTCAGGTTACATCAGAGATCCGATCCTACAGCGGCACTACGTAATGCAATTTTTGCCGTAAGTCGGAACCCACCTGCATAAGCACCTATGTCACTCACATGGGAGTACATACACAGCAGTAATGAAGTGAAACAGTAAAAAAATTTTAAAAGAAAGATAACATACCTTTACTTGCGGTAAATAAATAATAAAAAACATAAAGCACATATGTACATACGTCGAAATGATGGAACTTATTTTTATAAATAAATGGGAGATGGAGGCATAACCATGAAACGACGTACGTCGAGTCCAGCGTAACCCAAGGACTGCCTGTACATATAAAGCTCTCACTGGCGCCAATTGCATGCATATGTTTCAATCTGTCATTGTCAATCGTGAATTTGGTTGACACTTCTATTATAGAGAAAGGGCGAATAGCGATATTAAAATATTTCTTCTAATTAATTTCCTCTCATAGTGCACGAATTCGTGCACCAGGCCACTGGTTCTGCAGTATTCCACATACGGTTGCACAGAAAAGCCACAAACTCCAAAATTCCATCTTCAGTTCTGCCTCCTGTCCATGATATGACCTAGGACACTACCTCAGAGCCTCAGTTTCTTCATATGTAAGAAAGCAGGCAATCAGCACATAATCACAGGATTGGAAAATGAATTAAAGAGTAAAATCGGGTTTTAAAAGTATACCATCTGATATCAGGCACTGTGTGTCTCTGAAGATGAAAGGTGATCACCCTGTATTCATAGCACTAATCGTCATTGAAGGACTTTATTTATTCGTCCTTTTTCTTGTGAATTAATCTGTATTTGCCCCTGCATCTCTTTAGCATTTCTATGGCAGTCCCTACCTGATAGGGTTGTTTTAAAAAGAATAAGATAATACATGTAATTTTTTTTGAGTGATGTGTGGAAATATGAAGCCTTTTATAAGTTAGTGATAATTATTACCTTTACTCTAATTTTGTGAATGTATACTTTTGCTGCTTTAATTTATATCGGAGGGAATCACAAGCATCGGTGTTTGGCTATTTGGGGTCATGGATCGTATTTTAATGGCAGGGAGTTAAAAGTGGTAACCATTGCTTAAAAACAGCGGAATCCACTCTAGTCAGGGGGAAACAATTAGTGTGCAGAACTTCACACTGAATGCGCAATCAGATGTTCAACGAGACCCTGTTTCGTTTTCTTTAGGCAACTTACAGTCTTTTATTGAGAACTCATATTGTGGTTCTACCTCCTGTTCATAGCCTTTTATATATACAGTCATAGTGAAGGGAAGTGCAGGAAAACAATGCAAATGTTCATGGGAGAGGGGAGGGAGAAGTGAGTGGGACTCTGCTCTGGAAAGACCCCTCTTCATTCCACTGTGGGAGGCAGCATTCGAAATCTAAGGTTTGAGGCTGGAGGCGAGAATGATCACTCCGACATTGTCCCATTCCCTGTTGATCTTCGGCATCATATTAAAATTGGGTCTTTCTAGCAAAGGAGACAAGTGGTTCTCTTGGGCACATGTACCAAGGAGATCTGTGCCAGTGGCTGGATTGTGTGCATGAAGGATCCGTGTGTGAATATGTTGCAGGAGCCGCTCCTAGAGATGCATTACCCCCTCTCCGCCAGGCAGTTACTGAGCAGCCAGGAAGGATCTGAAAACAAGCCTCGCGTGTGTGGATGGCTGTCTAGACATTGAAATAAAGGCCCTGGTTGTGTAAAGGCCATAGCTACCTCTTAGGAGATGGGAACTGAGCTAAGGAAGGGTGGTCAAGAATGTTTAACTCGATCTCTGAAGTAGGAATGCTCTTACAACACAAACGGAATTCACATATTGCTTATATAATTAAAGTGTGATTTTAAAAGTATAAGATAATGCTGCTAAAAACATAAAAAGTAACAAAAGCAGCAGCAGCCACTAAAAAGTAGCATTCAACCACACCCATGGGTTCAATAGTACTATTACTGCGTCTATATTTTTTGCACAACACACGGTGACCTACATGATCTTGTCTCTTCTCCTTTGGCGAATTGTTCATGATATTTCAGAATTGAGACTTGAACATGTGATCATTTTCTAACTCTCACGCACATCTGAAACCCTATTCATGCATCCCTCCTCTGAACCGCCCTCCCCGCCCTTCCCCTCCCCCCCCAAGAAAACAAACCAAAGAAGTCTCTGGTTTGACAAGACCCCCAGGCGTCACTGGAGCCCAAATGAGCAGGCAAAGCTGCTTAACCCTGTAGAGGCTGCCGGATCCCTGAGTCAAAGCGCCCTCAGATTGTCACTGGATTTCCCTAAAAATGTCTTATCAGATCAACAATGATTTCTGTCAAAAAAGAAAGAAAAAGCCCCACCTCCTTTCCCAATGAGGGGTGTCAGTCCCCGCGTGCAGATTCTAAAGCTCCGGGCTGTGACTGGCAGGGGAGTCATGGTGCGTCCGAGGGGATAAGGGAGATAAAGTGTATCAAAGGGCCCGTGGCACATGGGATGCTATGCAGGCCTGTCTCCCCGCGAGCATCTCGGGCTTGACTGACAGGGGATTAACCCACGGGAGGGCGGTAAACAATGGCTGGAGTGGGCTTGAGGCCCAACACCTGGTTGTGTAAAGGCCATAGCTACCTCTTAGGAGATGGGTGTGAGGTTGGCTGTGTCCTGGGGGCTGCGAGCTGTGAGGGAGCCAGGCCCTCCCGTCCCTTCCACTCCTCGCAGGCTCTGGCTGGCCCCCTTTCTCTTGGATAAACATGATTGGAAAATAGGTCGGGATTTTTTTTGTTTTTGTTCTGTGCTAGGGCGTCAGGGAAGCAGAAGATGTTAGAAATTCAACAGTCACCTGCTGTGAGTTCTTACAGAGAAGGGTTTTCGTATGACAACCCAATGCAGCGGGCAGACCCTGTGGGCTCCTGACTCGAGCGAATCAAGAGTTCAGTGGACATGTTTGGGATGATGGGGGGCCAGTGGAAGATGGGCTGGACGACCCAGAAAGCCCAGGCTGTGGCAAGAGATCGCTGCATCTGTTGGGGAACCTGCAAGGAATCGTTGCTTGTTTTGTTAGAGTGGTAATAGCAGCGTGTGTGTGTGTGTGTGTGTGTGTGTGTGTGTTTTCCTGAACAAACTGTTTGGTATTTCTATGCATGAATACTAACGTGTGTGGGGTGAAATGACATGCATTCTGAGACACCCTTTAAAATAGGGAACGGGGGGGAGGAGAGGAGCCTAGCTGAAGCTGTGTAGCAAAATCTTAGTGATTCTTAAATCTGGGCAATGGGTTCCTTGTACCATTCCCTTCACTTTTGCATGTGTTTGAACACGTTTATCCAAATAATGATGATGATGACCATGATGATGATGATGAGCTTTTAAAAGTGTTCCGAAAAGTGGCCGTGGTGGTGTGAAAACTGACCAAGCCCTGTGTCAGTTGGATGTGTCCACTGAATCAAGAACATATCCTTGTCTGACCTGCATTGATCAAGTGCAGAAAGCCTTCTGAGCCGCTACCACTGGTGACCAGCAGAAATTGAGTAAAGTGAGATACTTTTCTTTCTTGAATTGTACTGTTGCAGGGGTAATGCCAGCTCCCTCTCGCTGAATACCTGTTCTGCACGCATGATCTCATTTAATTCTTACCGGGGCTCAGAGAGGTTAAGTAACTTTCCTAAGGTCACCCAGCTCCTAAGTGGTAATAGATCCAGAGTTCAAACTCAAGGCAGCCAAATTTTAGATTCTGTGCCCTGCCTGGTGCCCACTTCCAAACAAGAGAGAGAGCAGAAAGGAAAGAGGAAATTCGCAAGCCTTGCTGTCCCCTCCTTATTTGGAGTCATGGTTCTTTTGTTAAAATATTATTGTGTTAAAACAGTATTATTTGGGGGCCCCTTAAGTTTTCTGACTCACCTTAGTCCCGGGCCTGCTTGCTTGGTAGCTAATGACTTAAAAGGTCCTTAAAAGTAAAGAAATTAGGAGATCTGTAATACTTTCAACAAGAAAGACAAGCTATTTTTAAAGTAAAGAAATTAAGTATGTGGGTTGGGGCTCTGGCCCTCATGCCATGTGTTTCATGCCTCTTCATCTTCATGCCCCACTCAGCCATGGAAAGCTCTAGTATGCTGCTTAAGCTCGAGCAGCATCTCTGACAGCTGGGTGCTGCCTCCCACTCAGCAGTTCTGGCAGATAACAATAGCAGTCGAAAGATGACAATGATAGATGAAAACCAAAGGATTGGCCATTGGTTATGTAGCTTTGCAACTCACTAGAAAAGGAAGACTGACATTTAAACACCAAGAGCCCTAGAAAAATAATACTTCTAAGCAGGCTTAAAAATAAGGGGTAGAAACGTGCCTGGGAAGTGTCAGTGACTCGCTGGATGTAGAAAAATGGTGCCTTCAAGTTTTGTAGGAAGAACCAGCAGAAACAATGAAAGAAGAGCACCTCATTAATAATGATTTCAACAACAGTGGTGATAGTTTACCGTTTGAGAGGTCAGAGAAAGCCGGGGTATGCAAGAGAACACCGCACGTCTGAGAGCCAGCATGGGTTTTTTTTTTCAAGTTTGGGTTAAAAGGACTATATCTCATAGCAAGCGCGATCATAATTCGTTGTAGAATTAATAATATAGAGAGGTCGCTGAGCTAAACACTGTATATGCATTAACTAATTTATTCGTGTAAGTACATTTCATAAATTTTAACATTTGCCCCAAAACTTCCTAGCTAGAAGGAGACAGAGCAGAGATTTGAATCAAAACATCATGACACCTATCCCAACCATTGAGACCAGGGAAGGAAGTCAGTGGTGTGTTTTTTAAACCATTTTTTAAAATTTTCGTTTTTTTAAATATATTTTTTATTTATTTCAGAGAGGAAGGGAGAGGGAGAGAGAGAGATAGAAACATCAATGATGAGAGAGAATCATTGGTTGGCTGCCTCCTGCATGCCCCTTGCTGGGTGTCGAGCCTGCAACCTGGGCATGTGCCCTTGACTGGAATGGAACCCGGGACCATTCAGTCCACAGGCCAACACTCTATCCATTGAACCAAACCAGCTAGGGCAGGAAGTCCATTTTTAAATTTGTCTAAAGGTACAGCAAACACCTGATAGTTTGTCTGGAGCTCAGGCCCTTCCTTGGGCTTCTTTTGAGCCTTAAGATGTCAGCAGTAGAATCTTTCAGGCTGATCCAGACCTTTCAGTGCAGGCATTTCCGGGAGAAGCACCGCTGGCACTTTCAGAAGGACCTAAGCATGTCTCTGCTCATTATGGCTTTCAGTTCTTCCCAGAACATAATGCAACCTGATCCTGCTGGCCCTAAACCAAACTGTGGAGTAAAATAATAAAAGGAATCAGCTGCCCATCCATGAGATTCTGGCTTATGGCCCGTGGCACACATCCCAGCAAGTGGCCCCGGGAACGTTTTGGGGGGGGGGACTGTTCAGAGGGGACCTTCCTTAGATGAGTATCAAAGCTAAAGGGTAAGGGACAACCATTGGTCATCTCTTAACAAAACACAGTCGCCAAAGGAAAGAAAAACTGCATAATCTCCCCCACAAAACTATGCCAGGTTATGCACATGCTACCCGATTTCATCATCCCAGGGGCACGTCTGCTCACATTTTTATGTCTCTGATATTAGGCCTGCATCTCAGAATCAAACGCATGTCATGAATTACTTACAATAAGTTTTTCTTTCTTGGTGGCACCTTAAAATAATTACGCAACTGATAGCCTAGGCCCTAGGGAAACTTGGACTCAGTGAAACCCTGGGTTAGAAAACCAGTCATTGTGTGGCTCTCCCTACACATCCCAGTTTGTATCCACACAATTTCATTTCAGGACCTGAAACTTTAGCACAGACCTTGGCTCATAGTCACAAAAAACAAAGGTCATGGAGCCAAAATACCTAAGCAAGTCAACATTAAAATAGATGTGTGGACTGTAGCCTCAAATTGCTTATTAAGGAAGTGAAGCTTAATGGTTTGGTTCCTTTGCACCCTCTCCTTCAGCCATCCATAGTTTTTCATCTGTTGGATATTTGGGGAGGATACGGGGGTGGGTCCATTTTTCATATGGGCCTGCAAAAGTTGTGTCCCCATTCAGGGCCAGGAGATGCGCGCACAATGGCATGCGTGAATCTGTGTGTATCAGCAAAGAGCCCCTTGAACTCTGCCTGCAGGGAACAAAGGGCTTCCGAGAGGCACCCGAGTAGCAGATGTTGAGTTATCTGAAGGGTCAGAATGCCAATTAGATATTGAACATGGCAGGAGGGGGCGGAGTCTCCAAAACAAATGGAGGGTGAATGGGAGCAGTCCAGGGCGCTTAGGCTCACGTCCTGCTGTTCTTTTGTACAATGATTTGTGGCAAATTTGTTTTGTCACTGAGGCATAGTTCCCCCTGGGTCTTAAAGTGATTTTGTAATCACAGAAGTTGGATTTTTTTTTTTCTCCTTTAAATGCCCTTTTTGTAATCAAACGGGATATCAATGTATTACCTTAAAAAATAAACTCAAACAGCCCCATGTTATCTACGTGGGAGACATACAAAGAAGACTAATCCTCTGTGGAAAAATAAAAGCAGAAGTAGTCAAGAGGGAGAGAATCATGCAATTAAAATTTTATTTCTGGAGAGAAATTGGAAAAAAATTCAAGAGGTCATTTTTAACATTTTAAGATTAAAGTTTATCATTTGGTCCAGCAATTTACAGATTTCACAGATTTTCAGTGTTAAAGGATAAAGGATATCATTTTAACTCTAAGCCTCCAAATGAGAAAAATGTGGGAAACTTGAGATACAGAATGCTCCCATAGTTAACTATGTATTTATATTGGTGTTACCATCATAAATCATTCTTGGAGAAACAAAACCAAGTAGTGTTCTGTTTAAATAATTTCATTTGGTTCCTGAAATACTTCTGGCTCTCTTTTCCTTGGAAACCACCCACATTTAGTAAAATTATATCTCTGAGTGAACGCTCCCCTGCTCTCTCTCTCTCTCTCTCTCTCTCTCTCTCTCTTTCTCTCTCTCTTGGTGTGTACTAGACCGTGGAATACCAAAGCCGCACCAGCAGAAGAGGAAATTGGGATCGCATTGATTTAAATCAGCCAGTGCTGTGACCAACTTATTTAGTTCTCTCATGACCTTTGGGGGTCAGATTTGACTACTTATGCTATCTGCTAATGCTTTACTATTTTTCATTGCTCTGCCTGTTAACAATTCTGACCTACAGCCTTTCCAGCCTGCAGGGTCGTTATATTAAACCATCGCTAATTACTCCTTGAAACATATGCTCCCGTTTTAAAATGTGATTTGAATAGAAGCCCAACCAAAACCCCTGCATTTGTCTTCTGAATAAAAACCAAACAGAAGCATCGGAATATTTCTGAGAGGTCGTCATCGGATTTGAGCGATCAGTGGAAAACAACCCCATTCTAGTTAGTAACTTGGAAATCACTTAGAATGAAGGCTGTTCCTGAAAAGTGAGCAGCTAAGGCAGCAAATCCTGTCCTTTAATCATATTACCAAATCCGCAGCTTTCACATTCCTGCAGAGAATGGGCTGCTATTCCTACTAAATACCTTAAATGCAAGAATATCGTCTAAGTTTTTCTCTCTCCAATCGTCCATCCACCCTACAAATACGAGGCCACGTTATGTGTTGGGCACCATGTTAGGTCCTGGGATACATGAGAGAGAAGGTCTCTGAAAACCAGCCTCTTTGTTTTGGGCTTCAGAAATGCTACAGTTGTTAGGGGACAAATAAAAGACGGACAGATGTTCACGGATTCAGTATTTGCATGAGGACAAGCGAATATGAAGTTACAGGTTGGGGAACATGGGTTACTTTCCAACGTTTCTCTCAGATTATACTTGAGACATAAAAACAAAACAAACACTCTTTGTCCACAAAATAAAAGGTCAGTTATTTTAGATCAAAATAGCCAGAGACAAAGAGCATGTTAAAATAATATTTCAACTAAAATATTATTTTTATGTTTCAAATATTTCTATTGCCTGGTTTATAATAATAAGTATTTAATTATTAAATTATGTATTATAATTTAATAATTATGTATTATAAGTTAATAATTAAGTACTTATTATTATAAACCAGGCAATAGAAATATTTGAAACATAAAAAAACTTTTTACTGTCCACAAAATAAAAAATAAGTAATTTACTTGAGATCAAGATAGCCAGAAACAAAGAGCACATTAAAGTAATAATTCAACTATAATAATCTATACTAATAAAAGGGTAATATGCTAATTAGACCGGATAGACCAGATGTCTTCCGGATGTCATTCTGGACATCCTTCCTGACAAAGCTGGGGCGTGACCGGCCTGCAAACCACCCGCGACCCCTCACCCAGGCCAGCCCCGACGCCCAGCCGAAACCCTCACCCTGATGGGGATGTGGATGGCCTGCAAACAACCTGCGGCCCCTCGCCCAGGCCAGCCCCGCCCCCCAGCAGGGACCCCCACCCCGATCAGGAGCATGGCCTGCCTGCCAACCACCTGTAGGTCCTCGCCCCAGCCAGTCCCACCCCCCACAGTGGGAACCCCCCACCCTCACCCGGGGCCCCCTTCAGGGCAGGCCAGCCAGCCCTCACCCATGCACCAGGCCTCTATCCTATATAATAAAAGGGAAATATGCAAATTGATCCTAACAGCAGAATGACCAGAACAACCACTAGACCAGTCACTATGAGGTGCACTGACCACCTCTCAGTCTCTTCCCCCAGCCATCAAGCACCGATCACCCAATGGCAAACAGGGAACTGGGGGTGTGTGGTGGCAGGAGTGGGGCCGGCTACAGGCAGCTGGGGAAGATGGCCCTGATCGCAGGCCAGACCTAGGAAATGTACCCGCACACGAATTTCGTGTGCCAGGCCTCTAGTCTATAATAATAAAAGTGTAATATGCTAATTAGACCAGGCGTCCTTCCCAACGACCTTCCAGATAAAGCCAGGGCTGTGAGGGAAGCCTGGGTCCTGGGTGCCTGCTGGCGGCCGGAGGGAAGCCCGGGTCCCAGGTGCCAGAGGGAAGCTGGTACCAGTAGCTGGGGGAAGGAAAGCCTACTCTTGCACAAATTTCATGCATCAGGCCTCTAGTTATTATTTATAATTTAATATATAAATCACTGTATTTACACACTTATAAAATTATTGTCGATATTATAAATTGCCATTATTATTGCTAAAGGCCCAGTGCACGAAATTCGTGCACGGCGGGGGGGCGGGGTTTGTCCCTCAGCCCAGCCTGCACCCTCTCCAATCTGGGACCCATCGGGGGATGTCCGACTGCCTGTGGGATCGGACCTAAACCAGCAGTCGGACATCCCCCTCACAATCCAGGACTGCTGGCTCCCAACTGCTCGCCTGCCTGCCTGCCTGCCTGATTGTCCCTAACCACTTCTGCCTGCCAGCCTGATCGATGCCTAACTGCCCTCCCCTGCTGGCCCGGTCGCCCCCAACTGCTCTCCCCTGCCAGCCTGGTTGCCCCCAACTGCCTTCCCTTGCTGGCCTGGTCATTCCCAACTGCCTTCCCCTGCAGGCCTGGTCCCCCCAACTGCCCTCCCCTGCAGGCCCGGTGCCCCCCAACTGCCCTCCCCTGCAGGCCCGGTCCCCCCCAACTGCCCTCCCCTGCTGGTCTGGTTGCCCCCAACTGCCTTCCCCTGACGGCCATCTTGTGACCACATGGAGGCAGCCATCTTGTGCAAGGGCGTGATGGTCAATTTGCATATTACCTCTATTATATAGGATTATTATAAACCATGCAATTGAGATTCCATGGAGGAATTTCAGGGGGTCTGGCAGAGGAGCTGGGTACACCCCACATGCTCCCCCAGACGTCAGAGGTGTGTTGTGCCAACAGCAATCTACCACAATCTTCTCTTGATGATGTGGCTCCATGTAACAGTGAAATCTGACAGGAAAGTGGGACCCCACCGACTTGCTGGTCACCTTTGCTTTACATTCTTACACATAAACCTCTGATTCATCTCAGAATGCAAAGGTCACCACAAAAAAAAAAAAAAAAAAAGCTGAGGCCAAATATACATGCCCTTTTGTCCAGAAGAAGGAAAACAGAAATCTTTTTCTTTTGGCCTTTTTACCAAAAAGTGTGGCCAGAGCCAGGTGTTTCCCAAGTTTGCAGAGCCACATGAGGAGTGTGTTTACAGACCTGAAAAATAACTTTAAACGCTCTTTTAAAAAGGTCTCATTGGAATTTACAGAAAAGTTGCAAAATTAATGCAAAGAATGCCTGTCACCCCTCACCCCTGCGCCCGTTTCTCAAAACTACAAAATGACGTTGGTGCAGTCCTAGCAACCAAACAAGCTTTACGGATTCCCCTGCCTCCCACTGCCATCCTTCCCTGTCCATGATCCGGCCCAGGACACCACTCTCATGTAGGTATTTGTAGACTTGTAAATTCAAATATTTCTGTGGTTTGCCTCTCAAAAATAATTTATTTGAAAATGAACAAATAATTTGAGGAGTAAAAGGAGTCTGGATTTATTTTAATCAAATGTGGATGGGAAAAAAAAGGCACATTTTACAGGCATTTATTTTTAATCAAGATGTTGTTTTTAGTGAAGAAATTCTCTTTACCCAAATAATGAAATATATTATTGTCAAATTTTAAAATAAGAAAAGAAAAAGAGATACGCTTCAAGATTAAAACCACAAGTTACCATTTCTCACCCATCACATTTGCAACAATTAAAGATTGATTATATTCTTGGTCAAGTTTCTAAGCATCTCAGTTTTCCTCTCTGTGAAATGGGAGTGTTTATTGTTCTCACCCCATGAAGAGGCAGGAAAGGAGAATGGTTAAGAGTGTGGGCTCTGTAATTGGGCTTTCTGGTTCAACCGGGTCTGCCCCATTTTCTGGCTGTCTTATCCTGGAGAAATTTCCGGACTTTACCATCTGGTACCTTGGTTTCTCATCTGTAAAGTGATCATAACAACAGTTCCTACCCCAGAAAGTTGTTCCCAGGACTAAATGAGATTATATGTATACGACACTTAGAACAGTATCTAGCATGCAGTAGGTCCTATAGAAATACTTATTATTATTTTGGGACTTTCCTAAAGATTAACTCAGTTAACACATGGAAAGGTCTTAGACCATCATGTCAAATTAATATGAGCTCTAATTCTCCAGGGCTGGTGAGGGTACAGGGGAAAAGGCATTCTACCTTCCTGTAGCAATTCTGTTTAGATTTGATTCACAGTTTCATATCTGGGAATCTAGCCTATAGAATACCTACAGATGTGTACAAAGATATACATATAAAATGCTCATTATGCATCTATCTGGGTTGTGGGTTCGCTCCACACCCTCCACAGCTAGTTGATGTGTCTCACATCGATGTTCTCTCTCTCTCTCTCTCTCTCTCTTTCTCTCTCTCTCCCCCCTCCCCCACCCTTCCACTCTCTGGAAAGTAAAAAAAGACGTTCATTATGGCATGATTCATAAGAGCGCCCACCCCCCAAAGAGAACAAATGGGGATAACTTAAATTCCCATTACCTTGGGAAGAGTGAATATTCTGCAGCCGTAAAAGAGAATGAGATAGCTTTGTTTGCCTGTGTTGACTTTGAAGGGTATACATGATAAATTCATGGTTTTTTCATCTATCTATCCATTTATTGATGATAACAAATATTTATTGACTGCCTATGTTAATCAAATGTGGATTAAATGCTCCATGTGCTGGGACACAGTATTATGAAAGACATGCAATTTCTGCCACCTTGGAGCCGACCTTTAGGCAGGACACAATCAGTGAGCAAATTAAGGAAGTGTCCCCCCAGATGTCAGAGGCAAGGGCTAAGCACACAAGCAGGGAAAGTTTGGAGTGGGAGGGGGCTAGTTACATAGGGATGTCAAGGAACACTCAGCTCTCGATGCAGAGACATGCAGGCCAGGGGGTACCTGGAGGAAGCACATTACAGAAAGGGGGAATGCAGGTACAGAGGCTGGTGGTTTGGAGTTCAGCAGACGGAGTGAACAAAAAGACATGCAGAAAAATATATATGGTTTTTATTTTTGACAAGGGAAGAAGGAGATAAACAGAGGAGGAGGTAGACTCACAAATGCCTGCAAGGAGAATAAGATGAGATGGGCCAAGTGTTCATAGTTGACCCCGGGCATGGGACTGAGGAGAACATCTCCCGGGTTTTCCTTTGTAAGATGACTATCGTGTCTCTCTTTTCCAATGAGCATGTGTTAGTTGTAATTTCAAAGACAAAATAAATATGAAGAGTTCTGGAAGATGGATAGTCTTGTCTTTTCTCAAAGGAGCTAGAATAGGGTTTCTTAACAGCCATCCTACTGACATTCGGGTCTGAATAATTCGAGGCAAGGGCAGGGCCCGTCCTGTGCACTGTAGGAGGTCTAGCAGCACCCTCGGCTTCTACCTTCTAGATTCCAGGAGTACACCCAAGAGTGACAACTGGAAATGTCTACAAACAAGGCCAAATGTCCGGGCGGGTCAAAAGAGTCACATACCCCCGCAGCCTCTGACACCCTCTGGTCTAGGGAAAAGCTTTGGCTCTGGGCGGCTGCCTGTTCAAATCCCAGCTTTGCCCCTTGCAAGCTGTGGAACCCTGTGACTCCTCCCTCTGTGCCTCAGTCTCCTCATCTGTAAAATAGGGATAATCATATTGTCTTGCTGAAAGGAGCCAGTTAATGGGATGTGCTTAGGACAGGGCGTGGCGCCCGAAAACACTGGACCGATGTTATGATGGATGTCCTTCCGTGCCCCCTGCCACCTGAGATCCTTCGGCAGGACGACCAGAGCTCTTCGAGCCCCTCAGCCTCCCTGCCAGGCGCCCTTCGCAGCCTGCGGCCAGCTCTGTCCTGTGAAGCGGAGACTCAGACACGGAGCCCAGAGGAGAAGCGTGGCCCACCCATTGTTCAGCGTGGGTTAGCACCCTCCTCAGTGCTTCCTGCATCCTTTGTTTAAGGGAAAGTGAGGTTTCTTTTAACTGAAAGTGACTCAGTATAGTTTTCTTCCCACAAGTATTTCCCAAATCTGCCTTTGTGAGTCTTTACCAAAAGGTCATTGACCAAGAAATCATTTTGGCTGCCTGACCCCTGAACACGCGCGCGTGCGCGCGCCGCAGACACACGCGCACACACACACACTCACACTCACACTCAGTAGCTTATTTTCCCCAAAGCAAACTACATTCCTCTACGGAGCCGACTCATCCCAGGCCCCATCTGGTCCGTATTTCACTTGGTGGAAATTAGAAACCAGACCACATTTGCTCGCATTTTGAACTGCCCTTTGTTTTCTTAGTTATTTTTTTTCTTTTTATATACATGGCTTTTTGTTTGTTTTTCAACTTTTACTGTCCTCATCAATGCTTTCCTTAATTATAAATAAATATATTTTTATATTTTAATATATATTTCAGATTTCATTTTTATTTATAATATATATGCATATATATAATAATTAAGTGTATGTATACATTAATAAAATATCCATATTTAAGAAATAATATTTTATATCTTACCTAAATACATAACATAAATATATATGTGTATGTATATATATATATTCATATATATATACATATATATTTAAAGTTATATGTATATTTAAAGCAATGATTCCTAACTGGGGGTGATTTTTGTGCCCAGGGGACATTTGTCAATGTCTGGAGACATTTTTGATTGTGATAACCAGGGTCCTGCTGTCATCTAATAGGTAGAGACCAGGAATCCTGCTAAGCATCCTACGGTGCTCAGCACAAAGAATTATCTGAACCAAAATGTCAGTGCTACTGAGACTGAGAAACCTTGCAGCCATTAAGCGGTATCTAATGTTTGCTGGATGCTGAGAGTTTGACATCATCATCTCTTTTGAATCCTTTTAACAATTCTTCTGTCATTCCCATTTTGCAGATCAAGAAACTGAGGCAGAGTCATGGACTTTACCCAAGGCCACACAGCTAGTGAAAGGCAGAGAAGCAGGATTTGAACCCTGGCCTGTCTGAATCCAGAAGGCAGGGTCTTACCTCCTGTGCTCTGTGGCCCTGGTATATTGTGAGGCACAAAGAGGCAAGTGTACAAATGAATAAACCTGGTTCCTTTTCTAGACAAGAAAAAAGTTAGAGTGAACATTGTGGAAAACTCAAACCGGAAGAATATGCATCATGCTTTAGCCACTGGTCCTATCTAGGTGCCATCCGCTTTAGAGAGGTGTTCTCAGACAGACAGGCAGACACACACGCACACACCCAGACAGACACACACCCAGACAGACACACTCACATACTCACACACACACTCACACACACACTCACACCCTTGGTCTCCTGTGGTAGCATCTCTTTGCAAATTGCACATTTCCTACACAGCCCTTACTACATCCTGCCACTCCCTGTTGCCTGGCGAGGTTATTCGATTGCTCTCCTTCTCTCTCACCATGTCGAGTTTTCTTGAGAGCTGCTCCCTAGAGTTTCTCCCCTTTGTTGAGTCGCCAGGTTAGTGCAGAGCCAGCCTAGAAAGGGCTCTCAATAAATATTTGCCAGATGGATGGTTGGGGCAAGATCATGGGCAACCTTCCCTTCCTATGGGATCGAAAACAATAATGTCTGAATTTACTTACATCAAATGAATTATTGTTGAGATTAAAAAAACAATATCAGTTATGGATTTAAATGCAAATTATAGTCCTTTCATACAATGAAATGTGCAGCCTACAAGCGTAACGTTGTCGGTAAAGATTTAATGCATGGATGCATGTTGCCATTTGAAAGGGAAGAAGGCTAGAAAAGTGGGGTGTGTGTGGGGGGTATGTATGTGTATGTGGTTGTACAGGGGGGTAGGAGGCCTTTGTGTGTGTGGTTTTGTGTATGTTGTGTGTGGTTGTGTATAGACGCAGAGAAAATTAGGGAATGTGATTTTTTCTGAGAGGTGGAACTATGGGTGATTTTTGCTGTCCTTTTTTTCTTATTAACCTTTTTTGGAGACTTTCTACAGTGAGCATTTGATTTATTTTGTAATGAGTCAGTTCTGTGAGATTTCGTGCACATTCCTAAAAATCTCTGTACTTTCCCACATTGCACAATGAAGGCCGCGGGACTCATAGGGAAACCTCATCACGTTAAACAAAAGATAAGAACCTAGTGAAAATGGTAGCACAGTTTAACACATACTAAATTGTTAGACGTATGGGGTGGCAAAGTAGGTTTACAGTTGTCCATATGGAAAATAATACAATAATTAATAATACAAGAATAAACTCTGTTTCAAGTACTCATAGCTGTAAACCTACTTTTGCCCCACCCTGTATATAAACTATAATAAATAGCACTTGACCTTGAAAATGACCTCAAGTTCACTGGGGATGTGGGTACGGGAAAGGGTTGGAGCAAGCGTGACTGCCCAGGGGTAGGGGAGGGTTACCTGACACCAGCTGTGGCTGGGCATGGCTCACATCACCTGGTGGACGGAGGTGGCCGGAAGGAATTCAGGGGCGTGTGTATGCGCTTTGTGTATTCCTAAACGTCTTGTTCCCCTGGGTGCAGTTTTCCGCATTCACCTGTGTTTCTTGCAAAGGTAACTGCACATACACAAATGTAAAACCCATGTTATGTTTGAATTGCATCCTGACATATCAACCACATTGGAACAAATTTGTGTTTTCAGAATAAGCATTAAGGCAGACCTGACTGTGTGAAGGGGGAAACAGCATTGCACATTATTGATGTACAAATATTTTAGGATTTTAACTTGACATTTGTTTTTTCCAAACAGATTTTTCAGATTTTACAGGAAAATGACAGGTTTTGTCAGATTTTGTAGGAAAATAGACAGGTAACAGCAAACATCTATGGAGCAGCTACTGTGTGCTTTGCACATGCCTGATCTTATTTAATCATCCCCTGAACTATTGAAGGAGGAACCACACTGAGGAACCTGGGGCACAGAGAGGTTAAGTAGCTTGTCCAGAGTCACACAGCTATCGCATGCAAGAGCTGAAATCCAAACCCATGTCCAAGTTTATGTCTTCCTCATTGTTCTGTATTACATTGGAGTACCAGTAGCCATGTTTAGAAGATAAAGGATGAGGTGGCCTCAGGAAGCTTGGCTTGAATGTGAGCGATGGTGCCAGGTCACGGCCAGCAGCCCTGCCAGGAATCCAGGTGGATATAGGACCATCATGACAACCCTCATGGACATGTCCTTTTCTACACGAAAATTCTTGGATGATGGACCACCTAATCATATTGACATCAAGGTTTACAGACCAGAGAAGGCAGGTGGCTGCCCACCTGCCTTTCCGAGCCGCTCCACCTTCCACTTGTTCAAATAAGTGCCCCCGTAGGTACATTTCTCAGGTGATGGAATCAGCAGGCCACACCAAGTGTCCAATTGTCTCCAAGGCCATCTGGTATCATGTGAAGGGTGTGGGCTGGACACATGCCTGGAGTCCAGACCCACCTTCACCACTTGCTGGCTGTGTGACCTGGGCAAGGCACTTGCCTCTCTGTTTCCTCATCTGTAAAATAGATAGAAGCCAATAAATGAATGATTGTGCAGCTGCACAGGTTAACCTGAATAAGGGCGCAGATCCGTGCTGGCCACAGTGAGTTCCTAACAAATGTTAGAGAATGGAAAGATGATTGCCATCCACGATGGCCAAACTTGCTCATAAATAACATTGTCTGATCAGGAATAAGATCTAATCTAGTATAATGCCATTATGTCTCAGCTCTTCTTACCAAGTTGCAGAAAATAGGCCCAGCCAGGCATCCCCAAACTCTGAATTATGCACCCCAGCAGGTATGACATTCCTCAGTGTGGCTACATTTATGTGCTATAAACTCTATGTATTTAGAACTCTACCACTCCAAACACGATAGCAGCTCTCATTTCACTCAGAGGAAAAGCCAAAGTGCTTGGAGTAGCCACGAGAGCCCACCCTGAATGAGCTAGCTTTCTCTGACTTCATTTCAAAGTTAGTTCTGCTCCAGCCAACCCTGGCCTCCCTGTTTCTTTGTACACATCAGTCATGCTCCCACCTCAGGACCTTTGCACGGCTGTTCCCTCTGGCTCAGAGCCTCTTCCCCAGATTTCTGAAGGCTCACTCCCTCATGCCCCTCAAGTCTTTGCACAAATGTCACCTACTCAACGAGGCCAAGCCCTGACCACCTAGATCAGTGGTCGGCAAACCACGGCTCGTGAGCCACATGCGGATCTTTGGCCCCTTGAGTGTGGCTCTTCTACAAAATACCACAGCCTGGGCAAGTCTATTTTGAAGAAGTGGCATTAGAAGGAGTTTAAGTTTAAAAAATTTGGCTCTCAAAAGAAATTTCAATCGTTGTACTGTTGATATTTGGCTCTGTTGACTGAGTTTGCCGACCACTGACCTAGATAAAATTGCAACCACTCCTACTAACTTCTGCACCTCTCTTTCATTTTTCTTTTTAGCTATAATAATTTATACCTCCTAATATACAATGTAATTTAATTACGTATATTTATTATCTATTGCCTCTCCCTCCCAGGGAGGACATTAGCTCCATGAGGGTAGGGAGTTGTGTGTTTTTTATTTGTTTTTTGGGGTTTTTTTAAATAGTCCATTGTCTTTATTTTTTATTTATTTTATTGATTTCAGAGAGGAAGAGGGAGAGAGAAACATCAATGATGAAAAAGAACCATTAATCAGCTGCTTCCTGCACACCCCCTACTGGGGATCAAACCCGCAAACCCAGGCATGTGTCCTTGACTGGAATCAAACCTGGGACCCTTCAGTCCACAGGTTGACGCTCTATCCACTGAGCCAAACCAGCCAGGGCAGGAAGTTGTGTTTTATTCACCGGGTAGGTGCTCAATAAATATCTGTCAAGTTAATTGCCTAAACAACTGAACAAATGAATGAAAGTTTTCTTTACTCACATAAAACTTGGAGCTAAATCCAGAAAGACAACTTTGTTTTGGTAGAAACTTCTCATTGTCCCTCAAGATCCTGTCTCTTCCACATAATGGAATTTTCAGCTGGGCTGTAAATTTCCACCCAGAGAAAAAGGACTGTGTTCCCAAGCCTCGGTGTGCTATAGGTAAGGTCTGGAGACCAAGTTCTGGCCAATAGGACATAAATAGACGTCTCCTGTCCGGTGCGTGGCTTCGCTCCCTTCTCTGTCCAGTCCTCAAACTGCTGCTCGGAACTTGGCCGCTGCCACCTCAACCTTGAGGTCAGTGAGCCCAGTGAAGAAGAGAGAAAGGACAAGGGTCTCAGGAGCTGATAGGGCCAGAGACCACCTACGTAGCTTTTAATGAAAAGAAAATAAACCGTCTTGTTTAAGGCACTGCTGTTTTAGTGTTTCCTATATCCCTCTCCGCTGCAAGTACATAACATACTTATTTTAACCTGGAATAAAAATTAAGTTAGGCTTCTGTTGAACCTCAGTATACAATTGACAAGCTCTTCCCATATTCCCATCCAGCTTAGCCATCCCTTTCAGCTGGTTACATTGCTGAGCCACCAATTTCTAACGCTTCTGGAATCTGAGCCGTGTATACTCCCTATGTTATTACACATAATATGTTACTGTGACTTTAATCAAGGAAGTATATTTTCACTTGACGTATTAGTCACATTGCTTCTGGATCATCAGAAACAGCTGAGAATGCTTAGCTGGTATGGCATCAGTTTATCTGTTCCTTCCTCTGTGGGCTGGCTTAAAATCAGATCTGCCAGATCTGGGCAGACACTGGGCCTCCTTTCATTCGTCTCTGCATCTCTTTTCAAAAGGAATCAGTTTCCCAGGCAGAGGAAGGAAATAAATACTATTTACTGGGTTGGACTCCTAAAGTGATGTAATTTACATAACAGCAAAATTACAACCTAGAATCTCTAGTAGCAATTACGATGTGAAAGAACAAGACACAATTTTGCTCTTAAGCCAACAGCAAAAATAAAGAGTGGAAAATGTTGGTAAACTTCACACAAAATTTAAATACTAACTCAATCTCATTTGCCTAGAAAGGGGAGGGGTGGAAGAGGGGGAGACAGGCATTCTTTGGCCCTAAAATTGAAATAGAGGAGAACCTCCCAGACAGTAAATTCAATACTAAAAGCCCCAAAGCAGGAGAACAGTTATGGAAGGAGCCCAAGAATTCATAGGAATGAGGTTGCAAATGAACTTTCTAAGTCTAGTGATAGATATGACCTTCCCCCCAAACAACACTGCTCATGAGGAAGTCTTCCTTTGTCCTTAGCGTCAGTCCTTTGTCCTCTTGACTGGCTCTGAGGTGTTAGGCCTTTGCCTTTTCTACCATTCACAGACCTTACCTTCATTTTAGGGAAGGTCATTGGTAAGCAAACTTTAGTCCTAGAAAAGTGAAGTTGCTCTTCCTTCACTACATAAGAATTGAAGGAAGTCTTGCAACTTGGGACCATTTTAATGCCCCTCACCATGAAGTACACTTTGAGAAACTTGGGCAATGTCAGTTTCCCAAAGTGGGAATGGGTTCTGGGAGGGGGTCTGGAGGTGATTTTTAGCTCCTCTGCTAGATAATTTGGGTGGCCCGTGGACACGGCATTCCATGATGAAATCTGACTGATTAATTAAGGCAAGCCCTCTGTTTGGTACTAATAGATTCTAAATGTCTTTCTACTCTTCCCAATTTCCCCTGTTTAACAAAGAGGCAGCAGCCTGAGCTGTTAGCATGCTGGAGTACCTAATAAGAATTTAATTTTAAACACATTTGCTTGTACCATTACCTTCTATTTATGGTAACTGATACGAGGTTCTCCATTGGTGATAGTGACATGCACAATTTCCTTCTCAAATACATTTGTGTAAGTAAAAAAACAACAGGGGCTAAATTGTTTTATATGCATTAAGTAAAATATGGAATACTCAGACTCGGCAAAATGGCCACCACCATGCTACACAAATGGTGAATACCGGGAGACACCGGGAAGCCCTCCCACTGTCTTCTGCTGCCTTTTCACGTCTAGGAGAGAACGCTAGAACTGTGGTCAGCAAACTGTGTCCTAACACCTGTTTTGTTTGACAGATGATTTAAGGATGGTATTTCCATGTTTAAGTGGTTGGGAAAAATAAAAACAAGAATGATATTTTTGACACATAAAAATCATATGAGGGAAGGTGGAAATGGGAGATATCTGTAAATACTGTCAACAATAGAAAATTAACATAATAAATCTATGAGCCATGGACAGGCAGTTGGAGCGTCAGCCTACATACCAAGAAGGTGGCTGGATCCCCAGTCGGGGCACATATGGGAGGCAGCCAATTGATGTTTCTCTGTCCTCTCTCTCTCTCTCTCCCCCTCCCTCCCTCCCCCCTTCTCCTCCCTTCCTCTCTCTAAAATGTCCCTGAGTGAGATTAAAAAGGGCGCACATGACATTTAAATTTCAGATTTATAAAGAAATTGTAGGTGCACAGCCACAAGCAGTACACGTTGTGTGTGCATTGTGGTTCCTTTCTCACCACAGCAGCAGAGCTGATGCCCGGGCAGTGAAGTAACCGTCAATGGGCACATCCCAAACATTTGCAAAGCTGGGTTCGCCCACTTGTTGCAATTCACCCAGGGAAAGGAGAATGGCCCACTCAGGCCTGTAACACTATTAATACCTTATGTTGTTTAAGGTTTTGTACTTTGCCAAATGCTCTTCCCATTTATGAGTTCCTTTATCCATTGCAAAATACTTGGGGTGGACCATGTTGGTTTTACTTCCTGGCTTTCAACCGGCTTCTGAAGAGAGGAACAAGGTGAAGGACGCCCCAACATGATCCATACTGAGTGGCTGAATGAATTAAATGGCATGTTAATTAAGGATTTCATTTTTATATTGATTAACTTACTATAAATATACTACATGTTCATAGAAGAACATTAGAAATACATAGAAAAGCAAAGTGGATAAATCACCTGAAATCCTACCACTCAGCAATAATATTTTAATGCATATACATATGTGTTTATTAAGTAGCATTCCATGATGCTAAACATAGTATAAAAGTTTAAAATAGTATAAAAGGTCAGAATTCTCTGATAAGCATGACTTTTTAACCTTGAGGTTGTAGAGTATGGTATGCTCAACTCAGGATGCCTATTGATAAAACAACCAAATCCTTTTCTGGTTTAATTCAAGTGGATGTTAAGGTCCTTAATTATGTTGTCCGATAAACCTGCCTGGTTTTAACTGTAATATCACCTGGTTGGCAAAACACGTGCTCACAAGGAAAGATAACATTATGTTCAACTGAGTTAATTAGTCAGACTTTCCTCTCCTGACTCACTTTCTAGGTTGTACTTTTATGTGCATAATTGAAAGGTTACGTATAAGCTGGAAAAACTGGTTTGAGTTGGTTCAGTAAGAGTTGGTCACTTAGAAAGCATCCTTCTCGCTTCCAATCTGGGGCAGTACTTGGCAAGCCAGTTGCATGAGAGAGAGTTTTTTAAAAATACATAATCGGTAAATGTAAGCTGATTGTAATTGAGTAAGAAAAAAGGTATTATTAAAATAATGTGGAGGTTGTCGAATGTAAGAATAATTTAAAATTCCTATTTAAAGCCAAATTGTCTTAAACAATGAAACTTTTCTATGAGTAAAATATATAGAACTATAATTTTAAAAAATAAATAGCAGGATACATGACTAGTAACAGTATAATTTTCTATCTTTTAAAGTTGTAATAGAAACTAACAACATAGCCTATTGAATTTTACTGTATATGAAACATTCTGGTTTTGTATACTCATTTATAGTCCTTTTTCTCAAGTGTATGCAATTCAATTAGAATCATAGAATTCTACAATTATGTTTCTTTTTCTTTTAACGTTTTTCCATTATGTGAAAACATCTTATACTCATTATAGAAAAACTGAAAAATGCAGAAACATAAATTTATGCAGAAACTTATCATTTATAATGAGGAAAATTAAAATTACTACATTATCAGATATAATTTCTATCAACATTTTTAAGGATATTTCTTTCTAATGTTTGTAATATATAACATTAAAATTAAGTGACTTTAATGTAATTAATTTTATTGCCAGGTGTACCGGTTAATAATGAGGATTTTGTAATCAAAGAAAACATAATTTCAAGAGAAACATCAAAAGTGCTTTATTCAAAGTAATGTCCATCTCTAGCTACACATTCCTCCATCTTTCAGGTAATTTGTGGATACTGTCCCAATAGAACTTTTCTTGTTTTGAAGCAAATCATTCAGAGACCCAATTATCCACTTCTTCGTATGTTTTGAAGTGCTGCTCAGAAACTGTGTGTGCCATCGATCGGAACAAGTGGTAATCTGAAGGAGCAAGGTCTGGTGAATACAGCGGGTGGGTTAACACTTCCCAGGCAAGATCTTTAACATGTCTCTAACTGGTTTTGAAGTGTGTGATGGTGCGTTATTATGAAGCAAAATTACTTTGCTGTGTCTTCTGGCACATTCTGGTCATTTCATGATCAAAGCATGGTTCAAATTGATTATTTGTTGTCGGTAGCGATCAGTATTAAGGGTTTCACCTGGTTTTAGAAGCTCATAATACACCACACCTTCCTGATCCCACCAAACGCAGAGCATTGTCTTCTTTCCGAAGCAATTTGGCCTTGCAGTCGATGTTGATGGTTGACCTGGATCAACCCATGATTTTGTGCATTTGGGATTCTCAAAATAAATCCACTTTTCATCGCCAGTCACAATTTGATGCAAGAAAGACTTTCTTTTGTGCTATTGAAGCAACATTTTACTGATGACTTTTCAGTTTCCCATTTGTCTTTTGTTCAGTTGGTGGGGCACCCATTTTCCTTCCTTTAAAATCTTTCCCATTGCTTGTAAACGATTGGAAATTGTTTGCTGAACAACGTTTAATCTTTCTGCAAGTTGTTTTTTAGGTTGACATGCATCTTCATCCAATAATGCTTGTAATTGTTGGTCTTCAAACTTTTTCAGTTGATCTGGACGTTCTTTGTCTTTCACTTAGAAATCATCACTTTTAAAGCATTTAAACCAGCATTCACAAGTGTCTTGAGATGGAGCATGTTCACCATAAGCTTCCCATAAGCTTCAGCAGCACTTTTCTTCAAAATAATGAATTGAAACTTCCCACAAATGCCCTTTTTTTGGCACAAAATTCGACATTTTTAAGCGTAAAAATATCTATGATGCTAATGCCTTTAGAAAATTTGACCTATGAGGCTTTAAAGTTTGTTGTCAATAGAACAAAATAGTGTACATATCAAATCGCATATATTTCAACATATACGCAACTCCATCTATTGAAAAAAATCCGCATTATTAACTGGTACACCTAGTAATGTAGAGCTAAAAATGGTTGCTACAATATATATTAATATATTTTACATTATAATATATTTATACATAAAATATATTACATTTTATATTCATATTATATAAATAAAATATATTTTTACCTACATACAAATATATTTTTTCTCTGTTTCTCCAAAATCTAGCTTGTATTCTTGTCAGTTATCATGTTATAATTACTTTCCCATGTTGCTGGAAAGTCTTCTTAACTTGCCTTGGCAGAAGTGGATGTGATGTCATTGAATATTAGATGTGCCCAAGCTCATTTATCATTGTCCCGTTGTTGGACATTAAGTTTCCTTTAATTTAGGGTAGCCGGTAAAACAATATAGACTTTTAAAATGTCAAGTCTATAGAAATGCTTATAACAAGAAAGAAAATGCACATATTTGCAGGTGATAAGAGCTGGCAGCTGGGGGAGAACAGAGATAACAGCCTGGGGATTAAACTATTTGTTCCTGTTTCATTTCTATTTAATAAATGTGTTAATTCCCCATATCTTTAGACTTTTGAGTCACTCAAGAGATAAAAATACTCTTTTTATCCTCCAAATAATGAAAAATTCTACTTTAGCTTACTATAATTTTAACACTGACTTCAGATCTATAGGACGTTTCAATGATACATCATTCTATTTGTTGTGATGTATAATAATAGTTCTTCAGCAGCTGGTATAAACTTTATATTTGTCATCTAATCCAGGGGTCAGCAAACTTTGTCTGTAAAGGGTCAGCAAGTAAATATTTTAGGTTTTACAAGCCATACAGTCTCTTTGGCAACTATTCAATATCTGCCTTTTAGGATGAAAATAACCAGAGACAAAGTGTAAGTGGGCATGGCTAGGTGCCAATAAGCTTTGATTATGGACTCTGGAATTTGAATTTTATATGATCCTATATAATAAAAAGGGTAATATGCAAATCAACCTAATGGCGGAACAACCGCACTGACCACCAGGGGCCAGATGCTCAACGCAGTTGTTGCCCCCAGTGGTCAGTGAACTCCCACAGGGGGAGCGCCGCTCAGCCAGAAGCCCAGAACTGGGCTCACAGCGGGCGAGCGCAGTGGCAGTGGCAGTGGCGGAATCCTCTCCCACCTCCATGGCAGCGCTAAGAATGTCCAACTGCTGGCGTAGGCCCGTAGCGGGCCTACGCCAGCAGTCAGACATCCACCAAGGGCTCCTGGACTGCAAGAGGGTGCAGACTGGGCTGAGGAACTCCCCACCCCCCTCCCCCCCGCAGTACACAAATCTTGTGCACTGGGCCTCTAGTTTTACATAATTTTCATGTATTACAAAATATTGTTCTTTTATTTTTTTTCCCAAAATTTAAAACTGTAAACACCATTCTTAGTTCACAGACAGATCTACCAAAATGGATGGTGGAACATGTTTAGCCCATGGGCCACAGTTTGTCCAGGTCTGCTCTAATTTAATATTTTCAACAAACCTATGAAGTAGAAATTACTTTGCATCAATTTGTGGCTGGGGAAACTGAGGCTCAGAAAGTTTCAAAAGCCTGGCCAGTGTGGTTCCATGGTTGCGTATCGAGGTATGGCTCAGTGGTTGAACATCGAACCAGTATGTTATGGTTCGATTCCCGGTCAGGGCACATGCCTAAGTTGTGGGCTCAATCCCCAGTGTGGTGCATGCAGGAGGCAACCGATCAATGATTCTCTCTCAGCATTAATGTTTCTATCTCTCCCTCTCCCTCTCTGAAATCCATAAGAAAGAATTTTTTTTTAAAGAAAGTTTCAGTAATTTGGCCAAGGTCACACAGTCAGAAAGTGGCAGGTCCAGGTTGAAACCCAGGTTGCTGCTGATGGCAGGTTTCACGCTTCTTCAGAGCTGAGCAGTTGGGAACAATCATGTGACCCCTCAAACCTGCCTTCTAATCTGTAAAACAGTATCTTTCTTTCCATAGGCTGCTGTGAGAATGTGTTGTCATAAAGCGTGTTCTTGGCAATAGTAAGAGGTGAAAGAAATGGAACCAAATATTATCTTGTGTTGTAATTCCTTCTATATGGAGAGGTAGTTTAGAACAAGTGGCTAAAAGTGTGGACTCTGGAATGAGACTGTTTGGGTTCAATTCCTGTCTCTCTCAGGACCTTCAGTATGTAAGGTCTCGGACCATAGTTTCTGATCTGTAAAATGCATGATCACATAGTACCTACCTCATAGATCATGAAAAGGATGCACACGTAAAGTGCTCGGAAAACTCGGCAGTTGGACTATTATCGTTACCTTCTCTCCCTGCACTATAGCAAGTGGTTTGTAATGATAGGGTCTAAGCAGGCAGCCCTAAAACAATGGCAGGCACATAAACGTGAGCTCCAAAAATGGTTGTTACAGAAGAAGTGGATGAATGAGCAAGTGAACAGATAAATAAGTGTTTTAAATGGGAATACACAGAAATCAAAGTTTAAGCAGTAGTTAATTCTTGGTATCTGGTATTATACAAGCCATCTTTATTTCTTTTTTATAACAGAACTAGTAGCCCTGTGCATGAATCCATGCACCAGTAGCTCTCTGCATGGCCTGGCTGCTCCTCGCCCACTGCCCAGAGGTTCTCCGCTGCCCAGAGGCCCATCTGCGGCCGGGCGTGGAACACTTGCCTCATCACCAGAGCAACGACACAAGCATTCCCCCCGCCCCCTGGCCATTCCGTGCCGGCTGCCCAGAAGCCCTCCGCAGCCAGGGTGGAACGCTTGCCTTGTCACCGCAGCAACGAAGCAAACATTCCGCCAGGCCGCTCATGCTGCCCACTCTCAGCGGCCGCCCCCTGGGACTGGGGGACTCCGGCAGGGCTGAGAGGACTGGGCGTCGCCATCTTGTGGCTATGGGTGCTGCCATCTTTGTGACAGAGTGATGATTAATTTGCATATTACCCTTTTATTAGATAGGATCACTGCTTCCTTAATGTCGGTGGTCAAAATAGGTAGTGTCCTGCCCAGGTCACTAGTTCATGCCCATCCAGTGAATGCTTAGGGTAGAGTGGTCAGTCTCAGAGGAGCCTGTGGAGGCCCAACTGGTGCAGTGTTAGAATTAGGAGAACCTGGGCAGATACCCTCTTTGGGTGGGTCTTCCAGAATTGCGATATCTCAGATCAGTAGAATTTCCTAAGAAAATTGTTGCGATATATAGGATTCCTAACTTTTTATTGTACAAAGCAAAAGGACATTAAATCAAGAGTAGCATCAACCAACCCCAATAGCATCATTTCACTTGAGCATGGGTATCATAATACCAAAAATTAGGGGGGAGAGACAATTTTGGAATAAAGGGTGTTATTTTAATTGAATAAATACAGTTATATTTGAAAGAATATAAGAGCAAAACCTCAAATAACAGTCAACTACCTCCTAGTTCTATGGCCTTGGGGAAATCACCTCACCTCTCTTAACCTCAGTGGACTCATCCGTAAAATAAGAAAAACAATACCAATAATACCTGCCTTCAAGAGTGGTTGTGGAAATGCAATAAGATATTGCTTGTAAAGGCACTTTAGCATAGTTTACATCGGGGTTTCTCAATCTCAGCACTGTTGGCACTTTGGGTCGGATAATTCTCTGTTGTGGGGCTGTCCTATGTGATGTAGGATGTTCAGCAGCATCCCTGGCCTCTGCCCCCCAGGTGCCAGTAGCACCTTTCGCCTTTCTATCCCCCTTCTTAGCCAGTGTGACAACTAAAAATGTCTGCAAGCATTGCCGGATGTTCCCAGGGGGCAAAACTGCCCTCGCTTGAGAACCTCTGGTTTACTTGTCCCCCCTCCCAGATTGGCCCCGGTTCATGGAGTTGCATTCAGAACCACTAGGACAGTCCAAATCTCTCACGTTACAGATGAGGGACCAAAGCCCAGAGCAACAGGCCTGCAGTCATTGAACTAGCTTCTTAGGGCTGCCATCACAAATTACCACAAACCGGATGGCTTGAGACAACTGAAATTTATTTTCTCACAGTTGTGGAGGACAAAAGTCCAAAATCACACTGGTGCAGGGTGATGCTTCCTTTAAGGGCTCTAATGGAGAGTCCTTCCTGCCTTGTCTGGCTCACTGGTAGCTCCAGGTGTTCCTTGGCTTGTGGCCACATCACTCCAATCTCTGCCTCCATCTTCACATGGCCTTTCTCTCTGTATCTCTGTTTCCTCTTCACAGAAAGGCAGTAGTCATTGGGTTTCAGGCCCAAATAATCCAGGATTACCTTGTCTCAAGATAGTTAAATTTGTTGCATGTGTAAAGACTTATTTCCCAAGTTAGGTCACATTCACAGGTCCTGGGGACTGGAACTTGGACCTGTCTTCTGGGGACCACAATTCAACTGGCTATAACTTACTGCAAAAGGGCTAGTGTTCTGACTGCCAGTGTCATTACTTAACAGATCTGAATTTATGTCCGTTTTCTCGGATGTAAAATTCTAACAAAGGGACCCACCTCATTGGGCTCATCGCAACCCAGTTTGTGATTATAGTTTTATACAAGAAAGTGCTTTTCACAGGACCTGGCCTACAGCACATGTCATCATCATCATCCATTTTATTATCATTAGCTCTTTTCTTCGATTAAGTAAATACAATATCCCGAGGGAAAGATTGCCTCAAGCTACAAACTAGATGGTAATGCCAACAGTTCGATTCTTCATGTTACAGTTATTATTTCTTCCTGTGGGAGGTGGTACAGGATGTGTGCCCCCTGGGAAGGAGAAGTAATAAGTCATCACAAGGAAGCACACGGTGTACTTTTCTCTTCATTCCCTGCAAACGAGCTAGAAAACTGGCATTTCTTCTTTTCCCAATGAGATTCTGAACTCCAGACCTCTGTGTTCAGCTACTTTTAAACAGACAGGATGGTCTTGGGAAGAGTTTTAAGCCGGAATACATCATGATCTGTGCTACTCTTCCCATGGGAAGTTCTGACTGGGAGTAATTTACATACAAATTGCCCTTCTGTCTGTCAAGCTTAAGGCTCTTTAAATTGGTCTCCTTCCATCCTTAGTAGCCCCAGTTGAATTACTAGTTAAAATACACCCGCCCGGGTCTCACGGATCTGACTACCTGAAATCAGCACCAGCAGTATTTATGTAATGGAACCAGGAGTCCCACCTCGAAGTTTAGCATCTCAGCTTTTCTCACTGGCAGCAGGCAGGTGATTTAAAAGCCTGAAATGTTTGACAGTCTGATCGATGCTTCTCTGTCTCTGGATCTGTTTTTGTTCATCAGTTTATGTTGTTCATAAACCTCAGAGGGAAGGCAGGGGAGGGTGGGGGAAAGGAGGAGAGATCAACCAAAGGACTTGTAGGCATGCATATAAGCATAACCAATGGACACAGACACTAGGGGGGTAAGGGCACGTGGGGGCGGGGGAGCAATGGGGGGGTAAGGACACATGTAATACCTTAATCAATCAATCAATCGATGAAAATAAAAGCCTGAAATGTGAGGCGCAGGGCAAAGCAGGAGAGAGTGGGGTTTCTTAGTGAATTCCGTGTCCAGTTTCACAGCGAAGTTTTCCTGAAACGAGATTGTGGCTGGAGCTCCTGGTCATCTCCCCAGCTGCCGCGGCCCCGTCCTCCTTGCAGCTGTCCCATCTGGAGTTCTGTTCAGGTGTCTGGAGGTGGACAGTCAAGGAGAGCAAGCCCTCATCACCTTCTCACCCATCCAACGAGCCATGTGCCAAAGATTGTTCTAGAAGTGGGCACGTTCTGGCCACAGAGACAAAGGGAATGAAGATGGATGCTCACGGACAGCTCCCCCTCTTCCTGCCTTTGCCATTGTTGTGGGAGGAGGGTCTGGGCTGCAGCTATCTGTGACCATGAGGACACTCGCTCGGGGACCAAGCCAATATGGCCCAGGCGACATGGAGGACATCAGGGCTGGTTTCCCGATGGTATTGGTGATCTCCTGAACTAGTCCTTGAACAGATTCTTGTGAAGTGAAGTAAAAGGCAGCCTTACTGTTTGAGCTGAATGTAGCCCACCCACTGGTGCCTGCAGCTGAAAACATCCTGCTACGGGGATGCCCATCGTGTTTCCCTCTCCTGGCTCCCTTGACGGAGTGGGTGAGGGCGCTGCCTTCAATTCAACAAGACCGGAGAGCAGCCTGAGGCACTGCTGGGACTGCCCTCCTCCTGGCGGTTAAGGACACGGGCTCAAGACCCTGCTCACCCACTCGCCACGTGACCTCCCCTGTAAACTGGCACAGGGCACCCGCGGGAGGGCCATTCGCACTGCTTTCTGTGGGAAAGGTGTTCTCTCCCTTGTGCCATGCATTCTTTTGGTCCCGGTCTTAGTCCACTTGTACTTCCTTTAACAGAGCACCGCAGACTGGGCGGTCTCACACGGAAATGTATTCTCTCATGGTTATGGAGGCTGTAAGATGGAGATCGAGGTTGGTCTGGTGAGGCCTCTCTCCTTCTTGCCCTGTCTTCACATGGCCTTCTCTCTCACGCACAGGGAGACAGAGGTCTCTGGGGTCTCTTCCTCTTCTATGGATGCCAGGGTTGGGGCTCACCCTATGATTTCAAGGCCGTAAAGACTCTACACAAGTCAGTTCAAAGAAGTTCCCAATTTCCTAATGTTCAAAGTGTCCATGACTTTTTCTTTAGGCGTGTACTCAAAAGGCTGTTTTTCAAGACAAATAGACAAAGTAGGCTGTCTGGTTTGACTGATATTCTAGGAGGATTATGTGGGGAAGAATATTGGAGGGGAAAGGTCTTGCCCTGGCCAGTGTGGTTCAGGGGTTAGAGTTTGGCCTGAGGACTAAAGGGCCGTGAATTCAATTCCCAGTCAAGGGCACCTACCTGGATTGCAGGTTCAATCCCTATCCTGGGCATGTGTGGGAGGTTACCAATCAATGTGTCTCTCTCACATCAATGTCTCTCTCAACCTCTCTCTCCCTCCCCCTATCTCTCCCTTCCACCCTCTCTGAAAATCAATGGAAAAAAATATCCTCAGGTGTGGATTAACAACAAATACCTACAACCACACACACACACACACACACACACATACACACACACACACACACACCAAATTTTAAAAATATGCAGCCATATAGCCATATAGATTTTGGTTCAAACCCCAGCTTTACTGCTTATTAAGTGTGGACCTTGAGAAAGTTGTTGAACTTCTCTGAGGCTAAGTCTTCCCATCCATGAGATGAAGATAATACTGTACCTGTCTCCCCCCTCTATGGGGTTATTGGGGGGAACGGGGACCCACTATTTGTAAAGAACTTAGCATAGTGGCTGGCACGCAGTGTGCTCTCAGCAGGTAGGATTCTGTAGGTTTTAAACATCCGTGCACTCAACTCACATTGTATTTTAGGAAGAAATGACCATTTCTACTGGAAAGTGAAGAGCTGCATAAGTAATTGGCTATTCTTACGATTCTTTCCTGGGAATACAAAGGGTGGGTTGCTTTTATTATCGTCTTTACTGTGACTATAGATTTAACCTGGACTCAGAGTTCCCCAAAAAGCATACCCTTGAAGTTACCCCAAATGTATCTGCTGAGCCTGCAAACAGCTCTAGAACCAAGGTCCCGGCTATAGATTCTTTCATGGAAAACTTGTATATAATTTGTGCTCTAGCCTTGGGGCTGTTATCTCAGAATCTCAATGTATTACTTGAAAATCATCTCATCTGCGTCATCTCTGAGTAAACAACTTGTTGAGACACTAACACCCTCCTAAAACTCAAACAAAGAGTCAGTGTGTGCATACAGGGAATATAATGACCTTTCCTCCAGGCTGGCAAAGGTAGCCATTGAGGCAGGGTCAGGCCGCAACCTTTTAAATGCCACCTCCTCCCCTAAAGTTGGTCAGCATTCCTCAGCTGCTTGTGAAGGCCTGTAGACAGAAGCTATTTTTTTTAAGTCTTGTCTTTTGGACTTTGAACAACTGGCATTGAAACTAGATACCATCTTCCTTAAATGGAGCATCAAGCGCTGGACCTGTTTACCTATTCTCAAATCCTCCACTGGGCAACTTTTGGTTTGTTGCTTAACTTCTCTGCACCTCCGTTTCCTCATCTGTTGGGGGTTAGATGACCACCATCACATAGGGTATGATGGACATTATTTAATCCATGTAAGAAATATCTCACACGGTGCCTGGCAAGAGTAACTATTTGCATCACATGAACGTTTATAGAAAGATGCAACCACAGGAGCTGGGGAACTTAACAAGAGGGAATAATGTCCCCGGCAGGAGGGAGTGCTCCACAGACCAACGTGCTCCAGGGGCCCCAGCGTGAGACTGGGCAGGGAGCTCTGACACGCTGTCCCTTCCAGCCGCCTCGGTTCCAGGGCCAGCCTCTCACCGCCAGGGATCCCGGTGTTGAAAGATGCACTGATTGCCCTGGCCTATATGGCTCAGTAGGTTGGAGTGTCATCCTGCACACCAAAAGGTCTTGGGTTTGATTCCTGGTCAGGGCACATACCCAGGTTATAGGTTCCATATGTCGGCGTGTGTAAGGGAGGCAAGCAATCAATGTTTCTCTCTCACATCAATGTTTCTCTCTCCCTCCCTCTCCCTTTCTCTCTAAAATCAGTAAAAACATCCTCGGGTGAGAATTTAAAAAAGAAAAAAGATGCTTGTATCACACACAGAGCTGTGCTGTCCAAACGTGTAGCCAGCTAGCTCAGTAGCCACTCAGCCAGAGAGACAATCACGCACTCCAGCGCTGTCGTGGAGCTGGGCCTTCCTACTGGGACGTCAGAGCTCCTGGTGGCCCTATATTTCCCTGATTACCATTCAGACATTTCTGCCCCATTTTAACATCTCTGAAATCAGAATATATCTATAATCAATGGTGTTCGTAGTTTCATTGAAAGCATTTTCTCTCTGTAGTGCTATGTAAAATGATGACACATGCAGCTGTCACTTGAAGGTGCCGACTTTCATCCCTGGCACAGAATCGAAGTCCACTGTAAACGTCAGCAACTCCCATTATTACCACTTCAGCCTTCGCCTCCCTCATCCACTCCCTGAATATTTCGCCTGTTGGAATGTGTTCCTGATTCAAGTTTCACTTGTTGTACAGTCCCAAGCAGAGCAATCACCTCCTGGGGCTGAATGTTTTCGTAGTAGACACTGTCCTTGCTGTCCTCGGCAGGCTGTCCCAAAGAAGGTAGGCTGCTCAGGAGTGGGGCATGCTCCTTAGATAAAACTGACATTCATTCAAAGACAGAGCAAAGCAAAAGAAAACCAGGAGGCCAGCCCAGCCATGAAAACCAAGCCTGGGAGTGACCAATTGGAGCTTGGCTTGGTGGCCAGAAAATGGAAACAAACAATTCAGTAAATTCCTATCCAATGGCTTTGATGAAACTCTGTTCCCCAGGATTACTACCCAGATCCCAAAAGACAATCCATTTGGAATACTGGAACCTTTGAAGTAGGGCCTTTTACTGAAACGTCAGATATATAAAGAGGGCCTTCGTAGGAAAAATAAAAGGCCTGCCACCTGCCCTGGCCAGTTTCTCAATGGTTAGAGCATCGGCTGATGCACTGAAGGGTCATGGGTTCAATGTCGTGGGTTCAATTCCTGGTCAAGGGCATGTACCTGGGTTTCCAGATCTATCCCAGGCCTCACTTGGGGCACATACAGGAGGCAACCAATTGATTCTCTCTCTCTCTCCCTCCCTCTTTTCCTTCCTTTCACTCCCTCTAAAAATCAATGGGGGGAGGAGGAAAACATGGCAGTGGAATAGACAGATGTGTCCCGAGCCTTGTCCCAGAGCAGATAGAAAGAACTGCTGAGGGTCACACAGGGCGTGTTTGTTGGAGTGACCCGCTCAGACGCAGAGACTGCACCATCTAGAAGGGGAAAGTGGATGTTATCTGAAGTCTGAAAATCTACAACTGTGGCACCCACCAAACAGCTGCGAACCCCAGAGCACCAGTCCCCAATTGGTGCAAACACACGGATTCAGAGGAGCTCTACACTCCACCACAGAAAGGAGAAAGAGAACTACACAACCAGACACCCAAAGAAGAGAGACCATGGGTAGACAAAGAAACAGCCCACATATGAAAGAAAAGCAGGCATCACCAGAAAAGGAAGTAAACAAAATAGAGGCAAGCAACCTGCCAGAGAAAGAATTCAGAGAAATGGTCATAAGGTGGCTGAAAAGAATGAAAGACAAATTCGACAATATGTGTAAGAATCAAGAGGAAATGAAGAAGAACCAAGAAGAAATGAAAAATGACATCGCTGCTGTAAAGAACTCAATAGAAAGCATCAAGAGTAGACTAGAAGAAGCAGGGGACCGCATCAGTGAGCTAGAAGACAAAGTGGGAAAACATACCCAAGTAGAGCAGCTTCTAGAAAAACAAATTAAAAAGCAGGAGGAGAGCCTAAGGGACCTTTGGGACAACATGAAACAAAACAACATCCACATAATAGGAGTTCCAGAAGGAGAGGAAACTGAGCAAGGAATAGAAAACCTGTTTGAAGAAACAATGACAGAAAACTTCCCTGATATAGGGAAGAAAAAACCCACACAAATCGAAGAAGCTCACAGAGTCCCAAGCAAAATGAACCCCAAAAGACCGATGCCAAGGCACATTATAATTAAACTGGCAAACATCAACAACAAAGTAAGAATCTTAAAAGCAGCCAGAGAGAGACAGAAGGTTACCTACAAAGGAACCCCCATCAGACTAGCAACTGATTTCTCAACAGAAACTCATCAGGCCAGAAGGGAATGGAATGAAATATACAAAACCATGCAAAGGAAGGGTCTGAATCCAAGAATACTGTACCAGCAAGGCTACCAATCAAAATTGAAGGTGAAATCAGGAGCTTCACAGACACAAAAGGACTAAGGGAATTTATTACCACCAAACCAGCAATGCAAGAAATGCTAAAAGGTCTGCTGTAAAAAAAAAAAAAAAAAAAAGAAATAGGAAGCGAAGAAGGAACACAGGGGTAAAGAATAAAAATGGCAACAAATAAGCACCTATCAACAATAACTTTAAATGTAAATGGATTAAATGCCCCAATCAAAAGATGTAGGGTAACGGATTGGATAAGAAAACACAACCCATATATCTGCTGTCTACAAGAAACCCACCTCAGAAAAAAGACACACACAGACTGAGGGTGAAGGGATGGAAAAAGGTTTTTCAGGTGAATGGAAATAAATAAAAAGCTGGGGTAGCAATACTTATATCTGACAAATTAGATCTCAAAGTGAAGGATATAACAAGAGATAAGGAAGGCCACTTTATAATACTAAAGGGAGCAATCCAACAAGAAGAAATAACTCTGGTAAACATATACGCACCCAATACAGGAGCATCCAAATACATAAAAAAAACTCCTGGAGGATATCAAGGGAGAGATTGATAGCAATACAATCATAGTAGGAAACTTTAATACCCTACTATCACCATTGGACAAATCCTCTAAACAAAAAATCACCAAAGAAACATCAATCCTAAATGACTCACTAGACCAGATGGAATTAATTGACATCTTCAGAACATTTCACCCCAAAGCCACAGAATATACATTCTTCTCAAGTGCACATGGGCCATTTTGAAAGATAGACCATATGTTGGGTCATAGGCAAAGTCTCTTCAAATTCAGTAAGATAGAAATCATATCAAGCATCTTCTCAGATCACAGTGGCATAAAACTGGAAATCAACTACAATAAAAACAATCCAAAAAAATCAAACACATGGAGACTAAACAGCATGCTATTAAACAATGACTGGGTTACCAGAGAGATCAAAGAAGAAATAAAAAACATCATGGCAACAAATGACAATGAAAACACAACAATCCAAAATCTATGGGACACAGTGAAAGCAGTCTTGAGAGGGAAGTTCATAGCTCTACAAGCATACTGCAAAAAACAAGAAACAATGGTAATAAATTACCTAACCCTACAACTCAGAGTTAGAAAGAGACCAACAAGAAAAGCCCAAAAAGACAAAGAGAGAATATTAAAAGCAGCAAGAGAAAAACAGTTAATTACCTACAAGGGAGTACCCATACGACTGTCAGCTGATTTCTCAACAGAAACTATGCAGGCCAGAAGGGAGTGGCAAGAAATATTCAAAGTGATGAACAGCAAGAACCTACAACCAAGATTACTCTACCCAGCATAGCTATCATTCAGAGTTGAAGGTCAGATAAAGAGCTTCACAGACAAGAAAAAGCTAAAGGAGTTCATCACCACCAAACTAGGATTACATGAAATGCTGAAGGGTATTCTTTAAGAAGAGGAAGAAGAAGAAAAAGGTAAAGATAAAAATTATGAACAACAAAATGACATCAAATACATACCTACCAACAAGTGAATCTAAAAATCAAGTGAATAAAACATCTGAAGAACAGAATGGACTGGTGACTATAATAGAATCAGGGACATAGAAAGGGAGTGGACTGACGATTCTCAGGGGAAGCAGGTATGAGGGGTGCGGGAAGAGATTGGACAAAAATCTTACTCCTATGGATGAAGACAGTGGCGGGGGGTGAGGGCATGGGGTGGAGTGGGGAATCAGGTGGAGGGAAGCTATGGGGGGGGGGGGGAAAAGAACACCTGTAATAATCTGAACAATAAAGATTTATTTTTTAAAAATAAAAATAAATAAAATAAAATAATGAGGAAAAAAAAAGAAAAGCCCAATGTAAGCAGAAGGAAGGAAATAATAAAGATCAGAGCAGAGATAAACGACATAGAGACCAAAAAAACAATACAAAAGATCAACAAAACCAAAAGCTGGTTCTTTGAAAGGATAAATAAGATTGGTGAACCTTTAGCCAGGCTCACCAAGAAGCAAAGAGAGAGGACCCAAAATAAACAAAATCAGAAATGAAAGAGGAGAAATAACAACAGACCCCACCAAAGTACAAAAGATAGTTAAAAAATACTATGAACAACTCTATTCCAACAAACTGGACAACCTGGCGAAATGGACATATTCCTAGAAAAATATAACCTTCCAAAACTCAATCAGGAAGAATCTAAACATCTCAATAGGCCAATAACTACGGAAGAAATTGAAGCAGTCATCAAAAAGCTTCCAGCAAACAAAAGCCCGGGGCCAGACGGCTTCACAGGGGAGTGTTACCAAACATTCAAGGAAGAGCTAAAACCTCATAGTCCTCAGACTATTCCAAAAAATTGAAGAGGAAGGAACACTTCCAAGCTCGTTCTATGAAGCCAGCATCACCCTAATACCAAAAAGAGATAAAGACTACACAATGAAAGAGAATTACAGGCCAATATCCCTCATGAACATAGATGCCAAAATCCTCAACAAAATTCTAGCAAATCGGATCCAGCACTACATCAGAAAGATCATACACCATGACCAAGTAGGATTTATCCCAGGAATGCAAGGATGGTACAATATCCGCAAATCAATAAACGTGATACATCACATAAACAAATTGAGAGATAAAAATCACATAGTCATATCAATTGATGCAGAAAAAGCATTTGACAAAATCCAACACCCTTTCTTGATAAAATCTCTCAACAAGGTGGGAATAGAAGGATCATACCTCAACATAATAAAAACTATACATGATAAACCCACAGCTAACATCATACTCAATGGGCAAAAACTAAAACCATTTCCCCTAAGAACAGGAACAAGACAGGGATGCCCACTCTAACCACTCCTGTTTGACATAGTACTGGAAGTATTAGCCATTGCAATTAGACAAGAACAAGAAACAAAAGGTACCCAAATTGGAAAAGAAGAAGTAAAACTGTCCTTATTTGAAGATGACATGATATTGAACATAAAAAACCCGAAAGACTCCATCAAAAAACTAATAGACTTATTAAATGAATTCGGCAATGTTGCAGGTTACAAAATTAATGCCAAGAAATCTATGGCATTTCTATACACCAATAGTGAACTTATAGAAAGAGAGACTTAAAAAGCAATCCCATTTACCATTTCACCAAAAAAATTAAGATACCTAGGAATAAACTTAACTAAGTAGGTAAAAGACCTATACATGGAAAACTACAGGACACTGAAAAAAGAGATAGAGGAAGACATAAACAGATGGAAGAACATAGCATGTTCATGGATTTGGGAGAATCAACATCATTAAAATGTCCATACTACCCAAAGCAATCTATAGGTTCAATGCACTCCCCATTAAAATACCAACGGCATATTTCACAGACCTAGAAAGAACTCTCCAAAAATTCATCTGGAATAAAAAAAGACCCTGAATAGCCACAGCAATCCTGAGAAAGAAGAGCAAAGTAGGTGGGATCTCAATACCAGATTCCAAGCTGTACTACAAAGCCACTGTTCTCAAAACAGCCTGGTACTGGCACAAGAACAGACATATAGACCAATGGAATAGAATAGAGACTCCAGATATCGACCCAACCACTACGCTCAATTAATATTTAACAAAGGAGGCATGAACATACAATGGAGTCAAGACAGTCCCTTCAATTAATGGTGTTGGGAAAATTGGACAGATACATGCACAGAAGTGAAACTAGACCACCAACTTACACCATACACAAAAATAAACTCAAAGTGGATACAGGACTTAAACGTAAGATGGGAAACCATAAAAATACTAGAGGAATCCACAGGCAGAGAAATCTCTGACATATGCCGAAGCAATTTCTTCACCGATACCGCTCCTAGGGCAATGGAAGCTAAAGAGAAAATAAACAAATGGGACTACATCAGAATAAAAAGCTTTTGCACAGCAAAAGAAACTATCAACAAAACAACAAGAAAGCCCACTGTATGGGGGAACATATTTGCCAATGATATCAACAATAAGGGTTTAATCTCCAACTTCTACAGGGAACTCATGCAGCTTAACAAAAGGAAGATAAACAACCCAATCAAAAAATGGGCAAGTGATCTAAATAGACACTTTTCAAAAGAAGACAGAAGGAAGGCCAAGAGACATATAAAAACATGCTCAAAATCACTAATCATCAGAGAGATGCAAATCAAAACGACAATGCGGTACCATCTCACACCTGTCAGAATGGCTGTTATCAACAAACGACAAGTGCTGGCGAGGATGTGGAGAAAAAGGAACCCTTGTGCACTGCTGGTGGGAATGCAGACTGTTGCAGCCACTGTGGAGAACAGTATGGAGTTTCCTCGAAAAACTAAAAATGGAACTCCCATTTGACCAAGTCATCCCACTTCTAGGAATATATCCCAAGAAAGTAGAAACACGAATCAGAAAGGAAATATGCACCCCTATGTTCATAGCAGCACAATTCACCATAGCTAAGATTTGGAAACAGCCTAAGTGCCCATCAGCAGATGAGTGGATTAGAAAACTGTGGTACATCTTCACAATGGAATACTATGCTGCTATAAAAAAGAAGGAATTGTTACCATTTGCAGCAGCATGGATGGACCTGGAGAGCATTATGTTAGGTAAAATAAGCCAGGCAATGAAAGAAAAGTACCACATGATCTCACTCACTTATGGAAAATAAAGAATATTATAACCTCATGAATAAAAAGATAGATACAGAGGCAGTAAAGCACCGAACAGACTGTCAGATTACCGCGGGAAAGCTGGGGACTGTTGGGGAGGGAGGGAAATAGATCAACCAAAGGACTTGTATGCATGCATATAAGCACACCAATGGATACAAGACATTGCGGGGGGGGTGGGGGTGGGATGAGGGCATGCGACAGGGGGTAGGGCCCTGAGGCTGGGGGAAGGTCAATGGGGGGGGGGAAAGGAAATATATGTACTAATATATGTAATATTTTAAACAATAAAAAAAATTTTTAAAAAATCAATGGGGGAAAATATCCTCCTGTGGGGATTAACAACAAAAAAATATCTGCCACATGATAAACTAGTACAATAAGGGGCAGGCAGTAGGTAACTTATTAAGTACTGCTTACATCATGAGCCCCAGCTAACCCAGCTGTTCCATCACCGGCAGCTCTTGCAAAGAGACTGTGTGGAAATAGGTCCCCATGCATTTAATTCTGCAACCCCCCACTTCCTCCTCACATGCTCGGGCTCTGGGATGAAAGCAGGAATTGAAAGAAAGTATAAGGGACCCTGAAGGAGCACTCTATTTCCTCCTCGCTGGCAGGGAACAGGAATAATTCCTGCCAGTTTTCCTAAGAGTCCAGGAGTCGTTGGAATGCCCTTTTTAAATGTAAATCGTCGCATCGTTTGTGTTATCAGTAGGCCTGTGGAGAGGTTCAGACCCGGCTGTCCAGTAGAATATAATGCGAACCACATGTGAAATGTTAAACTTGCTAGGAGCTTTCTTTTAAAAGAGTAAAAAGAAACATGTGAAATTAATTTTAGTAATATATTCTATTAACCCAATATAGCTAAAATATCATTTTAACATGTAATCAATACAAAAAACATGAATTTGATATTTTACATTCTTTTTCATCCTAAGTCTTTGAAATATGCTGTGTATTTTGCACATATTGTCCAGACCAGCACGTTTTGTGTGGTCAGTAGTCAAGTGTTGCTAGCGGTTACCATATTGGAGAGCACAAGACAAAAGAGAACCAGTTAGAGGGCCCTCCAGCTCCTTCCCCTTTCATTTAAAAAAAATTTCAGTTCAGGATTTAAAGTTACTGAATGGATATCACATACACATGGTGCGAAGGTCAGCACATACAAATTCTATACTGTGGAAAGTCAATCTCATTCCCGCCTCTCTTCCAAAAACTGAGTGTCCATCCCAGAGGCAGCTAGTTAGTCTCAGATCCTCATCTCCCTCCAGAGATACTCTAAACAAATAAAACACACACGCACATGCACACACACTCACACACACATACACAAACTCACACACTCACATGCTCACACATACTCTCACACACTCACACACACACTCACACACAACACACACATACACTCACACAGCTCACACACACACACATACTCGCACACACACTCACACATACACACACACACATTCACACACACTCTCGCACACACACACATTCACACACACTTGCACACACTCACATACACTCACACACTCATACAGGCAATTGATCTTTGAACAATGCAGGGATTAGGGGTACTGACCCCTTGAACCGTTGAAAATTTGAGTATAACTTTAGACTCCCCAAAAACTTAACTACTGCTCTGGCTGGGTAGCTCAATTGGTTAAAGAGTCGTCCCAATAAGCCAAGGTTTCGGGTTCTAGCCCCAGTCAGAGTACATACAAGAAGCAATCAATGAATGCATAAATAAGTGGAACAACAAAAGCAATCTCTCTATCTCTATCTCTCCCTCCCCCCTCTTTCTTCCCTTCCCTCCTTTCTCTTTCTCTCTAAAGTCAATTAAAAACGCACACACACTGAACTACTAATAGTCTACTGTTGACTGGAAGCCTTACTGATAACATAGTTAACACCTACTTTGTATGTTGTAGGTATTGTATGCTGTATCTTCACCATGCTAGCTAGAGTAAAGAAAATGTCATGAAGGAAATCATAAGAAAGAGAACACACGTTTACAGTACTGTACATATTTATTAAAAAAGTCTCCATATAAGTGGGCCTCCTCTGTTCAAACCTGTGTTGCGCAAGGGTCCACTGTATAAACGAATATACCTAAATAGACACACATGCAAATACATATATTTTTTACTCTTTTCTACAATTCGAACATGCTGGGTTTTTTTTCACTTAATACTAACTCTGTTAATTACTTGTTGTGTAACACTGGGCACGTTCCTGCATGCCTCGGTTTCCTCATCCATGAAGTGATAGTACCTCAAGAGCTACTCCAGGGGGCTGTTGAGAGGATGGAGGGAATGGAGAAGCCCCAGGGCTGAGAACAAAGCCTGGCACGTTCCGTGAATATTAGGCTTTTTACTCCATTGCATGACTGTCAATGATTGAAACAGTCCCTACAATGGACGTTGAGTTTGCTCTCCTCCCCGATCCTCTGCTTTGCGCAAAGGATGACTAGCTCTGTGCAGGTATCATGTGGTCCAAGTGCAAGTCCCCAGGAGGAAAAACCACAGCATTGCGTTTGCTGGGTCTGAGGTTCTGTGCGTGTTTCATGTGGGTGTCCTGGCCAGGTTGCCTGTGGAGTGTGGGGGGGTGCCTTTTCCTGCGCCTCACTCTTTCAGGACACATCCACATTTGTTTTCCTCTGCTGCTGTGACAGGTGCAAAATGCTGCACTGGAGGTCTCCATTTGACTTTGTTGTGGTGAGGTGGGGCATCTTTTCATATGTCTGCGGGCCACTCGAATTTCCTTTTCTGGAAAACTTGGTTCATTTTTCTATTAGATTATTGGAGTAGGCCTTTTGGTTGTTGCTGTTAATCCTCAACCAAGGATATTTTTTCCACTGATTTTTAGAGACAGTGGAAAAGAGGGGAGAGGGAGGACAGGGGAGAGAGTGGGGGGGGGGGGGGAGAGAGAGAGAGAGAGAGAGAGAAGCATTGATGTGTGAGAGAAACATTGATTGGCTGCCTCCTGCATGCACCCCAACTGGAAACTGAACCCACAACCTGGGTATGTGCTCTGCCCGGGACTCAAACCTGCAACCTTTTGGTGCACAGGGTGACAGATGCTCAACCAACTGAGCCACACCAGCCAGGGCTCAGATGTATTTTTGAAAAAGAACATCAGTGCCAGACAGCTACAGAAATAACATCATTCTCCCAACATTTCGTTTTTCAAATGATTGAAAGTATTCCACTTATTCCATAATTAAAATGACAAATTATTAACCTTTGTTATCATTAAATTATTAAAATTAACTATTAAAATTATTGGGTTTTTATAATGAAATTATTGAAATTTAAGCACCCTAAAGAGGACTCCTTTCAATCGCTTGTTAAATACCTTTAAAGGTTTTACCTATCATTATACTAACATATATGAAAATGAGTAGAGGAGTGTGTGTGCCTGCATAGGTAAGACAGAAAGCATATTGTTTGGTGGGTTGTTAGCAAAAATCAGATTTTACATTTTGTTTTCACTTGCAATTCTTTTACTTCACTCATTTAGCCAACAAATATTTATTTAGCACCTACTCTGAGCCAGGCACCATGTTTTCTGCTTCAATCGTGTGTTTATGTTTTGGTTTTGGTTTTGGTTTTTAGCAAGTGACTTTGTGATCAGGAAAGTCTGGGAAGCAATGAGATGGCTACACAATCCTGGGTTTGGAATAAACTTCCAGATTTTTTCACCCTGTCTCCCAACAGAGCCTCCAACGCATCCAAGTGGGTATAAGGCCTACCCTGACTTAAAGGTCTCCCGTGAAACAGGCCTCCCTGCAGCCTTAGCACCTCTCCTCCCTCGTGTTGGCTCCGCTCCGTGCTCCTTGGAGGAAATGATCTAACGGATCGTAAATGAAGCAGTAAAGTGCTCAGGGCATGAACCTGTGTTGAGGGAATAAAACATGGTGATAGATTAAATGTAGGAGATGTGTTAGGATCCAAGTCTGGCTCCAACAGTAGTTGAATCTGGCTTTGCTAGAGAAGACATGCAGCACCTTCATTTCTCAAAGGGGTTAGTTCTGAAAGCCTGAGCCTGGGGGACATCAAGTATCATCAGACATTACCCTTGACTGTTCCTCCTGTTATCACAGTGTAGCAGGCAGGGACCAGCCAGAACTCAGGACCAGGAAGTGCATTGGTCATCTCTTCCCTGAAACAGTGCACACGGCTGCCCACATCATTTACACCTGTCTTCAGTTCCCCTGTTCTCCCCACACACAGGGTAGAATTCGGGTAGGTCCGTGGTCGACAAACTGCAGCTCACGAGCCGCATGCGGTTCTTTGGCCCCTTGAGTGTGGCTCTTCCACAAAATACCACAGCCTGGGCAAGACTGTTTTGAAGAAGTGGCGTTAGAAGGAGTTCAAGTTTAAAAAATTTGGCTCTCAAAAGAAATTTCAATCGTTGTACTGTTGATATTTGGCTCTTTTGACTAATGAGTTTGCCAACCACTGGCGGTAGGTTAAATGGACTGACGGTGATGGCACTTTAATAGGAAGTCCTGTATGCTTTTTCTGCTGATCAAGCATTTAATTCATGTAAAGCAGCTAGCTCCGGGCCTGGCAGACAGCACACCTCCCACACGCTAGCTGTCATCCCTGCCACGGCTCCTTCTCTACCAAAAAAATGTCCTTTCTTTTGAGAGATGCCTAAGCTTGGTTTCACATTCGCTCTGTCTGTCATCCAAACGTACTTCCAGCAAAATTGCAGGCATATCATTTTATCTTCATTCCGTGAGTGAGTGGCTTCATGGCGCAGTTCTGGAGCAGAATAAATGATCAAGAGACACTTATGAATGAATTACAGAACCTGTGGTTCAAAGGTGAAATGGCAAAACAAAGGAGGAAGATTGTCTGTAACTAGCCCTTGCCTATTACTGTCACGATTTTGTTGTTGTTATTAATCCTCATCAGTGTACTTTTCCATTGATTTTTAGAGAGAGTGGAAGGGAGCGGGAGAGACAGAGAGAGAGGAAACATCAATGTGAGAGAGATGCATCGGTTGGTTGCCTCCCACACTCGCCTGGACCAGGGCCGAGATCGAGCCTGCAACCGACGTACATGCCCTTGACGGGAATCCAACCTGGAACCCTTCAGTCCGCAGGTCAACGCTCTACCCACGGAGCCTACCCACTGGTTAGAACATACTGTCACAATTAAAAAAATAAAGTTTGATGAATAATAAATGCTTTAGCTTTTCCATACATTCTTTCATTTATTCTATAAGTATTTCCTACCTTCTTACCCTGGGCCAGGCTCTGAGCTAAGTCTGGAGATACAGTGATGAGCAAGACAAGAGGAGCCCTTCAAGAGGTGGGGGGCTGAGGTAGAGGAGGGGGCAATGAGTACAGTCAAGAAGTCAAGAAGCTGCTTTCAGATTGCAATGCTTCGTGTGGGCAATAAACCGAGAGATGGGGCAGAGCGTGACTAGAGAGGAAACCAACGCATATAGGGATTCAGGAACGGCCTCTCAGGAGGAGAAATTTGAGCTGAGAGCTGGGTGACAGATTGTGTCTCTGCACAATAATAGTAAAAATAATGTTTAAAAGAGGGGTGTGCTCTCAAGTTAACCACTTCATTTTCATTTCCCCTTCAAAGAAAAAGCATGGCAAAGCATTTAGAAGTACCAGGTTCTGGAAGGAATGTGGACAGAAGGGGGCCCTTATAAACAGCTGTTAGGAAAGGAAAATCGAGACAGCCCTTGAGAAAATGATTTGGGACATCTGGTTAAAGCTGAAGCTGTGAATTCCCTACAACCCAACTTCTCTATGTCTTGTTAGAGTCTTTCGATAACCTTTAAAAGCATTTCCTCTTAGGGAGGTAAGGGACATTGCTTTCAGATTCTAAAGTTGAAATATAAAACAAAAGTAACTAATTAACAACAAATAGTGATGGATATTTATCTGTGTGGGCCAGGCACTATTCGAGGCTCTAAGAAACTCATGGTGAACCAAGCCATCAAACACTGTGTCCTGCAGCACCATGAGGGCACACACATCAAAAACACAACAAAGGCTCCAGCCCAGGCTGTAGACTCACTTAATGTGCACCCAGTTTGTGATCCTGGTTTTATGCAAGAGGAAGCTGATCTCAGAGAAACTGTCATTTGCCCAAGATGAGCCAGCTGTTATGGTGGAGGACATTCTAGCCCAATTCTTCACCCCTGGTCGCCCCTTGGGTCAGCATTGACCTTCCCCGCAGGAGCCTTTATGAGTTTTCATTGACTGTGCTGGGACCCCACTGCCTGGCTCAGAAGAGTTGCACAGTTTGGGGGTGAGAGCAGGGAGTAGACCCGACAAGAGAGCTATCCAGAACACAAACCTGCATAAGAGATCGGGAGTGGAGGTGGATCGTGATCACCTGCTCAGGACTGGGAATAGACTCCGTGACGCTGGGCATCATTAGCAGGGAGACAGCTAAAATAGCTCCTGTCTCCCAGCCAGGTACCGGCCTGCGTGCTTCTACCTGTCTTTCTGCCTTCATCCTCTAAGAACTTGCAACCAGGCCGGCTCCAGAATGCTCTCAACCACTGAGACAGGAAAAGAGACAAACTCTGACGAATGTCTTTCATAAGGGAGCAGGGGAGTGAAGTCAGGAAGCCAGGCAGAAGAGAAACCGAACCCGGCGCCCCTGGCTGACTTTTATTCTCTGCTGGTGAGGAAACCTGGTTGGGAAGGAGCAGCCCCTGGTATGGGGAAGGAGCCCCAGAGCCCAGGGGCCAAGCCTCTTTTTATTTTTTTTAATATAATTTATTGATTTTTTTACAGAGAGAGAGATAGAGAGTTAGAAACATTGATGAGAGAGAAACATCGATCAGCTGCCTCCTGCACACCTCCTACTGGGTATGTGCCCACAACCAAGGTACATGCCCTTGACCGGAATCGAACCTGGAACCTTTCAGTCTGTAGGCCGAGGCTCTATCCACTGAGCCAAACCGGTTAGGGCAGGGGGCCAAGCCTCTTGCTTCTGCAACAGAATGACCCTCATGAAGTCATTCTACCAAATTTGTCTTTTGATATATATATATTTTTTTCTAACAGGAAAGTTTTTCAAAAATCCAGGAAAGTAGAAAAAACTAATACAATGAGCATCCCATAATAAACTATATCAATATTTCCTATTAGCTTTGAGACATTTCTATTTTTTTCCATTTCAGAGAGTTATATTCTTTTATTTCCATCTTTCTTTGCATTTACACTGTTTTTCATTTTACTGAATTAAGTTAAATGGAAGCTTATTTATTTTTCAATACTTCTCTCCTAAATACATCTAAGCTATATAGTTATTCCTTTTATCACTCAGGTGCACCCCCCTTTTTAAAAACAAGGCAATTTCTGTTTATATACATGCATGCATAATTATATAATTTTCATAAACACATAAACATCAACATACGTGATTTTTTTAAGTTTCTTCTTTTTCTTGATTTCTGCCAACTTCTCCCCTCTCCCCCATGATATTCCTGCCTCCCATATAAATCTGTCTTCATGGTTAAGTTCATATCATTCCATATTTTCCTCCAGGTTCAAGTAATCCTGGGCAAGAATAGTTGATCCCAGTTTGTTTTACCAAAATGGGGTCATATTTTACACTCTAGTGCCTTTTACTCTTGTCGCTCAACAGTACTTATGGGCAGTTCCTTCAATACAGTCCTTATAGTTTTATTTCATTTTGCTTCATGCCTGTATAATATCCCATGGCGTGACTGTGACAACACTTATTCCTTTTGTTCCCAGTTTCTTGCTACCCTTAACAATGCTGCAATGCACATCTTTGAGTATCAAAAACAAAATCTCAGAAGTCACCGTGACAGGGGTGCTGAGAGCCTCGGCAAGCCAGGTGGACTCTCTGAGCTGCCGTCCAGCATCTGCATGATGCCAGGGACAGGTGAGAGAAGGACCAGGGACCCTCCCGGCTGATTGAATCCTTTCTAATCAAATCATTCATTCACTCGTGCAGACACCCAGCACAAACTACCTGAGTACCTGCGATGCAGGCGCTAATCTGGGCTCAGTGCCTTGACCTCGAAGACAGTGGAGAAGGCTCCAGGTCTCAGAGGGCTGGTGTCCTGGTGGGGAGAAGCTGATGCTAAACAGACAAGGAAATGATATCATCTCCACGTGTGGGAGGGGCTGGGAGTCACTGCATGCCCGGGAAAGAATCTGCATAGATGACATTTACACCGAGATGTGACCTGGTCAGTAATCAGATGATTCTCCCACGTAAATTGTGTATTTCATCATGCCCGTACTTCTCTCTGATCTTTGAGACTCCATTGGGGGCACTTTTGCAATCAGTGTAGTTTCTAGACCTTCAGAGTCTGGTCCTGTAAATCGGAAGCAAAGCCAGAGGAACCCCCATTTTTTGAAAACTCACCAGGTTTGGCAATGACTTTATTAGAGGATTGTCAGGGAGCAGGGCTGAGCCCCAACATGTGAGAAGACTAGGGAGGAAGGTACGCAGGGATTTGAATGGAAAAGTTCGACTCAGAGAACTTCCTCCAGAAAGTTATGTCTTTCAAAATCTTCAGCTGCAAAGAGAGAAATCCCACAGGAGCCCCTCACCCCCATTCCCCGGAAGCATCCTAGGACTATTTCTAGGGCTCAAATCATTTGATGTGCAGCAAATATGTAAAAACAGCAGGGGGTTGCCCGGAAACCCAGCAGAAAGAAAAATCTAGAATTGCAAATGTAAAACTCCCACCCTGTGACAGAAATTATGCTGATGGCGCTGAAAGCTGAAATCGGGAGCAGAAATAACGTTACAATGGAATATCTGAGAGGTACACCTCCAGAGGACAGCAATGCCTACCTCAGAGATATCTCCAGGATTAAAATCAGACCCTTGTGATGCCAAGCCCTGCGCAAACCTGCGTGCCCCTCAACCCACCCTGAGCAGTTCCTCCTGCAGGGTTGCCGTGGGCCCGGGAAGGCCCGGAGGTGACTGTGTGCATGATCTGGCACTCAGCCAGGGGGCTCACCCAGTGGCATATTGTCCATTTACTCTGACAATTTGGAAAAAGCAGCAGAGCCGTTCAGACCTTTTCGGTTTCTTTTGCTTCTGCATCTGCTCCCCAGCCTGCACATGTGCTGTGGTCTCTGTTAAACTGTGAAGAAGGTCCCCGCGCTGAGCAGGGGTCTGATCAACAGGTTCTGTTTGGCTCGCCGCCTTCATTTGCCAGCTTTGCTCCTGACCGGGGAAATGATTTAAACGTGCTTTCTTGTGAAAGCACTTACCTGGTCTCCCCCATCCATGGGCTTAATCTCGTGCTTACTGGACGTTGCTCTTTCGTCCATGTTAGGATGGCCCCGAACAAAACTTTAACTGCTGTGTCGTGAAAATACCCCAAAATGCTACTCAGCTTGTCCTATTTATACAAACGTGGGGAGGTGGGGGAACTCATTTCACTTAAATGTGCTTATTTTAAAAAGATGTGTACATTATGTTAATACGCTTGTATATTCATTAACTATATAAATATGTATATATGATACTTACATATATGAACAAAGGGCTTGCTTCAAGTGCTCCATTTGGATAATATGAAATTTTTGCTTGAGTGTTGGCCCTGGCACCCTTCCAAAGACCAATGTCTGTGGCCCCACTTGAAACACGCGTGGCCTATTTATGCTGGTTATGAGAGTGATGCAGGCGCTTATGAAGAGACTTGGCAGGGGAGAATAAAGAAGAGAATGAAGCACCAACCGCTCCTGTTAGCTGTAGCGCTGAGCTTGCTCCCACAGCCCTTCCCTGTGACCTGCAGTCACCATTCCAGACCTCAGCCCACACCTCTGTTTACCATTCCTGCTGCCATTCTACCTGCTCCTGTTCAAAGCTCCGCTCAAATGGCTCTTAGAAAACCCCAAAATGTCTTTGAGGGAAGGGGGGGGGGGGGCGGAGGGTGGGAGAGAGAGGAACGGAGAACTTAGAAAAGCCACTACAAAAGAAAGCGCATTATTTTTGCTTTATAATTGATCCTCGCCCCCAACCCCCAACCCCAGACGCTTTTCTCTACATTCCACCTTCCCCAGGCGCTTCACACTTTGTACCTGGGATGAAGAGGGAGGGAATTACAGCCCTCTGTGAAAATGTTCAGGGTCAATTGTATACTCTTACGGCGGAGAGGAGGAGCCTGGTGTTAGCAATCCTTCGGCAGGCTTTCGTCCGGCTGGCTGGCGTCATGATAATGCAATTTTGTATGTTAAACAACAGATGTCAAACAGAAGAAAGAGACAGGGCCTTTGCTTTTCTTCTCCCATGGACCTTGCTCCCCCAAAGCAGCCATTTTTTTCAGTTGCCATGACAGTGGTAATAGGAGTTTATCATTTTCCCATGCCTGCTGCATGCTAATGTGGAATCAATTCCCCAATGTTATCTGGTTGGGGAAGAAAAGGGTCCGCGCCACACTCCGGAGAGCCTGCTCTCGCCCCCGGCTCCATCCACCGCCCTCAGCCCCCGGTGAAGGGGCAAGTTCCATAAAGAAGCAGTTCTTTCTTGCTTGTCTATTAACGCATCGGTTACATCTGCCACAGAACCACGGGTGCTGTCTGCACAAACCCACAGGGCAGGGTGGCCATGGCGGTTTTTGAAAAAAAGTTCTAAAGAACCAGGATCATCTAGACAGAACCATATGTAATACCTACAAATCATATTTGTATATTAAATAGGTAGCAAATTCTGCACGTTCACACTGAACACTACCTTTGAAAACATCCGACCTGTTTGCACATTGAGTAGGGGAAGAAAGCTTTTTGGGAGGGTGGGGGGAGAATTACTAAAACTAAGCAAAATCATAATAACTTGATAAGAAGAGCACAATTTTTCAATCAACAAAGGGGATGTAGAAATTTTTAAAAATCATCTTTGGAAGGACCCCTTAGCATAAAGGAAATTTGTTTGTAAAAAATGGACATGATGGGAAAATGGACAAGCAGTTAAACGCAGGTGGTGGATACCTGGGTGTTTAGTACGTTATTCTTGGTACTTTTCAGTATGTTTGAAATTCCAAAAATAATTTATGAATCCAAGCCTTTCAGTTTGGCCTTTAATCAATGGTATTTAAGTCAGCGCTAAATGAGGACAAAGGGGCGGGAAGCAGTAATGTAGCAGGGCAGATGCAAAATTAAACCCAAAGTGATTTATAGCATACTTAGGTTTATTTCCCTTTTAATTTCTAACAGAATGTGCTGGTGGTTGTCAGCTGATGTTTGCTTATTTATTTTTCTCCCCAATCCCTTAAAAAAAAAGTATTGCATCAATGGAGCATCAAAATGATTGCTTCATTGTTGATAGAATTTATTCTCCAGAATTGAAAATCCAGTTGCTTTTATATGCATTGTCCTTGTTGGGTTTTTTCCTGGCATCTGGCCCACTTTATTCCTTTTTGTTATTTTGAGTTGTTCTTTCATCATTATCTGCAGGAAGCAGCATTAGCATGCAGCAGATAAGACCAGGACCCAGATGTGCATATCAAAGGATGAACAGCTACTTATTAAGAAAAACTTTTCTCTTTAAGCCCAGCTTCTGTTCAAAGGCATAATAAAGCCTATGGCGTTAGTGACAAACTGGTAATTCAATGCCTTGTCACAGTTGCTCACTGGAATGGGAGGAGGGGGAGAAAAAGACAGGTCAAAGAAATTGGTAAGGTCTACACACACTTTAGAAAGCTGAAAAGACAGAACTAGCATAAAAGTTCATCTTCTCCAGACCTATGCGTTTATATCCCGCTGTGTTTAGCCACTGTTTTTTTTTTTTTTTTGGGGGGGGGGGGATGGGCAAGAAGGGGAGGATGAAAGAGCCACAAATCGTCTGGCTGGCTGGTTGGTTGTGACAATGAAGGATGAAATTAGAATCACAAAATTATTTTTTAGAAGAGTGAAAGATTTACATGGACAGAATCTGATTCCAGCACCACGGGTTCAAGCTGCTTCTGCACTGGAATATATGCGTAGGAAACCGCCAGGCGAGCATACACTGAGTGGCCAGATTATTATGATCTCTGAACGCATAATAATCTGGCCACTCAGTGTATATCCTATATAATAAAAGGCTAATATGCAAATTGTCCCCTCAGCCAGGAGTTCAACCAGCAGGCAGGCCGGCCAACCGCCCATGTGCCCATGTTCCCTCCCCCTGGCCAGGCTGGCCAGACCCCCACCCATGCACAAATTCATGTACCAGGCTTCTAATATGTGTGTGTATATATATATATATATATATATATATATATATATATATATACACACACATTATTATGTGTTCAGAGATCATAGTGTGTATGTACAAGAGCCCTGCGCGCTAATGGTCTGCAATGTAATCCTAAAGGGCCCTTTCACGGTTGCTCTGCTTCTCGTGTTCTTCTCGTGTTCACGGTTGCTCTGCTTCTCGTGTTCTTCTCGTGTTCTCCCTCCTGTGGGAGTCTCTCTGTATCTCTTCTAGGAATTTGCACAGAGCTACACACTCACATGCACAAAGACCCAGATCTGCAGACATATATTTAGTGTTTTATTTTTGTAAAGATTTTTTATTGATTTTTTTTCAGAGAGAGAGGAAGAGTGAGAGAAACATTGATGTGAGAGCAAAACATTGATTGGCTACCTTCTGCATGCCCCCTACCAGGGATCGAGCCCACAACCCAGGCATGTGCCCTTGACTGGAATCGAACCTGGGACCCTTCAGTCCGCAGTCTGATGCTCTATCCACTGAGCCAAACAGTTAGGGCAGTCCTGTTTCTTTAAATGGTCCAATGGGAGACGACAACAAGACCCAGGCCGCATATGAGGAAACAGGTGACCCCATAGTACTTGGCCAATGAGGAACCAGAGGAGGGACTAAATAAATAGGCTATGCTCACTGTATCAGACATGCCGATACAATGCAAGGGTTGCCCGCTCTGGAAAGGGTATTAAAAGTCTCATTTTCATCATACTTCTGCCTCCGAGTTCGTCATTTGAATTCGGACAGGTGAGCCATTTCTCACACATTTGCGCATAGTGGTCCATCAGTTTGATGAACCAGGAGGTCTGTATCTACTTCCCTTTTGGTGGCCTTGTAAGTTTCTTCTCATTTTTTCCCAATGGCAAATGATGCAATAAATATCATCATGGGTATATACTTTTCCCCATCCTCTGCTCTTTTTGAGCAGTTCTCTCTCTCATTTTCTCTGTTGTCCAAAAAAAGACATTATTTTCCTACCTAGAAAATAATCTATGTGCTTAAATCTAAAATACATTAAGAGTCAGTCTCTCACTTTACAGAAAACCAAGATATGTAAATCAATTCTGAGAATGCTTAGGTTCCCTTTTGTTTTTGGGTTTTTAAGTTCCGCAGCTGACTGGAAAATGGCCATTACTCTAGTCATTTTTATACATGCATCTTGATGAAAGTCAGCTGAGTCTTACATCTGTCTGTGAGGCTATCATCCTATATAATAAAAGCCTAATATGCTACGTGTCTGGTTGACCAATCGCTGTTCAACCAATCAAAGCATAATATGCAAATGATATGCTAAGGCCACTTAACTGCTCGTTACAATGTGCAGTGACCACCAGTGGGCAGATAGTTAACCGGTCGACCAGTCGCTATGATGTGCACTGACCACCAGGGGGCAGACGCTCCGACTGGTAGGTTAGCTTACTGCTGGGGTCCAGCTGATCGGGACTGAGTGTAACAGGCCGAACACACCCTGGATCCCTCCCGCGTCCCTCTCCAGCCCTGATGGTGCACCGGTGGGGTCCCTCAGCCTGGCCTGCACCCTCTCAAAATCCAGGATCCCTCAGGGGATGTCGGAGAGCCGGTTTTCGCCTGATCCCACAGGCCAGGCCGAGGGACCCCATTGGTACATGAATTCGTGCACTGGGCCTCTAGTTTCCTATCTAATAAAAGAGTAATATGCAAATTAACATAACTCTTCTGCACCCACCAGCCACGCCCACCAACCACGCCCACCAGCCAATCCGGAGTGAGTATGCAAATTAACCCCAACCAAGATGGGTGCGGCTACAGAGCGAGCAGAAGGGAGGCTTGGGTTTTCCCAGCGATGGAGGAAACCAAGCTTTCCACACCCTGGTGGGCCCAGGCCTCCACTCAAGGCTACAAAGTTTCAATTATAGAAGATAAATAAATCCCAACAAAAATGGTGGCAGCCATGGAGCTGGAGAGAGCAGAAAGCTAGGGTTGCCCCTGGCGATGGAGGAAGCCAAGCTTCTGCAGCCCTGGCCTGTCTTGGCCTCCTCTTAAGGCTACAAAGTTTCAATTATAGAAGATAAATAAATCCCAACAGAAATGGCTGCTGCCACGGAGCAAGCAGAAGGCTTGGCTCTGCTCCAGGCTACAAAGTTTCAATTGTAGAAGATAAATAAATCCCAGATACCAGGGCCTTCACTTGGGTTGCCGGGAGGCATGGCCAGCCTGCAAACCACCAGAGGCCCCTCGCCCAGGCCACCCCACACCCCAAGGGAACCCCCACTCTGATCCAGGACAACCTTCACGGCAAACCAGCCAGCCCCCACCCATGCACTAGGCCTCTATCCTACCTAATAAAAGAGTAATATGCAGATTGACCATCACTCCAATACACAAGATGGCTGCCCCCATGTGGTCAAAGATCCTGCCCCCATGTGAACACAAGATGGCCACCACAAGGTGGCCAGCAGGGGAGGGCAGTTGGGAGGGACCAGGCCTGCAAGGGAGGGCAGTTGGGGGTGATCAAGCCTGCAGGGGAGGGCAGTTAGGGGTGACCAGGCTGGCAGAGGAGGGAAGTTTGGGGCAACCAGGCCTTCAGGGAAAGGCAATTGGGGAGGGACCCAGGCCTGCAGGGGAGGGCAGTTGGGGGGACCAGGCCTACAGGGGAGGGCAGTTAGGGGTGACCAGGCCAGCAGGGGAGGGCAGTTAGGGGCAAAAAGGCTGGCAGGGGAGCAGTTAGGCATCAATCAGGCTGGCAGGGTAGTGGTTAGGGGGTGATCAGGCTGGCAGGCAGAAGCGGTTAGGAGCAATCAGGAAGGCAGGCAGGCAAGCAGTTGGGAGCTAGTAGTCCTGGATTGTGAGAGGGATGTCCGACTGCCCGTTTAGGCCCGATCCCGGTAGGATTGAGCCAAAACGGGCAATCAGATATCCCTCGAGGGGTCCCAGAATGGAGAGGGTGCAGGCTGGGCTGAGGGACACTCCCCCATCATGCACGAATTTCATATATATAAAAGCCTAATATGCAAATTGTCCCCACGGGGGTTCAACCAGGAGACTGATAGCTATGATGTGTGCTGACCACCAGGGGGTGGCATGGAACTAAGGAAGGCCCTGATTGGCCCTGATCACCAGCCAAGCCTAGGAACCCTGCCCATGCACAAATTTCGTGCACTGGGCTTCTGGTCAGAGTTTAAAAAGATATTACTTGCCCTCCTGTTTGGTAAATAAACATTGAGGTAAGGAAACTTTGCCCAGGGTAGAGATTTGCTAAATTAATTTTATTGTAAAAATGATGGTGGTCTAATTCCTATCAACATCTACATAAGGATCTACACTGTGACATTATTTGTAATAGTAGGTTGAATAGAATTGCCTAAATATCCATTAAAGTGTGCGACATTCAAGTAATAAAGCACCATCAATGAATGAGATGTTCCTGCAGGAAAAGCATCTGCTGTTTGCTCTGGAAAGACAAGCTGTCAACCCATGTGTGCTACGTGATCCGCTCATGGATGGTTAGAGGTGGACAGACAGATGGACTTGGTAATCAGAGTAGTCTTCAAGGTATGGAATGGGTGAGGAGAAGGAGGAGAGAGGTTAGGTACTTACATTTGTTCATACTAATTGAATTACATGCTGTGGCATGTTATTTTTCTCATTACAAAAATCATTATTGTCAGTTGTCTCAAAGACTGGTGTATAGGCGGTTAAAACATTTAACTGGTTCATTTTTCCTAAGAGTATGCATGAAAGGGTATAAAAATGTTTTACATCCCTTACATTTAACTTTTCATGGGTATATATCCACTTAGTTCAAAAGTCCAAAACTGGAAGATATTTAAAAATAAAATTTCCCCCTGCCAAGAAAAAGAAAATTTTCCCTCTAAAACCCTGTCTCCCAGAACTGAGTTTGGCTCACCAGGAACAGTCACTGTTATCAGTTTTATACCCATATTCCTAAATATATTTCAAGCATATTCAAAGAAATAAGCATGTGAATATACACAGATATAATAATTTTATATGTACAAAGAAATATTAAAAAATTGTTTTTCCCCACAAATGATAGCCTATTACTCAAACTGTTCTATTTTGTGTGTGTTTTTCCACTTAACTGTGTAGAAAGAGAATTATTGCCCTAGCTGGTTTGGCTCAGTGGATAGAGCGTTGGCCTGAGGACTAAAGGGTCCCAGGTTCAGTTCTGGTCAAGGGCACATGTCTGGGGAGAGCAGGAAGAGAGCAGGAAGCTAGGGTTGTGGGCTCCATCCCCAGCAGGGGGGCATGCAGGAGGCAACCAATCAATGATTCTTTTTCATCATTGATTTCATCTCTCCCTTCCTCTCTGAAATCAATTTAAAAATATATATATTTTTAAAAGAGAGAATTATTTTTAAACAGCTAAATGAGGATTAATCACCAAGCCAAAAGCCTCCTTGAGTTTTACACAATTTCTAAGTCAAGAATTACTGGTCAGTGGCTTATATGTATGCATGTTCAGAATGAGCTTGGACTCAAAACAGCCATGATCAGGGTTCCAGTGGCCATGATCACAGGACTAATGCTGTGGTGGGGACCTAATGAGGGGTGACTAATGGCTTTGGTCAGGGGGCTTCTCAAATGACAACATCGAGAGGCAATGGCGAGAACCCAGACTTCTCAACCTGTTGGTTCTGGGTTCACAGCTAAGCCCTTGTGACTCCAAGCATGCTGACCTCGCTAAGCCTTGGTGTCTCTGTGCATAAATGAGGTCATGCAGTCGAACCTCTCAGGGCTGTTAGGAGAAAGCCATGTAACATGTCTGCGTTCCCATGTGAGACCCGCTGAGTGACTTCCCTACCCATCAAACAGACAGAAGGAGGATGGCAGTTTGCTTTTCCGGGAAAACCCATTAGAAAGGAGCCCCATTCACCCTGGAAGGAGACAGGAACAAGGGGAGAGGGGCAGTTCATATTCTCCAGAAGTTCTCGCACTTGCTGCGCATCCTGACCCTCGCACCGCGGGCACCTGGAGGGTGGGATGGTAGCCTGCACAGGCTGTGTTTCTCCTGCTGAGCGTCCGAGCAGGTAGTTGGCTCTTAAGCTGTAAGGCATGTTGCGTTCTGTAATCAGTGTCCTTCAGAAGGACTTCAGCTGTGGCTCTCAAACTTGAGTGTCCATCTGGTCACGCAGAGGCCTTTGGAAGCCCAGAGGCCAAAGCCCACCTCCACAGTGTCTATTGTTGTAGATCTGGGTGGGATCCCAGAAATCACATTTCCGACAAGTTCCGTGTGATGTTGACCCTGCTCATTGGAGGACCCCACTTTGAGAACCTTGGTTGGGAGTGTGTGCTCCAGAGGCGGACTGCCTGGCTTTGCAGGTTACATGATCTCTAGGCAGGTTGTTTGACCTCTGCACAGCCTCAGTTTCCCCATCTGTACTATGGGAACAATAGAAAAACCCCTTGGGCGGGGGTGAAGGCTTGCTGAGTTCCATTCACATTTAAGCATTCCACCAAAGCAATTGAGGAAACCTCACAATTAAGCATTCCACCAAAGAAATTGAGGTACCTGGCAGTGACTCTGACACAAGGATACAGTTGTTTAATGCAATACCCTTCTTTGCTGGTCTTCTAGGAGTATTAATAATGGTGGCCAGCTTTTTACTGAAAGCTTACTTGGTGAAATCATATTTCCTGTCAAAACAGACAAATTAGATTTCTGTCTTATACTGCAGAATGGTTGGCTTTGAAACTGTAACTCTCCTGAGGGGAGGAATATCTATAAATTGCATTATTCACATAAACTGTATTTTATTACATTACATGTGTGTAAATAGCACAGATAGTGTAATACATACACACGTATTATGTCACTGATCTCACACGAGCCTCATACTGTCTCCATGGTGAAGGCGCATCTCATCTTTGAGAGTAACATTGAGCCTTCTCAGCTTTACTCCAGTGATCTAATTGGGTGTCTAGTTGTCAGCTTACTTCTCAGTGGACAGAGCATGAAAGGTTGATTCTAGTTTGAGGGAGGTGAGGGGCAGAATGTGAAAGCCAGATAGTGATGGGGAACCGTAAATGGGGAGGGCCCTTCTTCCTTTCTGATCTCAGCTTGAGGTTGAGATGGTCAGGAGCAGGGCATCTGGAGTTGGACCCTTGTGTTTCTACCTGACCTTGGACAACGTGCGCCCTGGTTCCCTCATCTCTAAAGTGGGGGAAAGACGTGTCTAATGACAAGCGTTCCTCCAGAGCTGCGTTCACAAATCCATGCAGTCACTGCCCACTTATCGCCTACCCTTCGGGCTGCACGCTGGGGCTCAAGGTCTCCCCCAGGAGCTGCAGGCTGCTGTCCTGTTGGAGACCGCAGGACATGATGTTGGCCAGCAATAAGTGCATCGAAGAAATTGTGCTAGACAGTGACTCAGAGGAAGGGTAGCACTTTTACCAAGGCGGTCAGGGAAGGCTTCCTGGAGGAGGTTGCAGTTGAGCTACACTGAATAATGAAGAACAGGCCATGGGAACATCTTGGGGAACACCAGCTGTGGGAACAGGCACCACAGAGACCCTGAAGAGGGAATAAGGGGGGTTGGAGCTCTGCAGAGAAGCTCACATGATTAGAGCCACGTGATTGGTGCCAACAGAGGGAAGGGAAAAGAGTAGGTGTTTTTGTTGTTCAGATGTGTGTGTGTGTGTGTGTGTGTGTGTGTGTGTGTGTTGGGGAGGAGTTCTACTTCTTAATAACACAATTAGAATGTATCAGACTAAATACTGAGTTGCTTTTAAAAAATTTCAGAACGCATAGCATATGGCAAGTAATCTCTATTGTTTTAAAGTCTTTATCCATGTCAAACTTCAATGACGGTTTTAGAAAAAGTGGACCTTTTATTGAAGTCAAAATACAATACTTATACTATTTAAATATAAAGGGTCCAATGACATGAAAATACTGCAATGTAAGAATTATATTAAATGAGTCTATATTTAAAAACTACTTCTGAAACATTAGAATCCTATTCAACTTAAATATGATCCATTTGAGCATCAGCTAAGTTATAGGAGTTAGATCGGAAAGAACCCAGAATTACTCACGTAGAGAAACCCAGCCATACGCCGTGCCACGGTGGTGGGTGCTCACGCCCAGCGGCTCTGGAAGATGAATTAAACCCGCATGGACCCTGGAGCCCTGAGCCTTCCCACAGGACCTCCCTCCTTCTGGGGGACCTGGTGCCCCAGGGGACCCCTGGTACTTTGGACCTTTGTGGCTGTGCAGGGAACATCGTAGCAAAATGTCACTTGGCAAAGGCGTGGACATGAGCTGGACATGGGCAGCATTTGTCTGATGTGGTCACACGTTCTTAGCCCGTGAGCCCTCTCCCGGCCCAGAGCTGCCATCACCTTTCTGGAGCTTTTTCTCCTGGAAGAGCACCTGCTCAGAGCACTTTGCCAGGAGCAGGTGGCTCCCTCCAGTGCCTTCTCCCCTCCTCCTCCACCTTCTGGGTGGCTGCGCTTCTGATGGTGCAGCCCTGGGGCTGCTCATCTGTGATGTCCCCTCACCCTCCCGCCTGTCTCAGCTGCGGCTGCATTGCTCCTGATGCGGGTCCCCAGCATCCAAGGGGCCGCCGGGCTCCCAGCCTCACCACTGGGCTGCGCGCTCAGGCTGTGAAGACGCCTGGTCTGTCGGAGGCAGGCACTTTGTCCTGAGAGCACGTCGCTCAGTTCATTTTCTTTCAGTTTTCTGGGTACTTTCCCTTTTTCTCTTTTGTACACTTTCAAGTTGGGAGCCAAAATGGGACTCCAGATCGGCTTCCAAAGGAGCGACTGGGTGATGCCCACTACCTGCATCTCTCCCTCTGCCTCCAAGGTGGGGCCTCTCCGGAACCTTCTGTCAGGAGCGGGGTACCTGCCCGGCTTCCACCAGAAAGAGCGAGTGGCTCTTTCTTGTCCAGGCTTGTAGTGCTCCGGCCCCATCGGCTCTGAGATCCCCGCTTCCCTCCCCCAATCGCTAGGAGAGCCTGACTCTGCTGGAGATGAGCGCCCCTTCCAACCACCATGACTTTCCTCAACTTTCCTCGAGGCGCTGGGCCCTGTTCCCAGGGGTTCCAACATGGGCTCTGCTTGGGTCACCCGGGTTCGGTGGGACCCTTACGTCTCTGCGAGTGACCGTGTCCCTTGTTGAAGGCGGCTGCCTCTGCTCGTGGAAGGAGTCAGGCTCCCTGTCCCGCCCTCTCCAGGAGCCTCCAGGTCAGTGCCCGCGTGTGCAGATGGCATCAGCCCTCCCTCTCCCCCACCCCCCACAGGGCAAGTGAGGGGAGTGCTGGCCGCAGGGCTAGAGGGCTCCCTCGCAGGTGTGTGTCAGTCCAGCCTCTCCCGACTTTTCCAGGGACCTCATGCCGGTCAGAACACCTGGCAGCTCTCCTTCTCTTCTGCGGTGTTGGCTCTTTACTATGGAAACCACCCAGCACAGAGCGGGATCCCCAGGGAAAGCCCGAGACCTGGGCCTTGACTCACAGTTCAGGCCCCTCAGAGAGGACATCCCCAGCTGCCCTGGCCCAGCGGGAGGCCCTGGGGCAGGCAGCAGCCCTCCTGGCTCCAAGGCAGCACAGCGGTGGCCCTGGTGGCCAGTATCCTCTGGGCCACAGCCGACCCACGGAAGCTGCAGAGTGCCCCATGTCTGTCACAGGCGGGTGCCAGGCGCCCGGACAGCCCTCACTAGGGCAGGGAGGGGAGGCAGGCAGGGCTAGACCCAGTGCTCTCTCCTGCTCTGCTCCGGGCACACAGGGAGCCTTTCACCTGGGTGGCACCTTCTGGAGGGCACAAGGCCCATTGCTGCAGGAGCTGTCCCTCCACGTCAGAGTGGCCAGGCCACCCCCATCCCTGCAGGGGAGGGTGTCGGAGCAGAGGGGCGAGGCCTTGCCCTGGGTGAGACGCGTTCTCCTGATTCTAAGGCTCCTCCTGCCACCGGGAAGGCTGACCTGTCTACAAAGGTCCCAGGGGCCGCCCTAGCTCTCTACGACGCCCCTCTGTCCTGGTGTCGGTCAATGTTCGGGCTGGAACAGAGGACTGAAGGGCCTCCCAGATGGACTAAGAGACCTGCATTCAGCTGCGAGAACTCAGGAGAGATGGTCACACCTGGCACGTCTTAGAGGCTCATATCTTTTGTGTGACCCCGTTTGTCCCAGTAAAACCAAGTGTTGCTGATGGGGTGACGCAGGGACCAGGCTCCTTCCTTCCCCTGGGTGGTTTCCATCCTCAGCTCATGGCCCTTGGGCAGCCCTGGGGATAGTCGTCTTCCACTGAGTGGTCTTCTGTGTGTGTGCCTCTGCAGAGGGAGGGTTGTACACTTTCAAGTTGGGAGCCAACTCTTGCTCCTTTTGCTCCTTCAAGTCCCTTTTCCTGTCCTAGTGGGGCTGAGCCTCCTGTCCATTCCGGGACTCTGCTGGGAGTGGCGGTTGGAGGTTAAGGGGACGAGTGACATGATCTGACTGATGTTCAGAAAAGATGAGGAAGAGGGTTGGGGAAGGGGGTGGAGATCATTGTGGTTAGTGGTCCAGCCCAAGTCAATGGGGGTGGCAAGCCTGAGGAGGTGGACACAGCGCTTGAGTTTGGAGGACAGGAGGTCAGTATGGCACTTGGTGCCACTCAGTTAACATGTTGTGACCGTTCAGTTTCAGGATAATGTTTCCCAACCCTGTGATGTCTAGTACAACAGAAGTTTCCATGCTCTGTACAACAGGAGGGCTTCCAAAACCACACCAGGTCATCCCTGAAGCACGTAGTTCAGATAATCAGGGAGACTGGACCAATGAGTCCCACAGGACACCTACCAATAAGGCCACCCCACCAAGACTGGGAGACCTGGAAAACAAAATATAGAGAGGCAGCCAAAACGAGAAACAAAGAAACACACTCTAAATGAATAAACAGGAGAAATCCCAAGTAAACAAACTAAATGAAATGGAGGCAAGCAATCTACCTGACACAGAGTTAAAAGCAATGGTTACAAGGATGCTTAAGAAACTAGTAGAAGAAGGATGAACTCAGTGAGAACTTAAAGACCAAATAAGTGTAAAAAAGGACATAGAAATCATAAAAAAGAACCAGTCATAAATGAAGAATACAATATCTGAAATGAAGAATACACTAGAAGTAATCAATTTCAAATTAGATGAAGCAGAGGATCAAATCAATGATTTGGTAGACAAGTTAGCAGAAAACACCCAATCAGAGCAGGAAAAAGGAAAAAGAAATAAGAAAACAAGGACCCTTTAAGGGACCTCTGTGACAACATCAAGTTGCCAAGAAACATATGAAAAGATGCTTGATGTCACTAATCATCAGAGAAATGCAAATTAAAACCACAGTGAGATATCACCTCACACCTGTCAGAATGGCTGTCATCAGTAAATCAACAAACAACAAATATTGGCAAGGATGTAGAGAAAAGGGAACCCTGGTACACTGTTGGTGGGAATGCAGATTGATGCAGCCACTATGAAAAACAGTATGAAGGTTCCTAAAGAAATAAAAAATGGAACTGCCTTATAACCCAGCGATTCCACTTCTGGGCATATATCCAAAGAAATCCAAAACACTAATTCAAAAAAATATATTCACCCCTAGGTTCATGGCTGCGTTATTTATAAGAGCCAAGATATGGAAACAACCCAAGTGCCCATCTTCAGATGAGTGGATAAGAAAGCGGTAGTGCATAAATACAATGGAATATTACTTGACCATAAAAAATCATGAAATCTTACCTCTTGCAACAACATGGATGGACCTAGAGGATTTATGCTAAGTGAAATTATTCAGACAGAGAAAAACAAATACCATATGATTTCACGTACATGTGGGATCTAAAGAACAAAACAAATACAATAGAAACAGACTCATAGATACAGAAAATGGATTGATCGTAGCCCAATGGGAAGGGGGTTGGGGACTGAGTGAAGAAAGTGAAGGCATTAAGAAGTAAAAATTGCCCTAGCTGGTTTGGCTCTGTGGATAAAGCATCAGCCTTTGGACTGAAGGGTACTAGGTTGGATTCCAGTCAAGGGTATATACCCAGATTGTGGGCTTGATTCCCAGTAGGGGTGTGCAGGAGGAAGCTGATCAATGATTCTCTCTCATAATTGATGTTTCTAACTCTCTCTCCTTCTCCCTTCCTCTCTGCAATCAATAAAAATATGTTTTAAAAAAGAAGTAAAAATTCATAGTATAACTTAGGCCATACCACCCTGAAGGCTCCTGAATATTCAATCTGTGGTTTTAATTTGCATTTCTTCTTTAAAAATATATTTTTATTGATTTTGAGAGAAAGTGGAAGGGAGATAGAGAGAAAGAAACATCCATTGGCTGCCTCCTGCACATCCTGGGACTAAGCCTGAAACCCAGGCATGTGCCCTGACCAGGAATTGAACCAGAAACCTTTTGGTGCATGGGACAATGCCCAATCAACTGAGCCACACCAGCAAGGGCTAATTTGCATTTCTTGATTATGAATGAGATTAGTCATCACTTTATACATTTACTAGAGGCCCAATGCATGAAATTCATTCATGGGGGCGGGGGTGGGGCGGTGTCCCTCAGTCCCCCTCTCACAGTCCAGGACCCCTCGCTCCTTACCGCATGCCTGCTCACTGATCCTTACCACTCGGCTCACTGCTCCTTAGCACTGCTGTGGAGGCAGGAGAGGCTCCCACCACCACCGCTGCGCTCACCAGCCATGAGCCCTGCTTCTGCCTGGGCAGTGCTCCCCCTGTGGGAGCATACTGACTACCAGGGGGCAGCTCCTGCGTTGAGCATCTGCCCCCTGGTGGTCAGTACGCATCATAGCGACTGGTCATTCTGCTGTAATGGTCATTTAGGCTTTTATTATATAGACTAGAGGCCCAGGGCACGGAATTCATGCACAGGGAGGGTGTCCCTCAGCCCAGCCTGCACCCTCTCCAATCTGGGACCCCTTGAGGGATATCCAACTGCCTGTTTAGGCCATCCCTCTCACAATCCAGGACTGCTGGCTCCCAACTGCTCACCTGCCTGCCTTCCTGATTGCTCCTAACCACTTCTGCCTGCCAGCCTGATCACCCCCTAACCACTCCCCTGCCAGGCTGATTGATGCCTAACTGCTCCCCTGCCAGCCTGTTTGCCTCTAACTGCCCTCCTCTGCAGGCCTGGTCACCCCTAACTGCCCTCCCCTGCAGGCCTGGTCCCCCCCAACTGCTCTCCCCTGCAGGCCTGGGTCCCCCAACTGCCTGTCCCTGCAGGCCCGGTCGCCCCCAACTTTCCTCCTCTGCCAGCCTGGTCACCCCTAACTGCCCTCCCCTGCAGGCTTGATCGCCCCCAACTGCCCTCCCTTGCAGGCCTGGTCCCTCCCAACTGCCCTCCCTTGCTGGCCATCTTGTGGTGGCCATCTTGTGTCCACATGGGGGCAGCCATCTTGTGTGTTGGAGTGACGGTCAATTTGCATATTACTCTTTTATTAGATAGGATAGAGACCTTGTGCATGGGTGGGGGCCAGCTGGTTTGCCCTGAAGGGTGTCCTGGACCAGGCTGGGGGTTTCCTTGGGGCATGGGGCGGCCTGGGCGAGGGGCCTGTGGTAGTTTGCAGGCCGGCCACACCCCCCAGCGACCCAAGTGGAGGCCCTGGTATCTGGGATTTATTTATCTTCTATAATTGAAACTTTGTAGCCTTGAGTCTAGGGCCGGCCAGGGTGTGTGGAAAGCTTGGCTTCCTCCATTGCCGGGGAAACCCAAGCCTCTTGCTGGCTCCATGGCCACAGCCATCTTGGTTGGGTTAATTTGCATACTTGCTCCTGATTGGCTGGTAGGCATGGCTTGTGGGTGCAGCAGAGTTATGGTCAATTTGCATATTACTCTTTTATTAGATAAGATTGGGCATTGATGCTTCCTCTTTTGTGAAATGTCCACTAAAGTATTTTGCCCATTTTTCTAATACATTATTTGTGTGTATTTTTTTCTTATTGATTTGTAAAAGTTCTTTATTTATTCTGGACAATCTTCTAATAACTATAAATATTGTAATTTTCTCTCAGATACTAGCTCATCTTTTCAATTTCTTTGTAATGTCCCTTGATGTAGCTGTATTTATCAATTAGTTGTATTTTAATATAGTTAACTTTTTTCCTTTTGGAATCTGTCTTTTGTGTCTAATATATTATGTCTTTTTATTATTATTATTTCAGAGAGAAAGAAAGAGGGAGAGAGAGATAGAAACATTAATGATGAGAGAGAATCATTGATTGGCTGCCTCCTGCATGCACCCTACAGGGATTGAGCCCAAAATCCGAAATCCAGGCATGTGCCCTAGCTAGAAATTCTCAACCACTGAGCCACACCAGCTGGGCTAATATATTATTTCATAACTCAAGTTTATAAAAATATTTTCCTATATTTTATCCTAAACATTTGCCTTTCACTTTTAAGTCTTTAATTACCTGGAATAGATTTTGTTTTGAGATATAATTCACACACCAGAAAATTCACCCTTTAGGAGAAATGTTTATATAGCACATGAGGGTAAGATCGAAGTATGTTTTTCCTTCTGGGTAACTAATTATCTTGTACCATTTATTGACTATTTCATATTGTCCACAGACCTGTGCTATTTTATTATAATAACTAGTGGCCCGGTGCAAGAAATTTGTACACATTAAAAGAGAATTAGAGGAAATATTTTAATATTGCTATTTGACACTTCTCTATAATGGAAGTGTCAGAGATGAAAGAAAATTAGTAAAATGTATATGAAAATCTCCCACCTGTCAGAGTCTGGGGCGGGCCGCAGGACCCAGAGTCAAGTCCCTGCACACCTGCGCACACCTCAAGATCGCACCAGACCCAGACCCGGCCAGCCCCACCCCTGTCAAGCCCTGCAGGGTGAGGGGCATAACCTCAGGTCCCCCAGCATAGTCTAAGGTCCCCTGGCCTGGCGCTGGGGTAGGGGGGTGTGGCCTCAGGTCCCCCGTCAAGCCCCGCAGGGCCGGGGGCATGGCCTCAGGTCTCCCGGCCCAGCGCCAGGAGGGGGCACAGCCTCAGTTCCTCCATCAAGCCCCGCTGGGCATGGGGCGCAGCCTCAGGTCCTCTGATATAGCCTCAGGTCCCCCAGCTTGGTGCCGGGGTGGGGGGCGTGGCCTCAGGTCCCCCATCAAGCCCCACCAGCGGGGGTGGAGGGGGTGGGGGGGGCGCAGCCTCAGGTTCCCCGCCCCAGCGCGAGGGCACGAGGGCCCGAGGGTGAGAGGGCATGATGATCATTTGCATATTAGCTCTTTATTATATAGGATAATTTTCCATATCATTTTGGCTAGATTTCTGGGCTCTTTATTCTGTTCTACTGGTCTTGTTTTCTCTCCCTACACCAATATTACATTGTCTGAATAACTACATATTTATAAAACAATCTTTAATATTTGGCAAGACACATTTCTCCCTACCTATTTATTTTCATTTTTAATTAATTTTTAGAGACAGAGAGGAAAATATCAATTTGTTGTTCCACTTATTTATGCATTCATTGGTTGATTATTACTTTTTTTAAAGAATAGTTTATTGATTTTGAGAGAGAGAAGTAGGGAAAGAAACACTGATGTGAGAGCACATCAATTGATTAATTGGCTACTTCCTACTCGCCTTCCACCAGGGATGCAAGCCTGCCACCTGGGCATGTGCCCTGAGCAGGAATTGAACCAGCAACATTTTGGTATATGGGACGATGACCAACCCACTGAGCACACCTGCCGGGGCCATTGGTTGATTCTTGCATGTCTTGACCAGGGACTGAACCCACAACCTTGATGGATCAGGGCGATGCTCTAAACAACTGAGCTAACTGGCTAGGACTCTCCGAACCTGTTCTTCCATGGGAGTTTCCTTGGCTCTTGTCCATTTGCTCAGCCATAAAAACTTTATAGAGTCAGCTTGTTAAATTCTTGAAAAACCTGACTCTGCAGGTTGAGTCCATTTTGGCAAGTTATATTTTTCTAAGAATTAATTCATTTATTTATCTAAGTTTTCAAATTTATTGGCATATCGTGGGATCTGGGTCAGCCCTTCTAATCAAACACATTGTTATATTTGCAAAAATGTCCTTGTATTTAAAAAGTTTGCTGCATTTGTACAGTCTCATAACATTTATTTGTGCTGTTCTGTTTTTTCCTTGATATTTTAGGTGAATGTTTGTCAATTTTATTAGACTTTCAATTCTTGCCTGTGTTGATTCTTTGTTTTGTATCCCTGTTTTCTATCTTAATTTCTGCCTTTGTTTTTCTTATTTCCTTCCTCTGCTTTTAAGGATGTTATTCTACTGCTATTTTTCTGATATCTTAGGTTGGATGACTGGCTAATCATTTTCATCCTTATTCTTTTCAAATGTAAGCATTTATGTTCCTAGGTACTGACTAGTTGCATACCATAAGTTTTGTGTAGCACGTTAATTATTGCTGTTATGATCCTTTCAAAATTCAATAAGAGTTTATCCTTTAGCCATGACTTTTTAAAAAATGTGTCTTAAACTTTCCAAATGTGTGGGTTTCTCAAGTCACCTTTTTGTTATGGATTTCTCACATTTTAGTCATAGGACATGGTGTAAATGTTACCCAAACTTGAAAATGGATGAGGTGAGCTTTATTCTTGGGGCAAAGAATACAAAATAACATCATTTCTTTTCATGCTATTCTTGTTAAATAGAATTATTAAACACCAGGAGCCCTAGCCAGGTGGCTCAGTTGGTTGAAGGGTCATCCCATGAACCACAGGTCGTGTGTTCGATTCCCAGTCAGGGCACACACCTGGGTTTTGTGTTCCGTCCCTGGTTGGGGTGTATGTGGAAGGTGGCTGGCTGATGGATGTTTCTCAGATCAATGTCTCTCCCTCTCTCTGTCTCTCTTTCTCCCTTCCTCTCTCTAAAAATCAATAAACATATCTTCGGGTGAGGATAAAAACCATGCAGGAAAATGATAAAGTCCAACTTCAGGCTGGGGGTTCCCTGGGGAGGCAGCAGGGAATGGGGTCAGAGGGTGGGAGGGATGCTTGCTCTATCTGTAATAATTTTTTTTCTCTTAAACACTATAGTAAAAAGATTTGCAAGTAATTTAATGAATTCCACAAGGCCTTCTCTGAAACTCCTGGGGCTGGATGTGTTTCAGAATTTAGAATTTTCTAGATCTTAGGGAGACCATATGGAGCACATTCCTATACTACATAATCCCAGTGGGAACTGGGGCAGCCCTTCTAATCAAACACATTGATATATTTGCAATAAGATGTCTGCGCTGTATTACAAAGTAGGCGAAATATTAGGGCTGCACACAGCTCCCATGAGCGTTTGGTTTCCAGAGTGTTAATGTTTTGCGAATACAGAAAAGGAAGCGTGGACTTGTAGATATTACCATGTATTAAATCTGGATGGTGTGGAACAGGTCTGTTACTTTATTAGTTTGTTCTTCTTTGAATGATTGAAATACATCCAAATGTAAGGTTTTTAAAACTTCTCTTAAGCCTGGCCAGTGTGGCTCAATGGTTGAGAGTGAACCAAGAGGTCACCAGTTCAATTCCTAGTCAGGGCATATGCCCAGGTTGCAGGTTCAGTCCCCGGTAGGGGGCGTGCAGGAGGCGGCCCATCGATGTTTCTTTCTTATCGATGTTTCTATCTCTCTATCCTTCTATACCCCTCTCCCTTCCTCTCTCTAAAAATCGATAAAAATATATTTATTTAAAAATAAAACATCTCTTAAGACAGTGGTTCTCAACCTTTCTAATGCCGCAATCCTTTAATACAGTTCCTCATGTTGTGGTGACCCCCAACCATAAAATTATTTTCGTTGCTACTTCATAACTGTAATTTTGCTGGTTAATGAATCGTAATGTAAATATCTGTGTTTTCCGATGGTTTTAGGCTCTACAGTGGCAGTTCTCAACCTGTGGGCAGAGGCTTTAAGCAATGTGGGTTTTCAAATGAAAAAATAACCATGATGGAAAAAGGGGTGACATCCAAATGCAGCCTATAAAGTGGTGAGTAGAATTTTACCAACATGAATTTCTTCATTTTGACCAATGTACCTGGGTAATGTTAACATTAGGGAAGCTAGTTGAAGGCATAGGGGAACTTGGCATTATCTTTGCAACTTTTCTACAATTTATTGCAAAACAACAACAAAAATTTTTTAAAAGAAAGATACCATTTAGTGTTGGCGAGGGTATAGACGTAAGGGCTCCCATGTCTCACATGTTGGATGGTGAGAGGGCCAAGTGATTGAAGCTTTTGAGGGCATATTAGTTTCCTAGGGCTACTGTGACCAGTAACCACAAACTGGGTGGTTTAGAACAGCCGAGATTTATCCCCACCTTCTGGAGGCTGGTCGTCCAAAGTCATGGTGTCAGCAGGCAAGGCACTGAGGGGTCTAGGGAGGACCCCTCCTGTCTCTTCCAGATCCTGGGGCTCTTGGTAGTTGTGCTGCCCTGTGGCTTCCAGCAACATCACTGTGATCTCTGCCTCTGTCTTCATGTGGTCGTTTCTTCTTCCATCTGTGTTTCTTTTCTTACAGGACACTGGCTGGTGGGTTCCAAATGCAGTCACCTCCTGAGGTCTGGGGAGGAGAAGCTGGTCACTCCAGCACCATTTCAGGCACCCAGTGGTCCCTGGAGGCTGGCTGCCACTATACTGGACAGTCAGATTACAGAAAACTTCCCTCAGTGTGGAAAGTTCTAATGGACATTATGACTGTTCACCTCGTTTTATAGGATTTCCGCCAGGGGAAGGAAGACATTCTTGTGTTTTAAGCACACAGAGATGTCCAGGGGAAGGTAATTGAGTGGATAACTGTGATTCCAAGCTTATCATTCCACAGACCCCCCTCATCTACCCCCCTCCCTCCCCCTGCCCCCCCCTCCCATATCCTTTCACCCATGCAAACATCCCCTCCTATTAAGTGTCCCATGTTCTGGTCAAACTGGTTTATGAAACCATGATTTGGGGAGTCCAGTCTTGCAGGCGGGGGCCCTGCCTTTGTGTGGCTGTAATGAGGTTATTTATGGGGGATGGAGACGACTCAGGGAAGATGAAAGGTTTGATGGTAAAGGAAAGCAGAAGCTGGGAGAAGCAGGTTTCTCCTTAGCGATGACTGCGCAGATAGGATAAATCACCGGACCATTAAACCTTCACAGAGAGTGCTCGTAAATCTGCCGGGCCCACAGAGCATACTCTCCCCAGCGGCCCATGTGGCTGGGCCCCCTCGTTTTCCTCAAACCACCAGCCAGTCCCATTCACCCTCCTGGACTCTCCGCCAGGACACCCAACCGGGAAATCATGTCCAACGTCATTCCTTGGGTGGCCAAGCATCCCTGCTTGCAGGATTTCCTGAGACTCAAGTCGTTCAGGGCTAAGTCCCAGGCACACCCGGATGAGTGGTCATCCTATGCCCCTGGACCTTGGGGATAAACAGAGCCTGTGGCTCAGAAGGGCAGGCATTTTTTTCATATTGATCTATCTCTCCTGACGCTCGGGCAAGATCCTCTTCACTCACTTTTCCTCCTTTAATCCTCACAACCAAATGGGGGCTGTGTCATGATTGTTCCTGATGGACAGGTGACAGACAGGTGACGAAACAGGCTCAGGAAGCTGAAGTGACTTGCCCAGGGTCATCCACTCTGCTGATGGCTGTGTCTCTACAGCCCATGCTCTGAACTGCTCTACTTCTCCTTCTTCTTTCTTACTCTGCCTCCTGAACAAATGGGAATTTCTGGAGTTTCCAGAAGCTTCCCACAAGAAGCAAGCCTACTTTCCTTGTTCCCCAGAGGGGTAGGTGCCCACCCCAAGAGGGGTTGGACTTCCAGCTGAATTGCATGTTAAAAAGTCAAGTCCCATTGTCTATAACTGTCTGGACCTTTTCACTGGCAAAGGCCGAGTTGGAAGGACTGTCAATAAATCACTCATAGATGCTCATTGGCTGTGGCTGCCCAAACCCATCACCACTGGGGAGCCCTTAAGACAGGATGAGGTGAGATTTCCCCGCCAAATCCAGGACCTATCAGAGCAGAGCACCTGTGGCCAAGGGGAAACCCTGGCTTCACCCACGTTCTCCCCAGAGGAGGAGGGAAAGCATCGATCGGCTCATCGATCACTTTTATGGAGGCTTACTGAGTGCCAGGCAGGGCCTTATTTCACTCACGTCTCACATCTAACTATCTGTGAAATGGATAAAGTTGTTATTCCAGCTCAGAGAGGAAACTGAGGTGTGGGGAGCTTTCATGCATCCAGAGCAGTGGCTGTCAATCTGGGCAGGGTCTGAGACATTTTTTGTTGTCACAGCTTGGGGTGCTACTGGCATCTAGTGGGTGGAGAATGCTGCTAAACAGCCTCCAATGCACCAAGCAGCCCCCTCTCCACCAACAAAATATTATCAGGACGCAGATGTCCATAGTGCTGAGGCTGAGAGATTCGGCTCTAAACCAAGAAGAGGCCTGAAGGACCCTCTCACTCCAGAGCTTGAGAGATTCACCTATAGTCCCACACCTTGCAAGAAGCAGAGTAGCGATTTTGCATTCTGCCCTTACCTTCCTGCACCTGGGAGAACCATTACTGAAAGGTCAGCTTGGAGGGTGCAGACTTTGTGTCTGTTTGATGCTGGAACAGTGCTGGGCACAAAACAGGTGCCCAGGAAATATTTGTTGAATGAATGTATGAATGAATGGATGGATGGGTGAATGAATGAATGCTAAGTGCCATTCACTGAGGGTTTTCTGTCTGCTTGGTCCTATGCAAAACATTACTAGCATCCTCTCATTCAATCTTCAGAACCACCCCAGAGGTAGCTGATGCCACTCCCAGTCTTAGTTTACAGACTAGGAGGCCGGCCCAGCGGGCACCGAGAGGGGAGGTCCCATGCCAGGCTTACCCGCTCGAAAGTGACTGAGTGGGTCTCTGGGGAGGGGGGGGGGGTTGGTAATCCAAGATTAACCTCTAACTGCATAGTCGCACACCAGAATCTCTGGAATAAAAAGCAACTTCCAGGCTCATGCTCAGCACCCTTTCTTACTGTCTTAGGGTTTATGAGTATCGTCCTCTTTCTCACACTGACCCCTCTGTTGAAAAAAAAAGAAAAAAATTTTGGTCCTAATAGATATCATAGACCAGAGATTTTGAACCTTCTTCATCTCATGGCCCACATAAACTAATCACTAAAATTCTTCAGCACACCAAAAAAATATTTTTGCTGATCTGAACCCACTCCTCCCAAAAAAGGTATAATTTTGATTCATTCACACCGGACAACTATTGTTGTGTTGGCTGTTGTCTTTTTTTTTTTTTTTTAATTTGACAACCTAAGGGAAAAGAGGTCAGTGCCCCTGACTAAATAGTCCAGTACCGCATGTTTTAAAAATCTCGCGGCACACCGGCAAATCACTGCCACAGACCGCGCAGAGGGCTGCGGTGACAGGTGGGGAAAGGTCCCTGTGCCAAAGCGGTGTTGTGATCAGAAAGAGAAAGTTGAAAACAACATTTGGCACTTGTCGATGTGGGGACTGCAGGCCCAGCCAGGCGGGGAAGCCGGCTTCCCTCCCCTGGGCCCAGCCTTGGCTTCCCCAATTCCTTGTCCACCTGAACATTTTAACGAGCCTCCCCAAGAAGTGGGCTCTCTATTGCATTTCCCTTTTATGACATTTTTAAAAAATTATATGCCAGAGGAGAGGATTCAGAATGAAAATGAGCCGGCTCCTAGGGCTCCTTTTTGTCATTAGCATTGGGTAAAAACAACCTTAACGAGGTGTTAAGAGTCATCATGCAGCCTATTGTGGGGGAGGCCTGGGAGCTCTTAAACTCCTGAAAAGCTGCAGGGCCATTTATGATCTCGGACACCACCCCTTCCTGACAAAGCTTTGGAGGGAGCATCTTTAATTCTGGGGCTGCTTCCTGCAATTTACACGCCCAAGCGGCCCCAGCCACAAACTGAATTCAACTTCACTCAGTGTCCTCCCTCTGGGAAACAGGAGGGTCCCCTGCATGAAAGGGTCTCCCTGGGTGGGGCAGAAAGCTTCCAGAGATGACCTGTATGCATTGCCCTCCTGACGGGTGAGGAATTTATCAATGATGCTGCTAGAAAAAAAAAAAAAAAAAAAAAGTAACAACTTTTGCTGCTCAGCAAAGAGAAGAGTTCCTTGACAAATAAATGCAATAGCATTTTACTAATCAGTCAACATTCTTCCTAAAATAGGCCTCACTTAAGACTGCGGGATTTTTTTCTATTAGTGATGGAAAGCATACCAGCCTCTGCGATAAGGACAGACATCTCAGATTTCATGGAATCTATAATTTGAAGAAAAAAGGAAATAATTGTATCCTTCATGTCTTCCTCATTTGGGAATCGTTTCTTTTAAAGAAAGATTTGGCTCAATGGATAGAGCATTGGGCTGCACACTGAAGGGTCCCAGGTTCGATTCCAGTCAAGGGCACATACTTGGGTTGTGGGCTTGATCCCCAGTAGGGGGCATGCAGGAGGCAGTCGATCAATGATTCTCTATCATCATCATTGATGTTTCTGTCTCTTCCTCTCCCTTCCTCTTTGAAATCCATAAAAATATAGTAACAAAAACAAAAAAAGGAAAACCTATATTTCACAATTTATAGGGACCCTTCCTGACTTTATTTGATAAATCTCACAACTGGTCAACAACCCTACATTATGTACTTCTAAATTCCTAAGGGATTAGATCTTCAATGTTCTCACCACAAAAAAGAAATGATAATTATGTGGTGTGATTGAGGTGTTAGCTAAAGCTATGGCAGTAACCACTGATAGATCCTCCCTCCCCCCAACTGGTGGGTGGAGTTAGGACGTTACCGGCATCTGCCACCGAGACATCCGGGGACATTGAACCACCAATCAGTACGTGTTGAGTGCCCTGGGGCCCACCCCTTCCTGTTCCACCCTGGGCCCAACCCCTTCCTGTTCCTTCTCTTAAAAGGTCTCTCCACCCATGCAGGTGTTACTGTCTCTTCCTTCTGTCTGCAGGGGGCAGTCCGGTTGGGTCTCTCCTTCTTCTCCTCCCACCCCCGTTTTCCTGGTTTCTCTACCTCCTCCATAAGGAATCTCGCTCGTTACTGCGGAATAAACCTCCCTTTAATATATCTTGGTTTCCGACTCCCGTTTCCTGTGCCTCGAACCTTACAACCATATTGCAATATATAAATGTATAAATCCAGCAGGCTGCACACCTGAAATTTACACATTGTTGTATGTAATTTCTAGCTCAGTAAAAATATCTTATAATTAAAAAATCGTAGCTTGTCATTTTTTCACTGCTATTAAGTTGTAATATCAATATTTTACACAATCCCTATTTGATTTTCATAGTTCCTTTTAATGGCAATTTATACTTGCACATTTATATTTCCCTTGAATGAAATATAAAGAAAAAGAGAAGTGTATGAATTATATATTCTACCATGCAAGATTTTATGGTTTATCCACAATCTGTTTGGATAAATAATTCATACGTGAAATCTGTTTGATTCCTAGGTCCTCTGGGAAGATATGGGAGAAACAACCACAAGGCTTAGTGCTACAAGGCCAGAGTGAACGTCCCGGCCTGACGCTTAGCAAACACGTGGTCCTGAGCCCATCCTGTCACTCATTGTCACTGACCTCAGATTTCCTAACGTGATACCTATGTGGCTGACCGTTAAATTATTATTTATTTTTATGGTGACTGACAATTATTTAATTGGGTGTAAACTATGAGCAAGGTGCTGTGAATGCACTATGTCAGTTCACTTCAGAAATAACCTAAAATGTGGGGATAGTTACCAACACACTCATGTAATGGGTGAGGATCCCTGGCGTAAGAGGGGTTAAGTGATTTACCCACAGTCACACAGGCTCCAAATGGCAGAGCTGGGATTGGAACCCAGGAACGAGTGACTGCAAAATCTGTCCCCCAAATCACTCAAAGCAAAGCTGCCTCCCTGGGAGAATTTCAATGAGATGGTGAGTTGGAAAGCCATTTCTAAATGCCTGGTTAAGAGAGATGTGGCCACAACATCACAGATTTTTTAGAAGGAAAGGGAATCGTCTAATTAAATAACTGGATTTTAGAATGATGAAGATGAGAGTCTATCTTGGGTCACAAACTAGGAAAGAGATTTCAGATAGGAAGAAAGATCCCCAGCTGCCCCCGAGACACACTGAAATGCTGTGGTTAAATACTCAGACTTGAGAACAAGAAGCCTGGGTTCAAACCTGAGCTCCACTAATTACTAGCTGTGTGATATTGGGCAAGGTACATAAATTCTCTATACCTTAGCTTCTGCATTTATAAAATTGGATGGATGGTAGTAATTACAGAAGGAATAAATGAGTTTAAAGCACATAAAATGCTTAAGACAGTGTCTAACATATGGTGACATATACCTTTAAATGTATCATTATTCTAGCCACTACTAATATTCTTAAAAACCATAGCATTCCTCGTTGATGAATTGACATAAAAAGAAATCCATAGGTACCATCATCAACTCTATCCTTCTGTAAACAACAAAGGATGAATGAACCGGTACAAATCATCTTTGTAAACCACCAATCTGACTATTTCACTGCTTGCTGAACATCTAGCCACGAAATATTTGCAAATCATCTATATATATAAAAAGCCAGCAACCAGAATGCTGCAACAACCGGAACAACCGGTGGCTATGACGCCCACTGCAGCCAGCGAACCGGCCCAATCAGGGGGTGGGGCCAGCCGGCCAACCTCTCGTGGCCCCTCCCCCTGGCCGGTCCACCTCTTATTCTCCCCCCCCCACCCAATAGGGGGCAGGGCTGGCTGGCCAACCTCCTGCAGCCCCTCTCCCACCCCACCCCAGTTGGCCCCCCCCCCACCTCAATCAGGGACAGGGCTGGCCAGCCAACTGCCTGTGGCCCTGCCCCCGATGGGCCCTCACCACCCCCATTGGCCGGTGGCTCCTCCCCCCAGCCAGCTCTGACCCCGATCAGCCCCCCTATACCAATCAGGGGTGAGGCTGGCTGGCCAACCTCCCACAGCCTCTCCCCTGGTCACTGACCCCTGAACGTCCCCTCCCCACCCCAATTCAAGGGCAGGGCCAGCTGCCCCACCGCCCACAACCAGCCCTGCCCCCAATCGGCCCCCCCACCCCAGTCAGTCCCGCACCCACTGGCCAATGGCCTGCAGCCCCTCCCCCCAGCTGGCCCAGCCCTAATTAGGCCTTGATTGGGGTGGGTGGGCTGGCCAACCTCTCACTGTCTCCTCCTCCTGATTGGGGCTGGGCTGGCCAGATCCCACCTGTGCACAAATTCATGCACTGGGCCTCTAGTATACTGGATAACGGCTTAATATCCAGAATATATAATAAATAAGCTGGTTAAAAAGTGGGCAAAGGACTTGAGTAGACATTTCTCCAAGGAAGACCTATAAAAGTCAACAAGCCTATGAAAAGATGCTCCACATCATTAATTATCAGAAAAATGCAGGTCAAAACCACAGAAACATATTTCATACTCATTATATTGGTCACTATCCCTCCCAACCCCAACAGAAAATAACAAGTGTTGGTGAGAATGTTGAGAAATTAAAATCCTTATACACTACTGGTGAGATTGCAAAATGGTGTAGCCACTATGGGAAACAGTATGGCAGCTCCTCAAAAAATTAAAAATAAACTATCATATGATTCAGCGATCTCACTTCTGGGTACTTATCCTAAAGAATTAAAAATAGCATCTCGAAGAGATACTCACACACCCCTGTTCATTGCCACATTATTCACAGTAGCCAATAGGTAGAAGCAACCTAAATGTCTCTCAAGGGATGAATGGATAAAGAACGTGTAAATACATACACTGGAATATTATGCAGCCTTTAAAAAGAAAGAAATTTTGTCATATGCTACAACATGGATAAACTTAGAGGGCATTATGCTAAGTGAAATAAGCCAATCACAGAAAAACAAATATTGAATAATTCCATTTATATGAGGCTTCTAAAGTAATAAGACTCAAGGTCCTGGACCAGTAGCTCAGTTGGTTACAGCTTCGTCCCAATATGCCAGGGTTTCAGGTTCATTCCCCCGTCAGGACACATATAAGAAGCAGCCAATGAATGCATGAATAAATGGAATAAACATGTCTTTTTTTTCCAAATACATTTTTATTGATTCAGAGAGGAAGGGAGAGGAAGTGAGAGATAGAAACATCAACGATGAGAGAGAATCACTGATCAGCTGCCTCCTGCATGCCCCACACTGGGGATCAAGCCCGAAACCTGGGTATGTGCCCTGACCGGGAATTGAAGCGTGACCTCCTGGTTCATAGGTCGATGATCAACCACTGAGCCACACCGGCTGGGCATGTCTCTCTCTCTCTCTTCCTTTCTCTCTCTTTCTTCCTCTCTCTCTCAAATCAATAAAAAAAATAATAATAATTTAAAGCAGCACCATTCAGTATGGTAGCCACCAGCTACATGTGGCTACTTTAACTTTCAAGCAATTAAAGTTAAATAAAATTTAAAATTCAGCTCCTCAGGCACACTAACACATTTCAAATACTTAGTACTCATGAATGGCTAATAATTTGTAGACAGTCCTGATATAAAACATTTCCATTATCACCGAAAGTTCTATTGACAGAGCTCATTCTGTCAGTGATCCTCAACTGGAGATGATTTTGTCCCCCACGGGGCCAATGTGTGCCCATGTGTTGGGTTGTCACAACTTGGGGGATGCAACTAGCATCTAGTGGGTGGAGGCCAGGGATGCTGCTAAACAAACCCTACAGTGCCCAGGGCAGCCGCAACAGAGAATTACCTGGCCCCGAATGTCAGAAAGGCCGAGGCTGAGAAACATGTCTAAGGAAGGCGCTTGGATGAGTGTTCTCTGTCTGACCAGAATGCTAAATTTCCTAGGATGTGAATGGGTTCATCTGCAATCACAAGCCTGATGAGGATTTTTCAGAATATGTGGCATGAAGTCCAGTTTCTGCCTCAGAGTCCTGGGAGTCCTCATTGTCTTTGGAATAGGATATTACAATCCAGAAAGCATTAATCAGTTGTGTTTTCAAGCCTCCATACTTCCCTGTGAGTGTGGCAAGACCCATCGGATATGATCCACACCCTTCAGACCAAGAAGGGTTTCCAAGGCTGGCTACAGTTCCCAGGCTAACTCTGCCCTGAGCAAAGAATGGTTTTTACATTTTTAAATGGTTGATTAACAGTTGAAAGAATATTATTTTTATGACACTTGCAAGGTATACACATTTACATTTTGGTGTCCATCAAGAGAGGTTTATTGGAACCCAGATGTCACTATCACTGACTAGTAATGCCCTTGCCTGCTCTCATTCCACAGCACAGAGCTGAGCAGTCCACTACGTGTGACCTGCCAAGCTGAAAATATTCACTCCTTGCCCCTTTTCAGGAAAAGTTCGCTAATTCCTGCTCTGGATACTAAAGATCTTGGTGGAGTTTTCTTTATATTTTTCCTTTCATTTTTTTTTTTTTTTAAAGATCATAATTATCCTGATAATTTGCAGGTGTAGACTCAGACCAGATGACCAAATGGACTTTCCTTGGGAAGCCGCGTGAGGCGGGGATTAGTGGCGATGCAGGGGCGTTCAAGTGAAAGATTCCTCTTAGGTGGCTTTAGGGAACAAAGGCCCCGTGGTCAATGATTTCTGTGGGTATAAAGTAAAAGGGGGGCTGAGTTCTTTTGTCAGTTTTGCAGCACAAATCATACAGTTACTGAATACCCTTGGTCGCAGTAGTTTTCTTGTAATGCTTAACTCCATGACCTCACAAAAATAATTGCTGGGAAGCAAGTTTACTTAGACCTGTGCCTTTATTTGCTGACCGAGGGGCTCAGCCCATCATCATATTGTTTATGGAAATGTGAGAGGGGGAGGGGAGGAGAAAGAACACAATTTGGCCACAGAAGATGGGTGAATTGAAAGGATTCGAGGGATTTTGTTTTTGCTTTTATAATTGGAATCAGGATTTTCCTTCAAGTTACCCTTCCTTTGCAGACATGAAATCTCCCCGGCTCCTCCTCAGGCCCAAAGTCCTAGTAAGTTCTTCCTCACTGGGCTGGCATCTGGCTTTTAAAACCCTGTCATTTTTATAATCATGATGAATATTACGACTTGTCCAGTGAATAGGCTTTTTCAAATTCTGAGAATGTCTTTCTCTGGAAAGGAAAAAAAAAAAAAGTTGATTAAAAATGATTAGTATGCCTTTGGGGCAGTTGTGACTTGTTTTATTTAAGTCCACAAGAATTTTCAGTTTGGAGGCACCTGTCACTTGCAATCTGCCTTGGAATTTTACTTTCAGAAATGGCAGATTGTATCTTGGAAGAAACCTCCGCAAATAATCTTACTTTGTCCCAAACCCTCATTCTAGAAAACAGATGACCCCGTGTTTACAGTAGGGATCACACACAGCGATTTAGGGATTGCCTTGGTGGGCAACAAAATAGGGACACCTCCCAGCCCTTTAATTTTGTAAAGTTAAAACCTGCCTTGGCTGCGGCTGATGGAAGAAAAATTAGTATAAAGAAAAAGAAAGCAAAAGTTAGCAGGCCACACCCCGTTAGCTGGTGAGGCCCCTCTGAAGGCACTATGGAGCGTGGGCCTTAGGAAAATACTTAACCAGTAATCAGTCCAGCCATCTGATAACTGCTTATCTGCTCTAATGCGATTGAGATTCCTTTTCATGGCTCTTTGCATTCCACTCACAAAGTTCATCTTAGGTAAGCACCTTGAGGAGAAACAAAAATTCATGTGTCTCAGCTTCTGCATTCATGGAATTTTCTTTTCACAATGGAAGGAAACATGTTAAGCTGGGGGGGCGGGGGGGTAGTGTGGGTGCTCAGAGGGTTCAAAACCTTTAAAAGGGAGGGGCACAGCATTCAATTTGTGTGGAGTGCACACACAAAAAAGGTGAAGCACTTGTTTCTGGCTAATGGTTGAGAAACCACCAAAAAAAAAAGATTATTTCTTGAGGCCAGAAAACTCCGAATTCACATGTCAGTGCCCATGAAGAGACCTCATTGGCATGCAGTTTCCAGCCTCTGGAGCAAAACAGCAGAGATCTTACAGGAGAGGGAAACACAAAAGATGAATGGGCTACTCTAGTCTTCCTTGTTATTTCTTTTTAATTTATTGAGTTTAGAGAAACATCGATCTGTTGTTCCCCTTATTTATGCATCCATTGGTTGACTCTTGTATGTGCCCTGACTGGAGATGGAACCTGAAACCTTGGCATATCAGGACGACATTCTAACCAACTGAGCTACGGGCCAGGGCCTCTCATCTGCTTTTTAAAAAAAATACGTTTTTATTGATTTCAGAGAGGAAATGAAGAGAGATAGAAACATCAATAATGAGAATCATCAATGGGGCGCTTCCTGTACACTTCCTCCTGGGGATTGAGCCCGCACCTGGGCATGTGCCCTTGACCGGAATCAAACCTGGGACCCTTCCGTTCACAGGCTGACACTCTAGCCACTGAGCCAAACCAGCTAGGGCATCATCTCCATTTTAAGCTACCCAATCATGCAGGAAAAATTAAAATGTGTGTAAGTGAAGATTTTCAGGATTTGGAAGAATCATAACTTGGAGTGTGCCCTCCCTGCATCCACAGTTCCTTTTATAATCAACTACTCCAACAGTCTTCTATAAAATGGAAGAGAAGCAGAGTGCCTCTCCGATGAGAGTAAAATTAATAAACAGGAAGAGCCTGGCACACAGTAGGTGCTCACAAACATCTTAGCTATTATTCTTACTAGGTTATTTGTTAACAGCAGTTGTTCCTTTTCTGTCTTCTTTTTTTTAATCCTCACCCTAGGATTTTTTCCCCATTGATTTTCCGAGAGTGGAAGGGAGGCAGGAGGGAGGAGAGAGAGAAACATCTATATGAGAGAGACACATCAATTGCTTGACTCTTGCATGAGCCCCCACTGGGGCAAGGGATTGAGCCTGCAACAGAGGTCTGAGGCATGTGCTCTTGACTAGGAATCAAACACGAGAGCCTGTGGTCCTCAGGCTGATGCTCTAACTACTGAGCTAACCAACCAGAGCTGTTTCTTTTCTTGACTATCTGTCATTGAGAGCAATTTGACAGTATTCATTAAATTTTAAATCAGCCCTAGCCTGTTTGGCTCAGTGGATAGAGCATTCGCCTGTGGATTGAAGGGTCCTGGGTTCGATCCAGGTCAAGAGCACATGCCTGGGTTGCAGGCTAGATCCCCACTAGGGGACTTGCAGGAGGCAGCCAATCAATGATTATCTCTCATCACTGATGTTTCTATCTCTCTTTCCCTCTCCCTTACTCTCTGAAATCAATAAAATTATATTAAAATATATTTTTTAAATCAGTGTGTACTTTGACTCAGTATTCAATTTATAGGCATTTATCCCATGGGTTAACTCCCAGTCCATGTGTCAAACAATTCACATATTTGCTTGTTTTTATTTCCATACCATGTCACGTATAATTCTTTCAGCTTTGTAATGAAGAACATACACACTTAGGATTATATCATTTGGTGAACTGACCCCATTTTCATTTAGAAATGCCCCATTTTATCCCTGATAGTATAGCCACTCCACTGTATTATGCTTAGTATTTGCATGGTGCATCTCTTTCTAGTCTTTGCTTCTAATATGTCTTTATACTTAAAGTGGGTTTCTTGGAGACAGCTATAGTTGGCTCTTGCCTTTTTATGCAGCCTGATAATCTCTGACTTTTTAATTGGAATGTTTAGGTCATTTACACTTGTGTAACTTTTGATATGGTCAAAGTTAAATCTACCATCTTGCTCTTTGTTTTCTATTACCTCATCTGTTCTTTATTTCTTTTTCCTGCCTTCTTTGGGTTAATTGAGTTATTTTTAGGATTTCATTTTACATCTACTCTTGAATTATTAAGCTATATCCTCCCTCCCTCCCTCCCCCCTCCCTTTCTTCCTTAATTTCTTCCTCACCCGAGGACACTTTCCCATTGATTTTTAGAGAGAGTGGAGTGGAGCGTGACTAACACACAGAGAGGAACATCAATGTAAGAGAGACACATCTATTGGTTGCCTCCAGCATGTGCCCTAACGGGGCCTGGGGATGGAGCCTGCAACCGAGGTACATGCCCTTGACTGGAATCAAACCTGTGACCCTTTGGTCCACGGGCCAACACTCTAACCACTGAGCAACACCAGCTAGGGCTACCCTTTTATGTTTTAATAGTTGTTCTAGGGCCTATTATGTGCACCTTTAACAACACAGTCTACCATCAAATGATAGTAGAGCACTTCATATATGATCTAAAAACCTTGTAGTGGTGTACTTCTATTTCCCCTTCATGTCTTCTGTGCTGTTTGTCATGACTTTTTGCTGCTACTTATGTTATAAATCCTACAATACTTTCCTTTTGCTTTAAATAGTCAATTGTCTTTTTAAAAAAATGAATTTCATTTTAGAACAGTTTTAGGTTTAAAGAAAAAAATTGTGAAGAGGGCACTGAGCATTCCCATATTGTGTTTTCCTGTTACGAGATTTTACAGTAGGATGGTACATTGATTACAACTAACGAACCAACATTGATACACTATTACTAATTAAAGTGCATACTTTTATTAGATTTCCTTTAAAAATTTTTTTAAGAATATGTATTGACTTCAGAGAGGAAGGGAGAGAGAGAGGGAGAAACATCATTGACGAGAGAATCATTGATTGGCTGTCTCCTGCACGCCCCCTACTGGGAATTGAGCCCACAACCAGGGCATATGCTGAGAATAGAACTGTGACCTCTGGGTTCATAGGTCAATGCTCTGAACTAAACTGGCCAGGCTGGCCGTGTTTTTTGAAATTGACAATTTTGAGGAGTACTGATCAAGTATTTTGTAGAATGTACTCAATTGGGATTTGTGTGATGTTATATGTTTGTGGAAGAAAGACCACAGAGATAAAGCCATTCCTATTATATCATCTCAAGGGTACATACTATCAACATGACTTATCACTGCTAAGTTAACTTAGAGTACCTGGTCGAGGTTGTATATGTAGATTTCCCCACTGAAAATTTCATTCCCCCCTCCTTCCATGCTGTATTTCAATGATCTTCTAAAGACATTAAAAACAGAGTGGGGAGCCTTGGCTGGTGTGCTGAGATGGTCCTGTGTCGTTCCCGTGCACCGAAGGGTTGCTGGTTTGATTCCTGATCAGAGCACATGCAATCACAGACTATTTTCCTTTCTTCCACCCTATACTGACATATAACCCGACAGATTGAGCCATCAAAACATCTACTCTTGGTCTCAGCTCCTAGAGAATAAAGTTTTTATTTTAAAAACAAAAGTTTGAATAGAGTTTTATAGCTTTTGGATGAGCATTTTCACTTCTGCAACTTTATTCTGCAGAGCCATTGCACAAGTGAGCCAGTTTTATATGTGAAAATGTGCTTTGCAGCGCTGTGTGCAAGTGTGAAAAATTGGAAAACCCTCAATGGTTATCAGAAGAAATGATTAAGTTGTACATCCATATGAAGGAAACTGATGCATGGTCAAAAAAATGAAGTAGAGCCCTGGCTGGTGTGGCTCAGTTGGCTGAGCATCGTCCCATGCACTGACAGGTCACCAGTTAGATTCTGGGTCAGGGTCCATGCCCAGGCTGCAGGCTTTATCCCCAGTAGGGACCATGCAGGAGGCAGACAATCAATGGTTCTCTTTAATTAATGTTTCTGTCTCTCTTTCCCTCTTCTTTCCTCTCTCTCTCTAAAATCAATAAAAACGTATTTTTTTTAATGAAGTAGAAAATTCATATATAGACAGAAAGTTATCTACAACAGTATTATCTGAGAGAAGTTTCTGTGATGGTGGAAATGTCCTAAGTCCGCCCACCATGGTAGCCACTAGCCACATGTAGCACTTGAAATATGGACAGTGCAACTGAAGAACTGAAGGTTGATTTTTTACAGAGAGGAAGGAAGAGGGATAGAGAGCTAGAAACATCTATGAGAGAGAAATATCGATCAGCTGCCTCCTGCACACCCCCCATTGGAGATGTGCCCGCAACCAAGGTACATACCCTTGACTGGAATCGAACCTGGGACCCCCCAGTCTGCAGGCCAACGCTCCATCCACTGAGCCAAACCAGCTAGGGCTTTACTTACATTTTTATTTATTTAAATTTAAATACTCACACAAGGTCCTTGGCAGTGTACACATCTAGAATGTATTCTAGAGCACACATCTAGAATGTATTCTTTAAAGAGTAATAAAAAATAGAGTGAAAAGGGTTATTCCCTTAAAAGATAATAAACATGTTAATTTATAAATTTTAAAAAGTCTGATGGCAAATTAGTAATAGTGACTTTCTCTGGAACATGTTATAGACTTTTACTTTTAATACCATATATTCATAAAATTTTTGAATTTTTAAATAGTGAACGGAACTTATTTTGAATTAAAAAAGCAAACAAACCCCATGAAATAAAATCCAATTCCGAAATTTCAAATTATTGCAAGCTGAATCACATGGTGGGAGGACACATCCAAGAGATCCTGCTGGAGGATCTGTCAGAATTCCACACACCCCGAGGAAGAGGATGGAACTGCCAGGTTTGAAGCAGCTCAGCTGGGGCTCACAGCCCACCTGGGGGCTCTTGGTAGATGAGTTAGAGAATAATCTTCATGGTTAATGACAAGGGAGAGTGACCTCTATGTTCTGCTGTTCTGATGGGTAAAGCCCTGGGAGAGTGTCTACCCACGGTCGTATCCCCAGTGCTTATCACAATGACTCACATAGAATCGCTGTGCAATAGACACAAATGAAAGCGTGAGAAGATGACTTAAGTCCTTCATTACCAGGAATTCAGCATCTGAATTTCAGCATGGTCTTTGTTGGTACCAATACACAGCCAAGATTTTTTTAAATGTTCATGTTGGTTTTAGAGAGAGAGAGGAAGGGAGGAGGATAGAGAGATAGAAACATTGATAACAGAAAAACATTGATTGGCCATCTCCCACGCCCCTCTCCCCACTCTACTGGGGGGAACCCACAGTTTGGGCATGTGCCCCGACTGGGAATCAAACTGGGGGCCTCTCGGTTCATGGGTCATCACTCAATCACTAAGCCACACTGTCTGGGCAGCCAAGATTTTTTTTTTTTTAAAGAACACTGTAAGTACAAAGGAAGGAGGCCAATAGTTTCTTTTCCCTTACAATGATCAGTTCCTCTCCATCCCAATGTCTAATATCTGCTATATCCATATCAACATTGTGAGGATGGCCATTAGGGGCGGAACAGAAATCTGCCTTCAGGATGATGCAAATAAGTAGATTGACTCTATCTGGGACAGAGGTGGAGGTGAGGACAAGGTGGATCTAAAGATACTGATTTGAATAGTTTTCCTTTCTCTCTCTTTCTAAAAATAGGTTATTGATTTTTTTTAGAAAGAGAGGAGGGGGAAGGGAGAGAGAGAGAAACATTGATGTGAGAGATCCCCAGCATGTGCCCTTGACTGGGAATCAAATTGGCAACCTCCTGATGGATGGGATGAGCCTAACCAACTGAGCCACAGGGCGAGGGCAGTTTTCCTTTAAAGGTAAATTTATTCTCCATGCTAACTCTGGCTGAGGAGTCCTGGGGAGTGCTCTGACTGGCTTAGCGTGATCCCTTGTTTACCGTCATTGAACCAATGACTCACATAGAATCGCTGTGAGTCAATAGACACAAATGAAAGCGTGAGAAGATGACTTAAGTCCTTCATTACCAGGAATTCAGCACCCGAATTTCAGCATGGTCTTTGTTGGTACCAATACACAGCCAAGATTTTGTAGCAAAATCTAACCTTGTTTAGTTCTGAACCAATCAGGGAGGCAGTATTGGAAGTAGGTGGTGAAACAGTGTTCTCTAATTGGCTGATCTATAGGGTGGTGGGTCTGGGATATATAATAAGACATCTTGATTGGCAGCCTCCCCATGATCCCAGGAATGGGAAGAGAGTTCTCAAAAGGAAGCTAGGTGGCCATGGAAGACAACCTTGCTGGGAAGACAAGAGCAATTTATTGCACAACTTCAATGGCCACCATTCTCACTGAGTCACATAGACACACATATCCTTCTTCCTTGCATAAAATTCCAAAAATGTCATCTCAGACACCCAGTGTTAATATATATATTAAAACAGACTTACCCAACCCCAATAGGAGGCACCTCAACATCCAAGGGACTCCATCTGTCTCCATTTCGGTATCTCTGGGTGACATGTCTTCCTCTGCTTTAGTCTGGATATGGCATTTGTGGACCTGTCAATCTAAAATAGAATAATAAATTTATGTACCTCCAAGTCATAGACTCCAATTATATGTATCCACACGGTATATATTGGTTGGCTGTACACATAAGGCATAACCAGATAACAGGAATCCAATCACTCTACGGAGATGGGCTGAGTCCCCTCCATGGATCCCCTTGCTCCTAATCTCTCCAGGTCTCGGATGCAACTCCTTTTGAGGATCAAGAGGCAATGCACATCAAATGTTTCACACAGTACTTGGCACCCAGCGCTCACTCAATAAACAATAGCTGTTAATATTATTCCACCATATCTGCTGTCTCTCAGTTAGATAGCCACTGAGTTTTTTTTTTTAATATATTTTTATTGATTTCAGAGAAGAAAGGAGAGATAGATAGAAACATCAATGATGAGAGAGAATCATGGGTCAGTTGCCTCCTGGACGCCCTACACTGGAGATCGAGCCCACAACCCAGGTATGTGCCCTGACCGGGAATTGAACCCTGATCTTCTGGTTCTTAGGTCAGTGCTCAACCACTGAGCCATGCCAGCCAGGCTAGCCACTGAGTTTTAAGTGGAATCCCAAGAACCTAAGACTCAGGCCTTCCCCTTGGGAAACAGCATCCCATTTGGGAAGGGAAGAGTCTCCCAGTTGAACAACAGATCAGGAATAATCCCAGGAGGGAGACAGTAAGCACATGAGCATCAGCCACGCCCCATTCTCCGTTACAGAGCATCGCTTCCCGAAGCCTCTCAGATCTTCTTCTCTGTCATCAGACTGTTCGTTTCCCTCTGTAGGTTTTTTGGATTTCCAGCCAATAGTCTGATTGTTTTCCAAATTAAACAGGCATTACTACATAGTAATTGACCCACTCAAAAAACATATCTGAGCACCTATTAGGCATGGTCACGAGCAAAGGGGGTGATCAAGGCAGATAAGACCCTGCTCTTAAGGAGCTGACATTTGGACAAGAAAGGACAACAAACACACACAGAAATAGGTACATAATATGTCAGGAAGCGACGCAGCTCTAAGAAAATCTCTGGGCCCTTCCCGTATCTAATAAACAGCGTGTGGCAGAGAGGTGTGATGTGGATACAGTTTCTGCCTGACCCTCTTCCTATCTCTTGGGGGCCTTGCTCTTAGAATCCGGCCGCCATATTGAGAGGAGGCCCAGGCTATATGGGGAGGTCGTGCTTGAAGATTCCAGGTGGCAGCCAGCATGTGAGTGCAGGGCTTTCAGATGGTCTCTGTCCTCAGCCTTTTTGTCTTTCAGCTGAGGTCCCAACCAGTGTGAACAGAGGTAAGCCATCCCTGCTGTGCCCTGACTGAATTGTTGGCCCACAACAAATTGAGATGAAAAGTCACCATAGTGAAACCAAGTGAATGATAAATCATTATTGTGGTCAGTGCCATGAAGTTTTGGGATAATCTGTTACAGAATAAGAGATCACTAAAACAGGGGAATGATGGTGCTATGAGGTGGGGGGTGGCAGGAGGGCCAGTGTTAATTAAATATGGTGGTCAGAGAGTGAGCAATGTGGTGGGGAAGACCTTTCAAGAGAGAGAGAAAAGAGAACATGCAAAGGTCCTGTGGTAGGAATGTGCTTATGGTTTAGGTCAGCACGGCTGGTGAGATAGTGGTAGGAAATTGGGTCAGAAAGATGGGAGTGGAGTCCTGAACATTAGGTAAGACCATTGATGGGAATTGAGCAGAGAATGATATGATCTGATCTGAGCCAACGTTTAAGATGGTAACTCTGGCAGCTGTACAGGAAGGAGTCGTTAGTGGGAAGCATAGAAGTGGGGACATACCCGTTGGGAGTCTAGCACAGTCATCCAGGTGAATGATGGATGGCGGCTAGGATTGGGTGGTGGATGAGGTAAGTGGTCAGACTCTGGGTATTGTCAAGGTAGTGCTGGCGGGACTCTTTGATTGTGTACGTAGGAGAGAAGGGCAAGCTGGCGGGTAAATGAGCCTCAGATAGAGCTGGGGCCTGCTCTAGGAACTGGACAAGTTGTTCACTGGCCAGCAGCACCAGGGATACCTGCATGGCTTGGGCGCTAGTTATAAATGGAGACTCTCAGGCCCCCACCCCCACCTGTAAGGTACAGTCAGGATGAGAACCAGTACTTTAGGCCAGTGGTTCTCCACACTTAGTGTTCCTCAGAAAGTGCCAAAACCACTTGGAGAGTTTGTGCAACACTGATCGCTGAGCTGCACCCCCAGAGTTTCTGACTCAGTAAGTCTTGGGTGGGGCCCGAGGGTTTGCATTTATAACTGGTTTACAGATGCTGTTGGATGCTGCTGGCTGGGACCACACATGGAGAACCACGGCTCCATGTGGCTACTAGAATAGCTTCACTACACATTAGCTGTGTGCTGAGAATGTGTAAGGATTACATGTGAGTGCATTCTTCCCCAAGAACTGGCCCTTCCTAGCTGGATTGAGTCCACTTTCTGGTCCAGATCAGGAAAGGCACTGTGAAAATTCAAATGGGGGTCATCTTTTCATCTGGGTTGGCCAGGGGCAGAAAGGGAGCTGGGAGCTGGGCAGGATTCAGACCAGGAAAAGTGAGGGGGAGCGGAGAGAGGTAGCTCTTCCAGGCCCCAGTGGTCCAAGTTCCAGAGGCAGCCATGGCGTGAAGGAGAGGCCTCTGAGAGCAGAGTTTAGCTAACCACGCGGCAGGCATGGAGTCCCCAGCCAGTTAACAGTCCCCCTCATGAAGGGCCTGCTGGCCAGGAAAAAAGGACACCTGCAGCCCAAATTGGAAAGCTACAAACTAGACACAGTCATTTGCCTTGACTAACACCTTCCGGCCTCAGTGGTGTTAGGACATAAGTTCACTTATGGGAGACAGATACCAAGTGACCTGCCGGTGAGGTGGAGTACCCACGTTGGAGACTGGGTCACTACTTTTTGTTTGCTTATAAATGAGAGCGCATTCGAATCACCTCTGGAATAACAGCACCCACTCTCACTTGTATTCATATGAACTCATATCGGAAGCACACACAACTGGTTTATCAAGCCTATAATTTCAAGGAGACAATAGCATAAGGTCAGGCTAAGAGAAAAAAGTGTTAGCATGTTTTAAATGGACTTTTCTTTTGGGAGGGTGGATAGTTTGATGTGTTTTGACATGCGTATCAATTCATGTAATCATGACTATAATTAGGACTCAGAACACCTCCATTACCCCAAAAACTACTTGGTGCTACCCCCTATTTTAGCCACACCCTCCTGCCACCCTAAGTAAGTACTGGAACAGGGTCTGCCAGCGGGGAGAAGTGAACCCAGTTGTGAGGACTGAAGACTTGTGGGCTTAGAGACCCAGCAGGTCAAGATGGAGGCCGACATTATTTCAACCTCAACCCAAGACTGAGTTAGAATAGCAAATACATTTCAATTAGTATGGTAACTCGGACCAACTGCCTGGAAAGCTAAGCGGAGAAGGGCTCCGAGGCATATCAGGGATCAATTCAAGAGTGCAGGGATTGATTCGTGATGTCTTTCTTGGGCACCGGCTACTGAGAGATGGCCCTTGAACTGGGAGGTATTGTTAGCATAAGGGCTGGATTGCTGACCAACAAAGGGATGGAGAAGGACTAACGGAATGTTAGAGAGAATTCCCAGTCCAGGGACACTCCATCTTTGAAATATGTATACTGTTTGTCTTCATTTAATTGTGCTCAGAAATAATTACCAGCCCTGATTGGGTTGCGGCACCTCCCGCAGGCAACCAATCAATGAGTCTCTCTCACATCCATGTTTCTCTCCCTCGCTCCCTCCCTTCCACTCTCTCTAAAAAAATCAATGGAAAAAATAATATCCTCAGTGATGATTAATACATGTATAAAGTCTTGGGGGAGGCAGATAATTAAAGTAGAAGAAAAACCAACTAAGTTATGTTTGTCTGGTTTTTATATAAGTACTTAGAAACCCCAGATTGATTGTCATCTGAAGTTATCCCACAGGACTTCAAACACAACAATACTGAAAGGAAGAGGGTTAATCATCAAAGAGAAAACTAGGAAACAACTTGATGACCCAACAGTAGGAGACCACGGGCTGTCCGAGGCCAGGCCTACAAAGGGGCAGCAGGGGGAATGTTGGGCCTGACGGAACTGTTCTGTGTTCTGATTGGGGTGGTGGTTGCATAACTCCCAAAGTGCTTTACAACTCTTAGGATGGAAAAAGGGTCTTTGTGCGCGCAGAGAGGAAGGGCGTCTGAGAGTCTGGCTGACTTTCTCTGGCGGGAGGGGGAAGGAAGCCCCTGACTGCATTGAACCCCAGTTCCGAATGCACTGAACCCCAGTTCCGGGCGAAACCCCATGGACCCAGGCTCATACAGGGGGAGTCTGGACTGTCATGTAGAGAGAAAGGCACTCGGAGAGTTGGAGACCCGGGGGAGGGGTCTGGAGGTGCATGTGCCAGTGTGCACAAAGAGTGAGGAGGTTGCCACAGGCTTTCCCTAGCAGAAGGGAGTTGGAAGCTCCTGACTGCACTGAACCCCAGTTCTGACTGCACTGAACCCCAGTTCCATGCGAGCCCCTGGGAACCCACGCTCTTGCAGGGGAAATCTGGACTCTCGGGTGGAGGCTCGGGAGCCGGGGAAGGCAGAGATCTGGAGGCGTGCACAAGGGCAGGGCTGAAGGGAAGCCAAGATTGTCTGCTCCGCCCTGAGACTCCACCCCACCCAAGCTGAGCACAGAGGCTTTTGCAATTTGGCAAGCCTAATCTTATAAGGCTGTCTTCAGCACCGGAACTTCTCCCAGCGTAGACACAGCTGATCCTCACAGCCAAATGGCCTGGAGGTCAATTCCATTCAGTGATACCAACAACAATCAAGACTTAACTACAACAAGGCTGTACACACAGTCCACAAAGGGGTGCACCAAGAGTGTCCACCTCAGGTTAACTGGGGAGGCCGACCCACTGGGCCATATAGGAAACCTAGTACACAAAGCTACCCTACCAACTCAGGGAAGCAGTGAAAATGTGGCAACAAAGAAACAGATCACAAATGAAAGAAATGGAGGAAAACAAATGACTGGATATAGAATTCAAAACCACGGTTATAAGGCTTTTCAAGAATATCCTAGAAAAGGCCGATAAATATAATGAGACCCTCGAAGATATGAAAAAGGACCAACTAGAAATTATACATACACTGACTGAAATAAAAAATATTATACAGAGACCCAACAACAGATTAGAGGAATGCAAGAATCAAGTCAAAGATTTGAAATACAAAGAAGCAAAAAACACTCAACCAGAAAAGCAAAAAGAAAAAAGAATCCAAAAATATGAAGATAGTGTAAGAAACCTCTGGGACAACTTCAGGCATACCAACATCAGAATTATGGGGGTGCCAGAAGAAGAGAGAGAGCAAGATACTAAAAAAGAATGACAGAAAACTTCCCCCACCTGGTGAAAGAAATAGACTTACAAGTCCAGGAAGCACACAGAACCCCAAACAAAAGGAATCCAAAGAGGACCACACCAAGACACATCATAATTAAAATGCCAAGAGCAAAAGACAAAGAGAGAATATTAAAAGCAGCAAGACAAAAACAGTTAATTACCTGCAAGGGAGCACCCATATGATTGTCAGCTGATTTCTCAACAGAAACTATGTGGGCCAGACGGGAGTGGCAAGAAATCTACAAAGTGATGAATAGCAAGAACCTACAACCAAGATTCGTAACCCCCCCATTCCCAGATGGAGAATGGCATATGACACACTTTCCCTAGGCTTCCACCGGCCACCTGCCCCGCGATCCCTGCAGACTGGGTGGTAGAAACAGCTCTGTCCAGGGCTGGGGACGTGCCTCTGTGTGGAGGGGCCATGGTGATTGATCCTGTCCACACTGATGACTGAGTCCTTTATTAAGATGAAGGACAACTTTCCCGAAGCCCCTGGCAGACTTGCTCTTAAGTCGCGTGGAGCCCGTCCCTGCACCCGTCACCTGGCTGGATGCACAAGACCTCCCAGGAACTGGCCCTGGTTCTGCCTGGAGGCCACCTGGGGGGCAGGCACTGCCCAGGGAAGAGTTAGCGATGAAGAAGGGGACTGGGCAGCTGTAGGGCACAGGCCACTCTCTCTTGGCCTTAGTTTCCTCATGTGCATAAAGAAGTGTTTGAAAGAGACCAGCGTTTCCCAATTTCAGTCCTTAAAGCGTTCCTCTCCCAGAATTTAACTTCTCTGTGAGTAACATTGCACAACCACTCAATGCTTTCCCTTAAGCTGCCTTTATATCAATTTACTTTTTACATTTAGCCTCATCCTTGGGAATAATGTCTGTAAAATGGTCTTATTGGCTTGTCTAAAAGCCACTATAATATATACATAACTACTTCAACAAGAAATGTTCATTAGTGTGCCACCTAAAATTATCTCGTTTGTACCACCCGTGGGATGGGTACCACCATTTAGAAATACTGAAATAAACAGATTCTAGGGTTCCTTTCAGAAGGTTTGCTCTTCCGTGATTTTTAACGGAATGTCAAAAACAATGCAAGAAGCAGGAAAGACAGAAAGAAAAAACCCCCGATGCTGTAGTGAGATCACGAATATGAAAACAAAATAAGAATTTTTAAAAAAACAAACAAACAGTAAAAGTGAAGTGTGGTTTCCTGGATTGGACCCTGGACAGAAACAGGACACCAGTGGACACTCTGCTCCTCCATTTTGACACATGTCCCTTGGCCCTTGGTTTATAAGATGCAACAATGAGGGAAAACGGGGTGAAAAGTATGTGGGAACTCTCAATACTATCTTTGTAGCCTTTCCATCATGTTAAAATTATTCCAGAATATGAAATTTATTTAAAAAAGGTAATTTCACAGCTTGGAATGATCTTTTTTGCTTTTAAGTTTCTGTTGCTGTCATTAGCAACAGCCACCAAAGGGAGGACATTGAGAATTTTCATAAGCAGCAGGACAGTCTTGGGATCATGCAACTATTGAAATGTTAAGTTTAGGTAGTCCTAAAACCTAACACAGAGATCCTCCAACTCAGAAAAAGTGGTTTTGAGATCCCTCCCTGCCCCTTATCCCCCGCCTCCACCCCACCCCCCACCTCTTAGTAGACTGTAAAGACTTTATAGCCACTTGAGGAATTCTCCTTGGCATCCAGGGCTTTGGGATGTTCCCATGAACCAATCCATGCACATGGATCAGGGACCAGTTACCCTACTTGTGTTTCCAGAAATATGAGGGGGGGGTCTACGTCCCAAGGAGAGGGTGCAGTCTCTTTGAAATCTGACCCTTTAAAAGTTGGGCTGCTGGACATTAATAAGGAAGAATGGAAAGTGTAGATCAATAAGACTCGCTGGAAATAAAACACACATTAGCATAGATTATTCCCCATAACCAAGACGAATGCCTTTTTAAACCAAACCAGAGCACAGAGGTGCATCTTGTAGGCTAGCTGCCACTAGCAAATTGCAGAGGGAAAGACAGACAGACTTGGGGGCAGGAGAAGTGGACAAAACCCAATTGCAGAACCATAAGAGATGGAGGGAAATGAAATCACCCCTCGAGTTCTGTGGAAAATTCTACCATCCCTGGGTTTCGGTTCATTAAGCATGCATTTGAAATTTAAATATGAACTGGGGACAATGCCTTTTGCAGCATGGCCAGGAGCTTGCCCAGTCGGAGCCTGAACGTTTGTTAACAGGAGGACATGATAACACCTCAAATAGCAGGCTAAGGGCTCCCTGTTCTTGCACAGCCATGCTGCAAAGACTTCTGTGGAATTCCAATCCTTTACCTGACACACCCTGTGTCTGAGACTGTGTTTACTCAAACAGACACCCTCCTCTCCTTTTAAATTTTATTTGTAATTAGCGATTACTCATTGCAAAGCCGCTTTGGGCGATTTTATATCCTTGTCTGTGCTGCTATTTTTAAGAACCGCAACAATGATATTTTTGTTGATACAATAGTTTAGTATTAAGATATCCTATCTAGCCCTGGCCAGTTTGGTTCAGTGGATAGAGCGTCGGCCTGCAGAGTGAAGGGTCCCAGATTCAATTCTGGTCAAGGGCATGTACCTTGGTTGCAGGCATATCCCCAGTGGGGGGCGTGCAGGAGGCAGCTGATCGATGTCTCTCTCTCATCGATGTTTCTAACTCTCTATCCCTCTCCCTTCTTCTCTGTAAAAAAATCAATAGAATATATTTTAAAAAAAGATATCCTATCTAATAAGAGTAATATGCAAATTGACTGTCACTCCAACACACAAGATGGCCACCCCCATGTGGTCAAAGATGGCTGCCCCCATGTGGACACAAGATGGCTGCCACAAGATGGCAGGGGAGGGCAGTTGTGGGTGATCAGGCCAGCAGGAGAGGGCAGTTGGGAGGAACGAAGCCTGAAAGGGAGGGCAGTTGGGGGCAATCAGGCCTTCAGGGGAAGACAGTTAAGGGTGACCGGGCTGGCAGAGGAGGGCAGTTGGGGGGGACCAGGCCTGCAGGGGAGGGCAGTTGGGGGCGACTAGGCTGGCAGGAGAGGGCAGTTAGGGGTGACCAGGCCAGCAGGGGAGGGCAATTAGGGGCAATTGGGCCAGCAGGGGAGCAGTTAGGTGTTGATCAGGCTGGCAGGGGAGTGGTTAGGGGCAATCAGGCAGGCAGGCAGGTGAGCGGTTCGGAGGCAGCAGTCCTGGATTGTGAGAGGGGTCCCAGATTGGAGAAGGTGCAGGCTGGGCTGAAGGACACACACTCCCCCTGTGCGCGAATTTTGTGCACTGAGCCTCTAGTACTGTATATAAAATGAGAAGAATGGGTGGCTTGAGATATTCCCAGATGCATAAATATTTTGAATCAAATATGCACATCTTTAAAAAGATTTCTAATGATGCCTTCCACTCAATAACCCTTTCAATGGATTGTGTCATGGTTGTCTGGGTCCAAACCCAGTTCTCCTCCACCTTGACCTTGGCCAAGTTCCTTAACCTCTCTGTACTTAGTTCATTAATAAAATGGGGCTAAAACAGTGCTTACTTCTATTTTAAGGACATGTGTGTGTGTGTGTGTGTGTGTGTGTGTGCGCGCGCATATATATGTGATAATTCATGTAGGTTATTGTATATGTAGCATGTCGAGGAAAATTCTCAATAAATGGGAAGTATGGGAACTTTAGTGTCTTCTTGTATTGTGACTAGTGAGGCTCAGCTATGTTTTTGTTTTCCCCAGAGCTCATGTGGCCATGGAAGGGAGTGGGGTGGGGGTGATGGTGGGGAAATCAAGGAAAACAGGACTGTGGTCAGAGAAAGAATGAACAGAAGTCTCTACTCACTGCCCTTCTCCTGCAGCCTGCCTACTCCATGCCCCAGGGCTAGATTCTCCTCTCTCCCCCACCCCTCCTCCCAGGGCTGATCCAATCTCTGAACACCTGACTCCCTTTCCTAAGATAAATTTATCTTAACCATGACCTTCTCCAGTGATCCTACCTGGGAAGATGCAGGCCAGGAACTCAGATGGACCTGAATCCCCATCTATGGTCCTCTCTTGGATGGAACCACATCTAAGGACAAAGCATGAAAGGAAATGTTAACAATATTTCACTGTAAAGAAAAGAAAATATGGCTTTTAAGTTAGCAAGACAATATTGTAGGGAAGGCAAACTTTTCCTCCATGCTCTTTAAGTTGATGTAAGACAGGCTAACAGGGAAAAAGCATACAACTTGTATTTACTTATGTTTTTACATGCACCTGGGAGCCTTCATGGGAGGAAAATGAAGATCCAAGAAGCAGGCAGGCCTGTGTTTATTGACTAGGCTGAACAAAGAGCTAGTTGTGAAAAGGTAACTAAAATTTATGGGGCGATGAAAGGAAGAAAACAATTATTTATTTATTTAAATTTATTTTATTGTTGAGAGTATTTCTGATGTCCCCCGTTTTCCCCTCTTTGCCACCCTCCACCATCTCCCACCCCATCCCAGGTCTTCACCTGTCTATGGTCTATGTCCATAGGCTATGACTAATCTGTACTTCTAAATTCCTTCACCTTTTCACCCATCCCCCCAATACCCCTCCCATCTGGCAACTGGCAAAATGTTCTCTGTATCTATGAATCAGTTTCTGTTCTGCTTTTTCATTTATTTTGATTTTTAGAACTAATTGGTGAATACATTTCCATTTTATTGTTCATATTTTTTTATCTCTATTTTCTTCTACTTCTTAAAGAGGACACTTTAACATTTAATGTAATATCAGTTTGGTGGTGATGCACTCCTTTAGCTTTTTCTTGTCTAGGAAACTCTTTATCTGACCTTCAATTCTAAATGATAGCTTTGCAGGGTAGAATAATCTTGGTTGTAGGTCCTTGCTTTTCATCACTTTGACTGTTTCTTGCCACTCCCTTCTGGCCTGCAAAGTTTCTGTTGAGAAATCAACTGATAGTCTTATGGGCCCTCCCTTGTAGGTAACTAACTGCTTTTCTCTTGCTGCTTTTAAGATCTCTCTTTGTCTTTAACCGTTGGCATTTTGATTATGATGTGCTTTGGTGTGGGCCTCGTTGGGTTTCTTGTTTAGAACTCTTTGTGCTTCCTGGACTTGTATGTTTATTTCTTTTACCAGGTAAGGGAAGTTTTCTGTCATTATTTTTTCAAATAGGTTTTCAATTTGCTTCCTCTCTTTTTGGTACCCCCATAATGTGGATGTTGGTACTCTTGAAGTTATCCCAGAGGCTCCTTATACTTTCTTCATATTTTTGGATTTTTTTTTTTCTTTTTGCTCTTCTGATTGGGTGTTTTTTGCTTCCTTGTATTCTAAATTCTTGATTTGATTCTTGGCATCCTCTATTCTAATGTTGTAGAGTAGATGTATCCTTCATTTCTGATTGGTCCTTTTTATGTTGTTGATGTTCTCACTAAGGTTCTTGAAGTTCTCAGTAAGTTCCTTGAAGATCCTTACAACCATTGTTTTGAATTCTGTATCTGGTAGTTTTCTTGCTTCCAGTTCATTTAGTTCTTTTTCTGGACATTACTCCTGTTTTTTCATTTGTGACACATTTCTTTGTCTCCACATTTTGGCTGCTTCCTTGTGTTTGTTGCTATGTTTTTGGTAGAGCTGCTAGGTCTCCTGGAATTGGTAGAGTGTCCTATAGGGCCCAGTGGCTCAGCCTCCCAGTTTCCTGAGCTGGGCACTCCAGGTGCATCCATATGTGAGCTGTGTGCACTGTCCTATGGTAGTTGAGCCTTAGTTGATGATAGCATCACTGGGAGGGATTAACACCCCCCCCCCCGAGGCCAATTAGTTGTGAGGATCCACTGCAATCACAGCACAGTGGAAGAGCTGCTGTGCAGGATCTGACCCTATGGAACAGGACTTGCTTCAGTGGGGCTTTGGTGCTCACTGAGTCCATCCCTTCAGTGTGTCACTCATGGAGGTGGTGAGGTTGTAATCAACATGGTCAAAACTAACCACCAGGTGCACTGGCTCTGGAGCTTCCTGGGAGGTACAAAGTCAGCCACTGCCTGTGCCCTGTCTTGGGCCACTCAGCATGAGCTACAGAGCAATCTGCAGATGGCTACGACGTGTGTTGGGTTTGGAGGTGCCCAGGAGAAGCCAAGCTGTGAACCAAGGTGGGCTGCTGCTAGTGCTGGGCCTGGGGCCACTTATGGAGAGGTACAGGGCATGCTGATGGCAGCTGCTGTTTGTTTGAGAGATTTTAGGAAAGTCTGAAGCATGAGACAAGAGAAGCCAGTTGTATGGAAAAACCACTGGAAATGGTATGGATAAACCTGCTAGTAGGGAGGGGCAGGGTCTCAGGGAATCACCAGGGCACAGCAAAAAGTGTGAGCCAGGTTGATGGAGATTCAGATATGGTGCCAGTCTGTGGGCTCTGTGTCAAAGAGGGTTCTGCAAAGGAACAGTGGCCTCTGCCAGAACTTCTGTCTTGGAGAAAGCTGCCCCTCCAGCTCTTGCCCTGATTCTAGAGTAGTTAGTTCCTCCCCAAATATCTCAGGTTTCTTTCAAGCTGCTGCCCCATCGCTGGAGCTCAGAGGGAGTGAGTCCAAGTATGTCTTTGCATGGGCCCTTTAAGAGGCATTGCTTGGGCACTAGCTGGTTTTGCTCAGTGGGTTGAGCATCAGCCCATGGAATGAAGTGTCCTGGGTTTGATTACGGTCAAGGGCATGTACCTCGGTTGCAGGTTTGATCCCAGACTCTGGTCAGAGCTTGTGTGAGAGGCAACCAATCGATGTGTCTCTCTCACATTGATGTTTCTTTCTCTGTGTCTCTCCCCATCCCTTCCACTCTCTCTAAAAATCAATGGAAAAATATCTGTGGGTGAGGACTAACAACAACAAAAAAGAGGAACTGCTTGGGACTCCAGCAGCCTCCATGTCACTCAGCCACAGTCCTCGCTGGTTTTATAGCCAGAAGCTGTGGGGACTTCTCTTCCTAGCACTGGAACCCTGGGCTGGGGGGCTTGGTGTGGGGCTGGGACCCCTTGCTCCTTAGGGAAATCTCCAGATCAAAGATATCCCTCCTGATTTTAAACCACCACATGTGAGTGTGGGACCAGACAGTTCCATGGTTTCGCCCTGAGTCTCTGCCCCTCCTACCAGTCTTGATGTGCTGTTTCTTTAATCCCTAACTGTAGGACTTCTGTTCAGCTAGATTTCAGGTGGTTCTCAATGATGGCTGTTCTGTATTTTAGTTGTCATTTTGCTGTTTATTTATTTATTTATTTTTGGTAAGGATTATTTTTAACACAGTTTGTGCAGATTCCCCTTGGGCTTGACTCCCCATCTCCAGTGATAAGAATGTTCTTTCCCTCCAGATGCAGGGAAGGCATCTTTCCCTTGGGAGTTTAATTTCCTACTTTCAGGAAGCATAGGGGGCAGGGCCCTTCTTGCACCTGCTCTTTTGCAAGTGCCTTTAACTCAAAATAGTTAATCTGCCAAACCAGCATATATTGGGTGGGGTGGGGTGTTCGGAACCCCATCAGTACCGAGACCAGTATTTCTGTTGCTCAGGCACACGATGCACTGTGTCCTATCTCATGGAGAAAATGGTCTTTCCCAGCATCCTGCAAGGAGACCGTGGCCTCTCCAGGGAGCTTCTGAGTGTCCTGGTGACATGACACTAGCTTTCCCCGGAGTAAGTGGGAGGGGGCAGGTCAGTAGCCACATGTCTTTTTTAAAAAGTAGAATAACACCTTGTATTACATGTATTGTGGCAACTGACATGACTGATCTGGTCCATATCGTCTCAATTACTTTTCCCACCATATAGTTTTTTCTTTTATTAAGATAAATTCACATACCATAAAATTCAGCCTCTTAAAGTACACAATTAAGTTGATTTTTTAAAGTATTTGCACAAAGTTGTACAATCACCATCACTATCTAATTCCAGACACCTGGCTTTTATGACATAGTTTTGAAGTCACACACCACCATTTCTGCCACATCTGGTTGGCTAACACGTCACCAGCCTTGTTCACTGTGGCAAGAAGAATCAGCATTGGGGACCATCTTGGAGGCTGGTGGCCACAGCACTTGATATATTTTGGATGAAAGAATGATTTTGTTAACTGAAGGGCAATGAAACCAGAGACTAGAAGAGACTGCCCCCTCCACCTTGTTAAATTCAATGGTGAATTCTCTTAGCCTACCAGCAGCATTCAACTTAGTTCATGCTGCGGGAAACACTCGGGGCGTCCAGACTTCGCATCTGCCTGGTTTCCTCCCAGTTGCAGGTGACCGCTCAGTCTCTCCTGCTGGGTCTCCCTCACCTTCCACTGTTTCACAAGGCAGATCTGGCCCTTCCTCTCCTCTGCCCGCACTCCCTCTGTTCATGGCATCCCTAAGCTTCTCTGGCTTTAAACACCCAAAGGCCGCTAACAACACACCAGCTCCCATCCATTCCCATGTACACATTCAAAACTGAACTCCTGGGCTCCCTCAGCCTGCTGTTCTATGGGATTCTCAGCTTGTCTATGGCAGCTCTATCCTGCCACTCAGCAAAACTCAAACAAAAACCAGGGACTTCTTTAATCCTTTCTTTCTCTGCTGTCCCTGTGCAATCAACCATCCATCTCCAACTTCCAAGATGCTCCGAGTCGGACCATTCTCTCCCTCTCCATTGCTTCCACGCAGCCCAAGTCTGGGATGGTGGTGGCTTGCCAGCCACTCCTCAGCCCCACAGTGTCGTTCTACACAGAGCGGGTGAGGCATCCTGTGAGGATGACAAGGCTGGTCCACTCAAGTCAGGAGAAGTCTGTGTCCTCACAACCCTGACCACAGCTTCCCACGGTCTCCCTGGTGGGGTCCTCCAGCCACACTGGCCTCCTCTCTCCACAACTCCCAGCCATGACCCCACCTCAGGGCCTTTGCCCTGACTGTCCCTCTGCCTGAAACACTTTTCTTCAGATATCCCCTCCCTGTTTCCCTCCCTCCCTGGCTCTCTTCTCCTTTCAAGTCACCTTCTCCGTGACCTTCGCTGACCTCTAGATATAAAATGGCAACTCCTACCACCAATCCTGTTCCCTTCTCAACTGCTTGTCCATAGCTTTTTGTTTTTCTTTATTTTTATTGTTGACACTATTGCATATGTTCCCATTTCCCCCCACTTTACCCCCCTCCCCCCCTGGCCATCACCCCTGCTTCTGTGTCCATGGGGTGTGCATATGTGTTCTTTGGCTAATCCTTCCACTATTTTTCATCCAGTTCCCCCAAGCCCATCTCCCCTCTGACCACTGTCAGACTGTTCCTATCCATAGCTTTTACCGCTCTCTAGCAAATGTGTTTTACTTAGATTATTTTGTTTATTGTCTGTCTCTCTGTCCTCACCCCCCAATGTGAGTGCCGGGAGACTTTGCCTCATTCACTGCTCTATCTCTTGCTAGAACCGTGTCTAGCACATGGTAGGGCTCAATCAGTATTTGTTGAATGAGTAATACCTGTCCACTCCTATCTGTTTCATCTCCCACAATACTCAGAGGAAGGGACCGTGTCTGTCAGCTGCTCCTGTGCCTGTGTAGCAACTGTCCGATACGTTTTGCTGGGTGATTCTTCGTGGCTCCCAAGGGTTTCTGCCGCATTCTCTGCATCACGGGGAGTGTGAGGGGCCAACTAGAAAGTTCAGTCCTGCCAACAGGGTAGCTTGCCCTTGGCCCCAGCCACTCCCAGGATGGAAGGACCTCCCCATCTGTCAAAAGCCCCCGTGATCTGAATTCTTATGTGAGTGTACCCAAGTTTTAAATGTTAACAATTCATTGAACATTTTCCAAGACCAGCTCTGTTTCCTTCCAAACAAACCGCCGCAGCCCGTGGTAGCTTAGTTCTACCGCCGCTTAAGTAGCTCATGTCTTCCCATCTAGGGTGGCTCAAGTGACCTCTGAAATCTCCCACTAACCTCCCAGGCAACACAGATCAGGCTGCACCGCTGGCCAGCACAGGGCTTTGTGCAGAAGGAGGAAAACCCACCAGCCCAGAAAAGGTTGGCATGAAATTAAGGGGACAAGGAAAAAAAAGAGTCATGAGCTGCTGGCCAAATACTAGTAATTCCGTTTAATCTCCAGGAAACGACTGTCCAAGCATCAGGAAGGTGCTGTGAGAGGCAGGAAGCCTGGCTGCAGTAGGCCGGTGGGGCAGAAGCAAGTCCTTACAGCAGGTGACACAGCCCAGGGGGCCAGCTCTGGATGCACAACCGCCATATTATAGGACTGGGAATAAATACTGATTTGGGGGTGGGGGCAGCTAACGATGACTAGAGTGGAGAAGCATCCCCAAATTAGGATGAGCCCACAGTTATCTTTGAGCATATAACCAGTAGCTGTCAGGATTACAAGTCACTTCCATTTTTCTAGAATTTCTGAATATAAACATTCTATATATACACAGAATAACACATATACATTTTATATAACTTATATACATAATATATGACAGCATAGTATGCAAATTGTCCCCTCAACTGGGAGTTCGACTAGGGGGCGGGGCCAGCTGGGGGAAGGAAGTGCTGGTGACAGTGGTTGCCTGGGGGCGGGCTGAGAGAACATCCCTACTCTCCCCATTGTGAGTTGCTGTACTCTTCACTCTTTTTTTTTTTTTTAAGAATATATTTTTATTGATTTCAGAGAAGAAGGGAGAGGAAGAGAGAGAGAGAAACATCAATGATGAGAGAGAATCATTGATCACCTGCCTCCTGCATGGCCCACACTGGGGATTGAGCCCATAACCCAGGTGCTTGCCCTCACTGGGAATCGAACCGCAACCTCCTGGTTCATAGGTCTATGCGCAACCACTCAGCCATACCAACCGGGCTCTTTCCTTTTTATCACCTAGCCTGAATCTGTTTTTTAAGGCAAGGAAAACCCCCACGAAAGATCAGTTTTTAAGTTTAAAAATGTAATAGTTAACAGTGAATTCAGAGCAAACATTTAAATCACTCATATCAGTTGCAAATATCTCTCCATAGACCACAGAGCAGCCAGCATAAGCATATAACAGTCCTTAGCTATCTGGGAAGACCCATCATTAACTAAGTTTCCCCAGGAGATGAAGTGGTTAGTCAGACGGTGTCCACATAACTTCAAAACAAACTGTCAATTTGGGGGAGAAGAGTTCCAATACTGACTACTTTTTAAAGAGTTATGCTCATATTGCATAGACACTGTGGCAGAACAAAAGCCGGTGTGGAGTTTAAAGGAGATGTATTCCATTTAATTCCCTTGGGAGCCCACCTAGGGGTGGAAACACACTGCTGTGTATTTATCTTAGTCCCTGATTGTTGGAAGAAGGAAGAATTAATTCCTATTGGCGTAAGATACTCTGGGGAAAAAGCTGAAGCCTTTTCAACAAAATGTTCAGGTACAACCAAACTGGATCCTAGTGACAAATCATGCACGTTTACAAAACAACACAAAATTGAAAGGCAATGCTAGTGGGGCTATTTCTTGGTAGAGGGACCATGAGCAATCTTTGCTTTCTTTTTGCTTCTTGGTCAGTTCTGATTTTCCTACAATGATCACGTAGGTTAGAACTACCTGCATAAGGAAGAAAAAACACAGAAAGTAAGCACGATGCACAGAAGGGAGGCTGAGCAGGCAGGCCCACTCCAGGGTGTTAAAGGTAAGCTGGGGTAGAAGCCCCTACACCTGGTGTGGTGAGGTGATTGTCCTTCCTTATCTTTCACATCTTCCTGCACATTTTTCCTCGTGTCCAAAGAAAAGGCTCAAGATCAGAGGCTGTCCTGTTCCCTGAGTGAATTTTCATGGAGGTCATCAAGCATCAGATCAGCACGTGCCCGGTCAGGGAGTCTGGACTTCTGACCCTCTGTGTACTTGCATGGTCACCACTTGCTCTTTAAAATTGTTAATACCGTCAAACCTCAGAGGGAAGGTAGGGGAGGGCGGGGGTAAGGGGGAAAGATCAAGATCAACCAAAGGATTTGTATGCATGCATCTAAGCCTAACCAATGGACACAGACACTAGGGGGGTGAGGGCATGAGTGGGGAGGTGGGCAATGGCGGGGGAGTAAAGACACATATGTAATACCTTAATCAATAAAGAAAAAAAATTTAAAAAATGTTAATACAGAGAACTGAAACTATGATCTTTATCCATCTACAGCATGCATCCATTTATCCATCCATCTATCATCCATCATCTATCCACTGTCCACCCATCCATTAGAGATACTGCGTACTGTAGGAGGAAAGAGCATGGACTCTACAACCAGGCTACTTCCGTCTGAAACCTGGCCCTACCTCTTATGGGCTCTGTGGCCACGAGTGAGTGACTAACTCTCTTGGATGCATGCTCTGGACTTGTGGGTCTATTTTCTTTTTCTTTATATTTTATTTTATTGATTTTTTACAGAGAGAAAGGGAGAGGGAGAGAGAGTTAGAAACATCAATGAGCTGCCTCCTGCACACCCCCTACTGGTACATGCCCAAGGTACATGCATTTGACCAGAATCAAACCTGGGACCCTTCAGTCCTCAGGCAGACGCTCTATGCACTGAGCCAAACCAGTTAGGGCTTGTGGGTCTATTTTCTGAGTCAGTCTTCTTTTCCCAGGAAAGGTAGCTGCTGCTGACAGCTGAGTAGTTTTACACCTGCTTCCTGCCTGTAGAAGTCTGAGGGTTCCAAGGCATCTTTTCATTTTGTACTGTCTCTGCTCATTGCAGTCCAAGATGGCTGAGTTTCTGCCAATACATTTCTTTTTTAAAAGTTGTGGGTTTCCTATGAATCCAGGAGTGGCTTAGCTGGGTGAAGTTGCAGACGAGATGTTGGCCAGGGTTCCAGTCGTCTGAAGGCTTGGCTGGGGCTGGTGAATCCATTTCCAAGATGGAGCATTCACGTGATTGACAGGTCATGGGTGGTGCTGGGAGGCTTCAGGTCCTCATCATGTGGGCATCTACATAGAGCTGCCATGTGTCCTCAGGGCACGGCAGCTGGCTCCCCTCAGCAGGTAATCCAAGAGAGAGGCACATAGAAGCTACAGTACCTCTGACCCCGTCTGGGAACTCACACACTGTCCTTTCTGCAGTCTCCTACTGGTTGCACACAGGCATGTCTATGAGAAGGCATGGCTCATCAGAGGCCACCTGGAAGCTGGCTGCTACAGGACTCTTTCAAAACAGGCTGGACGCAAGTTTCTTAAATGTCATTTGAGGCCTTGGGGTTTTCTTTAGGTTTGAGCTCTGGTTGATTGAGCAAGCATTTATTTAGTACCAACCATGTGCCAGGCACTGGGTGAGATTCTGAAGATATAAATATGAACACAGATCTGTCGTACATGTTTCAAGTAGGTGAGGTCACCATGGAACCGCTGTGTACATGAGACAATACTTTCACACAATATGATAGGTGCCACGGTTAAGTGCACTGACTGTGCTGTTGGAATCAAGAGAGAGGGCCTGCAGCCAGGCCTGGGGGTGGGGTGAGTGAGGGCCCTGGTTGCCGGGGGCGTCAGGAATGATTTCCTAGAGAAAGCAATCAACAGTGTCATGTTAGCAGTTATTATGAGCCAGGCCTTATACTAAGCACCCATAATAGCATCATCCCAAGTAATCCTTTCAGTAAGGAGGTGCATACTATCATAATTATATCTATTGCTTGTTTATTGCCTGTCACCCCTACTCCTACTAGAATTCAGGCTTCAGTTGGGCAGTGGTTTTCTCAGGTTCCAAATCCCCAGCATTTAGAAGCATTCCTGGCACAGAGTTAGCTCTTGATACTTTAGACCAACCACTGACTACCCATTTTACAGATGAGAAAACAAAGGCTTGGAGAGAGGGGGCTCTCCAAAGATCACACAACCAGGAAGTGGCCGAGCCAGAATCCCAACCCATGCTCATATTCACGGTACTGAACTCTCCCCTCAAACACAGCTGTGCCCTCAAACACAGCTGTGCCCTCAAGCTTACTGGCAAAGCTGGTCATCATGGTGCAGTATGAGTGCTGTGAACAAGTGTTTTCAAGGTGTTATTGGAGAGGATGGGTTTGGAAACTGGTGGGCAGGTGGGAGTTAGCTAGCAGGGGGCGATTAGTATTGGTCATGGTTTTCTTGAAGGTAAAGTTGAGCCTGTAGACCATATCATGATGCTGTGACTATTCGGGGAGTCCCAGCTGGTAGGATTCACAAATCCCAAGGTCAAGTCGTCCTTGAAGCTGAGTAGGATAGATCACCAACCTCCTCAGGCACACAGATATCCAACCCCAGTTTCTTGCTCCCACTGTGCTCTTAGCACCCATCACCTCGTGACTCCCTCCCATGCTCACTGGAGCTCAGCATCCTGTTTGGTTTAGCCAAGACCACAGTAACTAACTGCCAACAGAGACCTGAGCAATGGTTGGCACTCAGTACTAGACGAAGAATGAAAGGCAGCCTGGGCTCACCATTCCAATCCACAGGACAGCATCAAGAGGAAGACGTTGTCTATAGCCATCTTGGCTTCAGCAATAGCTGTTTCTATGAAATGGTAGAGTCAAGTCACAGCAAAAATAGGACCCTCTCTCATGCTGTGGGCACACCCACGGCACCTGTGTTTGGGTTCTCCCGCTCGGTCACTGGTAGGCAGGAAGTGACCTTTTGTTCTTTCAAAGTTAAAGTTTGAGAAATGTGATCAACTGGCTCTCATTCACTCAATGCCAGACCTCAACGACAGCTTTCATTGTGGGTTGACTTCCTCAGTGCCTTCACAGTAACTGGCATCTGGGAGGGGTGTCTTGTGAGCCTAAAGAAAATGCTCTCTGTGTCTTTATTTTTTTTTTTACTTTTAAATATTTTTATTGATTTCAGAGAGGAAGGAAGAGGGAGAGAGAGATAAAAAATTCATGATGAGAGAATCATGGTGGATTGGCTGCCTCCTGCAAGTCCCCCACTGGGGATCAAGCCCACAACCCAGGCATGTGCCCTTGACCAGAATTGAACCTGGGACCTTTCAGTTCGCAGGCCGACGCTCTATCCACTGAGCCAAACTGGCTCGGGCTCTCTGTGTCTTTAAAGAGCTGTGTGCCCCCCTTAAATGGTAAAGTCACACATGCTCACTGCACTCGATTCCAGAACATACACATGTGTAAATAGGAAGGAAGTCAGCCAGAGATGACCAATAACACCGTTAGGTCTCACTTCTGCTTTTGGTCAATACATGTGCATGTTACATCTGCAGGGTGTCGGTTAAAGCATGGTTCTAGGCCAGGCCTTCTCAGCCTTTTCTGGGCCCTGGACCCCTTTGAAATGCTGATGACACCCATGGGCCCCCTCTCAGAGTTGTTTTCAAATGAATAAATGTAAGCACAAAGGAAGTCAATTATATTGAAATACAATTATCAAAATACTTAAAAAAATTTGTGATATAGTAACACATGTGCTTCTTTGTGAATTCCTTTAACGAGAACATCTCGTGGTGGGTCTAAGAACTGCTGTAACTTCAAAGTAGTGACGCGTGGAAGTGATGGCTGCCACCATGGTAACGGGAAATATCTCCTTGTGGTGATAGCCATAGATTTGCTGTGGTTTGTTGCCTACATTTGTAATTGAAGGAATGCTAAATTTCAGTTAGCAGGCAGTGACAATAAAAGTTTTTCCCCCCTATCCAGGTTCACCATAAAATCTACCCACGAGGCACAGGTGAAGAACTGCTCTAGTCGGGACTCCTGCATTTGCATCCAGCTTTGCCATTTACCAGCTGTGTGGCCATGAGCAAGTTACTCACCTTCTCTGGGCTTGTTTCCCTACTGTCAATGGACATAGAAATAGTATCTGTCTCTTAAGCTTATTGTGCATATTGAGACGCCCAAGAAAAGTGTTATTTAAGGACAAAAGGCTCAGAAAACCGAATGTTACTTTAGTTCCTGAGAGGAACTCATTTGGTGGCAAAACTTGACCTCGATTGACACAAGACTATCTGTGTGAATGTTTATACTTTCTTGCTGCAGAATTATCAATGTGTGTGATGACAGGGTGCTGTTCCGGACCCTGATAGATATATGGCTTATGCATGTATTTCCTTTTCTACATTGCAACAGCTCGAATTCCAAACGCTGCCTGCCACCCCCGGGCCTGTACCTCCTGTGCTTGAAATACCTCCTTTTTTTCTTTAGCTGCACTTCACACTCATTATTTCATTCTACTCTCATTGTCCAGGTAGGGAAGGCACGATCATCTCCATTTAGTTAATGGGGAAACTGAGGCATGGATTCCCAAGTTGTTAGGCAACTTGTCCAGACTCCTAAAGGTATTGGACTAGAACTTTAGCGTATGGACAGACCCAGTACGATTGGGCCTGTCGATACCAGAGGATCCCTAGAAATTAGTGACAGGGGTATTGTCGATTCTTTTTGAAAATCAGGATGCTGCCCTAGCAGGTTTGGCTCAGCGGATAGAACGTCTGCCTGCGGACCAAAGGGTCCCTGGTTCGGTTCTGGTCAAGGGCAGCTACCTCAGTTGCAGACTCCTCCCCGGCCCTGGCCCTGGTTGTGGCTCACGCAGGAGGCAACCAACCGACGTGTTTCTCTCACATTGATATTTCTCTCGGTCTTTTCCTCTCTCTTCCACTCTCTCTTAAAAAAAAAAAAATCAATGGAAAAATACCCTCGAATGAGGATTTAAAAAAAAAAATCAGGCTGCTAACAGTCAGTGAAGCACAGTAGGCTCCAGTTCCTCTCAGGGTCTTGTTAAAGATGAGCAGCAAGGTAGTGATGGTGATCAAAGCCAGTACTGACTGGGCAGTTACTGTTGGCCAGGTCTGTGTGTGCTCTCAGTTACCCAGGAAGCTGGTTCTATTTTTATCTCCATTTTACACATGAAGCAACTGAGACCCAGAGAGGTTAAGTGGCGGCACCAGATCACACAGCCAGTAGGTGGCAGGGCCAAGATTTCAACCTGGCGCTATACAGTGAGCCAGAACCCTCGCTGACTAGTTCTTTCCTCCACGTTTCTCTCGGTATGAAGGTTTTGTTCTCTTTTGCAAAACCCCATCTCATTCTACGAACCTTTTCAAAGGCTTTGGCCTAGAAGGAGAAAGCAGCAGTCATTCTACTTCTGGGTACTGATCCTCAGATATAATCAGAGATATGAACAAAGATTTATGTTCAAAGGTTTTAGAGTGCCATTATACAAAACAGTGAGAGATAAAAAAAATGTTGTGCATTTCTTGTGAGAAAATATTACGCAGCATAACAATGGAATTGTTAAATAACTTATTCTAAGGAAATGTTCATAATAAACGGTAGATTTTAAAAAGGGGATTAAAATCTGTATGGATAGCATCAGCCTGTTTTTGGAAATAAAGTACATACTTCCACATATGCCTATACCAGGAGCAAACTGGAGTCCTCTGGTCAGATCAGGCCCCCTGTTGGTTTTGGTACAGCCTATTAGCCAAGAATAGTTTTTACATTTTAAAATGCAAAGTGTGAAAAAAGACTATTCAGTCTTTTGGCAAGAATGTTGCTTGAGCGGTTGAGGACACTGCCCTTGGCCTGCAAAGCCTAGAATATTTACTATCTGGCCCTTTACAGAAGAAATCTGCTGACTCCTGGTTTTTACGAAACAAGCACTCTGTGGTTGCATTGGACCCATGGAAAAATCCAGAATAATCTCCCCATCTCAAGGTCAGCTGAGCAGCAACCTTCATTCTATCAACATGCTATCTTAATTCCCCTTTGCCGTGTAACATGATAAAGGCACAGGTCCTGGCTTGGGGCGGACACAACTTTGGGGGGGCCTGGTGGCCTAAGGCGAGAGCTGTGTTTCCAAATGCAGTAGGATATAAATGTTTTACAACTATTATTTTTTATTGAGTCCTGAAAGGATCCTGAAATATTCATAACGTTATCTCCATTTTGCACAGGAGGACCCTGAGGCTCAGGCAAGCAAAGTGACTTACCCAGGGTCATGCAGCTACAGCGTCAGGGTTAGGACTGAGCCCAAGTCTGTGGGGCTCAAAGCCTGGGTTCCCAACCAGGCTAAACTTGGCTATAGAAGGAACAATCGCTTCTACTCAGTGGCTGCACCAGAAAGCTACAGAAACCTTAGGTAATTCAACTGCTCAGCCACGTTGATTTCAGAGTGAAAATAAAGGCAAAGCAAGCTTCTAAAGACCTGGGTTCAAATCCCACTTTAGGCAAATGACATCAGCTCCCTGGGCCTCAGCCAGCTTCTCCTGGGAATGAACCAGCCCCGCATCGCGCCATCCGGGAGTGCTTGTACCCGTCATACAGCAAACATCTATCAAGCTCTTCAATGTGCCAGACTCCGCTCTAGAAATTTCTAAAGCACTCCATAAGGTCGGAGAAGATCACTTTATCTGAACCATACACATAACGTTGCCATTAAGTTATATTAAGAAAAATGGCCAGTGTTACCAAGGGCTTACTATGCGCCAGGCCCTGCGCTGTGAGCTTGGCAAATTCATCCTAACAGCTGGACTTCCAAAGAAAGTACAAACTTCCATGTCCCTTAGTCAAGTGTGGATATGTCCTTCATGAAACCCCAAACTGAGAGCCAAATAACTCATGATCGTAAGAAGAATCATCAGGCTTCAGAGGGGCGAGAGACTCCTAGCGGGACACTAATTCTCCCATTTCCGTCCCGGAGTTGGGCCTTTGATCTTCTCGCTCATAGATGACAGGGCTGCCCACAAGTTACAGAAATTGCAAAGTGAGCTTCTGTCCCCAGAGTATGAAGGGTGCAGACATTGCAGGGCCCTGCCCTCAGGCTCCGATGTTACCAGCCGTGAACTGTGAATGCTGAAGGCCCGCTCATTTCGGATCCATATGCCTTCTGCAGGAAAAGGGTTTGCGTCTGCTCTGTGCTCATTGCAGAAGGCGAGGGGAACCAGGACTGCGGATGACCAGTGTCTCCCTGGGGAGTAGCTCCTGTCCACGGAGGGCCACTGCCGGGACTCACCATTTGGTCTGTTAGTTGTCTCTCAGAATGAATTTATGACAAAAGCAAAACAAAACCCCAAACAACTGAATTTTAGAAGTTTCTGGGCCTTGCTAACAAAATGGAGAAAGAGATGAGATTTGTACCCTACAAATAGCCTCTCCATAAATGTGGGGAAACTATCCCAATCCTTTAGGTCAGTGGTCGGCAAACTCGTTTAGTCAACAGAGCCAAATATCAACAGTACAACGATTGAAATTTCTTTTGAGAGCCAAATTTTTTAAACTTAAACTTCTTCTAACGCCACTTCTTCAAAATAGACTTGCCCAGGCTGTGGTATTTTGTGGAAGAGCCACACTCAAGGGGCCAAAGAGCCGCATGTGGCTTGCGAGCTGCAGTTTGCCGACCGCTGCTTTAGGCCAAGCCCTACATTCGGTGGCAGCAAGGGTGGGGTGGGGGAGAATCAGTATACAATGCTATTAATTGAAAGGCTGAGAAAATGGGTTCTAGCCCAGCAGGTGTGGCTCAGTGGTTGAATGTCCACTTATGAACAGGGGGTCACAGTTCGATTCCCAAGTTAGGGCACATGCCTGGGTTGCAGGCCCGATCCCCAGTAGGGGGCACACAGGAGACAGCCGACCAATAATTCTCTCATCATTGATGTTTCTATCTCTCACTCCCATTCCCTTCTCTGAAATCATTAAAAATAAAAATATTTTTAAAATATTTTTTTAAAAAGGAAAGAAAATGGGTTCTATCGCTCTGACCATCATCCGTCCATCCAACTAGCAATCCACACTATTTAAATGACAACTTTAGCTAAAACAGGAAGACTAAATACTTGGCCTAAACAGTTTGGCAGTAATACTTCTCAAAAGGAAAAAGGCAGTTGGCCTTAGGGGCAGCAACGCCATCCCAAGCATTTAAGCCAACAGAAATAAAAATAGGTGCATAAATATAGATGTACACCATTGCTTGTAATGTGGTAGAAAAAGCTGGAAACAACCTTTCTATTAACAGAGCCGTCAATTATTTCTCAGCCACTTCACTGCTGAGTTCCTCAATTTCTCCATCTGAAGAACAAGAATATTCAGATTACTTACTGGCGAATGGTGAGAACTAAATGAATCAATGCTTAGATAGGGTTTAGAAGTAGGCTGGGCACACAGCAGCCATGATTGTTACTCCCCACAATAGAAATCAACATAATTTTTAAAAGGCTGAAGTTGACGTATAGGTACTGAAATGCCCATACAGGATGGGGCAAAAGTAAGTTTCCAGTTGTGAGTATGCGAAACACAGTTTATTCTTGTGTTATTGCTTATTAATTGCATTGTTTTCCATACGACCCACTGGAAACCTGCTCTTCTTGCCCCACCCTGTAGTTACAGCTCAGTAAAAATCCAAACAAGCCCACAAATGACAGAAGAGGTAGAACGTGAGCGACCACATCTGTGCTTTTTAAACAAGGACCTGCCTCATCCTTAACACACAGGTTTATTTGAAGATGGAACATTTCTCAGGAAGATACACAAGAATCGGTGGCCGATAAAAATAGTTCCGTTGACTCTAGAGGGTTAATGTTAAAACACAGCAGAGAAATCTGTCTGCGTTCATTTAGAGACATCGATGGTCTACCAACAAGTCTCATTTATGGCTTACGACAGAGAAGGATGAAACAATTTGGGTCATAACTGCCTAACATGGCTGAGTTTGAAACTAGTGGTTTAATTAAAATAGGGTTTGAACCAGTGACTAAAAAGCAGTAATACTAATGTGTTTGAAGAAAAAAAGCCAAATATAAGTCTGAAAATGATGAATTTCAATAAAAATATGTAAAATGTGAATTTTTGGAATAAAACACTATGAAACCTATGAACTGCATTTTTAATTCTCTTCAGAGTCAAATACCAAGGATAAATGAATGATAGAAAAACAAAAAAAAAGCTCTTGTGTGTATAAGATACTAAAAATGGATTACAAGTTGTTAAGAGTTAGGCAATTATGTCTTATTTATACAAATAACACCATTGCAGAAGGAAGCAGAGCCCATATTTCATATCTGCTACCCATGCTTTTGTATTTTGAGGTTCAGGCTCACCTGTGTAGCTCACCATTCATCTATGCTTGTTAGATCTCCTTTAATGTGTGAAAAATCTGGGACATTTTACAAACGAGTCTTTCGGGGGCGTTAGTCTGTTTCACAGACCTTTCCTTCCCTGACCAAATGCTACTTTCCTCACATGTCTTTTGAATTTTGTTGTTCACCATAAAGTTATCATCTTTAATGAAAAAATGCCTGCTGAGGCGACTGCAGGCCATTTGGTTCCCTCCTGTCAGGGGAGGAAAAGAATAACACTGAGTCAGGCTGAAGGTTTTTATTATCACGTCGTAAATGAGCAATGGCATCTGTCAATACAAAGAGACTCAGAGGGCTCTGGAGAGGAAGCTGTGGCGGGGGAGGCTGGCGAGTGACAAAATGGATTTTTATTAACCTCCTGGTCCTGCATCACTTTTCCTATTTTATTTTGCCTCATTCACTTTGCATTTTATAATAATGCTATAAAAACACCCAAACAGGAAGCTGATAACCATTAGAAACCTCACGTTCCTGAAAAGCAGTAAGAGTTGGAGTCCCAGACCATCCTGACAATGTTAAGCACTTGTCTCCAACCATGTGCATTTCCACAGCAGGACAGGGGTCCTCTCTAGATGACACCTCTCTCCAAGAATAACACAGCCTGTTTGCCTGTGTGTTAATTCTCACAAAGTTTTCATATTTGGGTCATAAACATCTTTCATGACACTGGTAAAATGGCCAAGGTGTTTATGAGCTGTAAGAAATGTTTATGCCAAATGTGTAAAAGCAGAAATGGGGGCGTTTGCAGTTCCCCAGCGTGGGGGGAAGGGGAGCCGGAGGACCGGAGTGGTTCGGCTGGAAGTTGTTAAGGTGGAGGCCTCATAAAAGTGTTTAGTCAATGTTAACAGTCGAGCAGGTGTGCGAACAGCACATCGCCAGGGCGCCTGGAAGATGAGCAGAGGATCCTGGTGGCTCCAAGATCTCCACATGTGCACGGACCTGGCTCAGGCAACGCCAAGGCTCTGGCTCAGGAATTCCAACAGTTTGGGCACATCACGTTTTCCAAAGAGTTTTAGAGCCTGGGCATGAGTTGGGTTACTGTTTCCATGGAAAGTCATCGGTTACAGTCTTACGGAGAGATGTCCATGATTTCCTTACAATAAGGCAGGTTTTTAAATCTCTCAGAAGATCCTTTTTGAGTGTGGCTGTTAAAAAACCAGCATATACACAGAGAAAACCACCTGGGGAAATAGCTCACACATCACCACGGGTTTGAATATGCTGCACTCTATTTCTGGATTGGTGTTTATTAAAAATGGCATTTGTGATCCAAATAAATAAAATAAAATGTCATAGATGTACACCTTAAAGCATACTAAAGCCCCAGCTGGTGTGGCTCACTTGGTTGGGCACCACCCCTGTGTACTGAAAGATAGCTGGTTTGATTCTTGGTCAGGGCACATGCCCGGGGTTGCGGGCTCAATCCTCAGTGGGGGCATGCAGAGGCAGCCAATCGATGTTTTGCTCTCACACTGATGTTTCTGTCTTTCTCCTTCTCCCTAAAAATAAAATTTAAAAAATAGTTAAAAATGTATTTTAAACTTAGGCATGTAAAACCTGGTAAAATCTTAGAAAGGTCTGGAGTTTTCTTTTACTGTCAATTTCCCAGTTTTGATAATGTTCTATGGTTATGTAGGATGTCACCATTGGGGGAAGCTTGGGGGGTGGCTACATTTCTCTGCTATTTTTATACCTCTTGTGATCTAGAATAACTTAAAAATAAATAGTTTTGAAAGGGCATCTATTACCCAGCCAGCGTGGCTTAGTGATTGAGCATAGACCCATGAACCAGGAGATCACAGTTCCATTCCTGGTCAGAGATATGTCTGGGTTGTGTGCTCAATCCCCAGTGTGGGAGTGCAGGAGGCAGCTAATCAATAATTCTCTCTCATCATTGATGTTTCTATCCCTCTGGCCCTCTCCCTTCCTCTATCTGAAATCAATAAAAATATATTAAAAATAATCCTATCTAATAAAAGAGAAACATGCAAATTGCTATACCTCCACTACACCCACAAGCCATGCCCACCAGCCAATCAGGAGTGAGTATGCAAATTAACCCAACCAAGATGGTGGCAGTCACAGAGCTGGAGCAAGCAGGAGCCTGGGGTTGCCCCCGGCAATGGAGGAAGCCAAGCTTCCCCCGCCCTGGCCTGCCCTGGTCTCGGCTCAAGGCTACAAAGTTTCAATTATAGAAGATAAATAAATCCCAGATACCTGTTTCCAGCCTATGCTTGGGTCCCCAGGGGACATGGCTGACCTGCAAACCACCACAGGCCCCTTGCCCAGGCCACCCCACACCCCAAGGGAACCCCCACCCTGATCCAGGACACCCTTCAGGGCAAACCAGCCAGCCCCCACCCATGCACCAGGCCTCTATCCTATCTAATAAAAGAGTAATATGCAGATTGTCCATCACTCCAACACACAAGATGGCTGCCCCCATGTGGTCAAAGATCCTGCCCCCATGTGGACACAAGATGGCTGCCACAAGATGGCCAGCAGGGGTGGGCAGTTGGGAGGGACCAGGCCTGCAAGGGAGGGCAGTTGGGGGCGATCAAGCCTGCAGGGAAGGGCATTTGGGGGGGAACCAGGCCATCAGGGGAGGGCAGTTGGGGGAGACCAGGTCTGCAGGACAGGGCAGTTAGGGGTGACCAGGCCTGCAGGGGAGGACAGTTTGGGGGGACTGAATCGGCAGGGAAGGGCAGTTGGGGGTACCAGACCAGCAGGGGAAAGCAGTTAGGGGTGATGAGGCTGGCAGGGGAGGGCAGTTAGGGGTGACTGGGTCAGCAGAGGTGGGCAGTTGGGGGGGACTGAGTCGGCAGGGGAGGGCAGTTAGGGGTGACCAGGTCAGCAGGGGAGGGCAGTTAGGGGTAATCAGGCTGGCAGAGGAGCAGATAGGCATCAATCAGGCTGTCAGGGGAGTGGTTAGGGGTGATCAGGCTGGCAGGCAGAAGCAGTTAGGGGCAATCAGAAAAGCAGGCAGGTGAGCAGTTGGGAGCCAGCAGTCCTGGATTGTGAGAGGGATGTCCAATTGCCTGTTTAAATGGGCAGTTGGACATCCCTTGAAGGGTCCCAGAATGGAGAGGGTGCAGGCTGGGCTGAGGGACATCCCCCACCCCGTGCACGAATTTCGTGCGCTGGGCCTCTAGTCTATATATATAAAAGCCTAAGCGACCATTCGACCAGTAGCTATAATGTGCACTGACCACCTGGGGGCAGACACTCAATGCACAGGCATGGAAACATGGAACAGGCCGATGAATCTCAGAGGGAAGGGGGGAGGGTGGGAAGAGATTAACCAAAGATCTTATATGCACACCAGAGGCCTGGTGCACAGATCCATGCATCTGTGGGATTCCTCGGCCTAGCCTGAGGGGACCGGGCTGAAACTGGCAGTCTATCATCCCCCAAGGATTGCGATAGGGACCCCCACTGGTGCACGAATCCATGCACCAGGCCTCTAGTAAAAAATAAAAGAGTATCTATTAGTTTGAAAATTTTTTAAAAAAAAGATAAAAAACGTCATTATTTGTAAAATAGACTCCATGACATACTGTTGAAAGTTAACACTGCAGATGGCAGAGCAGAGTGTATACATAAAGGTATCCAGCAAAATGGCCCACATAGGCTCAGGGAAATGTGTGCCCACATGCTACGAGCGATTATCATTAGATGGAAGCTTGGCATTTGGGAGGTACTTTTGCATATGCACTTTTTAAAAATATTGTGCTGTACATCACTTTTTAAACAATGCTTGTCATTTGTTTCATTGTACTTTTCTGAGGTTTATCCCCCCCAAAACTTATATATACACATACATACATATAGGTGTGCATACATATTTAATTTTTGCCCTAGGCAAGTTCTTCACTTCCTGCTTACTCTTTTGGGTAAGTCCTCATGAGCCCTTTCATCTGTGACCATGGAAATAAAGACTTACCTCATCATTTGGAACTGGCTGCAAGCCCTGTGGGGGAAAGCTTGGCCCGATATGCAACGTCTGACCTCTAAAGAGAAGGGAATAAAAATATGCTGTGAACCTACTATGTGCAGACACGTTCATCCTTTATCTTATTTATTCTTCAAAACAACCCAATTAGCAGGTGGGGAAACTGAGGCACTGAGAGGTCTCGGAGGTCCCACAGCTGGAAAGGCGGGGAACTGGGCAAACCCAGAGAGTATAGTTTCAGCATCTGGCTCTCAACCGCTGCCTTATACTTCTCCAGGATGGAAACTTCAGACGTCATCATCATCATCGTTAAAATGACTTATAAGCCCTAGCCAGTTTGGCGCAGTGGATAGAGCATCGGCCTGCGGACTCAAGGGTCCCAGGTTCAATTCTGGTCAAAGGCACATGCCTGGGTTGCAGGCTCGGTCCAATGTGCAGGAGGCAGCTAATCAATGATTCCCTCTGATCATTGATGTTTCTATCTCTCTCTTCCTCTCCTTTCCTCTCTGAAATCAATAAAAACATATTTAAAAAAAGACTTACAAATAACAGACTTCTGCTTTTGGACTATTAGCCAATAGTATGTCAATCAATAATAACGGGCTCAGCGTCATACATGGAGAAGGAACCGAACAACTTAGCGTCCGCCAGCCAGAAGTACATTGGGATCAGGATTTTCTGCAAGAAAAGCAGCCCAATCAGGAGAACGCCTGTGCCCTGCGGTGAGCTGTGTGCCTGCGGGCAGGGAGCATCCTGTGCAAGGTGGACCAGAAGCTGCCGGTCCTGCTTAGAAACAGCTGCGGGCAGGACAGGTGGGCAGGAGCAAAATCTCACTGCATCGCTTGGAAGAAAAGACCAGCCGAGTGCGGAAGCACTAAAGAAATTACAGGGACTTCGGTCGGCTGCCCCTTCTCCCAAAGATGTCCCCATCCTACCCTCGGAGCTGTGAGTATTCCCCTTACATGGCAAAAGAGACTGTGCAGATGTGCTTAAGTGATCGTCAGATAACCAAAGATTAGTCTGGGTTATCCAGGTGGACCCAATATAATCATAAGATTCCTTATTAGAGGGAGGCAGCAGGTCCAAGGAGGAGGCAGAAGATGTAACAACCAAAGCAAGAAGTTGGGTGATGTGAGGAAGCTTCTAGAAGCTAAGGGAGTCAGCGCCCTGTGGAAGTGAGAAAAGGAAAAGGTTGTTTTGCTAGAGACTCCAAAAGGAACCAGTCCTGTCAATATTTGGACTTTAGTCTGATTTCTGCTCTCCAGACGGTAGGAGAATAAACTAGTGTTTCTGTGATAATCTGTCATAGTGGCTACAGGGACTACAAATGAACTGGGAAGAAAAGAAAAGGGAGACCTCAATAAATAGTACTACTGGTTTTAAACTGAGCCCTCTATAATATTTTTTAGGAAGGAAAAAAATGATTATCTTTTAAAATTGATTTTGGGAGAGAAAATGGAAGAGAGAGAGAGAGAGAGTGAGAGAGAACATTGATTTGTTGTTCCACTTATTTATGCAATCATTGGTTATTTTTGTATGTGCCCTGATTGGAGATTGAACCCACAACCTTGGTGTATCAGGACAACACTCTAACTAATTGAGCTACCAGGCTAGGGCCAGAATTCTTTGTCAGTTAATTTTTGTTGCCTTATTGTATTTCTTTAAATGTGTCTCCTTTCATTGATTGGGCTGCATGGAAATGTCTGGCTTTATTTGAATCATAATTGTTAATTAATTGTTACGTGTAACAACCTAAGAGCTGAATCCACTTCAGAGAATGGAAAACTAGGGGGCAGGCAGATTCATGTCTTTGTAAAGACCGAGAGTCTAAAGCTGTGTTCACATCAAGGAAATTTCACCCACTGTTATGTTAATGAAAACAGAGGCCAATTTCTAAAGTCTGTAAAATGTGCAAGGTGAAAATTCAGAAAGGTAGGACAGGGCAAAAGTGAAAGACGGGGGGTGGGTATTCTTTCTTTTCTTTTACAAAATAACTTAAATAGTATAGACTCTTGCAGACAGATTTTAAAATACAGGAAAACAAACAAACAAAAAAATAAAGAAATCCACTTGTGAGAAATCTTCACTCCAAAAATAGGTAACTGCTGTTGGTATAAATGACAACTGAGTATTTTCTATGCCTAAATATACATATGTATTTTCACACAAAAAAGTGATCATTCTGCACTAACCATTTTGTACACAAAATTGTCATGGACATCTTTCAATGTCAATAAATAAATTTCCTGCCCTGGCCGTGTAGCTCAGTTGGTTAGTGTTGTTGATACACCAAGGTTTCAGGTTCGACCTCTGGTCAGGAGAAGCAACCAATGATACATAAATAAGTGGAACAAGAAATTGATGCCTCTCTGCCCCTTCCTCTCTCTCTGTTTTCAAGTCAATTAAAAAATTCCTTAAAAGTGTTTCCCAAGGTGGTTTCCGAAGGACACCCCAGGCTTAGAGGAAGTTAGGAAATGTGGCTCAGATACTTTGATGTGACAGACACAACGCTCTCAGCTCTAGGAGGGCTACACAACAGCCAACCAATCTTACATGGAACCTCCCTCTGCATTTATTGAGAAGGGAACACCACACACATATATACATACAATTAACCATGTTAAAGTGAACAATTCAGTGGTATTTAGCGCATTGACCATGTTGCACACACCACCTCTAGTTCCAAACCATGTTCATCACTCCAAAATAAATGCCCTGTACTCACTAAGCTGCTGGATCTTCCTTATCCTGAGAGCCTGAGCTCCTGGCTCTTCTGCGTGTTTGTTGAATGACTAGACAAAGATACGGTTTAAGACTCAGAACAACTCCTTGGACTTTGATCTGTTGGGCTACAAGAACACAAAAGCCCAGGATATAAATCCACACCTGATGATAACCCGACAGGGTCACTCTCAAGCCCTAGAGAGAAGAAAGCATCTGCTGAGATTTGCTTTGCTGCCCCCATAGCTCCACAGGACAGTATTTATGGAAATGACTTAAGCCTGAGATGATGTGATTTTCCCCAAAGCATTTTGGCAGGTTAGAAACCTTTGAAAGAGGACTGTCTTTCATTCAACATACTGATCATCCTCAGCTCCTACTGACCAACAAATGGTTATCTTGTATCTTTCTAAAACACACACACACACACACACACACACACACACACACACACACACACACACAACTTTGGGAACAAACAAAACACAATGGTACACCTCTGCCCTGGTGGGGGTGGGCAAAGCCCTCCTCTTTAGCAGGAAGTCAGGAGATTAAATTCCTCAGTCCACACTTCACAACCAGTGGTGTCAAATCTAACATTTCCATTTCAGGCCAAGAGCTAGAAAAAGTACAGCCAGAAGGAGTTAAAAGTAGTTCCTCCATGGCCTGGGAATGGGGGTAGGGGGTGGGGTGTGGCGGGGGGGAAGGACAGGGCAGTTTTGCTTTTCATGATTAGCCCTTCCCGGTTAATTAATTTTTAACCACCAAGGAAGGAATTCTTTCATTTGAAATTGTTTTTTTTTTTTTTTTTAAAGAAAGAGGGGCTTTTGAAGGATAACAATGAGAATAAGTCATCAGGCCTTAAAGGCCATGTGGTGCACGTGAAGGGCCCAGCTGTGCTCCAGAGGGAAGACTCCTGCCTGCAGTCTCTCCCGAATGACCCCCAGGTGGGCCTGCTGTCTTCCAGGGAACAGCATGGCCTGAGCGGGAGAGCCAGGAGGATTTCCACTGTGCACCCTTTAATGCTTTTAAAATGTGACAGCTGCGACTATATTACCTGTTTAAAACATGCATGTTTTGGGAGGAGAAGAGGCCATATTGCAAGAATTTTCATTTACTTGTGGTGATTCATTTGCTCATGGTTATAAATGTATGGAAATGGATAAAAGTTGCTGCAATGAGTTGCTGCAATGAACTTTTCGAAGCAAATGTGGCCAAATGTCAAACTTCAGTGAGTCTAGGTGAAGCTCATTCATGCAATTAAAAATTTTCTAAAACAAAAACCTGGGGGAAAATGTTACAAAGTTAAAATAAAAAATGATGTCGACCTGAGAGGCCTTATGAAATCCCCACATTCGGGCGACATCCTGGCACAATGAAATCAGAATCTCTGGGTGGGACCCAGCCAGTAGCATTTTTAAAAAATTCCTCAGCCGAAACCAGGACTCTATGAGACTGTGAGACGGTCATTTCAACTTTAACTTTTTATAATCTTACAGTAATTTTCTGTTTCTGCAAAATAGCTCTAAGACACTTGGAGTGATTTCTAATCTAAAAAAAATCATTTTTAAAGCATTAGGAAAAATAATAATAAAATTATACCTTAGGAGTAGGGAAGCATAGAACAGGGGTGGGGAACCTTTTTTCTGCCAAGGGGCATTTGGGTATTTATAACACCATTCGCAGGCCATAGAAGTTATCAACTTAAAAATTAGCCTGCTATATTTGGTCAAACATTTGATTAACACCCCTCATGCCTTGGCAGGGCCAGACCAAATGATTTCTTGGGCCTTATACAGCCCGCGGTCCGGACAGTCCCCACCCCTGCTTTAAGGAAACAAATGTTTTTGCTCTGAGAAGCCACATACTGCTAAAGTGGATTTGGGTTGATGATACCGATGGGACCCTGTGTTTGTAGACTTTGACTTGACGTATTGCGTTTAATAAAGTTCTCTTCTCACACTGCTTCACCCTTAACGACTTTAGAGAGAGAGGTAGGGTCAGTTCAACTAGACAGGGGAGAAGAGAAAGTTGTAGATTTTTCAGTATGTTGGGGAAGCTGGAATGTACTCAGTTTGGCTGGGTTAGCTGCAAATAGCAGAAAACCCAACTCAGCAGGGCTTGAACAATAAGGTCATTGATTAACCATCTATCAAAGAGGTTGGTATTAGGATGTCTCCAGGGGTGGCCATTTAGTTAGTTAATTTGGAAGCTGGGTTTTTGTTTTGTTTTTTCTTTTTCTTCTTCTTCTTTCCACTCTGGCTCTCAGCTTTGTCCTCAGGCTGCCTCCCATCCTGGCCCGACATGGCTGCAGAGTTCCAGGAGGCGGGGAGAGGGTGAGACCCAGAGGCAGTGGAAAGTCCCTGCCTTGTCTCTCTCTAGGGATGAAGAAAATGTTCCCTGAAGCCCTCTCAGCAGACTGCCCTCCATATCTTGTTGGTCAAAGTCGCCAATGACTTGGCAAGGGAAATGAGGCTCCCGCGATGGGCTCCAACCCACAGAAGCGCTGTGTGCGTACACGCACACACACAAATATTTAAAATAATATAAAAGATGTTTTATTCCAGTGTAGTTTGGTTTTATAAGTAGCCACTGTTTCCCTTAGCAATTTTAAATTGTTAATTTATATAATAATCTTAAAAACTCTGTATAATAAGTTCCCAAGACCATTTGGGAATTTAGTAGGTGATCAAGATTGCCTGTCAAATCTGTAGGCATTATGATGAATTATACTATAAGTGGTAATGGGATAACGTGATGGCTGTCTAGAAAAAAATAAGAAATTGGAGCTGTACTTCCAATCATAACCCAGAATAAATTAAAAATGAATCAGAAATTCAAATGTAAAAAATCAAAATTGTAAAAGCACTAGAAGAAATTTATAGAATCTATAATAATAAAAGCGTAATTAGACTGGATGACCTTCCAGACAAAGCTGGGGTTTTGAGGGAAGCCTGGATCCCAGGTACATGCCAGTAGCCACAGGGAAGCCTGGGTCCCGGGTGCCAGAGGGAAGCCGGTACTAGCAGCCAGGGGAAGGAAGGTCTACTGTTACATGAATTTCTTGCATCGGGCCTCTAGTATTACAATAATCTCGGAGTGGGGGTGGTCTTTTTTACTAAGACAATAATTCAGAAATTCTAAAAATATACACTAGGCCAGTGGTCAGCAAACTCATTAGTCAACAGAGCCAAATATCAACAGTACAACGACTGAAATTTCTTTTGAGAGCCAAATTTTTTAAACTTAAACTTCTTCTAATGCCACTTCTTTAAAATAGACTCGCCCAGGCCGTGGCATTTTGTAGAAGAGCCACACTCAAGGGGCCCCTTGAGTGTACCTCAATCAGATTGAGGATGTTTTTAGCAAAGGCCAGCTTAGGAGTACCCTAATTAAGTTAATAACAATGTACCTACCTATATAGTTTAAGTTTAAAAAATTTGGCTCTCAAAAGAAATTTCAGTCGTTGTACTGTTGATATTTGGCTCTGTTGACTAATGAGTTTGCCGACCACTGCACTAGGCAAAAACTACCACAAGCAAAGTAAAAAGACAAGAATCTGAGGTGGGGGGAAGGGAGGGGAAATAATTGCAACTCATATGACAAAGTACAAATTTCCCTAATATATAAAGAGTCCCCACAAATCAATAAGAAATAGGCCAAGAGTCCTACAGAAAAACTCGCAAAGAATATATAGGTGATAGGTCACAGAAAAGGAAATACCAGTGGCTTTTAAACATAAGAGAATTATTAACCTTTGCTATAATGAGAGACATGCAAAATAGACTATACTAACATACTATTTTTTATGTGTTTTTTTAACCCATTAGAGGACAAATGATTGAAGAGTCTGATAACATACTGCATGAGCAGGATTGCAGGGAAACAGCCATTGTCATATCTATCAAATTTACAAAGATGTATGGCATTTGAACCAGTAACTCTATTTCTAGGAATTTAATATACACACATACTTATGCCTATGTAAATAAATATCTAATCCCTTTGTGAAAAGTGTTTGTCAATGAGCATTATTTGTAATAGCAAAGATTGGGAACAACCTAAGTGCCCATCAATAGGGGATTGGTTAAACACATTTTGGTCATTTGTACAAGATAGTTTCTTTTTAAATAGAAATATAAAATCTAAATATAAGACCACAACTTTTGTTGCCTCGTTCTTTTTGATATAAAGATTGGTAAAGCCAAATACTGTATACTTGGGCCTATGAACAAATGCTGCTCTTGTATTCATAGAGCTATTTATTTATTTTTGGTTAATCTTCACCTGAGGATATATATATATATATATATATATATATATATATATATATATACACACATTTAAATAAATTTTTATTGATTTCAGAGAGGAAGAGAGAGATAGAAACATCAATGATGAGAGAGAATCATTGTTGGCTGCCTCCTGCCCACCTCCTACCGGGGATCAAACCCACAACCTGGGCATGTGCCCTTGATTGGAATCGAACCTGGGAACCTCCAGTCCACAGGCTGATGCTCTGTTCACTGAACCAAAGCAGCTAGGGCCAAGGATTTTTTTTCATTGATTTTCAGAGAGAGTAGAAGGGAAGGCTGGAGGGGAGAAGGAGAAAGAGAGGGGGAGAGAGAGAGAGAGGGAAAGAAAGAGAGAGACAGAAACATCGATGTGAGACACATCACTTAGTTGCCTCCCAAATGTGCCTTGACTGGGGTCAAGGATTGAATTTGCAACCCAAGTACGTGTCCTTGACTGGGAATTGAATCCTAAACCCTTTGGTGCCCAGGCCAATGCTCTAACCACTGAGCACACCGGCCAGGGCTTAGTGGAACTTCTTATTGGGTTTTCCAGCTTAAATCCACATGGGCTTTTATTTTGTTGGGAATGGTCTATTTTGAAGGGACAGCACGAACAGCTACCATTTCAACAAAGTCAATTCTTTGTACATTCTTTCCCATTTCGTCTTCCTATGACCTAATGAACATAGCCAGACACAGCACAATGGTGGTTCAAAGCCAGCACCGAGGGAAAAGGGCAATTCAGCAGGCTTGCTCACTCGCACGGACTCTATCTTTGCAAATATGTGATATTAAATTCCATTTGTGCCTGTCAAATATTTACATCCAGCCATGGACACAAAATAATCTTTTTTCTCCCCACTCCTTATCCCCCACCAGCCAACTCTGTATTAAGAAAGCAATTGAGAGGTGGAAAAATGGCAACAGAATAGACAGATGTGTCCCAAGCCTTGTCCCGGAGCAGATAGGAAGAACGGCTGAGGGTTGCATGGGGAGTGTCTGTTGGTGAGTTAAGGGACAGCTATACTCAAGGAGAAGGCGGGAGACTGCTGGATGGGGCTCCCCTGGTGTGCAGCCCTCACTGATGCTGGGTTCCCTCCCGGAGCCACCAGCTTGGACATGGAGACGGTGCCTTCTTGAAGGGGAAAGTGGATGTTATCGGATGCCTGAGAATCTACAACTGCGGCACCCACCAAACAGCTGCGAACCCCAGAGCACCAGTCCCCAATTGGTGCAAACACGTGGATTCAGAGGAGCTCTACACTCCACCACGGAAAAGTCAGATTTTGCCTGGGATAAGGAGAAAGAGAACTACATAACCACACACCTGGAGAAGAGAGACCATGGGTAGACAAAGAAACAGCCTGCATATGAAAGAAAAGCAGGCATCACCAGAAAAGGAAGTAAACGAAATGGAGGCAAGCAACCTGCCAGAGAAAGAATTCAGAGAAATGGTCATAAGGTGGCTGAAAAGAATGGAAGACAAATTCGACAATATGAGTAAGAACCAAGAGGAAATGAAGAAGAACCAAGAAGAAATGAAAAATGACATCACTGCTATAAGGAACTCAATAGAAAGCATCAAGAGTAGACTAGAAGAAGCAGAGGACCGCATCAGTGAGCTATAAGACAAGGTAGAAAAGAATACCCAAGTAGAGCAGCTTCTAGAAAAAAAAAAGAAAAAGCAGGAAGAGAGCCTAAGGGAACTTTGGGACAACATGAAACAAAACAACATCCGCATAATAGGAGCTCCAGAAGGAGAGGAAACTGAGCAAGGAATAGAAAACCTGTTTGAAGAAATAATGACAGAAAACTTCCCTGATATAGGGAAGAAAAAACCCACACAAATCGAAGAAGCTCACAGAGTCCCGAGCAAAATGAACCCCAAAAGACCGACGCCAAGGCACATTATAATTAAATTGGCAACACAAACGACAAAGTAAGAACCTTAAAAGTGGCCAGAGAGAGACAGAAAGTTAACTACAAAGGAACCCCCATCAGACTAGCGACTAATTTCTCAACAAAAACACATCAGGCCAGAAGGGAATGGAATGAAATATACAAAACCATGCAAAGGAAGGGTCTGAATCCAAGAATACTGTACCCAACAAGGCTACCAATAAAAATTGAAGGTGAAATCAGGAGCTTCACAGACACAAAAGGACTAAGGGAATTTATTACCACCAAACCAGCAATGCAAGAAATGCTAAAGGGTCTGCTGTGAAAAAAAAAAAAAGAAATAGGAAGCGAAGAAGGAACACAGGGGTAAAGAATTAAAATGGTGACAAATAAGTACCTATCAATAATAACTTTAAATGTAAATGTATTAAATGCCCCAATCAAAAGATGTAGGGTAACGGATTGGATAAGAAAACAGAACCCATATATCTGCTGTCTACAAGAAACCCACCTCAGAATAAAAGACATACACAGACTGAGGGTGAAGGGATGGAAAAAGGTTTTTCAGGTGAATGGAAATGAAAAAAAAAGCTGGGGTAGCAATACTTATAGCTGACAAATTAGATCTCAAAGTGAAGGACATAACAAGAGATAAGGAAGGCCACTTTATAATACTAAAGGGAGCAATCCAACAAGAAGAAATAACTCTGGTAAACATATACGCACCCAATACAGGAGCATCCAAATACATAAAAAAATTCCTGGAGGGGCGCTGAGAACGCGAATCCACGCGGGTGTGCTGGTGTGTGCGTCCCATCCTTCCCCACGCAGCTTTCAGTCACGGCCACCAGCAACACGCACATTGGCAAGCCCGCCCCGGACTTCCAGCCCACTGCCGTGGTGGAGGGCGCCTTCAAGGAGGTGACACTTTCCGACTACAGAGGGAAATACGTGGTCCTCTTTTTCTGCCCGTTGGACTTCACTTTTGTGTGCCCCACGGAGATCATCGCTTTCAGCGATCATGCCTAGGACTTCTGCAAGCTGGGCTGCGAGGTGCTGGGGGTCTCTGTAGACTCGCAGTTCACCCACCTGGCTTGGATTAACACCCGCCGGAAGGAGGGAGGCTTGGGCCCCCTGAACATCCCCCTGCTGGCTGATGTAACCAGAAGTTTGTCCCATGATTATGGCCTGCTGAAGGAAGATGAGGGCATCGCCTACAGGGGCCTCTTTATCATGGATGGCAAGGGTGTCCTTCACCAGATCACTGTCAACGATTTGCCTGTGGGGCGCTCTGTGGATGAGGCTCTGCGGCTGGTCCAGGCCATCCAGTACACAGATGAGCATGGGGAAGTCTGTCCCACTGACTGGAAGCCAGGTAGTGACACAATCAAGCCTGACGTGGATGATAGCAAGAAATACTTCTCCAAACACAGTTAGGCTGGCAGACAGATGCCAAGTTTGGGCTCTGGGCCCCCACCTGTGTGCCTGTGCTGGCCCAGGAAAAGCCAGGCCTGCCCCTTCAAATTCCACAGTCCTGATCCTGAAGGGCTAGGCCAAGGCCTTCTTATATTCCTAGCTGAGTGGTGAACGGTGACCCATTGCTGGAACTCCCCAACCAGGCACAGGCCTAGAGGTGACCAATAAAGTAGTAGGGACAGGTTAAAAAAAAAAAAAAACTCCTGGAGGATATCAAGGGAGAGATTGATAGCAATACAATCATAGTAGGAGACTTTAATACCCCACTATCACCATTGGACAAATCCTCTAAATAAAAAATCACCAAAGAAACATCAATCCTAAATGACTCACTAGACCAGATGGAATTAATTGACATCTTCAGAACATTTCACCCCAAAGCCACAGAATATACATTCTTCTCAAGTGCACATGGGCCATTTTGAAAGATAGACCATATGTTGGGTCATAGGCAAAGTCTCTTCAAATTCAGTAAGATAGAAATCATATCAAGCATCTTCTCAGATCACAGTGGCATAAAACTGGAAATCAACTACAATAAAAACAATCCAAAAAAATCAAACACATGGAGACTAAACAGCATGCTATTAAACAATGACTGGGTTACCAGAGAGATCAAAGAAGAAATAAAAAACATCATGGCAACAAATGACAATGAAAACACAACAATCCAAAATCTACGGGACACAGTGAAAGCAGTCTTGAGAGGGAAGTTCATAGCTCTACAAGCATACTGCAAAAAACAAGAAACAATGGTAATAAATTACCTAACCCTACAACTCAGAGTTAGAAAGAGACCAACAAGAAAAGCCCAGTGTAAGTAGAAGAAAGGAAATAATAAAGATCAGAGCAGAGATAAACAACATGGAGACCAAAAAACAATACAAAAGATCAACAAAACCAAAAGCTGGTTCTTTGAAAGGATAAACAAGATTGGTAAACCTCTAGCCAGGATCACCAAGAAGCAGAGAGGACCCAAAATAAACAAAATCAGAAATGAGAGAGTAGAAATAACAACAGACCCCACCGAAATACAAAGGATTGTTAAAAAATACTATGAACAACTCTATTCCAACAAACTGGACAACCTGGAGGAAATGGACATATTCCTAGATAAATATAGCCTTCCAAAACTCAATCAGGAAGAATCTAAACATCTCAATAGGCCAATAACTATGGAAGAAATTGAAGCAGTCATCAAAAAGCTTCCAGTAAACAAAAGCCCGGGGCCAGGCGGCTTCACAGGGGAGTGTTACCAAACATTCAAGGAAGAGCTAAAACCTCATAGTCCTCAGACTATTCCAAAAAATTGAAGAGGAAGGAACACTTCCAAGCTCGTTCTATGAAGCCAGCATCACCCTAATACCAAAAAGAGATAAAGACAACACAATGAAAGAGAATTACAGGCCAATATCCCTCATGAACATAGATGCCAAAATCCTCAACAAAATTCTAGCAAATCGGATCCAGCACTACATCAGAAAGATCATACACCATGACCAAGTAGGATTTATCCCAGGAATGCAAGGATGGTACAATATCCGCAAATCAATAAACGTGATACATCACATAAACAAATTGAGAGATAAAAATCACATAGTCATATCAATTGATGCAGAAAAAGCATTTGACAAAATCCAACACCCTTTCCTGATAAAATCTCTCAACAAGGTGGGAATAGAAGGATCATACCTCAACATAATAAAAACCATACATGATACACCCATAGCTAATATCATACTCAATGGGCAAATACTAAAACCATTTCCCCTAAGAACAGGAACAAGACAGAGATGCCCACTCTAACCACTCCTGTTTGACATAGTACTGGAGGTATTAGCTATTGCAATTAGACAAGAAGAAGAAATAAAAGGCACCCAAATTGGAAAAGAAGAAGTAAAGCTGTCCTTATTTGCAATGACATGATATTGAACATAAAAAAACCGAAAGACTCCATCAAAAAACTAATAGACTTATTAAATGAATTCGGCAATGTAGCAGGTTACAAAATTAATGCCAAGAAATCTATGGCATTTCTATACACCAATAGAGAACTTATAGAAAGAGAGACTAAAAAAGCAATCCCATTTACCATTTCACCAAAAAAATTAAGATACCTAGGAATAAACTTAACTAAGTAGGTAAAAGACCTATACATGGAAAACTACAGAACACTGAAAAAAGAGATAGAGGAAGACGTAAACAGATGGAAGAACATAGCATGTTCATGGATTGGGAGAATCAACATCATTAAAATGTCCATACTACCCAAAGCAATCTATAGGTTCAATGCACTCCCCATTAAAATACCAACGGCATATTTCACAGACCTAGAAAGAACTCTCCAAAAATTCACCTGGAAGAAAAAAAGACCCCGAATAGCCACAGCAATCCTGAGAAAGAAGAACAAAGTAGGTGGGATCTCAATACCAGATTCCAAGCTGTACTACAAAGCCACTGTTCTCAAAACAGCCTGGTACAGGCACAAGAACAGACATATAGATCAATGGAATAGAATAGACTCCAGATATCGACCCAACCACTACGCTCAATTAATATTTGACAAAGGAGGCATGAACATACAATGGAGTCAAGACAGTCTCTTCAATTAATGGTGTTGGGAAAATTGGACAGATACATGCACAGAAGTGAAACTAGACCACCAACTTACACCATACACAAAAATAAACTCAAAATGGATACAGGACTTAAACGTAAGATGGGAAACCATAAAAATACTAGAGGAATCCACAGGCAGAGAAATCTCTGACATATGCCGAAGCAATTTCTTCACCGATACCGCTCCTAGGGCAATGGAAGCTAAAGAGAAAATAAACAAATGGGACTACATCAGAATAAAGAGCTTTTGCACAGCAAAAGAAACTATCAACGAAACAACAAGAAAGCCCACTGTATGGGGGAACATATTTGCCAATGATATCAACAATAAGCGTTTAATCTCCAACATCTATAGGGAACTCATGCAGCTTAACAAAAGGAAGATAAACAACCCAATCAAAAAATGGGCAACTGATCTAAATAGACACTTTTCGAAAAAAGACAGAAGGAAGGCCAAGAGACATATGAAAACATGCTCAAAGTCACTAATCATCAGAGAGATGCAAATCAAAACGACAATGCGGTACCATCTCACACCTGTCAGAATGGCTATTATCAACAAATCAACAAATGACAAGTGCTGGCGAGGATGTGGAGAAAAAGGAACCCTTGTGCACTGCTGGTGGGAATGCAGACTGTTGCAGCCACTGTGGAGAAGAGTATGGAGTTTCCTCGAAAAACTAAAAATGGAACTCCCATTTGACCCAGTGATCCCACTTCTAGGAATATATCCCAAGAAAGTAGAAACACGAATCAGAAAGGAAATATGCACCCCTATGTTCACAGCAGCACAATTCACCATAGCTAAGATTTGGAAACAGCCTAAGTGCCCATCAGCAGATGAGTGGATTAGAAAACTATGGTACATCTACACAATGGAATACTACGCTGCGGTAAAACAGGAGGAGTTCTTACCATTTGCAACAACATGGATGGAGCTGGAGAGCATTATGCTAAGAGCATTATGCCAGGCAGAGAAAGATAAATATCACATCATCTCACTCATTTGCGGAATATAATGAACAACATAAACTGATGAACAAAAATAGATGCAGAGATAGAGAAACATCAATCAGAACGTCAAACCTCAGGGAAGGTAGGGAAGGGTGGGGGTAAGGGGGAGAGATCAACCAAAGGACTTATATGCATGTATAAGCCTAATCAATAGACATAGACAACAGGGGGGTGGGGGCATGAATGGGAGGGGGGTAATGGGGGAATAAGGACACATATGTAATACCTTAATAAAGAAATTTTAAAAAAACCTTAAAAAAAAAGCAATTGACAATCTAATGTATGGAAAGCGAGCCTTTTGTGTTCCCTATTATGACCAATTTTTCCGCTGGACTCACCAAAGCTGTTCAAACAAGAGCTCCATTGTCCCTTTCAGAAGAGAATAATAGAAAACTTGAAATCTGGAGGTCATTTGACCTCTTAGGAAACAGGGAGCTAGATTATGCAGCTCAAAACCCCGCAGCCTGTTAACATGTGATACGTTATATATACTCATGTTTCCAGAGGAAAAGACCCGGATGTCGGGGTCTGACTGCCGTGTCAAAGGACCCACAAGATACACTTTATCCAAAACAAACATTAAAGCCAAGTAATAATAACGATCATCATCACAACAGTGAGTATAATGGCAGCTGCCATTTACCGAGTGCTTAATATTTAACCCTCACCATAACCCTGTGAGGTGGGCATGACTATCGAGCCCATTCTACACGCCAACAAACTGAGTCTCAGAGACAGAAACTGGCGTATCCACAAAGCCTTAAAGCTGGTTTTCAAATGAGGATTGCTTTGGAAGCCTTTTCATTAAACAGTGTGCAATTCTGCCTCTCATCTCTCAGAGACTCTTTATCTTTAAAATGTTTAAAAATTGACCATGTACTTATATACCTAATAAATATTACTAGAAATTATAAACATACTGAAAGCATTACAACAGTGAAACTATCAATTTCAAAAAAAAAAATGCAACAGCTAGGAGGAAAGGTGATATATGCATGGTTAATTGTAGCAAATATGGGCAACTACCTGTCCATTATAGGAGACTGTAAAAAAAAATCGTGGAATGCTCATAGTGGAGAATATTATGCAGCCATCAAAAAGAATGAAGAAGCATTAGTAAGCTGATATGGATGCCCTGTCATGTGCAAGTGATTAAAAAAAGCAAGGTACAAACTGGTGCCATAGTTGTTGTTTTTTAAAGCTTCACCCGAGGATATGTTTTTCATTGATTCTAGAGACAGAGGAAGGGAGAGGGAGAGAGAGAGAAACATCAATCTTAAAGAGAAACATAGATCAGTTGCCCCCTGCACATGCCCCAATGGGGGATCAAACCTGCAAACGGGATATGTGCCCTGACTCAGAATAGAACCCGTGCACCACGCTCCAATCAACTGAGCCACAGGGCCAAGGCAGTATTTATTATATTTAAACTTTCATATATGTTTATTTTCTTACGGATGCAAGAAATTGCTCAGGAAGGCTACACAGAAAGTGATAAACCATTTGGCTTCAGGGAGGAGAACTAAGTGGTTAGCAGGGCAATAGAGAAAGAATTTTTAAAATTGTCTAGCCTTTTGCACTTTCTGCACTTGTAGCAAATGCATTTATAACCAATTCAAGTGAAAACTTCACCTTCCACATTCACAGAGTATGAGTATCTTTCCATCAGCCCATTTTACAGATGGGAACACTGAGACCAAGTCCAGCCAGTTAATGCAGGGCTGGCACTGGCCCTCCCAGGCATCCTCACTCCCAGCCCATCTTCTCTGAGCTGTTCCCACTGTCTCAAGGACATGTGGCAGAGTGTGGGGCTGAGTGCTGGGAGGAAATGCATCCTTCCTGGAGACCTGCCCACAGACACAGGGAGATTTCTGGTTATACCAGACTTCACAGGGTCAGGAAACTGCCCAGAAACTGAACAATCATGGACACTGAGCACCACCAAATGCCACACTGACTTCCCATGTAACCCTGAACTCAGCCCCCTGATTCAAACCTCCTCAGGCTTGCCACTACCAGCAATTCGAATTTGGACCACTAAGTGCAATGGTCTCCAACCCCTTCCTCTGCTTCCATTTCTACTCCCCCTTCCCAAGCCTCTTCCCTGCACATGCCCCAAACATCAGTCCGATCATGTCACTCTTAAACTTAACCATCCAACTGCTGCTCACGGCAGAGTCCGGGGATGGACAGGAGGCTCAGCCCCACTCGGTGAGAGGCACTAGGAGAGGAGAAGGGACTTGAAGGAGCAAAAGGTGGCAGAAGAATACGCTGAAGACGACTTAATGGATAGGTGACCATCCCCAGGGCTGCCCAGGGGCCATGAACTGAGGATGGAAACCACCCAGGGGAAGGAAGGAGCCTGGTCCCTGCGTCACCCCATCAGCAACACTTGGTTTTACTGGGACAAACGGGGTCACACAAAAGATATGAGCCTCTAAGACCTGCCAGGTGTGACCGTCTCTCCTGAGTTCTCGCAGCTGAATGCAGGTCTCTTAGTCCATCTGGGAGGCCCTTCAGTCCTCTGTTCCAGCCCGAACATTGACCGACACCAGGACAGAGGGGCGTAGTAGAGAGCTAGGGCGGCCCCTGGGACCTTTGTAGACAGGTCAGCCTTCCCGGTGGCAGGAGGAGCCTTAGAATCAGGAGAACGAGTCTCACCCAGGGCAAGGCCTCGCCCCTCTGCTCCGACACCCTCCCCTGCAGGGATGGGGGTGGCCTGGCCACTCTGACGTGGAGGGACAGCTCCTGCAGCAATGGGCCTTGTGCCCTCCCGAAGGTGCCACCCAGGTGAAAGGCTCCCTGTGTGCCCGGAGCGGAGCAGGAGAGAGCACTGGGTCTAGCCCTGCCTGCCTCCCCTCCCTGCCCTAGTGAGGGCTGTCCGGGCGCCTGGCACCCGCCTGTGACAGACATGGGGCACTCTGCAGCTTCCGTGGGTCGGCTGTGGCCCAGAGGATACTGGCCACCAGGGCCACCGCTGTGCTGCCTTGGAGCCAGGAGGGCTGCTGCCTGCCCCAGGGCCTCCCGCTGGGCCAGGGCAGCTGGGGATGTCCTCTCTGAGGGGCCTGAACTGTGAGTCAAGGCCCAGGTCTCGGGCTTTCCCTGGGGATCCCGCTCTGTGCTGGGTGGTTTCCATAGTAAAGAGCCAACACTGCAGAAGAGAAGGAGAGCTGCCAGGTGTTCTGACCGGCATGAGGTCCCTGGAAAAGTCGGGAGAGGCTGGACTGACACACACCTGCAAGGGAGCCCTCTAGCCCTGCGGCCAGCGCTCCCCTCACCCGCCCTGTGTGGGGTGGGGGGTGGGGGGAAAGGCTGAAGCCATCTGCACACGCGGGCACTGACCTGGAGGCTCCTGGAGAGGGCGGGACAGGGAGCCTGACTCCTTCCACGCGCAGAGGCAGCCGCCTTCAACAAGGGACACGGTCACTCGCAGAGACGTGAGGGTCCCACCGACCCGGGGTGACCCAAGCAGAGCCCATGTTGAAACCCCTGGGAACAGGGCCCAGCGCCTCGAGGAAAGTCGCAGAGGTTGGAGGGGTTGCTCATCTTCAGCAGAGTCAGGCCCTGCTCTCCCAGGGCGTGAGGGAGGGAAGCAGGAATCTCAGAGCTGATGGGGTTGGAGCGCACACACACACACGGACACATACACACACACACACACGGACACACGGCACACACGGACGCAGCATCTGGACGAGAGAGTCACTCACTTTCCCTGGTGGAAGCCGGGCTGAGGCCATGCAGGTGCCCAGCTCCTGACAGAAGGTCCCGGGGAGCCTGCACCTTGAAGAAGAGGGAGAGACGCAGGTAGCAGGCATCACCCAGCCTCTCCTTCGGAAGCCGATCTGGAGTCTCACTTTTGGCTCTGAACTTAAAAGTGTTTGAAAGAGCCCTAGCTGGTTTGGCTCAGTGGATAGAGCATCAGCCTGTGGACTGAAGGGTCCTGGGTTCGATTCTGGTCAAGGGCACATGCCTGGGTTGCGGGCTTGATCCCCAGTGGGGGGTGTGTAGGAGACATCCAGTCAATAAATCTCATCATTGATGTTTCTATCTCTCTCTCCCTCTCTCTTCCTCTCTGAAATCAATAAAAAAATATATTTTTTAAAAAAGTTTATGAAAGAGAAAAAGGGAAAGTACCCAGAAAACTGAAAGAAAATGAACTGAGCGACGTGCTCTCAGGACAAAGTGCCTGCCTCCGACAGACCAGGCGTCTTCACAGCCTGAGCGCGCAGCCCAGTGGTGAGGCTGGGAGCCCGGCGGCCCCTTGGATGCTGGGGACCCGCATCAGGAGCAATGCAGCCGCAGCTGAGACAGGCGGGAGGGTGAGGGGACATCACAGATGAGCAGCCCCAGGGCTGCACCATCAGAAGCGCAGCCACCCAGAAGGTGGAGGAGGAGGGGAGAAGGCACTGGAGGGAGCCACCTGCTCCTGGCAAAGTGCTCTGAGCAGGTGCTCTTCCAGGAGAAAAAGCTCCAGAAAGGTGATGGCAGCTCTGGGCCGGGAGAGGGCTCACGGGCTAAGAACGTGTGACCACATCAGACAAATGCTGCCCATGTCCAGCTCATGTCCACGCCTTTGCCAAGTGACATTTTGCTACGATGTTCCCTGCACAGCCACAAAGGTCCAAAGTACCAGGGGTCCCCTGGGGCACCAGGTCCCCCAGAAGGAGGGAGGTCCTGTGGGAAGGCTCAGGGCTCCAGGGTCCATGCGGGTTTAATTCATCTTCCAGAGCCGCTGGGCGTGAGCACCCACCACCGTGGCACGGCGTATGGCTGGGTTTCTCTACGTGAGTAATTCTGGGTTCTTTCCGATCTAACTCCTATAACTTAGCTGATGCTCAAATGGATCATATTTAAGTTGAATAGGATTCTAATGTTTCAGAAGTAGTTTTTAAATATAGACTCATTTAATATAATTCTTACATTGCAGTATTTTCATGTCATTGGACCCTTTATATTTAAATAGTATAAGTATTGTATTTTGACTTCAATAAAAGGTCCACTTTTTCTAAAACCGTCATTGAAGTTTGACATGGATAAAGACTTTAAAACAATAGAGATTACTTGCCATATGCTATGCGTTCTGAAATTTTTTAAAAGCAACTCAGTATTTAGTCTGATACATTCTAATTGTGTTATTAAGAAGTAGAACTCCTCCCCAACACACACACACACACACACACACACACACACACACATCTGAACAACAAAAACACCTACTCTTTTCCCTTCCCTCTGTTGGCACCAATCACGTGGCTCTAATCATGTGAGCTTCTCTGCAGAGCTCCAACCCCCCTTATTCCCTCTTCAGGGTCTCTGTGGTGCCTGTTCCCACAGCTGGTGTTCCCCAAGATGTTCCCATGGCCTGTTCTTCATTATTCAGTGTAGCTCAACTGCAACCTCCTCCAGGAAGCCTTCCCTGACCGCCTTGGTAAAAGTGCTACCCTTCCTCTGAGTCACTGTCTAGCACAATTTCTTCGATGCACTTATTGCTGGCCAACATCATGTCCTGCGGTCTCCAACAGGACAGCAGCCTGCAGCTCCTGGGGGAGACCTTGAGCCCCAGCGTGCAGCCCGAAGGGTAGGCGATAAGTGGGCAGTGACTGCATGGATTTGTGAACGCAGCTCTGGAGGAACGCTTGTCATTAGACACGTCTTTCCCCCACTTTAGAGATGAGGGAACCAGGGCGCACGTTGTCCAAGGTCAGGTAGAAACACAAGGGTCCAACTCCAGATGCCCTGCTCCTGACCATCTCAACCTCAAGCTGAGATCAGAAAGGAAGAAGGGCCCTCCCCATTTACGGTTCCCCATCACTATCTGGCTTTCACATTCTGCCCCTCACCTCCCTCAAACTAGAATCAACCTTTCATGCTCTGTCCACTGAGAAGTAAGCTGACAATTAGACAGCCCTGGGATCACTGGAGGAAAGCTGAGAAGGCTCAATGTTACTCTCAAAGATGAGATGCGCCTTCATCATGGAGACAGTATGAGGCCTGAGTCAGATCAGCGAGAGAAGCCTCACAGAGACAGGATTGGCGACCAATGTCCAGGCCCGGTTAAGAGCTAAGTTGAAAAATGGCAGCTCCTGGCGCCAAGGCCAAAGATTGTGGATGAACTCCTCTGCAATCGAATTGTCTCCAGGAGAGACATTTAAGAGTTGGTATTTCTGGACAGGATAGCCCCCACCCCGCTGCTCTCCCCGCAGAAGGGAAACCTGGAATTCCTTCCTGGGAGAGCTTCCTTTACAAACCCTGGTACTCTGCGGAGTCTGTTTTCTCTGTAAACAAGGCAGCCATCCCCAGCGTGGCCTGAGCAGTCTCCTCCTGGGCAGATGGTATTTGGTAAAAAAAAAAAAAAAATGGAGGTGAGGGGGTGGCAGAAGGAAGGACGGAAAAGATGGGAAGAAGCCAGAGGAGCCCTTTTTGTTTAGAAGAGTTTGACAGACTGTCACCCGTGAGCCCCACTTATGTTCTCTGCTTGGTGGGGGCATTTGTCCAAAGGTGCAGCCTCACACTGTTACTGATGTTGATCAAGCCGTGTTCCTTCCCCGAGCCCTGAGCCCAGGAGATGAGTGGGTATCACGTAACTTCCTAAACAACCTCCAGGGCTGGGACAGAAGCCAAACATTTTCCCAGGTTTTCTCTCTCTGTTCCCTTCAGGGTCAAATACTTCCTGTCGCCTGGGGCCTGATTTTCTTTCCAACTAAACTGGCATCTCCATGGAGTCAGAAGTTATGTTCTATTTGTTTCTGTAATCTCCACAATCTAGCATAGAGTACTGGGCAAGGGCAGCCTGAATGAGTGATTAGGTAGATGAAGGGATGATGGATGGATGGATAGATGAGTGGGTGGATGGGTGCACGGAAGGATGCATAGATGACTGGATAAGTTTATGGGAGGTAGGTAGGAAGGAAGAAGGAACATATCCTTTGCAAAAAGCTAAAACATTACAGATAAGGCTAAAGCCCTCTTTGATGATCTACCTCCCAATTTCTTTTTGTTCCCTTTCCAATGGAAACCAGGTCTCCAGGGCCTTTTCCATGCATGTCCATGTGTAAATATGCATCTGTAAAGAATACACGGCCGAAACTGGTTTGGCTCAGTGGATAGAGCGTCAGCCTGCGGACTGAAAGGTCCCAGGTTTGATTCCGGTCAAGGGCATGTACCTGGGTTGCGGGCACATCCCCAGTAGGCGGCACGCAGGAGGCAGCTGATCGATGTTTCTCTCTCATCGATGTTTCTAACTCTCTATCTCTCTCCCTTCCTCTCTGTAAAAAAATTCAATAAAATATATTAAAAAAAAAAAAAAAGAATACACGGCATTGGTTTATGTTAATTTGTCTTACAACTTGTTCTAGTCAGCCTGTAATAGATGTCAGTTCATATACACCTGTCCCTTTCTCCTTAACTGCAGCAGAATATCTCTATAGTTTGGGTCTATCCCCTAGCTTCACTGTTTAGTTCCCTGCTGATTGACATGTAGTTGGTTTCCAGTCTTTCTCTCTCACCAGTAACACTACAGCCTCATCCCTCTCCATGTGCACAGGGACCTTCCTCCCTCAGCTTGGAAGCCGTGCATGTGATGGAGCAGCCAACTAAATGAGAGCCCCATGCTCGGGGATTTTAAATGTGGCGTCTTTAGAACCTGTCGCGTTCCTTCTCCGTGGGTTTAGATGTGACCTGGTGGGAAGAGGAGGGCTCAGAAGCCAGTAGGAGTCATTTCCAGCCTTTTCCCACCAGCTCTGGCCCCTCAGGCAAGTGGCTTCTCTTTCAGAGGTTGGGCAGCCTCAGCTGCACCCTCGTGGGACCATGTGAAGACTGACTTAGGTAGCCTGTGGGTGGGGCACCGCCCCTATGGAGCCCTCGGAAGGTACAGATGGTCACTGTCAAATATAGTCTCTTCCTATGGCCTCATAGGACCCTAGGTGTCCAGCTTAGACTCTCCAATGCTGCTAGCTTTTAAAGTTACTTCTGGCAACCTCTTTCTAATCTAAAGAGACATACAATCCCGAGTCAAGGCTTAAGAAAAAGCTGAACATTTGGATTTCCTGCCAGTTATAAGCCAGCATGAGCTGGTGAAGCATGGAGCTGGGGAGAGGAGGAAGTGTCTAGGAGGCTAATTCCGACAAGATTTCGGGCTTTTCCGTTTCACCCCAACCTGATCATTAATAGGAGCCAGGAAGAAGCCCCGGATTCGTGATTGCCGATTCCCGAGGTACCAGCCTCCAAACATCTGAAGGCAAAACAGTTTGTTAATTGCTGTCTAGACAGTTTATTGCGGCAATAAGATCAAAACCCAGAATGCTAAGGTTTGTGGTATGAATCATGCAGACTAAACAATTGTTTTATTGCATTTACAGAGAAGTTGATTTATAATGTCACTGGGCAATAAAATTCCTTCATGGTTTCGCGGGAATAATTTTGCCTCTTTTATGCCGCTCTGTGATAATTCCACCACTCTGGGCTGTTAAACTGTGCTCTCTGTCCCATCTAAACAGTCTCTGATCGGATGTCTGGTTGTCATCCAGGGCCAGTGTTTGCTCCATCCTGGCAGGGCCCTGGTGAGAGCAGGCAGCTGGCAGGGGTGGCCTTCACGGCCCTGCTGTCACAGCTGCTCTGCCCATGCCTGGGTGCCTGGGCAGTTCCTGGGCCCCATAGCCTTCTGTCTTGTTTGTTGGCAAAGGCCAATGGGCTGGCTTCCCCCTCAGAACTGGGTCCTGGATGAAATGGACAGAGCTGGCCAGTTCTGTGATGTCTCTGAGGCCCTGGGGCTGACTGCTCCCTGCTTGATCGTGAAGATTGACCCCCATGTCTGCTCCTGAGATTCTTATGGTTTTAGCGCTTATGTTTAGCTCACGAATACATTTTGAGTTAACTTTTGTATATGGTGTGAAGAAAAGGTCCACTCATTTGCCTATGGACAGCCAGTTGTCCCAGCACAAATACTTAGTTTTGTGGACAAACTCAGTTCTCATCTTCAAGGGCATCTCTGAAGCCTGACCACGTTTAAGGACAGTTTCTATAGTGCTCTAGGATTCAGAATCCCATTCTCTTCCCTACGGTTCCATGATCTTTCAGGGCACCTCACCACTTGGAGCCTTCATAGCCTTAAGTTCTAAAAGGGGCTCGACCAGTGTGGTTCAATGAGTACCAACCTATGAAGTAGGAGGTCACAGTTTGATTCCTGGTCAGGGCACATGCCCAAGTTTTGGGAGGCAGCTGATTGAGTATTCTCTCTTAGCATTGATGTTTCTATCCCTCGCTCCCTCTCCCTTCCTCTCTCTGAAATAAGTAAATAAATCTTATTTTAAAAAGTTATAAAAGTTGAATATACTAACAGCATATTCTTTTTTAAAATATATTTTTATTGATTTTAGAGAGGAATGGAGAGGGAGAGATAGAAATATAAATGATGAGAATCATTGATTGGCTGCCTCTTGCATGCCCCCTCTGGGGATTGAGCCCACAACCTGGGCATGTTCCATGACTGGGAATCAAACCATGACCTCCTGGTTCATAGGTCGATACTCAACCACTAAGCCACACCGGCTGGGCTACTAACAGCATAGTCTTCTAGGATTTGTTTGTGCCCCAGTGAGAATGAATGTAAAGTGCTAGGTGCAATAACTGGGACATATTGGATAAAAGTCAATAATTATTTATTACCAACTAGCAGCCTAGTGCATGAAATTCGTGCACTTGGGGGTCCCTCAGCTCAGCCTGCACTCTCTCGCAATCCAGGAGCCCTTGGGAGATGTCTGACTGACGGCTTAGGCCCATTCCCCCAGAGCGGGCCTAAGCCAGCAATTAAACATCCTTAGTGCTGCCATGGAGGTGGGAGAGGCTCCTGCCACCGCAGCTGTACTCACCAGCTGTGAGCTGGGCTTCTGGCTGAGCTGCGCTCCCCCTGTGGGAATGCACTGAGCACTAGGGGACAGCTTCTATGTTGAGCGTCTGCCCCCATTGGTTAGTGCACATCATAGCAAACAGTTGTTCCATCGTTCAGTTGATTTGCATATTAGCCTTTTATTATATAGCACAATTACATTATTAATAATAATTATAATTATTATTCAGTTCCTACCACTATTATTGAGGTGATGAGTTGAAGGGACTTGGAGAGGAAGTCTGAATTATTTTCCTGAAGGGAAGTCACTGGATGTACAAGGTCAAAGAGGAAGAAGAACTGAGGCGTGGACACCTTCAGGAATCATTTGTTCTCCACCTCACATGTGCTGCCTCACCCCTATGATGTAAATGGATGTGACTTCTACCTTCACCAGTGACCAGACTTGGCCAAACCTGGTCCCCTCACTATCTCCTGTTGCCGACTCTGCCACTGTCTTTGGATGCTCTGGAGAGCATGTTGGGAAGTAATATAAGTGATCAAATTTCCAGAAACAAAGGTAGGAAAATCCTCAGGGTCTAGGGCTCGGCATTGAGTTCTCAGCCTTGACAGCAAAGGCACAGCCCAGAGAAGGAAAAGGTGATCAGTTACATCACTAAAGCTAACGTCGTTTGGACCGTGAAAGACCCTATCAAGGGGATGAAAGGAAATCCTCTAGGAAATATTGCATACCCAACCAAGGAGTAGTATCAAACATGAAGGGTCCTTGGGGGCTGGATAAATAAAGAACTCTTAAAACTCAACAGGAAAATGAACATCCCAATTAGAAAATGGGCAAAGACACAGGTTTCACCAAAGAGAGTACACAGATACGCTCATGAAAAGTATATAACATCATTACTATCAGGGATGCAAAATAGCATCACAAGGACCTAGCACACACCCATCAGAAAAGCCAAGAATAAATAAATAAGATAGTGACACCACCAAATGCCAGTGTGGATATGGGAAAGCTAGTCTGCCATACAATATTGGTAGAAATGTCAAATGTTACAGCCACTCTGGAAAACAAGTTTGGCAGTTTCTTTTATTTCCTTTTTATTGATGTACTAGGGGCCCAGTGCATGAAATTTGTGCACTGGAGAGGGGTCCCTCAGCCCAGCCTGCCCCCTCTCACATACTGGGAGCCCTCAGGGGATGTCCTACTGATGGCTTAGGCCCACTCCCCATTGGGAGTGGGCCTAAGTCGCAGTCTGGCCTCCCTTTGAGGGAGGCGGCCGGGCTGATCAGGGGAAGGTGCCAGCCCATCACCCCGCTTCTGTAGCCACCAAGGTATTTTCATCAACACGGACTCCAGTCCCTTCACCATGAAAAAATGACAACTTTCTTTAGGCATTTTCAAGATGTGTCTTTCATAGGATATGACATTTTTTTCTTTATTTTTCTTTTTATCCTCACCTGAGGATATGTTTCCATTGATTTTTTCCCCCTTCCCTCCAATTCCAGGCTTGGCCCCTGCCCAAGCCTAAAACCTCTGCCCCAGGCTTTAGGCTTGGGAAGGGGGAACCCCGCCCCTCCAATGGTCTGCTGGGAGTGACCTGGGTGCCAAGGAGGTTCCCGGAACCCAGGTATGTATGCAAATTAACTTCCATCTTTGTTGGATTAATTTGCATACTCACTCTGATTGGCTGTGAGCGTAGCGGAGGTATGGTCAATTTTCATGTTTCTCTATTATTAGGTAAGATTTTTAACTTTTTAAAATATATTTTATTGACTTTTTTACAGAGTGGAAGGGAGAGGGATAGAGAGTCAGAAACATCGATGAGAGAGAAACATCGATCAGCTGCCTCCTGCACACTCCCTACTGGGTATGTGCCCACAACCAAGGTACATGCCCTTGACCGGAATCAAACCTGGGACCCTTCAGTCCGCAGGCTGATGCTCTATCCTCTGAGCCAAACCAGCTAGGACAGATTTTTAATTTTTTAAATATATTTTTATTGATTTCAGAGATGAAGGGAGAGGGAGAGAGAGATAGGAACATGAATGATAATAGAGAATCATTAATCAGATGCCTCCCACACACCCCACACTGGGGATTGATCCCGCAACGTGGGCATATGCCTTGAATGGGAATCAGACCCATGACTTTCTGGTTCATAGGTTGATGCTCAACTACGGAGCCATGCCAGCTGGGAAAGTTTGGCAGTTACTTAAAAAGCTACACATGAATCTATCATATAACCCAGCAATTGTATTCCTGGTCATTTATCCTGGAGAAATGAAATGTATATTGTGTGCATGAGCCGTGGCCGAGAAGTTCAGTTGATTGGAGTGTCTTCCCAATACACCAAAGTTGCAGGTTTGATCCCTAGTCAGGGCACATACGAGAGTCAACCAATCACCCGGCCAGTGTGGCTCAGTGGTTGAACTTCAACCCATGCACCAAGAGGTCACTGGTTCAATTCCTGGTCAAGGAACATGCCTGGATTGTGGGCTAGATCCCCAGTACTGGGTAGCCAATCAATGCTTCTCTCTCATCTATGTTTCTCTTCCTCTCTCTCTCTCTCTCCTTTCCTCTCTCTAAAATCAATAAAAATTTATATACATATAAATTTTTACCTTCCTTTTAAAAAATAGAGTCAGCCAATGAATGCATAAATAAGTGGAACAACAAACCAATGTTGCCCTAGCTTGTTGGCTCAGTGGATATAGTGTCAGCCTGAGGACTGAAGGGTCCTGGGTTCTATTCAGGTCAAGGGCATATGCCTGGGTTTTGGGCTTGACCCCTAGTAAGGGGCGTGCAGGAGGCAGCCGATCAATGATTCTCTCTTATCATTGATGTTTCTCTCTCTCCCTCCCCCTTCCTCTCTGAAATCAATAAAAATATTTTTTAAAAACAACAACGTTTCTCTTTCTTTCTGAAAATCAGTACATTTTTAAAAATGCATGAAACTTTTCATACAGCAGCTCTATTCACTATGGGCTCGAACTGGAAACCACACAGATGCTCCTCAACAGGTGGCTGGTTAAACTGGGCACATGCACATTCGGGGTGGGACTCAGCGATCAAAAGGAACAAGGTGTGATACACTCAACAACCTGGATGGACCTCTGGAGAATGATAGGCATGAAAACAAGCCAATCCCAAAAGGTGACGTACCACATGATTCCATTAAGGTACCGGCCTTGAGATGACCAAAGTCTAGAGATGGAGAACAGATTAGTGGTTGCCAAGGGCCAGGGACAGAGTGAGGGGTGGGAAAGGGATTTGGCTCTGAAAGGACAACAGGAGGGACCCTGGTGGTGATGGAAATGGCCTGTGTCTTGGCTATATCAGTGTTGGCATCCTGGCTGTGACATTGTACTAAACCTTTGTGACCTGCTACCTTATGGGAACTAGGTAAGGAGTACACAGGCTCCCTCTGTATTATTTCTTTTCTTTGTTTGTTAATCCTCACCCAAGGATATTTTTTTCGATTGATTTCTAAAGAGAGTGGGAGGGAGGGGGAGCAGAGAGAGAGAGAGAGAGAGAGAGGAACATCAATGTGAAAGAGACATTGATTGGTTGCCTCCATGGAGTGGGGGGGAGGGAGCGTGGGAGTGGGCTGGGATCGGTTGAACCTACAACCCAGGCATGTGCCTTGACACTTCAATCTAACCACTGAAAACACAGGCCAAGGCTGCACTATTTCTTGCAACTGCATGTGAATCTACAGGTCTCTCAAAGTTAAAAGTTTAGAGTCCTCACCAAAGTTCCAGGGGATTTCTGCTTCTACAGTGTTTGGACGGAACTGGGCACTCAACCCCCATCCCAGCCAGTAACTGAGATCCAGCCTCTGCCACCTCTTAACAGTGCCCTGGGAGCACCTCAAGGCCCCCACCATGGCTCTAGCGCCCACAGCCGCCTCTTCTCTGAAGCCATGCCTCTCCTCCGCCACCCATCGAGATGACGGTGATGACCGTGATGACCATGTCCATCTCCCAGGTGTGCGGGAACTGCTACCAGGACTGGAGGCTGCCATCAACTGCCAATGTAGGAAGTGGAGTTCTACACTTCCTACATCTACCTGTCCATGTCTTAGTACTTTGACCTTGATGATGTGGCTTTGAAGAACTTTGCCAAATATTTTCTTCACCAACCTCATGAGGAGAGGGAACATGCTGAGAAACTGATGAAGCTGCAGGACCACTGAGGTGGCCGAAGAAACCAGACCTGAGAGTTGGGAGAATGGGCTGAATGCCGTGGAGTCACACTTGGGAAAAAGTGTGAATCAGTCATTACTGGACTTGCACACACTGGCCACTGACAAAAATGACCCTCATTTGTGTGACTTCACTGAGACTCACTACCTGAATGAGCAGGTGAAATCCATCAGAGAATCGGGTGATCACGTAACCAATAGGCACAGGTTGGGGGCCCCTGAATCCAGCATGGCAAGCACACCCTGGGAGACAGCGAGGAGAGCTAAGCCTCGGGCTGGCTTCCTGTATCCACATGGGTGACATCCTAATCACCAGAGTAGTACCTGCATGTTGCAATTACTTTTAACTTTTTAACTAGAGGCCCGGTGCATGAGATTCGTGCATGGGTAGGGTCCCTAGGCCTGACCAGCGATCAGGGCCAATCTGTGGGGCAACCAGTGGGGTGATCGGGGGCCCCCGCTGACACTTGCCTTGACCGGCCTGATGCTGCCTGCTCACTGGCCACACCCCCTGCTGTCACCACTGGTTGCCTCCCTCTGTGGGGCGATTGGGGGGGCCCCCCTTCTGGCACCCGCCTTGCCTGGCCTGGGGTCTGCAGGCTGGGAGCAGCTCCTGCATTGAGCTGCCCCCTGGTGGTCAGTGCGCATCATAGTGGCCAGTCATCTGCCCCCTGGTGGTCAGTGCGCATCATAGTGGCCAGTCATTCCTCCATCATTCTGCCGTTCGGTCAATTTGCATATCAGGCTTTTATTATATAGGATAACTTGTACCAAATCATCCACTCATGCCCTTCATTTGTACCATTCCTTCAAATAAAGTAATTTGTACCTCCTACTTCCAAAAAAGTTTAAGTAAATGTGTGTATGTATATATACATATATATATAATATTGAATTATTATAAAATTGTTATGTCTACATGTCAAAAATGGACTAATATTGATTGGTACTTTCAGCCTAGTATTCTTTTTCCACTCAGCTGAATGGGCAGCATCCAGATCACGGTTTGGCAGCTTGCTTTTTCATTTCACTCTACCACACGCACAATATTCCATATCAGTATAAACACAGCTGCCTCCAGCTGCAGCAATACAATGCATATTCTGGATGGCCATCACTTATTTTGACAGCTTCCTCTAATGGACATTTTGGTTGTTTCCATTATTTAGCTTCTACATAGGAGGCTGCGATGTATTTCCTTGAACATACATCATTTGTCCTGTGTTCAGTCGGGTCTTTCTGTGCATTTCCAGCAGAAAAATTGTAAGGCCAAAGGACATCTTTGTACATCTTTTACTTTAGAAAGTGTTGCCAAATACCCCCCAAGGAGGTAGAACCAATTTTCACTCCCACCCAGGAGGCCAGGCCTGGTAAGCAAGATTCTGCTGCCCCACACCTTGCAAAGACAGTGTTATCAAACTTCGATATCTGCTAATTTGATCAATGGGGAAAAAAGGATAACTCATAGTGATTTATATTTGCATTTTTCTAATAATGCCTAGGGGTCAGGAATCTTCTTTTATACAGCTTGTGAATCTAATCTACAATATTCATTTGCAATGTCCTAGAGGGATTTTGTTGTATATTTCTTTTTATCACATAGAGTATTTGCATACAGTGTGTTTGCATAAAGTGGAAGATTAAGAAATATTTGAAGATTAATTGCCACACCTGGACACAAGCCCCCACCCCTCTGAGCCTCACCCTCACCTCCTTGGGCTACAAGGGAAATCAGAAATGTGCTTTATGATAACTAGCAAATGGAATTGGATAGCAGGCAGGGTCAAAGAAAGCTGAGGGTAGCTTTGCCTAAACCTTCAAGGATATTTTTATAGGCTTCTGGGGCACTAGACTCAAGGCCTATGAGCTCTGCTCGATCCAAAAAAACAATATGGAATCCATAAATGGCTATAAAATGTATCATGCTGTCACCTGCCACTGACCTGAACTTAGTTTTTAGGACTTTCTCAATCCCAAGAGCAAAATATTCTATTTTTAACAAATCAGTAATCGTACATTTAATTTTCAACATTTCAAGAATTGCATGTATACATTATATATAAAATATGTTCCCATATAATATAGTATATAATATTATATAGTAAAATATTTTATAGATATTAATATATTTATATTAATATAGTTAATATATATAGTATAGTTAATATATGTAGTATCATCTATAATATATATAGTAACATATATAGCAAAATTTAAAGGGCTGTTTGTTATACCTGATCATTTAACATAACAATGAGACATTCACTGAAACATTAATTGAAACATTCATTGGACTCTTGACCAATAACAGATACGCAAGAAAATGACAGAAGCTTCTTATTTTGAAAAATGGATGGGACTCAGGCTGATAAGCCTTTCATGCATTCATGAATGCTAACTGGGAAGATAGTTTGGAATATTCCAGATGTTTCCCTCTTCTCTCTCCCCCCTCCCTTTCTCCCTCTCCCCCTTCTCTCTTCTCCCCTTCCTCGGTGCTCCTCAATGGCCATCAGGGCCCTTGGAAACCTCCTTTATTAAGCTGGCCCATTGTATGCTAAGTTATGGTGGGCTCAGAACTGATCCCTTCACAAAAGGGCTTTGTTTGGCGAGTCCCTCTATACACTGGGACTCGGGAATGACGCCCCTTCTGGGAATTCTTCCTCAGTTGGTTATATTTACGGAAGCAAGTATTATTTTCTATCTTGTTTTCCTTTCTTCTTTTTCTCAAGCATAATTCAGATCTCAGGAAAGCATGAGGGAGATAAAGGCAATTGCTAGGAAACAAGGTATTTCTGGCTTCTAGACTATGTAAACAATTTAGGTTTTTACAACAAGTACACGGCACCTTTTCAAAAATTCTGTTTCCCAGGTGTTCGGACTGTGGCCTACAGCCCTGAAGACACATGAAATGTTCTGATTTTGACCTATTTTCCTTGTCTGCTCTTCCTGTTCCCTTTTATTTCAGTAGTTGGGGGAGGGAGGAGGGAGGAGGAAGGATGAAACCAACTCTTTCCTATTCATTATTTCCATCTTAAAATAAAAAATGTTTTAAATGTGACAGTAGATGGTTTAAAAGCAAAATTACAGAAAAATTTTAAAATGTGTTGATTTTGGTGAGAGAAGCATTGCTCTGTGGTTCCACTTATTTATGCATTCATTGGTTGAGTCTTGCATGTGCCCTGCTCGGGGATCGAACCCGAAAACGTGGAGCTATCAGGACCATGCTCTAACCCACTGAGCTACCTGGCCAGGGCCAAAATTACAGAAGTGTTTTATTTTGGATATTCTCTATAAAGAAAACTGGTGGGACCTCTAGGGAAAAAAAGGCTGAGCCACATAAAATGAGACAGCAAAGGACGAAAGGGCAATAAAGGGAGCATGGGGGGATGTGTGGTGTCCCCCTAGGATGGAGAATGCCCCTGTCCTTCCATGAAAGGCAGCCTTCTTTTCATGGGAAACCAGGCCGGCCCCTGGGTTATTAGGCTCACAATGAGTTCCCCAGATGTAGTTCTCATGAGTGAGGATTCTCAGAGGAATAAAGAGAACCCTAGAGGCTGCTGTTTGTTTTGTTTTGTTCTTGGTTCAGCAAAGTTTTGAATAGGTAATGCTGCCAAGTGGTTTGAAATCACAAAGTCTAACAAACAATGAAAAGTCCCTTAAGGACTGTCCTGCAGCCCGTTTCCCTGCTCCTAGTGAGCACCAGCTCATTCTAATACTCAGAGATAGGCTGTGAGCGCAGAAGCCAACATAAACACATCCTCCAATTCCCTCCCTCTCTACACAATGTGAACATGCTGTATAGGCTGTTTGGCTTGCCTCTCTTGCATGGCCCCTTGATTTTGGCCATTGTTCCGTCTCAATACTACAGAGCTCATCAATCTTTTCTATGGCTACATAGTGTTCCACTGTAAATGTACCTTAATCTATTTAACCGGTCCCAACTGATGGGCCTGTGGGCTCTCTTTGATCTTCTGCTATTACAAACAGTGCTCCCTTGACTAATCTTAGTCGGACGTCATTTCACACATGTGTGAGTAATTCTGAAGGGTGCATCTCTCCAAGTGGAATTGGTAGATCAAAGGGTTTATTAGCCCATTTGTGGAGAGGAAGGACCCGAGGTGCCCCTGTTATTTACAAGGCTAGCTTTTCATGCCTTCAGTTTCACAGCCTCCATATTTAAATTTAAGATACCCAAGTAATACATTAACAGGTTCCCCCTGTTGATTAAACTAATAAATAAATAATCCAGAAAGATAAAGGGTAACATGTGAAAGTGCCCCCTAAATGCCCTACCCCTGAGACCTCAACACTACGTCTTCCTCAAAAGTAACAGTGAGAAATTAACGCGTATGATTCCAGACCTTTCTGAGCGTTTATGTTTCTATTCATACATAGCCATCCCCTCCTATCTGTGGGGGGCTGGTTCCAGGACCTCCTACAGATACCAAAATCTATACAGGCTCAAGTTCCTTCATTAAAGCCGCATAGTATTTGCATATAAGCTATACACATTCTACTGTATACTTTAAATCATCTCTAGATTACTTGTAATATATAATACAATGTAATGCTATGTAAATAGTTTTTATACCGTAATGTTTAGGGAATTAAGACAACCAAAGGAAGTCTGTGCATGTTCAGTACAGACACAACTGTCGTAGGCCTAACTACATAGTACATGGCAGCAACAAAGTGATCTTCTTGTTAATGCTTTAAAAAAAAATAATTTTAGCCCTAACCATTTGGCTCAGTGGATAGAGTGTGGGCCTGCAGACTCAAGGGTCCCAGGTTCGATTCTGGTCAAGGGCATGTACCTTGGTTGCAGGCACATACCCAGTAGGGAGTGTGCCGGAGGCAGCTAATACATGTTTCTCTCTCATCGATGTTTCTAACTCTCTATCCCTCTCTCTTCCTCTCTATAAAAAAAATCAGTAAAATATTTATTTGTTTTGTTCTTGGTTCAGCAAAATTTTGAATAGGTAATAATAATTTTAAAGAGGGAGGAAGGGAGAGACAGAGACAGAGAGTTAGGTGTCAGACCTGCAACCTTGGTATGTGCCCTTGACTGGAATCAAACCCAGGACTATGGGACGATGCTTCAAGCAACTGAGCTACTCTGGGCAGGGCAACAAGGTGATTTTTTAAAAGTATTTTCTATCTGAGGTTGGTTGAATCCACAAATCTATCTAAGGATAAGAAGGGCTAACTGTACCCCTTCCTTCCTTCCTTCCTTTCTTCCTTCCTTCTTCTTCTTCTTCTTCTTCTTCTTCTTCTTCTTCTTCTTATTCTTATTCTTATTCTTATTCTTATTCTTCTTCAACCTATTTCTGTGTAGGTGTAGATAGATACATAGATATGTAGATAGATAGAATACACTCAGAGGTGTTTATGTGTGTGTGTGTAAATGTAAACGTTTACAGTAGTGTTTGTCAGACTTTCCTGTACCAGAGCCGCCCCTGTGGACTTTGTTAAATGCAGGTCCCGATTCAGTGTGTCTGGAGTGGATCTGAGACTCCCCCATTTCTAACAAGCTCCTAGATGATACCAATGCCGCTGAGTGAGGGTGTGTTTTTGTTTTGTTTTATTTTTTACATAAATGAGATCGTACCTACTTCTAGCTTCACAACTCACTGTTTCCCAGGCCAGGTCATCTGGGAAGGGATAGGCATAGGGCCGAATATGTGGTGTGCTCCTGTTGATACTATAACCCTTTATGAAGGAAACCATTGCTTTAGTTATTCCAACCTGGGGAGCCTCTGAGACATTGCCAGGTTGGTTGAATGAGAAGGACCTGTGGTGGTATTAGAAGCAGTTTTACTTTCTGATGAAATTAAGCCTCAAGTGACATGAGAATTGTTTCTGTTCAGCTCATTATCCTCTGGTGCTCAGCGATGGTGCCCTTGGAGAATGGGACAGACATGGAGACAGGAGAAGAAGAGAGGAGATTCTAGTTTCTTTACATAATTCACTTCACTGGCCAAAAAGTTTTCCATTGGACGTTCAAGCAGCAGAGAGAAAAACAGATAGGACCAGAAAGTCCTTTCTTTCATGTACAGACTTCTATGTCATTTTTCACCCGTGCAAGGGAGGGGTGGATGGTCTAAATCCAGAAAGGTCACTGAAGGTCACAGCAGGATCAGCAGTTGCTCTAGTCAGTTGTGCTGGAGCTTAGGGACCCCTCACTCCCCTGCTCCTCCCTCGTGCTCTCCACCACCAAATCTCCAGACCATACCAGGAACTCCTCCATTTGCAGCTCCCTTGCTCCCCATCAATACTCGGAGGCGGGATGTCAGGCTTTTCCAAGATGGCCTCATCTTTCTCTGCAGCCTCATAGCTGGTCCCACCTCCTTGCTCAGCATCAAGGAGTCCAGTTCCTTTTACTCATCCAACTCCCTATAAGCACATGCTGTTCCCTCTGCCTGGAATGCTCTTCCTGCCCATTTGACCCATTACCTCATCCTACAGGTTTCAGCTCAAAGGTCCCTTCCTCAGAGGAGCCCCCTCGGACTAACCAACTCTCTCACCAGCACCCTGACCCTGAACCTCCTCTTCATACCAATTACCCCAGAGTGGGATGGTGGCTGTCTACATATCTGGAGTGAGTCTGTGATTGATGTCAGTCTCCCTCCACTAAACCACAGGTTCCATGCGGACGGGTACCAGGTCTGCTCTTGTTCATTGTTGCATCCCAGTGCTAACAATAGATCTTGGCATGTAATAGGCAGGCAAGTAATAATGTGACTGTTTGAAGGAAGGGAAGAGTGAGGACTCACAGCATGTCAGCTATGAATATTGTTGTTGACAGGGTGGCTAAAATGGTTGGAGGAAGATGTTGAAAGACAAGGGGACAGATTGGGGTAGATTGGGTCGGATGGTGGAGGGGCCAGAAAGCTCAGCTAGAACCTTTCTTTGCAGCTGGGCCAGAAGGTAGGATGGCAGGTAATGATGGCACCCTGGGGGTCACCTAGGGTGACTGCATCTTGCCAAGGCTGGTAATTGACAGGGAGAAACAGCAGCCCTGCCTGCATTTCAAGGCAATATCTTGAACCCAGCGCACTGGCAAGGAAGTAAGAATTGACCAGATGGACAGTTGAAGAGCACCCACTTGTGTCATTCAGATCTACCCCAGGTTTGAATCTAGTCTTAGCCAGTCTTCTCTGTGGATGACTGCTCCCAAGCTACAGACCAGCTGTGACCTTAGTGTGCAGATAGCAATAATCAGGCGGTATTCTGTAGGTTAGAGTGGTCAATGCATCTGTAGCAGCACCAGGCATCACTAAGCGCTCAGGGGCCAGGATATTCCATTGTCCAAGCCAGTCCTGAGCCCCAAAGGACAACCTGGAGATGCAGAGTGAGAAATAAACCAAAGCAAGACTTAGGGTGGCATATATATATATATATATATATATATATATATATATATGTGTGTGTGTGTGTGTGTATGTGTGTGTGTGTGTGTGTGTGTGTGTGTGTGTGTGTGTGTGTATATATATATATATATATATATATATATATATATATATATCAGGGGCCTGGTGCATGAAAATTCATGCACTGGAGGCGGGGGTGCCTCAGCCCAAACTTCACCCTCTCACAGTCCAGGAGCCCTCAGAAGTGGGAGGCAACCCAGTGATCAGGGGGAAGGCTACGCCCCCATCACACCTCTGCTGCTGCCACTGCTGGCAGCTCAAGCCTCTGCCAGCCCTGATTACCTGAGCATCGGGTGGCCCTGGGCAGCTGGGCAGCCACCATCCAAGGCTTGCCTGTGCCTTGGGCTGGCCCTGGGCGGCTGGGGAGCTGAGGGGACTGGGGGACTCCAGAGGCAGGCATGCAGCAAGACCAGGCCCGTGTGTGCCTGCCACTGCAGCAGGGCTAAGGGGACTGGGCGCCGCCATCTTTGAGGGCATGATAGTCAATTAGCATATTTCCTCCTTATTGGCTGTGGGTGCTGCCACCTTTTGAGGGCATGGCAGTCAATTAGCATATTCCCTCCTTATTGGCTGTGGTTGCCACCATCTTTTGCGACGGCATGAGGGTCAATTAGCATATTCCCCCTTTATTAGATAGGATATATATATATATATATATATATACATAGAGAGAGAGAGAGAGAGAGAGAGAGAGAGAGAGAGAGAGAGAGAGAGATTTTTGTTCACTCCTCTGCCCTCCTCAGTGCCTGGCATGGTGGTGTGGGGATGAGGATGGACAAAGGAGGCACCTACATTTTGTGCCCCAGGCACCCTCCCTGCCTCACTCTGGTCCGTGGCCTGACATACGGCAGGTGCTCAATAAATAGTTTTCAGATGAATGAATCTAGATATGTGGAAACAACCAGATCTTTGAGTTAAACTTTCTCCCAGATGTTTCAACTTCTGGTTTGAGCAGCCTCAGGCTAACTTGGTGACAGTTTCTCTGACCCTTGCCTCCCAGGAAACAGACGTTACAATCACCAAAACGTTGGTGATAATATTGCCATTTAGCCTTTCCGGAGCCCTGTGTCTCTGCCCTCTGTAGTTCTTGCCAGACATCTGAAGGAGCTATTTGTTTTTAATGCTCCAAGACTGTGAAATAGGTTATGCAAGCAAATAAGAGGAGAGAGAAAGAAAGAAAAAAAAACAGCTGATTGACTAATGTTGATGAAGGTAATTTCCATGTAGAAAAGGCAATACAAGAGCCAACTTCCTCAATATTTAGTCCTGCTCTGACCTGCTTAGCTGCCAACTTAATTCTACAACTGACCTTTCTATCAAAAGCAAGGTTTTACTGTTTTAAAACTTAGGGACATGTTGCCTCTGCATTTCTGAAGCTTTTCTCCATGTCCCATTGATTATTTAACTTTTTTTTTTTTTTTTTTGCATTGCATTTTTTAAAAACTTTTAAATTTACAGCTCCACAGATGATTTTTAAAATTGGCCCTACCAGGGAGCTTAGTGGGTTAGAGCATCATCCCGATATGCCAAGGTTGTGGGCACATACAAGAATCAACCAGTGAATGCATGAGTAAGTGGAACAACAAATAGATCTCTCTCTCTCTCTCTCTTTTCCTCCCTCTTTCTCTCTAAAAATCAATAAATAAAAATTATTTTTCAAAAAGGTTAATGTCACTAATAAGATGCCACATCAACAATATGAAGGCCTTGGTAAGACACATTGAGAAGCACACATCACCCCTGTAGTATTTTTGCCAAAAATGCATACCCTCTTTCCAACCACAAGAAAACATCAGATGATCTCAAATGATGGGGAATTTTCCAAAATAACAGACATGTAGTCTTTAAGTGTCAAAGTCATGAAAGACAAGGAAAGATGGTAGAACTGTCATAGGTGCAATATGGGGTCCTGCACTGGACCCTGGAACAGAAAGAAATATTTTCAAAGTTTAGCCAGCTTGACAACACATAGAATTCCTTAATCTAATGAACAAAATAAGCAATCAGTATGGTGATTACCAGAGGGAAAAGGGTTGGGGGCAGTAGAAGAGGATAAGGAGGGGATAAATGGTATCAGAAGGAGACTTGACTTTGGGTGGTGAGCACACAATACAATATATAGATGATGTATTATAAAATTGTACACTTAAAACCTATATAATTTTAATAACCAACTAGAGGCTCAGTGCATGAAATTTGTGCATGGGTAGGGTCCCTAGGCCTGGCCGGCAATCAGGGCCTATCTGTGGGATGACTGGCAGGGCGATTGGGGGGGTCCCCGCTGGCACCTCCCTTGGCCAGCCAGGCACCACCTGCTCACCAGCCCCATCCGCCACTGCTGCCTCCTGTCGCCTCCCTCTGTGGGGCAGCTGGCAGGGTGATCAGGGGCCCCCGCTGACACCCACCTTGGCTGGCCTGGGGCCTACGAACTGGGGGCAGCCCCCTGGTGGTCAGTGTTCTTCATAGCAACCAGTCATTCTGCTGGTCATTCCACCGTTCAGTTAATTTGCATATTAGGCTTTTATTACATAGGATGTCACCCCAATAAATTCAATAATTTAAAAAAAAATAATGACAGTGTGGTTATATGTAAGATAGTTAACATCAGAAGAGTTTGATGAAAGCTATAAAGAAATATCTGTCATATTTTAAAATATTACTTGTATAACGTAAATATACACAAAACAATACCGTATATATGTACATACATATATATGTATATTTAAAGCTGCATAACACAAAGAAAGGTAAGTATATAGAAAGTAGATTGGAAGAAGTCATTTTAAATACACAATGGTAGCTGTATATGACAGAGAAGGAATTCGGATTGCAGATGAAGATGAAGGGGAAAAGTGTAAAATAATCTTTAAAGGCCCCAATATTCTATTTCTGTATATTGATCCTATAGATATACATATACATGTCTACAATTACATGCACAAATACATATGTACAAAATTATACAATACTCCCCTACCCACCCACCCAGAGCATTATTTATAATCACAAAAACCGTCCTAACCGGTTTGGCTCAGTGGATAGAGCGTCAGCCTGTGGACTGAAAGGTCCCAGGTTCGATTCCGGTCAAGGGCATGTACCTTGGTTGCGGGCACATCCCCAGTGGGGGGTGTGCAGGAGGCAGCTGATTGATGTTTCTCTCTCATCGATGTTTCTAACTCTCTATCCCTCCCACTTCCTCTCTATAAAAAAATCAATAAAATATATTTTAAAAAATAAAATATAATATAATCACAAAAACCAGGAACAGGCTAAATACTTAAGTAGGTTAACAGTTCTGACCACATTAACCTTGGTCCATCCATATGGTGAAATACTATGCAGCCATTAAAAAGAATGGTGTAAAAAAAAAAAAAGAATAGTGTTTGGCCCTAGCTGGTTTAGCTCAGTGGGTAGAGCATCGGCCTGTGGACTAAAGGGTCCTGGGTTAGATTCTGGTCAAGGGCACATGCCCGGGTTTCAGGTTTGAACCCCAGTGGGGGGTGTGCAAAAGGCAGCTGATCAGTGATTCTCTCTCATCATTAATGTTTCTATCTCTCTCTCCTTCTCCCTTCCTCTCTGAAATCAATTTTTAAAAAATTGAAAAATAAAATCGTGTTTGGCCCTAGCTGGTTTGACTCAGTGGATAGAGTGTCAGCCTGCAGACTGAAGGGTCCTGGGTTCAATTCCAGTCAAGGGCATATGCTTAGGTTGGGAACTCAATCCCCAGTAGGGGACATGCAGAAGGCAGCCAATCAATGATTCTCTCTCATCATTGATGTTTCTATCTCTCTCTCCCTTCCTCTTTAAAATCAATAAAAATATGTATTAAAAAAAAGAATGGTGTTTATAGGTGGAGCTGCGGAATAGACTGCCAAATACATTGTCAAGTAAAAAAGCAAGAAGCAAGACTATACATAACCAGAAAGGTGGCTGGGCCGGTGTAGCTCAGTGGTTGAGCGTTGACCTATGAACCAGAAGGTCAGGGTTGTGGGCTCCATCCTCAGGGGGAGGCGTGCAGGTGGCAGCTGATCGATGATTCTCTTTCATCATTGATGTTTCTACCTCTCTCCCTCTCCCTTCCTCTCTCTGAAATCATAAAAAAATATATTTTTTAAAAAAAGAAAGGTATGTGTGTGTGCAGCATGTCCATGTCCATTGCCTGGGGTAGACCATAACTCTCAAAGGAGTCATAAAGAAACTGATCCCAGCAGGACCTGGGAGAGGGGCGGTTGGGGGCTAGGGCAGAGAGAGATGGAGATCTCTCTCCCTGTCACAACCCTTGGAACCTTTTAAATTCAACAACACATTCATGTATTGAGGACAAAATAAATAGTTAATTTTAGAAAAGAGTCTTCTTGCCCAAACCAACAGGAAAGCATGGGTGGGGGCATATGATCAATTCCATGGTGGCTCTGTAGGCTCCTCCAAACACGTCCAAAGGCTCGGTGACAAAAGGCAAATGCTGATATCAGAGAGCATCTTCCTTCCTTCAGCAGAGAACCCCCCAAGTGCTCAGGCTCTGGGGCCCGAGCCTCTGCTCCCACTAGCTCTGGGGCCTCCCCAGCGCCGCTTGCTTCTCAGAGCCGGGTCTCCTCATCTGTGCGATGGAGACCATGGGCTACCTTCCCAGCAGCTGTGTCTGGGAGGGTGAAACAAGGTCATCCTGGCACAGAGGAAGCCACCTCTTGTCCTTTCTACCACCTCTGTGTATTTCGCATAGAGGACTCCAGGAATCCTAAGCCTGGAGGTTAGGAGAAAGAAAAAGGTAGGTTTACTTCCAGAGACTCGAGAATCTGCCCGAGCTGGGCTGTGCCTGGGCTTCCCCTGCGGCTCTCCACCTTCTTTAAATAAAGAACTGGAGACCCTGGGTGTCTGCAGGCTACACAAGTTGCCTAAGGCCACCGGACCAGAGCTAGCCGGGCCATTTATTCTCCCTCTCAGCCTGTTCCTGTGTTTATACTACCCTGTTTAGTTTAATGCACATCCCAAGATTACCCCTAATACACATCCCCAGAAATGTTTATGGAAATTCTTTATAAGCAAACGGCTTTATTTCCCTTGAGTAGCTGCAGAGACAGAGCACGGGTCACTTTTTTATTGACGGGCTTAAACACCCCACAGTGCCCCGACCTCCACCCTGAGCGGATCTGTTACCAGCCCACCCACGCTTCCAGGGCCCATGGATACTGCAGTGGGAGCCGGAGCTTGCCCATTCTGGGATGGGCGGGGATTCCCAGCCCCTGAACCCCTTCCCAAAGCAGGTATCTCCTCAGCTGGTTCTTTCCTCTGCTGGTGGTTTTGTTCAGGTGAGAGAAGCAGGGAGGGAAGAGAAGGGCATATGATTTTGTATTTGTTCCCCTCCGTCTCCCCAGAGTTACTCGATGCCTATGAAGTGCCAGGCACTTTTCTCCTCTATCACATGGAGAAATTGCATTCTGATGACACAGGCAGACCATAGGCGAACAAACAAGTACATAAATATGAACATTCCTGAGGCTGGTAAGCGCTATGAGGACAATCATATAAAATAATGCAATTAAAGTGTTGAGGGAGTAGGAGAACCAGCATAATCTAGGATGAGGTCATGTTTGAGCAGAAACCCCAATGATGTGGGGAGAAAGCCAAAGTTCTGGGAAAGGCATTCCAGAAGAGGGAACAGCAAGTGCGAAAGCCCTGAGGCTAGTTCTGCTTGTTACATAGGAGGAAGAGGCAGAAGACCCACCTGGCTGGAATGTTGTGATTGAGGGCATGAGTGGTAGGAAGTAATGTTGGAGAGGCAGGCAGAGAGCAGCTCATGGTGGTCTGGGAAGCCAGAATAAAGACTTACAGATTTTGTTCTAATTTCAATGGAAAATCATCAGGAGCTGTAAGCAGGGAAAGACATGATGGGATCTATGTTTTTAAAAGATCCCCTATATAATGCTGATAGGAATGTAAATTGGTCCAGCTACTATGGAAAACCATACGGAGTTTCCTCAAAAAATGAAAACTCGATGTCTATACCCTCCAGCATTTCGGTGTCTGGCTATTTACCCAAAGGCTATGAAAACAGGATTTTGATGAGATATATACACTCCCATGGTTATTAAAGCATTATTCACAATAGTCAAGAATGGAAACAATACCAAATGCTCATCAACGAATGAACGGATGAATGATGTGGCACATATACACAGTGGACTATCATTCAGCCATGAGAAAGGAGGATAGCCTGCCACTTGCGAGAACACAGATGGCCCTTGAACACATTATGTGTGCTAAGCAAGATAAGTCAGAGAAGAACAAGGACTGCGTGATATCACTTACAGGTGGAATCTTATAAAAAATCAAAGCTGTAAAAAACACCAAAACAGCCCTAGTTTGCTCAGTGGTTAGAGTGTCAGCTTTCAGACTGAAGGGTCTCCGGTTTGATTCAGGTCAAGGGCACATACCTTGGTTTCAGGGTCAAGCCCCAGCCCCAGCTTGGGTGCATGTGGAGGCAACCAATCGATGTGTCTCCCTCACATCAATCTTTCACTCTGTCTCTCCCCCTTCCTCCCACTCTCTTTAAAAATCAATGGAAAAATATCCTCCAGTGAGGATTAACAACAACAACAAAAAACTAGTAAAAGGGCAATAACCAGGAAGTGGCAGAGTAGACAAGATTGATGGTGTTTAAGGATACAAACTTGTAATAAGTAGTGAATAAGCCATAGAAATCTAATGCATAGTATAATGAATATAGACAATAATATTGTACTAACAGATGTAATGTGAAAAATGTCATGTCAACTGCAATCATATTACAATATATAAGTGTATCAAAGTAACACCTTAAATTTAAAATTTAAATAAATAATCCCTTTGAGTCCTATAGAGAACATAGTTCACAGAGGAGAGAGGAAGACCAGTTAGGAGGTCACTGCTTTGTTTAAGAGATTGCCCAAGAGAGCATGGTGGTGGCTTGTTCTGAGATCTACCTGGTACAGATGGAAAGAAGCAAATAGATTGAGAATATCAAGTGACCCTGGATGAATACCGATCTATCAGACTCATTGATGGAGTGAAATGGGGAGGTGACCCAAGAGGAATCCTGATGTTTGAGCAACTGGGTTGTAGGGGTACCATTTTCCATGATGGGTAAGACTGGAAAAGGAGCCAATTAAGGGCGGGGGGGGGGGGTGGATTTGAGATGCCTATGAACATCCAAATGGGATAGCAGCCAGGAGTCTACCACTTTAGCATTTGTCATAGTAAAAGCCTACACTCACTCAGCATTCTCCCACGCATTGTTTCACAGCATCCTCACCATCACCCTGCAAAGTGATTGTGGCAATGTTATCTCCATATTCCAGATGATGACACAGAAACACTGAACAGTTTAAATAATCTGTCCAGGGTGACTCATGGGTATTGGAGTCAGTAATGGGTTAAATTATGTCCCCCAGTAAAGATATGTTATAGTCCTCCATCTAGTACCACAGAATGGGGCCCTGTTTGGAAACAGAGTCTTTCCTGGGGTAGTGAAGTAAACTGAGGTCATTAGGTGGGCCCTAACCCAATATGACCGATGTCATATGGGGGAAATTTAGATACCGACAGGATAGATGGAAGACAATGTGAGGAGACACAGGTAGAAGACGGATGTCTACAAGCCAATGAGAGAGCCCTGGACCGGATCCTTCCCTCACAACCCTCAGAAGGAACCAGCTCTGCCAACACCTTGATTTTGGGCTTCTAGGCTCCAGAACTGTGAGATGATGTTATTGTTTAAGCCCCTGGTTTGTTAGAGTAGCCCTAGAAAACTTTCATGCCAATACTTTTCTATTTCAAAGAAACAATTTTTAAATTGATTTTTAGAGAGAAGAAGGGAGAGGGAGAGAGAGAAACATCAATGATGAAAGAGAAACATCATTGATCGGTTGCTTCCTGCATGCCCCCCACTGGAGACTGAACCCCCGAATCGAGCATGTGCTCAGACTGGGAATCGAACCAGTGACCTCTTGGTCCACAGGTCAATGCTCAACCACTGAGCACACTGGCTGGGCCAGGCCAATACTTTTAATGGGTAGCCATGTTCCTCCTGTATTAGGATTTCTTACTGAATTGTCTATTTTATGTGCTGAAATAGATGTTTTGCTGGACAATCAAAATCAGGCAGAAATTGCACCTCTAGTGCCTTATATGTAAAACGCAGCTCTTAGATATATATATAAATATAGATAGATATCTATATCTATATCTATTTTTTTTTGTTACAACTTCCAGCTTGTAAAAATTACCTTCCCCCTGGGACAGGAAGCCACCACAATATAGAGGCTCAAGCTGCTATAAGATTTTATTTCTAACCATAAGATGACATTAGTAAGTGGATCCATCCAGAGTCCTGGCAAGAATGACAAGGTTCAGTCCAGCAGGATAACTGAGGAGAGTTGAATAAAGGGGTATTTACCAAGGAAATCGTAGGAGTGGTGGAGCACCCTGGGGCCCTCACCCTCAGGGCTCCCTGACCTCCTCTAGCCCTAAAAAGGCAGCGGGGGTTATGGTGATCAGAGCCTGGCAAGAGTCGTAGGAGAGGCCAGCCCACAAGGGCTGTGACCTTCCGCAGAGGGACACAGCCAATGCCACACCAAGGAGTTGGTATCCCAACCTCACTCTCCTCCGACTTCCATCTCCAGCCCTTGCTCCCTAGTGGCCGAAGCCAAAAGAAACCCAGATGGCACAGGAGCAAGTGAACATAGTCCCCGCAGGTCAGCCTCCTTGGCACAGAGCAGGGAAGAGAAGATGGAGAGTGTTTCCTGAAGGGCAAGTAGAATACTCTGCACACTCAGCTGTCCACAGAGCTAACACTGGCGAGGCGACAGGCCCCATTTCTTGAAAATCATCCTACCCCTACCAGTTATTTATGTTGCTGCGTTTTTGCAAGAACCATGTAAAATATTTTACATGCTTTTAAAACTCATAAATGTAATGAAGGCAAGATGTTTCAGCAAATGTGCTTGGCAGACAAATCCTGCCCAAGATCCGCTCTTAGCTGATGTCAGGACCCAGGCACATCTCTTGACCCGCAGAGCATCTGACCGGAAAGCCAATAAATCCGTCCCCTGACCCACGTGGCTCCAAAGACGTCCAAGCTGTCATTGCAACTTGAGAATGTATCTGTTCCTTCATGTACTTCCTGCCATCATCTCTTGCAAATATTTACGGCTCTTTTAAAACGGATTTTGGCCCTGGCCAGTGTGGCTCCGTTGGTTGAGCGTCATCCCCGGCACCAAAGGGTTGCCAATTCGATTCCCAGGCAGGGCACATACCCTGGTTGCCAGTTCAGTCCCCAGTTGGGCACGTGTGGGAGGCAACAGATCAATGTTTCTTTCGCACATTGACGTTTCTTCCTCACTTCCCCTTCCCTTCTCTCTAAACTCAATTAAAATAATAATAAAACTTGAATTTGTCCAGCTGGAAATGCATTGATGAGGAGAGATTCCTACATTTTGTTCAGGCATTCTGCATGGAGCCTCAGATCTGAGCTTTCAGAGACCTTAATAAAAATGTGTGTACCTGAAATCTGAATTTGATCATCCATAGGAGCTCAGGGTAAAAAATCACTAAACCAAGAGCTTAATACAAAACCTAGCATATGAAGAGTACAAGCCATATGTCAAGCATACTTCTAGCCTTTTGCATGTAATAATCACACTCATTTTTCTAATAAGTGTTTAATGCATACCCCATTATAGATGGGTAACATGAGGCCCAGAGGGAGGTAAACCGAATGACAGAGTCCTCCAGGCATTCTCAACCTCTCTGTGACACCACATAAAGAAATGAAGGGCATTCTTAGAGAAATGGTTTATGCAGCAGCATATGTGGACGGACTGAGTTTGGGTCCAATAATAGGTACTGATGGTGTGTCTTGAACCTCAGTCTTCAGATCTGGAGTTCAGCCTGAGACATGGTTCTGATACATTAGTATGCCCAACAGCCATAGTCGGGGTACTTGCTAGGTGCCTGGCATTTTACCGGGTACTAGGGATACAAAATCAGGTAAAGTAGATGCGGTCCCTCCTCAGGGGGCACCTGCAGTCTGGAGGAGACAGGCCTTGGTCAAATAACCTCACAAATCAAGCAAAATTATAACTGTGATAAATGCTAGGGGAGAGGCAGCCATCTTCACGGGCATGTGTGAGGGAGCCCGACCTGGACAGGGAGGAAGGGGAGACTGACTGAAGACAAGATGCCTGAGCACGGGATCAGATTGGAGTCACTCCCTAGATTTGGGAAGCAGAGTGTTGGTCAGGAAGGTGCAAAGCCCCTGTGATCTGGGAGAAGGTCTGAAAAGAGGCTGCTGGAGACGTGGAGCTGAAAGTGGGGAGATCATGAAAGAACGTCAGGTCTGCACAAAGTTCATCATACAGTGGCAAAGGGTTCAGGGCCCATCCCAGACCTTGGACCTCAGGTTAAAAATCGCTAGCTTCAGCCCTGGTCAGTGTGGCTCAGTGGTAGAGTGTCGGCCTGATGCCCAATGGTCACAGGTTCAATTCCTAGTCAAGGGCACATACCTGGATTGCAGGTTCACCCGGGTGGGGGCATGTGTGGGAAGCAACCAAAATATCTCTCTCTCTCCACCCCTTCTCCCCCTGAAAAAGCAATGGGGAAAAAATATCCTCAGGTGTGGAATAACCAAACAGAAGAGCTTCATTTACACATGAAAAGCGCTCAGAAACTTTTATCAAGAAATGAGTATCACAATATTAAGTCACCTGATACACTGAGCAACAGGCCTCTAGTTGAGATTTTTTTTTCAGCCACACCCAGCAGACCTCCAGCAGAAACACTAAAGGAATAAAATAATAGAGGAAGAGGGGAGGAGACAGAAATAACCCGAGAACACTGAAATATAAGCATAACAAAAGGATCTCAGAGTCCTGAAACCCTAGAAAAAGATTTTTTTCCCACCTGGGGACATACCTGAAACTCCACTTGGGATGCTTCCCTTGATTTTCTGACTCAGAAACCAGAATCATTTTAGGTGACTGGCTGACAATGGTGCCTAAAGCCAAGGGGAGACGTGGGGACTTGCCACCTGTTGGTGAGCCTAGAAATACAAGGTGGTGGGGTTGGGTTCAGATGCAGACTGCCACTTCCCAGCTGTGGGAACCTGGAAGGTCATGTCACCTGTCAGTGCCTTTGTTTCTCATCTATAAAATGGTAGACGAGGAGGTACCACCCACCCTCTTCTTCCTCCTTTCTTGCTTACTCTGGGATTTTAAAAACCACTTTATCTATTGATTTGAGAGAGAGAGAAACATCCATTTGTTATGCACTCACTGGTTGACTCTTGTATGTGCCCTCTGGCTGCCTCTCCCCTAGCATTTATCACAGTTATAATTTTGCTTGATTTGTGAGGTTATTTGACCGAGGCCTGTCTCCTCCAGACTGCAGGTGGCCCTGAGGAGGGACCACATCTACTTTACTTAATCTTGTATCCCCAGGTTGCAGGTTTGACCAGGGATCAAACCTGAAACCTTGGCATATTGGGATGGCCCTCTAACCAACTGAGTTACCCAACCAGGGGTAGAATTTTCTGATATTTCTGCCAAATCAGCCTCTACTGTTCTCACGCTTCCTTGTTTGGCTTGTAAGGTCTTTCCTTTGAACAATACTTTTGTTAAGAACCTCAGGAATTTCCTTGCCCAAACCTCAGATGCATATTTCAAATTAAACCCACTTCCCTTCTCCCTACTTTGTCTCACATGTCCTCAGAAATCTGACTAGCTGCTCTTCTCCACCCCACCCTGACATCCCAAGTCTCCATCCCACTCCTTTCGTCACACAGGAAAAGGACCCCACAGGAAGGGGACTGGCCACCGCTGACATCTTTCATGAGCAGTGGGCCTGAAATCAAGAACAGAGGTTCTCTTGCCTGGCCAGTGTGGCTCAATGAACCAGGAGGTCACAGTTCGATTCCCGGTCAGGGCATATGCACGAGTTGAGGGCTCGATCTCCAGGGGGGGCCAGGCAGGAGGCAGCCAATCAATGATTCTCTCTCATTATTGATGTTTCTCTCTCCCTCTCCCTTCTTCTATGAAATCAATTAAATATATATATACTTTTAAAATATATTTTATTGATTTTTTACAGAGAGGAAGGGAGAAGGATAGAGAGAGTTAGAAACATCAATGAGAGAGATACATTGATCAGCTGCCTCCTGCACACCTCCTACTGGGGATGTGCCCGCAACCAAGGTACATGTCCTTGACTGGAATCGAACCTGGGACCTTTCAGTCCGCAGGCTGGACGCTCTATCCACTGAGCCAAACCAGTTAGGGATATATATATATATATATATATATATATATATATATATATATATATATTAAAGCAATTGTTAACCAGGAACAATTCTGCCCCCATCTTAAGGGACATGTGCCAATGTCCGGAGGCATGTTTGGTTTTCATACTGGGATGAGGGTGCTACTGGCATCTAGTAGGTAGAGGCCAGGGATGCTGCTAAACATCCCATGAAGTGCAGGGCAGACCCACAGCAAAGAATTATCTGCTCCCAAATGTCAACAGTGCAGAGGTTAAGAAACCCTGAGATGGAGTTTAGATTTAGGATGGTGGGATGTGGGCACAAAGCCGCTTTGAGAATCCAAGGAAAGCTACGAACCTGCTCCCAGAGAAACACAACAAATTTGGCTTATAGTGTCAGATGCTAATAGTCCCGGGAACCTACTCATGGGTTACAAAATTAAGATTATGAGCCCATGAGTTCAGGAAGGGCCCCCTGTCCACAGGTAACACGTTCAAAGTCTTGGCCTCTATGTTGCAATAAAAAAGGGCAGGTATTATGTTTTCCCAACAATTGAGCAATTCATTTCAACATGGGTTATTCTCCTTAACCAGGGAGACCTCGGGGCCAAAAACAAAACAAACCAAAAAAAAAAAAAAAAAAAAGAGGAAAAAGAAAAACGGTATTGAAAGAATTATTATAAATAACAAAAGAAGGAGGACTGATCCCAAAGGAGACCAGTCTGAGCCAGCGCTCAGCCTTTCTCAAAAATCTAATCAAGATTATTTCAGGACCAGGAGGTCCTTGCCTGGGGCATTTCCGTTGCCGGGAAGGGCGTTCTCTCCCTCAGCCCTGTGAGTGTTGGGCACGTCATCTCCCCAACATAATGCACAATCTCATTTAATCCTCGCAACAGCACCATCCCGTCCCTCCCACTTCATGGCTGTACAAGCGGAGGCATGGGGAGTGCTGACCATTGCCCAGCTGGTAAAAGGTGGAACCCCTGACCTCAAACCACCTAACACCCGAGCCCGACTTTCTCCAAGGCAGAGCCAGGGTCTCCCAAGTGTGTAGGAAGCCGCCCTCTTCTTGGTTGGACCTTCTAGACCTTCCATATTTCTGATCCTCAGACTCTCCCAGCTCATTCCTGCCTGAAGGTCCTTGCTGTTTTCCAGAACATTCTTCATCTCGTAGTGGTCAGCCATGTACATCCACCTCCAGTCAGTCCCTAAATATTGTACCCTGTTTATTCCCTTCGTGACTCCTAAACAGTCTGCATTTGTTTCATTTGTGTCTTGTTTACTCACTGGGCTGGGAGCTCCAAAAGGTAGCTTGGACTTCATTGCCAAGTCCTGGGCCTAGAACCTTGCCTGCCCCGTGGAGTGGGGAAAGGGGGTTGGTATGAAGAAGCAAATGAGTATCCCGTAGTCAGACAAGCTGCTACAGAGTCTGCAGTTGCTTCTTGGAGGTGTGTGCCCTGGGCCAGGACACAACTTTTCCCGTTCTCAGTTTCCACATCTGTAAAATGGGAATAATAACGTCTGTTTCTCAAAATTGTGAGGATAATTACATAAGGGCCCCATACATTGTCTCAAATTTAGTTGGAACACAGTCAATACTAGTCTTTCCTAATAAACTCTTCTCAGGGGACTAGCCCTCCAGAACCTTCTCCATCACCCCCAATCACACTTCTAGATTCCTATACAAATATCCCAGAGGTATACAGGGCTTTCTGCATAGCCATGGGATCTCTGTCAGGGGTCAGACACAGAGGACAAGGCTGGATTGGCTCAGATTCAGCTGGCATTCCCTGGCTTTATGTTGACCCAATCAACTCTCTCCTCTGCCACATTTCTGAAACTAAACTCACTGCTTCTGACTCACCCTTCCTGATAGACTCTCCATAGAAGATACTATCAATTTCAACTACACCCACGCCTATCTTCCTCCCCTTTTCCCACCCCCTCTTTCATTCATTCACTCATTCACTCAATGGCTAATATTTATCTAATATCTTTTGGGTGACACCTCCAGGCTGGACTTACAGCCAGGCCATTTTTAAGTCCGATGAATGAGGTGCCCGTGATAATAGTAACATCAGCAACAACAACTGACATTTATTGAGCATTTACTGCACTGAGAGATATATTTGAATGTAGTCCAGAGATCACCAAATTTTTTCTGTAAAGGATCAGATAGGTATATTTTAGAGTTTGAGGGCTAAGAAGAAAAACTGAGGATATTATGTAGATCCTTATACAAGAGGGGAAAATTTTTTCAATTGATGAAGTACAAAATATGATAATAATTGATTACAATTTTTTTTCTAAATCACGTCTACTGATGAGAAAAATGGAATTTTTTTGTAGATAACATTTTATTTGATTGGGGTTCAAAGTCAGTGTTTCTTATCAAGTAGATGGTGAATGTTCATCTGTAAAACCCTTTCTTAGCCTGCAGGTCATACAGAAAGAAATGGCAGGCTGGAGTGGGCCTTCAGGCTATGGTTGGCTGATGTCAGTACATCCTGAGGAAGCTGCTTAGTTCTGAATGTTGGCCTTAACCCTATGAGGCCTTGGGCATGCCACTTACCTTTCTGCACCTAAATCTCCTCACCTGGAAAATGTGTAAGATCATAATAGCAATTACACCATAGGGTAAATGACTAAATGCATGCAATATGATTAGAACAGTGCCTGGTCCTACATAAGCAATTCCATAAACCCAGTTAGTTATCTGACCCAACTTACACACACACACACACACACACACACACACACACACACACACACACACACACACATACAATCCCCCAATATTTCCCCAGTGCCTTCTGGCCCCTTGTAGTAAAATCTCCTCTACCCTCCCCCTTTCCTCTGAAGGTCCCTGCATCTGTGAGCTCTAACTGACCCTGTTCTCCCCTGAGGCCGCTGCTTCTCCCCAAGCTTCTCAAACAGTGGCTGTTTCCTTCTGCTGCCCAGCCCACCAGCCTGGAGTAGGGCTCTGTGAGCTCCTTGTTTCTTTTCCTCCAATATTCAGCCTTTTGGAGATCCAGAATTCAGGGTTTCCCATCCACACCCCCTCCTCACTGCATCCTCTGTGGGTCCCTGAGATCTCGCCCCTCAGTTCTTAGAGATTTTGTGTCCTGATCCAGTCTCTCGTTAGCCTATAAGGACTCATGACAATTTGCGTGTCTTTGAAGATGATCCTTTTGATTCCTGGCTGCTCAGTCCCTGGACCGCTTCCCCTTTAGGGACCTTGTCCACACTCAGCACAGGCCTCCCAAACTCAGACTCTTCATTCCAGTGACGATACCACCTCCACACCTCAGCTTCAAGCACGCCCTGCAACCACTGACCAGTATTTTTCTGCTCAGTCTTTTTGGGAACCCAAGTCCACCGGTTCCTTGACCTTCCACACTTACTGACTATATCATTGCTTCACTCTTCTTACCCCCTTCCCATCCAACCACCCCTGACCAGAAGTGGGTTCCTATTGCACCATACTCCCTCACATTCACCCTGAATGCCATGGCTCTTTTCTTCCTCTGTCGACCTGCCTGGCTAAACCCCATTCCAGGTTAAATCCAACTCTTAGCTCATCCTAAGCTGAAAGAGGGTGGGAAAAACACACACCATGCGAACTGGCTTCTCTTTAAATGCACGAGCACCCATGTGGGCCCAGCTCCACACACAGCATTTTCCTCCATCCATTCTCCCTCTCTCCTGGAAGACAATCCACCCCTTCCTTACTCCTCTTTTAAATTCAGTGACATAATAGATGCAATTAAGCTAAATCAACTTACTGGTCTTGACCTGCACCCAAACATTCTCCTTCCCTGCTGTTATCAGGTATGTTATCAGCACCCTATCCCTTCCCATCTTCTTAAGATCTTCGCTTGATGATTCTTCCTTTTCTCTCCTCCATTATCAGCAATGCCTCTTCCCTCAGACCCTTTCTAGCATCATCCAACACCTGCTATAATATCTCCCCTTAAACTCATATTCCACCTGAAGTTCTCCTTCCTGCCCCGCTCTACCCCTTTCTGCCCCAATCACCAAGAAGCATCTTCAAAAGAGTTGACCTTACTCACCACTTCCCTCCAATTTTTCTTAACCCTCTCCAGTCAGCATGTGCCCTAGGCTCCACTGAAGTCTCTCCTGATGACCAGCCATCCCTGTGTTACCCATCCCAACAGTCACATCCCAGTGCTTGTCTTCCCTGAATCAGCAGCAGCCGGTTCAGACAGTGGACTCCTCCCTAAGAAGCACTTTCCTGTCTCGGCTTCTTGGGTAGCTCTCTCTTGGTCCTTCTGGCTGGCTGACTGCTCCTTCTCAGTCACCTTTGTAAGTTCCCCAACTTTCTTCTTTAAACTTGAAGTTCCCCAGGCCTCATCCTTGCACTTGATTCTTCCTTATCTCCCTTCTCTACTTAGATGGTCCCAACCAGTCCCGAGGCTTCAAATACCATCATAGGGTGATGTCACCAAGGACTAGGGACACAGTGGTAAAGGCGTCTGCCCTTGAGGAGCCCACAGTGTGAAAAACAAGCGATAAACGGATATACAATTATCTCTCCCTTGCCCTAAAATCAATGAAAACGTATTTGAAAAAAAAAAAATGATGAAGCATATCTAAACATTTGCAATCTTAGACTTTTTGGTGCAGGACAATGAAGACTTTCTTAAGCATTCTACTAGTTGCTCCTTTTGAGTTATTCTTTATATCTTCGACATGTCCTAATAGATATTTGGGTGCCTATCTGGTAAGGAGCCACTGTGATATGACATTTAACACAAGTAGAAGGAAAGAAGGAAGAGGTAATGACAGCTTTTATTTGGATTGTGAGCACTGAAGGTTTTCATCCTGAAATTCTCAGCACCTAGCTCAAGGCTCGGCACATGGTGGACAAAATAATTACTAGTTGAATGGATGAATGAACAAATGAATGACCAGATAAGCAAAATGAGAGACCCCAAAACTATCATGTGTGCTTGAGTCTACTTAATATTACGAGAAATTTTCGATAAATATTCCTGCTCTAGTGTGTGTTAATTTGTATGATAATAATAGATGTTTCCTGAACACCCGTTTAATGTCAGAGACTTAAGGTAAATCACTTCTAATTTTCACAGCAATGCCACAAATAGAGATTGGTTCCCCCATTTCCTGGGGAAGAAACGAGGCAGAGGGACTGAGAGCTACACCCACTCTGCCTCCATGTGCTGTCCATGCCACAGGAATTAACTCTCACATCACCTGGAGGGGAAATAATTGAAAACTTTCCTGTTACTCCCTGGGCCTAGTTTTCGTTCTGTTTCCTAGGCGTCCCATCCCTTCTCTTTTGGTGTCTTTATTCACCCCCTACAGTTAGCGTCCCTCTTGTTTTTCGTCCTCAGCTTCTGCTGTTGCCTGCCCTTTCCTGTCTGCCCTCTTGGTGTCCCTCCTGCCCTCCATGCTGGGGCCTAGTCCCTTTCTCTTTGTAAGCCCACCAGACTAGGGCCAAGTCATTTGTTTACTTGGGAGTCTGAGCTGAGAAACGAAGTTAAAATCTCTCCACAGGTTCAAACAAAGAAAAGGACGTTTTCTATTCCCTTTCACGGTCAAAAGATGATCCTTTCTTCCCCTTCACAAAATCCATTTAGGTGTTTATAGACCAGTTATCTTAACAATGATGGTCCGTGGCTTTTCTCTGTGTGCCAATTAACGTTCTTAATTGCCTCGCTCTAACTGTCTCACGTTTGGTGTGTTGGGTCGTGTTCTCTGACAAGTTTATTTTCTATTATAATTTACATTGCCAAGACAGAGAGATATTTATGACAGTAAACTCTCCTGCGCAGTGGGCTTTTAGCTTCCCAGGGTTTGTTATAATAAAGAACGCTGTGACAAATTTACAGAAGAGCCTTCTCAGGGATATACATATTTTTTAAGACAAAGTTCAGAATAGGCACTTTTTTTTGAGAGGGGGATGCAGGATGTGTGTGTGGTAGATAACCCAAGAAAACGTTTAAAAAATTTAAAAAGCAAGAGAAAACTTTTAGGAAAGGTTATGGGAGCCACTCCAGAAATGCCTGAGTACAGGAGGCATCAGAACTGCTCACAAAAGGGAAAGAAATGGAAGCAGTTTTAGCAGAAAAAATTTGTTCAATCAATTGAACCTTCGACTTGCTTTTGAAAATCTATACATTTCTCCTGCCCAGTTACGAAATAGGTGAGCATCCTGATAAGACTGTTTATGAGGTTACCAATTCAGCTTGATCACTCACATTACTGAGGTTCATGTCTTGCACAAGAGCCTACAGAAGGAATAAGACAGTATCTGAAAAAAGCTTTTGAAGGGCTGTGAGTTTGGGAGATAGCAACATTCATTTCAGAAAGGCTCAGGACATGAGGCGTGAAGGAAAGAAATTCCTTCCTTTAAATTAATTGAAATGTTTTCTATACTAAAACAACTCAAATATGTAACAGGATTGGGTAAGTAAATGAAAGGCTCATTCACAGAGTGAAAAATTACATAAGACATATTTACAATGTGTGTGGTGTGTGTGTTTCAAAGCAATGGAAGGGCTTTCTGAAATCCTGTTCAGTGAAATAACTCCAAAATGTATTTTCAAATTGACCTCAATTATGTACAAGTTATGATATTCATGGAAAAAAGAGTAGAAGAAAATTCACTAACATGTTGTCTTTCTCTAATCTTCAGAGGAAGCAAATAAATTACTCAAATCAACCCAAGGAGTGAATAAAATTGTTTAATCTTTGAAGGAAAGGCCAGAATGCAGGGGTCTGACTCAGTTGGGGGCGGTTAACAAGGCTCCCGGGGACAAGATAAGAGGATTAGATTGTGATTTGGTACTTACCATTTTATTAGAAAGTATCTTACTATTAAAAAACACTAGGTAGACGCTCATATGGCCTTGAAATCATATTGCCTACAGACCCGGTTTCTGAGCTTCAGCACTATTGACATTTTGGGTCAGATAATTCTTGGTTGTGGGGGCTGTGTAGGATGTTAGCATGATCCCTGGCCTCTACCTACCAAATACCATTAACACTCTTGAGTTGTGACAACCCAAAACTGGCTCCAGACATTGCCAATGTCCCCTGTGTGCGAGGGGGCAAAATCGCCCCCCACTGAGAACCACTGCTGTGGACTTAGGGAACTAGCTTCCACTACAGTGTGTGAGCCCAGAGTGGCCTAAAGACCCATATGCGTAGATGAGAGTAAGATCATCAAGTGACTTAGGGACAAAAAAGCCAGGCCCATCAACTTTCTCATTCCTAATCTAGTCTTCAACTAAAGAACCTGCCCGAAAAATTCTCATTTTCTGACAATTAATTCCTGCTTGAAGGAACTTGCTGGAATATTTATACTGTGTTTTGTTTTTTTTAATACACACTTGTGAGCTTCTATATATTAGTGGCAACTCAGAAGATGAATTGGAGCAAGACGTTGTTCGATAACAATTTGGGGTTGATCAAATGGCTGTGGGCAGAGAGGTATCAAAGTGAAGGGGGTTGGATATCGTCAGTTAAGTGGTGACTGTCGCAATTAGCCAGACTTGGCAGCCATAAATCACCCCAACAGAAGGGCTCTGGGCCAGGACACTTGGAAAAGTGGACATTTGGCCCCATAATAAAGCACTCCCAGTGAATTATAAGCAAGATTTCAAGCAATTTTAGCTCAACTTCTAAATCTCTAGAATTTGAAGAGTTCCTTCCAGACATAAAGCCTTCCATGGGAGGCAGGCAGATATCCAACCGATGAAAGTCCATAGCCTCCAAGAGTTGTTGCTCCATGAGAAAAAGCCGACGCTTTATACATTTCCCGAATTAAAGCATCAGTGGTTACCTCGTTGGGCCACTTGGCCACTTCCTGGCATGAAAACTTAGAGACCCAAAGGGGCAGTGCTTCTGCAGGGGCAGATCATGACTTACGGATGCCAGCCTGGCCACTTTGGTCTTTTCAAGCTTGAGATGCTGGGAAGCCCACATAGGAAAACCACCCACCTAATTATGGCCCTTTCAATGGAGAGCAGATACCTAATTGCCTTCTGAAAAACGGCTTCACATATCATAAAATTCACCCACTGTAAGTGTACAGTTTGATGATCTTCAATAAATTTAAACAGTTGGGCAACCATTAGTTTGTCATTCCTTTCCCCCCCTAATTGTGGTCAACCTTAATCGTCTTTAATTGTACTGCTCAGTGGTATTAAGTACATTCAAATTGTGGTTCAATCTCCAGAACTCTTCATCTTGCATAACTGAAACTCCATTCCCAATAAACCAAGCATGTCAAACTCGCAGCCCACAACGACTATTTTTGTGGCTCAGCCAATACAACGGTATGTAAAAACGTTTTAATAAAAATTTTGTAACTTAATTTTTACAATATCCTGTTATACATCATTATTAATAACGAACTACAACATTCACTAGTGTCTGATCACTATAATCGTGTTGTATTCATTTCGCTTACACGCCTTACCCACAGGCACACCATTTCTCTCCACTAATACCAGCAGCGAATATTTTAGCAGCCGATTGCCATGTCATTAGTCTTGGACTGACTTGTCTGGTGTGTGCAACAGGAAATATTTCGCTTTCAGAGAACAAGAAATATAGGTTTACTTGCGTTAGGCTTATTAATTTGTGCAGTTATTCAGTGTCTGATAAGTTAATGTTCAAGAAAAATATTTTTATTACAATGTTCTATTATTTTATGTTAACAATTACTCATTTATTTCAGCCCTTTATATTCAGCATGTCTCTATCGAAATAAACCTATGTTTCTATGACAATTGAAGCTTTTGTTTTTTTGTGGCCCACATAAACTTAAACCTTGTTTATTTGGCCATGTTAGCCTTTGAGTTTGACATGCTTGCATTAAGCAGTGACACCCTCCTCCACGCAGTCCTTGGTGACCACCATCTACTTTCCATCTCTATGAGTAAGCTGGGTCCCTCATGTAAATGGAATCATACAGTGTTTGCCTTCTGTGTCTGGCTTATTTCAATTAGCATAGTATCCTCAGGTCCATCCTTGTTGTAGCGTATGTTAGAATTTCTTTCATTGTTAAAGCTGAATAATATTCCATTGTGTGTATAAAGCACATTTTGTTTATTCACTTGTGGGTGGTCTCTTGGGTTACTTCCACCTTTTGGCTACTGTGAATAATGCTGCTATGAACATGGGTGTTCAGGTATCTCTTCATGTCCCTGCTTCCAATCCTTTTGGGTCTATATATTCAGAAGTGGAATTACTGGATCATATGTTTAATTTTTGGAGGAACTGACATATTGGTTTCCATAGTGGCTGTACCAGTTTACAATCCCACTAATGGTAATTGCTTTGTACTACTTTATTTTGTATTCGGGGCCCCAAAGTCATTCACCATTGATTGATTCATTCATCATTATTTATTGTGGTTTCTGTGTTCCGTTACTGCTACCAAGTGCTAGGGACACAGTGGTGAAGGCATCTGCCCCTGTGGAGTCCACAGTGTGAAAAACGAGCGATAAACAGATATACAATTAAATCTATAATGATAAATTTTGAGCTGTGCTATAAACACTAATAGGCAGGGCCTCATTTGGATGAGGAAATGCCCATTTTATAGGAAGAACATTCCCTGCAGGATAGAACAGGGGAGGGACTTTGTGGAATTTTTTATCTGAGTTCCAATGAGACTGTATCCCTTAACTGGACAGTTACTGAATCCATACATTCAGCGAGGTCCTGACAGATCTGAGCTGGTTTTCCCATCTGTGAAATGGGAATAAGAGTGAGTTTTAATAAGGATGAAAAAAGATTATGTATCCTAAGTATCCTCAAAAAGAAAAAACTTGGGTGTTTAGAGACTGCTTGCTAAAAGGCATAATTGAATTTCGGCCTGGGGCAAACAGTGAGAATGATCAGATTATAGAAACCTAAGCAGTGAGCAAAAAACATGAAAAAGTTTAATAAAATCCTTTATTCTGATTTTTTCATTTTCTATCTCTGGTTTAAGGACTATTAAGTGATAAATTTAAAGTGACCTTTGATTATATGTTGGAGGTAGATTCAAAATGTATACTGTATCTTTTTTTTTTTTTTTATGAGTTTATTTGAACCAAACTAATGGCATGCAGGAAACACAATCTCATACTCCCTCTCTTCTCTGGGTCTGATAGTCATGGGAGGGTTCTACCTGAGGGAAACCTTTCCTCGGCTTTATCTGTAGAATTTGTTTCAATAGACCCTGGGTTTATAGGAAGAACTTAGGGCAGGCTTCATTTCACATGTTTTCTTTTACCACAATATTTTCTTATTTAGCTATCTCATCTACATTGAGCTACAGCAGGATGAAAGGGATTGGGGGATGACAGGAAGAATTTTGGAGTCAGGCTCAGCCACTTCCTAATTAAGTCACTTCACATCTTTGAACCTCAGTTTCCTCATTTTTCAAAATGGACAAAACAATGCCGATCTCCCCAGGAAGATCGAACGAGAAAGTGTGCATTTAGTGAATCTCTCCAGGGTTTTTTTTATTATTGTCATTTTTTGCAACACAGACTATTATGGGAAAGGTGTATAGTTCAAAGAGATTGTACCATCCCAATATGGAGATATTTTAAATTCTCTAAAATTGTGTATGAGTACAATATTATATTATATTGGAAACATATGCAGTACATCTCTATGTATTTAATTCCACTAACTGCCTTGAACAATATAAATACTCAATAGATGTTGAGTAAATGTGAAATCTTCAGCCTTGTAAGTCTTTGATGGGTGTTCCTCTCTTTATTTGGAGTTAACTTCTTTGTAAGGAGCTGCAGCTATAAACCCTTCCTACACATTTGTGCATTGCATTTTCAATTATTATCATTATTATCACTTGGAGACTCCAGTGGCACAATTGTATTACCTTGTTCTAAGTAGAAATGGTGAGCATGTTTTAGCTATCACCAACTAAAATAAATAAGTACAATTATCTCTTCCATGAAGTTTTCCTTAAACCCACTACTATTTCTTGAGCTGCAAATTTACTGTGCACTCATGTAGACTGGTAAATTATATCTCCTGCCACACTATCTTACACAGGAAAGGTGTTGGGAATATAAGCAGATTAGTCTGCAAGACAGGCGTTAATTGGCCTTATTACTCAGTATGAGAATTCTAAAGGCTTCCGTGTTTATTAAACCAAATTCTTGCCTTTCCAACTTCGGCTGTTGACTGCAGTTCTATCTTTTTTGCTTTAGGGGACTTACATAAAACAACACAAAACATTTTGAGAGACCAAAAATTGGAGGTTAACTTTCCTTTCTTAAGTTTTTATTGATGGCCATGAATATTTATTTTTTGCCTTGGGTTGTCCAAACACCCAGGTGAACATACTTCTGAGCCCAACATTCTATTTTGCTTGCATTCCTGATGAGCTTACAAGAAACTCTTACAAGCTGGGAACCTGATGAATAACTAATCAACAAAATGCAATGCACAAATGTGAAGGCAGGGTTTATAGCTGCAGCCCCTTAATGAAGTAAATGCCAAATAAAGACAAATGCCCAGAGGCACCATGGAAACACCCATCAAAGACTTAGAAGGTGGAAGATTTTGCATTTATTCAGCATCTATTAAGTATTTACATTGTGCAAGGCAGTTAATGGAATTAAATACAGAGATTTACTGTATAGCTGTATATGCACGTAATATAATATAATATAATATAATATAATATAATATAATATAATAGTATTGTACTCACACACACAATTTTAGAAAATGCCAAATATCCCCATATTGGGACGATACAATCACTTTGAACTATATATATACCTTTTCCATAACTTCTACATTGCAAAAAAATTCAATAATGATTAGTTTGGTAACACCCAGAGCACTATGCTTCCATGGGTGATGTAATAAAGTATGTAAAGTAGTATGTAAGTATGATGTTATCAGACATTTATAGCTGTGGGGGAAAAATGCAATTGTTTGCTCTTTTGATTATCTGGCTGTATTCCTTTTTAATCTGCTCTTTCTATATTTAGTATCCTGTTAAAGTTAAAAAAAATCAAACCAAAATCAAGGTCGCATTATAACAACAAACTAATCCTGGTGACTATGAATTCTGGGGGCTATTTATCATTTAAAGCAAATAAATCAGTGAGGGAATTATCGGAAAATTTGGAAATTCGAAGGTCACTTTTTGGGTTGAGATGGAGCGGGAAGGTTGAATAAACCACCATTTTTATTATCCTTCAGGCATTACGAAACTCTATTTTAAACATTTAAATCAAAAAGAAGATGGAAGGTGACACGGGTCAGATCTCGGTTTTATGTTTGCTTTTTGAATTTTTGGTAGATGTAAATATTGAACCACTGAAAAGACCTTCCTCCACGACTTGCGCGGGTATCAACCTTACAAAAGTCATTTTTGGAGCACACTATCCAAGACGCTTGTTCCTAAACTTGCACGTAAGCCCCCGACTTTTTAATAAGTGCACAGTTCTTTTTCATTTAATCTCCAAGTATTCAGGTCGCTGGAGGGAAGGATGGGTCGTTTCCCCGCCCCCCCCACCCCTGGATTTCGTCCGCAACCCAGCCAATCTGAGCCCGGATGCTAATTAGTTGCGCTCCCGGGACGAACACGCCTTTGTCGCCTGTAGGGCCGGACTACAAAGCCCAGCATGCTTCGCCCCTCCCTGATCAATGAGGGCTTATTTAAATGATCTCTGAGGTCTTGGACCCAGGCCAATCAGCTGTCAGGGCTCATGATAAATCGCAATGCATTATTGATAATAATAATTACTGGGACATGCGCGTTCCGGCCGAAGGGGGGTAAATTTCCCAACTCCAGGAATTTGTGGCGGTGTGGGCGAGTCGCCGCGGCTCTCCCGGCGCCCCCATGCTCGCACCATGTCGAGGCGCAAGCAGGCGAAACCCCAGCACATCAACTCCGAGGAGGACCGCGGCGAGCGGCAGCCGCCCCAGCCGGCCCCGGAGTTCGCGGCCGCGACCGCAGCGGCGCCGGCGGTGGGGGAGCCGGGTGAGTGGGGCCGGACGCTGCCCGGGGCGGCTTTCCCGAAGGTTCGAGGGCCCTCGAGGGCGCGGGCAGTGGGGAGCAGGCGGGTCCTGAAGCCGAGAGCTGCCGGGGCGCAGGTCCAACGACGGGAGCAACCCCCGCCCCGCGGCGCGCTGGTTAATTTTACCTTTTTACCGCTTCCCCTCACTTGTGTGAATTTCACCCCGAGGTCTCCCTTCTTCTTGTAAGATGGACCCCCACCGTCTCCCTCCCGAGAGGTTCCTCTCCTTGTCCGCTGCCCCTCTTAATTGGTTCCACTCCCCTTACCAACCCCCCCACCCGACTTGTAACTTAGGCTCCCCTCCTCCCTCCTGGCGCCGCTTTTCAAAGAAAGACCCCGGGGGTCCCCACCTTCCCTCACCCTTCTGGCCTCTCTGGGAGCTGGGGGGCGGCGCCCCGCGGGAGGCCCCCCGGGGAGACGATCTGCGCTCGCGCTCCTCCCGGGCCCGCGGGGGGAGGGGGCGCGACCTCTGCCCCCCCCTCCGGGGAGCGGGGTGCGGGCCACCCGCGCTGCGGAGGGGACTGGAGGGCCCGGAGGGGTGGAGAAGGGCCCAATAGTTCCTTTTAAAGAAAGTCTCTTCTTCGGTTTTCTCTTTTCCCCGCGCCCGCGGGCGACACCGCTCGCCCTCACCTTCGGGGCCTGACCTCAGCCATCTTGATTTCCGATTCCCAAAATAGCCGGCGCCGAGGTGCTGCACCCAGGGCCGGGGCGGGGGCCACAGCCCCGCGGGGTGCGACGCCCCGCGCCTCGCACGACTTCCCCGGGCGCCCGGCTCCCCCAGCGCCCCAGGGGCCAGCGGGAGAGGTCGCTGGGGCTGGGGCTGGGCAGCTGCAGCCGGCGAGCTTCTGGGGCCGGGCGGCCACGCTGCCGCGCCCGGGCTTCCCCGGGTCGGGGGAGTTCGGACCCCGGCCCCGGCCGGCCGGCCCCCTCCTCCCGGTCACTTAGACGGGAGGTTGGGGAGCGAGTTGATTCCCACTATCTCTCTCCGCCCGGCCCGCCAAATTGTCGCCTGATAAGTTTCAGCGCTCATATGGGGGAGGGTGGGCTTTAACTCCGAGCGGCTGTGCCGCCCCCTGCTTCCCAATTCTAAGCTGTTAGTGGGGGTGCGGCCCCCAGACACTCGGAGGTAGAACTCGGGGGATGGGAAGACGGTCGCTACTCTAAGACTCCTGCCCGCTATTTTTTTCGGGGAGGGAATGCGTACATTTCCCAACTAAAGTGTGGGTTCATATAAACCCCTACTACCTGCAAAATTAACATTTTTTTCCAGGGCAAATGAGAGAGATCAGCTTCACTGAGGGGGCAGGCTGTGCGTTTTGGGGTGTCTGAGGGTCGTGCCGCGAGCACCCCAGGTCTCAGGAGGGTGGCCGCTCTGTGCCTGGGGGGTGGGGGAAACCGCTGGCCCACCTGGAACAAAAGGGTTAACCCCGCGCCAGCCCGCCACCTCCGGGAAGGAGGGCGCTCCTGCCCCTGACCCTCCCGTCCTGCTCCGACTTCCCTTCCCCCTTCATTTTGGGTGAGCACGCACTGGTGGGACTCCGGTGGTGTTTGCACCTTTAGGGGAACTTTTTTTTGGTGGGGGGGGCTGGCTGGAGTTTGCAGTCAGTTAACCGGACTGTTCTGTGTTGGGCCCCGCAGTGTGCTCCCTCACTATTGGGAGGCGGGCGGGGGGAGGGGGAGGTCGCTCTCGATCAGCGGGGTCGGAGCGGGCAGCACGGGGTCGAGCGACCGCCGAGCTGCGCGCGGGCGCCCCCTGGAGGCCCAGTTCAGAGCCGCGTGCTTCGCTGAGAGGCGGGTCCCCTTGCAGGTACCAGCTCTCACCTGATGGGACAGGGTGTGTGTGTGTGTTGAGGCGGGGGGAATGAGGAACGCTGGGCAGGGCCAAGGATGGGCGTCCCTGGGGACTCCAGGCAGTTGCCGGCGGAATCCCTGGCTGTGCTGGGTATTTACCAAGTCTTTGGGATTCTTGGAAAGAATTCCTCGATTCTAGGTCGTGTTTGCAGAGTCCCAGTTACCACCGTGGGACAGAAGGCAGTTTTCCCAAGCAGTACATTTTAGTGGCTGCGCTTTGCATGTGGGCAGCCTGTCTGTATCTGAGTACATACAGATATAGCTATATTAGAAAGGCAGATATATAGATATGTGTGATTTTAAATTAACTTGGGGCCGATCTTACTTTGCAGCGCCAATGTGAGACGCACTTGTGAAGAATACCGTTTTTTGAGGGAGGAAAATGAAGTTTGGCGATCAATTAGCAGATCAAAACATCTGCAGGTGGTCAGGGGGACTCCAGCTACACACAGGAAAATTAGCATGTTCTCAAAAGAGTTTCCAGTGCCCTTTGTGCTAAACTGGATTACATTTCAGTTTCTAAACTGAAATGATCTACATTGGCCAGTAAGGATTTTGAAAATAGGGCATTTGGGAGCTCCTCTTTTTATTGAGGGAGAGGGAAATGTGTGAGTTAGTAGCATTAATGTTGGAAGCCGACTGGCTTCCTCACCTGTGGGAAGTTGGGGACCACCTTGGAGGCAGGACAGAGTTGGCCCTTCCTCTCTTTAAGTGAATTTGGGTTTATTGTAAGGTTTTAGAGATGTGCGCTCCAGTCTGGTAGTGTGACTTTCAGCGATGAGACCCACCTGGTTTCTCTGATCTTTCTGGTTCTAGTCTACAGTGGTGGTAAGTGTCCTGTTTAGATCATTTCAACTGTGGAAGGCTCACTGTACTGGGAATGTGATCCATAATTCTATTGTTCAAGATCACAATGTCTTTGTTTTTATTATTTTGTCAAGATGGTGCTGAACTTCCAATTGAGATAATTCTGCATTTTTATCTGCAGTTTACTGTATGCCAGACACTACGCTGGGAGGACCTTAAGCACCTTATCTTTAGTTCTCATTTTTACTCACTTGAGAGTAAGTTGCAGCTCCCAGTTGAAATGGCTTGACTGTGGCTGCCTTGTCTTGTTGGATTGTAGCCTCGCTACAAGGGCTGTTTGTCCTGGTCTTAAGTGGAATGGCTATGGCAGTGGTCGGCAAACTGCCGTTTGCTGCTCTGTTGACTAATGAGTTTGCCGACCACTGGGCTATGGGATGGAATTTTCTGTCAGTTCCTTTGATGAGGGGGCCATGGCGAGTGTTTGGCTGGTTGAGTTTGATCATCTCTCCTCCCTTTCAGTTTCTGAGATGTGGGTCTGGAGGCTTTTGGTTTGATACTCTGGCCTTTATTGCCCTGGAAAAATGATGGGGGAAGAGTTCAAGAAGTTCCCCTTTTCATCATCTATTGTACTTTTGATTATTTTTAAAAAGTACCTAAACATTTTTAAAAGCCTCTATATCCAGACAAGAACTGCCTCTCAGTCACCACCATCTCTTTTTGACAACCCCTGACCCCCCATAATTTTGTTCCTGTGTCAGGCTTTGTTCTAGGGGGCCCTGGAGAAGGAGGCAACAAAAGTTTCCTGTCTGCATGAATGTTACAAATTTGCTTCAAAGATGAGCTCCAGTTGGGGCAAAATGGATCACATCTCTATGATGTCAAGAGCGGATAGCAGTGCTCACACATGCTAGCAGCTCTGCAACCTCCTTTAATTCTTTTGTCCCCTTCCCCCCTCTCTTCAGCAGAGTTCCTGAATTTTGATCCTAGACTGTTTGGAACAATTTTTTTTTAGCTCTCCATTAAGTAGAAGCTTAATTACAGTTCTAATTTGCCATCTATGAATGAAGTTAAAGGCTTAATAAATGTTTCTCAGATTGTGGAATTCAGATAAGAAGGTAAAAAGGCACTTTCAACTTGCTCATTCCTAGAGGACTTCTCAATTTCCTTTTGTTTTTTGATAATTATCCTGCGTGTGGGGGAGGGTAGTAGATATTGTGTACTTTAATCTACTCATTGTAGTTCTTTAATATAGGGATGAGGGAGATAAGCTTGAGTCCCAGTGCTTTTCAAGATAAACTTTTTTTTTTTTTGAAGCATTTTCTCATCTCCAGCATTTGATTGGCCTTTGGTAGATGAGCTTTTCTTCCTATACAATGGAAAGAGTATTTTCTATCCATTTGGCAGTGATTGAATCTAAGACCCCTGCTGGGTTTACTGCATTCTTCCAACTTATTGGATAACTAGATGCTGGGAGATAACATTCCTAAAATTCGGAGTGGGGGTGGGGTGGAAGGATGTAAGCTTTACTTGCTCTGTAATCCTCTGAACTTTGCTTTTTTCCTTTTGGGAAGGGTTCACTTAAGCATGCCCAGCAATTGTTCATAACAGTCCTCTCACTCTTTGGCAAATACGGTTGCAGTATTTGCCAATGGTGGTCTGGATGTAGAAGTACTTTTTACTGCGTAAGCAAACAGAACTCCTGCTGTTTTAAGATTCAAGTGGGATGTGGCTGGTATGGCTACAGAAGAGGCGAGTCTTGTGTATACAGTGAAGGCAAGCTGGTATTCGGGTCGTAAATCACTCCTGGAACTGTTAGATCCTTCTAGAGCAGGGGAGCTTAACCTTTTTTGTGCCATAGAGCCCTGCTCAACCGAAACTTATTTAAATACATAAAAGGAAATGCATAGAAATACCGGGAAATAAATTGCATTGAAATAGTTATCAAAAGCAAAAACATTAGTGATAAAGTGACAAGTGCTTCTTTATGAACACAGTAAGCTGTAGCAGCTGGTCAGGTAATTTCTAGAATTTCCAGCAATGCAACAAGCCTTAACATCCCATGACAATAATCTGTTTTCTGTTGAGACAAACTCACAGGTTCTGTGATAGCACTGTGGTATGTGTACATTCATAATGAACAGAAACACTGAATTTTAGTGCAGGTTACTGAAAATCAGTACCTTTTGCTGCCCACCCAACTGTGGCGTGTTCCCTATATTCATAATTAAAATAAACATTAAATTTTGGTTCAGATTACTGAAAATAAATACCTTGTACTACCCCCCACCACATACACACACTGTGGTATGTTCTCTACATTCAGAATTTTCAATGAGGGAATATTTTTTAAAATATATTTTTAGTTTGGAGAGGAAGGGAGGAGGGGGAGAGAGAAACATCAATGATGAGAATCAATGATCAGTTGCCTCCTGCATGCCCACCACTGGGATGGAGCCTGCAACCCAGGCATGTGTTCGAATTGTGACCTCCTGGTTCGTAGGTTGACACTGAGCCACACCAGCCTAGCTTCGATGAGGGAATATTATCCTGTAGGGGGTAGGTGTTTTTTTTGGGGGGGGGGGTAATCCAAAAACATTGATGGATATTACAGTGGTTTGTGGCCTTCCAAAGGATCCCAGTACGCGACCAGATATACGATATATTTGTGGCATTAACATTTCATGACAAGGGGGTGATTAGGAAGAAAATGCTTTAATAGCCTCTATAGAGAGGTGAAATGAAGAAAAAGTTGGAGAAGCTCTGCTCTAGAAGAAACAATGATAAATGAGGCCACAGAACTGCCCTTAAAGTATTTAAGAAGACAATCCCTGCTCCTCCATTTTCTGGTTATCAGTTTGTCCCGTTGAGCTACTTAATTGTTTCTGAGTCTCAGTTTCCATATCTTCACATTGGGAGCAAAGACTTGTTTGATAATGTGGCTGCAAAGATAAGTGGGTTTGGGTATCAGAGTATGAAGTGTATAGCTTGTTGTTCAGACCCTTACAAGTGGAATGAGTATTATGGGGTGGGCTTTCCTGGAGATTTCCAGAAGTAGAATGGTTGAGACAAAAGGGTGTAAACATGCTAATTAAAAAGAAACCATAGTACAAAAGTGTATGCAGTTTATTAATCCTCACCCGAGGCTATTTTTCCCATTTATTTTTAGAGAGAGTAGAAGGAAGGGAGGGGAGGGAGTTAAGAGAAACATAAACATAGCTGTGAAAGGGACACATAGATCAGAGGGCTGGGAATTGAACCCAGGACTTATTGGTGTGAGGCCCAGTGCTCCAACCACTGAGCAACACCAGCACTGAGCATGTCACATCTTGGGGAAGTGTGCCATAGATGCTGTCTATCTGTGTTCTAGGAGTTGACAAGCATTTTTAACTTGATTCTTGAAGTAATGACTGTTGTGGGACAGTATTGGGACAAGAAGGAAGGCGGTACCTCCTGTTGGGCACCACCTGGAAGTTCAGAGCTGCATTGCGTCCTAACTATATTATTTTTTATAATACTCATCCGAGGATATTTTTCCATTGATTTTTAGAGAGAGTGGAAGAGAGGGAGAGACAGAAATATCGGTGTGAGAGAAACACACCAATTGGTTGCCTCCTGCACGAGCCTCTACCTGGCCTAGGCCTGGGAGGAGCCTGTAACTGAGTTACCTGCCCTTGACCAGAATCAAACCCGGGATCCTTTGGTCCGCAGACTAACGCTCTATCCACTGAGCAAAACCAGCTAGGGTGTGTCCTAAATTTAAAGTCAACTCTGGGTGTCCCAGAAAGGTGGTAACCTATGCTCTAGCCACCCCTTCCTCCCCCAGCCAACCTGACTCCTCAGGCATTCCTGTCCCTGCTGGAGTTTCTGTGAGAGGAAAGATAGTTGCATTCTCAACAGAAGAAACATGATAGGAAGTGAAAGAACAAAGGAAGAGTTCAAATGGAGGTGTGGGTGCTGCCTGCCTGGGTTTTAATAAGGGTAGTGTTTATGGGGCACCTACAGGTGCCTAGTTAGAATCCTGGAGGCTTATCTTTCCATTATAGAAGGTGAGAAGTATTAGATGAGCTAGTCAAGACTGTTGTCAGCAGCCCTAGTTGCCTACCTTTAGAAATAGGTGGGGGAGGGAGAGGATAGAAAAGAATTCTTCTCAAAGAGCCCTGGTAGGTGACTTGTTTGTTTGGAGCGCCTTCCCATACACCAAAAAGGTTGTGGGTTTGATTCCTGGTCGGGGCATATACCTGGATTACAGGTTCCATCCCCCGGTCAGACTGGCTGTGGGAGCCAGTTGATTGATGTTTCTCTCTCTCTCAAATCAATAAAAATATCCTTGGGTGAGGATTAAAAATAAATAGAAGAGGTGGGGAAACTAATGTTCACTGAATATCTATAGTGTCTGTACTTTTCACAGATCTAGGATGGTTGGTGCCAAGCACACAGTAGATGCTTAAGCATTTGTTGAATGAATCACTTAACCCAGACATCTACCTTATGAAGTTGTAATCATGGCTTTTAAAATTTTATTTATTGATTTCAGAGAGAGACGTCGATTTGTCATTCCACTTATTTACATATCACTGGTTGCTTCATGTATGCGCTGTGATTGGGATAGAATCCACAAGCTTGGCTTATTGGGACAATACTCTAACCAACTGAGCCTACCTGGCCAGGGCTTCATATCAAACCTGTTATTGACAGGCCAGTGCTGGATTGGCTTTGAGGGGAGCTGGCTTATATGGACAGAAGTCCCTGCCCCTGGTTCCTGATTGGTACATCCTCACGCAAATGATGACTCCAAATCCTCACACTTTGATTTGTCCAAAGGCACTGTCCTGATTGGTCAGAATAGAGCTGATTGGCAGGAGCTGCACAGCTCCAATTGGAGGGGTAAGCTTCCATCTTACTGATTGAAATAGGATTTTAGGAACTGCTTTATAGGGACATGCACTTTAGTCCACAGGCAGGCAGTCCAACTCCACCTTCTCTGTGTAGTATGTGTGAGAGTCCCCTGTGCAGAAAAGGCTGCTAAGCTCTGTTTGTTTTAATTTGAACCCAATCAGCCACCAGGATCCCTTATTAGTGACTTTTTTTTCCTTAGGGTTCACATTTCTAACATAATTTTAATTGACCACATGAAATCTATTTGCCATCGGAAGGCCTGCTTTGAGTGGGGGTGCAAATCTCTGAAGGCGATTATAACTAGAGGCCTGGTGCATGAAATTCGTGCACAGGTTTGGCCCCTAAGCCTGGCTGATGATCAGTGTGGGGGTTCCTTCGTTTCGTGCTGCCCCCTGGTGGTCAGCGCATGTCATAGCAAGCGACACTTTGCATATTAGCCTTTTACATATTTAGATAAATTGTATGAGTTTCCTAGGGCTGTTGGAATCAATTGCCACAGAGTGGGAGACTTAAAACAACTGAAATGTATTCCCTTATGGTTTTGGAGGCTAGAAGTACAAAGTCAGGGTGTTGGCAGGTTTGATTCCTTTTGGAAGCTCTGAGGGAGAATCTGTCTCTTGCCTTTGTCCTGCTTTCTATTGGTTCCTACCTCCCTACCTTCTATAAGCCAGCAACCTTGGTTTATAGCACATAACTCCCTCACCCAGCCTTTTCCCTTGCCTCTAATCTCCCTTTCCTTTTTAAGGACACTAGGCATTGGGGATGGGACCCATGCTAATTACATTTGCAAAGTTCCTCTTCCAAATAAGTAAGGTCGCACACACATGTGCTGGAGTTAGTGCTTAGACATATTTGGACCCTCTCCAGGTAGCTCAGTTGGTTAGTGTCATCCGGATACACTATGGTTGCGATTTGATCCCTGGTCAGGGCTCATACAAAATGAAACTAACGAATACATAGATAAGTGGAATAACAAGACAATGTTTCCTCTAAAAAAAAATTTAATAAAAAAGTAATAGACATATTTGGAAGGATATTCATTGACCCACTACACAAGCAGTTGGTTTTTCAGACTCTATATATTTGATTTCCTTACACAGACTGTTGCATTGTGTGTGGTCATGGTTCTTCTCAAGAAATTGGCTCTCCTCCTTCCTTGAGCAGAGTTCTTAGCTTTTCCTCTCTTTTCACAGGTGTTTCAATGAACTACCTGGGGACTGGCGATGACACGAATGGGGACCGAGCGGCATTAAAGAGGCCTCGTCAGGAGGAGACTCACATCTGTGAGAAATGCTGCGGAGAGTTCTTTAACATCTCTGAGTTCTTAGAACATAAGAAAAATTGCACTAAACACCCACCTGTCCTCATCATGAATGACAGCGAGGGGCCGATGCCTTCCGAAGATTTCTCCGGGGCCGGGCTGAGCCACCAGCCACGCAGTCCAAACATTAAGGACAGTCACAGGGAGGATGGCAGCAGCTCAGGGGACATGAAGGAGAAGCCAGGGGCGGAGTCTGTCTTGTACTTAAAGACGGAGACCACCCTGCCACCCACAGCCCAGGACTTAAGCTATTTACCCAAAGGCAAAGTGGCCAACACTAACGTCACTCTTCAAGCACTACGGGGCACCAAGGTGGCAGTGAATCAGCGGAGCGCGGACACGCTGCCTGCCCCCCTGCCCGGTGCCAACAGCATCCCGTGGGTCCTGGAGCAGATCCTGTGTCTGCAGCAGCAGCAGCTACAGCAGATCCAGCTCACTGAGCAGATCCGTGTCCAGGTGAACATGTGGGCCGCCCACGCCCTCCACTCCGGCGCAACGGGAGCTGACACCCTGAAGACCTTAGGCAGCCACGTGTCCCAGCAGGTTTCTGCGGCTGTGGCTTTGCTCAGCCAGAAAGCTGGAAACCAAGGTCTGTCCCTGGACACCTTGAAACAAGCCAAGCTACCTCACACAAGCATCCCTTCCACCACCAGCTCTGTGTCCCCGGGGCTGCTGTCCTTCGCCCTGAGGCCCGATGGGACGAGGGTGCTCCCGAATCGCATCCCAGGTGCTTTGCTACCCCCGACCCCAAGCTCTGTGCTCTTCCAGAGCCCTTTCTCCACGGTGGCGTTAGATCCGTCTAAGAAAGGGAAAGGGAAGCCACCCAACGTGTCCCCGGTGGATGTCAAACCCAAAGACGAGGCCACCCTCTACAGGCACAAGTGTAAGTACTGTAGCAAGGTTTTTGGGACTGATAGCTCCTTGCAGATCCACCTCCGCTCCCATACTGGAGAGAGACCCTTCGTGTGCTCTGTCTGTGGCCACCGGTTCACCACCAAGGGCAACCTCAAGGTACACTTTCATCGACACCCCCAGGTGAAGGCGAATCCCCAGCTGTTTACCGAGTTCCACGACAAAATGGCAGCAGGCAATGGCGTTCCCTATGCACTCTCTGTACCTGTCCCCGTAGATGAATCGAGTCTCTCTCTAGACAGCAAACCTGTCCTGGTCACAGGGACCCCCAATGTAGGTCTACCTCAGAACCTCTCTTCGGGGACTAACCCCAAGGACCTAATGGGTGGCCCACTGGTCCCCGACCTGCAGCCTGGGCCTTCTCCAGAAAGTGAGGATGGATCCCTACTCTCTGGGGTGGGGCCAAACCATAATTCCCCAAGGGTTGGTGGCTTCCAAGGGAGAGGGACACCCGAGCCAGGGTCAGAGACCATGAAGTTGCAGCAGCTGGTTGAGAACATTGACAAGGCCACCACTGACCCCAACGAATGTCTCATTTGCCACCGGGTCTTAAGCTGCCAAAGCTCCCTCAAAATGCATTACCGAACCCACACCGGGGAGAGGCCCTTCCGCTGTAAGATCTGTGACCGAGCTTTCTCCACCAAAGGCAACCTGAAGACACACTTCGGGGTTCACCGAACCAACACATCCATAAAGACACAGCATTCGTGCCCCATCTGCCAGAAGAAGTTTACCAACGCAGTCATGTTGCAACAGCATATTCGGATGCACATGGGTGGTCAGATTCCCAACACACCTCTGCCAGAGAGTCCCTGTGACTTGATGGGTCCCGAGCTGCTGATGGTGGGTGAGAATGGCAGCACAGGTGTTGTCTGTCACGACGACATGGTCGAAAGTATCGATGTTGATGAAGTCGGCTCCCAGGATGCTCCCAGCAGCTCCTCAAAGGTCCCCATGCCTCTTTCCGGCATCCACTTGGCATCGCCCACAACAGGGTTCACCTTGATGGCCCCCCTGGAGGCCTCGGGGAAGGTGGGTCCTGCTCCTGTGGTCCTACAGCGGCAGAGCAGCAGAGAGAATGGTTCGGTGGAGAGTGATGGCTTGACCAACGACTCCTCGTCCTCAGTGATGGGAGACCAGGAGTATCAGAGCCGAAGTCCAGACATCCTGGAGACGACCTCCTATCAGGCCCTCTCCCCGGCCAATAGCCAAGCAGAAAGCATCAAGTCCAAGTCTCCTGATGCTGGTGGCAAAGCAGACAGCTCGGACAGCAGCCGCACTGAGATGGAAGGTGATAGAGCTTTGGATTTAACTTATGTCCATTTCAGGCACAAGGCCATCCAAAAGGAACCTGGGTTGAACTTGACAAACGGAGAGTGATAAATGTGAAGCAGCTCCTCTCTAGGGCAGGTAGCTGTTCTGCACTTCTGGGTGGAGGGAAAGAGTAACTTCCTTGATCCCAGTAAGGACATGCTTTTAATGCACGTTGGCTATGGACAGTGGATTTTTTTGTTTTTATTTTTGTGTTTGAGCCCCGTGGGGACATAAGGGTAATCTTAATCTTAAAGAGTAGAAGAATTTTGAGGAAGTGGGCACTGTTATTTGGCCACTGAGACAAACCATAATTTCTTGATTCTGAGGTCCCACTCCCTAGTGTGAGGTTCACAAATGAATAACTTGGGGTAAAAAAGAATCTAGCCCATTTGAAATGCACATATAAATGGTGAGGTGCCTATTGATGTCATTAATGGCAGAATGGGGGAACAGATGCATCATAGAGAAGGATGGGCACCTGGTGATACTTCAAGGTAACTCTTTACGTAGGGATTTGAACTTCAATGCATGTTATGTGTTACATACCTTTACAGCAAAATGGTAAAATTTCCTAAGTGTTTGAGTCATGATCATTCTCCGCACAGGTCAAGTCAAAGGAGAGCTGGTTCCGGGGTGTGAACTTCCTGAAAGCCCTTTCCAGGAAGTTGAGTGGTGGGCAGTAGTTTTCAAAGTTCTTTTTTGGTTTGAAGTATGAATTGAGTTTGGGATGATAAAGTTTTGGGATTTTTTTTCTCTGCACACTAGGTCGGAGCAGTCTCTCATCAACATTTGTCCGAGCCCAGCCAACCTATGTCAAAGTCGAAGTTCCTGGTGCATTTGGACCCGCAACCATGTCCCCAGGCATGGCACCTTTGCTAGCGGCCCAGCCACGCCGCCAGGGCAAGCAGCACGCCTGCACGCGGTGCGGGAAGAACTTCTCGTCGGCCAGCGCCCTCCAGATTCATGAGCGGACTCACACTGGGGAGAAGCCTTTCGTGTGTAACATATGCGGGCGAGCTTTTACCACCAAAGGCAACTTGAAGGTGAGTTCCTTAGGGTTTCAGCAGGGATAGGACTCAGGTGTGGAGTGGCATCTCTTGGTGTTCTCCATCCATAGTGAACCTTCTACTAGGAGCAAATGGGATATTAGACTTCAAAACTGGCTCTTCAAAGAAATATTCTTTGAAAAGAAGTAAATTTTCTTGTCCTAGCTGGTTTGGCTTAGTGGATAGAGCGTTGGCCTGTGGACTCAAGGGTTCCCAGGTTCAGTTCTGGTCAAGGGCATGTACCTCAGTTACAGGCTCGACCTCCTCCTTGGCTCTGGCTCCCTGGCCCAACTAGGGCACGTGTGGGAGGCAACCAATTGATGTGTCTCTCACATCTGTGTTTCTCAGTCTCTCTCCCTCCCTTCCACTCTCTCTGAAAATCAATGGGAAAATGTCCTCAGCTGAGGATTAACAAAAAATAAAAAACAAAATAATTATGTTTCCTCTTTCACGACATCTCTGATATTGACCGCTTCTTGCTGTCAGTGTCTGTGATCAGTAATTCCTTTCTGAGCTCAGTGGCAGCTAAAATAATGACACATTTTACAAGGGGTGTCATCCAGGAGCAGGACATAAAGTCTACACTCTGCTCCTGTCTCTTAGTGTTAAGTTTAGCGTGGGCCATTGCCCTTTGGGTACTGGGGCAGACCATCGTGCCTTCCAACGATCGTTTAGTAGATGTGTGAAATCATAGATAATATCTGTTATGTGTAATCACGTAGAATTGATCCATCATCTGATGGCCACCTGGCACTGTATGTTGCTTTTGTCTTCTGAGGCTGCTAGTTTGAAAAGAATACCATCAGTTAAACATACAATCAAGTACTACTGCAGTGTGCCTCCAGGTCATCAGCAGTGCATTTTAAAATAGAACAGTTAGGTTCTATGACCCATTGTTACATGATAAGTTGGTTCCACCTAAGATTTCACACAGGAGATGGAGAGGAAATTCTCCCACGTAAGAATTGGAAGTAGCCTGCATAAGGACACAGGATGGAAATTGGGGACCTGAGTTTTCCTTTTGGCCTGGCCTCTAGTTTTACACAAGGCATGTTTCTCTGGTTCTCTTTCTCTCTCCAGAGTAGAACACTAGTTTAATTCTTTGTAGTTAGAATAAAGATCGGAACTTCATCTTAAAGATGACCTAGGAGACCACTGTATATATCATTTTAAAAATTGAAAATACTTATTACGAAACAACCTATTCTTTTCAGTCTAGTTGGCAAAACTGCGGGAGGAGGAACATGAAGTAAACTTCAGCTCTTAATACGACTCCAAGAAATATAAAGCTTACATTTGTTCACAGGCCCTGCCATCAGCCAGGGGAGGTCTGGAGCTGCTCTTGCTGCACAGGGGGCTTGAGGCGGGTGCTCCTTTTACCTGGGTTTCCCAGATATGGGGATCCTGGTAATGATGGCCTCAGGCTTGTCCTGGAGATGAAATGAATTATATAGTAAAGTGTTTCAGGTTATGCCTGCAACATCTTAACAGCTTCTTAGAGTGATAAAGAGCAAGTCACTTCGGAGCTCTATGAGGTAACTACTGACTACTCAGGATGTCAGTGAAGAAGAAACGAGAAAGGCTTGTACCACTTCAATTTTTTAAAGAAGCTGAAAAGGGGATGAGAACTCGAGCCGAACCAGGAAAGTAATTGCAGAAAGGAGGCCAAGTTGAAGAAGCAGTAGGTAGTACACGCATCTATTTTTTTTGCCTCTCAAGAGAACAGATAGCTGGATTTTTTTATATGTGAAATTAATTTTAAATATAAATTATGTTAATACTGTTTGAGTAGAGCCAAACCCCCACAAAGGCTGACTGTGGCTTACCAGCATGCATTAACGTCTGTTTTGGTGGGAACCTTTCTGTCCCTCTTCCCCTAGGTTCACTATATGACGCACGGGGCCAACAACAGCTCCGCGCGCCGCGGGAGGAAGCTGGCCATCGAGAACACCATGGCCCTTCTAGGAACAGACACAAAGAGGGTCCCAGAGGTGTTTCCCAAGGAAATCATGGCCCCTTCAGTGAACGTGGACCCTGTTGTGTGGAACCAGTACACCACCATGCTCAATGGTGGTCTGGCCATGAAGACCAACGAGATCTCAGTGATCCAGAGTGGAGGCATTCCAACTCTCCCAGTATCCCTGGGTGCCAGCTCCGTTGTCAACAACACCACCGTCTCCAAGATCGATGGCTCCCAGTCGGTCAGCAGTGACGTGGAAAAGCCGGGTGCTGCTGACAGTGTCCCCAAACACCAGTTCCCTCACTTCCTGGAGGAAAACAAGATCGCGGTCAGCTAAGCGACAGGAGGGCCCATGTGAAGGAGAAATGCAGAGTGACCGCTTGAACTGATCTTTTGTTTTTGTCGTTGTCGTTGTTGTCGTTGTCGTTTAAGAACCCATCTCCTCCTGTTTGTTTTTTTACTGATGTGCAAATGTTTACAGTTGTGACCACAACCTCAGGCACGTCCAACAATCACGACGTTGCTATGCTGCTTTGCTAAAAACAACAAACCAAAAACACATATTAAAACAAATACTAGTATTTTTTTTTTTTAATTTTGGAAGAAGCGGGTCTTGCAAAGTAGCTTTGTTACTTGAGACAAACTGTATATACGAAGACTTTGTACAAGCTAGAGGAAGTATTTCCAAAGATTGTCCCTGTTTCAAGTTGGAACTTACTAAACCACGATGGGAAAGAAACTGCTTAGCCTAACTGGGGAGGGGGAGCTGCATACTTCGATGACTGTGTGCAGGTAAATGGATTAGGTCTGTTGTCCTTGGTGACCTGCTTTGTATGTCCCCAACCCTGCACCCATCTTTCGTTTTGTCTTCTTTTTTGAATGTACTTTCCCTTTTTTTTGTTAACTAAGGTGTGGAATTATAAAATTCCTTCAACCTTGGGGCCATAAGTAGGATGCCCTCCAATGGACGATCTTAGTCCCTCGGGAGTCAATGTGTGTATTGCTGCTTGTTGAAATACAGTTCAGTTGGAGCCCTAAGAGTGCCAATGTATTCCCTGCTTCCAGATGCCGCCTTCCTGAACACCAGGACAGGTGGGCACCTGAGCAGGGGACCTCAGGTGACTTAATTTAGCTCACCAGTGCCTACTCTAGCGAAGGAATAAGTCTTTCATTCTGAAGAAACTCATGAAGGGCATGTTTCTGATAAGAGGTTCACATACTAATTTTTACAAAAACTTTGATGTGACTTATGCCAAGTAATTGTGAAGATTCCTTTCCCCCGTGAGTATTGCATGAAGGTTACGAAGTTGGAACAGGCGAGTCCTGGGTATGAAAGCTTTAATTTATCTACCTCATTTATTTTTTATTTCTGTAGCGTTAGTCCCTCTTTTCCTACTTTATGACCGCTGAAAGTTTTCCCAGTCTCTGTCTTAAACCTAAGAGTTGATGTATTGGTGGGAGCGGCTGGACCTTCAAGATGTTTTGTGATTTTTTTTTAATCCTTTTCTTGCATATATATAATAAGCAAATGCTGAAACTTTGCTCTGGTGGTTTAATGAGGAAGAAGAAGGAAAGACCCTGGTTTCTGGGTGAAGGGGTCTTTCCCCTCGATGTGGAAATGTACATCAAAAAGTATCAAAAGCTGGTCTCTGAGTTATTGCACCTGACTTCAGGATTTAAAAAAAAAATTTTTTTTTTGCCAAGTTGTGCCTTTCCTTCTGAAATTGTAAATGAACACAATACTAAGAACCTGTTTACACTGTGAAGTGGATATTGTTACAGAGGACATGCCAGAGGCTTTCTCACTGTTATGCCTTGTGTGAATGTACGATCTACGGAGAAAACCTTGTAGTTTTACCTGCTGATGCTGACTGTTGGAAAATAAATTTTGGTATTTTTCCCCTCACCAGATGTGTCTAAGTTTTTCTGGTCCTTTCTGCTCTAAACCTGAGAAGCCTTCCTTGACAAACATTTCCAGGTGACTTCTCACCTTAAGGTCCTAGAATGAAGATGTTTACCCAGTTACATCTGTGCTTTACCCACTTCTCAAGCACATAACCAACTACTTGCTGGTTCATCTTTCCTTTTTTAAAAAGAGATTTTTTTTTATTGATTTCAGAGAGGGAGAGAGAGATAGAAACATCAATGATGACAGAATCATTGATCGGCTGCCTCTTGCAAGCCCCACACTGGGGATCAAGCCCGAAACCCAGGCTTGTGCTCTGACCGGGAATCGAACCATGACCTCCTGGTTCATAGGTGGACACTCAACCACTGAGCCACGCTGGCTGGGCTGTATCTTTTTTAAGGCATAAAAGTTTTATTAGAGTTAACTTCACTAGGGAACTTTTGCTTGTGTTTGCTTATGACTATAGAGGACTATGTCCTGGACTACCCCACATCTCAGTCCATCCTAACCAAATCACTGGGCAGAGACAATATTTTTAACCATCTCATACTTATGTGTTGCTTAGGATGGAATGCGCTGAGAGTCAAATAGGAGGCAGCCCTTGAATCCAAGGGAAAACACTTAAGGGTAGTGAAAAAAGTGCTTATTGGAGGGAGCCACAGGGCAAGGACAGGTTAATGACCTACTGGTAAAGTACCCTCTTGTTGCCTATCTTTTGCTGTTTGTCTTTGCAAACCCAATGGCAAGAAGCAGCATGAGGCCCTAGGCGAACCTTTGTGGATGTGGACCCCACATTATCCTGAGGTATATTCCCTTGACATTCAGCAAAGGGCTGGGAGTTGGGTTCTGATGACCTTTGACCTGCATGTCAACTTCCTTTGCAAGTGGATGTTTTCTGCCCCTCAAGGTCTGTCCTTTGGCCTCAGCTCTAAATTCAGGAAGAAGCAGCCACAGATTAAGCTGGTCCTTAAGATAACTGAAATGGAAAGTACCTAAGTAAGCTAATAATATGCTTTGGTCCCAAGTACAATTTTCACACTTTCTCTCTCTTGATAGTAACCCACAGGTTATGTTTTTCTAGATTCAAATGTATGGTAATTATTTTACTTAAGAAAAACAGTATATATCTTTTCCCCCTCTCCAGCATATTTTACACTTCTTTACCAGGCAAAGCCCGATTCTGGCTAATGGTTTTAAAATATCTATAATATAGAAATGTTTAATTAGCTATTTTAGACAGTACGCCTATTTTGTTAAAGAATTTTAATCATTGCCCTGGCTGGATAGCTCAGTTGGTTAGAGCATCATCCCAATGTGCCAAGATTGCAGGTTCAATCCTCAGGGAACATAAAAGAAGCAACCAATGAATGCATAAATAAGTGGAACAGTAAGTGGGTGTTTCTCTGTCTCTCTCTTTCTCCCCCTCCCTCCCTCCCCCTTTCCTCTCTAAATTTAATAAAAATAAAAAAGAATTTGATCATCTTTGTGGCATAGTTTTATTTTTTTGCACTTGAATTAACTCGGTAAATTAGTACTTGAGGGATTGCTAGCACAAAAATGGTGATTTTTTTCCAAAGTGTGTGTATATTTTCTCAGCCCTAATCTTTGAAGCCCATTTTTTGTATAAAAGCTTTCAGCTCTTTTTTTTTCTTCTCCTTTTTATTGACTTTATTGGGGGACACTAGTAAATAAAATAGGTTTCAGGTGCACAATTCTACACATCATCTGTACGTTGTATTGTGTGTTCAACACTCCAAGTCAAGTCTCTGCCCATCACCATTTATGCCCCCTATACCTTCTTCCCCTCCCTCCACCTCCAGGCAATCATCACATTGTTGTTCCTGTCCATGAGTATTTTTTAATTTTTTACTCATTTCCCTCCACACACCCCCATCTGTTCCCCCCGCCCCAACTGTTCCCCTGTTCTCCATGAGTGTCACATTTTGATTGTTAGTTCATTTTGTTCATTAGATTTTACATAAGAGTGAAATGATATGGGATATGGTACCTGTCTTTCTCTGACTGGCTTATTTCACTTAGCATAATGCTCTCCAGGTCCATCCTTGCTATTGCAAAGGGTACGATTTCCTTAGTTATGGCTGAGTAGTATTCCATTGCATAAATGTTCCACAGCTTTTTTTTTATCCACTCATCTACTGATGGGCACTTGGGTTGTTTCCAAATCTTGGCTATTGTAAATAATGCTGCAGTGAACATAGGGGTGCATATATCCTTTCGTACCGGTGTTTCAGGTTTTGAAGCCCATTGTTGAAGAGTAGGTTGTGATGTGAGCACAGTGAGTCCTCCAAGTTTATGGAGCACAGAGGTAAGCAATACAGCTGCTGTAGAACTTGCTCTTCAGACCTGAGGCCTGCCTGTTTTCTCGTGCCTTCCTCTGTGGGTTCCACATATTCAGAACTCTGTTTTGATATTTGATAGATGATTTAAGGGGCTCTTAACTTCTTGTATAAATGGCCAGTTATACCTCAATAAAACTTGGGGGGGGTGGGGGGAGACAAACTTCCACTTTTTCCCCTGGCCCGTTGGCTTTAGTTGGTACCCCCAGAACATGTTTAAACATAAGTGTTCTGGGAAAGGAATTGTTTGCATGATGTGGGTGCATTTGGAGAGGGGGCCTGGAGGAAGCTTGCGGGGAGGGTGAAGTACTTTTTGGCAACAGAACTTGCCTAGGAGCCATTAAGAATGGGGAAGGCCCTAGCTGGTTTGGCTCAGTGGATAGAGTGTCAGCCTGCAGACAGAAGGGTCCTGGGTTCAATTCTGGCCCAGGGCACATGCCCGGGCTGTGGGTTTGATCCCCAGTAGGGGGCATGCAATGATTCTCTCTCATCATTGATGTTTCTATTTCTCCATCTCTATTCCTCTCTGAAATCAATAAAAAATATATATTTTTAAAAAGTGTGTCCTGGGGTAAGGATTTTTTTTTTAAAAAACGAAAGAATGTGGAAGGTGGAGGTTCAGTTAAATCTGACTGCACCAGGATGACCCAATGGCAGTGTAGCTAAAACCACATGAAGGTATTGAAATATCTGCACCTTCACAGGAAGCTCTTCTATGGCAACTCCCATAACAAGACAACCTTCAGCAGAGGGCTTGAGCCCAGACAGGGAAGGTAACACATGTTAGATATGTAGGAAGTCCAGAAACAAGAGATTGGGAAGGAGTTAAATGATAAAGGTACATTTAAAACTGGGAAAGGATGGGTTCAGGATGAGATAACCGGCCCCTCCTTTGGGAAAGTCCCAGGTCAGCGCTGTGGCTTGGCGCCCTAGGGCAATTTAATTGTGGAACCTCAAATAACTCACCTGCAGAATGGGGATACTACGTGGATCATAGCACGGTGAGATTATATGAGAGTATGAAAGCACATGGTCTAGGGCAGTGGTCGGCAAACTGCAGCTCACGAGCCACTGGGATAGGGGCTTAATCACAAGGAACAACAGCAGCCTGTAATTATTGGAATCCAGAGTCTAGGTCAGTGGTCAGCAAACTCATTAGTCAACAGAGCGGCAAACCGCGGCTCACGAGCTGCAGTTTCCCGACCACTGGTCTAGGGCACAGGAAGCATTCAAATATGGTAGCTGTCACTTTCACCTGTTTGGCTCAGAAAATCTACACAGTCCTATTTAGTTAATTTTGTTTAAACTCTGGATCAGGTAGATTCTCTTGGTTCAATTTCTTGAGACTGAGGGAATAGGTCACATGGGTCAGGAGGTGCCCATATCAGCAGCTCCTTTATCTTGACGATAATGTCCATTTTGTATCTCAGAAACTTGGGGCATGCATGCCATAGTGTGTTTCATCATTCCCAGATCGCTTTAGAATCTATATATATAAAAAGCCAGCGACACGAATGCCCTACTGAAAATAACAACCGGTTGCTGTGATGCCCACTGTGGCCAGCGAACCAGCCTGATTGTGGGGTGCGGCTGGCCAGCCAACCCCCCACTTCCTCCCAGCTGCCCTGCCCCTGATTGCCACCCTTACCCCTATGGGGGGCGGGGCAGCTGGCCCACTGCTCACAGCCCCTCCCCAAAGCCAGACCCATCCCCAATCAGCCCCCCCACCCCAATCATGGGTGAGCTCACTGGCCAATCGCCCTTGGCCCCTCCCTCCAGATGGCCGATCAGGGGTGGCCAGCCGGCCAACCTACCGCTGTCTGCTCTTCCCAACAGGCCCGGCCCCCATCCACCCCGACTGGGGCTGGGCCAGCTGGATCCCAACCATCACCAATGCATGAATTCGTGCACTGGGCCTCTAGTTATGTCATAAAATTAAAAAAAGAAAAGAAAAAGAAACACACACAAAGTAAGCTAGTAGAAGTCATTTTTAAAGTGCCTTCACATAAGATCGTTTATGTCAGCAGGGGCTACCACATTCCGCTGATTCCTTCATGCACATTTTTCACTGCTGCCATCGACAAACACCCAGGACATTGAAATGCAGGTGGTTGGAGGTTATGGAATGGCAGGACCCCATGCTTCTAGGCTCTTCCTTGGCTTGGGAGAAACCCATTTTGAGTCTATCCCGCAGCTCAATTTTGGCTAAACCTGTGTTTCTTTTTCTTTTTCTTTTTTTAAAATATATTTTTATTGATTTCAGAGAGGAAGGGAGAGGGAGAGATAATCATTGAGATTGATAATCAATGAAAGAGAATCCTTGATCAGCTGCCTCCTGCACACCCCCTACTGGGGATGGAACCCATAACCCAGGCATGTGCCCTTGGCTGGAATTGAACTGGGGACACTTCAATCTACAGGCTTATCCTCTATCGACTGAGCCAAACCAGCTAGAGCTAAACCTGTGTTTCCGATCCTGTATTTTTTTTTTAATTTAATAAATCTTTATTGTTCAGATTATTACAATTGTTCCTCTTTTTTCCCCCCATAGCTCCCCTCCACCCGGTTCCCACTCCCCCCCCCTGCCCTTACCTCCCCCCCCCACTATCTTCATCCATAGGTGTACCATTTTTGTCCAATCTCTTGCTGCACCCCCCACACCACTTTCCCCCCAAGAATTGTCAGTCCACTCCCTTTCTATGCCCCTGATTCTATTATATTCACCAGTCCATTCTGTTCTTCAGATTTTTTATTTACTTGATTTTTAGATTCACTTGTTGGTAGGTATGTATTTGATGTCATTTTGTTGTTCATAATTTTTATCTTTACCTTTTTCTTCTTCTTCCTCTTCTTAAAGAATACCCTTCAGCATTTCATGTAATCCTGGTTTGGTGGCGATGAACTCCTTTAGCTTTTTCTTGTCTGTGAAGCTCTTTATCTGACCTTCAACTCTGAATGCTAGCTTTGCTGGGTAGAGTAATCTTGGTTGTAGGTTCTTGCTGTTCATCACTTTGAATATTTCTTGCCACTCCCTTCTGGCCTGCATAGTTTCTGCTGAGAAATCAGCTGACAGTCGTATGGGTACTCCCTTGCAGGTAACTAACCGTTTTTCTCTTGCTGCTTTCAAGATTCTCTCTTTGTCTTTTGCCCTTGGCATTTTAATTATGATGTGTCTTGGTGTGGTCCTCTTTGGATTCCTTTTGTTTGGGGTTCTGTGCGCTTCCTGGACTTGTAAGTCTATTTCTTTCACCAGGTAGGGAAAGTTTTCTGTCATTATTTCTTCTAATAGGTTTTCAGTATTTTGCTCTCTCTCTTCTTCTGGCACCCCAAAAATTCGGATGTTGGTACGCTTAAAGTTGTCCCAGAGGCTCCTTACACTATCTTCATATTTTTGGATTCTTTTTTCTTTTTGTTTTTCTGGTTGGGTGTTTTTTGTTTCCTCATATTTCAGATATTTGGTTTGATTCTTAGGGTACATTGATCTACAGTTGAGTTTCTGTATATTCTTTATTTTAGACAGTGTATGCTCCATTTCTGACTGGTCCTTTTCCATTTTTTTGGCATTCTCATTAAGGTCCTTGAAGGTCTCACTAAGCTCCTCAGAGAAGTGCCATCAAGTTTCTCGACGGTTTTTAGAAGATTCTTGAGTAACCTTGTAAATGTGGTTCTGAACTCTATGTCGTCCAGTAGTTTGCTTTCCTCCGTTTCTTTCATTCGTGACATGTTTCTTTGTCTCTACATTTTGGCTGCTTCCCTGTGTTGATGGAGTGGCTTTGTGTGGTAGGTGACCTATAGGGGGCAGTAGCTCAGCCTCCCCAATCACCTGATGTGGACACTCTTGGTACACCCCTTTGTGGGCTGAGTGCAAAGTCTTGGTGTAGGTAAGCCTTAATTGCTGTTGGTACATTGGGAGGAATTGACCTCCAGGCCAATCGGCTGTGAGGACTCGCTGTGTCTATAAGAACTGCTGTGCTGGAGACATGCTTATGGTGCAGGACTTGTTTCAGTGGGGCTTTGGTGCTTGCTGAGTCTGCCTCTTGAATGTGTCACTTATGGATGTGAGGAGTTGAAATCTGGTTTCTCACACTGACCACTAGGTATACTGGCTTCTGGATCTCCAATGGGGTGCAGGTCAGCTACTGTCTGAGTCCACCCAGCAGGAGCTACAGCAAGAGCTACAGTTTTCTCCTCTTTGCTTGGGGTTTGGAGGTTTTGGAGCTGTCTGACCTGGGCTGCAAGTTTGCTAGGTTAAGCTGCAATAGGGCAGGCCTTTCTTATGCTAAAGCTGCTGCATGGAGCTTGGGTGGGTTTGTAGGTTGTGTGGGGCGGGGTCTCAGGGCGTCACTAGGCTAGGGCGTGGCAAACAGGGATGGCTGCTAGTTAGCCGGCTCTGTGTCTCCGACTGCGTCCCGTGCCCCAGCACAGTAAACAATTATTTTTGCACACAGCTCTGCAAGCAAGCCCCCCTCACTTTCCGACCCGGTGGCAGACAGTCCAGCTTCTCCCCGTAGGAGTTTGGGTCCCCCGCGTCTCCCCAGAAACTGTATTTCAGAGTAATCGGGGGCTTGTCTCCCTTTGGGTTGAAAAAAGCAACGCCTGCCACCAGCCTGGATCACGCGCCTCCGTACCTCAGCTTTTCAGTGCTTGTGCACGTCTCAATGCTCTTTTCTCTTTCCTTCTAGTTGTAGAACTTCCACTCAGCCAGCTTTCCCATGGTTCTGGGTGATAGACGTTTTGTCTTTTAGTTGTAGTTTTGAAATTATTGTGCGAGGCAGCAGTTTAGGTGTTTACCTACGCCACCATCTTGGATTCTCCTCCTTCACTTGATTTTTAGATTCACTTGTTGATAGACATGTATTAGTTGTTCATAATTTTTATCTTTACCTTTTTCTTTCTTCTTCCTCTTCTTAAAGAATATCTTTCAGCATTTCATATAATACTGGTTTGGTGGTGATGAACTCCTTTAGCTTTTTCTTATCTGTGAAGCTCTTTATCTGCCCTTCAATTCTAAATTATAGTTTTTCTGGGTAGAGTAATCTTCGTTGTAGGTTCTTGCTATTCTTCACTTTGAATATTTCTTGCCACTCCTGCCTGGCCTGCATAGTTTCTGTTGAGAAATCAACTGACAATCGTATGGGTGCTCCCTCGTAGGTAACTAACTGTTTTTCTCTTGCTGCTTTTAATATTCTCTCTTTGTCTTTTGCTCTTGGCAATTTAATTATGATGTGTCTTGGTGTAGTCCTCTTTGGATTCCTTTTGTTTGGGGTTCTGTGTGCTTCCTGGACTTCTAAGTCTATTTCTTTCACCGGGTGGGGGAAGTTTTTGGTCATTATTTCTTCAAATAGGTTTTCAGTTTCTTGCTCTCTCTCTTTTTCTGGCACCCCCATAATTCTGATGTTGGTATGCTTGAAGTTGTCCCAGAGGCTCCTTACACTATCTTCATATTTTTGGATTCTTTTTTCTTTTTGTTTTTCCAGTTGAGTGTTTTTTGCTTCTTTGTATTTCTGATCTGTGACTTGATTTTTGCGGTCCTCTAGTCTGCTGTTAGGTCTCTGTATAATATTTTTTATTTCAGTCAGTGTATGTTTAATTTCTAGTTGGCCCTTTTTCATATCCTTGAGTGTCTCGCTAAATTTATTGGCCTTTTCTAGGAAATTCTTGAAAAACCTTATAACTGTGGTTTTGAACTCTATATCCAGTTGTTTGTTTTCCTCCATTTCTTTCGTTTGTGATCTGTTTCTTTGTCTCCGCATTTTCACTGCTTCCCTGAGTTGGTAGAGTAGCTTTGTGTGGTAGGTGTCATCTAGGGCTGAGTGGCTCAGCCTCCCCAGTTACCTGAGGTGTACACTCTTGGTGCACCCCTTTGTGGACTGTGTGCACAGCCTTGTTGTAGTTAAGTCTTGATTGTTGTTGGTATCACTGGGAGGAATTGACCTCCAGGCCAATTGGCTGTGAGGATCAGTTGTGTCTATGCTGGGAACACTTCTGTGCTGGAGATACTCTTATCCAGCCAAATTGCAAAAGCCTCTGTGCTCAGCTTGGATGGGGTGGAGTTTCAGGGTGGAGCAGACAGCCTTGGCTTCCTGTCAGACCTGCCCTATGAGGCCCCTGGGTCTCAGTGTCCCTTCGTAATCACTGCAAGCACCTCTGAGAGAAAGCTCCCCTTGAGTTTCGCCCACTGCCAGACAGTCCCGTTTTTCCCCAAATGAGTCTGGGTTCCCAGAAACTCGCCCAGAACTGGAATCAATGCAGTCGGGAGCTTCTGTCTCCCTCCTGCTTTAGAAAGCCAGCCTCGCACTCAGCCTCCCGTGCATTCAGCAGTTAGTCCTTTCTGTGCATGCACGCGCGCTTCCAGACCTCTGCCTTCTGCAGCTCCCAAGTCTCAGTGTGCTTTCTTTTTCCTGACAGTCCAGATTCCCCCGAATGAGTCTGGTTTCCCAGCGTCTCACCCAGGACTGGAGTTCAGTGCAGTCGGGAATTTCCTTCTCTCTCCCGCTTTAGAAAGCCAGCCACGGACTCAGCAGCCCGTGCACACAGCTGCCCTTCCTCTCCGCATGCAAGCCTCTGTACCTCAGCCTTTTGTAGCTCCTCCCAGTCTCAATGTGCTTTCCTCTTTCCGTCTAGTTGTAGAATTTCCACTCAGCCAGCTTTCCTGTGGTTCTGGATGGTGTCCATTTTGTCTTTTAGTTGTAGTTTTGATATTGTTGTGCGAGGCAGCAGTTTAGGTGTTTACCTATGCCACCATCTTGGTTTCTCTCCTCTGATCCTGTATTGATTAAGTTCAGATCTAAACACTACAGCCGCTAATTCACGCCTTTGCTTTCTTCTCTCATCGGCATCATTCATTTGTTTTATGGCTTTTGCACCCACTATGTATTCATTTAAAGGGGACAGATGCTTCCTGTGGAGTAGTTATCCTTCGTCCTATCGGTTCCCCCAGCCAGTTCTGTTCTCTCATTTCCAAGTAAAAACATTAAGCTCTTAAATAAGGAATGACTATTTTTTTTCTTTTCAAAAAATTTACTGTTACTTTATTACTTATATATAACAAATGCATCTCTTTGGCCACTTATTTTCTTAAGTCAGTGGTCAGCAAACTGCAGGTCTGTTGACTAATGAGTTTGCCGACCACTGTCTTAAGTTACAGATAATACGTTAATTATGAATGGCAGAGTATGTCCATTATTTATTTTTTCCAAAGTATCTAAAAGTGAATGAAGCTTGAACTGAGCAAGAGAGTATTATAAATTAAAAATTCTCTGAGAAAAGCTGGTAAATTGTTCGAGTATAAAAGTAAAGTACATTTTGCCATAAAATGTAACTGTTAAAGTGGCACAAACCCAAATATGAATTATGATTAGATTGGAATTTCTTAGAATTGATGTATATTTGGCAAAGTATGGCTGTTGTGTATGGATATATGTTCATGAAAATTCAGACTTTTGCCTTGAAATGAACAAACAAACCCCTTAGGTCCTTATCACTTTGCTGTAACCAATTCCAACTATTTGTAAATATCAAAAGAAAAATGGAGCATTAGTTAAACTAGGTTGAAATGAGATAGGAAATAAGTTCACCTCTCAGACGTGTACTTCCCAATTGAGGTAATAGGTAATACTTTACAAATGTGTTCCAAAAAAGCTCCAAGCTCTATTTTCAAGTCCAAAAGGAGATTTGACAGTGACCCTCCTGAGAGAAGCATGAACTTCCCAAATGACTTGCATTTCTCCCGGTGTTGCTTTCTTTCCACGCTCAAACCTTTGTAAACCACCTATTGTTTTAAGCAAAGCAGAAGTAAATAGAAAGGAATCGTGTTCCAAAGATTATGGCATGAAAAACAAAGAATATGAAGGGTTGTTTTATCCTGGTGGGATTACTGGGGGTCTGCCTTAAAATTAAAAGCAGTGAAACAAATGACCTTCCATACCAGCTGGTGGTAAAGCTGTGGGTCTGCCTGGCATTGGGTCTATCTGCTGTTAGAGAAACTTTCCCATCCTATTCACCTAAAGCACTTTTTGTTTGTTTTTCCCAATGCTTGCTGACGACTCTGATGGCTTTCAGGCCATCCTGAAGGGAGAAATTATTTTCACTGACCTCCGTAAATGTCCTGAGTAAATTGTGTCAGAGACATTTCTATCTTCATCTTCATTTTCTCATATGGCGAAGACCACAGAGGAGGGAGAAGAAGAAACTAATGGATTTTTTTTCTTTTTACTTATGGAATTTAAGATTGCTAATCTTTGGGATTCCACAGGCCAATGAAATTGTTTTTTAAAAATAGGGGAGGGGTGGCCCTGCATGTAGCTCAGTTCGTTTGACCCCCAGTTAGGGCACATACAAGAATCAACCAGTGAATGCATAAATACATGGAATGACAAAAATTGGTGTTTCTCTCTCTTTCAAATCAATAAACAAAAATTTAGCCTAGCCAGTGTGGCTCAGTCGTTGAGCATAGACCTATGCACCAGGAGGTCACCGTTTGATTCCTGGTCAGGGCACATGCTCGGGTTTTGGGCTCAATCCCCTGTAGGGGGCATGCAGGACACAGCCGATCAAAGATTCTCTCGCATCATTGATATTTCTCTCTCCCTTTCCCTTCCTCTCAGAAATCAATAAAAATATATTTTAAAACATTTAAAAAAATAGGGGATGTGAAACAGGGAACTGTTTAGGATTGCCAACTTTTTATTTCTAACAAGTTAGGGTGATTAACAAGCATCTCCTTCACATTCTGTTTTATTATCCACATGGCATTCTGCACTTTAAAATGTTTACTTGTTTATTTTCTGTCTACCTTGTTAACATTCCATATTTTAAAAAGGAAAAATCATGACTTCCACAAATATAAAATGGATAAAATTTTATTAACAGATTTACAACCGAGTCAAAGAATTGCAAGAACTCCCCAATGATAGGCAATCAGGAATGTTGAGTGAATTTACAAATCCCGGTCAATATCCACAGGGCAATAACCCACCGCATCCCACGGGAAAGAATTCATCAGCATTCCTATGGACAAGAATACTTTGTATTACTATCAGTTTTCTCCACCTTGTAGAGTTGTAAAATAGCTCAAAGACAATGACAGGCACAGGTAACCATGACCTTTTCAAAGTCATTTATAACCTTCTCTAGGAATCAGCAGAGTCCTAGACACCTGGAAGCGGGTTGTGTCTGTCTTGTTAACTGTATCCCCAGGGCCTGGGACATTGTAGGTTCTCAGTGAATGAGTGAATGTTCTGTGGAATTTCCCTAAACTCCCTATTCTTTTTGGAGGATATCATTGTTGTGGAACGCTCTTTTTTTTTTTTTTAAATATATCTTTATTGATTTCAGAAAGGAAGGGAGAGGGAGAGAGAAAGAGAGATAGAAACTTCAATGATGAGCCTGGCCGGCATAGCTTAGTGGTTGCACGTTGACCTATGAACCAGGAGGTCATGGTTAGATTCCAGTCATGGTACATGCCTGTTGCTGGCTCACTGGGGCGTGCAGGAGGCAGCCAATCAATGACTCATTATTGGTTTCTATCTCTCTTCCTCTCCCTTCCTCTCTGAAATCAATAAAAATATCTTTTAAAAAAAAGTGAAAGAAACATCAACAATGAGAAAGAATCACCGATCAGCTTCAGTAGGGAGGGTGATGGGAGAAAGAGATTTGCAATTATTTATGCATTCATTGGTTGCTTCTTTATGTGCACTGACGGGGAATCAGATCAAACCTTGACCTCATGGTTCATCCGGTCAGTGTGGCTCAACCACTGCACCACACTGGTTGGATACTTACAGAGTTCTCTTTCCAAAAAGGAGGAATGGGGAGATGAGATTCCTGTTAGAGTCACAGCCTTACTAGGGGCTTAAAAATTATTTTACATCACATGCTAGCCCAGCAGGTCTCAGCCAGAGACAATTTTGCCATCCAGGAATCATTTTGCAATGTCTGAAGACATCTGTGCTTGTCACAACTGGGAGGGGTGGGGCTGCTACTGGCATCCAGTGGGCGGAGGCCAGGGATGCTGCTAACAGGGGATGGCCCCACAATGAAATATTCAGCCCAAATGTCAGTAGAGCCAAGGTTGAGAAACCGCTCTCGGGACTACCCAGAGCATTCATTCAGAGAGAAGGTTCTAGACACCAAAAGGACTTCATTACTTCTCTGCCCGGCCTGAGTTTTCCCAAAGCATTGCTATTGATTGAGTTCCCACTTTCCCCAGCTAGTGCCCTCGACTTCTTGTCCTCCCACATTTGATAGGCAAGAGCCCCCGGCTTGGCCGTCTATGAAAATAAGGCTGATGGTGCATCTGCCATCTGTTGGCGAGGGTGGGCAACGTCTGTGGAGTTCAGTTTCTCTGATTTGTGGACTATGTTGGTTTACCCACTAAAGCCCTTTCCACCCTGGTATCTAGGAGTTGGCGGCTTACTGCACCCAGGGCCTGAGGGCTGTCAAGGCCATGGAAAGGGGTTGCTCCTCAGAAGTCAGAACTCTGAGGTGACCATTCCTAGCACCATGAGCAGAAGGCAGGGCTGGGCCTGATGCTGCAGCCCCCTGAGTAGGACCCAGTATTACCCCTCATGCCATCACTGCCCCTACTCTATTCCTCTCCTGAACACTGGCACTGTTTCTGAGGGTCCCATGGGCTTCTTGCCTACCTCAGGCAAGCATCTAGATCTCTCTCAAGGTGAGACAATGCCGTGGCCAGGTAGCTCAGTGGGTTAGAGCATCGTTCTGATACACCAAGGTTGTGGGTTCGATCCCTGGTCAGGGCATATACAAGGATCAACTAATGAATGCATAAATAACAACAAATCAATGTTACTCTCTCCTTCTCTCTCTCTCAGGTCGATTAAAAATAAAATAAAAGATGAGATAAAAGCCTTTTTTAGTGCCTCTTGTCCCGAGGGATTGCTTTACTGAAAGGGAGTCTTAAAAAGTGCCTTCTCACCCTGGGTGGTTTTGCTCAATGGATAGGTCTGCCTGCGGACTGAAAGGTCCCAGGTTTGATTCCGGTCAAGGGCACATGCCTGGGTTGCAGGCTCGATGCCCAGTAGGGGGCGTGCAGGAGGCAGCTGGTCAATGATTATCTCTCAATCTCTCATCATTGATGTTTCTATCTCTCCCTCACCATTCCTCTCTGAAATCAATAATATATATATAGTGCCTTCTCCAGCCTGGCGGGTGTGACTCGGTGGTTAAGCATCGGCCTATGAACCAGGAGGTCATGGTTTGATTCCTAGTCAGGGCACATGCCCAGGTTGCAAGCTCAATCTCCAGTGGGGGGCGTTCAGGAGGCAGCTAACTGATGATTTTCTCTCATCATTGCTGTTTCTCCTTTTTTTCTCCCTCTCCTTTCCTCTCTGAAATCAATAAAAATATATTTTTAAAACAATGATTATAAAAGTGCACTGAAGAAAAACGAAAATGCAAAGGCAATAAAAATCACCCTTCTCTTTATATGGAAATGTTATTACCTTTGGAGATTAAGAGGGGTCTCTTTGGTTTTTAAAAATATATTAATCTAAAGAAAAACATTGTAGAAGTGATACATGCTCACTAGAAAAAAAGTGGATGAATATTTACCATGAAGCATGCTCTGAATTCTTCTAACAACCCTGTAATAATGACCTTGCACACTGCTTCCTTTGAGTAGGCACTCTTCCAATTGCTTTATGTATATGATTAACTCAGTAATCCTTCCAACAATCCAATGAGTCCATTTTACAGATGAGGAAACTGAGGCCCGATAGCTTGTATGTGATGAGGAAGCCGTGGTTATTACTCCATATTTTAGAAAATGAGGGCCCAGTCAGATGAGGGTGGCCACAGGTGGGCTCCACAAGATCCATAGGGAGCTTGAAGGTATTTGGGATCTGGATTAGTAGGTGTCTGGAGTGTCATGATCACTGATTCCATTGGTCACAGGAGGCTATTTTTCCTGCTCTGGAGCCCAAAAGACCAGGTCTGGAGCCCACCCTGTTCCTAACCATGTGGCTTTGTGTAGGCCACTCTGAGCTACTCGTTCCTCACCTGTGAAATGGGTGTGATTACTTAGATTTAGCTGCCAAGCCCATTAAGAGGCTTAAGTGTGGAACTAATGTATGTTTTAGGTGCTTGGTAGAAACAGAGCTCACAGTGTTGTGGAGCAAAGTTGAGTGAACGACCACTGGAGTCCAGACCAAATTAAAATTTAGGGAGCCTTTATTAGCTGGCTGGCGACTGCTCTGCCATTCTCCACGCAGGGAATACAGAGAGCAGCCCCGACCCTTTGTGCAGGACCACTTTTAAGCACATTTACCACATCTTGTTACTTTTAAGCACATTTACCACATCTTGTTACTTTTAAGCACATTTACCACATCTTGTTTTTGCAGAGCAAGCAATTTGAGACAAAACAGTTTTTCTTAAGTAATGTCAGGGTCATATTATTGATGACCATGTTATTTACAGGGTCATCCTGTTCTTCAGAAAGCTCACAGTGTTCTATCTTGCAAGGCTATATTGTGAGGTGCAGCTGGGATTCAAGGCTAAGTCGACTAGGAGGAAGCATGTTCAAAAATTTCTCTAACAACAGTTACTAAACCCCAGCTGTGTGGGGGACACTGGGTTAAAGGGTCACCATCTCCTTGCTCTTGTTACCACATATGGTAGGGGGGGTGAAGAGGGTCTGCAACTGCTCTGAGGTGGGTGGCGTTTGAGAGGGGACTGGTAGTAGAGCGTGGGGCCTACTCTGTTGCCCCAGTTGGGTGTCAGGGTGTTAGCACTTCCTCCACTCAACAAATACTGAGTGCCCACTGTGTGCTGTGAGATGTATCGATCACCGCCCCAGATGTAGAGAGAAATCAGAAAGCAGAGCAGACCAGAATGCTCTTAAGAGCAGTACTGGGAACAGATAAAGCTCTTAGTACAATGCATGCTTCATGGTAAATCTTCATCAAAGGTTAGCCCAACAACGCTCTTTTCCCTTCAGAGGTGCAGTGCAGCAACTTCTAAGGACATGCTTCTTTCTTGAGGAACGTTATAGGGACTTGAGATAAGTTACACTTTGGTTTGGGATCCACCCAGCACCTCCTTCTGTCACCCAGGGCCCCAGACTCATATTTTTGGTGGCTCCCCATTATTGGTAGCAAAGTAATTGAAAGGCACGCACGCCACAGGAGATATACAGGTGTAACCACTTAAAACTTTACTTTAGTTGCAGTAGGTTAGTTTGTAAAGTATTACATTTAGGGACTCTTCAGTTACATAGGATTTTTAATTGCCCTCTCTCCCTTCACCACTATTCATTTTCTTTCTTTTCTTGTTAATCCTCACCTGAGGATATTTCCCCCCCCCCCCCCCACCATAGATTTTCAGAGAGAGAGAGAGAGGGAGGCTGGGTGGGAGAGAGAGAAACATTGATGTGATAGAGACCCATCCATTGGTTGCCTCCTGCACACATCCCAATGGGGGGCCAGGATCAAACCTTCAACCCAGGTACATGCCCTTGACCAGGAATCAAACCGGAGAGTCCCCCATGCACAGTGAATGCTTCAACCACTAAGCACACGGACCAGGGCCACCACTATTCATTTTCTTTCTGTTCTCAAAATTTTATCAGGTCCTTGGAAAGTTGGTAGGTCTTAGACACTGCGAGAGAGTGTGTGAGCCCGTGAGTGTGCTGAGGGTCTGGGTGAAGGAGTTGGGGTTTGAGATGTGAATCGGTGTGGTTGAATGTCTGAATGAGTGAGAGGGCACATGTGTAAGCCCCAGAGTTCGTGGCGGAAGTGTGAGAATGCGAGTGTGCAGTTTTGTGTATGTGCACGTGTGTGATTGTGACACTCAGGGATCCAGGTGGGAGAGTGACAGGGAGTGAAGGATGGTGGGAAGTGAGGTAGGGTGTGCCTCTGTGTGGATTGTGATTCCTAGGGCCACACGTGAGTGTGAATGAGGCCTGAGATCCAGGATGGGTACATGAGGGTGAATATTGGGGTGTGTGCATGTGTGATTGGAAACATCAGTGTTGGGAGTGAGGTGGGAAGATGGCTTGTGCGCTTGTGAATGTCAGATGGTGGGGAATGAGCAGGTGAGAATGAGAGTGTGTGTAGGGTTAGCGTGTGAATGCATGTTGGTGCAAGAGTGAACATATGAAAAAAAAGTGAGCATGTGAAACAATGTATATGATGTGATGGGTGAGCTTGGCAGGGGCGGCTGCGTATGTGCTGGTGACTGTCGGCTGCTGGTGGGCCGGTGGTGGACGGGCGCGCGCGCGCGGCCGGGCGTGGGCGGGGGGCGCGTGGCCGGGTGGGCGCGCGTGGGGGGCGCGCGGCGCGGGCCGGGGACACTGCGGCGGCGGCGCGGATACAGCCGGCTGCCCTCCGTGGCAGGCACGGCGCGGGGCGAGTGGGCGCAGCGCGGAGCTCGGGCCCATGGTGCGCCCGTGTCCGTCGGTCGGGCCGCGCGGCCGGCTCCGCGCGTGGCCCGGCGCTCGCGAGCTCGCCCCCTCGCAGCGGGCCCGGCCCGCCCGCTGCCGCCGCCTCCTCCCCCGGGGCGGCGCGGCGCCGGCGGGCGGCGGCGCGGAGGCCGGACCGGGCGGCGGTCCAGGCGGCGCGGGGGGCGCGGCAGGCAAGGCGGGCGGCGCGGGCGACATGACGGACAACATTCCGCTGCAGCCGGTGCGCCAGAAGAAGCGGATGGACAGCAGGCCCCGCACCGGGTGAGCGGGCCGGGCCGCCTTTGTGGGCGCGTGGCGGAGCCTGGCTGGGCCTGACAGCTTGGCCGCGCGCGGCGCCATGAGCCCGCGGCCGGGAAGGCAGCGGGGTAGGCGGGCGGCTGGCGGGCGGGCAGAGGGCGGAGGGCGGGCCGGGGCGAAGCTCCTCTCCGCTCTAGCCCGGGTCGGGTCCCCCGCGCGATCCCGTCCTCTTGGGCCCGAGCGCCAGGCTCTCTCGCGCCCCGTCCACCTTCCTTTAGAAACCCCGAGAAGCTGGGCCCGCCCGGCGCTGTTTACAGTCGCCTGCAATTAGGATCAGCCATGCCTTGGACTGTTTTATTGTTTTCTGGTTTCTTCTCGTCGCTGTGATTGATATGAAACCGTGTTCTGCGCGCGGAGGAGTCCTCGGACCTCGGGATGTGCTTGGCTTACTGGGGTGGGGGCACGGCTCCTCCTCGCAGCAGCGCCCCGGGTTTCAGCTCCAAAACGGCCCCCTTCAGTTCCCGACCCGAACCGGCAGCCGCAGGAGGGTGGGAGGGGCTCTAACCGGCCGATTTCGGACCTCTCCCCCCCTCCCCCCACAATTGAGGGAAGGAGCCCTTTGGCAGGCAGGGCGGCCACCTGCGGCGGCTTTCCGGCAGTGACCGAGCCGGGGCCGCCTGGGCGTGGGCTTCCCTCCCTTGGAGAGGGGACGGGTTGATGTTTTGCACCCTTCTGTCTTCCTATTGGGAGGCTGGCAATGACCTGTTGAGGTTTTGAGGGGCTGTGGCACCACCTGCGACAGATTTACCTAGGGGTGAAGGTTGAGGGGAGTTGGTTAAAATGCAGATTTTCAGCCCAGACCCTCAATTAGTTCTTGGGGGTGCGGTGGGCCCTGGAAATGTGCATTCCCCCCGGGCCGCCCAGGTGAGGCCCAGGCCGCTGAAGGCTGAGACCGGCAGCTGGGCGGGGCTGCGCAAGGGACCAGCCCTTCCCCTGGTGTCCTGTGCGTTCTGGGCACTTCCCTGTAGCTGTGGTTTACGCAGCGTCAGTTGCTTGGTGCAGGCGGTGGGGAGGGTAAACACCTAAGGTGGCTTCATCAGGTGTACATGGGGGGAGGGGAGGGAAGGGGGAGATGAGGGAAGGACTGATGCCAGCTGCCATTTTGTGGGGTCTTTGTCCCTGCCTTCCTTGAATCTTCCGGGGAGGAGGACCCATTGTTGTAACAGAGGAAAGAGCTCAGCGAGGTAGAGGACTGCTGGGAAGATGCAAAGGGAGATTGGATTAGGATTAGGATGGCCTGACCCAGAGACAGACAGCCCTCCACCCCTTCCTTCACTGTTCTGTGTTTTATTCCTGATCATTCAAGGCTAAAGAGTGATGTCAACCCGAGCTCTATGCCTGGCCTAGTGCCTGATGCAATATACATCCTTAGTAAATATTTTAGTGAATTTTTACATCAGTGGACTCTAAAGTTTAGTTAATTCATGTTGCAAACAATTATGAAATTTTGCCTACGGTGTGCCCAGTCCCTGCCAGGTGACTGGGATGCAAAGATGAATTAAACAAGACGTGCCCAGCAGGTGCAGGTGTCCTGGCCCTGCCTGTGCATTGCAACCATCTGGGGAGCTTCCACAGCTCCAGCCCCTTCCCCACTTCAGACTTTTGAAGTAAGAGTCGGCAGTGGGACCCAGGAATATATTTAATTTTTCAAAGCTCCCAGATGATTTCAATTGCAGTCGTAGTTGGGAACCTCTGATTCAATGCATGAGAGAACATGCGAATAATTATTTAAAAGTGGTAGTATGGAGAAGCCAAGGTTGGGGGTTCGGTCCCTGTAACCCAGTCAACTAGTGAATGCATAAATGAGTGAAACAACAAATCAATTTTTCTCTCGATCTCTCACTCTGTCTCTGTCTCTTCTGTCTTTCTCTCTCCTCCTTTCTCTCTCTCAAGTAATAAATAAAAAAATAAAGATAAAAGTGGTAGTTACCAAGAAAGAAATGTGCACTGTTAATGTGGGGATCTAGAGGGAGTGGTGCAGACAGTTAAAAAAGAAAAAGAAAAAAAGATTTCTGTGTGATATTAGAGTGGAGTATCACACCTCCTTTAGAATTTGTCACTTTGGAACTAATTTATTTCCTAAATAGTGACACAGATTCAGGTTCAAATCATGTATCAGGGAACCAGGCACTTGCAAATACGGTCTTGTATTAAATCTACAGTTTCAGAAGCAGCATGTGGAGGTGGGAACCTTGGTGTATAGAAGTACTTTGGAACAGCGGGATGGCGAGGCTTCCTGAAATATAATAAGGGTGGGGGTTAAAGGAAGAAGAAACGAATATGTGACAGGTCAGGCTCTGGTGGGGATTCAGTGGTCCTGTTTTAATTCTTATAATGACCGTGAGTTTTGGGAATTAATGTCCCCATTTTATAGACCAGAAAACTAAGATTCATCAATGTTAAATAATTTGCTGGAGACAATAGAGCTAGTCCTTGTGAGGGGCAGCATTCGAATCCAGTCAGCTCATTTCCCCCACTGGCTCTCAGCTGTTGGGGTGGTGGGGGGTTTTGTAGTTTAAAAACCAAAACCATAGGAGCCAGGAGTCTAGGGAGACAGAGTGTCCCTCAGCGTTGATGATGTCACGTTGCCAAGAGGTGAAGGTGATTGGCGGAAGGAATCCCATGGCCCCCGTGCTCCTGTTCTCGTGAGGAAGTTCCACATCCTGCTGCTGAAAACACTATCGCTGAGGTTTTAGGAAACAAGGCATTTGCCCTGTATTGCGGGGAGCCCATTCCTGACGTCATGTGCTTTGCTTCTGGCTCAATGGAGTTCCTTTCTTCTTGGTGAAACACCAATGATTGGTTGTGATAAGCGTGGGTTTGGGTGTTGAGGAGCTGGGTTGGAGCCCAGCCACCTCACCTTACTAGCTGTGTGACTTGGGAAAATGACTTGACTTCTCTGGGTCTCTCAGGTTTCTCATCTGTAGAGTGGCAATGACAATTACACACACCTTGCAGGGTTGTTTTGAGGCTCGGTCCACGTAAAGTTTAGAAGACGAAGCACCCAATACACCTTAGTATTGACTGGTGTGGTGGGCAGAATAAGGCCCTCCCAGATGTCCACATGGCAGAGGGCCTTTCCAGATGTGATGAAGTTGACTGTGAGATGGGAGGCTATCCTGGATGACTTGGGTGGACCCAGTGCACTCACCAGCGTCCTAGAAAGAGGCAGGAGAGTGAGTCTCAGAGCTGGAGGGAGACTGGAGGATGCCAGGCCTGGAGGTGGAGGTGGGGCAAGTAAAGGAGCACAGGGGGCATCAGAAAAGTCCAGCAAACAGATTATCCCCTGGAGCCTCAGAAGGAACTGTCCTGCCAACACCTTGACTTGAGCCCCCCAAGACCACTCTGGACTCCTGACCTCCAGAACTGTAAGAGAATACACTTGTGGTGATTTGTTACAGCAGGAAGGGGAAGCCAATGCAGAGGGTGTGTCCTGGAGGCCTGGGGAACGGATTCTCCCACTGGGCTTACCGTCCCGCTGGGGCGGTGGGGGCCACCAGCCTGTGGGTGCAGCAGGGGCATCTTATGGCTCAAGGGTGCAGAATTTAAACTGGCGTGCTGCATGCCTCGTACCCTGACCACTGAGGAGGAACACGGGTCTTTAGGATCTGCAGTGCTTCGCTCTGAGCTAGTGTTTCCTCACTCCTGCTGCAGAGTGGCCCTTGGACGAGGGTTTAATTTTTATCCATGTTTCACTGATAAGGAAACTGAGGCCCAGAAAGATTAAGCAATTATTTGAAGCCAAGAATGCATGGCCGAAACTGGTAAGAACTCAGGTGAACCTGACTCCAGATGAAGAGAAGTGGGGAGGGTTTCTTGGAGCAGTCGGGGCTGGCAGCCAGAAGGAGTTTGGTCAGCTGTGTCCTGAATGTCGTGTTTCTCAGTGTGTTTGTTTCATTTTCCCTCCAGTTACAGTGCATTATAATTTTGCCAAGTGACCGCAGGATAGAGAATGTAGGAGTGGCTGTCAAGGTATATCACATTTTGAAAACTGCTGTGAGAGTAAAGATAAGAATATTGTAGGCTATCATTTTATTTATTTACATATTTTATTTATTGATTTTTAGAGAGAGGCAGGGAAAAGAAACATTGATTCATTGCCTCCCGCATGTGCCCAGACCGGGGATCAAACCTGCAACCTGGGATGTTCATTGACTCGGAATGGAACCCACCACCTTCTGGTGTAAGGGACATTCCTCCAACCAGCGGATACACTGGCCAGGGCGTAGGCCTTCCTTTTACACACCCAGCATGCGGTGCTGGCTGCCTTGCTTTGTGGCTAAGGGTTTGGATTCCAAGGCCACACAGACTTAGGTTCCTGTACCAGCGTCATCATTTCACTGCTGGTATAACTCCAGGCCACTGTCTTGCCCTCTGTGCTCCGTTTCCTCTTCTGTAAGAGTGCCTGTGTGGTTGGGCATCATCCACACCAAAAGCATATGAATCATTGGAGAACATCAGAAATTGTTCTCTCAGTTTGGAGGCTAGGGGCTGGGCCCCAGGTGGATGACATCTCTTCTTTCTAGATTTTGTAGAAGGTGTCGTTGAGTTAAGAACTTGGCTGGAAAATGCTCACAGGATACTTGACTTGGGTGGAAGCTGTCGCATACCTCGGATTAAGTGTCTAGTGACAGGGAGGCAGCAGGCCGTGTGCTCCTCGGTGGTCGTCCTCGGCTACAGGCCAGGGGCAGGGTCTGGGGTCCGTGATCCGGATTGCACCATTTATGGGAACTAAGAAAATAATGCCACTGTAGGGAGTTCTTCATGCAGGTATTCATAATTGAATATAAAAGTCTGAGCTTTTCATTGAAGCTGCCACTTCTAATTTGTGGGATTAAAGTGCCTTTTCTTTTCGGAGTCGGTGGAGGCTGTATCAGGCATATAGCATCGTTGACCCTCATCCGTCACAGTGGTTACGCCCTGTAAGGCCCCTGCCAGCCATGAATTAGTGAGCAGCGAATTCTTGCTCCCAGGGCAGGTGCGGAGGTAGGTGCCTGTGAGTAGACAGTGAAAAGGACACCTGTGCTGCCCGAGATCCCAGGTAGAAGGCAGGGCGACACCTTGCCCGGCCTCGCTGGGAATGTGGGTGGGGCGATTAGAAAGTTTTGCACCCTGCACACCTGTGAGTGGCCACAAGGGTGCTGTGGGTGCTGATTTGGAGTTGACCCTTCGAGACAGAAGGGGAATTCGCAAATACTAAAACCACGATCGATGAGGAGTGACTGTATATAGGCGTGTGCGGTTTTTCAGTGTCTTCCCATTGACATAGTGGAGGTGGGGTTCTGTATACAGCAGATAGGGGTGTGCTTGGGGAGGGTCCACGGGGGAGCCTGCTTGTGGATGAAATGCAGAGACCCAGCTCTTCCCCTGACCGAGGTGGACGCACATTGCATAAACAGCTTCTTGCTGCCTTGGATGAGAACAGCCAGATAAGCCCTGGCAGTGGCCCATCTGGAAGTGTGCTCTCTGCGTCCCCTGCCAGCCCAGCTGTGTGTACTTGTGCCATCGTGCCCGGTACAGAACCCCTGCCCTCGGCCCTGTCCTGTGCTGACTGACACAGGCAGCGAGTGACACCACAGGCGGTGGAATTACAAACCCAGGCATTGATGCGGAAGCGTGTATATAGGAGCCAGGCTTTGCCAGGGCTTCTTGACAAAGGCCAAGGAGGGGTGACCTGCATGCCAGTCCCCAAAGCAAGAGGAGAGGCCATTTAACCATGACCTCAGCCAGGCACACAAGTCAGAAGGAGGAGGCGCAAGGTGTTGAACAATCCATCTTTGGGCTTTTGTGTGTTCCTTTTCAGGATGTTCTTTCACTATCTTTACCCAGGTGCCAATGACGAAAGTCATTCATTTGGACTGGCCACTTTTCATGGCCACCTTTGGAAATGGGCACCAAGTAACTCTGGCCTCACTTGTGACAGTGAGTGGACTTTGGGTTAATTTAGGAAGAAAAAGGCTTGAGGTGAGGATTTTGTCGGTGTCTTTCCCCTGAAGAGTTAGGGGGATGTTGATTTCTTAAGCGGGCTTGCTTTTCTTCTTTTTGTGACCCTTTGAGGAACTGAGACAGGGATTCGAAGATTGGCCTGTGGGGAAATTCCCCAAAGATCTCTGAAGGAGGCTCAGGGCCAAACATGGAAAGGTTAGCAATTATTTTTATGGTTCCATCTGTTTGTCCCAAGTGATACTTGTTTTCTCTTTGTAGTTCAGGTAGAAAGTTTCCTCTTGTTTAAGTAAAAAGGAGTAGCAACTTAGAGAAAAGTAGGAAGTCAGGAGTAGCTCATGAGGTTTGTAGACGGGCCCCAGGTCACGCCTGCCATTTAGGAAGCAGTGGCCTAGGCTACAATGGTGCTGTCTGCTTAAAAATATAATATCATTGCTACAAGGGAGAATCTAGGGGTGCTAATATATTTAAACAATTTTATTTTGCCATGTTATCAGAAAACATCATTTTTAAACAATGATTAGGCCCTGGCCGGGTAGTTCAGTCAGTTAAAGCAGTGGTCGGCAAACTCATCAGTCAACAGAACCAAATATCAACAGTACAACGATTGAAATTTCTTTTGAGAGCCAAATTTTTTACATTTCTTTTAAAAAAAAATTTAGTAAATCTTTATTGTTCAGATTATTACAATTGTTCCTCTTTTTCCCCCCATAGCTCCCCTCCACCCAGTTCCCACCCCACTCTCTGCCCTTACCTCCCCCCCACTATCTTCATCCATAGGTGTACGATTTTTGTCCAGTCTCTTCCCGCACCCCCACACCCCTTTCCCCCTAAGAATTGTCAGTCCACTCCCCTTCTATGCCCCTGATTCTATTATATTCATCAGTTTATTCTATTCATCAGATTTTTAATTCACTTGATTTTTAGATTCACTTGTTGATAGTATTTGTTGTTCATAAATTTATCTTTACCTTTTTCTTCTTCTTCCTCTTCTTAAAGAATACCCTTCAGCATTTCATGTAATCCTGGTTTGGTGGCGATGAACTCCTTTAGCTTTTTCTTGTCTGTGAAGCTCTTTATCTGACCTTCAACTCTGAATGCTCCCCGAATGAGTCGGGGTTCCCAGAAACTTGCCTGGAACTGGAGTTCAGCGCATTCAGGAGCTTCCATCTCCCTCCTGCTTTAGAAAGCCAGCCACGCACTCAGCCTCCCGTGCACTCAGCCGGCCGTCCTCTCTGTGCACGTGCATCTCTGTGCACGTGCATCTCTGTACCTAAGCCTTTTGCAGCTCCTCTGAGTCTCAATGTGCTTTCCTCTTTTCTTCTAGTTGTAGAATTTCCACTCAGCCAGCTTTCCTGTGGTTCTGGATGGTATCCTTTTTATCTTTTAGTTGTAGTTTTGATATTGTTATGTGAGGCAGCAGTTTAGGTGTTTACCTATGCTGCCATCTTGGTTTCTCTCATTACATTTCTTTGAGAGCCAAATAGACTCGCCCAGGCTGTGGTATTTTGTGGAAGAGCCACACTCAAGGGGCTAAAGAGCCGCATGTGGCTCGTGAGCTGCAGTTTGCCGACCACTGGTTAGAGCATCATCCAAATTCACTAAGGTTGCAGGTTTGATCTCTGATCAGGGCACATACAAGAATCAGTCAATGAATGCATAAATAAGTGGAATAACAAATTGATGTCTCTCCCTCTCTGTCTCAAATCAATAAGTAAAAATTAAAAAAATACACACTCTAAAAAACCCCCAATAGTTAATAGTTAGTTTACAGTTTACCAAGTTGATTGGGGATCTTAATGTTGTATCTCTCATTGGCTAAAGAGTTTGAGGGGATTATGGGAGAGTCCAGTTGGAGGAGTCCCATGGAAAGGAAGGCTTCTGTGGGAATTGGGAGGAGGGGGGGCGGGCGCTGGTGCCCCCTCCCAGTGAGATCTCTGTTGGCTACCCTCCTTGAGGAAGAAGGGGGTGAAGTGTGGAGAGTGTCCTCCTCAGGGAGCTGGGCCTGGCAGCGTCTCCCATCTGCACTGGGCAGGCTCCTGTGATGGGGTGAAGTCAGACTTGGCCTGGTTAGACCTTCAGGATTCGCAGCCTCGGCACTATTGCTGTTTTGGGTTTGATCATTCTCGGTTGTGGGGCTGTCCTGCCCATTGTACAATGTTCAGCAACATCCCCGGCCTCCACCCTCTGGATGCAGCAGCACCTCCCTCCAGCTGAGACAACCACAGATGTCTCCAGACATTGCCAAGTGTCCCCTGGGTTGGGAGGGATACATGGGGGGTGAAGAGTGGGAAGTGGCAGTCGGCCAACTTGTACCTGTTAGGAACTACTGGACTGATGGAATGAATATGCACTGAGTGGCCATGTCCCTTATTGTCTTTTTTAAAAAAATTAAATCTTTATTGTTGAAAGTATTGCATATGTCCCCTTTCCCCCCCCATTGACTGCTTCTGGCTTGCCCCCATCTCCAACCTGAGGCCTTCACCACCCTATTGTCTGTGTCCATGGATTATGCATATACTAGTATGCATATATATTCTTTGGTTGATCTCTTCCCACCCACCCCCGTTTTCCCTCTGAGATTCCGAAGTCTGTTCCATGCTTCTATGTGCCTGGATCTATTTTGTTCATCAGTTTATTTTTGTTCATTAGATACCATATATGAGTGAGATCATATGATACTTGTCTTTCTCTGTCTGACTTATTTTGCTTAGCATAATATTCTCCAGATCCCTCCATGCTGCCTCAAAGGCTGGGATCCTTCGTTTTTTTTACTGCTGCATAGTATTCCATGGTGTAAATGTACCACAACTTTTTTTATCCACTCATCTACTGATGGGCACTTGGGCTGTTTGCAGATCTTAGCAATTGTAAATTGTGCTGCTATGAACATAGGGATGCATACATTCTTTCTGATTGTTTTGTTGAGTCTCTTAGGATATATTCCTAGAAATGGGATCACTGGGTCAAATGGCAGTTCCATTTACAATTTTTTTTTTTTAGTTAGTCCTCATCTGAGGATATTTTTTTCATTGATTTTTAAGGAGAGTGGAAGAGAGAAAGAGAGAAACATCGATTCAAGAGAAACACATTGGTTGGTTGCCTCCTGCACATGCCCCGACCAGGGCCAGGCCGGGGAAGAATCTGCAACCAAGATATGTGCCCTTGACTGGAATCGAGCCTGGGACCCTTTGGTCCGCAGGCTGATGCCCTATCCTCTGAGCCACACCAGCGAGGGCCCATATTTAGTTTTTTGAGGAAACTCCATACTCTTCTCCACAGTGGCTGCACCAGTCTGCATTCCCACCAGCAGTGCACTAGGGTTCTCTTTTCTCCACATCCTCACCAGCACTTGTCATTTTTTGATTTGTTGATGGTAGCCATTCTGACAGGTGTGAGGTGATACCTCATTGTCATTTTAATTTGCATGTCTCTGATGATCAGTGACTTTGAGAACTTTTTCATATCTCTTGGCCATCTGTGTGACCCTTTGGAGGAGCATCTATTTAGTTTCTTTGTCCATTTTTTAATTGGATTGTTTGTCTTTTTTTAAAAAAACAAATCTTTATTGTTGAAAGTATTACATATGTCCTCCTTTTTCCCCATTGACCCTCTCCAGCCCTTCCCCTCCCCTCCCCAGGCCTTCACCACTCTTTTGTCTTTCTTTTAAGTTATAGGAGTTCCTTATATCTTTTGGATATTAACCCTTTATCAGATGTATCATTGCCATATATGTTCTCCCATGTAATGTGCTCCCTTTTCCTTTTGTTGATGGTTTCTTTTGCTGTGCAGAAGCTTTTTATTTTGATGTAGTCCCATTTGCTTATTTTCTCCTTAACTTTCTTTGCCCTAGATGTATCGGTAAACATATTGCTGCAAGAGATGTATGAGATTTTGCTGCCTATGGTTTCTTCTAGGATTTTTATGTTTTCATGACTTACATTTAAGTCTTTTATCCATTTTGAGTTTATTCTTGTGTATGGTGTAAGTTAGTGGTCTAGTTCCATTTTTTTTTCTTGTATCTGTCCAATTTTTCCAACAGCACTTATTGAAGAAACTGTCTTGATTCCACTGTATGTTCTTGCCTCTTTTTTCAGATGTTAATTGAGCGTAATGGCTTGGGTCGATTTCTGGGGTTTCTGTTGTTCCATTGATCTACTGTAAATGCCTGTTCTTGTGCCAGTACCAGGCTGTTTTGATTACGGTGGCTTTGTAGTATAACTTGATATCTGGTATTGTGATTTCTCCAACTTTGTTCTTCTTTCTCAAGATGGCTGTGGCTATTTGGGGTCTTATTTTTGGTTCCATATACGTTTTTGGAGTATTTGTTCTAGATCTGTGAAATATTTCGTTGGTATTTTAATAGGGATTGCATTGAATCTGTAGATTGCTTTGGGTAGTATGGGTATTTTAATGATGTTAATTCTACCAATCCATGAACACAATATGTTCTTCCACTTGTTTATTTTTTCCTCTATCTCTTTTTTCAATGTCCTATAATTTTCCAAGTACTAGTCTTTTACCTCCTTGGTTAAGTTTTTTCCTAAGTATCTTACATTTTTTTTGTTGCAATGATAAATGAGATTATTTGTTTAGTTTCTCTTTCTGAGAATTCATTATTGGTATATAAAAAAGCCATAGATTTTTGGGTGTTGATTATCCTGCTTTATTGCCAAATTCCTTTATTAACTCTAGTAGTTTTTTGGTGGAGTCTTTAGGATTTTCTATGTACAATATCATGTCATCTGCAAATAATGAGTTTTACTTCCTCCTTTTCAATTTGGATGCCTTTTATTTCTTCTTCTCGTCTGATCACTGTGGCTAGGACTTCTAGTACTATTTTGAATAAGTGTGGTGAAAATGGACATCCTTGTCTTGTTCCTGTTCTTAGGGGAAATGCTTTTAGTTTTTGGCCATTGAGTATGATGTTGGCTGTAGGTTTGTCATATTTGGCCTTTATCATGTTCAGATATACTCCCTCTATTCCCACTTTGCTGGAGTTTTTATAAAAAATGGGTGTTGGATTTTGTCGAATGCTTTTTCTGCACCTTTTGACATGATCATGTGATTTTTATCTTTCAATTTGTTTATGTGATGTATCGCGTTTATTGATTTGCAAATATTGAATCAGCCTTGCATCCCTGGAATAAATCCCACTTGTTCATGGTGTATGATCTTTTTAATATATTGCTGGATCCGATTTGCTAATATTTTGTTGAGGATTTTAGCATCTATGTTCATCAGGGATATTGGCCTTTAGTTCTCTTTGTAGTGTCTTTATCTGGTTTTGGAATTAGGGTAATGCTGGCCCCATAAAAAGAGCTTGGAAGTGTTCCTTCCTCTCGGATGTTTTGGAATAGTTTGAGGAGGATAGGTGTTAGTTGTTCTCTGAAGGTTTGGTAAAATTCCCCTCTGAAGCCATTTGAACCAGGGCTTTTGTTTGCTGGGAGCTTTTTGATTACTGCTTCTATTTCATCAGTTGTTTTTGGCCTATTCAGGTTTTCTGATTCTTCCTGATTCAGTTTTGGAAGATTGTATTTTATTTTTAGGAATTTGTCAGTTTCCTCCACATTGTCCAGCTTGTTAGTGTATAGTTGTTCATAGTATTTTCTTACAATCCTTTGTATTTCTGTGGTGTTGGTTACTACTTCACCACTTTCTTTCTGATTTTATTCATTTGGGTCCTGTCTCTTTGTTTCTTGATGAGTCTGGCTAATGGTTCATCAATCTTGTTTATCTTTTCAAAGAACCAGCTCTTGGTTTCTTTGATCTTTTGTACTGGTTTTTATCCTCTATGTCATTTATTTCTCCTCTAATCTTTAGTATTTCCTTCCTTCTACTTACTCTGGGCTTTTCTTTTTGGTTCTCTTCCTTATTGTCTTTTTAAGGTGACTCATCCAGTCTTAAATAAGGAAAAAAAGAAAGAAAGAAAACCGGTTGTGCAAGAAATTCATGTTTGCACTATTATTCTTATCTATGAGGTCAGCTTTCTGATTTAATAATTGTGGAAGCCTTGAGCTGTTGGAAGAGACCATTCGGGAAGTGTTATGAGCTGACTTGTAACCCCTTTCCCCCTATACTCCCCCAATTCAAATGTTGAAGTCCTGACTCCCAGCAGCACCTCAGAATGTGACTATTTGGAGGTAGAGCCTTTGAAGAAAAGGTTACCTTAAAATGAGGCTGTTAGGGTGAGCCCTCATTCAGTCTCACTGGTTGCCTTATGAGAAGAGAGATTAAGACACACAGGGAGATACCAAGGACGAGAGGAAAGACCATCTGAGGACACAGTGGGAAGGCAGCCATCTTCAAGCAAGGGGAGAGGCGTCAGAAAAACCAGTCCTGCCGACATCTTGCTCTTGGACTGCCAGAACTTAGAGAAAATACCTTTCTGTTGTGTAAGCCACCCGGTCGGTGCTCTTTTACCGTGGCAGCCACAGGAAGGTAATGCAGAAAGCACCTCGTGCGTGGCCGCGTTGGCAGGTGTGGTATCGCTTGGTATTGCTAATAAATAATAATGAGTCCTTCAGCAGTTTTCTCTAGACAGTCCAGTCTCGAGAGCCCTACTGATATAAGCATCTTGCAAAGCCATGGGGACTGGAGCTGACGCTCCCCCTCCCCCGTGAACCTAAAACACTCCCCAGGTGCTGCAGGGTGGATGCAGCCCCGGCACAGCCCCCAGGTGTTTCCCTTTGCTTCACGAGTTTATGGTTGTCACATTTCCAGCTGCATGTTGTGTGTTGGTTGTTAGCTCTGGACACTTGGACTGTGTAGATCAAGTATGTCAAACTTGCGGCCTGGTGGGCCACGCCTGTGAGTGTGACCTGCTTGGTGTAGATGAATTTGATGAGCACTGCAATCACCGCTCAGCATGCATTAGGTGGCCAGCACTGTTCTGAAAGTTTCATGGGGATCGTCCCATTTAGTCCTCCTGGCAACCCTCTTACAGATGACAGCACTGAGGGACAGAAGGTTCTTTCTCCTTAAGAATGGTTTTGCTGCCCTAACTGGTTTGGCTCAGTGGATATAGCATCAGCCTGCGGACTGAAGGGTCCCAGGTTTGAGTCCAGTCAAGGGCATGTACCTTAGTTGCGGGCACATCCCCAGTAGGAGGTGTGCAAGAGGCAGCTGATCGATGTTACTCTCTCATCGATGTTTCTAACTCTCTATCCCTCTCCCTTCCTCTCTGTAAAAATCAATAAAATATATTTAAAAAAAAAAAAAAGAATGGTTTTGCTTTAGAATGACAAAGACTCAGTATTTAAAAAAACTCATTTTCCTTTAACATAAATGTGGGCAGCAAATTGCTTTTTGCCCATGGTCTCAACGCCCTTTCCTATGCGAGTTTTTCTGTGCTGTCCATTCAGAGCAGGCGGTCTTTGTCCAGGGCAAAGGGGTTGGGGTTTTTGGAGGCTTCTGTGCTTTGGAGGTAAGTATGTGTGTATTCTGTGATTCCCAGTGAAAGCTGATAATTAGCAGACATGATGATATGACAGGAAAGTTCTGGAAACTTCAAATTATCCTAGTAAGTATACATTCTTCAGAAACATGGTAACTGCTTTCAGAGTTACTTATTGATCAGTATTTTCTTTCTCACCCTCTTTGTATGAGACACGTTCATGCTAAGTGGATGGGGGGAGGAAGGGAGGAAGTACAGAACATCTGTTTCTAAAATGTCCTCACCCTGTAAAAGGAAGTCATTTGAATCTGAATATCTTTTAGCATTTATATAGTCAGTCTCCATAAAAATTTAAATAAAATGTAAAACTGGAGACCTTCGTCCCTCCCACTCCCCCAATCTTCTCTCCTCATTTTCCTACTCCCCAAATAAAAGGCAATTAGAGGCTTTCTTACAAGGATGAAAACCCTGACCAGGTAAGTCAAAGGACCAGGTAGTAAACAGGAAAGACCACTTGTCCCACCTGGTGGATTTTGTTCCCTAAATAAGCTGATTTTAAAAGATTATGCACATCGCCCTAGCCGGTTTGGCTCAGTGGATAGAGTGTTGGCCTGCGGACTGAAGGGTCCCAGGTTTGATTCCGGTCAAGGGCACTTGCCCGGGTTGCGGGGTTGATCCCCAGTAGGGGGCTTGCAAGAGGCAGCCGATCAATGATTCTCTCTCATCATTGATGTTTCTGTCTCTCTCACCCTCTCTCTTCCTCTCTGAAATCAATAAAAATATAAAAAAAGATTATGCACATTTGCTCACATATACATATACATTCACACCCACTAAAGAGCACAACTCATACATGCACAGCTCAGTGAATTTTCATAATGTGAACACACTCCTGTAACAGCTGCAGCTAAAGAGACAGGCTGCTATTCAGAACCCACCCCCTGCTACCCCTCCCTAACCTAGACCTGACTGCTAACAGCAGAGATTCCTTTGGTCTGATTTTGAACAGATGCATCAAACAGCAGGTGTTCCCTGGTGCCTGGCTTTACCGGCTCCATGTTCTGTTTGTAAGATTAGACCACATTGCAAGTGTATTACACAGGGTGGGGCAAAAGCCAGTTTACTGTTCATATGGAAAATAATAAATACATAGTAAGACATGCATGAGCTCTGTATCTCACGTACCCACAGCTGTAAACCTGCTTTTACCCCACCCTGTAGTTGGCTCATCCCTGTGGCCACATGTAGACTTCGTATGACATGTCATCTCTGGTCCCTTCTCCTCTTTCTGGGCCCTGGGGCTGTTTCCAGGTTTGGCTCTGGGATTAGTGCTACTGTGAACATATCTTGGAGTCCATGTACTGTGTGGTTTTGCTGGGCCCTGTGGTGTGTTTGTTTTAGCTGGAGTAGAAATTGATAATGTTCTCAGCGTGTTGGTACTCAGTGGTGTGTCCTTTATTGGGGACAGTTCCTGTCGCTCCATATCCTCACGGACACTTGTATCATCTGTCCTCTTTCATTTCAGCCATCCTCGTGGGAAGAGAGTAGTGTCACAAGAATGCATTCTTTTCCTTATGATTTATTGGAGAGAGGCTTCCCTTTTCTTGACCTGAGGTTAAGTTTTGAGATATAGGTTATCCCAGTGGTCGGCAAACTGCGGCTCGCGAGCCACATGTGGCTCTTTGGCCCCTCGATTGTGGCTCCTCCACAAAATACCACGGCCTGGGCGAGTCTATTTTGAAGAAGTGGCGTTAGAAGAAGTTTAAGTTTAAAAAACTTGGCTCTCAAAAGAAATTTCAATCGTTGTACTGTTGATATTTGGCTCTGTTGACCAATGAGTTTGCCGACCACTGACATAGACTCTCCATTCCAATAATTACAGGCTGTTGTTCCTTGTGATTAAGCCCCTATCCCAGTGGTCAGCAAACTCATTAGTCAGCAGAGTGGCAAACCGTGGCTCGCGAGCCGCAGTTTGCCGACCACTGGGTTAGCCAAGTCATGTGAAACCTGAAGGTAAGCTGGGCAAAATAGTCCCACCACGGCAGCTGGCACCCTGTCCTTGAGAACTTTAATTATAGGGAAACAGTAAAAATCTGTAAAGTTTACTTATACTCTCAATATTTATATGTGTTTATATTTCTTAATTATATGCAATTTTATGTATCAAATTTTAATGTAACGTATTATATATTTTTATGATTATTTGTACTTTATAAGTATAACATATAAAAGTTACATGTGTGCATGTGTATTAAAGAAAAACTAGAACAGAGAAAAGTGCTGAATATAATCCTGGAGTTCACTTTCCCTTCAAAGAAACCACAACTGCCCTGGCTTGGAGCATCACCCCAATATACAAAGATTGTGGTTTGATTCCTGGTCAAGGCACATAAATAAGTGGAATAACAAATTGATGTCTCCCCCTCCCCCCTCTCTCTCTTTCTCATCAGTAATAAAAAGTCGTGGCCGGTTTGGCTCAGTGGATAGAGTGTTGGCCTGTGGACTGAAGGGTCCAGGGTTCAATTCTGGCCAAGGGCACATGCCCAGGTTGCAGGATCCATTCCACGGGGGGCGTGTAGGAGGCAGCTGATAATGATTCTCATCATTGATGTTTCTCTCTCTCCCTCTCTTTTCCTCTTTGAAATCAATAAAAGTATATTAAAAAAGAAAAAGACAACCACAACTAACACAACACTTTAACTTATGCTATGTTTCTGTGCCTACGTTGTCTTGTGAATTATAACCATGTAGCGTGTGTTTTTTTATTTCCTACCTTTTCCACTTAGCATTGTAACGCAAGGCCTTTTTTGTATCATGAGGCCCTTTGTAAATGACACTTTAAATGGCAATAGAATATTTCTTTGAAAAGACTTAGCTAATTTACTTAACCTGGGCCCTATATTTTCACAAATTGATTCCTGTTTTCACTTTTTAAATAATGTGTCCATTCTGAACGCTGGCCCCCCAAAGCAGAGTCACCCCAAAGACACACGGAACGCAAACCCCAAGACCCCAGCAGGCACCTATTTGGGGTGGGAAGAGCGTCATCTGTAGCGGGACTCTCACCAACCAGCTCTGCTCATTGCCTCACAGAACAGCACATAAAAGTAGCGCCTTCCTCTGTCTTGTTTACATGTTCCAGAGCTCGGCATGGATTCTGGAACGTAGTAGGTGCTCAATAAATACTTGTTGAGTGAATGAAGACGATTAGGAGCCACAGTTCCAGTCAGTTCTGCCTGGTCCCAATGCCCTTAGTTTTATTTGAAAACATAAAAATCCCCAAGGGACTCCAGGTTCCTAATTCACGTGGGGTGTCAATGGTATGCAGGGCATACGGCGGGCTCTCTGTGCAGGTGTGTGCAGAGTGTTGGAGCCAGAGGCGGAGAAGCAATGGAACAATCTTCTGCACAGAAAGAAAAGGGAGGCTTTTCTCCCTCTCTCCCTCCCTCCCTCTCATCTCCATTTCCCCTCCCTCCCCCTTTCTCATTCACTTAGTGGTTGGCAAGCTCATTAGTCAACAGAGCGGCAAAGCCACATGTGGCTCGGGAGCCGCAGTTTGCCGACCATTGATTAGCCTGTTGCTTTAAGGAATTAGCCACAGAAGCAGTTTGTCCCAGGCCTGGGTCACAGATCTCAAATTGATTCCAGATTTGCTGCTTGGCTGTATCTGCCCCTGTTTCAGTCCTCGGGGCTCCCAGCAACTTGTGCTGCATCACCAAGATTTCTAATGTCTTTAGGCAGTGAAGACGGGCTGAGCCTTAGGTAGTCAGGAACATTCCCCTCTGTAGCAGTGGGCTGTTTGGTGCCAGATGATGGCACTAGCAGCTTGGGGGACCAGGGCAAGCCAGACGAAGCCCTGCCAGGCAGAGAGGCCCGCCGTGGCCCCGGAGGAACCCACCCCACTCGGAGCCATACACTCGACTTTCAAGCTGTGGAGTTTTATTTTTCCATGATGAAAATAATTTCTTTTTAAAAAAGTAGTGGCTCCTGTTATAGGAAACTTAAAGACGCAGTAGCTAGAATTATCGAAAGCCCTCCTTCCTCTTGTTAACATTGGGGTATGTTACCTTCTATCTATATTTTTATCGAATGCCTATGAATGACATGATTTCAGTTCATTTTTGCCATTATAAGTTAGAACTTAGTCTTAGAGAAGATACCTTTTTTAAAAAAATTTTTGTTGATTTCAGAGAGGAAAGGAGAGAGAGACAGAGGTAGAAACATCGGTGATGAGGAAGAATCACTGATTGGCAGCTTCTTGCATACCCCACACTGGAGATGGAGCCTGTAACCTGGGTATGCTCCCTGACGCGGAATCAAACCGTGACCTCCTGGTTCGTAGGTTGACACTCAACCGCTGAGCCATGCAGGCCGGGCTAGAGAAGATATCTTGATGCATGAACTTCATTCCTTTTGAGGATTTTCATAGGCTAGGCTCTAAGGCCACTGGGTTAAATGGACCATGGGGCATTTGGGGCTTTCTGCAAGGACTCTCTCATTTTACTCCTTGTGAGACCCAGAATCGCCCCATGTCCAGGCTTAGGATGTGGGCGATGCCCCCACCTGCCATTTAGTTTTGCTTATGCTCAGTGCACGCCCACACATTGGGAATGTCTGAGAGAGAGAGAGAGAGAAGTAAAAACGTGCTTTCCTTCCTCTGTCTGCCACTGGGCTTCCTGCTCATTAATGAGCGAGGTGGTGGGGGTGGAGGACAGGGGCCTGTGGTCGACTGAGGACACAATAAATGCTCTGTGGATGGGCCGGGTGACCTTAGCCCCTCGTGGTGGTGTGTTTGGTAGTTACGTAAGATGTGTTGGAGAGGCTAAGCCTCCTTAGTTGAATGAATAGAAGACAGTCTGCATGTAGTTTCTCGTGATAAAGCTGTGTGCATACCGCAGGGCCACGAGCAGACAGTCTGGCTTCCCTGCCAAGGATGGAGGTGGGCAGCACCGTGGTTGGAGCCCAGGGTGGCATCCCCTGGGGCACCAGCATCAGAAAAGGTGGGACCGTGCTACCTGCTGAGTGCCCGCCTGTGAGCTGTCATTGTCCCAGACCCCCAGCACCTTCCTGGGAAACACCTCCCATGGCCGTCCCCGGGCTGTCTCAGCACCAAAGCCACACCCGAGGTGGGGCATGTGTGGCCGTGGCACTGCCCCCGTCTTCATGGGAACGGGGAGGAGCCGGATCTGGGAAGGAAAAAGGTTACTAACACGGTGTTGGCTCCCCAAGGCCAGGGTTGGGTGCTGCGGCGCCGAGGGGTTGAGAACGTGGATTAACGCAGGACTGCCTCTGTTGGAGTACTACCGGCTGTAGAACCCTGGGCATGTGAGTGCACTTCTCTGACGTGGGCGTGGTTGTAGTGCTGAGCAGTTCTGAGGACTCGATGAGTTAGTGTGTGCAGAGTGCGTAGATCCCAAAGCCCGTGGCCCATGTGGCCCGTGGAAAGCACAATCGCAGTTAGCCATTGCTAGGGCTACCGGTGGGGTGGAGGGAGGAGCCAGGTGTCACTGGGACCCTTGCTATGACCCTGTCATTGGATTTTCTCTAGGTGCTGTCTAGATGATCCAGAGGCGGCTTTTATAGTCGCCTGAGGTCTCCCAAGGCTGTGGTTAAGACTGCTGGACCAGCTGTAGGACAGTCTGAGGCGATTTACCCATCTGTGAGCACCGCCTGTAGGACCATTTTTTAAAAAACAAAGCATTCCTTAAAAAAAAAATAAATATATTTTATATATTAAAAAATATATATACATTAAAAAAATATTTTTTAATCAATGATGAAATGAAGAGAGAGAATCATTGACCGGCTGTCTCCTGCATGCCCCACACTGGGGATTGAGCCCGCAACCCAGGCATGTGCCCTGACGGGGAATCAAACCCTGACCTCCTGATTCATAGGTCGATGCTCAATCATTGAGCCACACAAGTTGAGCAGATCATTTTTTTTAATTCTCACCTGAGGATATTTTTCCATTGATATTTAGAGAGTGGAAGGGAGGAAGAGGGGAGAGAGAGAGAAACATCGATTGGTTGCTTCCCACATGACCCAGGCCAGGGATCAAGGCTACAACTGAGGTACGTGCCTTTGCCTGGGAGTTGAACCCGAGACCCTTCAGTCCATGCTCTAACCATTGAGCAAAACCGGCCAAGGCGCATGTAGGACTACTGTGAGCATTAAGGGAAGTCACTCACACTGAGGACTTCACCACAGCACCAGGCCCACACTGAGTGCTTTAGAAATGTTCTTGCTTATTGGTTTGGTGTCTGAGGAATCATTTAATTCCATTCTCTGGCATTTTGGGGGCTGCTGGTGCTGGCTGGGTGCTGTGGCACCAGACCTGTCTCAGAACCATGAGCCAGTGACCTCGGTCAACTGTAAATGCATGAGGTAAGGCAGAAGGGCCACGAGTGCTGGGTGCCTGGGCCCCGGGAGAGCGTCATCAGCCCTCCCAGCATGAAGGAGCACCTTCTGTAAGGCAGGCCCGACCTGCGAGCTCATGGCTGGGAGCTGAGGCTGCGCACTGAGTGCTGTGTGCTGTTTGGGTGGCAGGGTAGGGGTTTTGTTTCTAATTTAAAAGCTGAGCAGCAGAGTCACATAGTTCAGTGTTTAAAAGGTACAGAAGTGTGCACATTGCAGACTCAGTTGCCATCCCTCCCCTTCCATTCAGCTACCCGTGCCCCTCCTGAGGCAACCACGCATCGATTTGAGAAGGTCATTCTAAAGACTTTGAAAGCATTTATAAAAAAGTCCATGTGGCCTCGCTGGTTTGGCTCAGTGGATGGAGCGTCGGTCTGTGGACTGAAGGTCCCAGGTTTGATTCTAGTCGGGGGCACATGCCCGGGCTGTGGGTTCTATCCCTAGTGGGAGGCATGCAGGAGGCAGCGGATCAATGATTCTCTCTCATCATTGACGTTTCTATCTCTCCCTCCCTCTCCCTCTCCGAAAAAAAAAAAGCCCCCATGTATTTTAAAAAAATTTATCTTTATTGTTAAAAGTATTACAGATATACCCCCTTTTTTCCCCTTGACCCCCTCCACCCCACACCCCCATATGGGAATATCTTGAAGAGGACTTAACAAGTCAGAATGAATGTGCATTTGTGATTCTGATGTTATCACCAGGTTGCCCTTCCTCAAGGCAATCCTATTAGACCCCTCCCAGCTGTGAAAGTATCTGCTTGGCCGGCCTGACCAGCACAGGTTATGCTTTTTGATCTTGGTCATCGTGCTAAATAAAAAATGATATCTCAGTATGGGTTTTGCTTTGCATTAAATTTAAAAATTGCACCAGTTGCCAAAAAATGAGTGTTTGCACATCCAAGTTTGTGTTTCGTCTGTCTTGAAGAATCAGATGGTCTGTCGTGCTGGGCTTGTGTAGGAACATATCCTGGCAGGAGCTGGGGGCGCCACGTCCTTCCCACAGTGTGCTCCATCCCACCAGGCCCCGTGTGGATTTTCGTTTATTTATTCTTTCATGTTGCTTGCTAGGCTTCTGTGCCTTTCAGCTTGCCAGTCCTTGTCTAGAGAGAAAACAAGTACAGTGTAGGGGTGCTCAGAGCTGCTTCCTCTTTGCTTTGCGAAGAACGCAGAGTTGGGTTTTGAAGGGTAAGTGCCGCAGGAAGTCCGTTGTAAATGAGCCTTGCAGAGGGGCCTGGGACTAGTGAGGGAAGGACTGGGCACTAGCATTTGGAGCTCACCTGCCTTAGCGCAGTTGGTGGCTTGCTTATGGAGGACCTGGATGCAAAGGTCAAAGGCTTGTACTTGAGCCTGTAATTATTGAGTCATAGTGGGGTGGGGTGCCCTGTGAGTCTTGGTGCACTGCTGGGCAGGGAGAGACATAAGGCAGGAGAAGTAGGGGAGGGGGACAGTTCCCACCATCCATGCCTGCCCCCTTCTCCCAGGAGAACCAGAGATAACCACCTAAGTGTGTGTATTTGCTTCCCAGTATTTTCCCCAGGCATAGATATATTAGCATGTACTTTTTAATTAGAAGATCTCTCTAAATAAAAGGCTAATATGCTAAGTGTCCTTCCCTCCGTCCAGGTAATGATATCACGTAGCAACGCCCAGCTTCCTCTCCCTAGCGATGACTAGCCTTGCAGTTTCTTCAGCCCAGGAACACGACTTGCTTTATAGCCAGGTGGAAGCATTTCACCCTTTAACCAAATGTCTATGAAGCATTTTACCATGCCTCATCTCATTTGATCCTCACAGAAGTCCTGGAATAGGTAGATAGGAGACTCGGTGGAATCCTATTTTCTTTTCATTAGCTGGAAAATGGAGATTTAGAAACCTTAGAAACTTGACCCGACTGAAAAGAAGAAATGGTGGACCTTTAAAATGACTTCAGGTTTTCTCACTGCACAGAATATAGTCAAACACTGCTGCAGTTAAATATTGTACCCTTTGTACCCTTTGTTCTCCCTGTGTGATCTACAATGATAATCTGCTTTGTGTTGATATTTACTGCTGTGTTGCTGACAATTACCTGAAAGAGAAGTTGGGGTGCTTCACAGGGCTGGAAAAAGTTTAGCTAAATCAGAAAGCAGTCTAATTAAGCAAGTTTATTCCATATATATATATGTATATATGTATATATGTATATGTATATGTATATGGCTAAGTTGACTCATGCATGCGCGATACCTATAAGGCTCTTGCTGGTGCCAGTTGCATGTGTGTGTTTCCATCTGTCATTGTCGATTGTGAATTTGGTTGACACTTCTATTATAGAGAAAGGGCGAATAGTGATATTAAAATATTTCTTCTAATTAATTTCCTTTCAAAATGCATGAATTCATGCACCGGGCCACTAGTAGCATAATAAATTGTGTATCTTTAGCTTTATGTTTTCTCCCCACCACTTCATCACTTGGATCTGGACCTGTCAGTGTGTGACCTCATTCTTTTATTACCACAGGTTCAGTGTGCAGGGCATCCCTCCATAATGGGCATCTGGGCCTTTCCAGGTTTTGCTCTCTCTCAGTGCTGCTGTAAGCATCCTTGTGCATTTCCTGTTGCTTACCAGTCCCTGAAGTTGCGTAGGATACATCCCTCCAGGTGGACGTGCTAGGTCAGAAGATCTGAGCTCTCCATTTAAAGATGCCCTAACTGGTTTGGCTCAGTGGATAGGGCGTCGGCCTGTGGACTGAAAGGTCCCAGGTTCAATTCCGGTCAAGGGCATGTACCTTGGTTGCGGGCACATCCCCAGTAGGAGGTGTGCAGGAGGCAGCTGATCGATGTTTATCACTCATTGATGTTTCTAACTATCACTCTCCCTTCCTCTCTGTAAAAAAATCAATAAAATATATTAAAAAAATAAAGAGAAATCACCACCTTGACTTTTTTCATTGATACAGTCCCATTTCTCCTCTAGCCAGTAGCATCCTGTGGCCAGAGATATGGTTAGACATCAGTGAACTAGCTTCCTCCTTTGCATTCTTTCTAACTTGAGATTTTGCATTCTCCTGCTTAAATAACCCACACCTAGCACTTAGATCAGTGGTTCTCAACCTTTCTAATGCCGCAACCCTTTAATACAGTGCCTCATGTTGTGGTGACCCCCAACCATAAAATTATTTTCGTTGCTACTTCATAACTGTAATTTTGCTACTGTTAATGAATTGTAATGTAAATATCTGTGTTTTCCAATGGTCTTAGGCGACCCTGCTAGCGGTTCTCAACCTATGGGTTGCAACAAGTTGCTGTAGAGCCTAAGCCCATCGGAAAACACAGATATTTACATTACAATTCATTGACAGTAGCAAAATTACAGTTATGAAGTAGCAACGAAAATAATTTTATGGTTGGGGGTCACCACAACATGAGGCACTGTATTAAAGGGTCACAGCATCAGAAACCACTGACTTAGATGATTATAGAACAAAAAAGTAAAAGTTTGGCTTTGTATCTCCCTTCCTCTTTTTCTTTTTTTTAATTTAATAAATATTTATTCAGATTATTACAATTGTTTCTCCTCCCCCCCCCCATAGCTCCCCTTTATCTGGTTCCCACCCCACCTTCTGCCCTTACCTCTCCCCAACTGTCTTCATCCATAGGTGTACGATTTTTGTCCAGTCTGTTCCTGCACTCCCCATTCCCCTTTCCCCCCAAGAATTGTCAGTCCACTCCCTTTCTATGTCCCTGATTCTATTATATTCACCAGTTCATTCTGTTCCTCAGGTTTTTAATTCACTTGATTTTTAGGTTCACTTGTTGATAGATATGTATTTGTTGTTCATAATTTTTATCTTTACCTTTTTCTTTTTCCTCTTCTTAAAGAATACCTTTCAGCATTTCATATAATACTGGTTTGGTGGTGATGAACTCCTTTAGCTTTTTCTTATCTGTGAAGCTCTTTATCTGCCCTTCCATTCTGAATGATAGCTTTGCTGGGTAGAGTAATCTTGGTTGTAGGTTCTTGCTATTCATCACTTTGAAAATTTCTTGCCACTCCCGTCTGGCCTGCATAGTTTCTGTTGAGAAATCAGCTGACAATCTTATGGGTGCTCCCTTGTAAATTAACTGTTTTTGTCTTGCTGCTTTTAATATTCTCTCTTTGTCTTTTGCTCTTGGCATTTTAATTATGATGTGTCTTGGTGTGGTCCTCTTTGGGGTTCTGTGCGCTTCCTGTACTTGTAAGTCTATTTCTTTCACCAGGTGGGGGAAGTTTTCTGTCATTATTTCTTCAAATAGGTTTTCAGTATCTTGCTCTCTCTCTTCTCTGGCACCCCCATAATTCTGATGTTGGTACGCTTGAAGTTGTCCCAGAGGCTTCTTACAATATCTTCAACTTTTTGGATTCTTTTTTCTTTTTGCTTTTTTGGTTGAGTGTTTTCTGCTTCTTTGTATTTCAATTCTTTGACTTGATTCTTACATTACTCTAGTCTGTTGTTGGGTCTCTGTATAATATTTTTTATTTCAGTCAGTGTATGTTTAATTTCTAGTTGGTCCTTTTTCATATCCTTGAGGGTCTTGTTAAATTTATCGGCCTTTTCTAGGATACTCTTGAAAAGCCTTATAACCGTGGTTTTGAACTCTATATCCGGTCGTTTGTTTTCCTCCATTTCTTTCGTTTGTGATCTGTTTCTTTGTCTCTGCATTTTCACTGCTTCCCTGAGTTGGTAGGGTAGCTCTGTGTGCAATGTTTCCTATATGGCCCAGTGGGTCGGCCTCCCAGTTACCTGAGGTCGACACTCTTGGTGCACCCCTTTGTGGACTGTGTGCACAGCCTTGTTGTAGTTAAGTCTTGATTGTTGTTGGTATCACTGGGAGGAATTGACCTCCAGGCCAGTTGGCTGTGAGGATCAGCTGTGTCTACGTTGGGAGAAGTTCGGTGCTGGAGACAGCCTTATAGGATTAGACTTGCCAAATTGCAAAAGCCTCTGTGCTCAGCTTGGATGGGGTGTAGTCTCAGGGCGGAGCAGACAGTCTTGGCTTCCCGTCAGCCCTGCCCTTGCGTGCGCACACGCGCCTCCACACCTCTGGCTTCCCTGGCTCCCGAGCCTCCGCCCGAGAGTCCAGATTCCCCCCGCAAGAGCGTGGGTCCCCAGGGGCTTGCCTGGAACTGGGGTTCAATGCAGTCGGGGGCTTCCTTCCCCCTCCCGCCAGAGAAAGTCAGCCAGGCTCTCAGCAGCCCTTCCTCTCTGCGTGCACAAAGACCCTTTGCCATACCTCAACCCTTTGCCGTCCCTCCAGTTCTCCGTGAGCTTTTCTCTTTCCTTCTAGTTGTAGAATTTCCACTCAGCTAGCTTTCCTGTGTTTCTGGGTGGTGTCCGTTCTGTCTTTTAGTTGTAGTTTTGAAATTGTTGTGCGAGGCAGCAGTTTAGGTGCTTACCTATGCCGTCATCTTGGTTTCTCCTCGATTGGTTGCCTCTTGCACCTCCCTTCCTCTTTTTCCAGCATCCTTCTCTTCTCCCTTCCAGGCACCCGTGCTTGGCAATTTGGGTTACATCCTTCTAGAACTGTAGTCCAGTGTGGTAAGCACTAGTTATATGTGGCTATTTAAATTGATGGAATAACATTTAAATTGTACATTTTGAGTACTCAGTAGTTACATGTGGCTAAGTGGCTGCTCTCTGACAAGGCAGATGTAGACCATTTCCATCATTGCAGACATGTATGGAGGATGCTGCTCAGGACCAGGTTCTCAAATCAGGGTGATTGACATTTGGGGCTGGATCATCCTCTGGGTGGGGCTGTCGTGTGTGTTGGAGGATGTTTTGCAGCATCCCTGGCCTCCATCCACTAGATGCCAGTAGTACCTCCCTTTCCTGCACCTGTATTTGGGACAACCAAACAGCCTTCTAGACGTTGCTAACTGTCCCTGGGGGTCAGAATTTATCCTTGGGCGGGGCGGGGAGAGCGGAGAAGGGGAGGAATATTAACCCCTCCCCCTAATGCTGTAGACTATTTTTTCCACATTGCACTCAGTTTTTCTTCCTGGGTCTTCCCAGTGTCAATATTGAGATGATCACTTCCTGGACCCTGGCTTCCGGCAAGGTTGGTGCGTCATGCAGCAGCTCAGCAAATATTTACTGAGTGGGTGCCGGTTGCCGGCACCGAGAGCAGGCGCGATCCTTTCTTCCGAGGCCAGCTCCTTGTTGCAGTAGTCACCTTTCCGGAAACACGGTTGGCTTGGCACTTCCCCCTGTAATATTTGCCTTTCCCTTGCTTTGCCCGGCCGTATGAAACCACTGCACGTCAGCAGTCATAACCTGTGTTTGTTCTAGAGTCAATTTATAAGAAAAATCTACTTTGGCTTTTCTTTGTTTAAATGGTCTAAGCTGAAAGCAGTTCAGAACAAGTTATCTCTAGCCTTGCGTCTTTTAAATTTATTTTGATTATATTTTTATTGATTTCAGAGGAAAGGAGAGGAAGAGAGAGATAGAAACATCAATGAGAGAGAATCATTGACCAACTACCTCCTGCATGCCCCACACTGGGGATTGAGTCCACAACCTGGGCATGAGCCCTGACCAGGAATTGAACCGTGACCTCCTGGTTCATAGGTCAGTGCTCAACCACTGAGCCATGCTGGCCGGGCCTAGCCTTACATCTTAATTTAGTTAAATATCTGTTGATATCAACAGGTGAGAAAATTGTTCCATGTTTTTTTAAAATCTAGAAAAATAACTCGAGAAGTAATATCTACTGTTTTAAAAATATATTTATTGATTGATTGATTTTAGAGAAAGGAAGAGAGAGAGAGAGAACCACATCGATTTGTTGTTCCACTTACTGATGCATTCATTGGTTGATTCTTGTATGTGCCCTGACCAGGGATCCAACCTGCAACCTTGGTGATATTGGGCCGATGCTCCAACCAACTGAGCTACCTGCCCAGGGCTCAATATCTACTATTAATTGAATGCCTGTTATGTGCTCGGTCCTGTCCTATCCCTTTTCTATATAAAATCTTTATCCGCCTAGTAATTCAGCAAGGCAGGTCTTATCTTTTTACAGGGAGGAAAAGTGGGGTCACAGATTAGTAGCTGGAAGGCACACAGCCAGTGTGGAGCAGGTCTGGGATGTACACCCAGTCCCCCTGGCTGCAAAGCATGTTACTAATGCTGTCCACGTGGTCCTGCTGTGTTGCAACAGTGGCTCTCACCTGTCACTACTTTTTCAGCCTCTCCATTTATTTCTCCCTCTTAGGGATTCTGCGTGCAGCCCGTCTCCCCAGCCTGCCTGGGGTGTGGGGTGGGAGTTACTTTGCCCTGGCATGTGACAGACAGCTCCATTGGGTATTAGGAAATAGCAGTAGCAGTCCACGAAACGAGGTGACAGCTGTCACAACATAGCTCTGGGCGCCTTCCTCCCAGACCTTGGAGGGGGAGGGGCCTGACATCCACCCACTAGATAGCCGGGGTCTGGCAGCGGCCAGGAGGGGAAGAGAGATTTGCAGGTGATAAGTCCAGAAGTTGAGAAGGAGCCTCGCTACCACCTCTTCTGTCTGGACAGGTTGAGGGAAACTTGGTCACTTGTAAATTTGCCACCACACCCAAGGCTTCTACTGTAGGACATTAGTTCCCAAGATACGTTTCTAGACGCTGCAGTGATAAGTCAGAGTAATTCAGGGACAGGAGCTAAATCACATTGAGACATGTAGCAAGACACCCACTTCCTTTTCAGTTCTCCGTCAATATTGCTCACCCTGGCAGGGCCCCTTTTTCACAGCAGGCCCTTGTTCATGGCTCCGCGCTACAGGGAGGAGAAGCAGCCAGTGGGCCGGCCGCCGCTTCAGGCATAGCCACTGTGGCCAGGGGGAACCCAGCGGGACTTGTTAGCTTCCCATTGCGTTGCTCATTGCATTGATTTTGGTATTTGCCTTCTTGGTCTGACAAAGCGTGGTGCTGGTTTTCCATTTATGATAGTGGTGTGAAGTTACCTTTTAAAATACATGGAGTTCCTGCCCTGGCGTCCTGTACATTGGAGGACATTGAGCAGCATCCTGGCCCTCTGCGACTACTGCCTACTAGTGGCTTACCTCCACCTCTGGATGAGAATCACTGATGTAAGGTGTGCAAATTTAGGCAAAAGCATGAGTTTAGAAAGTAGAGGTAGTTGGATATCGCAGAAATCCCTTGTATGAAATGGCTAAAGTTTGGGAAACTGCTTAGGAAATTTCCTTCAGAGTCCTCGTCTGTCTTCTTTGGCACTGACATCGGTTCAGTAGTCAGGCGGACGCCCTGGCCGATATGGCTCAGTTGGTTGGAGCATCGTCCCACGGACCACAGGTTTGATTCTCAGTCAGGACACATACCTAGGTTGTGGGTTCGATCTCTGGTTGGTGCACATTCGAGAGGCAGCCGATCAATGTTTCTCTCTCACATCTATGTTTTTCTCTCCCCGCTTTCCTCCCTTTGTAAAAATAAAAAATAAAAAAGTCAGGTGGGGCGGTGTCTTGGAAGGGGAGAGAGAAAGCATCGCTGTCCAGGAGAACTTCCTGTCCTGCTAGAATGCTCTGTGTCTGCACAGTCCTGGCTACAGCACTGGCCAGCAGGCTCTGGAGCCTGAAATGTGGCTAGTGAGAATGAGGAACTGAGTCCTCTTACTTTAGTTAATTTAAAGGGTAAGCAGCCACATGTGCTAGCAGCTCCTGTGTTGGATAGCACAGCTCCAAAGAGGTCAGGAGAATGGAGAGGTCAGGATGGCAGAACCCGGGCTTTAAGGCACAGCTGGAACTCTCGTTTTAAAGAAAATCTTTATTGTTGAAAGTATGACATATGTCCCCTTTTCCCCCCATTGACCCCTTCTAGCCTGCCCCCACCCTCTGCCCCCTACACCCTGCCCCCTGCCCCAGGCCTTCACCACCCGATGGTCTGTGTCCATGGGTTATGCATATATGCATACAAGGTTTTGGGTTGATTACCTCCCACCCACCCACCCTCCCCCACCTTCCCTCTGGTATTCCACACCCTGTTCCATGCTTCCATGTCTCTGGATCCACTCCGTTCATCAGTTTATCTTGTTACTTAAATTCCACATATGGGTACGATCATGTGATACTTGTCTTTCTCTGACTGACTTATTTCACTTAGCATGATACTCTCCAGGTCCCTCCATGCTGTCTCAAAGGGTAAGAGATTCTTCTTTTTCACTGCTGCATAGTATTCCACGGTATAGATGTACCACAGCTTTTTTATCCACTTATCTACTGATGGGCACTTGGCTGTTTCCAGGTCTTAACTGTTGTAAATTGTGCTGCTATGAACATAGGGGTGCATATATTCTTTCTCATTGGTGCTTCCGGTTTCTTAAGATTTATTCCTAGAAGTGGGATCACTGGATCAAATGGCAGTTCCATATTTAATTATTTGAGGAGACTCCATACTCTTTTAGTGAAACTCCATAATGGCTGCACCAGTCTGCATTCCCACCAGCAGTGTACTAGGGTTCCCTTTTCTCCACATAGTCACCTAGCAGGAACTCTTTAGAAGCTTAGGATCTCAGACATGTAAATCCAATGGGGATACATCTTTAAGGAGGGCCTGGCCATGTGGCAGACAGGACCGTCAGATGGGAGGTTTGGCGTAGTGATTAACAGATGCCCAACCAAAATTGGCTTGAGCAAAGTAAAATAAAACAAAATGAATTCATTGGTTCCTAAGACAGAGAGCCCAGGACAGGCCATTAAGGAGATTTTCTGCCTGTGTAAGTCTGTATCTACATACCTCTCAGGTCCTTCTTCTTTTTTTCTTTTTTAAACATGTTTTTTTTTTTTTTTTAAATTTTAGAGAGAGGAAGGGAGAGCTGCCTCCTGTCTGCCCCCTACTGGGGATTGGAGCCCGAAACTCAGGCTTGTGCCCTGACCGGAATCAAACCAGCATCCTCTCGGTGCATGAGACAACATTCAACCAACTGAGTCACACAGGCAGGGGCTCCTGGCTTTTCAATTTAGCTTATCTCTCAGTAGGGCCACCCGGCCCATGCAGCTCTCTCTCAGTCTTCAAAGATTGTTGGGGATTCCGTTTTGTGGACGTTCCCTGTTCATTTAAACAGCCAGGTTTGATGACCCGTTTCCAGGCTTTTGCCTCCACAGTGCAGGCCACACTCAATCTCCTGCTGCTTTGGGCATGTGCACGCACTTGCCAGTGAAGTAATGAGCAGTTGAACCCGGCAGCTTGCTGTGCCGAACCTTCTGCTAAAACATAACAGACAAAACTTCTGTAAACATCTAGCCTGACTGTATGTGAGTCCCTTACTAGCAAATTCATTCTTTAGCTTTCAGTACAGACAGACAGTGGTGGGATCTATCATTACAGGGTTATTGTAGGATGGGGAGAGAATTTCCGGTTCTGCAAATGGTAAGGTGTGCTTCCTATCAAATGAACCAACCCTCCATCCCTCCGCCCCTCCCTCATTCATTCAACACTTAGAGTGCCCACAGATGGCCAACATGGGTAAGTCACACCCAAGAGCAGGAATGGGTTGGACTCCTTGAGGCTTCTGTGTGTGTCTGGCCGTTGGACAACTTAGAGGGTTGCCAACACGGATGAGTTGCTAGGAGTGAAGCCGTCCTTATCAGAGCCACACTGCCCGCAGTTTACTGGAATGAGGATGCTATTTTTAAGAAGCAGCATTGTGTTTCAGCGTGGAAATTTTGAACATCCGAGCAGGCAGCTTGCTGGCTTGCTAACCTTTGGGGTCCTGATGCCAGGGACTGTGTTTGCTTAGCCTTGGACTCCAGCATCTGACCTGGGCCTGCTCAGCCTGCAGGATGAGTGGAGGAGTCCCTCTGTGACAAGTAATGATGTGAGTCCCGTCTGGCTGGTTTCACTTCTGCTGGATGTCTCCTGGGGCTGGCAGGGCTGGGTTCCTCCCGCCAGCCTGTGTGTTGGGGCCTGCGAGGTGGCCGTGGGGTATTTCTGTTGCAGTGCTCACGAGGGCTTGTAGCTCTCCTGAAAGACAAACTGCCTTTTGGGGGGTGTCTCAGAGTGGCTTTGTTTTGCCAGAGCCGGCCATGTTCCCAGGCGTTCCCTTAGCTTGTGCGTGGGTGATCTGGACGGCCAGGTGGGGTGGCTCTCTGGGCCAGTCCGCCTCCAGCCTGTCCGCTGGCCCATGTCCAGGTCATGCTGGGTGAGTCTCCATCTTTCTGTATCTCTGAAGGGAGTGCTGGGGAAGGCAGACTCTTCCCCTTTCCATAGTGATCACGGTGCAAGCAGCACCCTGAATAGCAGGGCTGTTGGACGAGACGGACATGGTTCAGAGCCAGACCCGGCTGTTTTGCACATCTCCTCAAACCTGGGGGCTGCACCCACTCTCCTGAGCTTTCTTCTCTCATCTGTAAAATGTAAAAGTACTAACAATCTGGCCAGTGGACAGATGAATTCTATTTTTTGAAATAAATAATTTGGGCTGGGGGGCAAAGCATCTTTGATTGCGACCCCAGCTTCTTAGGAGCCCCAGTTCTGTTTCCCATCTCCCCCAAGGATGCAGCCCCACGTGTGCCCCAGAGCCGAAGCTTTTGAGAAAAACATGCTGAGAGGGGCGTGGCCCTGATGCTGTGGGCATGTCTTTCGCGCAGGTGCTGTGAGTGGCTGAGATGCTGCGGTGGGGGAGAGCCCAGGCCCCGCACGGTCTGGCTGGGGCACCCCGAGAAGAGGGATCAGAGGTACCCCCGAAATGTCATCAACAATCAGAAGTACAACTTCTTCACCTTTCTTCCCGGGGTACGTATGGGCAAGGACCACACCCGTTTTTTCTTCCCACACCAAATACATGCAATGGTGCCAGTCTTAGAAGACTGAGGTCCCCATGGCAAATTTTGTGAACACACCTCCTTAACCACTGGCTTGGCTGCTCTCTGTCTGTACGGCTGTGAGACCACCTGATCAGTTAGTTCAACTTCACATCTATTGAGTGTGTTGTGCGTAAGAGAGAAAAAGATATTACAGGGACCTAGCATTATAACCAGAACACCAGAAAACCGCAGTGCTTAAATTTCCCCCCATCATCACGAAACATATATTTAGCTGTAGGAAAGTTGGGGTATAAGAGTATAGAGAAAAGAAAAAAAAAGATGTATTTTAATCCTTTCACCCAAAGAATTTCTATTAACATCTTTTGCTTTGCTAACATTTTTTGCTAATGACTTTCTGGTTTGCTTGGTGTGTGACTCTGCAGTCATAGCACTTCCCATTAACTTATACAAATATGGACATGGACTCCTCCAGCCTTCCCCCAACGCACGTAAATTAAACGCTGATTTTCATCCACCGTGGCCTCCAGGCACTGATGGACTTTAGAAGCCACAGTGGCAACCAGTTCCAATGCTGGAAAGGAAAAAACGTTACTAACTTCGATTTATTGCGAGATAATACGGAAACACACATACATTATACTGTAGCTTAAGGTCCCTTCGAATGCTTTTTTTCTTTTAACCAGAGTCTATACCTTTATTCACAAGGCTGTTTTACCTCTGAATAGGCTAACAATGGAATCTCATTACCTTTTCTTGGTAGTCTACAGTTGCTACTTTCTTAATTTTTTAATTGCATAGTTTCAATCTTTCTTTTTAAAATTTATCTGTATTGTTGAAAGTATTACAGATGTCCCCTTTTCCCCCCATTGACCCCTTCCACCCTGCACGCACCTTGAATGATTTTTTAAGGGTGATTTTGACTACATTCATTGCTCGCTGTCTCAGCCCTCACCGCCCTTTCCCCCACATCTCGGTAACTTAAGTCAAGAAAAAGTTTATTTCTTGTTCCTGGGAATTATGATGATACAGATGTGGCCACTCTCTTCCCTCTGGGAGCTACGCCTTCTGGAATTCTGGCCACCAGCGTCCCTGAGTGGTGGCGGGGCGATGGCTCTTAACCGCCTTAGCCTCGGAGAGACTCATCATTTTCTTTTTTAAAATATATTTTTATTGATTTCAGAGAGGAAGGGAGAGAGAGAGAGAGAGATAGAAACATCAAAGATGAGAGAGAATCTTTGGTTGGCTGCCTCCTGCACGCCCAACACTGGGGATTGAGCCCGCAACCTGGGTATATACCCTGCCTGGGAATCGAACTGTGACCTCTTGGTTCATAAGTCAGCACTCATTCACTGAGCCACGCCAGCCACGAGAGACTCCTCATTTTCATTCATTGCCCATCCGCCGAGTCGTGTGGTATAAGTCTTTCTGCCAGGGCACCTGGGAGCAGTCAAAGCCGCCAGAACCCACCGCCACCCGGGATGGGGTTCTTCTGGATGTATTTTATGGCATTGCGATCACATTGTGGAAATGACAATTTATCTTACTTTAAACTTCAAAAAAATCTTTTTAAATACCCTTCTTTTTTGATCAAGTTTGCAGCATAAGCATTTCCCACTAATACTTACTCTTAAAAACAACATGTTGAGGGCTTTCCTATACTTACAACATAGATGGTTTAAGAAAAAAGACAGAGCAGACACAGTTGAAGCCCTCAGCGTGCCTCCCCGCCCCAGAGGTAACCACGGTCTTGAATTTGGTGTTTACAATTTCCACATGTATTGCTATTTTCATTTTTACTTTTTAAAAAATATATATTTTATTGATTTTTCTACAGAGAGGAAGGGAGAGGGACAGAGAGCTAGAAACATCAATGAGAGAGAAACATCAATCAGCTGCCTACTGCACACCCCCTACTGGGGATGTGCCTGCAACCAAGATACATGCCCTTGACTGGAATCGAACCTGGGACCCTTGAGTCCACAGGCCGACGACGCTCTATCCACTGAGCCAAACCAGTTAGGGCACTTATTTATTTATTTTTTTATTACACAGAGAACTATTTAACTTTATGGGAAAGGTATCATGTTGTGTTCTTTTATTGGAAAGTTTTCTTTCTTAATCTTTACCTGAGGACATGTTTTTTTAAAAATTGATTTAGACAGAGAGGAGGGAGAAGGAAGGAGGCGGGGGAGAGAGAGAATCATTGATGTGAGCGAGAATCATTGATGTGAGAGAGAAACGTTGATGTGAGAGAGAAACATTGATCTGTCTGCCCTGACTGGGGATCGAACTTATAACCCAGGCATGTGCCCTGACTGGGGATCGAACCTGAAACCTTTTATTGTATGGGATGACGGTCCAACCAACTGAGCCACCACCAGGGCTGTAGGAAAGTTTTAAAACATTATTCACCTCCCACTCACCCTGCCCAATCCTATCAGATAAGCCTTGAATGTCTCCTCTCTCTTCTCTCCACATTCCAGGTGCTGTTTAACCAGTTCAAGTACTTTTTCAACCTCTATTTCTTACTCCTTGCCTGCTCCCAGTTTGTACCTGAAATGAGACTTGGTGCGCTCTACACCTACTGGGTCCCCCTGGTGAGTACCACGCTCAGTTTGCTCAGTGACTGCAGAGGTTGGGGACAGACAGCTCCGTGTCTCTCTCACTCTAGCATGTGGAATGGGAGAGGGTACCCTCAAGCTAACACATTGGGCCCCCCAAGATTTTAAGGTTGCAGCTCCATTTCCTATATCGCAGGGTCAGATAATAGTAAGTTCTGTACCATTCCTTGCTTCTGTCACTCTGTTTGTCTGTCATTCACTGTCTCAGCAAACAGTGGCAAACGAGGGAGACCAAGCCCCCGTCTTTGTGTGTATACTCTGTGTATACTATTTAGTAGGAAGGTTTAAAAAAGTAACAGATTCTGTGCTTTCGTGTGTACGAATGTGAGACAACTGACCAGAATGCCCCTCTATTCCTTCCCTTGCCTGCCTTTTACTCTTCCTTTCCTTTGGCAAGTGGTAATTGAGCACCTACTGTGTGCCAGGCACTGTGCTGGATGCTGGGGGTGCAGCGATGAACAGAACAAAAAAATTCATGCCCTCATGGAATTGATTTTCAGAAGATAGACAATAAACAGATTAATAAATTTGTTTCAAATTGTGGGAAGTTCTGTGAGGGTAACAGAATAAGGTCATAGGACAGGTGGGATATCCCATGCTCCTGGAGTACTTGTTGAATGGATGACGGTGGGGGTTGTGGAAGGGCAGCCTAGCCCGGGTGGCCATGAAAGGCCTCTTGAGGAGGTGATGGGAAGGAGACTAGGAGGGTGGGAGGACTCCGGGCAGACGCCAGCCATGCAAAGGCCCTGTGGTAGACAGGAGCTCCAAGGACTTGGAGAACAGAAAGGAGCTCAGCATGACAGGCATTGGAGAGGGCAGAGCTCACGTGTTTTTCTCCAGAGACATTATGAAGTGTGATTGCTGCCTATTTTTCTCTCAGCTGGACTCGGGGGTGGGGATGGGGTGGAACACTTAGATCTTCTTTTCACAAACATGGTTACATTTTTAAAAAATATATTTTTATTGATTTCAGACAGGAAGCGAGAGGGAGAGAGAGAGATAGAAACATCAATGATGAGAGAGAATCATTGATTGGCTGCTTCTTGCACGCCCCCTACTGGGGATCGAGCCCACAACCTGGGCATGTGCCCTTGACCGGAATCGAACCCGGGACCCTTCAGTCTGCAGGCTGATGCTCTATCCAAATTGAGCCAAACCAGCTAGGGCTACATTTTTAATTGGAAGAAGATTTGTTTTAAAATTGATAGAGGGAGGGAAAAGGAGAGAGAGGGGAACTGGATTTGTTGTTCCACATACAAGAAACAACCAATGAGTAAATAAGTGGAACCACAGATGTACGTTTCTTTCTCTCTCCCTTCCTCTTTCTCTCTAAAAATTAATAAACAAAGAAAATTTAAAAAGAGATATGCAGGTCTGAGTAATGTTTCTTTCTAAACTTCAGCATGTCTCCTTCTTGATTTTTGAACATTGACAACTCTTTAAAAGAAAGTTAAAGCACTGTGTGAATTGGACACACTCCGCCCAGTGCTCCGCTAAACGTTGTAGGAGTTCCTTAGGACCTCCAGTGGGTGGCTCTGTGCTCAGGGCACCCCACTGGGCTGTGGAATGCTCTAGACCCTACCTTTCAAGTCTGTGTATTGTTTTCTTTGCAAACCCAGATGTGCTGCTCTCTACTGCCTCCCAAGGGGCTTCTGTTCATTTTTCTTTTCCTTTTTCAATGACAAAGAGACTCTTTATTATTGGAAAAAAATTTGAAGAACAACTGGGGGAAAAAACCCCCACACAAATGCCCCTGTGCAGCCACCCCCAAGATAACCCCATTTATGTTTCTGGTCAATTTCCTTTTCATCTCTCACATGTGCCTGTGTTTTATATGCATTCTAACATACAGTGTAGTAAATTCTATATATTATGTAAATGCATATGTTTTGTAAATTGGGATCCCAAGTGCGCACGAAGATAGGTAGCTGTGTGTCTCCCTCTCTTCCCTACCTCTTGCATCTCAAGCGTGATATCTGACCTGGCGTGTGTCCTCGTTCCTCACGGTATCCGTCTGCCCTGCCTGTGGTATAAACCCATCATCCGAAAGGTTCTTGAGGTACAGATCTGTTCACACCCCTACTACCTTGTTTACCTGATCTTGGCATCTATGGTGGGGAGGGGACTTAAGCCACATTGGGAATGAGCTTTTCATTCTCTTAACCAGATTCATGTAGATATGACTAAGTGGGGCGGGGGGGCGGGGGGCGGAGATGGATTTATACAGGAATTCACATGCCTGAGAAAGTTGGTGGGAAATTAGGTCAGCTCTGTTGAATTCTTCCAAAGGCAGTCATTGAGGATCCTGTGGACTGAGGCAAAGCGTGCTGCTAGGGAAAAGGATTCCTCGCTTGATAAGGGAGAACTCGAGGGGCCAAGGAGACTCGGGAAGTCGCTTGAGGTCGTGCTAGGATGTGAAGGGTTTCTGTCTCAGAGAGACGGAGCTCCCTCCCTTTTTCCGAGGAATGATCTTGGGATGTCAGAAGGGCTTTGGGCTGCATGTGAGGCCGTGTGTACAGGGAGATTCTTTGTGACATGCTGTGTATAATGAAAAATTGGAAACAAACACTGGTCTGTCAGTAGTGACCCACATGCTGGTGGATTGAACTCCGGGATGCTGCCCAGGAGTGAGAAGCAGGGAAGTCACTCCACTGGTGCTGACACAGGAAGGTGTAACTCATGTTTTTCTTGACGTGGGAAAAGCAAGTTGCAGAACAACATGGACCATATGCTTCCATTTTTATGACCCTCTCCCTCCCCCCAACAAATACAGAGTGGGCAAAAGTAGGTTTACAGTTGTGAGTACCCAAAACAGAATTTATTCTTGTATTATTACTTATTAACTAGTGGCCCGGTGCACGAAATTCATGCATGGGGGGTGAGGGAGTGTTCCTCAGCCCAGCCTGCACCCTCTCCAATCTGGGACTCCTTGAAGGATGTCCTACTGCCAGTTTACAGGGATCGGGCCTAAACCAGCAGTAGGACATCCCTCTCACAATCCTGGACTGCTGGCTCCAGCCGCTCACCTGCCTGCCTGCCTGCCTGATTGCCCCTAACCACTCTGCCTGCCGGCCTGCTCGCCCCCAAATGCCCCCCTGCCAGCCAGATCACCCTCAACTGCCTCCCCTGCTGGCCTGCTCACCCCCAACTTCACCCTTGCTGGCCTGCTCACCCCGCTGTCCTGATCACCTCCAACTGACCCTCACTGATGGCCTGCTGACCCCCAACTGGCCCCCTGCTGGTCTGCTTACCCCAACGGCCCCTGCTGTCCCATCCTGGCCTGATCACCCCCTGGCAATCCAAGGTCCCAGCCCCTCCTTTTTTTCTTTTTCTTTTTCTTTTTTTTTTTTTTCAGCGCCTCCTTGAGTCGAGGCCAGGGCCAGCTGGAAGTAAGTATCTAGATTTACATAAGGATCTGAATCAAAGTATCTAGGATTTATTTCTCTTCTATAATTGAAACTTTGTAGCTTTGAGCGGAGGCTAGGGCAGGCCAGGGTGGGTGGAAAGCTTGGCTTCCCCCATCTCTGGGGGCAACCCAAGCCTCCTGCTCTCTCCAGCTCTGTGGCCACTACTATATTTGTTGGGTTAATTTGCATACTTGTTCCTGATTGGCTGGCAGGTGTGGCTTGTGAGTGTAGTGAAGGTATGGTCAATTTGCATGTTTCTCTTTTATTAGGTAAGATTAGTGTATATTTATTTGTATTACAACTGGGGTGAGGCAAGAGTGCTGGGGGAGTGGTGGGGGCTGGGGTGACCTGGCGGACTCCCACCCTTTCCAGTCCTGTCTCCTTGCTGAAATATCACTGGGATTTTCCAGGAGAAGCTGGAAGACCTGGTTTTCAATGAAAGCCACTGATTCCCTGGTTTTCCTGGGACCCGGCCATAGCTAGAAGCCGGCAGGCTAACAGCAGCTTCGGGCCATCCTGAGGTTTCTGACTGCATCAGGGCCCTTGGTATCGCCAGCTATGCCTGGGACGGTTCAGGACCCAGAGGGGATGTTTGTCTTGTAGAAGTCCTGGCTTTCTTTCCAGGCCCGCAGAGCAGGGAGTTTATGGTCGAAGATGAATTGGACTCCACCTATTTCTAGCTGACTGTAGCTGACTTCCCCTAAATGTCCTAGATGCTTGTGTAGGGAATCATGTGCAGTTCTTGGCTAGAACACGTTTTGAAATGTCTCTAACCATCCTGGAAGTCGGGGCATTTCACCCAGGTATGAGTGCAGTGGCTCAACGTGAGGGCTGTGGAGCACGTGGTTGAGCCTTGGCTGCATTTTGATGAGAAGTTGTGTCATCTGAAGAAAATGCTGAGCCTCAGTTTCCACATCTGTGAAACGGGTGATCATGTCCATTTCCTTGGCTCGTTGGGAGGATTACATGAGATAACAACACACAAAGTGCTTCCGTTAGCTCCTGGCATATAGAACATCGTCTCATTTTAGTTTTTAAAACCTGCACTAGTGACACTGTTGTTCACTGTCTGGATTAAGTTCTAGCTTTTAATACTTTTTTTCTTGGTACTAATATAGTAGAGGCAGAATTTCTTCAGGAGATAGCAGAAATAACCCATAACATTGTATGAAGTCCAAGTAATAAATCTAGATTTTTTTTTTGTTATTAAGATATAATCTATACACCATAAAATGCACAGACATGGCCCGACCGGTATAGCTTAGTAGTTGAGTGTTGACCTATGAATCAGGAGGTCACGGTTCAATTCCTGGTGAGGGCATATGCCCGGGTTGTGGGCTTAATCCGGAGTGTGGGGTGCGCAGGGCAGCTGATCCACGATTCTCTCTCATCATTGATGTTTCTCTCTCTCTCTCCTTCTCCCTTCCTCTCTGAAATCAATTATATATATATATGTGTGTATATATATATATATATATATATATGTGTGTGTGTGTGTGTGTGTGTGTATGTGTGTGTATATATATATATATTAAAAAAAGTGCACAGACATGGAGTTTCTGACTCAGTGAGTGTTGACCTTCATCACCGTCCGTGTAAACACTACCTCAATAAGACAAGAACACTTACATCACTCTGGAAAGTTCCTAGTGCCCATCTCCTGCCAGGCCCTCCCCAGCCAGAGGCAGCTACTTTTCTGAATTCTATCTCTTACAGGTAGTTTTGTTTTCGTAAATTGACTTCTGATGTTCAGCATCACCAAAGAGCCTTACTGACACCTTCACAGTTGCTTGTCTGTGTGCTGCCATTGCCTGCGGTTTCTCTACAAGCTCAGCTTGGGCTCGACAGCCCAGGCCCGCTTTCAGACCTCTTTCTAGATGTCTGTGGATGTGAAGGGCTCCGAAGATGGACGGCTGGAACTTATTTCTGGACCACATTTGCATCTCGTTGTAAATAAATGTCTCGCCCAGGGCGTGGCGTGTCCTCCAGAATTAATGAGAACTGTGTGTTTGGGGGCGGGGAAGGATAGGTCGGATGAACTTGGGAGGCCGTATTCATTGGCAGGAGGGAGGTTACAGCTTCTGCCTTTATTTATTTATTCCTCACCCGAGGATATTTTTCCATTGATTTTTAGAGAGAGTGGAAAGAAACAGAGAGATAGATACATCGACGTGAGAGAGACACATCGATTGGTTGCCTCCTGCCTGTGCTCCGACCAGGGCTGGGGATCAAGCCGCAAACCATACATGCCCTTGCCTGGAATTGAACTCGGGACCCTTCAGTCCGCAGGGGGATGCTTCTATCCGCTGAGCCAAACTGGCTAGGGTGCAGCTTCTGTCTCTGCAGGGCACTCACTTCCACTGTCGTCTGTGGGACTCAGCCAGGCCATGCAGGGGGAAGAGAAACCAGAACATTTGAAAAAAACAAACAACAACAAAAACCTGGCCTCTGGCCCAGAACAACAAAACTGCAGCATGCAGGACGAGGGGGGGCGGGTCGACTGGGCTCTGCAGACCGGGTCTGTGCTGCCAGAACAAGCTTCCTCTCCTCCATACGAGGTCTGCGTATACTTTTGTTCTAAAGTGGGCCCATTTTTCACATTTGATTGGCGGCAGGGGCAGGAGGAGTCCTGTGACTGTAAAGATGTGTGGGGCTTTGGTGGAGGCTCACAAAGCAGCGTCCCTCTGGCTAGATTTACATAAGGATCTGAGTCAAAGTTAATGTATTTCACAGGGTCAGCAGCATGAACAGGAAGTCAGCAAAGAATCCCTACTGCTGCCCTCCGTGGGACTTTTGCTCTCTGTGTTTTTAAAAAGTGATTTTAAAAGGAGGGATGATGAGGGCATCCTGTAAGGAAAATGAACGAGGCCTTGGCCGGGTAGCTCGCTGGTTAGAGCGTCGTCCTGATTCTCCAAGGTTTGGGGTTTGGTCCCGGGTCAGGGCACATACCAGAAGCAACCAGTGAATGCATAAATAAGCGGAACAGCAAATCCTTGTCTCTTCCCCGCTCTTTTCTCTCTGCCTCTCTCTCAAAAATCAATAATTAAAAAAAATTATCTTTAAAAGAAAAAAGAAAAATGGATGAAGGTTCTTGCCTTTGTGGATACAAGAGGAAAAACTGGATGGACAACACACACAGCCTCCCTGAGTATGTGAGTTGGGGTGCCTGGCTCAGGAAGATTAGACAATTTTAAATTTTCTTTTTATTAGCTGGTACTTACACAGTGAATGCTTTATAATATTTCTTTATAAAAATGTAGGACATTACAGACATCCTGCAGTCCATCCCACTTCTTCCTTGTCCCTCTTAGCAGAGGAATCTAACCAGTAGTTAAGGAAATGGGAAAGTCTTTCTTTAAAAAACAAGTTTTTATTGATTTTTTTAGAGAGAGAGGAAGGGAGAGGGGGAGAGAGAGAAACATCAATCGATTGCCTCCCATACATACCTCGACTGAGGGTTGAACTTGCAAGCTGGGTATGTGCCCTGACCAGGATTTGAACCAGCAACTTTTCGGTGCATGGAATGACGCTCAACCAACTGAGCCACACGGGCCAGGGCAGAAAGTCTTTACCAGTGTGTGGGATCTTTGTTACTTCTGTGAACGGTGTTCCATTTTATGTTCTAAAAGGTTGATTTCCCCACTGGCCACTGGCTTGCACGGGCAAGCAGAGGTATCTCATTCCTTTTAGCTCCTGCTGGTGGTCCATCTCCTTGTCTCTGCCCACCGGAGTTTCTCTAGATGCAGAACAAGGTGGCTGTTAAGATCTCAAGCCAGATTTCCTGTGTTCAAAATTCCTGCTTATATATCTATACTAATAAAAGGGTAATATGCAAATGGTCGGGACATCCTCATGTGTATCAGCCGATCAGCAGGAGGCTATGTGTACAGCAGGCGGCTATGTGTACAGCAGGCACAGGTGGGTAGGGACTTGCAATGTTGGGGACTTGGTTCACGCTGATACAATCCATCACCAGGAGGCCTGGGGCCCAGCGGAGGCCTCCACGCAGTGAGGCCTGGGTGGGGGGCAGTCCCTCAACTCTGTGTGGTGAGGCCTGGGGTTCCTGTGGCTCCGTGTGACATGGAGGCGGGACCCCCGGCTTCAGCCTACCTCTTTGGGGCAATCCATCAAGGAGCCCCAGATGGGTGGGCGGGGCCTACCTCTTTGGGGCGACAGATTGCAGGGCTCCCGCACTGTGACAGGGCACAGGCCAGGCTGGGGGACCTTACCCCCCTGAGTGCATGAATTTTGTGCACTGGGCCACTAGTATATAAATAAATTCCTAGAAGCTTGTTTATCCAACTTCTTAGTGCCTAGTTTCCTTATCTGCAGCACAGCGATCTCATATGGTGGATCTGTCCATAGGTTTGTTGTGAGGGTGGAATGCACTAATGGAAGGAAAGCACTTAAAGGGAGCCCAGCACATGGCGAGCGAGATACGGATGTCAGTGTCACCCTCCTTCAGCCATTGTCTAGATGGACAGTGTGGGTGTTTCGACATCATTTACTCTCAGAAACCCTGCAGAGGTGGTGAACAGGGCTGTGCTTGTGCAGGCGTGTCAACGAGTGTTCCTCAGCATGTGCGTGTAGGAGACCCTCGGAGAATCGGGTTTGCTGGGCATGTGCATTTGGGACATGCCTTCGCAGTTCCTGCCCTGCTGCCCTCTGGCCTTTTCTGTCCCCGGCCCCAGGAAAGGAAGGTGGGTTTCAGCCGGGCTCACTCTGTCCCCTCTCTCCGCAGGGCTTCGTGCTGGCCGTCACCGTCATCCGAGAGGCGGTGGAGGAAATCCGATGCTACTTGCGGGACAAGGAAGTCAACTCCCAGGTCTACAGCCGGCTCACAGTGAGAGGTCAGCCGGGGCTCCACTGGGGCCGCCTCCTGCTGCCCGCCTGGGCTGCAGGGCTGCAGCTCAAGCATAGGCTGCTGACAGTCAGGGAGCAGAGTTCAAAGCCTGGGGCTGGCGGGGGTGTGGGCGCCGCGTGGCAGGACAACCACTTCGTTGCTGGTACCAGGGAGGCCAACCTGTCTCCCGGGGCTCGGGGAGTGTGGGCAGCATCCCCAGGTGGCCAGGCTCTCTTAGAGCTGGTCCTGTGGGCTAACTTGCGCATCATCAACCTGGAATTGAATTCTGTGCATTTGGCATCCTCTGCCCACTAATGCCTTACCCTGCGGGGTCTGGCTGCAGAGGGGAGCGGGGAACTTGGCCCTCCATCCCTTTCCAAAGGAACACTGCTTTAAAAGGTGCTCTTTGAACACTACAACATTAATGCTACCACCGTGCAGCATTGGTTTCTATTAATCTATTTATTTGTATACTTTTACATTGAATGTTTGTGGACATACAAGATGAGCCACATCAGTTTTCTTAAAAGGCACCAGAGTTACATAAATACTGCATCTCTGAAGACTTCTTTGCTGGCATCTTCTCAGTCCTCAGAACTGAAGGGGGAAGCGCCCATAGACTGAGCCAAAGAGAACGGGAGCTAGCCTTTAGTCGTTAATCCCGGGCAAGACAGGAGCATGTTAAATGGCGGAATTTAAAACTCACCCCAAACCCCACAGAACTACCCGGCCAAGGTTGACTTCCATTTCCCACTCTTTGGCCTAGAGTAGATTTCCTGTGAGGTTGTGTTCAGAAGGGAGAGAAAGTTACTGTCTGCAGCCCCCTAAGATGACTGATCCCATTCAGGGATTCATAATGTTTTAGGAGAGGCTGGAGGGAGCCGGAGTTGTGCCTGGCCTGCAGGAAAGGGAGGATTCTGAAAGAGACAAGCCAGGTGCAGGAGGAGCTGTCCCCGAGCCTGGCATGAACTGCGCTTTAGTCTTCCGGAGAAGCTGGCCATCCATGTTCCCGGGTTTTCAGTAGAATTTTCCCTTTTGGGAAAAATGTCAAAGGAATATATTTTGGCCTCCTCTTCCTCTCCCCCCCCCCACCCCCAAATTGAAATTTTGACAAAATTCCTTGAGGGTATGGACGTGTTTTCGTTTTAGTGCATTGAATAGATTTTCATAGTGGGTGGTCTTAAAAATTTGCAAGTCTCTGGGAGAAGGGGGACTTCAGAGCGGGTATAGAAATACCAGTTTTGTTATTGCTAAGCCACTGTATTTAGGACATTTTGCAAACTAAAGAATAAAATCCCAGTATAATCTTTGCAAAGGCAGGTGGCTTGGGGGTTCCACGTGGGCAATCAGAAGACCCCTCTGGGAAGGTGTTTTGTGTGGTTTGTGTATATTAAACCCTCCCTTAATAACATATTCTGACGATGACATTTGCAGTGCTTGGCAACCAACCAAAGCCCTGGCAGAGAGGGCTGCTGGGTCTGTTTAGAGGAGGGGCTATGGGAGGCCTTCCATTCATCTGTCCAGTGCCCGTCCGCCCTTCGATTCTTTTCATATTGCAATTGCTTTCCCCGCGTGGTTTTCATGCCCTCCCCTGCAGACCCCTCTCAGCTGCTGCCTGAACCCCTCTGTCCTTGCAAAGGCCCTAAAGAGAATTGGCAGATGGCTCCAGCAGTAAAAACATGTCTTCCTTTGTTGGCCTCCTTTTGGGACCCAAGGTTCCCATTGTCATGCCAATTCGATAGGAGAGGCCCACAGAGACGAGCTCTGAATATTAACCCAGGCCCTGGTCCTGCAGTTTGTTTTGAAAGCCCCAAAAAGGGCGCTGAGAAAACTGTCAGCCAGGACGTGATGGAGGTGCGTTTAGTTATTTGATCCACTTTGGGGGGAAGGGCCAGAGAGAAAAGCCCAAAAAGAAGGTTTCAGAGAGAGGAAGAGAAAGAAGCCTTTTTTTTTTTTTTTACCTTACTGCACTATTTAATGACTCAATAATATTTTCTTGAGTGAGACATTTCACCAAGAATTCAATGAAGTTCAAAAGCGAGATGAAACACATAGGGACATGTATGTCCACGCAGGACTGTTTTCTTTTTTTGATCACACGACATCTTAAAAGGGACTTTTCAACACTTCTGGAGTTCAGAAATGCTTAGAAACTAGAATCAAGTCCTCAACCACTAGATGGTTGCCCATGAGATTTCCCTGCACTCAACAATATTTCCTGGTTAAGAAAACTGCTTGGACTAAGTTAAAATTTTTTGGTGGTAATAATTTCTAATTAGCAAAAAGCTGCAAACCTCCTGCAGAGAACTCTTACAAGCCTGCCACCACGGTTCCCCAGTTGTCAGCGTGTTCCCACTTTGGTTTTGCTAGTCTCTCTCTTTCTTAGCCATTAGAGATTTAAGGTGAGGATATCATGCCTTTTGCCCATAAACACTTCAGTGTTTAATTCCTAAGAGGACACTTTTCTTACATAACACAGTACAATGAGCCAAATCAGGAAATTTAACATTGAGGCATCACTATTAATCAGATCTAGAATCCTTCCTCAAAATTGGCCATTTGTCCCTGAAATGTCTTTTAGTAGCATTGAAAAAAATTGATTTTAGAGAGGAAGGGGGAGAGAGAGAGACACCAATTTGTTGTTTATATATTCATTGGTTGATTCTTGTATGTGCCCTGACTGGGGATCAAACCCGTAACCTTGGCACATTGGGGTGACACTAATCAGCTGAGCTACCCGGCCAGGGCTGCAGCGTTTTTTTTCTTGGTCCAGGAACCCATCCAGGTTGCCAGTTGCGTTTAGCAGCCCTCTCTCTCCCCTTCACCCCTCCAGCCTGGCGTAGCTCTATGGCGTTGGCGTTTTTTGAAAAGGACAGGCCAGTTTTAGGCTAGTTACTTCGCAGCTTGTCCCTCAACTTGTGTTTGCCTGATGTCTCAAAATTAGATTCACGGCATGCATTTTGGCAGGAATTAATATAGTTTTAAGAATGTCAGTGGCACAGACTCTAAGGATGTTGCCAAAGTTTTAGAGGGTTATATTAATCAAACTGAAAAACTTTAAAACTTAGAGGAAAAAGAATTCTATTTTGAACAGCTGAAGTAAAAGCCCCGGTTAATAATAAGGAGTTCTCCATTGGAGGGAAGTTACTTTTTCTTTTTAATTTTTATTGATTTCAGAGAGGAAGGGAGGGGGAGAGAGAGATAGAAACATCAGTGAAGAGAGAGAATAATTGATTGGCTGCTTCCTGCATGCCCCACACTGGAAATCAAGCCTGAAACCTGGGCATGTGCCCTTGACCAGAATTGAACCTGGGACCCTTCAGTCCATAGGTCAACGCTCTATCTACTGAGCCAAACCAGCAAGGGTGGAAGTTAATTTTTTTTAATAGCTGTTCCAACACTTTATTTTTTTTCAGACTGTATATGGCTAATATGCAAAGTGTTCCCATGGGAGTTTGGGAGACCGGGAGTTCTATCGCTCACTGTGACATATGCTGACCACCAGGGGGTGGCATGGAAAGAAGGAAGGCCCCAGCCGGCAGCTGGAAGGCCTTGATCGGCCCTGATCATGGCCAGGCCTGTGCATGAATTTCATGCACCAAGCCTCTAGTATTCCTATCCTGTATTACAAAGAGGTAATATGCAAATTGACCATCACTCCAACTCACAAAGATAGCTGCCCCCATGTGGTCAAAGATGGCCACCCCCATGTGGACACAAGATAGCTGCCACAAGTTGGGGGAGACCAGGCCTGCAGGGGAGGGCAGTTAGGGGTGACCAAGCCAGCAGGGGAGGGCAGTTAGGGCAATCGAGCTGGCAGGGGAGCAGTTAGGCGTCGATCAGGCTGGCAGGGGAGTGGTTAGGGGGTCATCAGGCTGGCAGGCAGAAGTGGTTAGGGGCAATCAGGCAGGCAGGCAGGCAGACGAGCGGTTGGGAGCCAGCAGTCCTGGATTGTGAGAGGGGTCCCAGATTGGAGAGGGTGCAGGCTGGGGTGAGGGATACTCCCCCAGGCATGAATTTCATGCACCGGGCCTCTAGTAAAAAAATAGAAGGGTAATAAAAATACCTGAAGTATATGAAAAATGACAGAAAAAATATACAAGTGAAAATTGAATATACATATGAAAAGATCTCTGGCTACTTCCAACATTTTAGATCCTCTTATTTTATTCAATGTGTATCTAAAACAACAGACCAATTGGATTCATTTTTAATGTAATTGTCATGGTCTAATGAGTATTTGAAGTATTTTGTTAATATAATTAGCCATATAAAAGGGAGTGACCTGTTATTCATTCTTTTAAGAATATTTGAGACTCCATTTTGTCCAAAATCTACAATAGACTTCTGTTTTATTATGAAAATTGGAGAGCTTTTATTAGTTACTGCAGTGGTTTGGATTGTTTATTCACTTATGAATGCCATTACTGTTTGGGGGGAAAAATAGTGAGACTTAATGGAATTTTCTCTCTGCTGTATAAAGTATCTCTAAAGATGAACTATTGGGATTTTAATATATGTTCCTTAATTTTAATATACGATAATCTACAATAGGTTTCTGTTTTACAAAGATAAACATCAGGGGCTGGGCTTAGGGAATCCATGGTCCAGTGAGGTATCCAGGCATGAAAGTAGATATATATATTTTTTTAATATTTTATTGATTTTAGAGAGGAAGGGAGAGGGGAGAGATAGAAACATCAATGATGAGAGAGAATCATTGATGGCTGCCTCCTGTACACCCCCTACTGGAGATCGAGCCCGCAACCCAGGCATGTGCCCTTGACTGGAATCGAACCTGGGACCCTTCAGTCCATAGGCAGACGCTCTATCCATTGAGCCAAACCAGCTAGGCAGTAGATACTTTTAAGAAGCTAACTAAAAAGAACTTATATGCTTATATGCCTTGCCCATGAATACAGACAGTAGGGTGGTGAAGGCCTGGGGCTGGGTGGGTACCAGGTGGTGGGTGGGGGGCAAGGAGGAAAAAAAGGGAGAGACATTTGTAATACCCTCAACAGTAAAGATAATAAAATAAAATAAAATAAAAATCTAACTAATAATTATACTTTATGGGCATGAGTGTGGGGCCCTCATGAGGAAGGTCTCCTTTCTTGACTACTGCACTCCTGGTTCTGAGCTTGTACTGGATTCAGAACTTGGCATCCACCTCCTCCCTGCTGTGTGGGCAGATCCCTTAACCTGTCAGTAATTGGAGGTAATAGTAGTACCTACTGCCTAAGCGTTGCTTAAATGTTACCCTTACATGGGAAGAATGTAGGACTGTGCCTGCGATTGGATGTGTGCTCAAGAAAGGCAGTGCTGGTGGTATTGCAGCAAGGGTTCGTTAAGTGTTGGTGGATGAATCAATGGAGGTATTAGCCAAGGGTGATGGGAGGTTGTGGGAGCTCACCAGAGAGCAGTTGATGATGTCTTCCAAAAGAGATAACCTTCATTCTGAGTCTCACAGGATGGAAGAGAGCAGGACTGGCTACATTAAAAAATGAACATGTGATGAGGCCCTTGTTCAAAAATTATTAAGATTTTCAAAATGGTAACAGTAGATCACTAAACCAAGTAAGAGGCCCTTTTGATCAGTACTGGGGTCACATGCCCATGACATTGCCCTGATAAGTTTTCCAAAGGCCCTGTCATGATTGCTAGGAGGGTGGCGCATAGAGCCCTAGGTCCTGGCTCCATCTTGTTCTTCCCAATGCCGCTGCCTTCCCTGAGCCTCTCCCTCCTGGGAGAACAGAAGAAAAGACCATGTAGGCCAGTGAGGACTGAGACTTTGGGAAAGTTGAAGTTGACTCTGTGATCCAGGAATCTGCACAAGGTATGCTACAGGGAGAAGGGGGCAGTGGGGCTGTTGGAAAAATGCTGTCCACATTGGAAAGCAAGAGGAAAGGAAAGGTGACTTACCATAGCCAGCCAGGCGCTGGAGGTCAGGCCTGCCGTTTTTAAACGGCCCGGCGAGGGAGCTTTTCCAGGGAACTGGGGCTCAGAGAGGGAAAGCACCTCGTCTGAGTGTGCGGCTGGCTGGTGACTGGAACCCCGGCCTGTCTGAATGTCAGCCCTCAGTCCGTAAGGCCAGGCACCTACCGTGTGCCAGGAGCTAGCTCGGCGCTTGCTATAGACTGTCTCAACGATCGCCAGCGTTCCTCCTCAAATCAAACGCTGCAGAAGGAAATTCTAAGATTTAAGGCATTTTAAAACACATTTACATTTTTGAAGTTGATTTGAGAGAAAGACAGGCGTCGATTATTTGTTGTTCCATTGATTTGTGCATGTGTTGGTTGATTCGTTTTAAAAAATATATATTTTCATTGATTTCAGAGAGGAAGGGAGAGGGATAGAGAGATAGAAACATCAATGATGAGAATCATTGATCGACTGCCTCCTGCACGCCCTCCCACTGGGGTCTGAGCCCACAACCCGGCATGTGCCCTTGACCGGAATCGAACCTGGAACCTTTCAGTCCGTAGGCTGACGCTCTATCCACCGAGCTAAACCAACTAGGGCTGATGGTTGATTCTTGTATGTGCCCTGACTGGGGATGGAACCCCAAACCTTGGCGTATCGGGATGACGCTTTAAACAACTGAGCCACCCGGCCAGGGCCCATTTCTCAGTCCAAAGAAACTTCTCAATCCAGCTTTCTCATTCTAAGGTGGGCAGACTGTTGAAAGCCACGCCAGGATAATGCTTTCAGATAAAGGAAAGCCTCCTCTTTCCTCCTACTTGAAATCCACATTTCCTCAGGATCAGAAACTTAAGAGAGATTCCTGGACTTTTATGAGTTTTATGGCTCTAATTACGGAGCTGTCTCCCCAGAGTCACACCATTCAGCAACCCTGGAAACCCCAAAGGCCATGAGGAGAGGATCTTGAAGTTGGAACAGACTCAGCAACACTTAGTTACTTGAAAGATTTGGGTTGGGTCTGAAAGAAAGAATGAGTAAATGAGTAATTTCTCATTATGCTTATCTTCCCCAAACCAAAAGTTTAATTCTGGAGAGGGGTCCCTCCGCCTTGATTATCACAGGAGGCAGGGCAATGGGATTTGCATTTCCACAGGATGAATTCCAGGTCTTCATACCAGGAATGTTTTCCCAGACTGACTTGTGATCAGGGGCTAAAGGAAGCAAGCAGATAATTAGCCTTGAAAGAAACTGCAAACAGAGCACAATTAACACAATCGCTGATGTGTCTTTCCTGCTGGGGACATCTGGGCACCCCGGGAACCATAAGTCATAAACCAAAGGTCTACGCAAAAGGCAGCGAGTCGCTCCCATCTTGAGCTTTTTAGTACATAGGTGGTGTGAAGAAACAGATCTCTCCCCTTCCCCATTTCTTCCCAGATCGCTCTGTAGTTACAGAATAACCTCAAGGATCTCATCTCAATTTGAGAGTGATATCTTTTTTTTCCAATTCAGTTCAAAGTCCACATCGAACCATTACCTAGGATTGCAGTTAATGCGACTAACTGCTGAGGTCCAAGATCATACGTGTGTTTCTTTTGGGGAATTCTGTTTTGCTGGAGTTCATCAGAAGGTCGGAAAGTGTCGGGAAGATGCATTTATTAATGGGGAGTAGTTTAGCTGCTAGTTAAGTAATGAAACTCTGTATTCCTAAACAGAAGTACCATTTATGTTTTCTAAGTATAAACTCTGTTCAGACATGCGAGAACACTAAGATATGCTTCCTATGTTTTTTAGAGAAGAGAGCCACAGTGATGGTCTTCTTTATAGCATTGCAACAAAAGTCCTTTCCTAAGGATTGCAGATAGAGTTGGGTAAGCAAAGAACTCCTCCTCCTGAGCTCCCCTGGTTATGATTCAGAGCATCTGCTTTTACGAGTCTTATTCAGAGCAGATCTGGCCACTCTCATTCTCGGACACTTGCAAGTTGTTATTTCAGAGCCCTAAGGTTTTTTTTTTTTCTTCCAAAGTACTCAGTTTCACTTTATTACAAATATTGGTGAACTGATCTATTGTTTAATTAAAAAAAATCACATGCAAATTATACTGTTACCTTTCCCAGTGCGGGGGTGTTGGTCTGTTTCATAGTTATTGGGCAGCAGAAGCAACAAGAACCATTTACATATTTATTTTAAAAGCCTCTGTTGGGTATAAACTTGTCACGTAGAAACTTCAGCCTTTCATTTCTAAGTTCCCACTATTTTAAACAAAAGCCCCAGTAAGTGGCCATGGGATTTCCAATAATACTGTTTAACCCTTTGCCTGTCTTCAAATAACAGTCTTTTCTTAGGCTTTGGGGAGCGTGGACGGCTGGATGAGAATATGAAAATCTCACCTTTAAACAAACCCTCCGTGTGCACTCTGCTGGGTCTGCAGAGGCGTTTAGTGTCCACCCTAGGAAATGTACACAAGCCACAGAATTTACAACTCGTCACTGTCACAGGCAGATTAGAGTGTGAGCTAAAGAGTAAAACGTTAGCCAGGGTCAGCGCACGGGGGTCGCTGTTGGAGCTCTACAAAAGCAATCCGTACCCTGCGTGCACAGTGAAAAGCGGAGTATCCTAGTAGCTGGCGGGGCTCGGGGTCAAAAAAACAGGCCCACACATACTAGTGCCCAGAATTTATTTAAAAAAAATTTTTTTTCCAGGCTGTTCTGCATTTTGATTGAATTGTCATTTGCTTGTTTCCACTCCAGGGAAACATCTGGTTTCTGCCCCCAGTGTAGACAAACTGCTCTTATTCCGAAGCTGTCATCCGTGAAAAGCATGGTTTGGGCTCGATGGGTTTGCTTAGGAAAGGCTTGGGGTCCGTGTCTACAGAAATAAACAGCGGTAGTAATTGGAAGTTAGCTCCCTGTTATAAACCCCGACTCAGAGGCGGCTTGGGCGAAGTGGCGAAAGCTGGAAGGATTACATTTACTTTATAGAAAGCATTTAATGATGGCAGATGTGGCCGGTGGAGCATGTTCCACTTAACCTTTGTGAAAATCCCTCAGCCAGCTTCTGTCGAGTTTCTGCCGATGCATTTAAAACGCCCAGCGCCCAGAGGCCAGAGATGGGTGTTGGAGGGTCCACACGGGGAGAGAGCTCTGAGGGGGAAGTGAGGGTCCTTTGGCTTCTGCACTCAGAACGAGGCCGGTTTCCCTGTGCACTTCGCAAAGATGAGGTTACTGGGTGTGCCTCTTCAGCACCAGCTACATAATCCTTGGGGCCCACTGCAAATGAAACTGTGGGAGCCCTTGTTCAGAAGTGATTAAGAACTGGAAAAAAAAAGGTTATTAAGAGTTGTAATATGTCTGCAATTGGTCCTCCACCCAAGGTTTGGGGGGTGGGGGCTGTGGGTACGCAGGTTGCACTTCTGTTTCAGGGATATCTGGGTAGGGGAGGGAAAAGGATACTTGGGAGGTATGACTGCTAGCTGCTCTGGGGGCAGAAGCGGGGGGAGGGGGGTGAGCTAGGTAAAACCACTGTGCTGTTTTTATTTTCCATGTTTCTGTGTCAGGAAGACAGAGCTTTGCCCCGGGGGCATCTGTATTTCCTAGTTTCTGTGGGAACGATGGTAGGAAGCTCAGGACGGTGGTTACATTACGATTGGCAATCGTGTTCTGGGTCCTTCCCACCACTGAAGAGTTTTCCGTCCTGAGTTAGTCCCAGCCTCTGGGTGCTCGGCTCTTCCCCAAACTCGCCCCCCCCCCCCCCACCTCGCTCGGCCTGTCCCTTGACTCCAAGCCCCTGGACGGGGGCATTTCACTCGGCTGCGCTGGGAAACCATAGATGTTGGACCATCAGTACCAGTGCCTGCTTCCCTCCTCCGCTTCCTGCTGGGTTTTCTCCTTTTCGTTCTTTCGGTTTTATTTGTGTGTTTTTTCTCATTCAGACACATGCTAAACACAGGCTCCTATACAGGCCTGAACTGCCCATTTTCTGATCGCCAAATGTGACAGCTAGGGGGAAGCAAGTCGCACTTATGGTCAGGAACGCATGTGAGCTCAGTAGAGTGGGAGGGCTGAGGGTCTCCCTTTGTTGAAGCTGCAAAGTTGAGGTTCACCCCTTCTCCCACCCCCAAAAACCAGCATGTTACTGGAGGAACCTTGGTGAAGAAGCACAAGTGACCTCTTGACGGTGTGGCCCCCCCGTGCCTCCTGTGCCCCACTATGGCCCCCATGATTCTCCTCCTGAGAGGGAGCGTGCCGTTGGCTTCCTGTCCCCCAGTAGGAGTGCCCGTCCCCCAGTAGGAGTGCCTGTGTGCGGGTCAGCCCGCTGGGGTAGCACAGACTGACTGCCCTGCAGCACGGCACATTAAAGGGGTTTTTGTTGAGGCAGAGCAAATGGACAGAGAGTAGCAGAGTTCAAATTAACCCATCATAAATCAGGACTCCCTGTAAGAAGGGAAAAATCTGGCAGGGGGTCAATGGGGGAAAAAAGGGACATCTGTAATAATTTCAACAATAAAGGTTAAAAATAAAAAGAAACCTGAGCCTGGTCACTTAGACGTTTGAGCGAATTTAATTAATTTATTTTTTCTTATTAGAAAAGCATCTCGTGCCTATTTTGAAAACCAATGTGAAGAATTAAAAAAGTGTGTGTGCCAGACAGAGAGATAAACCCCACGTGCCCAGAAAGAATTGCTGTCACCCCTTTCAGTTGAATCCTTCTGATTTTGCTCTGTCTCCTTCTAACACACACACACACACACACACACACACACAGACACACACACGCACCATTATTATTTAATAGGAATAAACATACTCTTTCACCTCGATATTGACAGAAGGTTGTATCCAGGCCTCGAAGACCAGAACACCAGTGTGATAGTTTGGATCAGGTCACCAGCATCAATTTGAGTAATAAAACCAAAGACAACGTGTAAATTTATGTTTGGGAAAGTTGGGGCAAGCTCCAAGGAAAAGTGCATTGGTGCAGAGGACCGGCTGAATTTACGATCTTCCTTCCAGGAATGCTCCGGAAGCTCCCCAGGAAGAGCTGTGCATCTGTGTGTGGTTGTCCTGTCGCCCCCTAGTGGTTCAAGGAGAACTGTTCGGGCAGGAACAGAATTCTGTGCATTGGACCCTCTCTCGGCCCATTTCTAATGATCTGTTTGGGTCAATGGCTCTTCTTTATTCCGTCACTATATTTACCAAAGCCCACGACAGGATGAATGCTTGAGTCTAGTAGGTCTCCGGCACATCAGGGCTCAGGTCATTGGACGGAATTTTAGCACCAATGGGACACTATTAAATGCTCTCTTCTTTGGGTGAGATACTCATTCCTGGAGAGGAACTAAGGTTGGTTAGCCCGTCACCATCTGCGACGTGCTTTCTAGAAGTCAGTAGTGTTTGTGGACTGTTCTTTTAGTGCCAGTTCTACTTATTATGACAAAATTTAAATATTAAAATTAGCGAAAACTCAACCCAATGGAACCTACTACAGTTGTTTCAATAGAAATAATTGGAATGCTTTAAAAAGTCTCCATGGTGCTGACTTACTAAAAAGACACCAGGGGTTAAGTTATGTGAAATATTGTGAAAAATTGTAAAAATCTGGAGTTGTGCACTCAGATTATTCCCATTAGTGTCTTTAAGTTATTTTCAATGCTGAAGGAACAAAAACTAGAAATCCTCATTGGTGTTGAATGAATGCTGGAGTCAGTATTACTATTTCTTTCTTCTCTCGTGAGTTAAATGGGCTTATTACAAGATGCCAATAACATAAAGATTTTATGGTGTTGCTCCCTCGTGCGAGAATTGGACCCGTTGCCACGATGTGGTGCTGGACACAGGCCCTGACAGGCCAGTGCCACCTTTGTCTCTCTGTTCCCTGCCTTCATGCCATGTTTTTGTACTTGCTAAAGGAGCACACATGTGTCCTACTCATGTGCCCTCCCACCTCTGTGCCTGCCTTCTACCACTGGCAACCAGGACCCTTCGTCTGGTTAATTCTGGCCTCACCTGTGAAGCATTTGTCCACACCTCTCTGCCCCCCACCCCCTTCACTCTTTATTTGACTCTCGCCTCCACCGGAAGGTGAATTCCATGGATCCCCGCCCTTAGACTGTGCCTGGCATACAGCAGGCGACCAGTGCATGGTGCTGGAATGTTGATTGGATAGTCAGTGCCTTCTGTGTGCTGAGCACTGTTCTAGATCCTTCTTCAAAGGGGGACTTGCCCTCCTTCCTGGCCCCTCAGCTCACTGACTCACTCCCATCATTTCACACACTATTTGCACCAGCAGCTTCTGTCTGGATGTCTTTCTCACTAGCACATGGGTTAGTGAACTACAGCTGGTGGGCAAAGTCAGCCCACTACCCTTTATTTTATTACTAGAGGCCTAGTGCATGAAATTCAAGCACGTGGCTGGGGGGCGCTCAGCCTGGTCTGTGCCCTCGTGCAGTTCGGGAGCCCTTGGGGGATGTCCTCGGCAGTTGGACATCCTTAGTGCTGCTGCGGAGGCGGGAGAGGCTCCCACCACCGCCGCTGTGCTCCCCCTGTGGGAGCGCACTGACCACCAGGGGATATCTGCTGTGCTGAGTGCCTGCCCCCTGGTGGTCAGTGCGCGTCATAGTCATCAGTCGTTCTGCTTTTGGGCTGAAACTGGCTCTCCGACATGCCAGAGGGGTCTCAGATTGTGAGAGGATGCAGGTCAGGCCGAGGGACCCCACTGGTGCACAATTGGGGCTGGGGAGGGACTGCAGGAAGGCTCCATGGCATGTCCGGCCCATCTTGCTCAGTCCCAATTGGCCAGACCTCAGCAGCAAGCTAACCTACTGGTCAGAGCGTCTGCCCCCTGGTGGTCAGTGCACGTTACAGTGAGCGGTTGAGCGGCCTTAGCATATCATTAGCATATTATGCTTTGATTGGTTGAATGGATGACGAGACAACCGGACACTTAGTACATTAGGCTTTTATTATATAGGTTTTTTTTGTATGGCCTGGGAGCTGAGGATGGTTTTTGCATTTTAAAATATGAAATACAGAACAAAGACTATAGCCTTTGGCAGGGAGACTGTGGTCAAACATTGTCTCTTGGCCAGGACACGCCACACTGTTTACTGTCTGGCCCTGTATGGCAAACATTTGCTGACTCCTGACTGAGGCATGGTTTTAGGATACGGGGACCCACTTCAGTCTCTGAATTCCTAGGTGCAGCACTCGATAGGCATGTTTAGAGTTGAACTGAACTCACTGTTTCTTATTCCTTCCTCTGGAGTCAGATGTGGATGTGAATCCCTGTGAGACTAAGGGCATCTCTGAGCCTTTGTCCTCATTTGAAGATGAGATAATCATGCCTTCTCCTGGTGGTCACCCCAAGGAGTAAACGAAGCCATCCACGTGCCAATATCTATTCAGTGTTTAACACAGAATTAGCATTTAAAGTTTATTTTATTTTTTAGTTTAATCCTCACCGAAGGATATGTTTTTTTAAATTGATTTTTAGAGAGTGAAGAAGGGAGAGAGAGAGAAACATCCATGCGAGAGAGAAGTATCGATTGGTTGCCTCCCATACACACCTGGACTGGGGATCGAACCCGAAACCTTTTGGTGTATGGGATGACGCTCCAACCTGCCGAGCCACGTGGCCAGGGCAGCACAGAACCAGCGTTTAATGTTAGCTGTTCCATTTTTGTTCAGATAAACATCCAGCAAAAGTAATCTGATCATAACGATATATACCAAACTATATAGCAGTTGCAAATTAAAAAAAAAAGTAATTAGTCCTTTTGGGTTAGCTTCTTTTTGAAAATTAAGAGCTGCCATCTGCCCTTTTCTCTCTATTCCCCATATCTGTGTATGTTTTCTTTTTCCTTTTTCTTTTGAGGCTGAATGAGTTTCTTAAGGTGCGGACTTAGGAAAGTTTCTAAGGCACTGTTAAGACAGAAGATCTCACTTGAGGGGTATGGGCACTTCCCAGAGCTCTGTGTATGTGTTGGGGGGGGGGGGGTAGTTTCTGGAGCCATTTCTGCTGCAGGCGCACCTTTTTCAGAGGGGCAGGAGGTGATGTGGGGGTGGGGGGGGTCATTCTTCTGCTGTCTGCACTGGCTTTGAAGGCCGCTGGGCCCTCTACAAAGACATGGAATTGGAATGAGTTCAGACAGATGAGTCTTGGGCCTGTTTATTTGCAGGGACCGTGAAGGTGAAGAGTGCCAACATCCAAGTGGGAGACCTTATCATCGTTGAAAAGGTGAGGGGGCCTCTGCTGTGTGTGTAAAGGGAAGTCCCTGCTCTCACATCACGATGCTAATGTGCAGTCTGTGGCTCTGATCGGATGCATGCTGTCTGCAGTTCCATTCAACAGTTCTGCTGGGGAGAACAGTCTCTCTCTTTCCTATGAGGGGCACAGAATATTTTTTTACGTTTAGATGTGTTGGTTAGCTAGAAATCCTACACAAGTTTTGGTTTCCTGTTTGATGTATTTGCTCTTCTTTTTTTTTTTTTTACTTATCATGAAGACTTTCTTAGAAGTCTGTTAACTACATAAATGTGTTTGTCATTTACCTTTTGAGCAATTTTAGCTTGCATTTAAAATAATTAAATATATGTCTATATTTTATTGATTTTTAGAGAGGAAGGAATAGGGAAAGAGAGAGAGAGAATTGTCGATCCACTGCTTCCTGCAAGCCCCCTTCTGGGGATTGAGCCCACAAACCGGCCATGTGGCCTGACCAGGAATCGAACCTGTAGCTTTTTGGTTCACGGGACATTGCCCAACCAACTGAGCCACATCGGCCAGGACGTAGCTTGCATTTTTTGACTTAAACATCATGCTTTTCAATCATTTTAAGGGGAGTAGAGGTTACTATGAGAACAGTAAAAAGGCAAAAAAGACATTTTAAAAAATAGCACTGCTAATTTGCACCTGACTTCAGCGGATACTCGCATCTCTTTTTACTGTGTTGTTTGGGAGGTACTGGATTTTGAGGGTGGTTCTGGAAGTCTCGGGGTAATATTTGATTAGGAAAGGAGTGTGTCTGGACTGGGTTCTGTAGGAAGTGAACTGTGCTCTTTTAAAAGGATTAAACCCAAGAACTCAGAGTTGATTTGCGGGAAAGGGAAGCCCTTCTGGGCGGCCGCGGAGGAACCACACGCCCTGTGCTCTGCACAGCCCTTTCTGTCCATAATTAAAGGAGGCTGCTGTCGTCTTCTCGCTCTCTTTTTGAGAATGGCTTTTGTTCCTTCCTGTGACTTGACTTCCTTATTAAAATACCCCCTGGAAGCCAAACCTCCAGCCGGGAAATAGGTAGAAGCAGAGAGTGTGAGCAGGGAGCGCGAATCTTTGCTTTCAGCAGACAGCCTGGACCAAAGCCAGCGAGGGTTGCGGGCATGAGGCCCGGGGTCCCTGGCTGGAATTTCGGGAGGTAATGGTTGGATTCGCCCCGGAAACAAGAAGCTCTCTTTCTGAGATAGGATTTCAGCAGGGGATTAGAAACGTAACAGCAGCGTGCAAGAGTGTTCAGATTCAGAACAAAATAAATGCGCCAGTCTGTCTTGGACAAAGGCAGACACTGAAAAGACGCCGGGGGTTTCGATAGCTCCCTCCCCACTGAGGGGGCGGGGTGGAAACCCACCCAGGATGGTCCACAGTAACAGCCCTTCTTTTTGTCACAGAACCAGCGGGTGCCTGCTGACATGATCTTCCTGAGGACATCAGAAAAGAACGGTAAACATCTGGGATCAATTTTGAAAATAACCATTAACCTTTCAGTGGCAATTTGGCAAAATAATTGTTCGAAAATGTAACTGAAGTAGATGATCATTTTGGAGCCACAGAGGCGAATCCAAACAGCCCTTTTAATAGAGGAGTCCTAAAAAATGTTTTCAGTACTCGCAGGTCAATAGATTGTGATCATTACAAAGATACAGTTGGTTGGACCCCTGCTGAGTCCCAGCTGGTGAAGTCACACACACACACACACACACACACACACGCGCGCGCGCACACACACACACGCACATGTGCACACACATGCACATGCACGCACATGGATATAGGCATGCTTGCACGTGCTGCTTTCCCTCCCTGGTCTTCATGAGGCTCAGCTTCAGGAGTTGGCGGGAGGAGGAAGAGTGTCTAACAAACAGAAATTCTCTCTCTTCTGAGAAAATACTGGGAGGTGTGTGATGAGGTGGGCAGTAGGGCACCAGGGAGAGAGGGAGGCGTCCCTTTGGGCCCTGAGTCATGAGTGGCGGGGCCAGGGCCACCCTTGCCCATCAGTTTGTTTGTTGCTCCAGCCCATTGGGCTTGAGTACCGCTCCTGCCCTTACAAGCCCCTCTCACTGCAGTCTCCCCACGTGGCTGCCACCGCCTGCCCACCCCGTCCGTTGGCTCACGTCTCCTTTCTCTTTATTTTTGATATTTAAGCTGCTCTGAGGAAACAAGGCTGTTTTTCTCTCGCCTATCAGGCACAATCAGAGATCTTTGAACCCCCGAAAGATTCGCATTTATATTCCTTTGAGGTTACTACAGCCTATTTTATTACAAGTTGAATAAAAGCACGGATGAAATCTTACACTAATAATATATTAAGTAATGCAGAGAGGGGGTGGAAGGCAGAGATGAAAGCAGCCTTCTTTTAAAAACTGTGGCTTTGTCCTCAAATCGGTCTGTGTCCTGGTCCATGAAAACGGAGTGTTGGGGATTAGGTTCCCTGAAGGGCTCTCCCTTTCTAAAAAAACCCCCAAGCCCCCCAAAAGGTAAGAGCTTCCTAGAAGCCTTCACTGCAGCGCCGCTGAGTTCCGTGCATTCTCTGTCTGGTGAGATACACAGCTGACCTGTGGCTTGGACTTGTGCATCAGACCCACATACGTGCCCACACGGAGTGCGAGTCGGTAATGACAGCCGACCTACCCAGTGCTCTCCGCTTTGCATGGACCAGCGCTGGCTTCCCAGTCGGAGGTCGGTGCCGTTAATCTCTATTCTCACACTTGAGGAAACAGGCTCAGACAGGACCTGCACCTGGTGAGTGTTGGAGCCGGACTTGAACCCAGGAGGTCTGGTTCATGAGAAGGTGCTTGTAACTCCTGCCCAGAACAGACAGGAATGCTGGTGATCTCAGGCCGCCTCCACGCTGGGGCTTCTGTCACCACTGAGTCCCGACAGCAAGCTTGGGAGGTGTGTGTTCCTTCCCCTTTTATGGAGAGGACACACTGAAGGTTAGCAAGGTGGAGAGGCTAGCCCAGGCTCCCACTTCGAGTGAGTGGGGGAGGGAGGATTTGAACCCAGATCCTTCTGACCCTAGAGCTTAAGGAGGAAGTGGGAAATCAGGTATTTTTTCCCTTTGGGTGGTTGGCCATTTGTTGGCTGTTTTTACAAGGACCAGGGCAGGGCTGCCAGGAGCTGCCACTGAAAGTTTTCTTGAGCTGCTGATGAACAGAAGACACCGACTTCCTTCCACAGGGTCTTGCTTCCTGCGGACGGATCAGCTGGATGGGGAGACAGACTGGAAGCTGCGGCTCCCGGTGGCCTGCACGCAGAGGCTCCCCACGGCCGCCGTGAGTAGCTCTCCCTGCAGAGGCACAAATGGCGACTGTCCTGGCAGGGCTCGCAAACTCGGGCGCCCTCCGGGCCAGGCATGGGTGTCAGAGGTGAAGTGGGCCGGTGGGGTGTTTTGGGGTTCTGGGAGCCTTGAGTGCCGGTTGGTTCCACGTACTGTGGCTGTGTGAAATGTAGACCCCGCATGCGGGATGGAGCTCTCCGAGGGAAGCTCAGGATCATAAGAAACCTTGACTGGGACCTAGTGTAAAAGTAAAGGTAGGCCAGAGCATGTCCTTCCTCTGCTCAGAACTCCGAAGGCTTCTCAGCTGAGAAGCGCCAACAGCTGAGAACCCATCCCACAGGCCTTACTGGCACCCTTAAACCCCGTGTCATCCATACACTCTCTCTGCGGAGGCCCTGACCTCCGATTCGGGCCCTCCCCTCTCCCCACGCTGCAACCACACTGGCCTCTCCGTCAGGCATGCTTCTGCCTCCCAGCATCTGTCCTTGCCATGTCTTCCACTGGGAGCAGTCAGACCCTATTCTCTGCTGGCTGGGCACCTCCATCATATCCTTTCGTCTTATACACCCGTGTCCTGAAGAGGCATTTTCTAGCCACCTTCTCCCAGCATTCCCACTCCACTCATGTCAAGACGGTATCTTTGAGAGTAGGGTTCTGCCTGGTATATGCACTGCTGAATTCCTAGTGCATGGAACAGCATTTAGAACAGTGTGTGGAACAGCCTATAGACAGTGCATGGAGGAACTGTAGAACAGTGCATGAAATGACATGAAACAGTGCATGGACCAGTGTATGCCCAGTGTGTGGAACAGCGTTTAGAACAGTGTGGAATAGCACATGGACTCTCTCTAAGTAGGTGTGGTCTAAGTAGTTGGAACCTACAGGTGCTCACAGCTCCCCAGGGCCCTATAGTTCCCTATATCACACCACGATATGTGGAGGGAGGGAGGGAGAAGGTAGCGAAAGTGTAAGTTTAAACACAAGTCACACGGGTTGAAGTGGCCTGTGGACTAGGTTACAGAATCACAGAATGTAATTCAAATGTCTGGAGACCAACATATGCCCCAACATATGGTCTGAAAGGGTTAAGCAGAACACGCCAGCTTTTCCTAGGCTGGCGGTCACATTGGTGATGCCATGCCTTTCCTGGTCCCATGAGGAAGGAGGAAGTTCTGTGTCTTCGTGGAGTTAGCGTAACAATAAGCGTGCCCATGGTACATATGATTGTTCATTGCTGATCCCAAGTGAAATGGTGCTGTTATTATTACTGCTTTTTAAAGCAGGAATTCTAGAGCAGCAAGTCTCTAACTGGTCGGAGCCCTGGGAATCTGTTGAAAGCGCCAACAGATTGCGCTTTCAACAGCCCCCTGAGAGGGGCTGGTCTAATGGGGGCTCTGACTTGATCTGGGTGGCGTGTTCTACTTTCTGGTGAAGTTTCTGCCAAGAAAGGCTTCTGACCCTCAGAATGATTGAAGGCTCTCCTTAAGAGCGAGTCGAGAGCTGGGAGTCGTGAAGGCACCTGAACCTGTGGAAGGTTTTGCCTTTTCCCCACCTGTCCATCCTGTAAGGGCCTGTTTGCTCTAGGAAAAGAGCGTCTGCCTCCTGAACTCTGACCATAAGCTGACTTGGTTCTAACTTCGAATGTCACCTCTGTCACGCAGGATCTTCTTCAGATTCGATCGTATATCTACGCGGAAGAGCCAAGCATCGACATCCACAATTTTGTGGGGACATTTACCAGGGTATGTAGCTCAGCTTGCCACGGACTCCCGTCTCAGAGTGTGCTTTCATGATGAACGCCTGCAGACACGGTCCGGGGTCTTTGTCAGGAAGTATCTGTATGCAGCGGGGAGCGGGAAATGGGATGGAAGGGGGAGGCGGGGCAGGGGTTGGGCTGGGGTGGGGGGAATTCCCTTAGGGAGGCACCGCCTAACCCCTGACACATTGTCTCAGTAGGGGCCACACAACTGCAGGTTCTTCAGCCTCTGAACAGCTGGTACTACCTGACAATTTAGCCACGCGTTGTTCTAATTCATGTTAACGCTGATGTCTCAACATTACTCTGTCTCCCTCACATGGGCCTACATCCTCTATTGTTTAGACAAGCCCTGCCTGCCATTGGTATACTTCTTTTTCTAATCCTCACCGAAAGATATGTTTGTTTATTTTTTTATTTTTAGAGAGAGAGGAAAGTAGAGACAGATCTCAGTCTGAGAGAGAAACATCGATTGGTTGCCTCCCATAGGCACCCAGACTGGGAATTGAACCCGCACCACCTTGTGGTGTATGGGGTGATGCTCCAACTGACTGAGCCGCCTGGCCAGGACCAGTGTTGTTTATATATATTTGGTTACTCCTCCCCCAAGGATATTTCCCATTGATTTTTAGGGAGAGTGGAAGGGAGGGGGAGAGACAGATAGAAACATCCATGTGAGAGAGACACATCCATTGGTTCCCCCCTCCACCACTGTAGGCACCCTGAGTGGGGCCAGGGATCAAGCCTGCAACCGAGGTATGTGCCTTTGACTGGATTTGAACCCGGAACCCTTCAGTCTGAGGGCCGACGCTCTACCTACTGAGCCAAACCGGCCAGGGCAGTTGTACTTAAAAAAAAGTTTTTATTGATTTCAGAGAAGGAAGGGAGAGGGGGAGAGAGAGAGAAATATCAATGATTCGAGAGAATCACTGATTGGCTGCCTCCTGCATGCCCCTCCACTGGGGATCGAGCCGAAACCTGGGCATGTGCCCTGACCGGGAATCATAGGTTGATGACACACTGGCCGGGCTGGGCAGCTATGCTTTTTAAGCCACTTCTCAACTCTTCAGAATAGAAATTAAATTTGGATTCAAGTTACTTTAGGAATCTGGGACAGGAGGGTTATGGAACCCAAATTAGACTGTTCGTGTTGTCTTTCTATGAGCCACCAGACTGCCCGGTTTGATCGTTAGCTATCACCTTAAAAACACTCCGTCCGTATTCCAGACTTGTCCTCAAATCAGGAGCCAGCCTTTGCAGGTATTCCCATGGGGGTGGACGCCCCACGGACAGTCATTGATGAGCGTGGCCCCTCTCTCCTGGCTGAGCTGTGGGCTTCTCACCAGGGGTCGCCCTTCTCTACCTGTCTTGTGGGTTTTTTCAAAACCTTGCTCCATCGCCCTGGCTGGTGTTGCTCAGTAGTTAAAGCATTGGCCTGCACTCCGAAGGGTTGTGGGTTTGATTCACGGTCAAGGGCATGTATCTGGGTTGCAGATTTGATCCCCACCCCCTGTCGGGGCACGTGCTGGAGACAACCCATCAACGTGTCTCTCTCATATAGATGTCTTTCTCTCTCTCTCTCTCTCTCTCTCTCTCTCTCTCTCTCTCGCTCACTCTTCTTCCCTCTCTAAAAATCAATGCAAAGAAATATCCTCGGGTGAGGATTAACAAAAAACCCCATAAAAACCAACAACAAAACGCCTTGCTGATAAGTGTGTGTCTGTCTGGCCTCTTGCAGGAGGACAGCGACCCTTCGGTCAGCGAGAGCCTGAGCATTGAGAACGCACTCTGGGCGGGCACTGTCATCGCCTCAGGTGAGTGAGGCGCCCTGCCCTCGCCGAGGAATGTGGTAGCAATTTGAAGAGGGAAGAAAATCCTCCCGAGTAATTAGAATAATCATCTGTCAGTTGGGAAAATTAGTCCTCGGTCAAATGGTGTTTTCCACTTGTTCCAGCACCTCCAGGGGATTCTGCTGGCATCTAATTGCCCCTCAGACACTTAGAGACGCCGAGCAGAGAAGCCGCTCTGGCCTGCGCACTCTCTGCAGCGCTCACTCCGGGAATAGCCCTTAATTGCCACTGCAGATTGACGTCCTAATCTGTCCCAGAGGTTGGCTCAGCCTGCACGTTCTGGCAGCAGGTCGTGTCTGTGAGGCTGCTGGTCCTGGGGGTACAGGGCTCCGTGCACAGGAAAGGGCGGAGCCTCGACATTGAAAACACCAAGGGGACATGGGAATCTGTGCCTTTCAGTTTTGACCATGGCGTGAAACTGAACAGAAGGGGTTTCAGGGGTTGAGCATGGCCTGCAGCAGCCCTGTTGATACCTGCCCGTCTGTGGTGCCTGTGACGAGCCCTTCACACATTTCACTCAACCCTCCCAAAGTTGCCATGAAGGTCAGTGCTAGTGTTGTCCCCCTTCTGCAGATGAGGAAACTGAGGCTCTGTGAGGTTAAGTAACTTGCCCAAGGTCACACAGCAGGGAAAAGGTGAGTTGGACTTGAACCCAGGCACTTTGGCCCAGAAGCAGAACTCATTGTATGGGCTGCTGTTAGTATGTAGTATATAATGACTTATACTAATAACATATAATTCTGCTGCTGGCAACTTTCTGTCTTTCTTATCAGAGGAATCCATTTCTTTCCCCTCTTCAGGAGTGAAATCTCCCTCCTTTCAACCCGTTTTCCTCTGCTTGTTGGTTCTTTGTGGCTCATAGGAGAGCAGACACTCAGTCCAGATACTCTATGACAAGCATGTCAAACTCAAAGGCTAACACGGGCCCGATGAACGAGGCATGCGGCCCATGGCCACGAGTTTGACGTGCTTGCTCTATGACAAGGGAAGGGAGGGACTGGCACAAGTGAGAGCCCAGGCCGCCTGGCGTCTCTGCCCACGGAGATGAGCTGTCCCTGTGGTTCTCGCCAGGTTTCTTCTCTCCTGGCTGTGTGGATTGGCAGCGCCATTTGGCTGTCTCTCAGTTCCCCTGATGACTAAAGGAGTGAGAAATTGTTCCTTAAGATTCGGCACAGCCACTGCCTGGCCACACCTTGGCTTCTAAGAACCTTGATGTGTTTAATTCTGCCCTAGTTTTGATAATATCAACATTTCAGTGATAAGTACCTATGCCTATGTCTGTTTGGTTTTCATTCTGGTGATTTTCTCTCCTTCCTTCCTGCTTTCCTTCTTCCTGTGAAGCAGACCTTGATTGAACATCTATATTTAATCATGCCACGCTTCATTGCCAGGTCCTGGTGCTGCTTGGCACCAGGGATTTACTCTCCTGGGATTTACAGTTTGCTATATGTTTAATGTAAGTTAAAGAGGAGAGGGGAGGAAACCGGAGAGAGACTTCTATAAATTTCCTCTGAAACCACTAAAAAGGCAAATGGTTTAGGTGAAGATGCAGCGAATTCTGAAGTGGAGGGAGTGAGGGTGTAAAAGTCTGGTTGTCAACTTTAATTTCAGAGATTAACAATAGTCCTATTTATCAGGCACTTTTTATTTACAGTGCTTTGCTGCCATTCTCTTGTTTTGGTTTCATGTCATAAAATGAGGACATTTAATGGAATGTAGGATGGAGACTCAGAGAGGTTAAGCAACGTGCCTAAGGTCACACAGCCTTGGAGTGGTCAACTCTTGGGAGGAGGAGAGTGGAAGGCGAATTGGGATCTTGGAGATGGGGAAAAGATTTCGCAACAGTTCACGGGAAATGCATTGTGGAGTTGCCATTTTTTTTCAGTTGTTTGAATTAATCTCTTTGTGCTTGGTGATGTGGGAAGAGAGAGAGAGCAGGGTTCCAGTGCTCCAGTGGCATTGCCTGCATCCCCTTCAGCAGGTGTATGCTTTGGAGTGAGTCAGGAGCTGGGCATCCAGCATGTCTGTAGCTGGCCTCCGTTTCCCTGACTTCTCACTGCAGTCTGATTCTAATGCAAATACAGAGTTAAACGCAAGCCATTTCTTTTAAGTGCTCAACCCAAGAAAAGGCCACCAAGAATAATCTTACCTGTATGACATGTTGCCTCTGTGTTCCCTTTAGAATCTAACTCCTGTGTCTTGGTCACTCTGCTCTTATTAGTTGGAAGTTTAAAAAATAATAAAGCTTCCCCTGGTTGGTGTGGCTCAGTTGGCTGGGCATCCTGTGCAGGGAAGGTTTGCTGATTCAACTCACCATCAGGGCACGTGCCTGGGCTGTGGCTTGATCCCCAGTAGCAGGCGTGCAGGAGGCTGCTGATCAATGTTCTGCTCTCATATTGAGGTTTCTCTGCTTCTCTCTTTTCTATAAAATATGTTTTTATTGATGTCAGAGAGATAAAGGGAGAGGGAGAGAGAGAAATAGAAACATCAATGATGAGAAAAAAAAATCATTAATCAGCTGCCTCATGCATGCCCTCCACTGGGATCGAGCCCACCATCCCGGGATGTGCCCTAACCAGTAATAAACCATAACCTCCGGGTCGACACTCAACCACTGAGCCACACTGTCTGAGCTTCCCCTTTCTCTTAAAACAAAAAAGCGTGCTAGGGTAGGTGCTGGGGGTCCGGCATCAATCTGTAGAGGATGCAATTGCCATGGTAACTCAACACAGTGCTGCTGGGTGAGGAGTCACCAGGGCGGTAAGAGGGAAGGGTAGGGGGAGGTTTGGCAGAGAAGGTGGCCTGGATGTGACAGAGCCCAGGTGTTGTAGTCCAGTTCTTCCAAGACCCTTAGTGGTGAGGGACCACTTTGTTGGTCTCCCCCAACCACACGCTCCCCCCCCTCCAAATCTGTAGCAGATGGGTCAGTGTCCTGCTGTGTGTGACCAGCGGGCAGGTCACGCCATGTGCACCTTGCTACACGAGTGTGATAATGTCCCGTGTTCAGCGGGGCTTGTCCTGTGACGGCACGCTCGGCGTCACAGAGTGCCTGATTACCATAAACATTTCTGAATGCTGGCTCTCGTGGGCTCAGCATTTATCTTGTTGCTGACAGGGAACAAAGGGGTCGCAGGGAGGTCTGACCTGGGACCACACTGCTGTGCAGAGTTAGGAAGAACTTCATGAAATGCCGACCATGGCAGTCTGGCTCCTTGGAGAAAGCGGCTGGGGGCCAGCTGGCAGGATGGAGAGGATTCGTGGTCGGCGGGCTGCAGAGGGCGAGGGACAGCAGAGGGGACAGTGTGGGAGGCGGGGTCCGAGGCCTGGGCTGGAGAGGCTGGGGTCGCATGAGGAACGTGGACCCAGCGTCACCAGATCTTCCAATTTTCCAGGAGAAGCCAGAAATCTCCATTGCTTAAATGAAAGCTCCCGTTGTTAAAAGTTACCAGCGACTTCAACCCCTTAAAGCACTGTGCAGACCAAACCAGTGCTCCGCTGCGGGCCGGCGTGTGCCTTCTATCTGGGCGGTGAGGCCACTTTGGATCTGGTGGTGACCATTTTGGTCTTGAGCACAGGGAGATGTTGGGGGGGAAGGCCATTTCAGCAGCATCAGGCACTAAGGTTGGCTAGTGCCAGTGGGGCACCCTCCCTTGGGGAGCCCTTAATATTAACACGGGTTACAGGAGAGGTGGAGGAAACAGGAGAGTTCTGTGCCTTTCCTGTGAAACCTCATGCACCTGGACTTTGGACCTCGAGGCCAGAGTGGAGCGAGTGAGCTCAGTCCAGGCTCGGCTCCCACTGCCCACCATCTGCTGTGGCCGCGCCTTCGTGCACGGGAGCCTGCCACCTGCTGGGAGCGGCCAGCGACTCCCCATCCTGCCATCTGCTGGCAGCCTCCCTGCCTGGGGACCGCCTCGTGCAGAACTCTGTGCCCTAAACTGGAGGGACTTCCGTGCCTCCTCCTGGGGCTCTTTGTCCAGGAGCCATGGGCCCCGCACTTCATCTGGGCCAGCTCTTTCCTGAGGCTGTGCTTGAGTCTCTTGAGTTTTTGTACATCCTCTGCCAGTATTCTTCAGAGGAGAGAGGGTTAGGTGTTTGCTTTTTCCAGCAGACACCCAATTGTTTGTGTTCCTGGGGTCTTCCCTGAGAGTTTGGCAGGGATGGCCCCTCCTCATGTTTCAAATTTTAGTTCAGATGTGCTCAACCCAGCAATAGCTTCTCTGACATCCAGTACCAAGTGCAGCCTCCCCTCCTCCACCTCCTCCCTAGTCTCTTCCTCCCTGGGCCTCCTCTTCCCTGCCTTCTCTTCCTCCTCTTTCCTGGCCTCCTCCTCCCTGTCCTTCACCCTGGGCCTCCTCCTCCCTGACCTCCTTCCCCCCCCCCCCCCCGGGCCTCCTCCTCCCTGGCCTCCTTCCCCCCCCCCCCCGGGCCTCCTCCTCCCTGGCCTCCTCCTCCTCCCTGACCTCCTTCCCCCCCACCCCCCCCCGGGCCTCCTCCTCCCTGACCTCCTTCCCCCCCCCGCCCCGGGCCTCCTCCTCCCTGACCTCCTTTCCCCCCCCCCCCCGGGCCTCCTCCTCCCTGGCCTCCTCCTCCTCCCTGACCTCCTCCCCCCCCAACCCCCCCGGGCCTCCTCCTCCCTGGCCTCCTCCTGCTCCCTGGCCGCCTCCTCCTCCCTGGCCTCCTCCTCCTCAGCTTCTTTCTCCCTGGCCTCCTCCTCCCTGGGCCTTCTCTTCCTCCTCTTTCCTGGCCTCCTCTTCCCTATCCTTCGCCCTGGGCCTCCTCCTCCCTGACCTCCTCCTTCCCCCTGAGCCTCCTCCTCCCTGGCCTCCTCCTCCTCCCTGGCCTCCTCCTCTCTGGCCTCCTCCTCCTCCGGGGCTTCCTCTCCCGTCTCTTCTTCAGCTGTTTTCATCATAGCACCTACCACTCTCATTGTTACCATGTCTCTTGCTTCTCTCCATGATTGTCTGTCTTTCCCACTGTGTTGAACATTTTCTTGGCACACACTGAAAAAGGAAACAAAGGTAAATTTTTGATAGATGTCCATTTCCCCACCTCTTGGCTAACACTGGACATCAGTCTTTGGAATTTTTGTTGCTATGATAGGGATAAAAATGGTTTGTCTTACATTTCTTTGATTATTCACTAGGTTGAGTATCTTTTCTCCTGTTAACTGGCCATTTGTATTTCTTTAAGTCATTTACTTTTAGAATGATGGATGTCTTTCATTATTGTGCCAGGTGGTGGATGGGTGGGAGTTCTCAGGAATGGATTGTCACCTGGACAGACACCCCACAAACATGCCAGTCAGACACAGAATCCGAACAGAATCAGATTCAGTGGCAAGAATGTGCTCTGAGAAGATGGGTGTGTTCCTGAGTTTCCATAATAGTTTATGGAGGCAGGAATGAATGTTGTAGGCATTAACTAGCCCCATGTGACTACTGAACACTTGAAATGTGGCCAGTGAAAATGGGGAACTGTATTTGATTTCTTTTCTTACTGTTCTCCTCCTCTGCCTTACATCTTTCTTTTTAATTTTTTAAATTTTAACAATTGGTAGGTGTTTTTTATCTCTTTATTGCTGAGAGTATTATTACAGATGTCCCTCTTTTTTCCCCCTCATTGCTCTCCTCTAACTGGTTCCTGCCCCACCCTAGGTCTTTTTTTAAAAAAATATTTTAATTGATTTCAGAGAAGAAGAGAGAGATAGAAACATCATTGATGAGAGAGAATCACCAACTGGCTGCCTCATGCACACCCCCTACTGGGGATTGAGCCCGCAACCCAGGCATATGCCCTGACTGGGAATCGAACCAAGACCTCCTGGTTCATAGGTGTGCACTCAGCCACTGAGCCACGCAGGCCAGGGTCTTCACCACCATACTGTCTGTGCCCATAGGTAATGTACATCATCATAATGAAGAGTTAATACGCTAACGGTCAGGACGCCGTAATGTGTAATGACCGATTGCAGGAGGCTGCCTGCGCATGAGTGGTGGGGTGTTGCTCTGGAGATGGGGCAGAAGCGGAGAGGCGCCTGGAGGAGGCGGGACCATCCCGTGCTGGGGAGGGCAGGGGTGAGAGCCCATAGCAGGGGTGAGTCCTTTGCCACACACTGCTCGCACTCAGAGCGCCCCGCCATCCACCTGCCAGGGGAAGGAGCATAGCAGGTGGGAGACTTCCACGCTCTCCTCCGGCACCATGACAGGGCGGGACCAGCCTGAGGTCACTCGAGAGACTGAGGGCAGGGCTTGAAGCAGCTAGAGAAGGCCAGAGGGGTCGGGGGCGGGGCCAGGCATGCTGGAGCTCTGCGTGGAGAGGTTTGGGTGTCAAGGCAGGGCGGCAGGTGGGTGGCGGGGCCGGGCGATTTCACTCGCTGGGCTCCTAGTATACGTATAAGATCTTTGTTTAATCTCTTTCCAGCCCCTGAACCCCTTCCTTCTGAGAATCTTCCATCTGTTCCATTTCCATGCCTCTGATTCTATTTTATTCACCAGTTTATTCTGTTCATTAGATTTCTTATTCGTTTGTTTTGATTTTTAAACTCAATTTTTGATAGATATGTATTTATTGCCACTTTATTGTTCATATTTTTGTTCTTTTGCTTCTTCTTCTTCCTCTTCTTAAAGAATACCTTCAATATTTCATGTAATACTGGTTTGGTGGTGATGAACTCCTTTAGCTTTTTCTTGTCTGTGAAGCTCTTTATCTGACCTTCAATTCTAAATAATAGCTTTGCTGGGTAGAGTAATCTTGGTTATAGGTCCTTGCTATCCATCACTTTGAATATTTCCTGCTACTCCCTTCTGGCCTGCATAGTTTCTGTTGAGAAATCAGCTGACAGTCATATGGGTACTCCCTTGTAGGTAACTAATGGCTTTTCTCTTGCAGCTTTTAAGATTCTGTCTTTGTCTTTAGCCCGTGGCATTTTAATTATGATGTGTCTTGGTGTGGTACTCTTTGGGTTCTTCTTGTTTGGGACTCTCTATACTTCCTAGACTTGTAAGTCTATTTCTTGCACCAGGTAGGGGAAGTTTTCTGTCATTAGTTCTTCAAACAGGTTTTCAATATCTTGCTGGCACCCCGATAATGCCAATGTTGGTATGCTTGAAGTTGTCCCAGAGGCTCCTTATACTATCTCATATTTTAGAATTCTTTTTTCTTTTTGCTCTTCTGATTGGTTGTTTTTTTGCTTCCTCATATTTCAAATCGTTGTTTTGATTCTCAGAATCCTCTACTCTACTGTTGAATCCCTGTAAGTTATTCTTTATTTCAGTTAGTGTATGCTTAATTTCTGACTGGTCCTTTTTCATGTATTTGACATTCTTACTAAGATCCTTGACAGTCTCACTAAGTCCTTTGAAGATCCTTGAGTAACCTTGTAACTATGGTTTTGAACTCTGTATCCAGTAGTTCACTTTTTTCCATTTTTTTCATTTGTGACATGATTCTTTGTCTCCACAATTTGGCTGCTTCTCTGTGTTTGTTTCTATGTATTGGGCAGAGCTGCTGTGTCACCTGGAGTGGGTAGGGTGGCCTTATGTAATAGGTGTCCTATAGGGCCCAGTGGCTCAGCCTCCCCAGTCACCTGAGCTGGGTACTCTAGGTGTGTCCCTCGTGGGCTGTGTGCACAGCCTTGTTGTAGTTGAGTCTTGAGTGCTGTTGGTGTCACTGGGAGCAATTGACCTCCAGTCCAATTGGCTGTGAGGGACAGCTGCGACTATAGTGGGAGAGCTGCTGTGCGGGAATACCCCTGTGGAGCAGGACTTGCTTCAGTGGGGCTTTGGTGCTCACTCAGTCTGCCTCTTGAGTGTGTTGCTTGTGGATGTGTAGTGTTGTAATCGGGTATGGTCTGAAGCTGTCCACCGGGTGCACTGGCTCTTGGGTCTCCAGGGAGGTGCAAAGTCAGCCACTGCCTGGGGCCACCTGGCAGGAGCTACAGAAGAGATCTGCAGCTTCCTCCTATTTGTGTTGGGTTTGGAAATGCCTGTTTGTATTGGGTTTGGGCCTTAGGTGAGGCCCAACTAAGAAGCAAGGCAGGCTGGTGCTAGTGCCAGGTCTCGGGCCTTTTATTGATAGGTTTGGGGCATGTTGAGAGAGTTTAGCAAAGTTGGAAGCCTGCTGGGCCATTCATATGGAAGAGCTGCTACAAACAGCTTGGGTGGGGCTGCAAATTGGGTGGGGTGGAGTCTCAGGAAATCACCAGGGTGGAGCAAACAGTGTGCTCTAGGCTGATTGGACTCAGATATGGCTGCCAGTCAGCTCTGTGACTGGGGAGGTCCCAGCACAGGAACAATGACTCCTGCGAGCACCTCCATCTGGTAGAAATCTGCCCCCAAGTTCTTGCCCCGAAGCCAGACAATTCAGTTTCTCCTCATACGTGTCTGGTTTCCCCAGTGCATCCTAGTGCTAGAGCCCAGAGGAAGCGAGTCCCAGTAAGTTCATGGCCGGCCCTTTAAGAGACACACCTGGGTCTCCAGCAGCCTCCGTGCTGGCAGCCACAATCCCTGCTCGTTTTTACGGCCCGAAGTTATGAGGACTTCTCTCCCTAGCTCTGGGGCCCTCAGTGGGGAGTCTGGTGTACAGGGGCTTGTCCTCATGGGGACCTCAGCAGGCACACTCTCCCTCTGGATTAAAAAAAAATGGCCCATGTATGTGCTGGTCCAGCCTGTTCTGCGCCTTCACCCCTCCTACCAGTCTCAACTTACTTTCTTCTTCTCTAGTTGTAGGACTTCCATTCAGCCATCTTTCAGGCGATTCTGAAGGATGGTGGTTTTGTATTTTAGTTGTAGTTTTGATGTGGTTGTGGGAGGTGGCAAGTACTGGCATTTATCTACGCCGCCATTTTGGTTCTCCTGCCTGTTTGATTTCATTTTAATTGAATTTAAATGGCTGCACATGGCTAGCAGCTTCCCTGCTGGTCAGTGTGGCCATGGGTCGTTGGCTGGCCCCGATGTGAACACGCTGACACTCTCCCCGTGGTTGTGGGACTTAGACGTTCTTGCAGGCAGCTCAGGCTCTGGTGTTTGTAAGCCCGTCTGTCCACACTAACAGTTCTTTGTGTCGTGCTTTTCTGTTCTAGGAACTGTTGTGGGTGTTGTTCTTTACACGGGCAGAGAACTCCGGAGTGTCATGAATACCTCAAATCCCCGAAATAAGGTGCGTACAGGGTCACAAGAAGTGTCTCCTTGTCAGACCTTTTGACCTGATGTACTTTGATGATTGGTGTTAGGAACAAGGAGCTAGAGTTAAAAGCTGGAACTCCTAACAGTATTATCTCATTTATACAAACCTACTATCTTTTCACATATATATCTGTAGGTATATATACATATATGTAGATATGCACACATATAATACATAAGTAGCTATTCATATATATATACACAAATACATAAAATTAAAACACTTATTTTTTTATTTTTTAAATAAAATAATTTTTATGACCAGAACATTTTTAAATTCCCCTTCTTTTTGTTGTTATTAATCCTCACCTGAGGATATTTGTTTCCATTCATTTTTAGAGAGTGGAAGGGAGGGAGGGGGAGAGAGAGAGAAACATCAATGTGAGAGAGACACATTGATTGATTGCCTCCCGCATGCACCCTTACCTAGGGCTGGGGAACGAACTTGCAACCCAGGTACATGCCTTTGACTGGGAATCAAACCAGAGACGCTTCACTGTGTGAGCCGACACTCTACCACTGAGCCACACCAGTCAGGGTGTATTCCCATTTTTTAATACATCGCATTTTAAAAGCTTTTAAGTTAAAGCAAATTGTTGTTTGCTGTGTTATGTGGTGTCCTTCACACGCATCTCATCTCATATCATCCTTACGCCAGCCTCTGAGCAGGTGCTTCCCTGGCCTCACCTCCAGGAGGAGAAGTGGCCTCGCACCTGCCACGCTGTGCCCATGTGCGCTGTGCCCAAGGGGCAGGCCGGTCAAACTCTGCTGATGGCCGACAGGGTCAGATCTGCTCTCTGCTCTGTTAGTGCTTATTTCACACCATGACCCTCCGTCCCAGCCACACCCCTCCTCCAATTTTTAAGTTAGTATATTGCAGAATGATTTCCTTTGTCAAGTCCATGAACAATTGCTGTTTCCCAAACTCTAGTCATTTCCACCCCACCATTACAACTATAAATGACATTTATTTGATGTTTTTGTCACATCTTAGGCCATATTTCAGTGAAGTTATTGGTCTGTTGTACTAGTTACGTTGAAAAAATACACTGAAATAAATATGTAATTATTAAATAAACAATGTTAATTAATGCAGCACCTGAAAATCAGGTGCCACCAGAGGTGTGTGCCCCAAACTTTCAGGCACATCTGACTTAGTGTGTGGGACGATGCTGGGAGCGTAGACGCATTTTACTGGTCACTGTGTAGGATGGTGGAGACCATGCAGTGTACAGCCCCACCAAGCGCAGCAATAACCTGTGTATGTGTTTCCAAGTCTGAATCTTAAGTCTGAAAAATCCTGAAAGCAGAATTCCTTGAGGTCCCTGAGATGCCTGTTACGGAGTGCAGCCCAGCGCGCCCAGTGTTCTCAACCAAAGCCGTGGGTGCTGATGGTCCCAGTGTCCCACCTGGGTGCAGGTGTTCATGGCTGTGGGTTGTACCAGCTAATCCTTTGTGCCTTGTCCTCCAGATTGGCCTGTTTGACCTGGAAGTGAACTGCCTCACAAAGATCCTCTTTGGTGCTCTGGTGGTGGTGTCACTGGTCATGGTGGCCCTTCAGCACTTTGCTGGACGCTGGTACCTGCAGATCATCCGCTTCCTCCTCTTGTTTTCCAACATCATTCCCATCAGGTACGCAGAGAATGAGCTTGCATTTGGGTGTCGTGATAATTTCTTCTCTTTACCGCAGGACCCTTTGCTGAGTGATGACCAGGAACAGTCAGGATCCTTTGGAGTGTGAGCCATGGTTTGTGGCGGTAGCATTGGAAGGGTGCATGCCTCCATGACCCATCCTTTCTTTTCCTTTTTAAAAAAATATGTTTTTATTGATTTGAGAGAAAGAGGGGAAGGGACGGGGGGAGAGAGAAACATTGATGAAAGAGAAACATCAGTTGGCTGCCTCTTGAACACCCCCTACTGGGGAACGAACCCACAACCTGGGCATGCGCTGTGACTGGGAATCGAACAGGTGACCTCCTGGTGGACGGGACGATGCTCAACCAACTGAGCGACACCAGCCAGGGCTGACCCATGCTTTCTTAAGGGACTTGCTGCTCAAAAGATCTTGCCTTGCCCAGTCTATCATAGGGATGCCAATTAGAGTTCATCTCGTCTGCCAGCTCCAAGATGTTGGTAGTGGCTGTGTTGAGAAGGATTCTGAGCCTGAGTCTGTGAAATAAAAATCACTTCTAATCTCACAACTAAGTGATAATTGCTATTAATATTTTGGGATGTATCTTTTTATAGACTGTTTTCTATTTTAGAAAAAAGAGACTCTGCTCTACATAAAGTCTCTCCTTTTTTTAACAGCAGTGTGTTGCAAATAGCTTCTCACATCAAATATACTTGGAAACCTATCATTTTTTAGAACTGCCCTAGTATGCTAGGTTTAACAATTTACTCTGTTCCCTATTATTGGATGTTTGTTTCTACTTTTTCCATAGTAAATGATCAGTAAATAATAATTTTTTATTGATTGATTTGAGAGAGAGAGAGAGAAAGGAAGAGAGAGAGAAACATTGATTTGTTGTTCCGCTTGTTTATACATTAATTGGTTGATTCTTTATTTTTTTGTCATTTTATTAATCCTCAGGATATTTGGATATTTTTTCCATTGATTTTTAGAGAGTGGAAGGGAATGAAGGAGGGAGGAAGAGAGAGAAAGAAAGAAACATCAATGTGAAGGAGACACACTGATTGGTTGTCTCCCTCATACTCCCTGACCAGGGCTGGGGATGGAACCTGCAACCCAGGTAGGTGCCTGTGCCCTTAACTGGGAATCAAACCCGAGACCCTTTGGTGCATGGGCTGACGCTCTAACCACTGAGCCCACCAACCAGGGCTTATCGGTTGATTTTTTAGAAAAAATTATTTATTGTTTAAAATATTACATATAGCCCTAACCAGTTTGGCTCAGTGGATAGAGCATCGGCCTGCAGACTGAAGGGTCCCAGGTTCGATTCCAGGCATGGGCATGTACCTTGGTTGTGGGCACATCCCCAGTAGGGGGCGTGCAGGAGGCAGCTGATCGATGTTAATCTATCATTGATGTTTCTAACTCTCTATTCCTCTCCCTTCCTCTCTGTAAAAAAAAAATCAATAAAATATATTTTAAAAAAATTACATATAGTATTACATATGTCTCCTTTTTCTCCCGTTGACCTCTCCCCAGCCACCTCACCCCCCAGCACATGCCCTCAGTCCCTACTGTGTGTGTCCATGGGTTATGCTTATATGCATGCATGCAAGTCCTTCGGTTGATCTCTTCCCTCCCCTGCCCCTTCCTGCCTTCCCTCTGAAGTTTGACAGTCTGTTCGATGCTTCTATGTCTGGCCTTATTTTTGCTCATCAGTTTATGTTGTTCATTATATTCCACAAATGAGTGAGAGCATGTGATATTTATCTTTTTCCGACTGGCTTATTTCGCTTAGCACAGTGGTCGGCAAACTCATTAGTCAACAGAGCCAAATATCAACAGTACAACGATTGAAATTTCTTTTGAGAGCTGAAAACCGACTTCTGCGCATGGGCCACGAAGTTTCAATTGCACTGTACGTGCGCGCCCGCACGTGGTATTTTGTGGAAGAGCCACACTCGAGGGGCCAAAGAGCCGCATGTGGCTCGCAAGCCGCAGTTTGCCGACCACTGGCTTAGCATAATGCTCTCCATGTCCATCCATGCTGTTGTGAATGGTAAGAGTTCTTTCTTTTTTACAGCAGTGTAGTATTCCATTGTGTAGATGTACCATGGTGGTTGATTCTTATATGTGCCCTGACTGAGGATCGAACCCACAACCTTGGCGTATCGGGATGATGCTCTAACCAACTGAGCCACCCAGCCAGGGCAATCAGTAGATAATTATTAAAGTAAGCCATAGCTTTCCCCTGGAACTTGTAGTGCTTATCATCTCTATTTTACACTTGATATGTTGTGTTTTCTTTTGCATAATTATATCATCCTAGCTAGAATTTGTCTTTTTCTGAGGGCAAGACTGTAGTTGTGGTATAACAGCGTGACCAGTAGTTTCTAAGAATAAACAGGTCTACCTCGTTGCCAGTGAAAAAGTGTTTGTGTTGTAATGTTAAGTAAAATGGTGGTCTTTAAAATTTTATCTACAACATGATTGAAAATTACTGAAATGAATCTTCATATGGCTCAGGTAGCCAGTAAAATAGTAAGCAGTTTGGTTAGTTTAAAGGATTCTGAGTGAATTTAAAGATTTCTTTTAATTTTTTTTTGCAATAAAATATGTTAAAGTGAGTAGGATACACACAATGGAATATTATTTAGCCTTAAAAATTCTGACCAGCTACAACATAGATGAACCCCGAAGACGTGCTGAGTGAAATAAGCTAGTCTCAGAAGGAAAAATACTGTATGGTTCCCCTATGTGAGGTACCTAGAAAGAAAGTCCTAGAAACAGCAAGGAGAAGGGTGGTTTCCAGGGTGGGGAGACATGGGGGGTTATTGCTTAATGGGTGTGGAATTTCAGTTTGGGAAGATGAAAAAATTGTGGGCATAGATGGTGTTGGTGAATGCACAATAGTGTGAAAGTGCTCAGTGCCACAGAACTGTCCACTTAAAATGGTTTAAATGTTGTGTATATTTTACCACAATTTTAAAAAATGACAAGAGCAGCAAAGCTATATTAGTTCAGAGGACCAGTAATTAAAAAAAAAAAGTAAGACTAAAACAACTACCTTTTCGGTCGTTTAAGTGACCCTGGCCCATGATAGAATAACCTCATGTAATTTGATAGTGGTGTTGACTCCTGTTGTATCTGGTAGGGAGTGACTCCAGATGTTGTGGCACAAATGATGAGTAGTTCAAGTCCTTGCTGTTTGCAAAATAGACACAGGGGCCTTGTGTGTATCCTGTTAACGTTGGCTCTGTTTTTCTGGCCAGTTTGCGTGTGAACCTGGACATGGGCAAGATCGTGTACAGCTGGGTGATTCGAAGGGATTCAAAAATCCCGGGGACTGTGGTTCGATCCAGCACAATCCCTGAGCAGCTGGGGAGGATCTCTTACCTGCTCACAGATAAGACAGGTGAGCTTCCTGCCCAGGGTCCAGGCTCGAGAGGTGCTTGGATCCTCCTGCTGCTCTTTGTTTCCTTCATCTTTTGATGAAGACTGAGTAGTATTTGTGATGGTGATGATGATAATAGCAACAGAGCTTTACGCTTTACATAACACTTCTTATGTTTTGGGTGTTTGTATGTTTATATGTAAGTTTTTCCTCATCCTAACCTTGTATTTTTGCAGGTAAACAAATGAAACCCAAGTTAACTGACTTATCAGAGCACCTGGGGGCAGAAGTAGGCTCTGAACCAAGGCAGTCTGACTTGGAGTCTGATCTCATTCCAGCTCCGCAATTTAATATCCTAGTGGTGAAGAGCAAGGGCTGGGAGAGGGGAGAGGTGGTTTAAGCTTCCTGTCTACCTCTTAGTGCCCACAGGATCAAAGGGAATCTATTGCAGAGATCGGAGTGGCTCACTACATCCGAGAAACTGGGTTTTGGGAAGGAGAGGAGCCAGGGAAGTCCCGGATGTGTCAGCATCAGGACCCCTGGGTGGTCTCTGTAGGGTCTGTCACTGGGGTGGCTGGACTCCACTCATCTTCCATCTACGCCTCTGTCTGCTCACGGTTGAGACTCCTTCAAAATAGAATCTAATTGGACTAGTGTAAGTCACGTGCCACTCTCCTGGCCCGTGAAACGAGACAGGCACCCTGATTGACACTCCCTGAGGACCATCCCAGGAAACGAGGGTGGTCGTTTCCCCAGGGAAACCTTGGATGCCATTTTCAAAAGAAAGGGAGTTGGATTCCAGGCCAGCAAATCAGCACAGCACAAGCAGGGGCAGTGCTGAAACCAGTGTCTGACGTGTAGTAAACACCCAAAAGTAACAGCTGTCATTACTGCTCGTATGGATAGAAGCTCCAGGATGTCGGCACAGCTACTCGTTCTCCTTGTGTTTCAGGAACTCTTACCCAGAATGAGATGGTTTTCAAGCGGCTCCATCTGGGCACAGTGGCCTACGGCCTCGACTCAATGGATGAAGTGCAGAGCCACATCTTCAGCATATACACCCAGGTAATGCTTTTCCTTTCTTTCTTTTTAAAAAATGCATTTTTATTGATTTCAGAGAGGAAGGGAGAGGGAGAAAGAGAGAAACATCACTGATGAGAGAATATCATTAGTCGGCTGCCTCCTGCAGGCCCCCTGCTGGGGATTGAGCAGTAACCCAGGGATATGCCCTTGACCGGAATCAAACCCAGGACCCTTCAGTCCGCAGACTGACAGTCTACCCACTGAGCCAAACCAGTGTTGCTTTACTTTCCAATACCCAATCTGTTCTTTACCTGGATGGACACCTATATTGAGATATAACTCATAATGCCGAGTGACTCACCCTGTGCTGTCCAGCTCCCTCTTGGGGGCTGAGACTTTCGTCCGGAGGGTTCACTGTGTGGGTTGTCACGCTTGCCAGTGCCGGCTGAGCGCCCCTCAGCCCCTTCTCAGCCATGCGAGCCTGCCCGTGACTGTGTGAGCCAGCCCCATGGTCGTGGTGTGACCCCCGGCCCGTTTTGGGTACTTGAAGAGCCCATGGAATTTACAGAAGCCATGCCTTCTCGGGATATTTGTGCAGTTCAGCTTTTATGGTCCGTTTTTGGTTTAGTACGGATAACATTCTTTGTAAAGTGTTAAAAGTCAGAAAATAACATTTCTGACCTTGCACTTTAACTCCTAACCCTTCCTTAGAAGCTCAACAATGGATTTGTCCATATCCTGGCATTGGGTTTAAAATAGCTAAGTGTTGAGGGGTTAGGTCATCTCGAGGTTGGTGTGAGCTCCGAATTACAGCCCTCCCCCTCCCCCCAATGTGTGTCCTTCTCCCATGACATCTAAAAATCCTGCAGTAAACGCATGAACTCTTTTGTGATGAATGGTGTGAAGGCTTTCCTGTGTTTTCTTTTTCACAGCTTTATTGAGTCATACCTTGCATGCCATAAAATTCAGCTCTATGTTAATTGTACAATTCAATGATTCTTTTTTAGTCAATTACTGAGTTATGGACCCATGAGCACCCGAGAAAGATTCCCTGGAGCCCATGCCATCATTCGCCTGACCTTTTGAGTTTATAACTAGGATTTTATAACAGTGTTTTGTAAAATCCAGTATTTGGAATGCCGGGGTCAGATCACGGAGTGGGGAGGGGGTGGGGGGTGGTGGTCAGAATCCCTAGACCCAGTCTCAGCAGGTGGACCAGGTGGTTCCAAAGGGCAGCAGTTTGAGAACCTGTGCCATGAACCCGAGCTTTGCCCTTGTTTTCCAGATCATCAGTGTCTAAATCTGTGGACTCCAAAACAGAATTTGCAAGATGACCCCTTGGGGTGCAGGAAGGAAAGGTTAGAGTGTCCATGTACATTTTATTTTCCTTTTCAAAATTAAAGCAAAGTTTAAATCTTATTAATCGCATTGAGATTGACCCAGGGATCCTCACTCCATAGATCAGACCGGTATTTGTCAGGTGCAGTCCTGGAGGTGCCCTGCAGAAGGAGTCGGAGTTCCACAGTTGTTTTTCCAGAACATTGAAATGTAGACTGCCGGTGTTAGGAGTGTCCAGGGACTGGTTGGAGGGATGTTATTTAACTGAAGTAACTTAGTGAAGAAAGCAGGTGGTTTTAAAAGATTCCTGCAGCCCTAACTGGTTTTGCTCAGTGGATAGAGCGTCAGCTTGCGGACTGAAGGGTCCCAGGTTCGATTCCAGTCAAGGGCATGTACCTTGGTTGCAGGCACATCCCCAGTAGGGAGTGTGCAGAAGGCAGCTGATCGATGTTTCTCTCTCACCGATGTTTCTAACCCTCTATCCCTCTCCCTTCCTCTCTGTAAAAAAATCAATGAAATATATTTAAAAAGTAAAAAAATAAAAGATTCCTGCAGATTATTATTATTTTTCAAATGTGCTTTTTATTTTATTCTAATATATTGTTATTGATTTCAGAGAGGAAGGAAGAGGGAGAGAGAGATTGAAACATCAATGATGAGAGAGAATCATTGATCGACTGCCTCCTACACGCCCCCTACTGGGGATTGAGCCTGCAACTCGAGCATGTGCCCTTGGCCAGAATCGAACCTGGGACCCTTCAGTCCACATACCAATGCTCTATGAACCAAACTGGCTAGGGCGGTCCGGATTATTAATACAGGCACAGGTAAACCACAGAAAAATGGCCAACACTTTATGTGATAAAACCATGATAGGCTAAGGCGAAGTGATTTTTTCCTCTGGCTCATTTATTTATTGGTACCTTTACAACACAATTGAGATAAAATTCACAGACCATAAGGTGTGTGTGTGTGGGGGGGGCAAGCATCTTTATTTCTTGAAATTTTATCGTTTGTGAATTTTATCTCAATTGTGTTGTAAAGGTACCAATAAATAAATGAGCCAGAGGAAAAAATCATCACTTCGCCTTAGCCTATCATGGTTTTATCACATAAAGTGTTGGTCATTTTTCTGTGGTTTACCTGTGCCTGTATTATATATATTGTTTTTAACTTTACACAAAAGTCTAAAGTTCAACTCTAGTTAAAAAGAATTACGAACCCGGCCAGTGTGGCTCAGAGGTTGAGCATCAACCTATGAACCAGAAGGTCACAATTGGAATCCCAGTCAGGGCACATGCCTGGGTTGTGGGTTGGATCCCCAGTAGGCAGCATGCAGGATGCATCTGCTCAATGATTCTCTCATCATTGATGTTTCTATCTCTCCCTCTCCCTTCCTCTCTGAAATCAATAAAAAATATATTAAAAAAAAAAAGAATTATGAGCCCTGGCCGGTTTTCAGCCTGCCGACTAAAGGGTCCTGGATTCGATTCTTGGTCAAATTATTAAAATATTTACTTTTAAAGTATACAATTCTTGTCCTAGCTGGTTGCTCAGTGGGTAGAGTGTCGGCCTATGGACTGAAGGATCCCGGCTTTGATTCCAATCAAGGGCACCTGCCCGGGTTGTGGGCTCGATCCCCAGTAGGGGGCGTGCAGGAGGCAGCTGATCAATGATTCTCTCTCATCATTGATATTTCTCTCTCTCCTTCTCCCTTCCTCTCTGATATCAATAAAAATGTATTTAAGAAATGGTTAAATGTATTTTAAAAATAATAAATATACAGTTCTCTGTTTTTTAGTATGCTCTCAACATTGTACAATGATTGCTGCTATGTAATTTCCATACATTTTCATCACCCCCAAAAGAAACCTCACCCCCACTCCTTATTCCCTCAGCCCCTGGAAACCGCTAATCTGCTCTCTCTCCATGGATGTGCCTTCTTTGAACGTTTCGTATAAATGAGATCACACAGTACCTTTAGTACCTGGCTTATTTCACTCTGTATAATGTCTTCAGAGTTCTTTCAGATGGCAGCAAGTGTCAGAACCTTATTCCCCTTTCTGATTGAATAACAGATAAGCCAATTTGAAGTATAATTTTATAATTCCCAGTATCCCTTTCCTGACTATATGTTGTTATTTTGGGATATTAGCTAACACTGTGAAAAATGCTGATTTTTGTTTTTATCATATCTTTCTAGAATTTCATCTTCTTACTGTTTTTAAAAATATATATTTTTATTGATTTCAGAAAGGAATGGAGAAGGGGGGAGAGAGAGAGAGAAACATCAATGATGAAAGAGAATCATCGGTTGACTGCCTTCTGCATGCTCCTACTGGGGATCAAGCCCGCAACCCAGGCATGTGCCCTGACTGGAAAATTGAACCGTGACTTCCTGGTTCATAGGTCGATGCTCAACCACTGAGCCACAGCGGCCGGGCTTGTAATTCTTTTTAACTAGAGTTGAACTTCAGGTAAAGTTAGTGTGATATATATGCCTGGAACCTCTTGCATTCTTTGGGTGTGGGGGCCCAAGCATCTGTATTCCTTAAAATTATTAAAGTATTTACTGGTTATTTTGAGAAGCATTTCTGGTTAAGAACCACTGATAGAATAACACTACCCAACTTCCTGTTTTCACTCCTGTCAGTGATTCTCATAATTTTAGTGGTTTTACAATAGGGCCAGGACTAACTAGGGTAAGAAGAGTGGGGTATGCACCTTGGGAGCAAAACATAATAGATGACTTCCCTCCTCCAAGCCGCAGTAATAAAAATTTATGTGAAAATCCATGATGAACACAATACTGAAATTTTAAATGGATAGGACCCAGCCTGTGCAGTTAGGTCTCTGCCACTTCCTGGCCCTGGTTTCTTTTTCTATTTTTATTTTTTAAAATATATCTTATTTATTTTTTACAGAGAGAAAGGGAGAGGGATAGAGAGTTGGAAACATTGATGAGAGAGAAGCATCGATCAGCTGCCTCCTGCACACACCCCCCCGGGGATGTGCCTGCAACCAAGGTACATGCCCTTGACGGAAATCGAACCTGGGACCCTTCAGTCCCCAGGCCAATACTCTATCCACTGAGCCAAACCTGCTAGGGCCTGGCTCTCGCTTCATAGTGTCGACAGCTTAGCGTGGTTTTCAGCCTCGGGAATGACATATTGCGCTGGGTAAGGCTGTGTTGTGAGGGCGTCCTGTGTATCGTTCTAGGATTTTAGCGGCGTCTTTGCCCTCTGCCATCAGGTTGTCTATAGTACACGTTCCCTCCTCTGCCCCCAGTGTTGACAACCTCGAATCTCTCTCGATATTGCCAGATGGTAGCCCAGATCACCCCAGTTGAGAAACTCTGTGCTCTCGGGGGTTCGATGTCAAGGAATGGAAATGTGCTGCCTTTGTCATGCTCCAAGATGTCTGCAGTTCAGTAGTGAATGTTGTATTTCTTCATTCACTCTCAGCCTGTAACTCAGTGGATTCATTTGGAAGTAGCAGCTCCGAGCCTGTCCCTGTGGGGGTGCCCCTTAGAGGTTGATGCGTTACCAGCTTTGGGCTTTGCTTAGGGAGTGAAGTAGGACTATCCAAACAGGAATTCCTTCTCCTCAACAGTGTTTTTACCAATTGCAATCCATCTATACTGTCGATTAATATTACGAATGTCCATTACGTGGTGAAATTTTAATTGCATTTAGAAAGAACGTTTCTATTCATGGTGGCTCAGTATTTAATTTTTGTGCTACTGTTTCCTGTTACATAGACTGGAGTTCTCATTGGGAAATGCCCCTGCCATGGGTCAGTAATGAGAAGCAGGGGCCTGTGTCTATCTCGTTGACCCTCCATGTCTCATTGATTGTCGTAGAGTGACTCGGAAGCACTGGCTGGTGCAAGTACCCCACCCAAGGGCCCAAGTCCGGGGCCTTTGCACATGGAGGTCTTGATTCCTCTCCCAACTCCTGCCCTCATGGGAGTGGCGTTGGCCTCTCTCCCCCCTCCGTAAGAGGACCGGTGGTTCCCCCCGGGGCAGCGAGACTGGTAACCTGCCTCTGTCCACATCTGTTTTGATTTTCCCCTGGTATTTTTTAAGTAAGAAGAAATGGATGTAGGTTAAAGGGCCCATGGGCAGGAGGCTAGAGGTAAACACTGTACAATTTGAAACTCTTCCATATGGGGAATGTGAGGATGTTTGAAGACGGGGCCCAATACTAATACTGGCAGAGCCCCTGGTAATTACCGGGTCTAAGGATACATGTGGATTACCATTTGGTGTGCGAGTGAGCCTTTTACTTGAAAATTAAGAGAATTTTAGAACCAGTGGTTTTGACCCCTCCTCCCTGAAGCACCTTAGTAGGAAAGGAGATATGTGCTAATGTAAGAGAGAAATAAGTGAGCGTGGAGGTGTTAAACCAGCCGCCTGTTGGTGGGGGCCAGGCACCCTCATCTTCTGATCTGTTGTCAAATGGTCCCCTTACCTGAAAGTGGGGTCCTTGCAGAGACCTGGGCTGCCTGGGTTGTCCCCATTGGAATGTCAGTGGGAGAATTTGTCTTCTCTAGTAGACATGAAATCAGGTTGCTTACAGGATCCAAAGGCTTGTGGCGGGTCCTTCACTTGGCCTTTCCTTCCAACCCACTATTGCTAAAACTTGCCAGCCGAAGCAATTGCTCTGTCAAAGGTCTTGCTATTGCCCCTCGTGCTAAATCATAATTTGGTCCAGGTGCTGAGGAATGTGGGCAACAGTGAGGACATGCGTCCGTGCCGGGAACAGACACCACAGAACTTAGGAAACCGCGTTTCTGACGGCGTCTGTCCTACGGAGAGCCTTTCTGTAAACCCGCAGTCCTTGGTGTAATGTTGGAGTTAAAGTCTTTCTCGTCCAAAGCACTTGGCAAATAGTGATTCATTTAAACTGTAGTTCTGATTCATTACTCTAATTATTGTTACCATGCAGTGCCCTTTGGCCTGGAAGTGAAACTCATGTCCTCTTGACACCAGAGGTTAACAGAGCAGGAAGCCGGGGCGGTGTGTGTGCCTGCATGACAAGAATAATTTAGTAATTGTCTAATTACCCGAGGAGTCCAAAGCTGCTGCTAAAAATAGTATTAAAAAATTAAACGAAAGTCATTTTCTTGTTTCTTGTAACCCATCTGTTCTCTATTTTGGGCATGTGTTCACCGGCATAAAACTCATTTCACTCTCAAAGACCAGCTTGCTTCTCCTCTGTTGGGCAAAATATGTTTTTAATGGCATGTAGCATCCAGTATGTCTGCCAGCATCTCAGGCTCCCGGACGCAGCCGTGGAGGCAGGAAGACTACTATAGGTCCTTTGTCCAAAACTGTCGTTTAAAATCTGGAACTGATGGGTGTCCATTTGACATTTATTTCTTTTTGGAGATGGAAAAAAAATTCATGTAAAGCCAGAACCCCCACCATCACCTTAGGAACAGTAAATCGTTCATTTGTTCAGCAAGTAGTTCCTGCTTTAGATACTAGGGATGCAGCAGACAACTGTCCTCAGGGTCTGTCAGGAGAATCATCAGGTCAACAAGCCAGCTGTAGACAGTGAGGACGACAACCTCCTGGGAAATATGACTTCCAGTGGGAGGGCAAGCGGGGTAATAAGACTTAGGGCAGTGGTCTGAGGACCACTGGTGGTCCGTGAGGTCCAAAAGGTTGGTGACCGCTGATTTAGGGGCTCAGGGAAGCCCTCTTTGAGGAGGTAACATTTGAACTTAGACCTCCATGATGAGATAGAGTAAGCTGGCCCTGCAGATCCAGGAAATGGTATTCTAGGCAGCGGGTACAGCAAGTGCAAAGGCCCTGTAGCAGGCAGCAGCATGGCAGTGTTCAAAGAACTGAAGAGGCCAGTGTGGCTTGAGCAGAGTGAATAAGGAGGTTGCAGAGATGGGCAGGGGCTAGTCAGATGGACCCCATGGGCCATGGGAGGGCATCTGAGACATAAGCTGTTAACAAGTGATCATTTCCTGGTGGTCTTAATTTTTTAAATTATATTTCAAGGTGATAGAAACCCTTTTTCAAAGGAAGGTCTTCATGGCACCTGATGTGTAACACAGATAGGAATGGGCTGCATGCCTTCCACTTTGGGGATGCTGAGCGGGTGGCTTGGGATTCTTGCTACTCCGGTGTGGACCCCACTCCTCTCATTTGCAGGAAACTGAGGCCCAGAGGGCAGATGTGGCTGGCTTAAGGTCTCACAGCTTTTCACAACCCATCTAAGAATAAAGCTCAGATTTGCTAACCTTTAATGCTGTTTTTACCATGTTGCTTGAAGCCACTTTCCCCAAGACTTAACCCGTTCAGGAGGCTCCGCCATGTGTCGAAAGGTCTGAACAAGGGGGTGGAGTAGCTGCTTCCACAAGTTAAAGGTCTGAAGTCAGCAAAAATTGAGCACATACACAATTAGTCTCTTTTAAAACACGTATTTATTTATCTTTAAATTGCTCTTGGAAACCTGCCTTCAGTGCAGTGCTGGGTACTATGTGTGCAGTACGCGCATCTAGGAGCGTCATTCCTGTTACTGTCCCAGGCCCTGCGCTGAGTTACGTGTCACTGACGGCCGTTACTCCTGTAGAGCGCCAGTCGCAGTTGCTGTCTTTTATGCAAAACCGAAGAGTGAACATTTAAAATAGGGGTTCTGAACCAGGGACGGGCGTGGTCTCCTGGGACATTGAGACCACTAGGGAAGAGAGGTGCTTCTGGATCTAGGAGGTGAGGCCAGAGGTGCAGCTGAACATACTACAAGGCACAGGATTGTCCCAACCACAGACAAGGTTTGCCCCGAATGCAGCAGTGCCGAGGTGGAGAAGCCCTGGTCTGAACACCAGGACCTCCTGCAGTGTGGTGGGACCTCACTCTGTTGGAGGCTCCCCGACACCCCCAAAGGAAGACAGGTTCACATGTTAGCAGGCAGAATCACCCACATTCACTAAATTATAATCTTTCCTATTTATTTTGTATGGTTTTTGTTGTTGTTGTGCATAAATGATTGGATCCCTGAAAACCACATGCCGTTTATTGCGGTGTCACTGTAGCTAGCCTGGAAGCTACCGTTAGCCTGCAGTAAGGAGAGCCAACTCCGCGTGGCTGTTCTCCACATGTGGGAGACCTTCTGTGCCTGTGGTCACCTTCCTTGTCGTTCCCTCCTCACAGCAGTCCCAGGACCCGCCTGCTCAGAAGGGCCCCCCGATCACCACCAAAGTCCGGCGGACCATGAGCAGCCGCGTGCACGAGGCCGTGAAGGCCATCGCGCTCTGCCACAACGTAACTCCCGTGTACGAGTCCAACGGCGTGACCGACCAGGCGGAGGCCGAGAAGCAGTATGAAGACTCGTGCCGTGTGTACCAGGCATCCAGCCCGGACGAGGTAAACCTGGGGCAGGTGTGGCTCCCACGGATCCACCTGTCAGGGCAGACAGGAGCCAGGGAGGGGCAGGGCAGCGAGGCAGGTACCTTTCAGATGCATGCAGGACTTGATCTTTCCTAGGAGTGGTCATGGACTTGAGCTCTGTCCTGAGTCAGGAAGGAGCAGGGGGTCTTATTTGTAATTCAGGTGGCTAGCCCAAAAAAGGGAGACAAGGTCCCATTGAAACTGCATCCCCTTGAAAACAACAGCAACCAAAAAACAGCTTTATTAAGATAAAATTCGCATGCCATACAGCCACCCATTTAACATGTAGAGGCCTGTGGTTTTTTAGTATGTTCACAGTTATACAACCGTGACCATAATAAATTTTGGAGCATTTTCATCACCCCAAAGGAAGTACTCCATGGCCATTGTCCCTGACCCCCAGCCCTGGCAACCACTAACCTACTTCCTATCTGTGCAGAATTGCCTTTTCTGGGCTTCTTTCCCTTAGCATATGTTTTCAAGATTCATTCGTGTTGTAGCCTGTCAGAACTTCATGACTTTTATGGATGAATAATATCCCATTGTATGGATAACACTACATTTTGTTTATCATTGGTTTATGGACATTGGTTGATGGACATTTAGATGGTATTTTGTTTGTTTACTATTATGGGTAATGCTGCTATGAACATTTGAGTACAAGTTGTTTGTTTTTTTAAAAAAGATTTTTAAATTTATTTTTAGAGGGAGAGGCAAGGAGAGGGAGAGAGAAACATTGATGTGAGAGTGTAACATCGATTGGCATGCCTCCTACATGCTCCCTACTAGAGACTGAGCCTGCAACCTGAGCATGTGCACTGACTGGGAATCGAACTGGCCACCCCTAGGTACACGGGATGACACCCCACCAACTGAACCGCTCAGGCCAGGGCTGTGTACAAGTGTTTGAGTGGACATACAGTATGTTTCTCTTGGTGTAGCTCTAGGAATGGAATTGCGGGGGCACACGGTAGCTCTATGTTTAGCCTTCTGAGGAACTGCCAGACTGCTTTCTAAAGTGGCTGCACCATTTTCATTCCCATCAGCAGGGTGCGAGGGTTCCCGTTTCTCCACATCTTAGCCATTACTTGTCGTTGTTGGTCCTTTTGAGTCTGGCCGTCCTGGTGAGTGTGAAGTGGGATCTCATTGTAGCCTTGATTTGTGTATCGCTGATGGCTAATAATATTGGGCATCTTTCCATGTGCTTCCTGGTTATTTGTGCAACTTCTTTGGAGAAATGTCTGTCTATATCCTTTGCCCACTATTAATTGGATTATGTGTCTTTTTACTGTTGAGTTGTAAAAATTCTTTATACATCTCATCTAAGTCTCCTATCAGACTTGTAAATATTTTCTTCCATTCTGATGGCTTTTTTAAAAAAAAATATATATGTATGTATTGATTTCAGAGAGGAAGGGAGAGGGATAGAGAGATAGAAACATCAATGATGAGAGAGAATCATTGATCGGCTGCCTCCTGCACACCCTACTGGGGGTTGAGCCTGCAACCCAGGCATGTTCCCTTAACCAGAATTGAATCTGGGACCCCTCAGTATGTAGGCCAACGCTCTATCCACTGAGCCAAACCAGCAAGGGCTGAAGGCTTTTTCTTGATGGTATCCTTGGAAACACAAAAGTTTCTAATTAAAAAAAATATTTTATTGATTTCAGAGAGGAAGAGGAAGAGAGAGATAGAAGCACCAATAGTGAGAGAGAATCATTGATCAGCTGCCTCCTGCATGCCCCTTACTGGGGCTCAATCCCACAACCTGGGCACGTGCCCTGACTGGAATTGAACCGTGATCTCCTTCCTGGTTCATAGGACCATGCTCAACCACTGAGCCACACCAGCCAAAAGTTTCTAATTTGATGAAGTCCAATAAGCCACACAGTTTAAAGTTGCTGTTCCTATCTAAGCATATTCTTTTGCTGAACCCAAAAGGGATTCATTTGATTCCATGTTCAAGAGCATTACCCCTTTAATGTTTTCTGTAACAGGATCCAGTTGCTTTCCCTTTTAGAGGGTGCATATGGTAGGAACTCCCTCTGTGTATGTTTAGGCAGAGGACTTGCCCAGCATAAAACAGTAGCATCATATCCTTTGTCCCCCTTCCCGGAGAGTAATTCACACACAGGCCTGTGTTTTCCCAATCTGTTAGCATTTGGGTTTTCTCTCCTTCCAGTTTTTTTTTTTTACTTCTTTTCTTAAAGAAAACTTCCGTTCTGATTATTAAAGCAATTTTCTTTAGTGTAGAAAATTTGGAATTTTCAGAAGACTATAAAGAAGAAAATGGGTCCATTGCAATCCCAGCCATAGGAGAAAAAGAGGCAACTTGCCTGGAGCATTTGGTTGGCATCAGTCCCGTTTGAAGTACGTTCCATGTATTATCCCTTTTTTTTTTGTTAATCCTCAGCTGAGGATATTTTTTCCATTGCTTTTCAGAGGGAGTGGGAGGGAGTGGGAGAGAGATGGAGAGAGGAACATCCATGTGAGAGAGACACATCGATTGGTTGCTTCCTGCAAGCTCCCTGACCAGGGGTGGGGAGCAAACCCACAACCCAGGCATGTGTCTTGATCAGGAATTGAACCTACAACCCTTCGGTCTGAGGGCGGATGCTCTAACCACCTACCCACACCAGCCAGGGCTCAACCTTTTTTTTTCAGAAGCCACTAAGAACATTTTGATAGATAGCCTTCCAGTATCTTATATATTTTTTCTTTTTTGAAAAGATATACTTATCTTTATTGTTGAAAGTGTTATAGATGTCTCTCTTTTTCCCCCATTGACTCCCCCTACCCGGCACCCACCCCTCCCAAGCTATCACTACATTATTGTCCATGGGCTGTGCATATATGTGTATAAGTTCCCCAGTTAATCCCCCACCCCCCGCCTTCCCTCTGAAATTCGTCAGATCCATGGTTCTGTGTCTCTGGATCTATTTTGTTCATCAGTTTATTTTGTTCATTAGATTTCATATGTGAGGGAGAGCATGTGATACTTATCTTTCTCTCATCTCCCTGTGGCTTATATATATGTTTTTTCTTAAAACAATGAGAATTTTAATAAGTTACGGTTTTGCATCCTCCTTTTTCACTTAACATTTTATCATGCCTATTTTCAGTTCTCTTGAATATTATTAAAAAATTATTCAGCATTATTGCCTATGTTCTCAGATGGCTGGAATTCAGGTTATTCCTAATTTTTGGCAATCATATGTATAAACATTGCAGTGAGCATTGTTTCACCTAGTGTTACTGGAAATGGTGAGGGTGGGTTCGTATTTGAGTGCCTGCGATGGGCTAGGTCAGTGGTCAGCAAACTCATTAGTCAACAGAGCCAATGGTACAACGATTGAAATTTCTTTTGAGAGCCGAAAACCGACTTCTGCGCATGGGCCTCGAAGTTTCCACGTGGTATTTTGTGGAAGAGCCGCACTCAAGGGGCCAAAGAGCCGCATGTGGCTCACGAGCCGCAATTTGCCGACCACTGGGCTAGGTGACGTCAGTGTTGGACAGCACTGCAGCCCAGACCCAGGGAGGCAGCGGGAGTGAGGCAGTTGAGCACCTTGTCTTGAGACTCAGACCAGCCACGCATCTCGTCCTGCCTCCGTGTGTCTGTGTCATGGGGCCGGCGAGGGGGTGGTGAGGCCCTGGGCAGGCAGTCGGTAAGTCCTGTGGGTCAGGTTGAAAGCGTATTTTTCAGGCCCATGATGTAAATGACCAGGAAAAGACATTTAAACCGTTTTTGTCTTCCACCAAGGCTACCAGGACACCCAATGATTATTTTGTTCATGGCAAGGAGCAGGCTTCTCTGGTAGAGGAAGTGTTTAAAGGTGCTCACTGGCCTCAGCATGTCAGTGAGCCCTGGTGGATGGCAGCTGGGGAACAGCGCAGCGAGAGCCCTTCCCAAAGCTCAGATGTGAAAGGCTCCTCGATGGGCCTTTCCCTCTCGTTACTTCTTTCTCTTTCTTTGGGCAATGGAGTGTGTCCCCAGGAGACTCCTCCTTCCAGCCCGCGTGGTGTTTGCAGAATAGCTGTGAGGCCGACAAATGACATTTGAACCAGACTTGCTAAGGGTGGAAAATGTCACCGTGGGCCAAATTCCAAGATGGGATTGCGTGCTGAACGAGAGAAGAGGAGGGAGAAGAGGGATGGCTGATGCTACTGACCTTCTGGGACTTGGGCCCTCATGACCAAAACTGCAGGTTGTCCTCGTTGCTTCACCATGTTTAGTTGGTTTGATCTCCATTTCCCGTTTTGGGCGTGAGGACGATCCACTGAGTGGTGGACGTGAGGAGGGACCAGCTTCTTGGTGGTTTGGACTGGGAACAGCAGCGTATGGTACTTGTGGAATTGGAACACGTTCCAGATGTTGGGGATCTGATCAGTCTGCACTCTGCCTCTGAGCTCAAACATTCCGATTGGTTAGAGATAGGTAGGGGGGGTCTTTATGGGCACCTTTCATGCCAGCCCCACGCCCCTCTGTTCCCACCGAACTCTGAGATATTTGTTTTAGGGCTGTGCAAGGGTTTTCCCACGAGGGTAAATCTTTCATGGACTGCTCTGTGCTTCTTAGCTCCTTTTTCTTGAATTGAACAATTCTTCATCTCTTCTGTCCACTAATTGCACTGGGATTCAGATTTGTCTTGCTTTTCTAAGATTCTGAATAATGATTAGAAAGCAGGTATTTTCTTTGGGCCTTTTGGTATCTTCACAGAGGTCTTATTGGTACATCCCCGCCGCCCCCTTCCCCTTTCCCCCGCCCGCCACACACACACAATGCTATTATTTTGTATTGCACCACTGTCTTGTGTTTCCGGTGGAATATGTGAAAATATAGGTAAGAAAAAAAAGTAAACCAGAATCCTACTAACAAAAGCTACAACCACTGTGAGTAGTTTACTGACCAACCAGCCTTCTAGACGATTTCAAAAGCTGTGTGCCACAAATTACAGATCTGTGTGCAAAGATGCACCACCATACAGGTGAAATCTCCGCACAGCAAAATCTGTGCAAAGCTGTGCCGTTTCCAAGTCCCCATGGGACTCCACGTGGACGTAGCTGCATCTAGAACCCTCCCTTTGAAATTCTATATCAATAAAACATTGCTGATCAAGGCAGGGTCAGCTTAGAAATACATGCAGGAGCCAGCATTCTCTTTACCTCGGAGTTACCGGCGTACTTCCTACCAGCTAGGGTGGTGTTCATTTCCTGCAACAGAAGCGGGATTTCCTAAATTTGTTTCCTGTGCACTTTCCACTTGGGAAGCCTTGAAGGGTCTCTATTCAGCTATTGATTACAGCCCGAGGGGCGCTCCGTACAGTGGCTCCGAGAGGAGAGGAAGGGGATCTAACCTGGCAGAGAGGAGTGAATGGAGAGACCATGGCCCAGACGCAGCTTTCAATGCATCTGTTTCTTGGTGTGAGCTGTCAGGTCAGGAGGTGCTCTCCTATGAGCAGGTAGACGCAGCCCCATGACTCACTTATTTGTCTTATCAACAGATCCTGTCATATTAACAAAAATTCTTTAATTCGTATTTCCATGAATCCTGTCATAGTAACAAAAAATTACTTAATTTTTAAAATCACCATTACTAATGTTCTCTCTAGAAAAAAGCAGACATTGTAGAGTGAAAACGAAGTTGATAAACCTAGCCTGTAATGCTTATCACCTGGCAATATCTGCTGTTTATGTTCTGGTATAGATTTTCCCAGAGTTTCCCTAAATTTGTGCATATCTATCTATCCATCTACCTATGTGTATTTATATATAAAAAGAGAGGTAATACGCTAATTAGCCGGGATGCTGTAACAGTTACGACTGCTAAGGAGGAGGCTGCCTGTGCATGCGTGGCGGGGCATTGTTCCCGGAGATGGGGTGGAAGCTGGGAGGCTCCCAGAGGAGGTGGGACCATCCTGTGCCCGGGAGGGCGGGGGTGAGAGCCCGTAGCACCCCCCTCACCAGTCCTTTGCCACCCACTGCTCGCACTCAGAGCACCCCGCCGCTCACCTGCCTGGGGAAGGAGCATAGCACAGCAGGTGGGAGGTTTCCACGCTCTCCTCTGGTGCCATGATGGGGTGGAGCCACCGCATTGCTCTGGAGACGGGCAGAAGTGGGGAGGCGACTGGAGGGACTGAGGGTGGGGCTTGAAGTGGCCAGAGAAGGCCAGAGGGGTCGGGGGCTGGGCCAGACGCATTGGAACTCTGCGTAGAGAGGTTTGGGGGTCAAGGCAGGGTGGCAGGTGGAAGGGCAGGCTGCGCAATTTCACGCGCTGGGCTCCTAGTGTGTGTGTGTGTGTGTGTGTGTGTGTGTGTGTGTGTGTGTGTGTGTGTAATTTTGTGTTTCTGTAATATAGAATCGCACTGCAGTGCACATCACTAAACAGGAAGGAAGGTGAAGCAAGGGAAGTAACATCCTTTAGAAAACCATATGGTTTCATAGTGTGTGTGCATGAGTTTGTGTGCCGAGTATATGTGCTTGTATATATATGTACACACTTGTGGGTGTGGATACATATGTGCTTGTGGTGTGTGTGCATATGTGCTGTATGAGCATGTGTGTGTGGGGGATGTGCATGGGTGTTTGTACATGGGTGTGCATATATGTGAGAGCATCAGTGAAAGTTTCTTCATGCATTTGGCTATGCCCTGACTAGCTCAGTAACTTCAAAGCCACTAATTACAAATTGTCCGTCATGTGTAGAATGTTCTGTGTGGCTGCCCCATGCCCGTGGCCCAGTGAGATGGCTGTCTGTCTCCCACTGATGACCTCAATTCTCTAAGTCTCTGCGTCGGTCCTCCTCACCCAGCCTCTTCCTCTGAGCCACCCGCTATAATCACTGTCCATGCCCTGCAGATATCATCTGTAGATACTAGAGACTTCCTCACCCTTTAACTAATAGTGAAAAAGTTTGAAAGCACAGTTATAAATTATAGGTACAGTTTTGCATTTTGCTTTCGGTAGTCCGTCTTTTTAAAGAGTGTTGGGCCTTGGCTGGTTTGCTCATTGGTTAGAGTTTTAGCCTGCAGGCCGAAGGGTCTTGGGTTTGATTGCCGGTCAAGGGCATGTACCTGAGTTGCAGGTTTGATTCACAGCCTGGTCAGGGTGTGTGCATGCAGGAGGCAACCAATTGATGTTTCTCTTTCTCTCTCCCTCTCTAAAAAAAAAAAAAAAAAAGTCAGTGGAAAAAATGTGCTCAGGTGAGGATTAACAAACAATAAAAAGTGTGGGGTCAATGGAACACTGTTGCTTTGTGACGTCAGCAGAGGGCTGAGTCTCAGGAAAACATTGGGTTGCTTTGTGTTCCTGTAGTCGGTCGAGGGCATCAATGAATGTCTGCATTTCCAGACCCCCCTTCGCACTAATTCCACGAATGACGAGGGCATCGCATCAACACCTCACCTTCCCAGTGCAGTACTGGCTGCGGCGACCTTCCAAGCTCTCTCGATGAGCTGTGTGATTTTAGGCAGATTCTTAAACTGTAATAATCCTCGCTGAGCTCGGCCTCCTGAAGGTGTCAGGGCTGCTACCACTGAGCTCACAGCACTTAGAGAGTAAGGACAGCAGTAGTCCCGCCAGCAGCAAGAAATGACACCTGCTGAATCCCTGCTCTGTGCCAGCACTAGGCCTTCAGCATCCCTTGCAACCCAGTTATGATTGTGCCATTTTGCCAGTGACATGGTTGGCAAGGCCACGCAGCTGGCAGGATGACAGCCAGACAGCCCCATATCAGCAGCTGGACTCCTAACCCCGCCATACTGCATTTTTGTCCCTGGACAGTGGCTTGAGGGTGTCGTCTGCACGATGAAGTGCTGCAGAGAGTTAAGCACCTGCATTGGGATCTCAGGCGAGAGTGGACTGGCTGCTCTTTGGGAGTGTGAGTGTTTATCTTGTGTGTATTTTAAATAATTTTATTGGTTTCAGAGAGGAAGGGAGAGGGAGAGAGAGAGAAACATCAGTGATGAGAGGGAATCATTGATTGGCAGCCTCCTGCATGCCCCTGCAGTGGGGATTGAGCCCGCAGAGAGTTAGGCACCTGCATTGGGATCCCGCTCAGGGCTGATCCTGGGTGAGGTTCGGGAGTGTCTGCTTATTCTTACCTCCTCTGGTCCCTCTGTGCCCCGCTCCAAGCCAGCGTGCAGAGTCTGGGTTCTCCCAGCTCAGAGGGACATTGCTATTTGGTCCCTCCCCTCTTTTCTCCTCGGGAAATTTCCAAGTTGGTTGTTGATAAGCCTTCTTTTACTGGGCCCCAGAAGACTACCTTCTGAGTGTCTTGCCTTTACCATCCACCCTCTAGGACCCTGCCCTCAGAAAGGAAAACCCAGTGAGTGTGTTTCCCCTCTGGTCCACAGTGACCTTGAAACAGCCCCTTGCCAGGGGCCTTGTGAGCTGGGCATGGAGCTTGTGCGGGGGGTGGGGTGGGGGGGTTGGGGGGGGGCTCTTGACGACAGAGTCTACTTGTGGAGAGCATCCCTGCATGCTCTGGAAACGGCCAGGTGCTGGAGTGCTGCAGACATGGTGACAAATGTACCGTGAAGGTACAGCTAACCTGGAAGCAGGTCTTAGTTTCCTCTTGTCCCTCTGATTCTGGAACAACATAGCTTGTTATAGAAAAAGTAAAAAATCAGGGAAAACCCACAGAAACATTTGGATGTGTTTCCTCCCCATCTCTCTTCTGTACGTGCAATTTAAATGGTCAGTGTCATTCTACAAATTCACGCAGTCATAGATTGTCTTACCCCTTTGCAGTAACCGCCTGCAATGGGGAGATTTTCGGGGGCGGCACCATATTCGCTGCCTAGCTACACCACACATGACTTAGACTGCCTCCCACGCATGCCCGTCGCTGGTCTCCCACTTTTGGCCGTTATGAATAACTAGAGGCCCGGTGCATGAAATTCATGCACGGCGGGTGGGGAGGTGTTCCTCAGCCTGGATTGCACCCTCTCCAATCCAGGACCCCTTGGGCTGGGGACTAAACCGGCAGTCCGACATCCTTCTTGCAATCCAGAACCACTGGCTCCTAACCACTTGCCTGCCTACCGGCTTGATCACCACCTGACCACTCCCCTCCTGGCCTGATGGCCCCCAACTGCTCTCCTCTGTCGGCCTCATGGCCCCATCTGCCCTCCCCTGCTGGCCTGATTGCCCCTAACTGCCTCTGCCTCGGCCCCCACCACCGTGGCTTTGTCCGGAAGGAAGTGGAATGGTAGGAAGATGTCCAGTCTCTCGGTCTAATTAGCATATATTACCCTTTTATTAGTATAGATTATTAGTATAGATGTCATGATAGGTCGCCTTACGTATTCAGTCCCACTGCACATCTCTGGGCCTGTATGTGGAAGGTCCCAGCTGTGCACTGTGCATTTTCTTAAGCCTGTTGCAGAGAGTGAGGACAAAAGCCAATGGGGTCAGATGAGCATGTGGCTTTGAGATGGGCCCAAATCAGCTGGCGGTTTTTTCCCTCCAAGACCACGTGCACCTCTCAGGTGTGTGCGGTTCCCCTAGGTGCCTCCTGGTACCCTGAGCTGCCGCTCTGTGCCTTGGGCAATGACAGCATTCAGACGTGGGCACAAGGAGCCCAGAGTGCTGACTCGGAAAGATGCAGGAGGCCCGAGGCTACCCACTAGGCCGCCCCGCCCTCGGCCCCGAGGGCGGGGTCAGAGCAGAGGTGGGAACCTAAGGAAAAATTGCTCCATTGATGCTAGTCATTCACCACGGGGTGGAGTCTTGAAACAGGGTTTTGGCTGATCAGAAGAGAGCGGGGCCGTGTGCGGCAGGACAGTGTGTTAGGGACACTAGACAACTGTCGATCCAGCCTTGGACGTGGCTCATCCTTGGGCCATAGGGTTCTGTCCCATATATTGGCCCAGAATGGACTGAAGTGAACAGTCATTTCTAAATTTCCATGTCGATGGTGCCATTCTTCCTTCTTGAATATTAATTTTAACAGCGCTCTGTGATAGGAGCCTGAAATTTAAACGCGGGATCAAGGGAATTGGGATGGGAGGCCTTTTAGTCCATTATGTACACTCTGATTCTCAAACACAGCGGCTGCTTTGTTCACTCCAAACTGTGTTAAAAAAACACAAAAACAATCTTTGAGCTGAGGTGGCTGCTGCCTCAGTTTACCCCTGACTCCTGCATGACCTGCCCAACCCCTGCCGGCATTTGAACCCGCAACCACCCTGTGGAGCATTGTGGGATCTATTTTCTGATTCTGTAAAGAGCCTGTAGAGAGATTTACAACTTGAAAGGCTGGGTGAGGGTGGACTGGCTACTTTTTGGGAGTGTGAGTGTTTATCTTGTGTGTGTGTGTTTTAAGTAATTTTATTGATTTCAGAGAGGGAGAGGGAGAGAGGGAGAAACATCAGTGATGAGAATCATTGATCGGCAGCCTCCTGCATGCCCCCCCAGTGGGGATAGAGCCCGCAACCTGGACATGTGCCCTTCACCGGAATTGAACCCGGGACCCTTGAGTCCACAGGCTGACACTCTATCCACTGAGCCATACCAGCCAGGGCAAGTGTTTATCTTGTTGAGTGCCACCAAAGAACTGCTTTCATCAGATGTCAGAGTCATGCTTGCTCCTAGGATAGTACGCATCTGCTTTTGACAGGAATTCAAAGCTCTTTCTTTCAGCCCCGCCTGGCGTATTTCCCAGGCACACTTTCCCAGGCACAGGGGGAAGATCTTTGAAGTTGTCACAGGTGGTCTATTGCTCACCCACCAATGTTGAAAAGGCCATTCATGGACAGTCTGGCATGAATTCCTCAGATGGGCATTTTAGAGAGGGGTTTCCTGATGAATCCGCAACACACAGCGACTTATGAGCTGAGTCCTTCCCTCTCTGCCCCCTTGGTTTCTAGCATTCGATCAAGTTTGGATCTGGTCCATCCATCCATCCATCCATCCATCTATCTTAACATAGTTTCTTTTTCTCTTGCTGCTCTGACCTCCTGGTATTCTGACCCAAGAACCCCTGGGCCCCAACTTTGGCTGTTAAGGACAGTGAGACACAAGACTCTGAAAACTTTATACTTTGATGATTCTTTTGAAAGGAGGCTTGGACCTGCCAGAATGGAAAGTAGCCTGCTTTTATGTCACCTTGTTTCGTGAAGGAATGTGGCGGTCTCACCTCACCCCTGAAGTGTTTGTCCCTGCCACAGTGGAGAGGGTTAGTGAGCATCCCAATTCTATGCTAAGATTCTATGCCTACCTCTTCTCTGTGGGACCTGGGGAGGGGAGGGATAGGGGGATCTGTGTTCTGTTAGGAAGTAGCTTTAAATTAAGGCTGACAAAGTTGGAGTGAGAGAGTGGAAGGTAAAAATGAACGACCCCCCGCAGGGCTCATATCCTGTTAGAATCAGCCCCCGAGGAGCCAATGAGGTTTTGATTAGGACGAGGGACCCAAGGGGCGGGGGTGGGGCGGGGGGAGGGAGGGAAGACAGGCATAGTCCTATGTAGGTCCCTTAGCCCTGTTGAGATTCGCTGTAGGATAAAGCTCGGTTAAACGATGTTTCCCTCCAGTTGCAATTCACCCTTCATCGGGAGCATTTGCCAGTGTTGATCATTTCAAATTTAGTCAGCTTCTCCTCTAACAAGGCCTGTGGGGTCCCCGGCATGGGGGCTGGGCTGGGCCAAAAGTCCTTTGTGGTCCTGGAGTTAGAGAGATTCTTTCTCCATTGAAGTTAGGAACAGGCTTTGGGGAATTAGCAGTCTCCCTGAAGCCCAATATCACAGAGTTTTCCCATCTTTTCAGAACAATAAAGTTGGGTTTCAACCAGCTGTTTGAAAACAAGAGTGAAAAAATTCTTTTAATAACAGTCATGTTTGAATTTCGAAGAAGGATTTTTCTTTTCACATAAAGTTGGTATGTAGAGGGTGTAAATTTAGCTAAGCTTTTTTGGGTTTGTGTGTATCTAGGTATTTGTATTCTGTTGGGATATTTTTATTTTACTTAATTAAAAATAAAAGAAATGCATGTACATGCTTAAAATACGTCAGCAGTGTGGAAAGATGCAAGTGAAAGCTAGACGTATTTCTCTTCACATTTTGTACACAGATGGGACTACTCTGTATATACGGGTCTTTACTGATTTATTAATTTTTAAAATTTTTATTGATTTCAGAGAGGAAGGGAGAGGGAGAGAAATACAGAAACATCAATGATGAGAGAGAATCACTGATCGGCTGCCTCCTGCACACTTCACACTTCACACTGGGGATGGAGCCCACAACCCGGTCATGTGCCCTGACCAGGAATCGAACCGTGACCTCCTGGTTCATAGGTCTACACTCAACCACTGAGCAACACCGGCCAGGCTGGTTTGTTAATTTTAAACTTTGAAGGAAGATTGTTTGCAGGTAAGATAGGGATATTAAAGCTCAGGGCCATTGAATTAAAGAAACAGATACATTTATAGAGACTTAAGCAGGCGAATAGCAAAAACAAAATAAAACAGTTACTAGACTGGCCTTCGCCTTGCGGGGGACCAGTGTGACCATGGCTCCCACTGGGCAGATTGCAAACTAGCTCTCTTCCTGCTGGCTGACATGCTGTGACCTGATACCACAGGGTGGAGTTTCCTATTCTCGAAGAACTTTTTTTTTAAAATTTAATAAATATTTATTGTTCGTTCAGATTATTACAGTTGTTCCTCTTTTCTTTCCTCATAGCTCCCCTCACCCCGGTTCCCACCCTACCCTCTGCCCTTAATCCCCCACCCCCTGTCCTCATCCATAGGTGTACGATTTTTGTCCAGTCTCTTCCCGCACCCCACACCCCTTTTCCCCCCGAGAATTGTCAGTCCACTCCCATTCTATGCCCCTGATTCTATTATATTCACCAGTTTATTCTGTTCATCAGATTTTTTTATTCACTTGATTTTTAGATTCACTTGTTGATAGCTATGTATTTGTTGTTTATAATTTTTATCTTTACCTTTTTCTTCTTCCTCTTCTTAAAGAATACCTTTCAGCATTTCATATAAAACTGGTTTGGTGGTGATGAACTCCTTTAGCTTTTTCTTATCTGCGAAGCTCTTTATCTGCCCTTCCATTCTGAATGATAGCTTTGCTGGGTAGACTAATCTTGGTTGTAGGTTCTTGCTATTCATCACTTTGAATATTTCTTGCCACTCCCGTCTGGCCTGCATACTTTCTGTTGAGAAATCAGCTGACAGTTGTATGGGTGCTCCCTTGTAGGTAACTAACTGTTTTTCTCTTGCTGCCTTTAATATTCTCTCTTTGTCTTTTGCTCTTGGCATTTTAATTATGATGTGTCTTGGTGCCCTCTTTGGATTCCTTTTGTTTGGGGTTCTGTGCACTTCCTGGACTTGTAAGTCTATTTCTTTCACCAGGTGGGGGAAGTTTTCTGTCATTATTTCTTTAAATAGGTTTTCAGTATCTTGTTCTCTCTCTTCTTCTGGCACCCCTATAATTCTGATGTTGGTATGCTTGAAGTTGTCCCAGAGGCTCCTTACACTATCTTCATATTTTTGGATTTTTTTTTTCTTTTCTCTTTTCTGGTTGAGTGTTTTTTGCTTCTTTGTATTTCAAATCTTTGACTTGATTCTTGCGATTCTCTAGTCTGCTGTTAGATCTCTGTATAATATTTTTTATTTCAGTCAGTGTATGCTTAATTTCTAGTTGGTCCTTTTTCATATCTTCGAGGGTCTCACTAAATTTATCGGCCTTTTCTAGAAAATTCTTGAAAAACCTTATAACCATGTTTTTGAACTCTATATTCAGTCATTTGCTTTCCTCCATTTCTTTCATTTGTGATCTGTGTCTTTGTCTCCACATTTTGGCTGCTTCCCAGATTTGATAGAGTGGCTTTATGTGCTAGGTGCCCTATAGGGCCCAGTGGCTCAGCCTCCCCAGTTACCTGAGGTGGACACTCTTGGTGCACCCCTTTGTGGGCGGTGTGCACAGTTCTGTTGTAGTTAAGCCTTGATTGTTGTTGGTATCACTGGGAGGAATTGACCTCCAGGCCATTTGGCTGTGAGGATCAGCTGTGTCTACGCTGTGACAACTTATGTGCTGGAGACACCCTTATGAGACTAGACTTGCAAAAGCCTCTGTGCTCAGCTTGGATGGGACAGAATCTCAGGGTGGAACAGACAGCATTGGTTTCCCATCAGCCCTGCCCTAGTAGGCCCCTGTGTCTCAGTGTCCCATGGTAATCGCTGCAAGCACCTCTGAGAGAAAGCTACCCTCGAGTTCTGTCCACTGACAGACAGTCCAGTTTCTTCCTGAATGAGTTTGGGTCCTCAGAGTCTTGCCTGGAACTGGAGTTCAGTGCAGTCGGGAGCTTTTGTCTCCCTCCCGCTTGAGAAAGCCAGCCGTGTACTCAGTTGCCAGCCCTCTCTGTGTGCGCACACCTCAGTACCTCTACCTTCTACAGTTCCTCTGAGTCTCATTGTGCTTTTCTATTTCCTGACAGTCCAGTTTCACCCCGTATGAGTCTGGGTCCCCAGAGTCTTGCCTGGAACTGGAGTTCAGTGCAGTTGGGAGCTTTTGTCTCCCTCCCGCTTGAGAAAGCCAGCCCCGCACTCAGTTGCCAACCCTCTCCGTGCACGCGCACCTTGGTACCTCTGCCTCCTGCAGCTCCTCTGAGTCTCAGTGTGCTTTTCTCTTTCCTTCTAGTTGTAGAATTTCCACTCAGCCAACCTTCCTGTGGTTCTGGATGATGTCCGTTTTGTCTTTTAGTTGTAGTTTTGAAATTGTGTGAGGCAGCAGTTTAGGTGTTTACCTATGCTGTCATCTTGGTTTCTCTTGAAGAACCTTCTAATGTGAATTCAGTTAATAGCAGCAGCAGAAGCCTTTTAGATCTGAGCAGAGCACTCACCACGGTTGTATAGACATGACCTTTACAGTGGAAACAGAAATGAGGAATAGTCTACTGTGGCCCAGATTTCAGAGGCCCTGGGAGGGGGTGGGGTGGAGCTGGGGCAGGGCTGGCAGCCTGGGTTTGAGCTCCAGTCTGACTCCCCCGCCTTCAGGTGTTGCACTTCAGCTGCACTGATGCCTGGGGTGCCAAGCTGGGGGCAGCTTCCTCGTGGCTCTTGCAGTCTCTTGGGGAAAGGAATGGGGACTCAGGGCGAACCCTGATAAAATAGAGGTGCTGTTGGAGGTGGCCGCTACTAGGTTTCCTGGAAAAGCAACTCTATCTACCACCCCCTCGATGAAAAAAAAATAACCATTATGAAACATCTCAGACATGCAGACAGTTATAGAGGGTAATGTAGTGCATGCCATATACTCACCGCCAGGCTTAATGATAAAGCAACTGTTGCCTCTCTATGCCAACTCTGTCAGCTTCCCTCACTCCTCACGTCACACTCTCCTGAAATCCACCCCCTTTTCTTGCCCTGAAGATGGTTTTATAGGAAGAAAGGAAGGGGGTGCCTTTTCTGTTTTCCTTTGTGGACACCATGACCTTGAACTTGGATGGAATACAATGGCAGCTTGTTTGGCATTAAACCCAACACCTCCTATACTTGTCTCCTATCACTGCTATAACAAATCGTTGTAAATCTGGAGTTCAAAACAATACGGGTGTACTGTGACAGTCCTGTGGGTCAGGGGTCTGACATGGGTCTCACCAGGCTGCCCTCAGAGCTGCGTCCTCCTGGTCCCTGGGTGCCCAGCTCCGGAAGCTGCCCACCTTCCCAGGTCTGTGGCCCTTCCTCCATCTTCAAAGTCACCTGTGTCTGACCCTCCTCCTGTCCTCACATTTCTCTCTGGTCTCAGATCAATGATTCTCCCATTACAGGGCCCTCGGTCGTAATCACATCTGCAAAGTCCATTTGCCTTGTGAGGTGATAGTCACAGGTTCTGGGGATCAGGACGTGGGCGTCGCTGGTGGCTGTTAAACCTCCTACCACACCTCCCATCAACTTTCTGATGGTGACTGTGTGTTGGGGTGGACGCCTGACAAATCATGCCTCCAGGAGTGCCAGGCCCACTGCTAGGTGCCCACCTTGCATGTGCTCGCCTGGCCGGGCCTCTGTCCCTTCCTCGTCTTTGTGATTAATGTTGTCAACCTCGGCAGGACTGACATCTGGGGGATAATATTCTGTTGTGTTTGGCAGCATCCCTGGCCTCCACTGTGGATGCCAGTAGCACACTCCCATCCCCCAGTTCTGACAACCAAAAATGTCCCCAAACATTGAAATGCCTTTGGGGGGCAGAATTGCCCAATTGAGAACTGTAAATACCCACTTGGGTGAGTATCCATGAGTCCTAAACAGGAGCCTGATGGTCAAGCCACCCCATCCTTCCAGATAATTGGCTTGGAAAAATTCTCCCAGAAGTGATCTGTAGTCACTTCTCATCCTGTGTGTGCTCTGCCTGGGCTCTGGCATTCAGGCTGCCATGGGGCCAGGAAGAGAAGGCGAGTCCTGCCTTTAGGGGCAGCTGTGAGTGCAGAGCCCCAGGGCCCCAGGGGATGGATGCCAACACTGGGTTGGCACAGTCTTCCCAGGGACACAGTGCTGCTTGCATTTCACCTGTCTGCCCCCTTCCACCTTTGTGTTCCTGTGGTTGACCTGTGAACCAGGACCCTCAGCCGTGTCTGACCTTTGACCCCGTGTTACATGCAGGTGGCCCTCGTACAGTGGACCGAAAGTGTGGGCTTAACCCTGGTGGGCCGAGACCAGTCTTCCATGCAGCTGAGGACCCCTGGCGACCAGATCCTGAACTTCACCATCTTGCAGATCTTCCCTTTCACCTATGAGAGCAAGCGCATGGGCATCATCGTGAGGGTGAGTGAGTCCCTTTTATTTATGACTGGTAACAGTTCAGAACCCATAAGTGCACCATGCATGTCCAGGGGCTTGGCTTCCTTTCTACCCCTTTTTATTATGTCCTCTGTTGCCCAAACTAACAAGGGAACACAGATTCCCTAAGCAGAAAGAAAATTAGTTCATTCATCAGACAGAATCTCCGAGAGCTGGTCAGCTCCTTGTTAACCCGTTCTCGAGTGAAAGGTCTAAGGGATATAGACTGGGCACTTCTTGGTAAGAATACACTTCATTGCATGCTCTTTTGTTGAATTAAATGTGTATCTTTTATTGAGGTGAATTCATATAACATGAATGAACCATTTTAAATGTATAATTCAGTGACATTTAGAATATTCACAGTGCTGTGCACCCTTTTGTCAAGTTTCAGAATGTTTTTATCACCCCAAAGGGAACTTGTACCCACTAAGCAGCCACTGCCTGTCTCTTCTTTCCCCTAGTCCCTGCCAATCACTAACCTGCGTTCTGTCTCGGTGGATTTACCTGTTCTGGGCATTTCATATAAGTGGAATCACACAACATGTGGCCTTTGTGTCTAGTTCCATCCACTTAGCATAATGTTTTCGAGGTTCATCCATGTCGTAACACGTATCAGTACGCCATTCCTTTTTATGGCTGAACTAGAGGTCCGGTGCATGAAAATTCATGCTCTGAAGGGGGGTCCCTCAGCCCGGCTTGCCCCCTCTCACAGTCTGGGAGCCCTCAGGGGCGGGAGGTGACCCGGCAATCAGGGGAAGGCAATGCCCCATCACACCTCTGCTGCTGCCACTGCCGGCAGCACAAACCTTGGCTGGCCCTGGTTACCTGAGCCTTGGGCGGCCCTGGATGGCTGGGCAGCCACCATCTGAGGCTTGCCTGTGCATCAGGCCAGCCCTGCGTGGCTGGGGGTCTGAAGGGACTGGGTGCCACCATCTTGTGGCTGTGGGTGTCGCCATCTTTGAGGGTGTGACAGTCAATTAGCATATTCCTCCTTATTGGCTGTGGGTGCTGCCATCTTTGCGACAGCATGAGTGTCAATTAGCATATTCCCTCTTTATTAGATAGGATGATATTTCACGTTGTTATCCATTCATCCATTGATGGGCAGTTGGGTTGTTTGGACCTTTTGGCTATTGTGAATAATGCTGCCAGGACATGCATGTACAAGAATTATAATACCTGTTTTCAGTTCTTCGGGTTGGAATTGTTGGGTCATGCTTGGCCAGTCACTATATTTCTGGGTAATTATATTTTTAAACTTATGAGGAATATCTAAACTCTTTCTGCAATGCTGCACAATTTTGCATTCCAGCCAGCAGTATACGAAGGTTCCAGTTTTTCCACATCCTCATCAGCACTCTTATTTTCCATTTTAAAAATTATAGCCATCCTAGTGGTTGTAAAGTGGCATTTCATTGTGGTTTTGATTTGTATTTCCCTAATGACTGATGATGGTCCCTCCGGCCCCATTTCTAGTCACTTTAACCATCTTCATATGCTTATTGGCCACTTGTATGTCTTCCATGGAGAAATGTCTATTCAAGGCCTTTGCCCACTTTTTAATTGGGTTGTTTGTCTTTTTGTGGTTTAGTTGTATATAGTCTGGTTACTAGAGCTTTATTCAAGTTATGATATGCAAATGGTTTCTCTCATTCTATAGGTTGTCTTTTTACTTTATTGATAAAATTCCTTTGACGCACAGAAGTTAGTAATTTCGATGAAGTCCAGCTTGTCAGTTTTTTCTTTTGTTGATCTTGACTAGGTATCATATCTAAGAGTTCATTGGTAAATCCAAGGACATGAATTTACTCCTATATTTACTTTTAAGAGTTTTGTAGGTTTTGCTTTTTAGGCTATTGATCCCTTTGGGGTAGTTTTTGTATATGGTGTGAGGTAGGGGTTCAACTTCATTCTTTTGCATGTGGAGCTCCAATTGCCCAGCACCATTTATTGAAGACACTATTGTTTTCCCATTGAATGGTCTTGACACCCTTGTTGTAATTAAATATTTTCAATGGGTTTTCATTTGTGCAGTCAACATTATTGAAGAAATGTTTACTCAGCATCATTTGCCATATTTATTTCAGAACTTCTTTTTATGCTTTTGAAACTTTTACTGAACTACAGCATACACAGAGAAAAGCACAAACATCCGAAGTGTGTACACCTCAAGTGTTTACAAAGTTAACACACCCATGCAGCCAGCCTCCAGAGCAAGGAACAGAAGCCCCCCCCTCCCCACTATCACCCTTAGCTCCCTCATGCCCCATTTCTGCTTACTACATCTCCCTCCCTATAAGGATGTAACCACTGTTCCATTTCTGTCATTGATTAATTTTTGTCTCTTGTTGAACTTTATGTAAAGGAAATTATACAGTAGATACCCTTTTGTATTTGAATTCATGTGCTCAAATTTTTATTTCTAAGATTCATCCATATTTTTGCATAGATTGTAGCTCAGAAATTTTCTTAAGGAAATAAAACATGCATTCAATCGAAGTCTCCCCATCTGCCACTCCTAGAAGTGTCTGTTGCACCAAGTTCCTCATTCTTAGGAATGTTAAAATACTGTTACCAGACTTGTTTGAGTACAAATAACGTGTATCATGGAGTTACATGTTTTTATTCTCTCTGTAAGAGGCACTGTAGTCTATGTATCATTTTTGCACTTCCAGTTTTTTGTTTAACACTAAATCAACTTAGTGCTACACCTACACTCATTTCGTGAAGCTGAGCTGATTTTTGGTACTACGTTTTGTGACTATGCCCCTCTTCCTTCCGCCTTTCGTGGTTCTCTCTTGACAGACACTAGTTAGCTGTCACTAGCCAGAGCACAGCTCTGTGCAGCCTTGTCTGCTCAAGGCTCCATTGTAAGGACGTCGGTGTCTCTATGCAGTTCTCCCAGAGGGAGCGTTGCTGGCTTGTAGAATACGCAGATCTTTAACTCTGCCAGGCGTCCTCGGCTCCTTCTCCAAAGGGCTTGCTCTAATCTCAGTGCCCCCCATGCTCCCCCACATTGGATAGTGTCAGACTTTTACCATGTTGCCTACCCGAAGAGTCTGAATTAGCATCTTGTCTTCCTACTTGCGGCTTTTACTCATGGGGACCACACTTTCCATCCAGGGGGGCCTGGGAACCCTGGGTTCATAGGCCACTTTCTTCTTAAACCTGGCTGGTCACCAGAATTATGGGGGCGCTGAGTGAGTGCAGGTTACTTGGTTCCATCCCAGTCCTGTTTTGGTATTGGGAGGTTGCTGGTATGTTTAAAAGGTTCCGTGCACTATCTGGCATGGATGGAGAAAATTCTGCCTCAGATCATGAGAATCTTGGGAATAAGAGGCTCATTTTTTCTGGATTTAATGAGAATCTCTACCACTCTATCTACACAAGTCTTTCTTGCCTTAGGGATCCAAGTTATAGATTCTATTATAGTCACTAGTAATAGTAGTATTAGAAATTGGTAATAGTAGTAATAGCCTGCAACCCGGGCATGCGTCCTGACCAGGAATTGAACCGTGACTTCCTGGTTCATAGGTCGATGCTCAACCACGGAGCCACGCCGGCTGGGCCCAGCAGGTGCTTTTACACTCCATGGGGCGAGTGTCCTGGCACCTCGGGGCAGGAGGGGTCTCCCACACACCTGCTGCTTTTCTCGCTGGTCTCAGCCTCTATAACCCGGGCACCATCTGCACGTATCTGATGTCTTGGAGCCACAGCCAAAATCCTGGGAATTAGAGTCATTATCTCCTGTGGAATCACTTTAACTTCGTTCCAGCCTTTATTTTTCCAAGCGTGAGGGCCGTGGGCTCTGCTAAAGTCATTTCAGGGTTGAATCATCAGGACTGGTCCCCGTATCGGCCATCCTAGAACGAGTGGGCAGCATGCACCCACCCTTCCTCTAGTGGGAAGGGACTCTCATTCTCAGACGCTTTGTCAGATGTGTCCCCGCGTCTTCCCACAGAAGAGCAGGACTCATGCTTGGAAGTGGGATACTGTTGGATGGGCAAATATATCATCTGAAAACAGTACTCCTTCCTACCCAGCTTATAAAAAAGTCACCATTCAGTTGACATTTGGAACAAATAATTATATAAAGAAGAAGATCAAAACTACTTGTCTTTATTTTCCCACCAAAGGCAGCCGCGGCGACCTCCTCGGAGAATTTCCCGTCGTTTTTTTCCAAGCACATGAGTGTGCATATCTGTGACCATTTTTATAAAGTTGGCATTGAACTCCACAGAAGGCTTCCTAAACTGCTCCTCTCCAGTGAACTATGCATGGTGAAAGTTTTCTCATATTGTTAAAACATGATTTTTTAACATGAGTTTTAATGTGTGCATGGTGTTTTGTTGGGAAAAATGTACCATTATTTAATTAAATGTATATATTTTTGGGTGCTTAGGTTGTTTTTCATTTCTCGCTGCTGAAGGGACATCTATGAGCAGCCGTCTTTGGTAGGCTGTCTTTGACGCAATGCGTATTATGTTGCTAATTTTTCTTGATTTCTGACCTATCTTTCTCTTTCTCTTTGCTTTTGGACCACTTTTGCATGTTGCATGAAGCTCACTCAGGTTCTCATGCTTGGGCCACCTTGTCCGCAGGGGACATCTGCAAATACCTAGAGACAGTGTTGGTTGTCACAGCTCCAAGGGTGGCATCTGGTGGGTGGAGGCCAGGACAACCTGTGCACAGAGAATCCCGTGCCACTGCTCACTGTGGCGGGGCTGGGAACTGAGTGGGAACGTGTCTGTATATCCTGCCTGTTATTGGAAAATAACTGTCCCTTATCTGATGTGATGACGTTTTAGCCAGTGATAAAGGCTCTTGGTTTGTTTCGTGACTGTTGACAGTTAGGGTTTGCTCTTGCCTGGTTCATCAGCCCTCTCAAACGTGTGGGCTCGTGGGCGGGACGTGGTGGCACCGCCTGGTGCTCACAGAGCGAGGCCGGGTCTGCGGGAGTCTGTCTTTTCAGAAGGTGGGTCCGGCTCAGAGGAACCAGCTTCTTTGGGGCTCGTGTGCTTGTGCTTTTGGAGGGCGGCTGTGTCGCCTGCTCTGCTCTTCTTGTGCCCAAGATGTTCCACCGCCTCCCCATGTGGAGTGATGCAGTCGGGCCGTTGGCGTAGATCACCCCCTTGTCATTGTTTGAATAGAAGAGGCCTTTGAACAGATGCCAGCACCAGACCACAGTGGAAAAAGATGAGGCCCCCAAACAGTGCCACACACCCAGCAGATCTCTCTAAATTTATAGCGTCATCTTGCCATAATATGGGAACGAAGTAACCTGGTGATGAACTTGGAGGGAGGAAATGACTAATGGGAGGAGACAGTCAACACAGTATTTACATTGGACGAGAGACTGAGCTCTCTTGAGTCCCTGCTGGAGGAGAGGAAGCCGGGGAGGGGGCCTCATTTCCTACGGCTCTCTTGTTCAGCACCATTTGGGTGAAGGGGAAGGAAAAAACTCCGAGGCTTTCAGACCCCACAGCTCTCCTTGGCCTGAGTCACCAGCGAGCATGGGCACGACCTGTCAGCGATAAGGCTCTGCCCAGAGCTTTCAGATGCAGGTGGTGCTGCGTGGTGGGTGGTGCTTTTCTGAGTAAGCATGTTGTTCTAAAAAGGTCATCAGTGATTAGAGGGCTTTGAAAGTTATTTTAAAAGAGGAAGCTGTACCATTGATTCGGCGTTGTATTCTTATTTTGTATGAAGCGTGGACAGGCACGCGTCTGGGTGTCCCCGGGGAGTAGAATTTAGGTCCGGGGTGGCAATGGCCACGCTCAGTTCCCTGCCTCCAGCCTCCCTGTGATGGGCATCATCGAGGAAAGAGTCGTGGAAGGGGCAAGAACCAGCGATTTCCCCAGCATTCCTCAGCCTGGGCGCTATGGGCACTTGAGGCTGGGTGGTTCTTGGTTGTGAGTATGTCCTGTGCACTGTAGGATGTTCAGCAGCCTCCCTGGTCTGTACCCACTAGACTCCAGCAGCACCACCCCTACTGTGACAACCAAAAATGTCTCCAGACATTGCCCCATGTCTCCTGGGCCGGGGGGTGGGGTGGGGTGGGGATTGCCCCCACTGAGGACCTCTGTGCTGAGAAGCCTCCTTCTCCACATACAGTATGACCCAGGGCTATGGAGTTACTGCCACTCAAGCGGAAGGGGGTGCCCTGGGTGGGCATTTCCTGTCTGGCCCTTTGCTACATGCTCTATAAGCCACACACACCTCTGCAGTAAGAGTTGTTAGGGTCCCTATTTTACAGGCAAGGAAACTGAGGTTTAGAAAAAAGAAGTAGTTTGTCCCATGGGGGATTGGCAGGGGCTGGTACCAGGTTCGAGCATTTGATAGCTGTACAGTGGGTTGGTTACCCACTCCCCAGAAAGTCTGGCCAGGCGAACTGAAACTCCCTAGCCCAGTGCTCAGCTACCCGTGTGTGTGTGTGGCGGGGGGGGCGGGGGGGGCATCATCTAGATCAGTGGTTTGAAGCGGAGGTTTTGCCTCCCAGGGGACATGTGTTCATGTCTGGAGACGTTTTGTGTGTCTCCCTGGGGTGCTGCTGGTGTCTGGTGGTAGAGGGCCAGGGACACTGCCAGAGACCTTTGCCCGCATGGCAGAGAGTTCTCCCAGTGAGTGTCCGAGTGCCAGGGCCGAGAAGCCCTGGTCCAGGGGATTGTCTTCCGGTCTGCGGCCCTCCCCCTCCACCCCCGTGTGGTGACACTGGCTGGCCAGTGTGTAAATGTAGTTATCTTACAGTGTGGGAGCTGTTCCTGCTGGAATGGTAGTTACTTTAAAAAAACATAAACAAACGAAGTTCTTAAATCCTTTTGATCTTCCTTTCATCATTTAATAATTTTTCAAATGCTCTGAGTTTTCTGCTCTTTTCTGTGGCCTTTGCCCCAAAGCGAGGCCCCATCTGGCTTTTTATCTCTGGCCAAGTGGAAAACATGGGCGTCTGCTGAGCACACGTGGTGCACCAGCTGTCACAGGAAGCGGGCACTGGAAGTGTGCCTCCCGCTCACTCCTGCCTTCTGGCCCCTCTAGGATGAGTCAACGGGGGAAATTACCTTCTACATCAAGGGCGCCGACGTCGTCATGGCTGGCATCGTGCAGTACAACGACTGGCTGGAGGAAGAGGTGAGCGTGATGTGAGCGTGGGAACTGGCTTTGCCAGCACCTCTGGAGGCCTGCCCTTACAGGGGTCAGGAGGAGGGTCTCTGTATTCGTTATCCACATAGCACATTACCCCATAATGCTGCAGCTTCGCCTAACACATTCAATTCTCGCGGTTTCTATGGGTCAATAATGCGGGCACAGCTTGGCTGGGTTCTCCACCAGGTCTCTCACAGGCTGCAGTCAAGGGGTCACCTGGGGCTGGGGTCTCATCTGAAGCCTCAGTTGGGGCAGGACCCTGTCCAGACCCAGTGGTCATGGGCAGGAGTCAGCTCTTTGGTTGCTGTTGGCTGGAGGCTGCCACATTCCTTGCCATGTGGACCTTTCCACAGGACAGCTCCCAATGCGGCAGCTGGCTTTGTCAGAGGGGCAAGCGAGGGAGCAGGACAGGCAGAGAGACGGACGTCACCTGCCCTCACTTTGCCACACTCTGTTGGGAACAGGGCACTGGGTCCAGCACATACTCATGGGAAGTGATTATACAAGGGCATGGCTATTACATCTTCAATGAGGTGGTTTGCAAACACAAATGCCAACAGGGCCAGGCAGGTAACTCAAACGGAACTGGCTGGGACATGTGTTCCTGACAGGGTTACGTTTTGTATGTTAAAGACATGGGCATGTTGCCAGCTCGGCACCTGTTTGCCGGCAGCCCGTGGAAGTGGCCATATGTCACCACCAGCTACTGCAGTTATTTGGGAACACGTGCTCAGTGCTGTCAGAGGTTCAGTTTTCCCAACAAGCCGGAAATCCAGATTTCACACCCTTAACTTAAATTTTGGAGCATACGGTGCCCATCACAAAAAACTGGAGGTCGTGTGGCCCGTGGGTCATGCCACGACCTCCCCTTAGAAGGTTCACTCAGGGAAATGGCTTGGGGAAGGCAGGGTCTGGTGGCGGTGCTCTGTCCCCATGGGAGGGGCCTGTCCCTTCAGCATCTGGCCCTCCTCAGCGAGCGTCAGGGCCCCGGGCAGACCCCCAGCGCAGCCCCGCTGACCGCCCTCTGCTTCACAGTGTGGGAACATGGCCCGAGAGGGGCTGCGGGTGCTCGTGGTGGCAAAGAAGTCTCTAGCCGAGGAGCAGTATCAGGACTTCGAGGTGAGTAGTTCTGTGACGGTTGCTTAATCTCAGCCCGGCCCACCTGTCTGGTCACGTCTCCTCCCAGCGGCCCCTCGCTCTTCCTGCTCTTGCCATCCTCCTGTTACTTCTGAGCACAGTCAGGTTCACTCCTGTCCCCGGGCCTTTGCACTTGCCTCTGAGTGCACAGAACTCTCTTTCCTCGTGTTGCTCCGTGGCCCACTCCCTCACTTCCTTTGGCTCTCAGCTCAAATGCCGCCGCCTCTGAGAAGTCCTCCCGGACTCCCCATCTAAGGCAGCCCCACCTCAGTACTCTCCACTCTTCACCCCATTTAACTTTCTTCTTTGTACTTATCAACATCTAGAATGACCATATATATAAACATTAATATCTCTTTTCTGGAATAAAATCTTTTTGAGACACTTTGTCACTCTGCTTGGCTCTTATATCCCCAGCATTTAGGCTGGTCATTGGCACATAGCACATCTCCTGGAAAATTTGGAATGAGACCCTAATATTTTAAAGCTGTAAAAAATATTAACGTTGAACCAGATCATTGACTTTCACAGCCAAGGGTTCCAGCATAAACATGTCATCTTGTCCTGTAGATTGTGTGTCCCTTGAAGGGAAGTGTCTTTTTGTTAGATCCCCAGTCCTGGCATAAAGCCAAGCGCACACGCATGCAAGACGGGAAGGGAGAGGTGAGGTTGGGGGACAGGCTCTGGTCCCTTGTCCTGTTCCACCCAGAGAAGCTCTGCTTGTCTCTGTCTCTTCTATGTGTGAGTTCTTCGTAAAGTTTTAATTAACAAGAGGCCTAGCCCTGATCAAGTCCATCTTCCTTTCCATTTTAAAGGCATCAGTTTCGAGTCGGCCCATGAGAGGCCTCTGATTTCCTTCTGGGTCTTTGCCAGCACTGTAAAGAGGGGGTAAACAGAAGGGTTGGGCCGATGGCCTTCAAGAGTGGGACTCTGTCAAGGATTACAAAGTGCATTTTGTGTGGGAGAACCTACTGTTTTTCTGAGTTCTTGAGTTGTGCCAATCCTTGCAACAACCTAGTGAGATTGGGACTGTTATTGCTGCTTCTGGATGAAAACAGTAGAGGCTCAGAGAAGGTAAGCAACTTGCTGGAAGTTGTACAGCATGTGAGTGTAGAGCCAAGGGTGGAACTCTGGTCTGTCCAACTCCGTGTCTGGACTGTGAACTTGGAAGGGACCGGAAGCCTTTGTGTCATCCCTCTGAGGTCTATACCAGGTACTACGGTGGGATCAGCACGCCGTCCCACTCAGTGTCGGACAGCCTTGCACCTCCCCACCCTAAGCGTGTCCCCTGCTGTGTCCCAGGCTCGCTACGTGCAGGCCAAGCTGAGCGTGCACGACCGCTCCCTCAAAGTGGCCACGGTGATCGAGAGCCTGGAGATGGAGATGGAGCTGCTGTGCCTGACGGGGGTGGAAGACCAGCTGCAGGCAGACGTGAGGCCCACGCTGGAGACGCTGCGGAACGCTGGCATCAAGGTAGGCGGCCTGCTGCGGCCTGGCTGCTGAATTACCACCCTGGGGAAATGGGCTCCGGAATTATACAGCTATCCCTTGAGCAGAGTGTGAAGGTGGGAGATGGGAGAAAGGGGGACGTGGGACAGAGGGAGCCAGGCGTGCAGGGACCTCAGCCCTGTCTCAGGTGGGCCTCTCGTCACCTCCCGCCCCGGCAGCCCTGGTGTTGGAAAGGCTTGTGTGTTTGCTCTTCTGGCTGGCCTTCCTGGCCACGCCGGGCTCCTCAGGACCACATGCGGCTCCTCATCCCTCAGTGCCAAGTGTGTCCATTATATCTCTGTGAGTGGCCAGCCAGCTACCTGTCTGTGGGTCTGGGTGAATGGATGGCCACCCAACAGAGTGACCGCCTGCCCCAGCAAACTGCCATGTTTATGGTTTGTACTCTACCATTTGGGGCCCCGAATGTCCAGTAGTGTAATCGGGAGAGGCCAGTAGAGGGCGTCTGAGAGCCTCTGAGGTATGTGTTTGCCACCTGCCTCCCCCCCAGAGCAGCCCTGGGCTGCGTCCTTGGGCCTGCATTCCGCAGAAGCGCGTGTGAGCTGGGCCACACAAGCTTGTGGAGTAGACCTGCTGCAAGGGTGCTCCGGGCACGGCCATGCGCATCGGGGGCTCCCATGTGTGCGAGCATGGATTTTTGTGAACCAAACGCTGTCATGTACCTTTGGCTCATAGGAAACTGACAGCAGATCCCAATTTTGAAAAAAATGGCCTGATGTCAGAGGCCTGTTTCTACTGTGTTGTGTTGTTTGAACTTTGTCCCTGGGCCATCTCCAGGACCTCCCTATCGGGACCTAGCTGTGCGGCTTTGGGGCAAGTCACCTCTCTGCCCCCACAGCAATGAGGCATCTGTGGCGAGGTTGGAACCTGGCATGTCCACCACCAGCGCTTTATAGTCAGGGTTAACCCCATGAGATTGCTGACGGGCATCCGACTAGGTAGAAAGACCATGTGTTCCGTGACAAGTCAGTGTTTCCTGTAGGACACGGAAGTGAGCCCTCATCCATACAGGCCCCCCTTTCTTAGAGATTAGTTATTACGTTAAGAAAAATTCCCAGAAGAGGGGTTGTGAGGTCAGAGGCCAAGCTTTGTATGTCTCCTGAAGCGTGTGGCCCAGTGGTTCTCTGAGCACCACACCGGCATCTGCTGCCACCAGAGGTGGTCGCGCAGCATCCTGATGCCCTTGAACAGGGCATTTCCTGTCCTGAGTGGGGGGCCCTCTGAGCCTTGAGGAGGTAAACGGGACACACTAAGTTCAGCTCGATGTTCTTGAAAACTCGGCCGATGCAGGCGACGCAGGTGACAGGCCGCCTCTAACAACACTAACCACGGGGACCTCTCTCATGCGGTGATTCCAGGTTTGGATGCTGACGGGGGACAAGCTGGAGACAGCCACATGCACAGCGAAGAACGCACATCTGGTGACCAGAAACCAAGACATCCACGTGTTTCGGCTGGTAAAGCGTTCTCTGCGGGGGCCTCACGTGGGTGTGGCTGCAGTTTGCCCATAACCTCATAACCTTGTGACCTCATAACCTCTGCAGCTGTTGGTATGGTGGTTCTGATTTCAGAAGTGACCTCATAGCCTCGTGACCTCATAGCCTCGAGGGGGCCCCGAGAGGGGAGCACGTAAACCTGCTGGGCGGGGGCTTCCATGGTCGGTTTGGGAGGAATCACTGACGACCCAGTGAGGCCGGAGGTTCCTTCTGATGGTGTCCGGAGCACCCCGTCACAGCCTGTGTGAACTTGTGGTCTTAACCTGGTGGAGTCGTGGGCCCTTTGAGAGGCTGCTGGAAGTGAGGCAGGATTGGCGTGAAGATGCAGATAAGTGCATCTGTGTGGAATTGTACCCAGGAGTCCAGTATTTCACCACATCCTTGAAGGGCCAGTCCTTGAGTAAGAAGTAATGTCCAGATCACAGGTATTGGCCTGAAGGAACACCTGGGAGCCTTCGGAAGGAGGTGTGTTGGGTGGGCATGGGAGAAATGGCCCCAAACAAGGAGGCATTAGGAGCAGCCCCAAGGCTGGAGGCCAGGGGCTGTGCCTGGCCTTACTGAGTGGGAGGTGAGGAGCAGGGTCCCTCTGGGGCAGGGTGTCCACTCATCTGAAATCAGAACCACCATACCAACAGCTGCAGGGATCTAGATGTTTGGGGGTCTCCCTCTCAACCCCTGCCTTTGCTCCATAGCACATAGAAGCTTCAAGAAGTCCAGCTGTTTGGGGACCAGCACACACAGCGTTGCTTAGAGGCAGATATGGTAGATCCTCATTGTCCATGGGGTCTACGTACAAACCCACCGACTCACTCAAATTGATCTGTAACCCGAAAAGCAATGTTCAGGTGCTTTCCGAGTCACCGGGGTCAGGTGCGTGTGGCGCAGTCTAAGTCCTGCATGTCCCACTGAGGACGAACTGGGTGGCTCCGCCGCCTCGTTTCAGCACTCACGCTGCACAGTGTCCTTTTCACGGTCCATGTAGAGCCACCTTCTCTGCATTTTTGTGCTTTTTCTTAGTGATTTCACTGTGTAAAATGGCCCCAGCACAGTGATGAGGGGTGGCCACTGTTTGAAGCACAGGAGGGCTGTATGTGCCCCATGGAGGAAATGCGTGGCTTAGCTAAGCCTCTCCCGGGCTCGCGTCCAGTGCTGTTGGCCATGAGTTCAGTGTTAATGCATCAACAAACCCCTGGTCCGTGTTGCTGATTCAGTGTTCAGGGTGGGGCGGTACAGAGCGTAACTGTCACAGATCATGAGAATCCACTGTCTGTCCTAGAATTCAGGGACTGCAGACCGTGGCTCTCGTGCTAGCTCCCTGTTCTGGTAAACAGTTTTATCTAAATGCAGATACACCCATCGTTTACATAACTGTCGGAGGCTGCTTTATGGTCCATGGAGCCCACACTAGTTCACATCTGGTCCTTTATGGAAAGCCGGCCTCCCCTGCTGGGTGCCCGCATGTGGCGTTCTCGCTGTGTGTTAGGCAGGCTAACACACATGCCCTGCTTCAGTTTCCTTACATGTAAGGGAGAGCCATTGCCTGCCCCTCGTGGCGTCCTGTGAGAAATGCATGGGGAAACCTGAGAGTGCAGGGCAGGGCCTGGCACAGGTGGAACCTGCAGTCCTTCTTGTTCTCTCTCTCTCTCTTTTTTTTTTACGTGGTCACAGCTGTCCTGGGGAAATACAAGGTGATGGACAGGCTCTCTGGTCCCCACAGAATCATCACGAACAGGATTTAATTTGGCTCTGGGTCCGGTGGCAGGGGAGGGGCAGGGGTCCTTGGCCAAGTGGCCATTGTCTTTATGCGGCTCCAGGAAGCTACTGTTTGTTGTTCTGCGGTCTCTGAAGAGCGAAGCCGCCTCACCCCTCATTCCCTTCTAGGTGACCAACCGCGGCGAGGCCCACCTCGAGCTGAACGCCTTCCGCAGGAAACACGACTGTGCCCTGGTCATCTCTGGAGACTCCCTGGAGGTAGGACCGCATGGCGCCCCTTCCTGCTGCTGTGGGGGAAGTGACCTTGCTGACCCCCCTCTTCCTCCCCCATCAGATCTGCCTCAAGTACTATGAGTACGAGTTCATGGAGCTGGCCTGCCAGTGCCCGGCCGTGGTCTGCTGTCGCTGCGCCCCCACGCAGAAGGCCCAGATCGTGCGCCTGCTGCAGGAGCGCACTGGGAAGCTCACCTGTGCAGTAGGTAGGCAAGCTCACTGTGCAGTAGGTAGGCAAGCTCACCTGTGCAGTAGGTAGGCTAGTTACCTGTGCAGTAGGTAGGCTAGTTACCTGTGCAGTAGGTAGGCTAGTTCACCTGGGCAGTAGGTAGGCTAACTCATCTGGGCAGTAGGTATATTAGTTCACCTGGGCAGTAGGTAGGCTAGTTCACCTGGGCAGTAGGTAGGCTAGTTACCTGGGCAGTAGGTAGGCTAGTTCACCTGGGCAGTAGGTAGGCTAACTCACCTGGGCAATAGGTAGGCTAACTCACCTGGGCAGTAGATGGGCTAGTTCACCTGGGCAGTAGATGGGCTAACTCACCTGGGCGGTAGGTAGGATAGCTCACCTGGGCGGTAGGTAGCCAAGCTTACCTGGGCGGTAGGTAGGATAGCTCACCTGGGCGGTAGGTAGGATAGCTCACCTGGGCGGTAGGTAGGCTAGTTACCTGGGCGGTAAGTAGGCTAGTTTACCTGGGCGGTAGGCAGGCTAACTCGCCTGGGCGGTAGATGGGCTAGTTCACCTGGGCGGTAGATGGGCTAACTCACCTGGGCGGTAGGTAGGCTAGTTACCTGGGCGGTAGGTAGGATAGCTCACCTGGGCGGTAGGTAGGCTAGTTACCTGGGCGGTAGGTAAGCAAGCTTACCTGGGCGGTAGGTAGGCAAGCTTACCTGGGCGGTAGGTAGGATAGCTCACCTGGGTGGTAGGTAGGCTAGCTCACCTGGGTGGTAGGTAGGCTAGTTCACCTGGGCGGTAGGCAGGCTAACTCACCTGGGCGGTAGGCAGGCTAACTCACCTGGGCAGTAGATGGGCTAACTCACCTGGGCGGTAGGTATGCTAGTTACCTGGGCGGTAGGTAGGCAAGCTCACCTGGGCGGTAGGTAGGATAGCTCACCTGGGCGGTAGGTAGGCAAGCTTACCTGAGCGGTAGGTAGGATAGCCCACCTGGGCGGTAGGTAGGATAGCCCACCTGGGCGGTAGGTAGGATAGCTCACCTGGGCGGTAGGTAGGCAAGCTTACCTGAGCGGTAGGTAGGATAGCCCACCTGGGCGGTAGGTAGGATAGCCCACCTGGGCGGTAGGTAGGCTGCAGCTTGAGCCTGTCCCGCTGGTATGCTGGCTCCGTTTTCTGGCGTGATAATTGGATCCTGCGGCCCTGTTCTTCACACTCCCCTGGGCACTTTGCTCGGGTCTTGATATTTTCCTCCACGGACTTGGCTCTATTTTGTTATAATTATGATTTTTACTATTTTCCTCTGAGAAAGAGTAGATAAGAGTGCCTGAGGGCTTCGCTCGTTGGCTGGCACTTTCTTCACCAGCGACATGGGGTGCAGCATTGCTGAGGGGTGAAGACCACACCAGGGGGCTGGATCTGGACCTCGCTCTCTGCTGGCATTTACTGGCTGGGTGCCTGGTGGCTCCCTTCGCCACTGAGCCTCAGCCTGCTCATTGGTCAGGTGGGAGAACTACAGCGCTCTTCCCAGTGGTGCTGACGAGATCAAATGGGGCCACTTTAAATGTACTTGCCACGACAGCACCCGTCAGAGGCAGGGCGGGTGGTGGCCGTAAATGGGGCGTGGGCACAAACCCCCTGCCGCTGCTGAGCAGCAGGGACCCTCTGCCAGTCACCGGTCCCTCTGACACGCTGGAAAACAGGAACCCGATACCACAGGTTGTTGGCGTGGTTGTGGAGCCGGGCAGACACGGCAGTTAGTAAGCACTCAGTAAAAGGCAGGACAGGTAAGACTATGGGAAGTAACCAAGTTTCTTGCCTCTTCCAACTTCTGGGCTTTTTTCTCTGGTCTTGTGACCATAGGTGACGGTGGCAATGACGTCAGTATGATTCAGGAATCTGACTGCGGCGTGGGCGTCGAGGGGAAGGTGAGCAGGTGCCTGGTGCCGGGTGCAGTGCCAGGTGGGATCTCGTTGGCCGGAGCGGCTCTGTCCACGAGCTGGAGTTTCTCTCTCCTCTGAGGCACAGCGTCGGTGCTTCTGGGAGTCGCACTTAGGAATGTGCTGTAAGGAACCCTGCGACCTGACGATCTCCCCTTACCACCTGGGGTCAGAATTCGAATCACTGCATTGTACAGACAAATGCTGATTTTTTTTTGCTTGCGAAAACCTAAGTTAAAAACAAAGGTTCTTGCCATAATCTTAGGGTACGCTGGATGTACTTCCGACTTTTCCTTGGGGTGGTGGTGTCAGTTAGAGCCTGAGTTGCCACACTGTGTGCGGAATGTGGGGCATGGCGCGTTGCTAAGATTAGGCCTGGGGGCTGCAGTTCTTTCGAGAGTTTGTTACAACAGTTTTTCCGTTTCTTTCCTTGTCGGCTGTGTGCTGGCCTCCCATAGTTTACTCTGCCCTCTCTAATTTGTCCCCGCTCAGTGACTATCCGCAAGAATAGTGGCCACCAACTGTCAGAACTGGGTGCAAAATACGAGTGCGGAGGCCCTGGGTGAGGGCCGGGGGCTCCCCTTACATTTTGGTCCGTATCCTCATGAATTTGGTTCAGCCTTTTTTTCCTTTTCACCCTTCCTGGTTAAGTAATCCTTGAATGAAATGTTATGTATGGACTCTGTATGGACTCCTTTTTTTGCAGGTTTTAGGAAGACACTTGAGTTTAATAGATAGAATTCTTTACATGTGTCTATGTGGAGCCAAAACATTTCCCCTTATAATTGTACTCTGATACCGTTGTTTTTGGAAAATAAAAGGAAGAAATGGTCAGTGTAAAAAATTAAAACACCTTAGAAATGGATGAAGTGTCTTTTAGATAGCCTCATCTAGGTGGTAACATTGTTTATTCTTCAGAATTTTTGTCTATGTGTATAATGCTGGTTATGAATGTGTATGTATATATTGTATACATATACGTACGTACATGCATACACATATCTTACACATGTGTATTATTTTCAGGTATAGTTTTAAGTTAGAAACATTATGCATTTAAAAAATATATATTTTTATTGATTCAGGAGGAAGGGAGAGGGAAGAGAGAGAGAGAGAAACATCAATGAAGAGAGAGATTCATTGGTCGGCTGCCTCCTGCATGCCCCACACTGGGGATCAAGTCCGCAACTCGGGCATGTGCCCTGACCAGGAATCGAACTGTGACCTCCTGGTTCATAGGTTGATGCTCAACCACTGAGCCACTCTGGCTGAGCAACATTATGACAACTTGATGCAACTTGATGACATCTGTTATATCTTGGATTTCTTTCTACATCAGAACATGTAGATCCGTCCTTTTTTACCTTCCCTCAAAACTTTTTATTTTGAAAATGTCACTCCTTCAGAAAAGTTGAAATAGAGAAAGGAGCACTTATCTATTCTTCACTTCAGTTGACCAATTGTTAACATTTGCCTCATTCTCTTTCTCCTCCCCCAGTCCCCAAACCAGTTGAAAGTCAGTTGCAGATAGAGTGTGTTACCCCTAACTACTTTAGCATGGACCTCTTAAGAAAAGGAACATTCTTTTACGTATTCAAAATAACATTATGTGCCCCCCCAATGCCACGTTGAGATAACATTATATAATTTTCATAGTTCATTCTCCTCTGTCGTCCTCAAAATGTTGAGTAAAAGTATCTCCAGGAACCAACGAAGGGACAGTTGAGGAGTCTCCCCTGATACCTGTGGGTGAGGTTGATTTGATTCACATTCTGTGTTTTTGGTGTAAGTAGCACCTAAGGGGAATTTGCATCTCCTGTTGCATCCTATCAGTTTGTCCCACAAATGGCATCCATCATGTACCTTTTAAAATTACAAAATTCCACTATATGGCTGCACTGTAAATTATTTCCACTTTATAAATGTGCAAAGCTGCCGTGTATGTTCAGGAATGTTCCTTTAATATTGTTAGTAGCAATATTAACCCCCCACCCCCTACCCCCATTTTTAACTTTTAAGGGAACCGAGCGTTATAAAATGCTTGTCTTTGGGTGATTCTTTGCTTCTGATGTGCATTACGGCATGGTCCTTACCCCCAAGGCTTAATGCTACATTCATTTGGACTCCAAATTATAACTATCTGTGATTTGGAATGTTTTTTGTTTAAATAAATTCTTTTTAAATCAAATTTAGACTTGGACCACCAACTGTGTGTAGCATGAAACCAGAGTCTCTTCATTTAAGTTCTTCGAAGATCTCCTTACAGTGTCTTGCTTTTCCAATTAAAACAAATGTGTTTGCTTTGACCTCTTGTGCATCTGATGGTGCCCCCTTTCATCGGATTTCAGGAAGGAAAGCAGGCTTCGCTGGCTGCCGACTTCTCCATCACACAGTTCAAGCACCTCGGCCGGTTGCTCATGGTGCACGGCCGGAACAGCTACAAGCGCTCGGCCGCCCTCAGCCAGTTCGTGATCCACAGGAGCCTGTGCATCAGCACCATGCAGGTGGGTGGGCACCGCACCTCTGCACAGGCGCGTGGCTGTCCTGGAGAGAGCCTGGGAATTAGGCTGTGTCTTGGAGCTGGTGCCCTCTCCAGGCCACATGGCAGCCAATAGACCTCGGATTGCCCGGTTCCTTCCTGTTAGGTGGTAAAGGCCATTCTTGGGGTGTCGTGTAAATGACCAGAGTTGTTATAACTGGTTTGCTGGAAGGAAAAATGCCAAGTTAAATGCTAAATGGGTACTGAGTTTTCCACATGCAGAAATAGGGCCAGTCGAAAATAACTTGCTTTTCTTGAGTGTTACCTATATACACTGGGCATCGGGCTAAGTGTTCACAATGCAGTGTCTCACTCAATCCTCACAGTAGCACCCATTTCACAGATGGGGAGTCTGAGGCTTGGGGCGGGGGGCGGCGGGGAGTTTGTGTCATGTCCCTCAGGGTTAGTGCACTCTTAATCAAGGTTTCCTCAGTGCCCTCCACACATAAGGGCTACAGCAGTTAACTGTGTACTAGGGAGGAGGCCAAAACACATTTGAAGGAAAAAACACATTTTGGGTGTTGAACGATGTCCCCTGGTTTTCCTCCATGGGCATTTAGGTGAAAATGCTCCCAGTTAAGTGGTGAGAATATGAGGACAATATATCTCGGGACCCATGGTTTTTTTCTGACCAAATCACCAAGTATAGCAGGTCCTCAGTGTTGATTTAAGACCATTTCATCATAACATTGGTGACATGCTGTAAGAACTTAAACTCTTTTAAAAATCAATTAGCCTATGGTAAATGTTGTTTTCATTATACATCGCGTTGCTTAAAGTCACAGAACCTAGCCACAGTGTTAAGTGAGGACTTACTCTATTTATGATACCTTGAGCAAGTCACTTCACCACTCTGGGCCTCAGTCTTTCCACCTGTAAAATGGGGACGATAAGATCTGCCTCGTCTCTCAGGGCTCCTTTGAAAAGTAGAGTATTTTATAAGGGACCAAGTGCTAAAGGCATCCTTACCATTATTAATAAAACAAAAGAGGATAATGTGTACAATAAGAGGACATTTAAATTTGTAGGAAAGGTGTTTAATCATACATGAAAGGCACAAGGCGTCCTGCCTTTCCGAGCGAGCCGGGTGGTGCTGCTCTGTGTTGATGAGAATTCGCCCGTCACCGGCCTCCTCCATGCTTGCCTTTTGGGGTGAATGTATGTTTTTAATATCTATGCACTTATGAGTGTAGGAGCCTTAAAGTGATTTTCATCAACATGCTCTAAACCCAAACAGCTGGTACAGTTCATCAGACCACATCTGTACTTTTAACTTATGTTCACTCCTCAATTGCACTGGATAGGACGGTGGTTTTAATCACCAGGAGATCAGTCAGCCCGTCCCTGGGTAGTCACACAAAAGCGGGCCTGGGTGAGCTCACTTCGGTAAGGCTCGCATGCCACCATGCACATTGCTTCACAAAAACCTTGTCGATGAGAATTGTTCTCTGTGCTAGGAGCGTGCCCTTGACCCTGTCCACCGTGTTGAAAGTGGGCAAGTCCCTGTTAGAACTGTACCTTGACATTGGTCTCTGATAGATACAGGCGTAGCGTTTTGTACGCCCCCCCCCCCCCCCCCCCCCAAGTGCTCTTTTCAAGATGAAGTCTTTGTGGTCAGCCCGGGGCTTTTGGAGAAAGCGGCTCCCTATGGTGATTTGCAAAATGAAACACCATATTTTTGACATTTTTACAACCATCCTTTCTCTGCAACAGCCCAGCCTGGGTGAGAAGCTACTTGGAAAGTGGCTTTTACCTTTCCATTCTGAAATCACGACCAGGGTGCAACCAGGGCTTCCTGCCAATGACTGTGACCTTAGGTGACACCTGTGTCCTGAGCTGGGCCAGGTGAACACGCATGGCAGGGGCTGCGGGGTGCTGTCTCGGGTTAGACCTCTTCCTGATCACGAGGCCGGCTCAGCCTTGCCCTCGTGTTCTGTCCTTGGGAAGCCTTCAGGGAGCCGTTGTCCCTGCTTCCTTGGGTTTTATACTCAGGGGAGTGAGCTCTGTGGCCACTTTCCTTTTGTGAACCCGTCGAAGCCCAGAGAAGGAGGTCACAGCATCAGAACTGATTGGAACGTTCTGGTTTATTTCTTCACCACCCGTAGTTAATAGTTTCCAAATGAGGAAGCAGAAGTTTCGGGAAGGGTTTGTAAATATCTTTATTCCTCTCGTCCAATTGCAATTTGTAAAATTTTCAAAAATATTAAAACCTCTAGTATAAGAGGTCAAGCCTTCTCTTCAACCCCGCCTCCAGGGTAATTGGTGTGTGTCCTCCTGGCAGAGACTGTGTTTCCATATCAGTTCCCACGCATATGCCCACTTGTTGATGGTTGCCTATCCAGGGAGGCGGTGATGCGGAGCTGTTAGGAGTGTGGGCTCTGAGACAGGTGGGCTACAGTCCTGAAGTGCCCTTTACCTGTCCAGGTTCCCCTCCTGGGAATATTCAGGTGACACGACGACTCGATCTCATGAGTGGTTCTGGAGAGTCACTGAGCCCGTCTACAAAGTGTTTACAGAAGGGCTGAGAGTGGACTCTGAGCTAATAAACGCCTTGGGTATGGTTCCTGGCTCTGTCATTTATGAGCTGTGTGATCTTGGGCAAGTCACTTAACCTCTCTGTGCCTTTTCTCTTTGGTAATACGGAGATGATGGTAACAGTACCTACTTCATAAGGTTGAGTAAGCATTAAGTGAGCTAATATACTTTGTAAAAAAAATGTATTTTGTTGATTTTTTACAGAGAGGAAGGGGGAGGGATAGAGAATTTAGAAACATCGATGAGAGAGAAACATCGGTCAGCTGCCTCCTGCACAGCTCCTAGATGTGCCTGCAACCAAGGTACATGCCCTTGACCGGGATGGAATCCGGGACCTTTCATTCTGCAGGCCGACGCTCTGTCCACTGAGCCAAACCGGTTAGGGCACGAGCTAATAAACTTAAAGCACTTACGGCTGTCGGTGTAAAACAAGTGCTTTGTCAGGTGGGTGCTGTGTTTATAAACATGAACATCGGGCTTTGGGGATGGCTTTGCTAACGTCCTCTTTCTCCTCGCACAGGCTGTCTTCTCCTCTGTGTTCTACTTCGCCTCCGTTCCTCTGTACCAAGGATTCCTCATCATTGGGTAAGGAAAGCCAGGCAAGGCATTCATTTTTTATGAAACCACCCTGAAATGCCACCAAAGAAAGAAGAAACTTTATATAAAGAAACATACAAAGCCCCCAACTGGCCAGCCAAGCCAGGTCCAGCAATGCAGGAATTACTGTTTTTGAACTGCTAAGCCCATAACCAGGTTGGGGAAGTTGAGTCCATGGTTGGGGTAGGCTTGTGTCCATGGCACTTGGCCGTTTGTACCTGGTGAGGGAATACCGCTGACCCATGAGGGCCCAAGCTTATTGGCTGATGGGCCACCAAAGCAAGAGTGAAGGCTTGCAGACCAGCGTCCATGGGCGTCTCGGGAAAAGAGAAAAGCGGGGTCTGCGCAGCACCCTCCCTACGCGGCTGATCCCAGTGGGAGGATCCACTGTTGGGTGTGCAAGGTGGGCAAGTCTTGGCGGACCCCTACGTGCCACTGACCCATTAAACAGGGTGTCACTTAGACGTTTGCTGCCACCAACTCACCCCCATTCCGGACCTGAATTCATGACGTTCCTTCTGACCTTTTCAGAGAGGCGCTCAGTCTTGGAATTACCCAGGTCGGTGGAGTCTAGTTACCACCTGCCCTAGATAGAGGCGCACAGGCGCACTCCTGGCTCGGAACAGATGCGGAAGGCGCAGGCCCCAGGGGCAGTCTGACAGAGTGGGCCTCCCATCCTTCCAGGTTTTGCCATTTCAGCCTGAGAGTAGGCGCTGGACTTATAATTGGGAAAACAGACTATCCTTTGTCAGGTCCTGGAAGAGTAAAGCAAACATGCCTGAATATAGTGGGGGCTTCTGTGTTCCACGTGGCCTTCCAGGAACTGGTCCCGATTCCCTCTCAGATCTCATCTCCTCCTCTCTCCACCCCTCAGCTCCAGCCGCCCTGGTGCCTTCTAACAGAGAGGACACAGTGCTGCCTCAGGGCCTTTGCACTCACTATGCTGTCTGCCTGGGGTGCTCTTCGCTCAGATATCCGCAGGGCTGCTCCCTCACGTCTTGTGGATGTTTACAAATGTCACATCCCTTGCACCTTCTAAAACTGCACCCCACCCTGCATCTTAGTCCCTCTTTTCTATTACACTTTCCTCCAACACATGGTATAGTTTCCTGGAGTTGTTACTGACTCACGTTTTTGTCTGTTTTTCATCTTGAATCGCCAGTGCTTAGTTAGAACTGGCCCTGGCACATAATAGGCACTCTGTAGATAGCTGTCGATGGATGAATGGGAACAGGCCAGGTCTTACCTGCAATGCTTTCTCTCCTAGGTACTCCACCATCTACACCATGTTCCCTGTGTTTTCTCTGGTCCTGGACAAAGACGTCAAGTCAGAAGTTGCCATGCTGTATCCTGAGCTCTACAAGGATCTTCTCAAGGTTCACCGAGCTCCTTCCCCTTTCCCTTCCTCCCTCTTTTCTTCCTTTCCCTCCCTCCCTCCCTCCCTCCCTCCCTCCCTCCCGCCCTCCCTCCCTCCCTCCCTCCCTCCCTTCCTTCCTCTTTCTTCCTCTTCCCTCCCTCCTTCCCTTCTTCCCTACCTCCCTTTCCCTCCCCTTCTTACTTCCTTCCTCTGTCCCTCCTTTTTCTATATTTCATATAAAAGATATCTGATTTGGACACACTTGAACTGGTGGCTTTGAGGAGAAAGGCATGGGAGTTTTTCTCCCCTTAAAAAAGTAACATATACACAGTAAAGAATATTAAACACTACAGTAATATATAAATGGAAAACAAGCCAACTAACAACTTTTTTAAAAGCTCTGGACAGTTTTGTGTGTGCTCCTAGAAATGTCTATGTACACATCTGAAAAGTGTGTGCGTGTGTGGAGTGTGTGTGTGTGTGTGTGTAATTTCATTTGTTCTTGAGGGGTTTTTACCAAAGGGCAGACTTATTCCTATCTAATATTGATTCTCTTTAAAAAAGTAATTTATTTAATGTATTCAGATATGTGGAAGCTACTTCTTTTGATGAAGACAGGCAGGTGGCCTTGTCTCATTTGGGGAGGAGTCACGTGAAGGCAGTGGGCACCCTGGCCGAGCCACGCATGGTAACCTGTTCTGTCTCTCTCTCCTGTAGGGACGGCCTTTGTCCTACAAGACATTCTTAATATGGGTTTTGATTAGCATCTATCAAGGTAAGAAAGGTGAACCCACCTCTTGTCTTCTGCTCTGGCCTTGGACCCAGGTCAGCTTTACTGTATGTTCTGTTGTCCGTAGGACGAAGAAGCTGGAACCCTAGAATAGCAGTAGGGAGCGTGTCAGCATGCCCCTGGGAGACCCACTCAGCGTGTCCTAAGGACTAGAATATGTAGCACTCGGAAGTCCCCTATGTGAGACGGTGCTGTCAGCTCAATGGGATGAAGTCAGAGAGAAAAATGACTAAGACTAATCAAAACCTGCCGTGGTGTTTGAGCCATTGTACCCCAAAGCGATTACTTTCTGGAATGTTCTGCTGCTTTTCCTGAGGTCAAGTTGCAGGTTTTGAAAAGCATATCCATTCCAGCGGACTCCAGGGAGGGTCCCTGAGGTGCAGAGGCTTTGTGAGACCTTAGTGAAGTCCGAGGAGGGAGCATCAAAGCTGCTATTTGTTTTTATTTTTCCTCTTTCTATTTAAGGTGTGTTTTATAAGGCACATTATGTACAGTGGTCCTAATATCTCCCTCCATCAACTCACACAGAATTTACAAATATACAAGATATATTGGGGTTCGTTTTTAATGCTTTCTACTGATGGGGTGCACAAAGAGAGTGGAGACCATGGAATTTGTTAGCAGGGGCTTAATTGTCATTACAAAATGCAGGGGGTATTTTTAAGGAGTATATCAAGGCATAATATATGTATCTGGTTAAAGAAAGTGAGCCCGGCTTGAGAGGTGGGAAGCAGTGGGCTGCGTTCCGAGCCCTCCACTCAACTGGGTATAACGGGCCGCCACTCGGCGGTCCAGGGTTTCCCCCTGCCTCGGAGTGTTATTCTTGTGCCGCTAGCAGTTTTGATCGGTGTGAAACAGATCCATCCAGTCCCTGCTTTGCTGGCTAAAACCTTATCTACAGCCTCCCCTCTTCCCTCTCTCTCCTCAGTAGTGGTTGAGTGACCTTCCCGGTCACCTCAATCATTTCATGTACAGTTTACGGTCTTAACTATTGGGAAGGGTACCGTTCGGCAGTGTCCAGTATATGGACGCTGTGTCAGGTCCCCAGAACTTTTCATCTGGCAAAACGGAAACTTTGTATCCATTTGACCACAAACTCCTCTTGCACCTCCTGGCAGCCCCTGCAAACCTTGGGAACCGCCAGCCGGCTTCCGGTGTCTGTGAATACAACTTGTTTAGAGAACTCCTTCATTAAAGGGGAATCACACGGATTTTCTTTTCATGACTACTTGCCTCTGTCATTTTATAAATATATGTATTTTTTTATTGATTTCAGAGAGGAAGGAAGAGGGAGAGAGAGAGAGAAACATCAATGAGAATCATTGATCGGCTGCCTCCTGCACGCCCCCACTGGGGATCAAGCCTGCAACCTGGGCAAGTGCCCTTGACCGGAATTGAACCCGGGACCCTTCAGTCCACAGGCCGACGCTCTATCCACTGAGCCAAACCAGCCAGGGCAGCCACTGTCATTTTAAATAATATATTTAAATTTCTATTTCTTGTTCCATCCACTTCAGATAGTTAACCTCTCCCCATCTTTCTCCCTCACTCTTCCCCCCACCCCACCGCACCCCCACAATTATAGACTCTTGATTATACAAGGTCAGAAGGGGAAATCAGAAAACTAGACAAAACTAGAAGGTGATGCCTCTTTAAAGCTTGCATAAAGCACCCACTCATTCAGCAAGTGGTACTTTTCATGACTTAATGGAAAAACAAATGAAAAAAAGGCATCTGATGTGAGTGAGCTGTGAGCCTTTAGGGGAGCGTGGGGAGTGGTCACCGGGGGGGGGGAGCATGGGGGGTTTGTGCTCCCCGTGAGAGTGCTGCCAGGGGAGCAGCGGCCCTCCCCGCCCACACTCTCCTCTCTCCAGGGAGCACCATCATGTATGGGGCGTTGCTGCTCTTCGAGTCAGAATTCGTGCACATTGTGGCGATTTCCTTCACGTCGCTAATCCTCACGGAGCTGCTGATGGTGGCCCTGACCATCCAGACCTGGCACTGGCTAATGACGGTGGCCGAGCTGCTCAGCCTGGCCTGCTACATCGCCTCCCTGGTGTTCCTACACGAATTCATCGGTGAGACCCCCGCCCCTGCCTCTGCCTCCCCTGCATGGAAAGCCTGTCTGTCACCTCCGAGGTCTCGCCAGCTTGAGAAGGAAGGCAGACCCTGGCACTGGGGTCCTGGGCTCTGTGTCCAGCAGGCCTTGGCCCTCAACTGCCCCACTGACTGCTGTCCCCGTGGGATGAGTGGGATGCATCAGCCATCCGGGCCGGGCGCTTGGACAGTGTCTCAGTGGAGAGTGCTTCCTTTGAGAACTGGGATGTGCTGACTGGCTCCGGAGAGGATTCTGTGTAATTCAACAAGGGCTCGGTGGGTTTCCCAGGGAGCGACTACTGTGCTGGGCTCTGTGCGGTATGGAGATGTCCAGCGCTCAGGTCTTGCTGATGAATGAACGACAGTGGGCAGGAATTAGCATTATTCCCTTGGGAAACTGCCTGACCAGGAAACACCTCTGATCACATCTTTTGTGCATCAGCAAACACTCCTTAAAAAGGTCTTGGTAAAGATAAAGGAGCATCCGTGTGAAAAGTCTTAGAACAATTTCACACTTGTCCCCAAAAGTTCAAATGGGTTTTGTAAGCACCTACTATGTGCTCAATGGCTTGAGGCTGATGGATGGAGGTGCTCCCAGGGGCTTAGAAAAGCTGTGGTCGGTCCCCTTAAATGTGCATCTGCCATAGGACTGGGTGAGCAGCATACAGTGGGCCTTAGGGCTGGCACTTAGTAGGTGCTTAATCAACACCAGCTGTGTTTTCCCCATCCTGTGCTCAGGCAGTGGGGGCATGTTTACTGTGCCCTCCATTCTGTGTACTGTTGAAGTCACCAGCTGTCGCTCCCCTAGCGCCTAAGGGGGGTGTGCCTGGCCTTAGGTCAAAGCCCCGAGCTTACTACCAGGGGGCCCATTTGCCTTGCGCCACCCCCAGACCTGTCCCCTGGCTTCCTGTGACCATCACACAGACGAAGGGGAAACCGGTGGGGAAGCAGACTCATGTGTTTGAGGGTCACTTTCTGCTCTCCGGCGACCTGTGTTTAAAAAGAAAAAAAAACTCCAACTGTCAGAATCCAAATCAAAAACACCTGTAGGAATTGGTTTCTGTCTGCATTTTTCGTTTCCCAGTTGTTGAAAAGAACAGTTCACCAAGGACCAGGAATACAGAAGCAGATCAGAGAGAGGGGAGCATGAGGCAGGTCGGGCCGACAGCCTGAAAGACGGAGTGGAGGGAAGGAGCCACGCCAGGAGGCTGTGTGTGTGTGTGTGTGTGTGTGTGTGTGTGTGTGTGTGTGTGTGTCGGGGGATAGCTCTGGTGGCTGTTTCTGGATCGCTTGTGCCGTTCTGGAACATTCCTGCCCACTCACGCTATCTTCCCGTTCGCTTGCAGATGTGTACTTCATCGCCACCCTGTCCTTCCTGTGGAAAGTCTCTGTTATCACCCTGGTCAGCTGTCTCCCCCTCTACATCCTCAAGTACCTGCGCAGACGGTTCTCACCGCCCAGCTACTCCAAGCTCACCTCCTAGGCTGTGTGCACGGTGGCGGGACGCTGGTCCCTGCTCTCCTGCCGGACCGAGTTCAATCACGTTCATCCTAACCGCCGCCCGAGGCCTCTGCAGAAGTGGCGACACGTGCGGGGTGGACGTGAAGGGGCTCTGCTGGAGGCCTGCCCGAATAAACGGGAGGGGGGTCCCGAAGGAGCCGCTTGGCCCGTGTGAACCCCGGTGGTCCCGACTGGAGTGACTGTGAATGTGTCCCAATGGGTGGCTCAGCCAAGAGATGTATACATGGGTCACTGTGCAAGCTTCCTAATGACTTGAATTTTGTTGTCATGTGATAAAGTTTCTGTCTAGTTGAAGATTGGAGAGGATTTTTGATTTGTTGTTTTCAACAATTCTAACACGTGTACACTCTTTATGTCTTTCCTGCTCCTAAAAACTGGTTTTGGAGACATGTAAAGCTCTTGGTGGAGGTTTGGGAGAAAAGACAGTGCATTTGGTAAAAAGTTATCCAGACACCAATCTCAATTTGGAAACGCCAGGTGTCCCCTGGAAGGCATCCCTGCTATTGAAGCCGTAGGCTTCCTAGGATCACAGAAAGGCAAATGAGAGGTGAGGGAAAATGTGCTATAAATCCAATTATCCCACCTCTCATTCAGCATCCTCACATGAGTCACGTCCCTGCCACCTCACAAAAGAATGTCAAAGGTGTCACTTTGCTTTGTTCAGACCTCAAAGCCTGTGGCCATCTAGGATATCCGCGACATCCTCTGGGAGTTGTTTTCGCAGGAAATGTGCCACCAAACAGCCCCTTAATATGTCAACAGGATGATAAGAGGGACAACTAATTCTTTAGACAATGGAGCTCACACAGCTCGGACCCTGGTCCAGAATGGGAAGGTCGGGACTGGGGCTCTTGACCTGCACTGAGACCTGTTTCCTGTTGGGAGGATGATTAAGGACGGAAGGACAGAGGCGGCGGCTTCTTACCACGTTGCCATGCACGGTGGCAGCTTCGAGCAGGGAGCCCCATGGGACGGCCTGCAGACTTCATGGGTGGGGGGCTTCCGAAAGGCAGCCAGGGGCCGAGCCACCTCCCCACCGGGCTGCAGCGCGGGCGTGGTGTTTCTTACAAAGCCGTGGCTTCTCGATTCGGGGCAGGAAGGGAGTTTCCAAGCACTGGACGTGGCAGGGCAAGGCACTCGGATTGGTCACTTCTTGGAGCGGCCACCTATGCAGGCCCCGAGGGTTCCGTTGGTGGGTCTTCAGGAGATGCCTGTTGGAGGCCTTAGATTGGTGGTGAGTCCTGTGTGAGTACATGCCCTTCAGCCCGTGGGCATGGCGCTTCTGTGTGTGCTTCAGAGACGTGGGCTCGGCCTGGGTCCTGACACCCACTGCCCTGGGGTCCCCTGCTCTGGGGACACGAGCCGGCATGCCTCGCCTTGGCAGCACCCTTCCTATGCTCATGTGTTTATGTTGCCTTTTTACATCTTTATAAAGTGACAGCAAGTTGTAGGCACTGGGAAATGGGCTATTGACAGCACTTCTGTATTAAGATTCTGCAATTTTACAGTATTTGCCCCTCTGTTCCAGCCATTTCTGCCTCCCACCAAGATCTACAGAGAGTATACTTAGGGTGGGGCAAAAGTAGGCTTACAGTTGTTCATATGGAGAAATAATGCAATAATTAATAAATGATGATATAAGAATAAACTGTTCTGCATACTCATAACTGTAAACCTACTTCTCTCCCCCCCAGGAATGCAGTGAAGGAATGGCTATTTTAGAACAGGATTTTTGCCTAGAACTCTCGGAAAGGTCGAACGGGTCTGACTTCACTGTGCTATTTTAAGCAGTTTTGAAGGTAGAGGAGGAGAAGGCTGTGCTCTGAGTGCCTGCACCTGGCTGCTGTGTTGGGCGTCAGACGGGAGTCTTAAGTAATTCCACTCTGTGATTGCAAGCCCAGGATCTGGCCTTGCTCACAGACCGGTGAGGGCTCCTGCAGGTAGGGCGTGTGGATTCCTCGTTAGGAACGTTCGGGTGTTTCCAGCAGACACAGGGAACGAAGATGGTTTCTGCAGTCTTCTCCTGAAGTCCCATTTTGCGCAAGGTGCGTGAGTTGACCTTTAAAATACTGCTTGGCATCTCGAAGGGAGAACGCTTCTAAGAGGGCTAGAGAAGCCATCCCCGGGAGGAGACGGGTGCGTGTCAGCGCCACCAAACACATCCTGTTCACTGCCCTCAGGCACACTCCGGTGCAGGCAGCGGGCCAGAGGGATGAAACCCATGGAGACCACCACGGTGTAAGCCACCTGTCGGTGGGCAGCCTGCTCACGCCCCTGCTGGGGTCCTGGGGCGCCTAGGAATGGGGCCCCTTACCTGCACACATCAGACTAATCCCCGCAGAGAACTGGTGCCCACTGGGTGCTTCCAGGGGTATGTTAGTTGTTGGGGGGAACTGAGAAAACACCCAAGCTATTTTGAGGGAAACTCCCAGGTTCATAACCTTGCCCATAAGGCTTCTGTTGACTGCTTTCTTGGTTCATCAACCTGGAAAGATCTTCCCTTCTTTGCCTTGGAAGTCAATGGGACCTCAGGCCCAACAGCCAATTGAATCTGAGGCCAGAGGCCCCATGGCCACCATCAGCAGTTTTAACACTTCTAGTAAAAATGACAACTCCCTCCGCCCTCAGACAACACTAGGAATTTGTGCCAGAGTAAGCACTTTTGTTATTTATGATTATTCTTATTATATCTTTTGGTGACTGTGTGTGTGTGTGGGGGGGCAGTAAGAATGGTTTCTATTTGTCCCCCCTCGTCCTCCCTTTCTCTAAGAAAATGACCAGGCAAGCCACTGGAGTGATCTCTCCTATCTGGCAGTTGTGACTGCCTTTGGGAGCCTGCATGCATGTATGTGTGGAGCCTGTGGTGGTAGGTGAGGCTCTGGGTGAGGCTGGCCGCACTGACTCGGGCTGCTGAGGGCAAAGGACTTGGCCACCTGGAGCTGGGTGGACAGGAGCTGGGGCTTCGCCCATGGTTGGCATCATTATATCCAGATCCCAGACTCGCTTCCCTGAAGCGCAACCCTTTTTTGTCACCATAATCTTAAATGCCAACATCTGCTTACCTGTCCCCCAGCTTCTCTACTGAAAATGTAGGTTATTCTGACAACGTTGGGATGTTTTTTGCGTCCTGCGCTCATTGGAAATGGACATCATAATGCCTATTTTTCTTCCTCCAGACTTTTGTTTTCATACTTTTTTTTTTTTTTTAAAACTGGGGTGGGGATGGCAATGCCCTCATGCCTTTTATGGGGCGGCATTTTAAACCTTTGCCAAAATTTCAAATGGGACATATGCGTTCTTCCAGTCCATGCTATGTAAGGCAAACACCTATCGGCTATTTTTAACGTGTATGTGTGTGTGTGTGTGTGTGTGGGGGGGGGGATGGATGATGTTATCTCAAGGTTTTTGAAGAGGTATTTGGTTTGGGTCAACATCCCATCATGCCCAGCTTTGTAGTCATTAAAGAAACAATCACAATGAGCTTTGTAAGTACAACAGATTTTATGTCTCTTCCCTTTTAATGTAAAGCGTTGGCTGTGTCTATATGCTTCTTAGGAAATGGTTCCATTAATTGTGTCCCTTTCATCCTGGAGAGATGCTCGCTGTGCTTTTGTAGGGGACAGAAGGCACGGTGCAGAGCGAGCGGCGCTCCTAGGACCATGAGTCCGTAGCACCTGACGCCAAAAGCAGCTCCACCTGTGAAGCTGCATCTTGGTCCCAGCGTGGTGGGAGGTGCGGTCTGTTCGTGTCGCTTGACAGTGTCCCTGAATATTGTGATTGTTGGGGCAGGTGGGCGTGCGGTGTTTGCCAGAAGAAAAACTTGTGGCTGATTTCTGACTTTCTTGCGATGGGGCTAGCGGTCACCTCAGGGAGGGTTCCACGAGTTCCTCATTAGTGCGCTGTAATCCTCCCTGCAGTACTTACGGGCAGCGGTTTTGATTAGAGGGAGCTGGTGCAGTGCGCTTTAATTTAGCAGGAACTCCCAGATGATTTAAATTCTCGATCCTGTGATGACACACATGTGATCCCGCATGTTTCCGAGCAGATCTGCTTTCATTGTCTGCCAGCGTGGCCTGTTGCTGTTGCCCAATAAAGCTTGTGTACTTATTTATGCTTTGGGGGTCGTTTCAATTTGTGTGCAAACATGAATCCTGGTGTCAAAATGAGGGCTTTTTATTCTCGTGCTTCTCTTTTGTGCAGATCTCATGGTACATAAATGGTAAATAGCTTTTTCTCCATTTAAATTTTTTAATTATAGCAAAAAAACACACAACACAACACAACAAACCCACCCACCCACCCACCCCAAACCCATGCATTATTTATTATCCTGTGCTGTTGTGAATTCCAGACACGTCAGAATTTCAAAGAGTGGTCGACATACCTAGAAAGAAGGGAGAAAAGCGTTCGACAAGGTTCATATTTTATTTACAAACGCAAGTTTCATATTTTATTTACAAACCCATGGTCCTTGATTGCTTCGGATCCTTTTATATTTTTTGAATCTTTGTGATAGAAGATTTAGGAACACAGTGACTTAAGTTTTAGGCAAATGAGGTTTCTAAGCTGTTGTGTAGGAAGCAGAGGACATGTGTTATCAGTTTCATCTGATGATTCTCATCTCTGAGTGATTTGACCCCCAGGGGACATATGGAATGTGGGAAGTCACAACTGGTGTCTGTGTGGGGGTGGGTCGCTCTGCTTCTAGCGCGGAGAGCCCCTGGGATGCCGCAGGACACCCTACAATTCACAAACCCCCCTCAACAAAGAAGCAGTCGGCTCCAAATGTCAAAAGTGCTGAGATTGTGAAACTGCAATAGACTGCGCATGTCCGTTTTTACCATTTGTAGGCGGAGTCCCTCATTTCCAGGGGAGCCCAGCCCCAGACACCCCTGTGTCCCAGCCGCACATGCATCGGCCTGGCCAGATGTTTTAACTGGTAACTTTGCAGTGTGGGCTGCTGGGCTGCTCCTGGGCTCTCGGTGGAAAGGCTCTTCTCAGTGTATCGGTTAGAAAGAGAATTGTACATGAACTGTGTCTGCATCAGCAGCGGCTCCCCTGAGCACACGGGATGTGTGCGCTCGGCTCCTGTGATGTGGGCGCAGGAGGAGCACCTGACAGTGCTTTCCCAAAGTGTGTGTGTGTGCTCTCGGAGCAAAGCCCTGCCCTCCGCAGCCGCCCGCAGTGAAATTCTGCCCATGTGGATGCTCCCCCAGCCAGCTGCTGGGGGAACCTGAGGGTTGAAAGATCCTCCCTCCCTCCCTCCCTTCCTTCCCCCCTTCTCTCTCTCTCTTTCCCTCCCTCTCTCCCTTCCTTTTAAAAATGGATTTTAGAGAGAGAGGAAAAGAGAGAGAGAAACACCGATTTGTGGTCCCACTTATACATTCATTGGTTGATTCTTGTATTGTCTTGACTGGGGATCGAACCCCACTTTGGTGTGTCAGGGTGACATTCTAACCAACGGAGCTACCGGCCAGGGCCTGAGAGACATTTCTGTTTCCAACAACCAGGCAGGCCACACAGACCAAGACGCTGCTTTCGCAGCGTCAGAGTTCATTTCATGGCCCACAGCGCCGTTAAAAACAGACATTTCTTTCAGTGTTATTGACCGGACTATTTTGCTGAACTTAAAAAAACCAAACAAAACAAAACTGGAGTGTGGGGGGTGGGAGATGACTATGTATTTGATTTTGGATATCTGTGTTAAATGTTATTTGTTTCTTCTTTTCAATTAAAGTTTACATTCAATATTACTTTGTTTAGTTTCAGGTGTACAGCAGTTAGACAATCATATACTTTACAAAGTGTCCCCTCCCAACCCAGTATTTCCAGTACCAACCTGGCAGCATACATAGTTATTACAATATTATTGACTATTTCCTCCTATCTGTACTTTACATTCCCGTGACTGCTTTATAAATACCAACTTGTAACTCTCAGTCCCTTTAGCTTTTTCACCCAGTCCCCCAACACCCTCTCCTCGGGCAACCACCAGTCTGTTCTTTGTGTTTATTTATCGGTTCCTGTTTTGTTTATGTTGTTCTTTAGATTCCACAGATAAGTGAAATTATATGCTATTTCTTTTTCTGACTGACTTACTCACTTAGTATAATAGGTTGGGTCTATCCCCTAGCTTCACTGTTTAGTTCCCTGTTGATTGACATGTAGTTGGTTTCCAGTCTTTCTCACCAGTGATGCTACAGCCTCATCCCTCTCCATGTGCACAGGGACCTTCCTCCCTCAGCTTGGAAGCTGTGCATGTGATGGAGCAGCCAACTAAATGAGAGCCCTATGCTCGGGGATTTTAAATGTGGCGTCTTTAGAACCTGTCGCGTTCCTTCTCCGTGGGTTTAGATGTGACCTGGTGGGAAGAGGAGGGCTCAGAAGCCAGTAGAACTCATTCCCAGCCTTTTCCCACCAGCTCTGGCCCCTCAGGCAAGTGGCTTCTCTTTCAGAGGTTGGGCAGCCTCAGCTGCACCCTCGTGGGACCATGTGAAGACTGACTTAGGTAGCCTGTGGGTGGGGCACCGCCCCTATGGAGCCCTCGGAAGGTACAGATGGTCACTGTCAAATATAGTCTCTTCCTATGGCCTCATAGGACCCTAGGTGTCCAGCTTAGACTCTCCAATGCTGCTAGCTTTTAAAGTTACTTCTGGCAACCTCTTTCTAAAGGGACACTACAATCCCGAGTCAAGGCTTAAGAAAAAACTGAACATTTGGATTTCCTGCCAGTTCAGCAAGATGTGGTAAAGGACAGCACTCAGCATAGTGTCCTAGGATTTGTTCAAGCCTCCATGAGAATGAATGTGAAGTGCTTGGTGTGATAACGGACATGTTGGACAAAGGTCCATAATTATTTATTATCAACAACTATATTAATAATATTATTATTCAACTCCTGAATTATTATTATTCATAATTATTGTTATTGAGGTGGTGAGTTGAAAGGACTTGGCGAGGAAGTCTGAATTAGGGAAGTCACTGGCTGTACAAGGTCAAAGAAGAAGAACTGAGGCGTGGACACCTTCAGGAATCATTTGTTCTCCACCTCACATGTGCTGCCTCACCCCTATGATGTAAATGGATGTGACTTCTACCTTCACCAGTGACCAGACTTGACCAAACCTGGTCCCCTCAGTATCTCCTGTTGCCGACTCTGCCAGTGTCTTTGGATGCTCTGGAGAGCATGTTGGGAAGTAATATAAGTGATCAAACTTCCAGAAACAAAGGTAGGAAAATCCTCAGGGTCTAGGGCTCGGCATCAAGTTCTCAGCCTTGACAGCAAAGGCACAGCCCAGAGAAGGAAAAGGTGATCAGTTACATCACTAAAGCTAACGTCGTTTGGGCCGTGAAAGACCCTATCAAGGGGATGAAAAGACATTCTCTAGGACAGTGGTCGGCAAACTCATTAGTCAACAGAGCCAAATACCAACAGTACAACGACTGAAATTTCTTTTGAGAGCCAATTTTTTTAAACTTAAACTTCTAATGCCACTTCTTCAAAACAGACTCACCCAGGCTGTGGTATTTTGTTGAAGAGCCACACTCAAGGGGCCAAAGAGCCGCATGTGGCTCGTGAGCTGCAGTTTGCCAACCACGGCTCTAGGAAATATTGCAAATTGCATACCCAACCAAGGAGTAGTATCCAACATGAAGGGTCCTTGGGGGGTGGGGTATATAAAGAACTCTTAAAACTCAACAGCAAAATGAACATCCCAATTAGAAAATGGGCAAAAGACACAGGTTTCACCAAAGAGGGTACACAGATACGCTCATGAAAAGGTGTACAACATCATTACTATCAGGGATGCAAAATAGCATCACAAGGACCTAGCACACACCCAAGAGAAGAGTCAAAAATAAGTAAGATAGTGACACCACCAAATGCCAGTGAGGATATGGAAAAACTAGTTTACGGTACAATGTTGGTAGGAGTGTCAAATGTTACAGCCAGTTTGGAAAACAAGTTTGGCAGTTTCTGAAAAAACTACACATGCATCTAACATATAACCCAACAATTGCATTCCTGGTCCTTTATCCTGGAGAAATGAATTTACATTCACACAAAAACCCGGCCATGAAACTTGACAGCAGCTCTATTCACTATGGGCTCGAACTGGAAACCACACAGATGCTCCTCAACAGGTGGCTGGTTAAACTGGGCACATGCACATTCGGGGTGGGACTCAGCAATCAAAAGGAACAAGCTGTGATACACTCAACAACCTGGATGGACCTCTAGAGAATGATAGGCATGAAAACAAGCCAATCCCAAAAGGTGACGTGCCACATGATTCCATTAAGGTACCGGCCTTGAGATGACCAGTCTAGAGATGGAGAACAGATTAGTGGTTGCCAAGGGCCAGGGACAGAGTGAGGGGTGGGAAAGGGATTTGGCTCTGAAAGGACAACAGGAGGGACCCTGGTGGTGATGGAAATGGCCTGTGTCTTGGCTATATCAGTGTTGGCATCCTGGCTGTGACATTGTACTAAACCTTTGTGACCTGCTACCTTATGGGAACTAGGTAAGGAGTACACAGGCTCCCTCTGTATTATTTCTTACAACTGTATGAGAATGTACAGTATCTCAAAATTAAAATTTTAGGAGATATATATATATATATATATATATATATATATATATATATCCTATATATATGGTGTTGAATTTTATAAAATTATTGTGTTTATATATAAAAAATGGACTAATACTCATTGGTACTTTTGCACGATTCAGCCTAGTGTTTTTTTTTCCCACTCAGCTGAAGGGGTAGCATCCAGATCACAGTTTGGCAGCTTGCTTTTACATTTCACTCTACCACATGCACAATATTCAATCCTATCTAATAAAAGAGTAATATGCAAATTGACTGTACTTCCGCTACACCCACAAGCCATGCCCACCAGCCAATCAGGAGCGAGTATGCAAATTAACCCAACCAAGATGACTGTGGCCACAGAGAGAGCAGGAAGCTTGGGTTTCCCTGGCAGTGGAGGAAGCCAAACTTCCCGCAGGCCCAGGCCTCCACTAAAGGCTACAAAGTTTCAATTATAGAAGATAAATAAATCCCAGATACCAGGGCCTCCACTTGGGTCACTGGGGGGTTTGGCCAGCCTGCAAACCACCACAGCCCCCTCACCCAGGCCACCCCATGCTCCAAGGGAACCCCACCCTGATCCGGGATACCCTTCAGGGCAAAGCAGCTGGCCCCCACCCATGCACCAAGCTTCTATCCTCTCTAATAAAAGAATAATATGCAAATTGACCCTTACTCCAACACACAAGATGGCTGCCCCCATGTGGACACAAGATGGCCACCACAAGATGGCCAGCAGGGGAGGGCAGTTGGGGGCTATCAGGCCGGCAGAGGAGGGAAGTTGGGGGCGACGGAGCCTGCTGGGAAGGGCAGTTGGGGGGGGGGGCCCAGGCCTGCAGGGGAGAGCAGTTGGGGGGGGACCAGGCCTGTAGGGGAGGGCAGTTAGGGGTGACCAGGCCTGCAGGGGAGGGCAATTAGGGGCAAACAGGCTGGCAGGGGAGCAGTTAGGCATCAGCCTGGCAGGGGAGTGGTTAGGGGGTGATCAGGCAGGCAGGCAGAAGTGGTTAGGGCAGTGGTCGGCAAACTCATTAGTCAACAGAGCCAAATATCAACAGTACAACGATTGAAATTTCTTTTGAGAGCCAAATTTTTTAAACTTAAACTTCTTCTAACGCCACTTCTTCAAAATACACTCACCCAGGCTGTGGTATTTTGTGGAAGAGCCACACTCTAGGGGCCAAAGAGCTGCATGTGGCTCGTGAGCCGCAGTTTGCCAACCACTGGGTTAGGGCAATCAGGAAGGTAGGCAGGCGAACAGTTGGGAGCCAGCAGTCCTGGATTGTGAGAGGGATGTCCGACAGCCCGTTTAGGCCCGATCCTACTGGGCAGTCGGACATCCCTCAAGGGGTCCCAGATTGGAGAGGGTGCTGGCTGGGCTGAGGGACACACCCCCTGTGCACATATTTTGTGCACCGGGCCTCTAGTATCAGTATAAACACAGCTGCCTCCAGCTGCAGCAATACAATGCGTATTCTGGATGGCCATCACTTATTTTGACAGCTTCCTCTAATGGACATTTTGGTTGTTTCCATTATTTAGCTTCTACATAGGAGGCTGCGATGTATTTCCTTGAACATACATCATTTGTCCCGTGCTCTGTCGGGTCTTTCTGATGAATTTCCAGCAGAGTAATTGTTAGGCCAAAGGACATGTACATCTTTTACTTTAGTAAATGTTGCCAAATACCCCCCAAGGAGGTAGAACCAATTTTCACTGCCACCCAGGAGGCCAGGCCAGGTAGGCAAAGTTCTGCTGCCCCACACCTTGCAAAGACAGTGTTATCAAACTTCAATATCTGCTAATCTGATCAATGGGGAAAAAAGGATATCTCATAGTGATTTATATTTGCATTTTTCTAATAATGCCTAGGGGTCAAGAATCTTCTCTTATACAGCTTGTGAACCTAATTTACAATATTCATTTGCAGTGTCCTAAAGGGATTTTGTTTTATATTTCTTTTTATCACATAGAGTATTTGCATACAGTGTGTTAATATAGAGTGTAGATTAAGAAGTATTTGAAGACTAATTGTCACACCTGGACACAAGTCCCCACCCCTCTGAGCCTCACTTTCACCTCCTCAGCTACAAGGGACTGAATGACAATGAGAAATCAGAAATGTGTTTTAAGATAACTAACAAATGGACAGCAGGCAGGGTCAAAGAAAGCTGAGGGTGGCTTTGCCTAAACTTTTGGGGATATTTTTGTCACATATATTAATCAATCGTTGTTGGTGCCAATGTAATGCCAGTTTGGAGTGTGAAGAAGGAAACTTTATTCAGTGCAGAACAGCTCAATTGTGACCCAGCATGACTGTGAAAACAGCATGGCTGTGAGGCGAGACCCTCTCTGGCTAAACAGTTCTGCTCTTTTCCTTGCCTGCCTGCCTGCACAGGTCTGCTTGCTCTGCTCCTGCCGGATAGCGAGGGGGTTTCAGCTTAGCCAGGGAGACAGTCTTCATGGAAAGGGAAAGGGTGTGCTCTGAGCTGGAGGGAAGATGACTTATATACACAGAAGTGCCTGCCCCTGCCCTGATTGGTCTGTCTTCATGCAAATGAGAAGGTCCAAAAGGCATTGTCCTCATTGGTCATAATAAAGTTGCTCAGGTTGGTCAGAGCTGCGCAGCTCCTGTGGGATGGGAAAAGTCTCAGTCCTATTGGTTGAAATAGGATTTCAGGAACTCCTTTATAAGTGCTGGCTCAGGGTTTATATATATTCTCAAAATTCAAAGGGCTGTTTATTGTACCTTGTCATTAACATAAATAATAAAACATTAATTGAAAAAGTATTTATGTGACTTTACAGATCTTCTGGACCAAAGCCAAAGACCTCTCTTGACTGATAACAGATACACAATAAAATGATAGAAGCTTCTTATTTTGAAAAATGGGTGGGACTCAGGCTGAGGAGAAGCCTTTCATGTGTTCACGAATGCTAACTGGGAAGATAGTTTGGAACATTCCAGATGTTTATTTTCTCTCTCTCTTCCCCTCCTGGTGCTCCTCAATGGCCATCAGGGCCCTTGGAAACCTCCTTTATTAAGCTGGCCCATTGTATGCTAAGTTATGGTGGGCTCAGGACTGATCCCTTCACAAAAGGGCTTTGTTTGGCGAGTCCCTCTATACACTGGGACTCGGGAATGACGCCCCTTCTGGGAATTCTTGGTTATATTTATGGAAGCAAGTATTATTTTCTATCTTGTTTTCCTTTCTTCTTTTTCTCAAGCATAATTCAGATCTCAGGAAAGCATGAGGGAGATAAAGGCAATTGCTAGGGAATGAGGAGTTTCTGGCTTCTAGATGATTTAAATGATGGAGGTTTTATAACATGTGGCACCTTTTCAAAAATTCTAATTCCCAGGTGTAGGACCATAGCCTACACCCTGGAGACACAGGAGATGTTCTGATTTTGACCTATTTTCCTTGTCTGCTGTTCCTGTTCCCTTTTGTGTTTATTGGTGGGTTTGGAAAAGGAAGGATGAAACCAACTATTTCCTATTCATCATTGTTATTTCAGAATAAAAGCGTTTTCTTTTAATGTGACAATTGGGGGATGGTTTAAAAGCAAAATTACAGAAAATCTTACTTTTATTGTTTTATTGATGGATTTTATTCTCTTTTTAAGAAAAAAAGGCTGAGCCACATAAAATTAGACAGCAAAGGATGAGATGGCATTTGCAGGCGGTGAAATTCCATTAACGCGTGGACGCTCCTCCAATCAGCCACTAGGGGGCACCCGAGGACTGAAAGACATTTCTGTTTCCTGTTTTCAACAAGCAGGCAGGCCCCACGGACCCAAGATGCTGCTTTCATAGCTTCAGAATTTATTTCATGGCCAACAGCTCCGTTAAAAACAGACATTTCTTTTTATGTTGTTGACCAGACTATTTTGCTGAACTTGAAAAAAAACCCAACAACACACAGAAACCGGAGGGTAGGGGCTGGGAAATGAATATTTATTTGATCTTGGGTATTTTGTATTTTTGAATAATTGGCAACTGGGGAGGCTTGCCCTCCTCACTGTTCAGGCTAATAAGGTTTTGAGACGAAATGTTCCAACACCCCAAGTACTTGAACTGTTTTTATTATGAAGCTTTTCAGGGTGACATGAAGCCCTGCGGTATTTGTGAGGAGATCTATAAATGATGGATTTGCTCACCTCAAAATAGAACTGTAGTCGCTCCAAACTTTCCAGAAGTCAGAACACAGTAACAGAATTCATTCAGGACTTGCTAATTTCCTACTTTAAATGGGTTACATAACAGAACAGTCCCGCCTTCGCACCTCTCAAAACTACCCATGAAGTGATGGTGAGATGTATCATTAAAAGCCAGAAATAGCTTTGCTAACCTCTGGGAAAAAGATGAGTTTTTTTTTTTTTTTTTTATATCTCTCCCCCCTCCCTCTTTTTTTCACCCAAACATTGCATAATGTCAAAAAAGAACTCTTTCCAGGGGATTTAATTTCATCCTCCATGTGGCTGTGGTCAGAGGGGTAACTTAAGCACTTTGGGGCTGGAGGATTTTTGGAGGATCACGCATTCCCTGATCAGTTTTCAACCGAACCCTTAGCAGACAAATCCGCCTGATCCTGGGCTTCTCTCCTTCCCTCTTACCCGTTCCCCTTGCTCCCCTCTTTTGTGGACAAGCTATCTACAACGTAGCGTCTTTCAGAAGCCGAACTCCTTGTAGGAATGCCAAAACAAAGCCACTCCATGAGCTTTCCATATTGAGGTTTTGATTTCGAAATGGATTCCACCTAAAATTTGGGCTGACTGAATCATATGTGAAGTCACCGGCCCCACAGCCTATGCTCAAAGGCCAGACAGGTCTCTTCTCTTAGAACTCAGCTGCAGGTTCTTCTCGCTCATCCTCAGAACTTGGCGTTCCAAGCCTCTGTTGTCCATTTTTAAGAGATTTAAGAGAAAAACATTTTTTAAAAAAATATTTAAAAAATATATTTTTATTGATTTCAGAGATGGAGAGGGACGTGGAAATATCCATGGTGAGAGAGAATCATCCATTGGCTGTCTCCTGCACGTCCCACACTAGGGATTGGAGCCTGCAGCCCAGGCATGTGCCCTGACTGGGAATCAAACCATGACCTCCTTGTTCATAGGTCGGTGCTCAACCACTGAGCCATGCTGTCTGGGCAAAACATTTTTTTCTTTTATCGGGTCCAGGTAAACCAGAAATACGTATTTTCTTAAAAATTTTCTCCAAGAAAGATTAGGGAATCCAGAAAGAGAAAGGGTAATAGGGTTGTTTGGAATATTTTGACATTTTCAGCCATTCATTCATGAAATATTTATCGAGCACCTACTAGGTGTTGGGTACTATTCTTTGGGCTGGAGGCACAGTACAGAACAAGATAGACTATCCTTGCCTTCATAGAGATTTTATTCCTGTAGGTGCGTGAGAGGCAACATAAGGCCAGGCAGACAGTGACAGTCAGGGAAGAGTGAAGAAAGTGATGGGGTCACAAAAGGCACCTTTGGGGATGGGCTGGCGGAGCAGAGACCTGGAGGATGGGAAGGAGGGAGCCACAGAAAGCTCTGGAGGAAGTGGGAGTAGCAAAGGCTGGGCATATTGGAGGAGCAGAAAGAGGGCACATGACTAGAGGGCTAAGATCAAGGGGGCGGCTGGAGGAGATCAGGGTGGGAAGGTAAGTGGGGCCCACAGACCATGGCATTTGGACTAAGAAGCTTTGGATGAGAGCCGAGCAAAAGCATGATTAAAGTTAGCCCAGTGCACTTCAACTAGGTCCAAGGGCCCCCCTGTCACTCCTCCCCTGCTCCTCGGCCTCACTCACCCATCCCTGCCTCTTCCCATTTCCACCGCAGCCTTTCACGGGGGCCGACTTTATTGGCGTAAGTGACGCTAACTATGAAATAACGGTTCTTGGATGGGGTTCATCTTGCTTTCCAGCAATTACTGCAGAGGGTCTCTGCTCAGCCCCGCCGGGTGCAGTGGCGGAGGGCCCGGCCATGGGCCCTGGAGAGCAGGCCACCTAAGCACTGGGAGGTGAGCCTGGGGGAGCACAGATAGAGAAAAGTCAGCGGGGCCTGCTCCCTTGGAGAGACCACATTTCCCAATGTGCCAGTTGGGCCAGATTTTGAAGAGGAAGCCTTTTGCAGTCATGAGCTGCGTGCGGGCGCCCAGGCTGTGTTCAAATTCCTCCTGGAGAAAAATAATAACGAGAACAGGCTGTGGAAAAGAATGTAGTTAGTGTCTTAAAGATGGGCAAATATTCATTCTCATTTGTCCTTTTATATGAAACAGATTTTTAAAAAGGCAATTGGAGTAGCTAATGACATCCAGAATCGTGTTGATTCAAGTGGGGCGCGGCAGGGGGGGAGGGGGGTTACATTGGCCCAAAGGACTAATCAGACCCAAAGAAAAGAGGTGAGTTGATTACCCTGGAAATTGCACAGGGATTCTTCAAAGACGTGGCCAGTAATTAGAGTGTAAGATGCAATTCTCTATGCACATAACTTAGCATAATTTCATTAGGTGGCTCATCCCCGTCAGAATCAGAGGAAGTGCGCTGGCGGGCTGGGCGGCGGGCGGCTCTGCCATGGCCTCTGCTGGGGGAAGCCCAGCCCAAGGCACCATCATCCTTCTGGGTCGTTTTAGGAGAGGCGCTGGGCTTTGGGGGGTGGCAGCATGGGCACCGTGCCATGAACCCAGCTGGAATCGAAGCAGACTCGGTTTGGATACTGATTCCCGCACTTACTAAGTGGTGATAGGGGGCGGACTCCTTAAATGCCCCGAGATCCTGCTCCTCGCCTATTAGGAGTGGCAGCCCCACGCGTGAGGATCCGCTGTGAGACTCAAGAGACAGAATGGCAGCTGTTGGGACATGGGTCACTGTGTGGAGGGTGGGAGCAGATGTAGGAGGCAGCGTCCTTCCCAAGCTCAAAGGTGACCCCAACACCGAGGGCGCCCACCTGGCCAGAGCTCTTAGGAGATCTCAGAGTTTAGCACAGAGGTTGCAGCCCAGCTTGGATCTACCCCCCACCCCACCCCACCAACCACCACAGCGGCTCTGTCTTCAAACGGGCGTCTGGCTCCTCCCCAGCCCGTGCCCCATGCACATGAACTGTCCAGAGTAGGGAAGCCATAGAGACAGAAGCAGATGAGTGGTTGCCGGGGAGAGGGGGACTGGGGACGGGTACAGGCTTCATTTTATGGCGATGAAAACGTTCTCGTTGGATTGTGATGGCGGTCACACAGCTTTAAGTGGGTGAATTTTATAGCCTGTGACTTACATCTCAGTAAGAATGTTTACAAAAAACCCGCCAAGCGATTTGCCAGAGTGGCCGTGCCATTTCTGCACTGGGGTCAGGACCCCCGGGCATTCCAGTGGCTCCATCGTCGGTGCCGTGGGAGCTCTTCATGGTTTTAATTGTACTTTCTTTAATAATTTTAATGTTTTTATTGATTTCAGAGAGAGGAGGGGAGAGGGAGATAGAAACATCAATGATGAGAATCATGGATTGGCTGCCTCCTACACCCCACCCCCCCAACTGGGGATTGAGCCCGCAAGCCCAGGCATGTGAATCGAACCATGACCTGCTGGTGCATGGATCGACACTCAACCACTGAGCCACACAGGCTAGTTGTGCTGTCTTATTGGCTGATAGCATCAGACATCTTTTCACACGCTTGGTAGCCATCCACATAGCTTCTTTAGTGAGCTGTTCAAATCTTTTGCCCAGTTTTTAAATTAGATTGTTGCATTCTAAGAGTTCTTTACATGTTCTGGATATAAGTATGTTGTTGAATGAGTAATTTGTTATGCCCCCCTCCACCCCCTGCCCCATAGCTTGTTGTTTCATTCCCTGTATTGTAATGTTTCCAATTCTAGCCACTCTGGTAGGTGCGTTGTGGTATCTCATTGTGGTTTTCATTTGCATCAACTCATTTCTTAGTCTAGTTTGTGGGGTCTTGGTTCAACAGCGGCTCTGGCAGTGTGCAAAGTGCTTTACATACAGGATCCTTTTGAAGAGGGGAGATTGCTGGCATCTTTTTTCAGGCACGACTTTAAGAGGTTCAGGGACTGGCTCAAGGTCACACAGCTCCTAGGTGAGAGGTGGGGCCAAAATTGGCAGCTGCCTCTTTTTTTTTTTTTATCCTCCCCCCTCCCCCTTTGAGCTGTTTTTATTGATTTTTAGAGAGAGAGAAGTATCGATGTGAGAGAGAAGTATCAATTAGTTGCCTCCCGTACATGCCCCCACCAGGGATTGAACCTGCATCCTAGGTATGTGCTCTGACCAGGAATCAAACTCACAACCTTTCGGTGCACAGAACGATGCTCCAACCAACTAACCTACCTGGCCAGGGTGGCAGCTGCCTCTTTTGACTCTAATCTGTTACAGCGCTCACCGTCAAGGCTCCTGGTAAAAGCAGCAGCCTAACTTTCTTCCAGCAAGCTGCATTCCTCTCTGGCATGTCACGGGAGGCTGAGAAATGCCAGCAAAGATGACGAGAGAATGCTCCATTTGTCTGACTCCCATCATTCCCTAGGACCCTCCTCAGCTCCATCCCTGACACAGCAGTTCCCCGGGAATTGCAACATTCTCTAGCTGCTGTCATTGTGGCTATTCCCACCTTCTAATCATGAGCAGAGCCAGCCTTGGGATGGGGTAGAAGCCTCAAGCGGTGAGTCATCACCAGAATGTCGTCACCCAGAGCGAAGAGACCCCCGCCCCCACCCAGGGCTGTCTGGAGGACTCATTTGACAGCCATGGCTTGCATATTTTTTGAGCACCTACTGAGTGCCCAGCAGCCTCCAGGCACTGCAGATATGCCATTCATGGCCCCTGCTCTCAAGTGGAGCTTCTGTTTTAGACTAGAGAAAAGAGAGCATCACTTAGGTGTTTGCTCAGATGTCCCTTCTAGAAATGCCTTCCCCGACCACCCATCTAGTATCACGGCCCTGTCATCCCCTCACCCCTTACTCTGCTGTACTTGTTCTCTGGCACTTAGTACTATTAGGGCATTATTTTCAGTCTAGTCCACTAAAATGTATGCTCTGCAAGGGCAGGGCTCAAGTGAGGTAGCTGCGTTGCACAGTGATAAATTCGATGATGAAATTAAAGCACAGTGCTATTAGGGAAACTGGTCAGAGAAGGATGGGGGGAAGGAGGGGGAGCGTGTGTGTCTGTTTTAGACTATTTAGTGGTCAGGGAGGGTGTCCTTGAGTAGATGGATTTTGAGTCTAAGTCTGAAAGATGAGGGAGCTAGCATTCATGGATGTGAGGAAAGAGGAGCTGGCATGTGCAAATGCCCTGTGGCAGGAGAGGTTCTGTATATTGAAGAACAGAAAGACGAGCAATGGTGGCCAGTGCTGATGAGTGGCAGGAAGTGTGAATATGTCATCTGTTGACTCCCTGGGTCTGTCTCCATCAAGCCAGAGATTGCTACCTTCTGACCAGTGGAAGTCAGCTTAGAGACTCACCATATGTCACATTGAGGGACAGCAGATCCCAGGCTATGGGCTCCTGCAGCCAGACCACATTGTCCCAAGTATAACCGAGTTCCTTCTCCAAGTCCAGGGCTGAGACTTTTGGTAGCTGGATCAGCCCATGAGGAACTCTCTTAATTCCTGAGAAAATCCCTCCTGAGCCCAGAAAGTAACTCTCAAAGACAGAGATTTCAGAGAGCCACGTGGCCTCCAAATGGGGTTGTGTACGCTGGGTTGTAGTTCCTTTCACCTGAATTATCAGGCTGTGTCCTCACTGTCACTGTGTGGGGTACATGAAATTAATGATCTAACAGATAAGGCAAGAAAAATGCACTTACATTCTAGACCTGGCAACCTAGTAACCATGACATGCCGGGCAAGTAGTACCCTCTGAGCCTGAAGCTTCTCATCTGCGAAGTGGGAATATGGCTGTGTGTGTGTGTGTGAGTGCGCGCCCAGACCCTAATTGATAAATCTTGGAGACAGAGAAATGTGGTGACATATCGGAAGTGCCTGGCAGGGTGCTATTCTGCTCAGTTACAGCTCTGGGGCTGCACACAACTTTTCTTGGCGAGGTTCAGCCAAGGAAGAGGGAGAGGGAATTTATTGCCAGGATCGGAGTGGCTCACAGACTAGAACTTCAGCTTGGGCCCGACAAGAACCAGGATCCTCTGGGGATGCACTTAGCAGGAGACGGTCCACCTCCAGTGAGGTCCCTGTAGTTTATCACCTCCAGCTGTATCATCCCCCACTCTCCCCCTCCCCCCCCCTTCACGTCACTGTAGAGTCAGTGTCCTGGGGGAAGAACCACATGAGCCCAGTTGGGGTCACACGTCAGGATATTTTAGAGGTAAATCTCTAAAGAGATTGTGTTTGTGTTCCCAAGAAGAAAGGTTGAATGGATGCTTGGTGGTCAAAGAACAACACTTGTCCACTACCGTAGTGATGTTGGCTTCGCCCCTGGGCTCCCTGATCCAGGCACCACCTCTCCAGCTTCAGGTCCTACTCTGTCAGATGAAGGCTCTGAGCTCCACACCAGGGCGACTCAGAATCTCAGGTGGAGCTTCAGAAAAACCCGGACAGGCTCTTCTCTAGGCCATCTCTTTCCATCAGCTTTGAAAACTTCTCCAGGAAGTCTCTCTGATATCTCATTGGCCGGTACTGGGACACACCCATTCCTAAACCAATCACTGAGGAGGGGAATAGATAACGACCAATCATATCTGACCCATGCTCTGCCTGAAGCCAGGGAGAGGGGCTGGCAGTTGGCTGACTCCAGAGTGGTCTGCCAGGCTTTCTCTCAAAAATCGTGGGCTCTGTTGGACAGACTTCTCCGAGCCGGTAAGGCTTAAACATGGGGTCGAGATGTCCTTTTCAATCCTAAGATTCTCTCGGGAATTAAGAGAGTTCCTCATGGGCTGATCCAGCCACCAAAAGCCTCAGCCCTTGCAATCCAGAAGGTCCAGGGAGCACCTCAGAGGGAGGACATCTGTCACCCCCCTAGGAGCTCAGTCTCCCCAGATACCAAACCTTCCTAAGACGAAAGCCGTCTGCGAACCCGGGGAGGAAAGAAACACCAGGTGGGAGCATCCAATGAATGAGAGTTGTGGCTGAACTGAAAAAAAAAAAAAAAAAAAAAATTTCATCCTGCCAGGCACTGTGGCTGCACGCTGTTGACTTAAGGCAGGTTTTCATTAGAGCCAGGTCCTCCACGCTGCCTGTGGGGTGCTGTCCGAGCCCGGCTGTCAGCTCCACTTACCTGCCCGAGAGCGGACAGTTCCACGGCGGCACCCTCCCCTGGTGTGTGACCGAACACAACCACTTTTCTCAAAAGCTGGTAACTAAATTTGAGGTGCTGAAAGAAATATTGCAATTGAAATAATGCTTTAGGGAACATTTATAAGCCTTGGAGTGAATTAACGTCTAAAAAAAAAAAGCCCCCTCTTTAAGCACAAATACATACTTTTCACATTCCTTTTTAGGCACCAAGGATTTTAACAGCAGTGTAAATCAGATTTTACAGGCCACATATTTCAAGTATGGAGTTCATTAAATGTGTGAAATTTGACGTTTGCTTCAGGGCGTGGCTTGGTCTCCAGTAATGAATCACAAATTGTGTTGGGCTTTCTGATGGAGTGCTGATGCTGAGACCCCTGTGGACTTGGACACACAAAAGGCAATCGCTCCTCCAGCCTCTGCGGGCCGGCTCTCCCTGAAGTCTGCCTCAAGGGACCAGGTGCTCATCCACCACCTTTGCTCACATTGGGAACCTTGGGGCCATACTCTTTTCATTGGTCTCTGAGTGGTGCCAAAGCGTTCAGTAATCCAGTGGCCAATTGCTGAGCCCCAACCGTGTGCCAGGCTCTGTGCTGAGCCCTGAGAATTCAGTGGCAAATGAAACAATGTCTGACTTGGTGGAGTTTGTAGTTTTGGGGGGAGACGGACGTAGAATAATTAGTTTTACCAACAATTAGGCAATCGCCAACTGTGAGAAGTGCCATGAAGGGAATGTCTGGGGCTTTATGAAGCTCAGCGGAGGCCTAATTTTTTTCCTGGAGTATTAAGAAAGGTCTTTCTGGGAGTCACAGTGGAGATGAGACCGGAGGACGGGTGGGTCTTAGCTAGATGAACAGTTGGGAACGTGGACTGAGGGAGAGGGCAGAGAGCATGCCCTGCACTCAGTTAATGACGAGTACGTATTTATGGACCACTTGTGCTCTGGGTTAGGCTTAACGAGAGAGAGAAAGACTTGGAGTTGTATCAGCCGAGACTCATGATTGTAAGTGACAGAAGCCTGAAGAGGTGGGAATTTACTGGCTCATCTACCTAAAAAGTGCAGAGTGTGCTGGCTGCAGGCAGGGCTGGGTCAGGGAGGAAACGCTACCAGGCCCCTGTCCCTACCTCCAGGCTCTGCTGCGCTTTATGTCTGCTTCTTGTTGAATCTCCTGGTGGACAACATGTCCGGCAGAAGCAGTCACTGTGATGGGAGTGTGGGAGGCCCTGGTTGGCTGGCTCTGGGTCCCGTGCTATTGAGAGGTGGTGTGAACTCCGTGTAAGCCACAAGAATGAGAATGGAGATGGAGTGATTCCCCAAAGAAAAAGCGGGGTGCTGATATGGAAAGATGGAGTAATGGATGCCTGGCAGGCTCATCTGTCGCAACATCAAGACTTCAGGTGAGTGTGTCCTGGCGGTCAGCAAGGCAGCGCTACTTTACTGAGCTCTGGTTCTGTGTCACACGCTGCGCTTAGAACAGTGGTTCTCAACCTTCCTAATGCCGTGACCCTTTAATACAGTTCCTCATGTTGTGGTGACCCCCAACCATAAAATTATTTTTGGTTGCTACTTCATAACTGTAATTTTGCTACAGTTATGAATCGTAATGTAAATATCTGTGTTTTCCGATGGTCTTAGGCTCTACAGCAGCGGTTCTCAACCTGTGGGTCGCCTAAGACCAACGGAAAACACAGATATTTACATTACGATTCATAACTGTAGCAAAATTACAGTTATGAAGTAGCAACGAAAATAATTTTATGGTTGGGGGTCACCACAACATGAGGAACTGTATTAAAGGGTCGCGGCATTAGGAAGGTTGAGAACCACTGGCTTAGAAGGAGCCAATAAGGATGCCTCCTTATTGAATGCATCCTTGTCTCTGAGAAGGGATAGGAGGTGCGTAAATAAAACCTGAGGGACAGGAAGCAAGGCAATGACAATCATGGCATTCTCGCGGAAGGAGACCTGCTGAAGCACCTTGGAGGAGAAGCTGCATTTTGATAGGCAGTGAGGTGAAGGGGGCATTTTAGGTCAAGGGAACAGCAGGACTAAAGGCACAGGGGCTGGAATGGGAATGTGTTCTGCTAACTGTTCAAGAGGCTACTCCCTAGAGGCACAGGCATGCAGGAAACGTGGAAGACAGCAGAAGAGGAAGTCGGAACCATACTGTTGCATTGTCAGAGACAGAAACTCACGTCAAACCAGTTCAGACCTAAAACATAGAGGGATGTAGCGAGTGGGTGTGATTGGCTTCAGGCACAGCTGTATCTAGCGGCTTAAAGATTCTTCAGAGACCACTGATTTCTTTTTTTTTTTTCTTAATTAAATCTTTATTGTTCAGATTATTACAGGTGTTCCACTTTTTTTCCCCCCATAGCTCCCCTCCACCTGATTCCCCACCCCACCCCATGCCCTTACCCCCCGCCACTGTCTTCATCCATAGGAGTAAGATTTTTGTCCAATCTCTTCCCGCACCCCTCACACTTGCTTCCCCTGAGAATCGTCAGTCCACTCCCTTTCTATGTCCCTGATTCTATTATATTCACCAGTCCATTCTGTTCTTCAGATTTTTTATTCACTTGATTTTTAGATTCACTTGTTGGTAGGTATGTATTTGATGTCATTTTGTTGTTCATAATTTTTATCTTTACCTTTTTCTTCTTCTTCTTCTTCTTAAAGAATGCCCTTCAGCATTTCATGTAATCCTGGTTTGGTGGCGATGAACTCCTTTAGCTTTTTCTTGTCTGTGAAGCTCTTTATCTGACCTTCAACTCTGAATGATAGCTTTGCTGGGTAGAGTAATCTTGGTTGTAGGTTCTTGCTGTTCATCACTTTGAATATTCCTTGCCACTCCCTTCTGGCCTGCATAGTTTCTGCCGAGAAATCAGCTGACAGTCGTATGGGTACTCCCTTGTAGGTAATTAACTGTTCTTCTCTTGCTGCTTTTAATATTCTCTCTTTGTCTTTTGCCCTTGGCATTTTAATTATGATGTGTCTTGGTGTGGTCCTCTTTGGGTTCCTCTTGTATGGGGTTCTGTGCGCTTCCTGAACTTGTAAGTCTATTTCTTTCACCAGGTAGGGAAAGTTTTCTGTCATTATTTCTTCTAATAGGTTTTCAATATTTTGCTCTCTCCCTTCTTCTGGCACCCCAAAAATTCGGATGTTGTTTTGCTTAAAGTTGTCCCAGAGGCTCCTTACATTATCTTCATATTTTTGGATTCTTTTTTCTTTTTGTTTTTCTGGTTGGATGTTTTTTGTTTCCACATATTTCAGATCTTTGGTTTGATTCTTGGGGTATGTTGATCTACAGTTGAGTTTCTGTATATTCTTTATTTCAGACAGTGTATGCTTCATTTCTGACTGATCCTTTTCCATTTTTTTGGCATTCTCATTAAGGTCCTTGAAGGTCTCACTAAGCTCCTCAGAATTGTCATCAAGTTTCTTGGCAGTTTTTAGAAGATTCTTGAGTAACCTTATAAATGTGATTCTGAACTCTATGTCATCCAGTAGTTTGCTTTCCTCCGTTTCTTTCATTCGTGACATGTTTCTTTGTTTCTGCATTTTGGCTTCTTCCCTGTGTTGATGGAGTGGCTTTGTGTGGTAGGTGACCTATAGGGGGCAGTAGCTCAGCCTCCCCAATCACCTGATGTGGATGCTCTTGGTACACCCCTTTGTGGGCTGAGTGCAAAGTCTTGGTGTAGTTAAGCCTGAATTGCTGTTGGTATGCTGGGAGGAATTGACCTCCAGGCCAATTAGCTGTGAGCACTCCCTGTGTCTATAATGGAAGAAGTGCTGCGCTGAAGACACGCTTATGGGGCAGGACTTGTTTCAGTGGGGCTTTGGTGCTCACTGAGTCTGCCTCTTGAATGTGTCACTTATGGATGTGAGGAGTTGAAATCTGGTGTCTCACACTGACCACTAGGTACACTGGCTTCTGGATCTCCAATGGGGTGCAGGTCAGCTACTGTCTGAGGCCACTCAGCAGGAGCTACAGTGAGAGCTGCAGTTTTCTCCTCTTTGCTTGGGGTTTGGAGGTTTTGGAGCTGTCTGACCCAGGCTGCAAGTTTTCTAGGTTAAGCTGCGATAGGGCAGGCTTTTCTTATGCTAACTCGGCTGCTTGGAGCTTGGGTGGGTTTGTAGGTTGTGTGGGGCGGGGTCTCAGGGCATCACTAGGTTAGGGCGTGGCAAACAGCAATGGCTGCTAGTTAGCCGGCTCTGTGTCCCCGACGGCGACGGCGTCCTGGAGTCCCGTGCCCCAGTGCAGTAAACAATTATTCCTGCGCGCAGCTCTGCAAGCAAGCCACCCTCACTGGCAGACAGTCCAGCTTCTCCCTGTAGGAGTTTGGGTCCCCCGCGTCTCCCCAGAGACTGGATTTCAGAGTAATCGGGGGGCTTGTCTCCGTTCGGGTTGAAAAAAGCAACGCACCCAGTCGCCCGCCGCCAGCCCGGATCGCGCGCCTCCGTACCTCAGCTTTTCAGCGCTCGTGCACGTCTCAATGCTCTTTTCTCTTTCCTTCTAGTTGTAGAACTTCCACTCAGCCAGCTTTCCCGTGGTTCTGGGGTGATAGACGTTTTATCTTTTAGTTGCAGTTTAAATTGTTGTGGGAGGCAGCAGTTTAGGTGTTTACCTATGCTGCCATCTTGGATTCCTTCAGAGACCACTGATTTCTTGATCTCACAGCTCTGTTTTCCCCTGAGTTTGCTCTCCCTTGTGGTGGGAAGATAGCCATAGCCATTAGCAGCTCCTATCTGAGAGGGGGGGGGGAAGAGAGAGAGAGAGAGAGAGAGAGAGAGAGAGAGAGAGAGAGAGAGAGAGAGAGAGAGATCCAGCCAGACCTGGCTCATGTGGCCAACCCTGACCAACTCCTGTGACTCCTGTGTTCAATCTCCTGCTGGCTGGCCCTGGGAGGAGGGCAGCCTCCCCCCTCCCTAAGAAAACCGAGAGTGGAGTTAGCAAAGGAAGAGAAAAGGTGCTGGAAACCCAAACAGCAGACATCCATGGCGAGGTGACCACCACGGCAGACTGGCGTTTGTTCCAGGAGGCTGGGGGGTCCCCGCAGGCCGTTGAGCAGGGCAGTGATCTACCACCGGCTGTGCTTTGGGAAGACCCTTTGGCAGTGGTGGAGGGAGAGGGCTGGTTGGAGTGGGAGGAGAAGTGGGGGGTAGGGGGGGGAAGAGGCTTGTGGTGGGTCAGGAGGAATGGGACGTCTGTCTGAGATGGGGCAGTGGCTGCCAGGGTGGAAAAGAGACCCAGCGGCAGGGAAACTGATGGGGTGGGATGGGAATATGCTGGGCGTAAGGCAGGGAGCCCAGGAGCCTGCCGAGCACTCCCTCAGTCAGGGCTGCGAGCGGGAGCCACCCCCGGAGGTGGTGGTGAATGTGGAAGGACGTGACCCCAGGCGAAGACAGGGCTTTGGGAAGAGAACAGAGGGGCCGGTGTCTCTCCTCGGAGAGCATTTGGGGGCCAGTTGCGAATCCCATGGGCATCTGTGCTCTGACTCTGGGGAGGGTGGGTCCATTTTCCACAAAGCTTTCCAGATGTTTGCTTTGTTGGTTTGCTTTATTTATTTATTTTTGTAAGTGGTAACAACAGAGAGAGAAGGAGGAGGGGAAAAAAAAAGAAACCAAACCAAAGTTGAAAGTGAGGAGCCCTGGAGGAGAGGAGCCTGGGAAGGCCACGGAGGCTGGCGTCCGAGAAGGCGCCCTTGCCCCCCACGCCCCACTGGCTTCCTCTGGTCCCCGACTGGCTGGGGCAACTCAGCCAACGTCCTTCCCCTTTCCCGGTGCCAGGCCCTTGCAACCCCGCAGGGACAGGGCCCGCTGGGCTTTCTGCTGCTCCCAGCCGCAGCGACTCCCACCTCCCAGGCTCTGGGTGGGACAGGGCTTCCTCTGAAGGATCCCCGGGAGCAGCTACTGCCCTTGTCCCTCCTGCTTGGAAGTGGGGTTCCTAGAGCCTGGCCTTGGTCTTAAACACGCTCCAGTGCTTACTAGCTGCACGACCCTGCGTGAGTGACCAGGCCTCTAAGCCTCAGTTTACTCATTTGTAAAAGGAGGACTTAGTCTCCTGCCTGCTGGAATGATGCCTTTGCTATAGAGTAATTTCCAAATGGGGGGTTGGTGGCGGGTCTCCACCATGGTGGTGTCCTTGCTAATGGGAGAAGTCCCAGTCCAGAGGAGGGCGATGGAGTGACTGCGAATCCCTGCTGTAGGCCATGGGCTGGTCTGTGCAGGGAGGCAGGCCAGAGGGATCGAGCCCACAACTGGGCATGTGCCCTTGACCTGAATCGAACCCGAGACCTTTCAGTCCACAGGCCAATGCTCTATCCACTGAGCCAAACCAGGTAGGGCCAGAGACATATTATTTCAATGTATAACATATTTGTGACAACACCAATTGCATTTTTAAAATTTTATTTTAATTTAAAAATATTTTTACTTCAATTACAGTTTATATTCAGTATTATTTTGTACTAGAGGCCCGGTGCATGAAATTCATGCATGGGGTTGGGGTGTGTCCCTCAGCCCAGCCTGCACACTCTCCAATCTGGGAGCCCACGAGGGATGTCCGACTGGGATCGGTCCTAAACGGGCAGTCGGACATCCCTCTCACAATCCAGGACTGTTGACTCCCAACTGCTCACCTGCCTGCCTTCCTGATTACCCCTAACCGCTTCTGCCTGCCAGCCTAATCACCCCCTAACCACTCCCCTGCCAGCCTGATTGATGCCTAACTGCTCCCCTGCCAGCCTGTTTGCCCCTAACTGCCCTCCCCTGCAGGCCTGGTTACTCCTAACTGCTCTGTCCTACAGGCTTGATCACCCTCAAATGCCCTCCCTTGCAGGCCCGGTCCCTCCCAACTGCCCTCCCCTGCTGGCCTGATCGCCCACAACTGCCCTCTCCTGCAGGCCTGGTCCCTCCCAACTGCCCTCCCTTGCTGGCCATCTTGTGGTGGCCATCTTGTGTCCACATGGGGGCAGCTGTCTTTGACCACATGGGGGCAGCCATCTTGTGTGTTGGAGTGATGGCCAATTTGCATATTACTCTTTTATTAGATAGGATGAGTTTCAGGTGAACAGCACAGTGGTTAGATAATCATAGGATTTACAAAGTGGTCCCCCTGGTATTTCCAGCACCCCCCTGGCACCATACACAGTTATTGCCAATTATTGGCTATTTTTCCTATGCAGTACTTTGCATCCCTGTGACTGTTTTGTGGAAATGGGGAAGGATTAAGAAGTGCAGGTTGCATTTTCCCCAATGGCTTCTGAAGCGCAGGATAACATTTCTCTTTCAATCCTGAGACCCTCAGAGTCACTGGTCTTTGGAGAGTCTGGTCTCTGGCGCTGTCAGTGGTCCCGCCCCAGGAACACCAGTGGTACTTGGTAGCAAAGAGCATTCGGCTGAATCATGCTCATGGGTCCTTGCTTAAGATGGTCACCTCACTCATCTACTCAGGTTTTCAGTGCGTGGCCACGTGTTCCTTCAACCCTGTATTCAGTAGAGGAACAGGTTTCACGTGTTTGCATGGCATGTCAATGGGAGGGCAGGGAGCAGAGCTACCATGCGATGATAGCGTCTGGAAGAGGGGACATGCAGATTTATGACAAACACGATGTGAAGCTCCATTGGGGACTGGGAAGCAATGTCTTGTGATCATTCCCTTTGATAGCACCCATTTTACTGCTCTACCGCCATGGCGTGTCAAGATGCTTATCAGGTGGCAAGGAAAGAAGATTCTGAAGTGAAACTGCTTTCAGAATCTGCTTCTAGGCACCACAGTTTCTATCCATTCACAGCAACTCACCACAAGCATGCCACCTTGTCGCCACGTGACCCAGCTGTAAATAGGGATGGAGCTCCTCCAAATGGCTAGACAGGGTCGGGGAGGCGTGTGTGGGCCTCCTCACTACCCTGGGGCTGGGGGATGTCCCAGCTCTGCTGTCCCCTGGACTGCCCTCCCAGTGTCGCTCTTGATTTCATCTGAGGGACCCGTGACCGCTCCACATGGAGGGTTCCATCCGACCTGGCATGACGGAAGATGACATGGCCCCCAGCCTGTGCTGCATGGGGCCATGGGAGAGGGAAGAAAAGTCAGAGAAAGGAAGGGAACCGTCTGCGCAGCCACCGCTGGGTCTGCTCGCTCTGGGCTGGAATCTGCATAGCTGGTCTCTAGTCCTCACAGCTGCCGTTCGAGTGGGATCATCTCTGTGTTACACGTAAGAAAACCGAGTGTGTCACTTGGGACACTTTTGGCTGCATGTCAGGCAAAATGGACTCAAACTGGCTTAAACATTAAGGAAGGGTATCATCTCATTATCACATACTTCGGGGGTAAGGTGGGTTTCAGGAATGGCATGATCAAAGTGCTGGCTCCACTTCTCTGCATGTCCCTTGGTTTGCCCTTGTCTTTCTTCATGGCAGCAAGGTGGCTGCTCTCAGCAGCTGGGACAGCATTTCCAGATTTAGGAAGCACGTGAGTGGGATAGGAGATGTTGCAAGTGACAGAAATTCCACCAACTCCTGTTCCATGGGGCTGGGTTCTGTTGAGGGCCATCTTCTTGTTCACCAGTTCAGGCTTCCAGGCACTAAAGGATGGGCTGCAGAAGGCGTTCTAAAAAAATGTCAAATGATTCCCAAATGGGGCAAAGCAAGGAACCGTCCAGAGGACTGGGATCTTCCTGCATTGGCCTGCTGGTGGGAGAAACTGCCTTGCATACATGTGATTGGGGGCTGCAGCAATTTTGGGGTAAAAAAAAAAGAGAGAGAATTTGGGCTCATTGGCCCTGAAAATGAGTCACAGTAGTATGAAGCTCTTAGTTTTCCTCTAGAGCTGGGATCAACAAACTTTATAAAGGGCCATGTAGTAGCTCCGTTCAGCTTTGCAGGCCGTATGGCCTCTATTGCAACTCAATTGTACCACTGTCATTTTATCATGAAAATAATCTTAGACACCCCATAAACAAATGTGCATGGCTGCGTTCCAATAAAGCTTTATTCATAAAAACAGGTAATGGGTCAGATTTGGTAATAGTTTGTCAACCTCTGACCTAAACCAAAGAAGTTATAGGAACAGCGAGTACCCTGAGTCAGCAAACTGGTATTTTTTAAAGTCAACTTTGCTACGTTATAATTTACATATAATGAAATGCACATTTTAAGTGCACAGCTCAGTCAGTTTTGACCACCAGCCCAGTCAAAACACAGAACCTCTCCACTGCCTTTTGCACTTGACCTCCCATCCTCACGCAGCCGATTGGTCTCATTGCTGTCTGCCAGGTGGGTTAGGACTGCTCAGCATTTCGTGTAAGTGGACTCCTGCCTGCTCTCCTTTGGTCTGGGGAAGCTGGTCTGAGGCCCTTCTGGGCTGCTCAGAGAGCCCATTTGGTCACTTGTGATTTCAAACTGTATTTGTGAGTTCTCTGACACACTGCCCTTCAAAAGGCAAAAGTGGGGCCCAATTCCTTTGCCCTTGAATGTAGACTGGACTTGGGGAGTCTTCTGAAAGGAAGTGATGGAAGTCATAGCAGTGACTTCCGCGACCAGTCACAGCCTCTGGTTCTGCCTGGGTCTTTCTCTTCACCCGCTCACTCCAAGGGAAGCCAGCGCCATGCCACGAGGGTGCTCAAGTGGCCCTGAGGAGAGGCCCGTGTGGGGAGGAACAAGTAGCTATTGTTTTAACAACTTTTAATAGTTAACAGTTCTGCACTGTATAGTGTTCTCTTCCAAGCCTGTTCCTCATGTTGCCTTCCATTGTGTCCCCATTTTGCAGATGAGGAAACTGACTCCCTGAAGGGTTGAGTCACTTGCTGCAAGGTCCCTTGGGCAGTAGGTGGTGGAGCTGAACTAGGGCCCAGAGCCCACAGCCTTCATTGCTGCGCCAGTCCAGCCCTCTCTGCTCTGTCTGTCCTCCCTTGTCCCCAGGAAGACATCTCCCATGGCCCCCGTGGGACTACCTGCTTCCACGTCTGTCGCCCTGCGAAGCCGGAGCTCCTCTAGCCCAGTGGTCGGCAAACTCATTAGTCAACAGGGCCAAATATCAACAGTACAACGATTGAAATTTCTTTTGAGAGCCAAATTTTTTAAACTTAATCTTCTTCTAACGCCACTTCTTCAAAATAGACTTGCCCAGGCCATGGTATTTTGTGGAAGAACCACACTCAAGGGGCCAAAGAGCTGCATGTGGCTCGTGAGCCACAGTTTGCCGACCACGGCTCTAGGCCAAAGATGGTCTTTTCTGTCTGCGTGGTGCTGGGCCCAAGAAGGTCCTCACCAGATGTGTTGACCGACCGACTGACCGACTAGAGGGAGAGATGGGTGTGGCATGTCTTGTACTAGGAAAGGCCAGGGATCCTAAACAGCAGTGGCACTGCCCTCTCTCATGTCCCCCTAGCAGAGGTGGACACCCAGAGCCTGCTCCCCATGACCCCAATCGGGACTCAGAGCTCAGGGGGCCCCAGAAGGAGAACGAAGGCTCCCCGCACAGGGCCCAGGGCGGGGAGGAGCTCTGTTTCCCTTGGAAGGCAGACCTCTTTTGTAACACTCACTTATTGTTGCCAGGAGCCCAAAAATACTTTTATTAATGGAAAAACAGGGATGGCTCCACAAAGAAATATTTTGACAAGCCCAGAGGAGCCAGCGGGAAGGCTCAGAGCATATCCTCCGGAAGCTGAGTTTCTTATCTTCTAGGGAGCCCGCTGGGGGAAAGGGCTGCGGAGCAGGGCCTGCCCTGTTGCCACACGGGGCTCCCAGTCTTGGCTTCCTGGGCTGGATGGTGCCGAGGTGGCTTTCTGCAGTGTGGCCTGGTCTACACCCCACTCTAGATACAGCCCCGGGGCCCAGTGAGCTTTCCCGGTTGCTCGCCCTCAGGGGCCATTTCCTCTGATGGCAAATGAAGGCCCCTCTCTGTGCTCCCAGGTACCTGCCAGAGCCTATTGGGAGAGGGAGCGTCCAAAGTGCTCTCCATCAGGAACAAATGTTCAGTGAGGTATCCCCCACAGCAGTTCTCCCTGAGCCTGAAGCCCCCTAATATGTGCCAGGTGCTATTTTAAGCCCTGACATGTGCTAACTCCTCAAAACAGCTCTCCCATCAGTCAATATTACCCTCATTTGCAGGTGAGGAAACTGAGACGCAGAGAGGTTAAGGAGCTGGCCTACGATCACGCAATTCGGAAGAGGCGGGCCTGGGAGTTGTGTCCAGGACAGCTGGCTCGGCAGCCCGAAACCTTAACCCCACCCATGGCTGGCCATCTTTCTCAAGTGCATATCTGATCATGCTACTCCATGTCCCTGCACCTGAGGTCTTCATACTTTTAAAATAAAATCCATATTGGTTAGGACACAGGTTTTAGCTGTTGTACTAAAGATTCCTAAATAACAATAACTTAAACAGGTTAGCTATTTATTCTTCTCTTACCAAAGACCTGGGCGGGAGGTCAAAGGTTGCTATGGAGGCCCCAGGATCCTTAGGGACCTGAGCTCCTTTCATCTGGCAGCTTTGTCTTCATTAACCTCATGGCCCAAAGTGGCTGCTTGTGCTCCAACCAACACGTCCCATTTTAGCAGGAAGGAGAGACGGGAAAGCAGGGAGTATGTCCTGCCTCTTTAAGGGTTGGATCCCAGGCTCTTCTATCAGGTGTCCTAGGACAAGTCACGAACCTCTTTTGTTATCTCTGTAAAGGGAGAATATTTGAACTTCTTTGGAAGATGATGAGGATTGTTGAATGAATACATGTCCAACACTTGTAACAGGGCAATGCATAAACACTCAAGGCATTTTAGCAACTATTATTATTGATGCTGTTTTGATGACACTGTTCCTGAAGGCCCATCCCACCGTCATGACTAGGCTCCATTGCCTTCCCATGTGTTTCGTGGCTCCTAAGCTTCTCCCATTGCAGCCCAGGAACCCTGCTTGGTAATGTATGCTGTCCTCTCCTGCCCCGCCCTGGATGGAAAGCTCCCTGAAGACATGCACTGTGTGTCTTGTTCCCCCACTGGACCCCCAGCAGCAAGTTCGGGCTCGCATGGCAGATGCCCAGAAAACTTGTCTAATGCATAAAGGAATGGATATTTCCAGTGACAGCGGGCTCACTACCACAGAGGATACTTCCTCAGGGCCTTTACACATGCTGTTCCCTCTGTTTTCAATATGTTCCCCCTGCTGTCTGCATAACCCGTTCTCAGACTCATTCAGTGCTGCTCAGTGCCACCTCTTCAGGGAAGCCTTCCCTGACCACCAGCTAAACCCGGCTCTTCCCCCGGTCCTTCCTATCTCCTTGCTCCATGTTGTTTTTCTCGGCACATACTTCAGCAAGGGCAGTACATCATCTTTATTACTCAAGGCTGCATCCCAGGCCTAGAATATTGCAGTACTTGGCAGTGTTTGTTGAATGAATAAACAAAGCAACAAGATAGCCCAATTGATTTTTAAAATACGAGGAGAAAAATTCTAGTTATACGCACCCCAGGTATTTTTTTAAACAAATGAAAGCCTGAACGTTTTGAGCTTAGCTCTCAGAAGAATGCAAAGGAGATAAACCTTTCCTCCGCCACCCCCACCCCCCTTTTCCTTTCCCTCTGCACACAGAAGGGGAAAGGCAAGCCAAGCCGATTGCAGTGTTGAGAGCCAAACGCCAATTCCCTCTCGCTCCACGTCAGCACTCCAGCTTCTAGGAAAACCTTCCCGGTCTCGGAGGGCCCGGGGCATTCCGAGGGCTGCCGCTGGCCTAGGTCACATCCCCGCTCCGCAGGCAGGCGGGGGCAGCACAGGCCAGGCTCTCTGGAAACTTGCTGTCAGCAGCCCGATCAGCTGGCAAGGAAGGTCGGGGGTTCTCTCCAAACGCCTTGGAAACCTCCCTGTTGGGTCACATTCCGGCCGGGGGGGACCCTGGGATTCCTAGGGCTTGGTGGCCGCCAGCACTGATTGGGAGGTAGTGAGATTCAGCACTTCTGAGTTGGAAAAAGCAGTGCCGGGTATTATTTTGGGAACAGACAGTCATGAGAAGCTCCAAGAGCTGATGGAGGAGGCTATTAAAAGCAAGACAATGTATTTCGACATGAACCAGGCCGGGGAGACACCTCGCTCCCTGCCACGACCACGGAACTGGGAGTTCTTTTCCGATGAGGTGAGCCTTTCTGTCCCTTGGAAATGGGGAAAGCCTCTCTAGCTGCCCAGCCACTGCCTGCTCCTTCTCTCCGGCCAACGCCAGCTGGGCATCTCATCTGCCCCCTCGGCTGCGTGACGGGGTGAGGGTCCTGGTCAGCCAGCTGAGGAGGTGGCTGCCCAGCACTGCTTGCCTGCCGTGTGTGGAGCAAGCGCTGGGAGGACCTAGGACTTGGCTCTGGAGCTGGGCTGCCACTGTCCCAGTTACCACTCTGTGTGCCACTTACTCAGGTCCCTCTCTGTGCCTCAGTTTCCTCACCTGCAAAATGGGGGTAATAGTCATCTTCACCCCACAGAGTTGCTATGAGGATACAATGCGTTAGTACATGCGGAGGGCTTGGGAGAGAGCCTCTCATGCAGTCAGCACTCAGTTGACATTTGATAGGATTATTTACGGAGTACCCACCAGTTCCAGACCTCATTCCAAACCCTGGGTAAGACAGGCATGCCCCATTTTCCTAGTCTAGTGGGGAGATGAGTCAGAACCAAGTAAATAAGGAGATGAGACAATTGCATGGCTTGTTATTCGCCCAATAAACCTTTTTGAGATCCAACCACATGCCAGGTGTCATTCTAGGTGCAGAGGACACAGAGTGAATAAAACCACGTCCTCTCCCTTCCCCCCATAGAGTTTAGATTTTAGCTGCGAGGCAGGGGAGACATATAATACTCAATGCACCTATAATTTATTTGTGGTGTTACATGTCACACAGCAATGCACAGAGATTTGCAGGGTGAGGTCCAGGTTTAGGGCAGAGAAGTGTGTTTGGGAGATGAGGGTCATTCAAGAATACTTTCTGAAGATGACACTTAAACTGAGGTCAGGGGGATGAAAGAAGCCAAGCATGAGAGATCGTGGGACAAAAGGGAAGGCAAGAAGCTCACAGGCCATGAGGTGGGACCAGGACGAGGAAGGGTAATGAGGCTGGAGTTGGAGAGCAAACGGGAGAGTGAGGGAGATGAGGTTGGACAGATGGGCAAGGCCGGGTCTTGGAGCCACTGTATTATCGGTTGTCCCTGCAAACGTAGTGGCCTAAAGGAACAGTGTGTATTCATCACTGTTTCTGTCGGTCAGAAGCCCCTTAATTGGGTGATGTGGCTGCATTATCTGAAGACTTGGCTGGAAGCCTCTGTTCCTTCCCATGTGGACCCCTCCAAAGGGCTGCTTGAGCATCCTCACAACATGGCGGCTGGCTGCCCCCAGAGCGAGTGATCCAAGAAAGCAAGGAAGCAGCCTCAGAAGTCACACATTTAGACAATATGCTAGTGTTGCACGGAATGGGAGGGGACTTCACAAGTGGGCAGGCACCACTAGGACCCTCTTGGAGGCCAGCTATGACAACCATGGTGTTTGCATTTTATCTAAGAGGGATGGGAAACCTCTGAAGTGGTATCTTTTGTTGATCTGGGTACTTGCATAGTATCTGTATGCAGAGGCAAGCTGATCGTCATTTTTGGTACCATTATTGGGTGCTTACTGTATTCCAAGCACTGCATAGTGTTTTATTGGCCACAACGTCATCTGATCCTCATGTCTCCCCAAGAGATAGGTGTAAGTCCATTTTACAGATGGGGAAGCTGAGACTTCCTCAAAGATGCATTATCCAACAGAGCCAGTGGAATCAGCCAAGTCAAGAGAGAAGAGAGGGGCCCTAACTGGTTTGGCTCAGTGGATAGAGCGTCGGCCTGTGGACTGAAAGGTCCCAGGTTCGATTCCGGTCAAGGGCATCTATCTTGGTTGCAGGCACATCCCCAGTAGCAGGTGTGCAGGAGGCAGCTGATCGATGTTTCTCTCTCATCGATGTTTCTAACTCTCTATCCCTCTCCCTTCTGCTCTGTAAAAAAATCAATAAACTATATTAAAAAAAGAGAGAGAGAGAGAGAAGAGAGGGGATGGGAGAGAGAGAAAGCAGCTGGGGGAAGGCCCAGCACTGAGGAAGGACACAGAATTTGGGGGCTCTGAGTATTTCTAGAGGGCAGGAACATGGAGTTCAAGGGTGTAAGAGGTGAGCGATGAGGCTGGGAGTGGCAGGGTAGATTTGGTAGGTCTTTGTAGGCCACATATGGGAATGTGGACTTTATCCCAGCGGAGGGTTTTAAGCAGAGGGAATGACATGATTGTATGTCCCCGTTAGATTTTAAAGTTTAGGAAAGACCATGAAGGTCAGAGTGGACTTATTTGGGGTGCATAGGAGAGAAGCTGAGAGAGCAGCGAGGAGGAAGTGTGAAGTCCCCAGGAGGGAAATGTGGGGGTGCCCTGGCGAGGCTGGTCATACAGGGAGGAAGAGAGGGATGGAGTCAAGAGATATTTAGGAGGGAAAAATGTGGCAGTGGGAGGGGAGGACAGAGTCAAGAATGGTTCCTGGCTGAGGGAGCTGGGAGAATAGAGTCAAAGCTCACCAGACCCCCAACCACCCTCTGTGGTGTCCCCAGCATGGTGGTCCAGGAGGACAGTTCCTGCTGCTGCTGTCATTCACTGCCGCTCCCTGGGCATGGTGGCCTTGTCTACCAAGTAGAAGCAAGGCCCTTCCATCTCTTTTAGTGTCCCCACCCCATTCTTGCCACTCAGCCAGAGCCAGGTGCATGAAATAAGCCAGTACATGAATAGATATTTGATGGGGGAGCTTCTCAGGGCAATTGAGAGGACACAAGCAAGGCAGTGTAGCCTAGTGGGTAAGGCTCTAGAGCCAGATGGCTGGGGCTGAGTTCCCAGCTCTGCCACTTACTGGCTGTGCAACCTGGGGCAAGCTGCATACCTGTCTGTGCTACAGTTTCCTTCTCTGCAAAGTGATAATCATAGGGTTGTTGCGAGGATTCAGTGTGTTCAGGCCTGCCACACGCCAGTGCTCGCTAAGTGTTTGCTGTGATGGATGGATCAGTACAGGCAAATCTCCTTCTATTGCACTTCGCTTTTTTGTGCTCCACAGCTATTCCTTGCTTTATTTATTTATTTATATATTTTTGAAAAATACATTTTTTATTGATTTTTAGAGAGAGGGAAAGGGGGAAGGATAGAGAGATAGAAACATCCACAAGAAAGAAACTTCATCGGCTTTGCAGACGCCGCCACCCCAGAGCCACCTGTGACCAGCCATGGTGAACCCCACTGTGTTCTTCGACATCGCTGTTGACAGCGAGCTCTCGGGCTGCATCTCCTTCGAGCTGTTTGCAGACAAAGTTCCAGAGACAGCAGGAAACTCCCGTGCTCTGAGCACTGGGGAGAGAGGATTTGGTTACGCAGGTTCCTGCTTTCACAGAATTATCCCGGGATTTAAGTACCAGGTGGTCACTTCACATGCCATGATGGCACCGACGGCAAGTCCATCTATGGGGAGGAATTTGAGGATGAGAACTTCATCCTGAAACATACAGGTCCTGGCGTCTGTCCATGGCAAATGCTGGACCAGCACAAACAGTCCCCAGTTTCTCATCTGTGCTGCGTAGCCTGAGTGGGTGGATGGCAAGCATGTGGCCTTCGGCCAGGTGACAGAGGGCATGCATATTGTGACGGCCATGGAGCACTTTGGGTCCAGGAATGGCAAGACCAGCAAGAAGATCACCGTTGCTGACTGTGGACATAAATTTGACTTGTGTTTTATCTTAACCACCAGACCATTCCTTTGGTATCTCAGGAGAGCACCCCTTCACCCCAATTTGCTTGGAATGTTCTATAATCTTAGTGCTCTTGCCACAGTTCATTGGGTTCCATAATTTCCTTACCCCTTCCCAGTCTAGCTGGATTGCAGAGTTAAGTGTATGATTATGAAATAAAAACTAAACAGTTGTCTGTCAAAAAAAAAGAAAAGAGAAAGGAAAGAAGGAAGAAACATCGTTGACTGACTGCCTCCTGCACGCCCCCTACTGGGGATCACAACTGGAGCATGTGCCCTGACCAGGAATCTAACCAGTGACCTCTTGGTTCATGGGTCAATGCTCAACCACTGAGCCACAGAGGCTGGGCAGATGTTGCACTTTTAAAAAATTAAAGGCAAGACCCTGTACCAGCAAAAAGATTATGATTCACTTCATTGCAATGCTCGTTTAATTGTGGTGGTCTGGATCTGAACCTGCAAATCTCCGAGGCATGCCTGTCAATCTCACATTTCTACTTCTCACACACCTGTGTCTGTCTCACTTTCTGCCTTTAGACACATGGAAGTCCAGAACGTTCTCAGCTGCTGTCTACCTTTCAGCCATGAAAGGGCTGACGGTCAAGGTGACTGACAGGTGGAGATGACACCTGGGTTATAAATGCAGCGAGAGGACCAGCAAGGTGCCTCATCAGAGCTGCCCAAGTCCTTTAGAATATACCTGGTGTTGAATCAGTTGTACGCGCAGGAGCAGTAAGTGGTGCCTCAGCAGAAATACCTGTGTTTCTTATTTATGAGGCTGTCAGAGGGGAGAGATTCTAATAAAAGGCTTCCCCAGTGATTCAAAGTCTCCTGCAGCCCAGATGGCGTGCAGTCTCCCCAGGCCTTTCTCCCCAGGGCCACCTGGACGCCTTCTATTTGCTTTGATTCAGCTCCTATTGCGCTCTTTCCTCTGATGCTGGCCCGTTCCCACCCAGCTAAGAGCCTCTATTTCTGGGACTTTTCATGGATAATTGAGTGGGCAGAAGCTCCCCACCAACCCCCCTCGGAGCATCCCTTAAGAAAAGGGAGAGTGCTCTAGAGAAGTGAAAAACAGTGGGTGGTTCAGTTCAAAAGGACAAAATATTTCTTGCCCTGGCACTGGGAGAGGAAAGAAATTGTCTGAGGCACCGAAGAATAGCTAAACTAAGAAGCCGAAAGCTGCAGTCCATAAGGGCAAATTAGGTGACTCAGCTGTGACTCCCCTGGATCCAGTCCTTGTAGCATTAATGCGCTTTAAAAGGGAAAAATGCTTAACGGTGACAAAGAGTGGGCTCTATAAAAATGTGGCTTAATGCTGATTCTACCGACTTCCAAAAGGCAGTCCCCTCCAGGCAGCCGGCACCTGCGGAGATCGCGACTGGCCTCCTAGGCCTGAGCCTGGGTGGGACCGAGTCTAAAATTATCCCTGATAATGAGTCTGGCAGAGGAGGGCCCAGCATGCTCATTTCCTGCCTCCATTCTGGCCTCCAAGACCTCGGCTCCCAGGGAGGCCTCTGGGAGGCAGGCGCCGCAGTGCCAAAGACATGGGCCTTTTTGCCCAACAAAGCTAGGTTCAAGCTGGGATGGTTGTGTGGACATCAACCCACAGAGCCTCAGTTTGCTCATCTGTAAACAGGGCTCACAGCATGGAACCCTGTGTGTGTGTGTGTGTGTGTGTGTGTGTGTTGGGGGTGGGGGTGGGGGCGGGATGTGAATGAGCTAGATGGTGGAAAGAACCTGCTTCATGCCCTGGATGTAGCAACTGTTAAATAAAAGGAGGCTTGGAGGCGAAGGGCATGGACTGCAGGGCCAAACAGTTTTAATCCTGGTTTAGTCACTACTCACTCCTTGAGTGTGTGTGGAAAGCTTTTTAAATTTTAATATACATTTTAGCATTTATTATATGCCTGACTGTTCTTAGCATCACATCCTTACATCAAACTGTATGGAAGGCAGTGATAGTGCCCATTTTCCAGAGTGGGTAAATGACTCTGGGGCAGAACCAAGGATCTGATTCTAGAGTCTGTACTTTTACCTTACCTTGCAGGTGCCCTAACTCAGTGCTGCTGATAGAACTTCCTACAGTGATGGGAATGTTCTATTGTGAGCCGTCTAACTCTGTGGCCCCTAGCCACAGGTGGCTTTTGACCAGGTGAAATGCAGCTTGTGCCACCAAAGAACTGACTTTTATATTTTATTTAATTGTTAATGACTTTAAATTTTAGTAGCCACATGTGGCTAGTGGCTACCATATCAGGCAGCACAGAGCTAACCCCTCTTACTGTTAGTGTGTTACTCTTCAGGGTCAACAGCAGGAATTTATCCATGACCCTAGCTCAGAGCCTGGCATATAGTAGCTGCTAAGTTAAGGGCTGCTCTTCATAGTATTGCTAAATAGAGAGATTGTCTTCAGAAGACGATGGTCTGCAGGCTTGCAGCAATACAAGGAAGTTTCATTCATGCCTTGGGTGGCCAACATGTCCCAGCGTGCCCAAGAATTTCCCATTTTAAAACTGGAAGTCCCGCAGCCCGGGAACCTCTTCAATCCCAGGCAGACCAGAATTGGCCCCCTTACCTAGATGATGTACAGAGTCCACAGGAAATGGGGATCCCTCAATAGGCTCCCTAGAAGGAAACTCTTCCACAGCCTCACAGGCTGCATCCCAGTATTTGCCACAGGCAAGCCATCTGCCCTCTATGAGCCTCAGTTTCCCTTTTAGACAGTTAGGAAGAAGGCTTATCTGCTTGCAGATAGCTGCAAGGAATTCAAGGTACAAGGCTCAGAGCACAGTAGGTGAGCAGATAGGGCTGCTCTTGGGGGGAGGAGCGTAGGTAAGCTGTCCTGTTGGTTGAGACCGGCTTCAAGGTGAGGTGGGTGGGGCTTTTCCCTGTAGCTCTTTGTGGGACAGCGTCTTCAGCAGGAGGTGACATGCCTGAGAGCCCAGCATGACCACTGTGGGCCGAGGCGTGGAATACAGGGTGGCCCCACGGATGGAACCAGCACCTCTAAAGTTCAAGTCTCTCGGTAAGAAAGTGTGTGGGTGCGTGGGGTCCTGATGAATCACCAGCTTTGGTGCTACCCGGAGTTTCATCAGGGCTTGCAGGAATATCTGAAATAGCCATCTTCAAGGCTGGCCTTATCTCTGGGCCCCGACTTTCCCACCCTGCAGGCAGACCAAGAGGCAGCTCTAGGCTGAGTTTAGAAAGAGCATCCTGTCAGCCCAACTTCTCACCCTCTTCCCCCTGGCCTTCCTGGCACTGTGGCCCATTGATGGGAGCAGCTTGATGGGAGCCCCGTGTGGCATCCCATCCGAATTCTGGAGACCGCGCAAAGTTCACGACATCCCGTCCCTTTATTTTCCTGTTTATTCAGAGCATGTGTAAACACATGGGTTGCCTGGTTTCGGCGTCCCTTTGGCCATTTCATTATTGCTGGAGCCTCTGAGCATCACTGGAAACCTTGGGTTTTCTAAATGAATCTAAAAATATACTCTTTGAAAAAAAATCTTGGAGTTGAACAGAGTTGACACAAGCCACGGTTATTTATTTTTTTCCCCCTCATTCCCTCCCCTCCTTTTCCTCCTCCCCTCACCATCCCCAAATACAAAAAATCTGGGCAGCCGGAGGCCCGGAGGGACAGGGAAGGGCCCCTGGGTCAGTGTCCAGGGGCTCAGGACACCTGGGGTGTTGGTGTGAGCCCTAGGTGGCTTTTGCTGGGAGGCGCCCACTTGGAAGCTGGGGGCCTTGGGAGCCCGGGCATGATTTATTAAAAGCTGCAGTGGGCTAGCGAGGCGGCGGCTGGGGCTATCCTTGCAAACTGCCGCCTGCAGCTCCTGCAGGGCCGGCTTGGACACTCGCACGCCCCCACCCCCTCTGCTCTGGCGGCCGCATCACTCCCTCTCCCTGACTTTTCTCGCGAACAATCAGGGACTTGTGCTGGCGGCCGAGGGAGCCACGGAGCTGGCTGGCCGCGGAGGAGGCGACGTCATGGATTCCTGAGTGTGAAGTTTGCAGGAAAGCCCTTAGTTTTGGAGATGGACGGGATCCAGTGGTTTCCATGGTGCTAGATAAACAGGAGGAAACAGTGAGGGAATCCCGTTATTTTACTGCATTGAAAGCCTATAAACACGGAGCGCCGGGAAGGAAGTCGCGTTCCCTCTCGAGTAAGCCGAGCGCCGAGCCGCGCCGACTCCAAAGCGCCGGGAGCCGGAGCCGGAGCCGGGAGCCGGGAGCCGGAGCCGGGAGCGGGAGCGGAGGCGCGCAGCTCCCGGGCCGCTCACAGGCTCCTCGGCCAGGGCACCCCGAGAGCATGCTTTAGAGGACGGCGCCCCCTTGGCTCCTGGTCTCAAAAAACAGAGCCCCTCTCACACTGCGCGCCAAGCCCCCATCCCTTCCAGATGCAGAGAGAGGCTGCGTTCAAGCTGGGGCACTGCCATCCCCTCCGCATCATGGGGTCTGTGGACCAAGGTAACTGACTCGCCCCCCACTGCGGTCGGTTCTCCTCCCGCCTCCCAGCCCTTCCCTTCTGTTCCTTTCTCGGGCAGCGCTTCGGGCTCCTGGCTGGTCGCAGGGGGGCCGGGGACTCCGGTTGCCCAGGGCGCACAGGTAGAGTGGCCGGAACTGAAGCGCCGGCGCCCTGGCCGAGGAGGGAGGGCAGGGGGCGACGTTAGACCGCTGAGCACCGGGCAGTGCCGTGTCCCACGCGGGATTCCCTGGCGAGGTGTCACGGGAGTTTCCCTTCCGTGGGACACCGGGCGTCTCTCGCTACTAACCGCTGGCTGCTTAACCGTTTCAGCACTCGGCTTTTGACAGCAGATGCTACGCAGCTGTACTGTTATTATTGTTTTTATTTATTATATCATTTAGCTTTTTTTCCTTTTAGGAGAACAGGCTTGATCTTTTACTATATAGCAAAACTAGCCACGAAGACTTCGCGTTTGAAATAGTTACAGCAGCAGATGCACTGGGACATTTAAACACCCCCCCCCCCCCTTTTTTTTTGGATGTGCCTGGTGGATACAGTCCCGGCTCCCCCTTTAAAGTGCAGTGTACCATCAGTTTGTTTTGCGATCTGATTACACTCTGCTTTCTGTATTTCTGCCTCTTTTCCTTCTCTTGGATTTAGCCCTGGAATCATACTCCTTGGATCTGACGGGAGGGGCTTAACGTATAAGAATATGTTAGGAAATCTGCCCTCTGGCCGGGTGGTGAGGGTGCGGGCTGTACACTCGCGCGTGGGGCTTGAGGAGTGGAAACCAGGCAATGCTGCGTTGTTCCCAGGCCAGCCTTGCGGGCGGTGGGGCACTGCCAGAGGGCAGGGCTGCAAGAGTTAAGTGAAATAAAAACGCGTGGGAGGAGTTAGCCTGGTGTCACACAATCAGAGTTGAATGTAGGTTTTGTGCTCTGCGTGGCTGATTAAAGTTCTGGGGGGGAAGAAATGACAATTTCAGTAAACCTGAGGGTTTTATTTTTTTTAAACCAGAGCGAGGCCAAATGCCTTGGGTTGGGTAAATGGTGTGCTTTGCCTCAATGGCACATATTTTTAGCTGAGTTGCACTGTGAACAGTTTAACTGGTACCAGCTTATCCTGGCCTCTGCTAGTGGTCAAGCATGTGACATAATGGCAAAAAAATGTACTAATATTGCATCACCTGTAAAAGCGGTGGTCTTAGATAGGTAACAGATACACTAAGGACATGAACTGGTTTTGACTGTCACACATACCAACATAGGGCTTGATGTTATGATGGTGGGGGTGGGGGATCGACCAATGCCAACGGAGCTCTATTTAAAAGGAAGAGGGCGAGAGGGAGAGAGCGAGAATGAGCGAGCGAGTTTGGAAGAGAAGCAGGGCTTCTGATTGACTCTGTGACCTCATACAAGCCTCACATTTTACTGGAGCTGCTCCGCCTCTGCTCAAGGCTGATGAACCTGCCCCTCTCTCCAGGTGTTGAGTCCGTGTATCTTGCGTGTGCCCTTTCATTGCCTCCCCTCTCAGCCCATGCTCATGTGTGCAGGGATTGTGAGTGTGTGCGTGCCAGTGTGTGTGTACACATGTGGGAGACAGGGCACCACATTGTTCTCAGCGAACCACACTTGGCATTCCAAGGCAGCTGGGCACACAGAATGCAACTCCAGGCATCAAAGAGCTGGCGTGAGAGATGCTTCCACCGTGCGTCGCTGAGGGAGGAGCTAATGCCCCTTTACATTCAAACACCACATGAGCTTAGGCACAGACCTGAAGTGTGCATGCAGATGGGTGGGGCCATGAATAGCGAATAGAAATATTTGCATGGCAGGAAAATACTGACCTTGCTATGTAGCTTTGGGTCAGGGCTCTGGGAAAAACTGAAGATCTGAAAGAGGTGTGTTCAGTTGTATCTGAAGTGGGATGATGGAAAGTATTTCAGGAATAAACACATCCAGCATGAGCTCTGTTCACTCCCAGACTGGAACTCCCTGCCTTGTCTGCTTGGTTAGAATTTCTGTTTGGCCACATCACACTGTGTGATTTTGGATAAGTGCCTTAACCTCTCTGTGCCTCAGTTTTCACATCTGTAAAATGGGGCCAATAATATCGATGCCATGCCCATAGTCCATGCTCAATAAATGTTAGCTTCAGTTCCTATTGAAGTTGCAAAACAATAACTTACATGGATACAGAAACTGGATTTTGCAACAAAAAGTTGCTGAAGAGATGTAGCACTTCCAACCTCTCCAAGTACTTTTCAGCTTACTGGGGCTTCATAGTGAGACAGGTTGGGCTAAGATGATGGCTGCAAAGCCTCAGTTTCCTCATCAGCAAAAGGGAAAGATGATCATGTTGATCTCACAGGGTTCTTATAAACGTCCTGTGAAATCACACACAGAAAATGCTAATGTCGATGCTTAACATGCTGTTAACACACATGCGATGTTATTGTTATCTGACGATTGAGGACAGTGGGAGCCAGCCTTGCCCAGGGTCACACACAGTGGGAACTCTCATGCTGTCTATGGGGGTGAGAGCAAGTGTATATTGAGCACTGGCTGGGAGTGACACACCCAAGTGTTTGCAAGTCTCAAGTCTTTAATTGTCCGGGCAAGAATGTTGCTAAGTTGTGCAGTCATCTCCTGCACAGAGGAGGGCATTGAAGCACAGAGAGGTACAGTAACTGGCCAAGGGCTACCCCCATGGTCGGCAAACTGCGGCTCACGAGCCACATGCGGCTCTTTGGCCTCTTGAGTGTGGCTCTTCCACAAAATACCACGGCCTGGGCGAGTCTGTTTTGAAGAAGTGGTATTAGAAGAAGTTTAAGTTTAAAAAATTTGGCTCTCAAAAGAAATTTCAATGTTGTACTTTGGCTCTGTTGACTAATGAGTTTGCTGACCACTGGGCTACCCAGTGGAGAAGTGGTGGAGCCATCATTTGTTTTTATTTATTTTTAAAAATGTGTTTTTGTTGATTTCAGAGAGAGGAAGAGAGAGATAGAAACATCAATGATGAGAGAGAATTTTCAATTGGCTGTCTCCTGCGTGCCCCTCCTCCCTCCGCTACTAGGGATCCAGCCTGCACCCTGGGCATGTGCCCTGACTGGGAATTGAGGAATTGAACTGTGACCTCCTGGTTCATAATTTGGTGCTCAACCACTGAGCCACACTGGCTGGGCCGGAGCTATCATTTGAACACAGGCCCTTGACTATAGTGCTGTGTCTGGAAGTCACTAATGTTACCATAATTTTTATAATGCCTTTTGATAGAAGAGCAAACTGAGGGGTCCACTCCTTGATCCTTGGTTCTTTCCCCATCACCACGTTATTTCTTGGCATATCCTGGAAGGGTAGGAGGGGAGTGTGGGTGGATGTGGAGGGAACCAGCATCATTGTTAAAGATGGGGAAACCGAGGCAGCAGCGGATTTGTCTGAGCATAGAATGATTCAGGGTGGGCTCCTTGCCTCGCCTTGCCTCAGGGAAAGGGAAGGACAATGTTTCCACTTCCCCCAGAAGGAAACTGGTCCCCAGCGGCCAGGAGGCTCTGAGGCCAGCACTGCTTTCTGTTTCTGCCCAGAACAGAGGCCCCTCCAAGGCTCCTCCAGTCTCCCCCTTTTCTCAGGACTTCAGAGAGAAGCTCCTTCGACCCCTTTATTGAAGACTTTCCCCTGAGGGTTGGGGCCGGGTTTCCTATTTCTGTGAGTGTCCAGCGGGTTCTAGGTAATATTCTACACCCAGGACATCAACAGCTTGAGATTCGGGTGAGAGGTTCAAATCTTGGCTCTGCCACTCACTCACTAGTACCTCCACTTCCTGTGCCCCAGTTTCCCCACATGTAAAAGAGTGATAGTAATATTATCTGGAATAATCATTAATATATTTGACAGTGAGTATCAGACAATCAGAACAGCAGGGGCAAGGTCCAAGGAGACTCCCCTACCGCGCCAGGTTTTAACCCTTCATCTGCTGAATTACAGGGAAGGTCCCAAGACAGCAAAGGCCCTTGGTGGGCGGGGGGTGAGGGGGATGACAGCAATCATTTACCAATCTATGGGTAGAGTTTCAATCTTTTAATAAACAATATGACTCTCCAATTACTCACTTAATAAACAATTGCTGCTATTATTACTGTACAATTCATTCATTCATATTTACCACCCCCCCCAAAAAAAAAAAAAGATCCCACCTAAAAAAAAACACAAACAATTATTGCCCTAGCTGGTTTGGCTCAGTGGATAGAGCATTGGCCCATGGACTGAATGGTCCCAGTTCGATTCTGGTCAAGGGCACATACATGGGTTGCAGGCTCCATCCCTGGCCCTGTTCAGGGTGCTTACAGGAGCTACCAATCAATGTGTTTTTCCCACATCAATGTTTCTCTCTCTCTGTCTCTCTCCCACCCTTCCACTCTCTCTAAAAATCAATGGAAAAATATCTTGGGGCGAGTATTAACAACAGCAACAATAAAACAATTACCAAGCACTTTCCTGTGCATGCTCTCACTACATAATGAGTATCTCGAATCTTACTTAGAAGAAGCCAGGCAGGGTCCTGTTTTTGTTCCTTTGCTAGAAGAGCAATTCGGGCCTCTGAGTGCCCAGACTGGATTGGCGGTTCCCTGGGACTCTGCCCCGAGCTGTCCTTCCCTTTACTTATCACACTGGTGGTGACTGTCCGTGCTTTGTCCGTGTTCCCCTGTGGCCCCAGTGCCCGGAACAGTGCCTGGATGCAGTAGGTGCTCTTTTGTTAAATGGTGGATGGACGGATGGATGAATAAATGATGCAGTGGGGTGACCTGACTTCCTAAGGCCAGCGGAAGCACCATGGCATCTTTTCGGCTCACTCTCCTACACCTCCTTTAGACCACGACGTTGGCCTTGAAATTCCATGTTCCCCACCGCACCTCACACTAGTGGCCTACATGGAAATTCTCCCTGGGTCATCCACCAGGCACATGCTCTCATGCTGTTGTCTGGGATGAATCAGCCCCCAAAGGCAAGAACAACAAACAGCAACCATGACCATAACAGCAGCCACCACGACTGAGTGCCAACTATGTGCCAGGCGCCATCCTAAGGGCGTTCCGTGTGCCACCTCATTAATCCTCATACCAGCCTGACAGGCAGTGTCCCCCTCTTGCGCCGGGAGGTGCAGCCACGCCCCCAGGTCACGTCGCTGGGCCTCGGAGCTTGGACTCAAGCCCACTCCACCGTGTTGCTCCCATTGGGCTGAATAACCGTGGCAAGAAGGCGACCTGTTTTCCCAATGTGACGTCCTCTGTGGCCAAACACTTTGCAGATACGATGTCAGTGGATTCTCACAAAACCCCCAGAGGGGGTGTTTAACACGATCCCTGCTTAGAGACGAGGAAACCAAGAAGGGAGTGGCCAAGGCATTCCAAGGGCAGAACCAGATCTGGCTAATGCCAGAAGCTCCTCGTTTAAGGGCTCCGTGGTCCTGCTTCTCCTGTTTCCTGCAGGGGGGACCACCCAGCGAGCCGGCATGAGCTGGAGCAGAGGGCCACAGCCCCCACGGAGCCAGCCCTCCACAGAGCGTGGTGTGCGTGCGTGTGTGCGTGTATGTGTGTGCGTGTGCGTGTGTGTGCATGTATGTGTGTGTGTGTGTGTGTGTTGGGGGGGTTCCTGTCCCCATTCCAACCTGCCTTTCTGGACCACTCAGTGACTTCTGGTGGCCCCTATCCCACCACATCCAGTCTCTCCAGTGTAATGGACCTGCCCAGGGACCCATTTCCTCAAAGCCTCTCTCGGGGCCCACAGCCCAGCTGGGTGCTTCTTGGCCTGCTGTCCTAGCAGGTGCATTCCCAGCACTGGCTATACTCAGAGGGGTCTGCGCCTGTCCCCTTCCTTCCTTTCACACACTACCCTGTTCACACTGCTCCCTGTGCCTGGTCTGCGCCTGTCTTCCCACCGGGGCTCCCTCTCCCCTTTTCACATTTTCCTTCAGGGCCCAGCTCATTCCCACCTCCTCTTAGGAGCTCCCTGGACCATTCATTCGTTTCCATAAGCGCTTTTAGAGCATCCGCTAGGCACCAGTTCCTGTGCAAGGTGCTGGGAGAGAGTGGTGGCCGGGACAGTTGGCCCTCACTCGGCAAACACCCAGGGAGTGAGCGCAGGAATAGCCCAGATGATTTTAAATGCTGTTAAACTTAAGGGACTGAAATAGGAGAAGAGTCATATGCAAATGACTTGGCATATTCACGTGAGTGTGTGTGTGTGTGTATGTGAGAGAGAGAGAGTGTGTGTGGTAGGTGGGTGTACTTGTTTCCTGTGGCTGCCATCACAAATGACCACAAACCGGGTGTCTTGAAACAACAGCAATCTCTCCTCTCAGTTCTGGAGACTCAGAGTCTGAAATTAAGGTGTCAGCAGGGCCATGTGGGCTCTGAGGCTCTGGGAGGGGAGGTCCCTGTCCCTTCCAGCTTCAGGTGACTCCTGCAAACCGTGGCGTTCATTCCTTGGCGTGTCCGTGCATCACTCTGCTGTCTGTCCCCATAGTCACACAGCCTCTTCCTGTCCTCTCATGAGGACCCCAGTCCTTGGACGAGAGTTCTTAGCGCTAATGACCTCAGCCTGACATCTGCAAAGACCCATTTTCCAAATAAGATCGCATGCACAGGAAGGGGGTTAGGACTCAAACATATTTTTGGGGAGGGACACACGGCAACCCAGAGCAGTAGGGATTGCTCATTCAGGCTGGGTGGTCCCTTGCTTTCTCAAGAGAGGTCTTTTTCATTGACCCCTGGACGGCGAGGGAGCTGCCTGTGAAATGTCTGGGGGACGAGCATCCAAAGCAGAAGAAGTCGCGTGTGCAAAGGCCCTGAGGAGAGAGGTGTGCCTGGGATAGTCAGTGACCAGCAAGAAGATGTGTGGCTGGAACAGAAAAGGCGGGGGGATTGTGACGGAAGATGATATTATGGACACAAGCCAGGGCAGGATCGTGCAGGGTCTTGTGAGCAGTTGGCAGTCCATTCTCAGGGCAATGGGTGCGGGGAGTGGGGGTTGGGGGGGCACAGGGGGATTCTAAGCAGCAGCAGTGGGAGCCTGTTGATCTCTGGAAGGGTTGTATTGACCATTGAGTGGAGAGCAGCCTGGTGAGAGTGAGTGCTGGTGAGAGTGAGTGCTGGTGGGAGGCTGTTGCAGTGGCCTAGGCAGGAAATGATGGTGGCTGGGGCCAGCATGGGGTGGAGGAGGAGGCGACAAGTGGCACTTCCTAGCCCATGGTGCATTCTCCTTGCAGCTCTCAAGCTGCGCTCCTGTGAGCCCTGGGGTTCTGCAGGGATGTTCCCTGTCTTTGACACCCGAGGGTGTATGCCACTGATTTTGTGAATAATATGAGCCACTTCAGACATGCCTTCCTCTCGGCCCAGCCCAGATTCCCCATGCCAGCTCTCCTTCACCCTCTGCTATCACTGGGAGTCATAAGACTTTTTTTTTTTAGCGTTTCATCTTGGTCCAAACATGTCCCTTAGCAAATCCACCCTTAGCTAATAGCCCAGGAAAAATGTGACTCAGTATTGAGTATCAGATTCACATGGGACAAAACCATGTCTGTGGCAGCACGTGTGACTTATAAAAGTAACACAACCTCCTCTGTGCCTCAGTGGGGCAACAGTGATCCTTACACCGGGGGGTACACAGCTCATGCCTGAGACACTCTCAGTGGTCTGTTCATCTTAGCTGCCATTTTCACTATTATTTTACTGTTTTAAATTCAAGCCATTACTTTCTTTAAGCCTAATAACCTTCAGGAGGTCTTCAGGGAGAAGTCCATTTCCCACCCATTCTCTGGGGTCTTCTCCGTGGGTTTGGGACGACCTGCTTCAGTCCCTCAGCCAGCGGTGTTTGTGGAGGATGTCCTAGCTGTGAGGCCCGGCTAGGTGCTGAAGGGAGAAAATCTGAGATATGTAAGATGTGCTTGTTTGTATTTGAAACACAGATAGAGCTTTTTTTTTTTTTTTTGGAAAGTAGGGGAGAGACAATCATATGTGAAGCCATTTACATGCTAATTAACTGAAGTTTAGGGGAAGCCTAGTGATTGTGTTGACAGAGGAAAGAAAGAGAGGGTGAGAGGAGACACCATTTGCTTTTTTTTTTGGGGGGGGGTCGTGCTGAAGGGAGCCTGATGGGGGTTAGTTTTGAGGTCCCTGGAGTCAGCATGCTTATTCTTGCCACTCCCTGATTTCAAAGATTGTGAAATTGACACAGATGTTAGAGTCTGCAAAGACCCCGGCAAGAGAGAGAATGGAGATGAGACAGACACATGGTACTGTGGGGTGTGGGCATTTAGGAAGGCAGCCTGGGTGACAGAGGGTGACAATGGGGACAGCATGATGGCGGATGTTTGAGAGAGAGTTGTGGGGTGAACATGACTCGCCAATGCACCATGCCCTAACCGACCAGCCTCCACTACCTGCCCTTGGGGCTCTGACTCGGCAGGAGATGAGGCCCCCCCGCCCCTGCTTGGGGGTGTTGGCATCTCCTGTTTAATGAAAGGCAAGGACAGCAGTCTCAAGGAGAGGTGAGTTTGCTGACCATGTCCCCTTGTTAAATATTAGTTCCACAAGGAATGAAAAGGAGTCAAGAGCCTGGAGATCAGGGTCTCAAGCTCACGGGCTCATGGGAACACATGGGGACAGTTGGGTGGGGTCTGTGGGGCCCTGAGAGCCACAGACTCATCTGAAGGGGTGGCTTCTACTCAGCTCCAGGTGATATAGGCCTGCTGCTGTGGCCAGATCTTCCCATTTTTTACGAGACAGTGAAAATGTTAATCTTTATATGAAATCTAATTAAACAATGTTAGTTCAGATTAAAAAATTACAGGGCAGATCAAACATAATATAGGGGTGGGCAAAGGTATGCTTACAGTCGTGAGTACAGGAAACAGAGTTTATTCTGTATTGTTTATTAAGTATTGCATTATTTTCCATACAAACAACTGTACACCTACTTCTGCCCACCCTCTATGCCTGCAGGATGGGTTTGGCCGAGCTACTGCAGACCTGTGTTGCTGTCACATGGCACATCTTCCTGCATCTCACACCTTGGTTTGGGGTCTGACTTTCAGTGGAATGCTGCTTGACAACCCGGGTGGCAGAGGCAGTAAGAGAAGGGGAGAATGACAGGATACCTAGGAGAGCTGGGGGGGGGGGGGGGGGGGGCGGGGGGGGTTGGGCAGTTTCTCAGAGCCGGCAGGCCAGGTGTTTGTATTTAACTCTATACTAGATGGGAAGCCACAGGAGGGGTTATGGGATGTCTGTTTAGAAAGCATCCCTCTGGCTGCTCTGTGTAAGGGCAGACGTGGCAGTGAGCCAGGCAGGAGGCTACTGTAGTGGGCATGGTGAGAGATGATGGGACTGGGGATGACTGGGGCGGGAGGGAGGGCGGTGAAATTGGAGATAAAGGGTTGGGTTTGGGTTCCACTGTGAAGGTGGAACTGTCTGGATTTGCTGAGGGTTTGCACGTGGGTGAACAGAAGAGCAGAAGCCAGGGTTACTCCTCGGTATTTGGTCGAAGAACTGGCTGAACTCTCGGGCGATATCTGAGCTGGGAACATGGGAGACGTTTCAGAAGATAATCGTGTTCAGTGGGACACGTTCACTCTGAGATACCTGTTGGATACCCAAATGGAGAAGTTGGGTGACAGTGGAATGTCTGAGCCCAGATTTCAGGGGTGAAGTTCAGGCTGTAGATAAAAATGAGCTTTATACCAGTAGGGGGAAGGGACCGACGTTAAGGGGTCTCAGGACTCAGAGCCACCTGCATTGGGGCTGGGGGGCGGGGTGGTACTCCTCAGATATTTGTATTTCCGTAGAACCAAGCAGTTTCCCAAAGGAACACACTGGAGTGCTGTTATCGGAAGAAGGGGCAATGGGCTTCTGGGTAGGCAGAATCAGCCCAGGTCCAGGAGAGTGGAGGCATTTACCCATTAGGGGTGGGGAGATGAGAAAGGACACGTGAGGGCGACACCAGGCTCCCTCCTGCTCTACAGCACAAGGCAGGCTTGTTCCTGGTTTACCTCTGACCAAATTTCAGGGTCTGGACTTTAGGTGTTGTCATTAGGGCTGAGAGCATCCACCTTCTTCTAGATACTTCTGTCTGTGTCCTAGCCTGCGTCCTCTCCCCTCCCCCACCTACATTTATTAGCCACCCCTAAGATGCTTGTTGGATACTCCCAGGATAGCTGTGCTTGTGGTTAGGAAACAAATAAAGGGATTTCTTTCTATTCTGAAAACCAGAAAGCACTTCCCAAGACTCCGTAGCCAGGCCCAGGCCCAGGCCCAGGCCCAGGCCCCTGGAATGGAATCTGAGTTTAACCCAGCGGTTCTCACTCCTGGCCACACACTGGAAGGTTCTGGGGAGCTTTTACAGAACACGGAGGCCCAGGCCCCACCCTCAAACATTCTGATCATAACTGGTCTCTGGTGTGAACAGCTCTCCAGGTGAGTCTAATGTGTAGCCTGGGTTAAGAACCACTGGGGGTTGGTTCTGGGGATGGTACTGGGCTTTTAGTTAGTGCTCCCCCAATGTACCTATTCCTAACACTCACCTTGGATGCTTGCTTACAAATACACATTCCTGAGCCTCTTCTCAAGACTCATGGAAGCAGGAGCTCCAGTGAGGGGCCTGCCCATCTGTTCTGAACAAGCATTCAGGTGTATTGCTATCCGCAGCCCCCCGAGCTGCACTGCCCTCCGTGCTCAGCCTGCAACACGCCCAGCTCCTGCGGGTTTTTGCTTTGGGGGATTTCCACTGCAGAACACTCTTCCCCCAGCTCCACCATCAACCAGGTTCGTCCCAGTGTCACCTTCCCAGAGAGGCCCTTCAGGACCACAGAAATGACTGATCCTCCCCAGCCCCAGTCATTATTACCCCATAGCCCTGGTGAGGTCTCTCCTGGCGCCTCACAGGAGGTGGTCTTTGTTCCCTGTGTATCTCCTTCATGGCTCTCCTCCCACCAGAACCAGAGCTTCTCCAGGGCCAGTGTCACCTTCATGCTGGGTGCCTGGCACCTGGCATGTGATACGTGGCCAGGAGGTCCAGGTGGGGCTTGTGCTCAGAGTATCTGATTCTTTCCCAGGTCGTGGAATATGGAGTTAGGGGCATGCAGGTGAGAACTGCAGGTGAACAGCGCTCTGCGCTGTGGGCACACAGAGAGGCACAGGAGGTGCAGATCTAGCCCTTGAAGAAGAAAATCCGGAAAGCCTGGGATCCGCTGGTCACACAAGGCAAAACTTAAGTGGCAGCAGCTTTCTGGTCGGGATCCTGGGTCGCACAGGGCCAGCAGCGCTCACCCGCCGGGGGCGGGGCGGGGGGTGGTGGTGGATGGCAGGGGACCCAGCGCATGCCTAAGCTGGGAGCCAGGGCGGGCGGGTGGCCTCCTTCCTAGGGCGCTGGCCAGCCCCGCCATCCGCTTCTCCCTCCCTTCTGCCCTCCCTCCCTCCCCCGTCTGGGTGGCGCCCCGCCCCCGCCGGTCTGGCCGCCCTGTCCCCGCCTCCCCCTCCCGGGGCTGCAACAGGTGCCTCCCGAGCAGGAAGCTCGCGCCGCTGCGCTGCTGGGCTCCCGGCGCGTCCAGACCCGCTGAGCCAGGCGCGCCATCCCCGACCCGGGGTCCCTCCATCGAGGACAGTGACCCCGCCACTCCGCCTGCCTCTCCGCCCGCTTCCTGCACCTTGCACCCCCCGGCAAGGACCAGGGAGAAAGCCGGCCTGCCCTCGCCCCGGCCCGCAGCCCTCCTGCTGCCTCGCGCGCCATGGAAGCCTCAGAACAGCAGCCAGACCCCGACGGAGGGGACGCCCTGGGCCCCGAGCCGGGGGGCAGCCCCCAGGACGAGCTGGACTTCTCCATTCTCTTCAACTATGACTATTTGAACCCTATAGAAGGTCGGTAGAGGACCCCCTCCCCCACCGGCTTGGCCCCCCAGTGGGGGCTTTGCCTGGGGGGGGGGGGCTGGGCCCCTCTGCTCCAGATGTCACTCTTCTGGGGGCTTGGTGAGGGGGTGCTTCTCCCCCAGGAGAGGGAGGGCACGAGGCCAGGGACTGCTGCCACCCTTAGGGGGCAGTCGGCTCACTTTGCCCCATAGGGTGTCAGTTTCCAATTCCTGAGACCTCCCTGTGGGAGGGGTGGCAAAAGGTGGCAGGGGGTGCAGCTGGCCTCCTGCCTACTGCTGGGTAGTCGAGGGCAAGGGAGCTATTGGTTTGCCTTTGGAGGGAGGAGGGGAGGAAGCCAGAGAATGGAGGTAGTGGGAGAGGGCCGGTGCACAGGAGGTGGCCACTGAACCTCAGGATCAGGGCAGGTGAAAGTGGATCCCCTCCCCTGCAGGCACCCAGAGGGAGGCTGAGAGGGTTTGTTGGGGACTTTGTGTTAAAACTAAGGAAGAGGTTGTCTGTGTCTAATGCTGGAGTGTGGTTTGACTTCACTGTCAGGAGGCCGGCCCATTTCCTCCCTGGGTGGTGCTGCTGCCTTTGCCAATCACCCCAGTGATCAGTGGGAATTTATTCAAGCCATCAGCACCCCACAGTCACAATGGATGTGGGGGCTGAGCGGGGGCGGGGTGGGGCAGCTGGCGGTGGAGCGGGCACCTGTCAGTGTGTGCCTTCAAGTGCCTCTGCCGCTGGGGCTGGGCGGCCCTGGCTGGGCTGTCACTTCACATGCTTAACAGGAGCCTTCTTCAGAAGAAGGAGGAGGCCGCACACCCAACCTCATTGTATTTTTCTGGTTAGCAGGTTGTCGTGGAAAAAAAACAAAAAGCCTAACCAGGCTTCCTGATTTTGACAGCCCAGCCCAGCCAATACTTGTTGAAGCCTCAGGGGCAGGCTTGCTGGTGACTTCAACAAGTCACGGGGGTTGCTGCCTGCAGAGTCAGGCAGGGCTGTGCTGGCTGGTGTGTGTAGGTGGCCTTTTCAAGGACCTGGACCGTGGGGGTCAGGGGTGGAGGGTGGGGCTTGCTTTTTCCCAGAGATGCTTGTTCGGCAGGTGAATGAGAAGTGTTCCCTTCCCTTCCGTGTGTCTTCACTGGCCATCTCAGGTGAGGGGCTTGCTTCGAACTCAGGGGTCCCCAAGTAAAGACAGTAATTAGTAATTATTCTATATTTTGGCTGGAGATGGAAATAATTAGCCAGCAAGAGACCAGTCTTCTTGAGTTGCAATCTGGAGCCCATCCTCTGCTTTGAAAAGATACGATTAAGAATCTGCAAATGATCCCTCTAGCATCAGTGGTCTTTCTGTTTGTTAAGATTAAAGTCATGTTTTGCAGGGAACTAATACACCCCTCCCAGATTCACAATCAGCTAACTTTTTTTTTTTTGGTGGTGGGGGGGGTGATTTCCGGGGAAATAGTTTCCAAGCCATATCTAATGGGAGGTGCTTTTTATAGTTTTTCTTGGCAGTGGGACTTGGTGGCTGCCAGATGGGTGTCTAAATGACCACAGTGAAACCCCGAAATCTGTGTTTAAAACAAATAAATAAATAAATAAAGTTTGTTTTTTTTGGAACAGTTTTAGATTTACAGAAAAATTGTAAAGATGATACAGAGTTCCCATATACTCAGCAGCCAGTTTCCCATATTATTAATATTCTACATTAGTATGTATTAGTGTTATTATCATTAATGAACCAGTAATGATAAATATTATGACCTAAAGTCAATCCTCTATTCAGAGTACACTGTCCTTGCTTCTTAGAGCTGAACAATTTTGAGGAGCACTGATTAGGTGTATTGTAGAATGTCCCCTCTCTCTGCTTCTGCATGGTGGCACTCCCCAAGGGCCAACACTGGCCCTTCTCTTGCTATTGAGCTTTGTCCCAGGTGACAATATAATGGTGATGCATGTGAGGTGTTATCCGTAACTCTGGGCATGAGCTTGGCATAACCAAGGAAGGAGAAGGACTGCTAGTGGGACAGACATCAGAAACTGGTGAAGGTACTAGGGAATTTGGGGAAGTTGTGCTCATTTTATGGAAGTTTGTCATGTAGCAGATGTTTATTAGCTTATGTAGTAACTCCTCCAACCCTAGCAGGTGGGCACAATTGTCACCCTCATTTACAGAGGAGGACACTAAGGCACAGAAAGGGGAAGGAATCTTCTCAACAAGTCAGAGCTGGTGAACAGCAGAACTGAAATATGAACCTGGAATCCTGCTCCAGAGCCTACATTCTGGAGAGGCCTTGTCCCTCACTGGATGGGATACACATGTAACACAGTTTGTAAGGGGCCCTACACCATGGCAAGGCTGGAATTTAAGACATTTACCAACAGTGATCTTGGGCAAGTCACTTAACGTCTCTGGACCTCTTTTCATCAGTTAAATGGCTGAAGTATTAATACTTACCTCTTAAGCTTATTTGTCCATTTAAAACAATCAATAGCCCTAACTGGTTTGGCTTAGTGGATAGAGTGTTGGCCTGCAGACTGAGAGGTCCCAGGTTCGATTCTGGTCAAGGGCATGTACCTTGGTTGCGGGCACATCCCCAGTAGGGGGTGTGCAGGAGGCATCTGATCGATGTTTCTCTCTCATCGATGTCTCTAACTCTCTATCCCTCTCCCTTCCTCTCTGTACAAAATCAATAAAATATATTTTAAAAAATAAAACTATCAATAGTATGATTTGCTACTAGCATTTTGTTAAACCCTTGATTTTGTTAATACAGGTGCTCAATTAATGTGAGTCATTATTCATTTACTCATCCAACTACCTACTGAGTTACATCCTGGGGATATAATAAGAATAAGACCTGGCCCCTACCCTCCCTGAGCTAGAGACTCTGATTGTTTTCTCTTGTCCAGTTGCATTGTCTGATATCTTCAGTAGCAAGCTCATAGTAAGAGAATTCTAGGCAGCCTTTCTTGTTTCTAACCCCAGCAGGAGTCTCTCTAGTGTTGGCTTTAGGACTGAGATGTATCCATTTAATTATGTCAAGGAAGTATCCATCCATTCCTATTTTCTTGAGAGTTTGATTAGGAATGGGAGTTGAATTACATCATAAACTTTTTAGCATCTATAGAAAAGTATGATTTTATTCTTCTTAGATCTATCAATATGTTGACTTACGTGGAAATAGTCACTTGGTTACTATGTGTTACTTTCTTATGGCGGTGGGACCTGCATTGGTTTGAGAACATTTAAGACTTCTTTCAGCAGTATTCATGAGTCATATTTGTCTATAATGTCCTTTTTTTGTGTGCTATTAGGTTTAAGCATCTTTTGGTTTCTGTGCTCAGTAACAATGTATTGTTGGGACTACTCAATTTCTAAAGTTGTGATAGAATTCCCCTGTGAAGCCATCTGGACCTAATGCCTTTTTATGGAGTGGTTCCATGACCACCTTCTCTATGGTTTCTGTGGGAAGTAGTCTGTCTGTCTATTTCTGCTGGAGTCAGTTTTGGTAAACTGTATGTTTCAAAGGAATGATCCTTTTCATCTATCTCGATTTTCAAGTTTATTTGCCTAGAGGTATGCAAAGTAGATTCTTTTTTTTTTTTCTACTGAAGGAGATAGCTAAGTACATCGTCACAGAATGAATGGGGACAGGGATGTGGGTGTCCTGACCAGAGCTCCTGACCCAACCTTAGAAGGAGAGGTGTGTTTGGCTTTCAGATAGATCAGAAGTTCAATTCCTCGTGTGTGTTTGCGAATTCAATGAATTCTTACTTGTCCCAACTGTAACACATTGGGAGAGACGGATGGGTTCTGGGAATCCCTAGTCACCTCCAGAGGGACCAGATCTCTTCTGGGACTGACATGTTGGGAGTGGTCATTTCTGGTCTGCCTCGGTGCACCTGATATATCCCTGCTTCGATTCCTGCTAAGCCAGTGGTCGGCAAACTATTAGTCAACAGAGCCAAATATCAACAGTTCAACGATTGAAATTTCTTCTGAGAGCTGAAAACCGACTTCTGCGCATGGGCCACGAAGTTTCAATCGCCACTGTACGTGCATGCCTGCACGTGGTAGTTTGTGGAAGAGCCACACTTGAGGGGCCAAAGAGCCGCATGTGGCTCGCGAGCCACAGTTTGCTGACCACTGTGCTAAGCTAATGCGTGTGTCTCTGACTTTGCCCTTTCGGAAAGGACAACAGACTCCTGGTCATTGCTTGTAAAGTCTATTCTGGGGATCCTTAAACTTTCTGGGTCACAGCCCTTTAAAAATCTGAGAAAAGCCACAGATCCTATATGCATACACACTGTCGGAGCACCTGTCCCAGTCTGCTCTGCCCTCCAGTGCCTTTTTATTTGGTTGTTGTTGTTCATCCTCACCAAGGATATTTTTTTCCATTGATTTTTAGGAGAGTGGAAGGGAGGAAGGGTGAGGAGGGAGAGAGAGAGAGAGAGAGAGAGAGAGAGAGAGAGAGAGAGAGAAACAAACTTCAGTGTGAGAGAGACACATTGATTGGTTGCCTCCCTCACTCACCCCAATGGGGCTGGGGATCGAACCTGCAACCCAGGTATGTCCCCTTGACCAGGAATTGAACCCAAGACCCTTTGGTGCACGGGCCGATGCTCTAACCACTGAGACACTGACCAGGGCTTACTGCCGTTTATACCATTTTCAGGGAGAGTCGCAGTCCCTGCTATAGCCCATTCCCTAGTGTTGCCTGCACGGTCAACTCAGGAACACCTGCTCTCAACCCACTCACAGGGAACAATTAAAACCTCATTCTCTCAGCAAACACTCCCCGAATGCTTGTTTTGTGCTAGGCCCTGTGGGGGGTATGGAGACAAATTAGATGTGGTCCTGCCCTGCCTGGGCCTCTGTGAGACACAGCCTGGCAAACAAATGAGGACAAACGAGGTGCTGGGATATAGTATCATGGTTTGTTTGTTTTTTTTTTGTGCTTACTAAAAATAGAGTTTTACGCTAAGCAAGCAGGTTCCCTAACATGTGACGTTCAGAGACATCGTGTCTGTGTCAAGTTAAGGACAGGCCTTATAAGCCTGCTAGTATAAATAGTGTCTCCAGGTGCCGCTGGAAAGGGGCAGGGAGGCCAGGACTGTCAGGGAGGCGAAGGAAATGGAGAGAAAGTTGCCTTGAGCATTCTTCACTATTGAACACAAGCATCCTGGTTTCCAGATTAAAAGCCCTCTGTTCTTAAGGTGGCCTTACATTTTGATGGGGGAACAGAAGCTCTTAAACCTTAAAGCAGTGTTATTTGGGTTGGTTCCCAAGGCTTCCTAGGCCTTTAAAGCGATGGGGTTGAATAAATTTGAAAAATACAGTATTGGTGGTTAGTGGCTCTCAGTCCTGGCCGCACATTCGAATCTTCCAGCCAGACCCAGACCAATGGAGTCATTGGGGGGGTCAATGAACTTTGCTGAGAGCTGTGCAGTGGTGTCAGAGCAGGCCTTGAACCCAGGCTGATGGAGTCCTGAGTCCTTGCTCTCAGTACTGCAGCTCAGCCAGAAGTTACCGACTCCAGTTTTGATGGAGCCCAAGTACAGTAGCATGGGGTGCGTTCACCTTTTACATTTGCTACTTACATAATTATCACTTGTATGTTTGCCGTTCTTCTAATGGGACTATACGCATCATAAAACAGGGAGCAAAGCTAGGGCCGGTGTGACTCGGTTGGGCGTTGTCTTTAGCACCAATGGGTTGCCAGTTCGATTCCTGGTTAGGGCGCATGCCCAGGGTTGTGGGCTCAATCCCTGGTGGGGGTGTACGGGAGACAGCCCATTGATGTCTCATATCACATCAATGTTTCTCTCTCCTTCTCCATTCCTCTCTTTCTAAAAATCAATAAAAAAAAAAAACTTTAAAAAATGCAGCAAAAAAACGTTTGGGCCCCAACTGGGGACCAAACATGTTACCCCAACCCTGAAGGCCATGGGCTGGGTAAGTCAGAACACTCAATCTGAAATAGAAAAATCCTGGCTTACAATTCTGACTTAGCTGCCTTCTATCTGCATGACCTTGGCCAAGCAGAAGTACCCAGCCTTACCAAACATGCAATAAATAATTGCCAAGTAGATGGATGAAAAGTTGTACAGTTCCTTATTAGCGGATGCCAACGGGCACGTGATTCTGTTTCTTTGGGCTGTTTTCTCATCTGTGAAATGGGGATAGGGATGGCAGTGCTCACCCAGGGCTGATGGGAGTTTCTAGGAGGTGATGTGATTAAAGTGCCAGCGGCTGGGCTGGGTAGATGCTGGGCCGTGGGGGGCGCTGAGGAACTTGGAGCTCTCCTGACTTTCCCAGGGCACTGACTCCTGGGAGGAGAGAGAGAGTCTTTGCCCTAGCCTTTGCATGAATCCTGAGCCTTAGGAGAAAATGGTCCAGAAGGAAGAGCCTGGCTGTCACTGAAGAGGAGCCATTGGCCCCCGTGCTGGGTCGGTGCTACAGCGAGTTATCTCACTTCCGCACACACGTTGAGTTCTGACTTGAAAACCCTCAGGTGGCCCCTGCCTCGGCCAGAGCTTGGCTGGCTGCAGAAGCTTCTGGGTTGTCCAGACTCCGGGGCTGGGAGGTGCCCTGTGCTGCCTCTCAGGAAGACGGGGCCTCACCAGGTGTCCTGCCTGTCCCCATGGGATCTGCCCCCTGGGATTCGCCCCCTGAGCCCAGTGGGAAGATGCAGCCTGGAGAGGCAACGTGATGGATGCCTTGAGGCTTCCCCCACAGTAGGACTTCCTCCTTCCTCCCGCTCCAGCACAGGAAATAGCCAGGTTCCTCAGAGCTCGGGCCAAACTCCGCTTCCCGAGGCTGCTGGGAGGTTTGCTTTTTTGCTGATTGTTCCCAAATTGAGCTCAGGGAAGAAGGCGAGACTCCACCCTGGGGCTCTTCCTGGGATGGATCAGGGCTGTGGCTGCTTCCCTACCTGGAGCACAGCCTGACAGGGTGCCTCCAAAGCAAGAGGGCAGCCTCTGACTTCCCTGAACTGTTAGCATGAGCGTCTTCCAAAATAAGGAAAAGAAAGACATGACGGGATCATTATCTCCCACGTTCCCATCTCCCAGCTCCAGCAGTTACTGGCATGAGGTCAATCTTACTTCTCCATGCCCCTTGCCCCAGTAACTCTAAATCAGATTCCAGACGGCATCATGTTTTATAATAGATACATTAGTATGTAGCTCTCAAAGATAGAACTCTTGAGAAAAATCAAATAGCATTATCAAACCTGAAAAAGAACAGTTACTTAATTTCAAATGTCCAGGGTTCAGATTCCCTGCTCACAAGTATCTTTTTTTTTTAATTCCCCACTTGAGGATATGTTTTTATTAATTTTTTTTTTAAAGAAAAGGAGAGAAAGAAACATCAATTTGTTGCCTCTCATATGGGCCCCAACTGGGAATCAAACCCACAACCTAGGTATGTGCCCTGACCAGGAATTGAACCTGAAACTTTTTGGTGTACAGGCTGATGCTCCAACCAACTGAGCTACCTGGCCAGGGCACAGTATCTTTTTAATGGTTAACTTGTTTGAACCAAGATCCAGACAAAACCCTCACATTGTATTTGGTGGACATGGCCATTCTGGCTCTTTTGTTCTATAAAAGTCCCCGTCAGTCTGTTTTCTTGCCATTTATTTGTTGAAGAAAAAGGTTTTTTCTTGTGCAGTTGCCCACATTCTGGATTTCGCCAGTGACATCTCTGTGGTGTCTCTCAACATGCTCATCTGTCCCGTGCATTTCCTATAAACTGGTATTTAGATCTAAAGCCTGGTGCCTTGGACTTTTAATTTTTTAAATTTTTATTGAATTTATTGGGGCGACATTAATAAAATTATAGAGGTTTCAGGTGTACAATTCTCTAACACATCCTCTGTATACTGTACTGTGTGTTCACCACCAAGTCAAGTCTCCTTCCATCACATTTATGCCCCCTAACCCTCTTCCAGCTTCCCCACCCCCCTTACCTTCTGGTAATCACCATGCTGTTGTCAGTGTCTATGAGTTTTGTTTTGTTTTTCTTAATCCCTTCACCTTTTTCACCCAGCTTCCCCTGCCTCCCCTCCCCTCTGACAGCTGTCAGTCTGTTCTCTGTATCTATGAATTTGTTTCTATTTTGTTTGTTTATTTTGTTCATTAAATTCCACATATAAGTGAGATCATATGGTACCTGTCTTTTCTCTAACTGGCTTCTTTCACTTAGCATATATGCTCTCCAGGTCTACCCATGCTGTCTGTCACAAAGGGTAAGATTTTCTTCATGTTATGGCCAAATGGCATTCCATCGAGTAAATGTACCACAGTTCTTTTACCCACCCATCTACTGATGGGCACTTGGGCTCCTTCCAGATCTTGGCTATTGTAAATAATGCTGCAGTAAACATAGGGGTGCATATATTCTTTTGAAATAGTGTTTCGGGTTTCTTTGGATATATTCCTAGAAGTGGAATCACTGGGTCATAAGGCAGTTCCATTTTTAATTTTTTTAGGTAACTCCATGCGGCTTTCCACAGTGGCTGCACCAGTCTGCATTCCCACCAATAGTGCACGAGGGTTCCCTTTTCTCCACATCCTTGCCAGCACTTGTCATTTGTAGATTTATTGATGGCAGCCTTCTGACAGGTGTGAGGTGATGCCTCATTGTGGTTTTAAATTGCACCTTCCTGATGAGTAGTGATGTTGAGCATCTTTTCATATGTCTATTGGCCATCTGTATGTCCTGTTTGGAGAAGTGTCTATTCAGGTCCTCTGCTGTTGTTTAGTTGGGTTGGGTTGTTTTTTTTTTTTTTTTTTTTTTTGTATTGAGTTTTATAAGTTCTCTATAAAATTTGGATATTAACCCCTTATCAGATGTATCATTGGTGAATATGTTCTTCCATTCAGTGGATTGTCTTCTTATTTTGTCAATGCTTTCTTTTGCTCTGCAAAAAGTTTTCTGTTTGCTGTAGTCCCATTTGTTTATTTTTTCTTTTGTTTCCCTTGCCTTAGACTTTTAATGCTTGTATTGTCCTCTGCCAAAGAAATGTATCAAAAGCAGACTGTAAGCTGCAAGTGGAGCAGAGAAATTGCTTTTCCCGAATTAGCATTTGGGACCCTTCCCGTGTCCTAATCTGAGGTTTGGGGAAAGCTTTTCCTCAGCCGGGCCTGTTTTAGTCCCCAAGATGCCTTTCTAAAAGCCAGCCCTTCACATGTAATTTTAATGGGGCCATGCCTGGGTGAGCTTTCTGAAGGGGAGAAAGTCCTTGCAAAGCCCAGGATTTATAAAGGTCCTTATTAAACAAACCTGCTTGGGCATGCCTGCTGAAGGGGGAACATTAAACGAGGGCGCAAAAGAGTGATTGTAAAGATTACAGGAAGGGGCTGTGTACCTGTGTGATCCCAAGGAGGGCTGCAGGTCTAAAACCCACAATGGTGACATCACTTTGTTGCCATGGAGAAAGGAGGAATGCCATTAATGACCAGGGTTGGCAGGGGCCACTGATTAAGTGTGCCAGCTCTCTGGAACGTGGCACCGAAATCAAAGCTCCTGGGGAAAAGTGTAAATAAAGAACCTGTCAGTCAATAAGGTATTAATTTTAAATCTCTGCCCCGGGCCAAGGGTTGCAGGGGCCCCTCTGTCTTCAAGGGGCAGTTTCCATTTGGGGTTCAGATCGGCTGAAAGAAAGGTAGAAATCGGCGCTCCAGGCTGTGCTGGGGCTGGTGGGACTCAGGGATGAAGCTCTTTGAGGTGCTGGCATAAAGGTGAGGGGTCTTTGCTGAGGATGAAAAGAGGGAAGGTGGCTGTTCCCCCACCGGTGTGCTCTCGTGCAGGCCTTTGAGGGAGCCATGGGGTTGAGCGTGGCAGCCTGGTTCCTAAGGGAGGATTGTCTGGTCTATTTCTGGTTAGTTTTTCTGACCAGATCTTTCCTTCTCCTTTTGGTGCAGGAAGCCGCCCGCGTCCTGCTGTCATGCAGGGCCTGGCTACTGTGGAGGGACTGTCTTCTGCTAGAAAGGTACCTCTCGAAGTCCCAATTCAGTCTCAAGGGGCTGGGCTGGCTTCTTGATAAATGAATTACTGGGCACCCATGCGATGGAATGCCACCCAATATTAGAAACCGTGGCTGCACACGACAGGGATGAGTCTCAGACATAGTGCTCAGCGAGAGACGTGACATGTACATCTTGTTTGATTTTTATTTCTGTGACAATCTAGAGCAGTCAAACCCCAGTTTGTGTTGAGACAAGTCAGGCTAGTGGGTCCCCCCAGGTGAGGGTTACTGGCTGGGTGGGTCACAGGGGAGCCCCCTGGCAAGGTGGAAATGTTGCATATCGTGCACACACATGTAAAAAGACATGAGATGTGCCTTTAATGTTTGTGCCCTTTGCTGCATTGAAGTGGGGTCTCAGTGTGAATCCCAGCTCTGCCCCTGATGGTTTTGGTGACTCCCTGCACCCTGAGTCTCAGTTTCCCCATTTGTAATAGGAGCTGACAGTGCCTGCCTCCCAGGCTGATTGTGAGTTGCAGAGAGGAGAGCGGTGCCCGTGAAAGCCTGTGGCACAGGGGACATCAGCTGTGTGGACAAGTAGAAATAGGAAGGTCTCTGAACTTCTTGAAGGCAGAAGGGCCCCATTGAAGGACTTTAAGTCAGCCAGAGGAGGTTCTTTCCATCTCAGTTTGAGACTGGCACCTGCCAGTTGCCCAGGCCCCACTGCCCCCATCCCGACACTGACCCTGAGGCATGCAGGTTGCAGATTCCACACATTTCTCTAATCCTCTGCACAAGGAGTACATGTCAGTGGGTAGGTGTATGTGTTTTTGCAGACAGCCATGCCAGCAGCCAGGTTGCAAGGCTCGTTGCTTGCAAATTGTCCCAGTTCCTGTGTCCCGGCGCCTGGCCTGGTGGCAGGCTGCCTGGGAAGCAGGACCAAAGCCTCCTTCTGCCCTGTTTGGTGGAGACAGACAGCTGTCTCACGTGGGGCAAGGTCAGCAAAAAGCAGAGCATTCGAGGTGGCTTTTTCCAGTGGCTCCATGGTGTGACACAGGGCAGTAAGCTGCCTCCCTCTCCTTTCTGGACCTGATTTATCTGGATGGAATTTCTTGTCCTTTCCTGCCCTGTGTCTGCATGTGTCATCTCTGAACGACAGAGTGACAGCCTGATTCCCCATCGTTGTTAATACACACAATGCATCGAGAGGGAATCCAACCACCGTTGTACGTATGAGCATGGGGGGTGGGCTCTTTGGAAAGCTTGCTGAGCGTTGGATTTATTACTTGATGGCAGTCTGCAGCTTTTCAAAGAAGGCCTTTCCAATAGGTGCTGCAAACCGCCAGATGAAAAACCCACCCACCTTCTTGCTCCTTTGGACCACTCCTTGCAGCCCCGAATGTGCAGGAAGTTACGAGAGCCTTGGGGGTGGCGGGAGGCAGGATCCCTCCCCGCCATCTTCTCCCCTTTCCTCCAGCTGCACGTGTGCATCTCCAGGTTCAGGCATCCTAGGTGCTGCCATGGCAACAGACTGTGATGTCTCAAACCTGTGGCCTGGGACTCGCACCACCTCGGGTGTGAGCTCATCGAGGGGTGGCTCCACCACCTCAGAGGAGGATGGACGCAGTTCGGGGGCCCTGCTGCTGGTCCCAGGGTGTCCGGCCTCCAGCCCCTGCCTGGGTTTTTCTCCTTCACACCCTTCAAGCCTGAAAGCACTGGTTTACATTGCCCCCTCCCCCAAAGGACAGACGCCTCCTGCGGGTCCCCTGGCTGGGTTTCTATTTTGGTCATTCTTTTCTGCTTCCTGAAAATTCCACCCGCTGGACTTCCCGGAGAAGACGTTCTTCTCTTGGGTTCCTTTTTTCAAAAGCGATCTGTCGGCTGGTCAGTTGGCACTGACTGGTGGCCTCAGACTTGGCCGTGTGTCCCCGAGGGTGAGCAACAGGCCGCAGGAGGCTCCTGGAGGGCTGGCGCTGGCAGGCCCACTGGGCGGCCTGAGCGTGATTTTTAAAATAGTCTTTGACTCAATCCTGGGGCAAGTGGAGGGACAGTGATTATTCCAGAAGAAAGGAATCAGTGTCGTTAGCTGTCGGGGCAACTTCCTCCTGGTGGGGCCCCCAGAGCAGTTACTATTCTGGAGCACCTCATTGCCCTGTGTTGGGGTGAAGGGGTCACCATCCAGGAAATAGCCCCTTTCATGAGAAGCAGAGTAGGTAGAGTAGTTGTGGTAGGGGAAAAGGACCCAGCTGCCTGAGACTGAGTCCCAGCTCTGCCACTCTGAAGCTGTGAAGCTGTGTGACCTTGGGCAAGTGACTCACCGTCTCTGAGCCTCATTTCCCCCATTTGTAAAATGAGGAAACTGTATCACCTGCTTCATAGGGTTCTTGTGAGACAAACATATATTAATATAAAATCCATACAGTGGTTAATGGAGTAAATGGTAAGTTTGTGTGTAGCTATTTCCATTTTTGTTATTGCGAGTAGCTCACTGAGTCATTCACACTTTAGTAAGATTTAGTGGGTCAGCTCCCAGGTAGCCCAGGGAAAAGAGTCCAAGGCATGGGATGGAGGCAATGTGGGAGGCGTTCTTTACCTACTCCACCTGTTTTCTGAAGGCTCACAGAATCTCTGCGAAAAGAATTCCCAGAGTGTTAATGAATCCATTTGATTTTTATAAAAATGTCTTCTCTTTTAAAAAATGTTTTCAAAGGCATTGGGTGATAGTGTGTGTAAAACAAAGCAATGAGAGCAGAGAAAGGGTAGAATGATCCCCGAAACAGTCATTCTTTCCATATTAATAATATACAGATAGGCTCCACTAATTGAGTATGTAGTCTCTGTGTTTCGGGCTTTCTGTGGATTAGGTGAACCACGAGGTTGGTATTGTCACCGACCTCATCACCATGTTATACACAAGGACTCAGCGGTCCCCCAGGTCACAGAGCTGGGGGATGGGACAGTGGGGCTGGAGTCCCCTGACACAGTGTGTTGACTGACACCTGGACCTCAGTGCAGGCTCCTTGCTGAGATGGGGCTGGAGTGGCCTCCCCAGCCATCCTGTCCTGCAGTTTCTGAGAGGGGCCAGAGGTCTCTCCAAACTTTCACGGGCCCCTGATATTGGATGAGCAGCTGGGTACGTGGTGAAAGGAAGGGTGATGGTCCTTAGGACTTCCAGATGTCTGCTGCAGGAGCGAGGTACCCGCTAGGGCTGACGTGAGCACATGTCCCGGTTCTGAATCATTTCAGGTTTGAGGCATGACTCACAGGTTGTCCTTCCAGCAGTGTGGGCCTCTGCAGCATGCTGGCTGTGATGAGGTGGCGGGCGGTGAGCACAGAGCCGGGGTTCTCAACTGGGGGCCGTTCTGCCTCGCAGGAGACACTGGGCAATGCCTGGAGACATTTTTTGGTTGTTACAACTGGCAGAGGGGCGGAGAGGCTACTGGCTTTTAGTGGGTAGAGGCAGGGATGCTTCTAAACACTCTCTAGTTAAGAATTGCCTGGTCCCAACTGTCAGTGGTTCCGGTTGAGAATTCCTGGCCTACTGGTTGAGGGTGCCTCAGGTCTGCCTCCATTCAAGCTGTGAGACTTCAGACAACTTAATTCACCTCTCTGTGTCCCATCTGTAAAAGGGCAATAAATAGTGCCTACTTTCTAGGTCAGTGGTCGGCAAACTCATTAGTCAACAGAGCCAAATATCAACAGTATAACAATTGAAATTTCTTTTGAGAGCCAAATTTTTAAAACTTAAACTTCTTCTAATGCCACTTCTTCAAAATAGACTCGCCCAGGCCGTGGTATTTTGTGGAAGAGCCACACTCAAGGGGCCAAAGAGCCGCATGTGGCTCGCGAGCCGCGGTTTGCTGACCACTGTTCTAGGTTGTGGAAGATTAAATAATTCACTACATGTAATGGGCTAACGAAAGCACCTGGCACTTAAGCTCTCAAAATGTTAGCTGCTTTTGCTATTTTTATTATTATTGTTGTTGTTGTTATTGTTAACCCCTATCTGCCTTCAGAGAGCTCAGTCTAGTGGGGAGATAGACAAGTGAATCTATAATCGATAGACTTTACTAGACTCTAGATGACTCCAGGTTCTAGGAACACGGAAGAATTGCTGACTGATTCAGCCAGGAAAATAAGTGAGGGCCTTCAGGAGGACGCGGTCCACTTGGAATCTTCATGGACAAATAGTGGCTTGCTAGGCTAGTGAGGAGAGGAGGTATGGAAGGGAATTCAGGGCAAGGAGAACAGCATATGCAAAGGCATGGAGGCACAGAGGATCGAGAGCAGCACCCTTTTAACCCCTCATCACTGTTTCCACTTTATTCCTCTTTGAGTACTGATGCCACCGGTGCAGGCCAGGGACCCCCCCCTCCCCCCATGGCAAGGGAGATGGGTTCCCGTGGTCCACTGTTGAGGAACTTGCATATAAATGAGAGCCATCTACTTCTCTTTGAACTAGTCACAAGGAATGGAGTCTCAGTTAGATGCTACTGTGTCTTTAATGCCTTCCTTTCGGACATTTGCCATTCCCTTCTCCCTCTAGCTTTAAAAATGATAGGCTCTCTGGGTTCACGAAATGTCCTACATCTTGACTGTGGGGGTGGTTACAAGGATGCATAACATTTGGCAAAACTCATCAAACTTTACACTCCCAATCTGTAGATATAAGTTATACCTCCATAAAAAAAAAGAGCATAGGAGGGAGAAAAAGAGTGGGCCTCAGGCTCTGAGCCTTTGGCCAGCCATAGTGTCTTGCTTGAATTTAGTAACTTTTATTTTTATTGTACTTTTACCCTCCCTTCTATTTATGGAGTTGACACTGATTTTCCATTTGTGGTAGTGGTGTAAAGTTTCCCCTTTAAAAAAAAAAGTAGTATGTGAGTGGATTTAAATAGAAATATTAAGTACATAATATTTACCGGTGGTACATTATTGCTACAGCAGAGATTATGCAAGTGTCAGAAAAGCGAGATTTTTGGTGACCTGTCTGAGAAAATTTGGTGGTTCTGAGATGAAACTGGCTTCGCCCAGTGTCGTGTGGGGATCACAGTGACTTAAAGAGAGCGGTGTGCGAGGCTGGCAGTTGAAGGAGCAGCAGTGAAGGATCCTAGCTCCTTACATGTTTTAGTGATGAGCCATTTGTCTGATATTCAGAGGGTTGAGGATTTCATGATTATAAATTACCTTCCTTTTCCTGCTTGCTGTTCAACTTTCAAAATCTGGGGGAAGAAAAAGAAAAGAAAAAAAGAAACTGCTGCTTGGATGAATTAAAACCAATGTAAATGTTTTCAAGGCTTTTGCTTAGCAAAGCAGCCTTTCTGTTTTAAGCGGCTGCCAGGGAGTGTGAGTGGTGTGTGTTCGCATGGCCGAGTTCTGTGACTTTTCACATCAGCCCTGCCAGGGTGTTTCTGATAAGATGTAATACAGTTTTTCTGATAAGGCCTGAATTTTTGCTAAGAGACCTTTTGTGTTTTGTTTTGCTGCTTCGCAGGGTGGTGAATTATCAGAACGTTGTTATGGATTTGAGGTTAATCTCTTTGTAGATTAAAAGTCTATGCTCTGTTACCTGCCAGGAAGGAGAGAGAGAGAGAGAGAGAGAGAGAGAGAGAGAGAGAGAGAGAGAGAGAGAGAGAGAGAGAATGCGTGCATGGACAAATTCAAATTTATATTGATCTGCAGCTTTGCAAGAACTCTAGACCCTGTAGATTCTAGCTAGAACAACAGGATTTCACAGCCAGAAGCAACCAAGGAGACTGGTCCCTGTTACAGATGAGAAGGTGGAGATGTACAGTTGGTGGGTGGGGGACTTCTCCAAGGTCACACCACTCGTTAGTGGCAAAGTAGGACTAGCTCTCAATTTCCTGCTTCCTAAACCAGGGTGTCATTACTGTATGTTATCTTATGCCATGACCACCTTTAATATAAAAACATGTTTTGCCCTAACCAGTGTGGCTCAGTGGACAGAGCATCGGCCTGCGGACGGAAGGGTCCCGGGTTCAATTCCGGTCAAGAGCATGTACCTGGGTTGCAGGCACATTCCCAGTAGGGGGCGTGCAGGAGGCAGCTGATTGATGTCTCTCTCTCGTCGATGTTTCTAACTCTATCCCTCTCCCTTCCTCTCTGTAAAAAAATCAATAAAATATATTTTAAAAAACACAACAAAAACATGTTTCTTTGAGGAACTGTGTTTCTTTTCTCAAGGTAATACAGAAATCAGGCCTCTTTCTGCTAGACCACTGCTGCCGAATTACTTAGTTCCCCTCGCTAGAGGAAGTCACTGTTTCCTGTAACTTCCAGCGGCAATTTGTGTGTGTGCATACTGTACGCATTTTGCTTTTGTATTTTAACACTGTATCTCCATTTTCATGCAGAAAGAACTTTTTAAACCCTTTTTATCTTCTTTCTCTGTTTTTTAATCCTCACCTGAGGATATATTTAGAGAGAGAAAAGGAGAGGGGGAGAGGGAGAGAGAGGGAAACATCAATGTGAGAAACACCGATTGGTTGCTTTCTAAAGGCACCCTGACTGGGACTGAGCCTGCAACCTAGGTATATGTCCTGACCAGGAACTGAACCCACAGCCTTTTGGTGTAGGGGGTGATGCTCCAACCAACTGAGTCACCTGGCCGGCTTCATCCCTTTTTAAATTACCTTCTTTGAGGTTACAGCTTTCTATCGTTTGATATAGATATTAGCATCTTCGAGTAGTAGTTTAAATATTTCTCATAGACTTTTCTGAACTCACTTTTATTTATTTGTTCACCCAACCAACAAATAGTTTTTTTGTTTGTTTGTTTGTTTATTTTTTGAGGGCTTGCTTTGTGGCAGATCCTGTCCACATGCTAGGAATACAGTGGGGAGGGAGAGAGTCTCACGGAATTGACTGATTGGTGGGGGTGGGCCTGGATGTTGGGGGAGAGCCTGGCAATATATGAATAACCCCAGAATTACTTAATTGCAATGTATTGTGATAGTGCATGGAACAGAGCAGGGAAGTATGAATGGGGTCTGATCTAGTCAAGGAGGTCGGGAAACCCTCCCAAGCACATGATGCTTTACCTGGAGGGAATAAGTAGCTTTAGTTATATCGAGAAGGGGCCTGGGTACAGGTGGGTAGAGAGAACAGCAAGTGCAAAGGTCCTGAGGCAGAAAGGAGTGCGATGCTTTCTATGAACAGAAAGATAGCCAGTTTGGCTGGAGTCCAGTGAGAGAGGTTAAGGCCAGGCTGGCCTTGTTGAGGTTATTTAACTTTCCCCTAAGATGGGAGGGGAATGTCTGGCCCATGGGCCATATAAGGACCATGAAATCATTTGGTCTGGCCAAGCCAAAGCATTAGGGGTGAGTTAATTAAATGTTTGGCCAGATATAACAGGCTAGTTTTTAAGTTGATAATTTTGTATGGCCCACAAATGATGTTATAAATATCCAAAAGGCCCTAGCAGGTTTGGCTCAGTGGATAGAGTGTTGGCCTGTGGGCTGACGGGTTCCAGGTTTGACTCTGGTCAAGGGCACATGCCTGGGTTGCAGGCTCAATCCCCAGTAGAGGGAGTGTAGGAGGCAGCCAATTGATTTTCTCTCATCATTGATGTTTCTCTCTCTCTCTCCCTCTCCCTTCCTTTCTGAAATCAATAAAAATATGTTTTAAAAAAATACAAATGGCCCTTGGCAGAAACAAGGTTCCCCACCACTTCCTAAGAGCTGTGGGAAGCCCTTTCTGAGCTCTCACCTGGGGTGGAGGCACCGTCTGAACCCTATAAGATCAGCTCTGCTAAGCCAGACAGCATCTCCAGGATGGCCCAGAAGCAGAACCAAGTAGGTTGAGGATCATTTGTGCAGCCGAACAACTTTAGGAAGATGTCCCATTTCTGCCTGGCAGGCCCTTGGACATATATTTTTCACTTACTTGTTTGCTCAGTCACTCAACAAAAATGTATGGACAGTCTCTAGGCCCTGTGCTAGGTGCTTGGCAAACAATGCTGAATGATAATAGACATGGTTCCAGCTTCAGTGGAGTATAGACCCTACTGCAGAGTCACAAACTTCTATAAAGGGTCAGACAGTGGATACTTTAGACTTTGTGGGCCATATGGTCTCCGTCTCGGCTACCAACACTGCTGTTACAGTGTCTAAAGCAAGCCATAGACCATATGCAAAACGAGGAGTGGCTGTGTTCCAATAAAACTTTATTTATAAACATAATCTGTGGCCCTGACTGGTTTGGCTCAGTGGATAGAGCGTCAGCCTGTGGACTGAAGGGTCCCAGGTTCGATTCCGGTCAAGGGCATGTACCTGGATTGTGGGCACATCCCTAGTGGGGGGTGGGCAGGAGGCAGTTGATCGATGCCTCTGTCTCATCGATGTTTCTAGCTTTCTATCCCTCTCTCTTCCTCTCTGTAAAAAATCAATAAAATATATTAAAAACAAAAACAAAAACATAATCTGTGGGCCAAATCCGGCCCAGGGGCTGTAGTTTGCCTGCCCCTGATCTAGTGGGATGGAATTCCCTAAACAGATAAATATCTGATGTAATGTGAGCTGGTAGCTGGTGCCAATGGAAAAAGATGTCAGGGAAAATGGGTGGAGAAAGACACTGGGGTGAGGATAGAGATGATCTTTTTGATGGGCCAATCTTAGGGGGTATTGACTGAGGCAGGCACATGAAGGAATTGGAGAAGTGGCCAAGTAAAGGCAGAGGGAGAAACACACTCAGGAACTCAGAGGCAGACTCTGCTTGAAGAAAAGCCAGGTCACTGGGCTGTTGCTGAGTCAGGTTGGGGAGAAAAGGGGACAGGTGGGAGAGGCAAGACAAGCCAGGGCCCAGGGACAAGTGTGTTAAGAAGTTTAGGTGACATCTATAGTGTCAGGGAAAGCCTTTAAAGTGGATTTCAGAAAGGGATGTTTCCAAAGATTGCTGCGTGGGGAATGGACCATACAGGGCAAGGCTGGAAATGGGGAGACGGGGGAAGAGGCCGCTACAGTGGCCCAGCTGGGAGAGGACAGTAGCTTGGACTGGAGTGGTTGTAGTGGAGAAGGGGTGACACATGAATTTGGTTTATAATCAACAGTAGCTGTCAGGATTTACTGATGGCTTGGATGTAAGGGTGTGACAGAGAGGAGTCAAGGCGGAATGGAGGGGCCTGTGTTGAGCTGGGCAGATTGGAGGAGGACTGGGTGAGGGGTGGCAAGAATGGATAGCTGGTTCCCTTGCTAATTCCAGTCTCCAGCCGTGGGGCCTTTTGAGGTGGCAGCAGGAGCCTGCGCTAGACGGCTACTATGAAAGAAAGAATTAGGGTGTTCTCCAGCCACTGGCTTGATAGCTTGGAAGACTCTTTAGCCAGAGCCTTGCCTTTTGGGGGCCAAGTGGTTTGTCTGTGGGATTTCCAAACCTGCTAATTCTGTGGTTTAGGGTGAATCTCTTCCCGTCCCAGGGCATCAGTTTCCTTATCTGTAAAATGGCTCTCACCTGTACAAAATAAGACATGAGCCAGGAGTTCTGGTTCAGAATTAAGCTACTTCTGATACTTGAGCATGAATATTTGAGGTTTGATCCCAGAGCTCCATGCACTCCGGGCCCGTGCGCCCTCCCTCTGCATCCCGTATCTGTGTCAGACACGTAGAGCGATGAGGTGGGCCTAGGTCCGAGTTTTTCAAATTGGGGGTCTAGCCCACTGGTGGGACAGGAAAACTGTTGAATGGGTTGTGACCAGCCTGTAAGAAAAGTAACCTCAGAGGGTGTGTGTGTGTGTGTGTGATGAGGGTGTTGCATGTAGCAGGGTAAGTACTGTTTCGCGAAGCCTTTGTTTCAGTTGGGAGTAAATATGACGGCATGTGCTAGGTTGTGAAATAAAATGCATTTCTTCTAACGGCCCCATTGAGACAAGGGTTTGGGAGTCATTAGCCAGGTGGTCATCCAGTCCTCCAGCTGATGCCTCCCAGCTTGGCCGGGCCATGCTCGGCACACCTATCCTCAAACCTTTCTGCTGTGACCTCGCCCTTCAAGGAGCCTGGGATGAAGCAGCCCCCCTTTCCTGCTGGTGAGGGAAGTAGGGTCCAGCCTGGGGTTTGGCGTGGTGGGGATTTAAACTTTAAACAAACAGCAGGAGACAAACCCAGCCTGTGATTGCTCTGCATTGGGAGTTCTGTTCTAGAGGCTTAAAAAGACCTCCCCTCCCCCCTTCTCTTTCCAGAAGAACCGAATGCACATAAGGTCGCCAGCCCACACTCCGGACTTGCATACCATGATGATGTCCTGGACTATGGCCTCAAGCCATACAACCCCCTCGCCAGTCTCTCTGGCGAGTCCCCCGGCCGATTCGGAGAGCCGGATAGGGTAGGGCCCCAGAACTTTCTGAGCCCGGCCAAGCCAGCGGGGGCCTCGGGCCTGAGCCCACGGATCGAGATCACTCCATCCCACGAACTGATGCAGGCAGGGGGGGGCCTCCGCATGAGAGACACTGGCCTCCTGGGGGAGCAGGCGCCCCTGGCGGGGGCGGCCGCCAGCCCGAGGTTCACCCTGCCCGTGCCCGGCTTCGAGGGCTACCGCGAGCAGCCGCTTTGCTTGAGCCCCGCTAGCAGCGGCTCCTCTGCCAGCTTCATTTCCGACACCTTCTCCCCCTACACCTCGCCTTGCGTCTCGCCCAATAATGGCGGGCCCGACGACCTGTGTCCCCAGTTTCAAAACATCCCTGCTCATTATTCCCCCAGAACCTCGCCAATAATGTCACCTCGAACCAGCCTCGCTGAGGACAGCTGCCTGGGCCGCCACTCGCCCGTGCCCCGTCCGGCCTCCCGCTCCTCGTCGCCTGGTGCCAAGCGGAGGCATTCCTGTGCTGGGGCCTTGGTTGCCCCGCTGCCTGGAGCCTCACCCCAGCACTCCCGCAGCCCCTCACCACAGCCCCAGGACGACGGCGCCCCTGCTGGGTACCCCCCAACAGCTGGCTCTGCCATCCTCATGGATACTCTGAACAGCCTCGCCCCGGACTCGCCTTGTGGGATCCCCCCCAAGATGTGGAAGACCAGCCCTGACCCGTCACCCGTGTCTGCCACCCAGCCCAAGGCCGGCCTGCCCCGCCACATCTACCCAGCCATGGAGTTCCTGGGGCCCTGCGAGCAGGAGGAGAGGAGGAACTCGGCTCCCGAGTCCATCTTGCTGATGCCCCCGACTTGGCCCAAGCCGCTGGTGCCTGCTATTCCCATCTGCAGGTGAGTCAGGCTTTGAAAGTGAGTTGTTCCAAGATTTAGTGTTAAGAGATGGTTTTCTGGCTGTGAGTGTGGGGTTCAAAGTTGGCCAGACTCTGAACATTTAAATTCTAGCTCTCCATTTACTGGCTGTGAGACCCTGAGAAGAAAGTTAAATTCTCTGAGCCGTAGTCTCCCCATCTGTAAAATGGGTATAGGTGTATATGACTTACTGGGTGGTGATTTTGAGGGTGTAGTAATAGGATGCATGTGATTGCTCATGTGGCACTTGGCTCATCATTCATTCATTTATTTAACAAGTATTTATCAAGCCCCTCCATGTGCCAGGCACTGTTATAAGTGTTGGAGAGACAATGATGAAAAAAAAATGGGCAAAAATGCCTGCCTTTATGGAGCTGGCATTCTCGTAAGCACAAAGCAAGTCTTTATGCATGCATTTTGCTATCCTAATATATAAAAATCCTGGGTCTGTCATGACTGGAGGCTTGACCAACTAGAAGTCATTCCTGCAGTCAGCGCTGGGTAGCTGTGGCAACGCAGCACTGACTGCTGCGGCTGCAGGCATGGTGACCCAGCGCTGACTGCTGAGGGGGCTGTGAATCAGGCCTGGAGAGAGGCCTGAGGAGAGAAGCAGGGTCTGATTCGTAGCTTGTGTGGTAGCTATTGATCAGCACTTGCCTCTCTATTTCTCTCCGGACCAGACCAGCAGCCATGCCTCCATTTCTCTCCAGGCCTCCACCGGGGCTGCTGATCAGCCATACCTTTCTGATCAGGCCCCATCTACCTGACATAGAAACCAACCAATCGGAACCAAATCTGGGTGAAGTATGAGGAGCCAATGGCTGCCTAGAAGGCGGAGCTTTTGACACTGACTGGCATAGAAACTGACCAATCAGAACCAAATCTGGGTGAACTGTGAGGAGCCAATGGCTGCCTAGGAGGTGGAGCTTTTGATGCTGACTGGCATAGAAACCAACCAATCAGAACCAAATTGGCCGCAGAGGAGGGCAGTTGGGGGTGAGATTAGGCCTGTAGGGAAGGGCAGTTAGGGATGAGATCAGGCCAGCAGGGGAGGGCAGTTGGGGGCAAGATCAGGCCAGCAGGGGAGGGCAGTTGAGGGCAACCAGGCGGGCAGGGGAGGGTAGTTGGGGGGATAGATCAGGCCAGCAGGGGAGGCAGTTGGGGGCAAGATCAGGCCAGCAGGGGAGGGCAGTTGGGGAGCAAGATCAGGCCAGCAGGGGAGTGCAGTTAGGGGTGATCAGGCAATCAGAGGCAGTTGGGGGCAAGATCAGGCCTGCAGGAGAGAACAGTTGGGGGCAGATCAGGCCAGCAGGGGAGGGCAGTTAGGGGTGATCAAGCAGGCAGGCAGAGGCAGTTAGGGGTGATCAGGCAGGCAGGCAGGCAGACAGGTGAGAGGTTAGGAGCCAGCAGTCCCCGATTGGAAAGGGTTCAGGCTGGGCTGAGGGAACCCCCCACTCTGTGCACGAATTTCATGTACTGGGCCACTAGTCTTATTATAAGATGTCTTATTTGACATCTGCTATATACCACAGGACTGCAATCAGTGATAGGGAAGCCCTAAAAGATAGGTGAGCCCTAATCCTTAGGAGTTTAAAAATCTTGACAAACTGAAGAGTTGTAGATAGCAGCCTGTAAGCTTTGGACTCTCTTAGGACTGGATTTGAGCCTTGGCTCTGCCATTGACTGGCTGTGTGATCATGGGCATCTCTGGTACTGCCAACCTACAGAGCCCATCAGACATCACCAATCCTGCAGGACCATCTTTCTCACTGAGCATTTTTCCATGTCATGCCCAGGGCAGACATCACTAATCAATCAGGACCTTCATTCTCACTGAGCATCTTTCTGGGCCATGGTTCCTCCTGTGAGGTGAGGATGATAATAGTAACTATCTCATCGTGTTTTAGTTTAAGGATTAGGTGAGATGACATTTATCAAGCTCTTGGCATAGAATCTGCACAAAGTAAGAGCTCAGAAACAGTGCAGCGTGATTGTCATTGGGTAATCTTTGTATTCTAGAGGAAAAGACAAGCTTTGTGCTAGGAGACTGAGCTCCCAATAGCTTCAGAGTCCTGATAGTGACAATAATAATCACCAATATCTAAGGACTCTTGTGCCAGGCATAATTCTAAGTACATCTATGTATTACTACACTTAATTCTCACATAAACCTGGTTTGGTATTATTTTTATTTTGATGACAAGAAAAATGGGGCACACAGCCAGGAGCAGATATTATTCTGTCTGTTGTATTAGATGAAGAATCTGAAGAGTTATGCTATTATCATATCCTAGTGGTTTTCAAAGTGTCATTTGATTTTAGCATCTGGAACCCCTCCCCGCTTTTTATTTTCAAATAAAATGTTGAATACCAAAATAGATAATGATAGAGAGAAGGTTTTGATTGCTGTGGGCTTGAAAGTAGCCAAGGGCCCTGCCTGTTGGCTTAACCCCACACCAGACCAAAATGGACTGTGCAAAGCTTCCAGTCTGACTGAGAACACTATGGCCATCATAGGTCAACTGATGTCCCTTAAGGAAAGGAATGTCTGTGTTCAACAGGGTTAAACAGGTGCCTGTGTGCAGGGGCCACTTCCAATTGTGGACAGAATGCGCAGTGATTTCGAAGCTCATTTGGCTGCCAAGTTCTGAGTTCTGTGGCTTGGGTTTCACAGAGCTACCTTAGGACACAGTGATCAAGACCAACCCCTGGCACAGGTTGAGAAACCGGGGCTCAGAGAGGATCATGACATGCCCGTGATCACACAGTTAGTTAATGACCATGCTGGAAATTAGAGTCCAGGATGCCTGACTCCTCGTTCTTTCTGCTAGAGATCAATCCCCCAAACATGGCCTATCTAATGACTGGCAATGGGGAGGAACATCATATGAAATATGGTTGTAATACATTTATGTGAGACTTTATTGTTTATTTTGTGAAATCCTTCCCTCTCCATTCTGTGGCTTGATCTGAGAGGTGTTAGAATCCTTTGTTCTCTACCAAGTGTCAGTCTGCGACAGCCAATGAGATATTTGTAAGGATTTTCTATCAGATTGAGACGATGGGGGCATTCAGGAAATCCCATGATAATATCTACTTCAAGGTGTGTGTGTGTGGACAACTCCGCGGAGGGCTGGAATTCAAATGCAAGATTTCAGACTGATCTCAGTGATCTGATTCTTAATATTTATTTCAGTTGTCAAAGACTTATTCTAGAACAAACAAAATTCGATATTGATGCTTATGGATACCCCACTGAATCTCCCACTCAAGTTTTTGATCCTTCAAGAGACACAGGGGTGAAGTGATTTTTTTTTATGAGCCTTATTTTGTGAACTTAAATTATTTTTTAACTTGCATAGATGATGAGAGTAAGAGTACTTAACATCAGTGGCAGCTTGGTTGTAGGCAGGAGCTTGAAGGCATGTTGCCATGTAACTAAGGTAGAATTAAAGGCATTGTGGGCAAGAGGGGCTTCAGGGGGCAGTGTGGTGGGAAGGAAGGAATAGAGATTTGCTTGCAGAGTAAAGATATAATTTTAATTGGCTTGAAAGTTCAAGTAGGACTCTAGCACTGTTGGAGTTTATGGGTTACCATCCCCTTCTGTTCTCCCCTTGATATTACTATGATAGAGAAGGGATGAAATTAGCATCATTGCAAGCACTTAACTAAGTCAAGTGGATAATGTCAGCATCTAATGCTCTGGGCTTAATGGGAAAGAATAGCCTGATTGGATTGATGATTTCTGCCATATGTGAAAAATCAGGACAAAGTAACACAAATCCATGCATTTGCAACTTCAAAGCTACAGTGAATACAAAGAATCTTTGAAATAAAATTGCTCATTCACTCATCCATCCATCCGTGCATCCACCCACTCACCCACTGAATATTCACTGAGAACCTATCAAATGCCATGCATTGTTCTAGAGTCATTCCATAAATGGGGTAATTTCTTGGACTGGTTTTAAATAAATTAGTAAGATAAGGAGGCAATATGGAGATGTGGAAGGAGCCCTGGATTGGGAGTCAAGGGACGTGAGTTGGAGCCCTGACTGTATCTTGCTCTGTGATCTTGGAAAAATGTAGTGAGGTTCTCTGAAGCTCTGAAGGAATGAATAGTCTAGATAAATTGTCAAGACCTCAGTCAGCTCTTAAATGTCATAATTCTAATTACATATCAAGTGCCTGCTGTGTGTGCTGAATAGGGTTGAGATTCTATTATAAAATGAAACTTAATGGCATGCCCTCAAAGAAGTTACAGCCTCAGATGTAAAGGCATGGATATCTAATATTGTAACTAACTCGGATCATCTATAGAAAATAACTATTTGAAATATACAATATGTACAGGAAAATGATAGCTAGTAATTTTGGAGCACTTATTGTGATAGAATCTTTTATATAATCTCCGTATCCCCATTTCACCGTTGAGAAAATTAAGGCCTAGGGAGGTAGAGGCATTTGCTCTGTCACACAGTAGTTAGAGGTGGTGCTGGGACTTAAACTTGAGTGTGTTTACCTTGACCTTTACTCTTCATTTAATATTAGAGAGTCTGAGTTGTTTGGCTCATTCCTACCAAAACCAGACACCTCTCTGTGGTTGGATGTTTTATACTTGACATGATAAATAATAACTGTGACTGGAACTCGCCTCTCTCTAAAGTTTACTTTTAGAGATCATCATACATAGAAATAAGAACTTGGAGGTGATACTCTTCAAAATTCTCAGAGAAAAAGAAGGTCGGGCAGTTAGAAACATGCTAGAGCTAACATACAGTGAAATTAGCTTCATGAATTAAGATGTCAGTAACACTGTCTTCATCAAGATGAATGAAAAAGCAAAGAAAAAGATCTCCATCTTGTGAAGAGCCCTACCTATCATGTCTGAGAAACATGTGCCTCCCAACAGCCAGCGTTTTATTCTTATGCTCACTGGACATGATTTTCAGAAAATGAACCATTTACGTTTATTGTACAGGTTAACTGATTCTGATTTATTGTACATACGACTGTTTCGGTTTCCTCCTTCAGTATCCCAGTGACTGCATCCCTTCCTCCACTTGAATGGCCACTCTCCCACCAGTCAGGCTCCTATGAGCTTCGGATTGAGGTGCAGCCCAAGCCACATCACCGGGCCCACTATGAGACAGAAGGCAGCCGAGGGGCCGTCAAAGCACCAACCGGTGGCCACCCTGTGGTTCAGGTATGGACTTGAATTATTTTTATTTTGTTTTCTTTATTTGTTACTAGGTGATTTACTTTTGCTAAACCATAGCCTGTGGCTTGTCAGGTTGAGGTATGTGACTCAGCCTGTTACTCCTCTGAGGGATGAGGCATTTAAGATAGAATTAGTATCTGAAATGAATCAGCTACTAAGACGCCAGGGAAGAAAGTCTTCTTGAGCTGGATAAGGATAGAAATGATATTCACGCTCCAGCTACTTCTTCCCTTCTCTTTCTGATTGAAAAACTGCTAGAATTTTGCAGATGTTTGTGTATTGACAGAAGGTTTCTGAAGCCATCATTTTGTGTTTAAATTTTAGATGAGCATGATTAGAGGAAAATCAATATACTCTTGTAAAATATAGCAATGTAAGAACAAATTAACACTATGCATAGTCAGCCCTAGTTGGTTTGGTTCAGTGGATAGAGCGTCAGTCTGCAGACTGAAGGGTCCCAGGTTTGATTCTGGTCAAGGGCACATGCCCAGGTTGCAGGCTCAATCCCCAGTAGGGGGCATGCAGGAGGCAGCTGGTCAATGATTGTCTCTTATCAATGATGTTTCTATCTCTCCCTTCCTCTCCCTTCCTCTCTGAAATCAATTAAAACAAACAAACAAGCCAAAACTATGCATAGTCTACCTAAAATAACTGTTATTAACATTTTGATATATTTCCTGTTGTCTTTTTTCTATTCACAAATATGGCAATGTCTACTACCATACATTTATATACTTGATGTTTTAGTAGTGTGTACTCTGATGGTTTTTTTTTACTTTACATTATACCATGAGCATTTCCTCCTGTTTTTTCTTAGTTATCTTTTATGTCTGTGGCTTTTACTTCAACCTCAGATCTCTTTTTTTCTTCTCAAAATAAGTACAGTGTTCTTTCTTCTCCAAAATAACTAGAGTTGAAATATTCTTAATTGTATTTTCTGGTTAACCAGCAACTGCTGACTAGTGCCCACCAACCAACCCAACCAGACCTTCAATACATTTAAATTAATTTACTTTTCTTTTTTGGTATTTGCCTTAAAGTGTAAGTATTATATAGTAAGAATTCTATGATAAGAGTCTGATGCAGTGTACATCAGAACTCTCTAGAGTTGTTAAAAATACAGATTCTTGAGTATCACCTAAAACTACTTAATTAGAAGCTACATGACATGAGTAGAGTTCAGATGACAAACCACAAACCCCCACATCTTCACAGACACTTTGGCTGTATACACCTGGTTAAGGACTTTTATGATAATACTAGAGCAGTGGTCGGCAAACTCATTAGTCAACAGAGCCAAATATCAACAGTACAACGATTGACATTTCTTTTGAGAGCCAATTTTTTAAACTTCTTCTAATGCCACTTCTTCAAAATAGACTCGCCCAGGCCGTGGTATTTTGTGGAAGAGCCACACTCAAGGGGCCAAAGAGCTGCATATGGCTCATCAGCCGCAGTTTGCCGACCACTGTACTAGAGGCCCGATGCATGAAATTTGTGCAAGGGGCTTGGTCCTTGCAGCTGTGGCAACTGCCTTGGCCCTTGCAGCCCCAGCTTGTCCGGAAGGTTGTCCGGACAGTCGTTCCGCTGTTTGGCCATCTGGTCTAATTAGCATATTATGTTTTTATTATTATAGATTAGGAACTTTTAAATCCTGGCAGTTGCTTTTCCTAAACCTGACATCACAGACATCTTGGGATCTGTTTCTATTCATTGCTCCTTTTCCTTGACCACAAGTCACCTTTTCCTCTTTCTTTGCTTGTCTAGTAATTGTTGATTGTATTTTGACATTGCAATGATAACACATACTGGACATTGTAGAGACTCTGGATTTGTTACCTTCCTCTAAAGCCTTCCCTATTTTAGGATGGGAACCTCCTGGCTTGGAGGATGGCATTAGTCTGTGTGTTGGAGTCAAAGCCTTTGGTAGGAATAGGGAAACTCATTCAAAACAGATTAGGAAAAGGAGATTGTGTGAGGAGGCTACGGGGCTATTGCACAAAACCAGGCCAGTAGATTCAACTCAAGAAGAACTCAGACTTGGGAAATCACCCTCTAAGTCTTACTTCTTTGCTTAGTCAATCCATTCAACAAGTGAATTCATTCTGCAAGCATTTGTTGGGCACCTCCTTTTTGTCATATGCTGAACCTGATACTGAAACACAGTGAAGAAAAAACAGAAGTTATGATCTCTTTCATCATGAGCTCACGTTCTAGAGGGAAAGAGTCAATGACTAATCACACAAATTATAAAATTAGAAGTTGTGGCAAGTGGCCTAAAAGAAAAGTATGGGGCTCTGGGTGGAGGAGCCAACGTAAGTGGCAAGAACATCTGTTAAGATTTCCCTGAGGAAGAGACGTAGGGAGAACAGCATGTGCAAATGCTCAGAGGCAGAAGGAAGCAGAAGGAACCACATCAGAGGACCATCGGAGGCCAATGTAACTGGAGTGTGAGGGGCTAGAGAGAGAGTGGAGAGGGGCAGAAAGGAGCCGGAGCCAGAGCATGCAGGGCCTGGATAGCCACGGAGAAGAGTTTGTGTAAAGCAGGAAAGAAGCATGATCTGACTTAGGCTTTGATAATACCCCACTCTGATTGCTCCTATGGGGGTAGTAGCTGAGATAAGGAGAAGAGTTAGGGGGTTCTATCCTTTCAGGGCTTCTTCATCCTCTGATCACTCAACAAATGTTTGTTGAGCACTACTATGTACCAGGCACGGTTCTAGATTCTGGGACAGGGTGTGAACAAATAGCCAGAAATCCTCACCCTCACCAGCTTACAGTTTAGCAACATAGTAATGACAGCAAACACTTAGCACATACCGCATGTCAGAATCTGTTCCAAGTGCTAAATATGTTACCTTATTTAACCTGCAGCAGAGCCCTATAGAGCAGGTTATAGTTAGGTCAAGGAGATGTCAAGGAACTCATTCAAGGTCATAGTTACTGAGTGGTGGATGTTGGATTTGGACCCTGGGGTCTGGCTCTACCAGCTGCATCACTTTCCCGATCTTCTGCGTCTCTTTGCAGACCAGCGTTCCTGCCTTTCACTCTCCCCAGGCGGAGAAAGCCTGGTGGGAAATTGCCCACACTCCCTGTCTATGAATTGTCTATGCTATTCCGATTTCACCTCCCGCACAGGCCCATTGGAGTCCAAATCCTGGTTCTCAGGGAAGTGCTAATGGGCCTTGGTTGGGACGGGTGCCGTCCACTGGTCCAGTTAGCTTGCCGTCCACTGGTCCAGTGAGGTCCAGCCACATGTGCTAACCTCTGCTCACTCATTCATCATGGCTGGGGCTGTGAAAATTTCCAGAGAAGAGAATGGGCTGAATGTGCAGTTCAAAAGACTCCGCTACAGAGCACTTGAAGTTCACACCCCTTCTTCCAACAGCCCCCAAGGATCTGTTCTTATTCTTGCTCATAATTTTGAAAACTCAGTGTATGACTTAAAAATTAAGCCATATCCTCAGAAAACACCAAGTGAAGTATCTTTTTTTCTTTTGAATAGTTTGTGTGCTCTTCAAAAATGAAACGTGCTAACCCCCGATTTTTAGCATAGGTAGTTGGTTTTTTAAAAATTCCTTTGAAAAATGAAGAAGAGAGAGACCTTAAGAAACAAGTGATCTTAAGCCTTAAGTAGGTGCGAAAACCCCTTTTGAAATCTGGAGGGTACCCCTGTGTTCCCAGAAGAGCAATGAAGCCCCGTTTTGTACCTTGCTAGAACTTTCTGCTGGTTTCTCTCTTGATCTCTCTCTTATCTCCCCATCTGTTTCTATTTTTGTACTGAACCAGGGCTCCCTTCCCCCCTCAATCATCCGTCCCCACCCTTCTTTTTTATTTGCCACTCTATGAAACTTAATCTTTTTTTGCATGCCTAGTGGTTTTATGCTCCTCTTTATATGAAAATAAAACAAATACAAGAGCATTTCATTCTGTTCCTTTAAATATAAAATTTAAATCTTAAGCATATATCACGTTCAACTTTTTTCTTTTTTTCTGTCCTGAATGTCATTTAGTCTTGGAAGAAAGTTTGCTCCAAACTTCAAATGCTTTTTAGATCTCATGACTCATTCATTTGATGAATATTTTGTTTGGACCTACTGTGTGCCAGGTACTGTGCTAGATGCTAATAGTATAATGAGAGGTGAGATGGACACAGTCCCTGCCCTGATGGAGCTCAGGGGCAGGGGGGTGCAAAGTAGCCCAGGATGGTTTGGTGTGACCATTACTGAGGTGTAGGTGGGCCAGGGAGGCCAGACAAGGGTAATCTGGAATGGCACGTGGACTCTTAGGTAAGACATGATGGCTGATTAGGAGTTCATCTGTTGGATTCACAACTTGGGGGTAACTCCTTCAAGAAAACCATGCCAAGAGGGTACTTGGGAGACCTGCTTTAGAGGGAGGGTCTTGCTGAGGAGGTGACCTACCAACTGGGACCTGGAACAGGTGATGGAACCAGCAAAGTTCTTCTTTTGGTGGTGGTAGGGGCACATGCAAAGGCCCTGAGGCAGGGAAGAACTCGTGTGTCTGAAGAGCTGAAAAGGGGCCAGGGTCACTTGAGGTTAGTCAGGACATGCAAAACTCATAAACCAAGTTGGGGAGCTAGGATTTTAATCCAGGGCAAGGGGAAGGGAATGACAAGTTTTGGGTAGGGGAGGAAGGTGATTCTGATTTAATATTTCTAGGATCACTCGGTCTTCTCTCTAGAGAGGGGGTTAGAAGGGCTGAGGAAGGAAGCAGGGAGATAATTTGATAGGTTGTGACAGTGACAGGTGAGGGATGAAGGTGGTGAGGATGGGGAGGTGGCAGTGGGAGGAGCTTCAGGACTTGGTGCTGACTTTGGGTGTGGGAGGTGAGGGAGCACTTGGGAAGGGTGGTGCCACATGCCATAGGGGAAGACTTGGGGAAGAAGTTTCTTAGGGGAAGATGACGAGTTCAGTTTGGGGTTAGGAAGAAGGAAGAACTTGTGAGGCATCCAAGCAAAGATGTCACGTAGGCAGTTAGATGTCACGTAGCTCGGAGCTCAGAAGCCAAGTTGTGACTTTCTAACTCTCTGGCCTGTGGTGGCACAGGACCACTAGCGCCATCATTGGTGGGCTTGGTGCCTATTGCTTGTGTGGGTGTATTCCTCACACCCTCTGTAGCAACTCGCAGCTCTTCAGAAGCAATGAACAGAGCGGAGAGCCAAAGAAGAGGTTGGAGAAACAGGATCACACACTGACAAGCTCCTGGGGGCCAGGTAATGAAAGTAAATGACTGAATTGGCCAAATGCCAGGGAGCAATAGGGAGTGGTGGGGAGTAGGGCACAGCAGACTATATGCCTCATCTCAAGGAGGCAGCTGCTCTTTAGCCTCCATTGGTTGTGCCATCTGGGAATGTGGGTCCATTGTTGCCAGCTTTTACAGTTTTATTTTCAAGAGGAACTAGGATTCTGAAATTTTCTGTGAAATTTCTTATGATGAAGTTTTGGCTACTAACTCTACCCTTGGGTTAGATTTGGCTCAAGGCAAACATCCTCAAGTTCATACCCTCTGGGGGTAAATAAGAACTGCGCTGCTCCAAGGCTTATCAATAGAAAGGGAGATTAGAATGAGGCTCTATTTATGTGATTTCTAAGAATTGCCCGGTTACAGAGGGAGCCCTGTTAGCAGCCAGGCCCAGGCAGTCTCTCCTATAAAGCTCCGAATCCCATAGAAATAGAACAAACTTACAGCTCTTTCCAAGGGAGCCAGGGAGTCTTAGCTCCTTAGCCGGAGTTTGACCTGCTGGGATCAGACCAGAAAGGGAACCACTCGATTCACCTTGAAAGGGCACACTCCTCGGGCGGACCCTGCCATCGCTTCCTCGTTCTATTTCGGGACAGGATGCAGAGGCCCCAGGGTGGACAGAGCACCATTCACAGGCGGCTTGCAAGGTTGGGCTTTAATGTTTCCATCGCCCCTCAGCTTTGGAGATCTAATAATACTCCAGTCTAGAGAGGTCTGTATCACGCCATTGTCATTTTAATCCTCCCCCTGTCTGCTTCCAGACCCTCTGACCATGGATAGGAACTCCCCACGCAGGGTACTTCCCTATATTCCTTAGCCATCCTTGGGCTGGGACTTTCAAAAATAAAATGTTATTCTTGCCACTCCCTGGGACATGTTTTCAAGTGAAAAAGGGATCAGAAAGCCACCCTTTGAGGAAAGGGATCAGAATAGGAGGATGTTGAGCCATGGAACACACCTCCAAGAGCCATGCTCTGGCTTCTCTCAAACAGCTGCTCGGACAGATGGAGAAAACATGGGTGGGTCCCGTAGGAGAAATTTCTCACAGATGCAGAAACCTGATCTCTGTTGCATCCTGGGTAAGAATAACAAGCTTTGCAGGGTGCAATGGGGGGCCAGGGGCGCACCTGTTCAGGTTACCGCCCCCTCCCCCAATCCAGAGGAGGCCAATCAAGTCTCCAGGCTTTCAATTTGTAAAAGGGATTACGGGATAGTGTTTTTCATTCTGGTGGATTTCAGCTCTTGCACTATTTGCGACTCACTTTGAATTATGTCTAAGGGAGAAGGCAGGCAGGCGGGGTTTCCTCCCCACCAGGCGAAGCAGGCCTTCTCTGGCAGTTGGCTGGGCACGTGGGCTTCTATTTGACTAGTGAAATGTGCTTCGTGTGGCTCCCCTGTTTTTGTGAAAGCAGGTCTTGCCAAGGCTGATTTGCCTCAATCAGGGCTACTGTGTTTGCTCTTCCAGAAAGTTCAGTCGGAAGGAAAGCGGAGAGAAATAGAGATTCATGCTCCAGCTTCTGTGGGGTGTGTGCTGAGATCCCTGGGGGTTCCACCGCTCATTCATTTGGTGGTTAGAACATTTCCCCAGCACCTTCTCTGGGCTAGGCACCTTGCCAGGCACTGGGAATCTGGCTGTGAGCAAAACAGACAGAAGTTCCTGCCCCATGGAGCTGATGTTTTGGCTGCGGGGAGATAAACAATAAATCTTATAAATAGGAAAATTAAATAGATCGTGGGGAGGTGATAAGTATTATGGGGAAAACTAGCAGGTGAGGGGAACTGGGAGTGGTCAGGGAGGCCTTCCTGAGGAGGTGGCATTTGAGCAAAGAAGGAGATGGATGAGTAGATGGTTCAGGGATCTGGGGCAGTGTGCTGTCAGCTGGGGGGACATCAGGGTCAACCTAGAGGAGGCCTGAGTGGGAAGAGTGGAGGGTGACCAGACAGAGGAGTGGGAGACAGAGGCCCAGAGGCAAGAGGGTGGGAGGATCGGGCCTCAGACACTATTTGGGCACTTTTGCTCCCAGTGAGGTGGGAGTCAAGAGGGCTGACTTAGGTTTCAGCAGAATCCCTCTGGGTGCCATGCTGATGTGAATGGACTATAGGGGGTTGGGGGAAGAAGCAGGGAGATGGGTGAGTTGCTGTCGCAGGGCATCCAGCCCAGAGAGGATGGTGGCTGGACCAGGGTTGGGGTGGAGGACATTAGAAATGATTGGACTCTGGGTATACTTTGGAAGTGGGGCTAGCTGGAGTTTTTGTGAGTTTTGCCATGCGAGACACATGATGTGGCTGTAGGCTTCCAGAGGCCAGCGTCCCCAGGGTTGCATGGCCCTGCCCATCCCCACGGAGACCCCTCCTGTTTTCAGAGGGAGCGATCTTCTAGGAGTGGCCTGATGCAGCCTTTTCCTTTAAGATGGAGACAGGCTACGTGGGGATGCTGAGCCATCCTCAGAACCCTCTCCTCATCTATACCAGTCTTTTGATGATAACACTGATAATTAATTTAGAAAACTTTTAAAAAGACTAAAGTCCAAACCAAGTGTATCTGTGGGCCAGATGTGTTTCTTGGTATGTGACCTTGGCCTCTGGGTGAGCCAGGTGGAGAAGAGAGGGGATGAAGTGCGGGGTGGGGGGAGGAGCGCAGGGGGAGCTGGTGCACGCACAGTTGTGGGACAAAGGGAAGGGGTGGGGGTAGATGGTATCATCTTCATGACAAAGGCACACTGATGGTAAAAAAAGCACGCTTTCAGTTCACATTAAAGATAAATTGGCATGAGTGGGCGTCAGTAAAATGTTGTCCCTGGATGTAGGCAGAAAATAAAAAGCTCCCAGAATCTGGGAGAAAGAATTACTCTACAAAGACAGGTTAAGGCTGAGGCTTGCAATATGCTTGGCAATCAGTGGGAACATAGAGAGGAAACTTCACGTGTTGCACTGGCAGTGTTTTGGTCCCTCCTATGGGATGGGCACCGTGGTGTTCTGATGCAAGCTACTCTTACTGAGCACCACTGTGTACTTTCCTTCGAGTGACCTACTTAATCTTTGCAGCGATGCCATGGAGTGTAGGTGGTGGAACTACAACTCTCCTTGTCCAGACAAGGAAACTGGGACACAGAGAGGTTAAGCAACTTGCCTGAGGCCACCCAGCTGGTGAGCGGTGGCTTTGGTTTGGACAGAGGAGGTCTGAGGCCAGAGTCTACACTGAATTGTCCCACTGTGCAGCCTCCTGGAGGGAGGAAGAGCGGGCTGTTTGGAGCGAGGCTCGCCTTGCGGCCATTAGCTTCGGGGCTCTGGGTCTCTGCTGTTTCTTGGATTATGAAGTGAGACCGACCTCCATTTTTAGATATTTATTTTGTTTTGTCTAGAGTTGTTAGGATTTTAAACAAAAGTGCCCAGCATGATCTTGGTCACAAAGCAGGCATTTGAGCCAAGTTTCTTTTTGAGAAATAGAGTGATGGACATGGCTTGGGAACATTGGAGCTCTGTTAGCCTAAGTTGCATCCTGGTGACCCTTCAGGCTTCTTCTGGCTAAAAACCAAATCTGAGAGTGTGAGTACGTACACATTACTGTTCACACATTGTGTGTTTGTTGCAGATGATCCTACTCTGTTCTTGCAATCACACAGTGAGTTGGGGCTGCCGTTCCCATTGCACGAATGGATAACGAAGCACAGGGGAAGCTAGCATCACTTACTCGAGGTCAGGCAGCTAGTAAGCAGTAGAGTCTTGACTTTGACTGTTAGTTTCTTTGTTCCCAGCAGAGCCCTCCTCTGGACCTGGGAGTTAGTGTGGAGGTTCCAGCTGCTTGTTCTGTGCCTCCTGGAAGATTGTGGGCTGACTCTGCCATCGTCACACCTGTTCACTGAGCACTCACTATGTGACCAGCATGTCACCCAGAGTAGCTCAGGCAGGCATGTTGTCCCTATTCTGTGAATGGGGAAAATGAGGCTCAGAAGTATTGAATGTCTTCTCCATGGGGCACATGGTCACACGTGACAAAGAAGCTGACCCTGACTGAGCTTTCCCTGTGTGCTGGCTGCAGAAACCAGCAGTGTGGCTATTAACCCCATTTACAGATGAGAAAACTGAGGCTCATGATCCCAAGTTCAGCAGAGGGGATGATATTAATACTTGCCTTCCAGGGTCTTTGCAAAGAGTAAATGCCTCACCATGGTAAAGTGGGTAGAATGGGGCCTGGCACGCAACGAGTGCTCAGTGTATGCGTATTGTTATTGCTCCTTCTCCTCCTTGTCCATTTTCTTCTTGACCATCCTGTTAGGGTACAAAAGGGAGCATTTGTGTTCATGTGGACGTTTCGGTTTCATGCTGTGACCCTGAAGCTGGGATGGATGTGAGTTAGAGACTGATGATAAGGATGACGTTGGCACCCATCATTTCAACAGCTGTTCTGTGTAAGGTCAAAGGACTTGCTCAAGGTCACACAGTGCAGATGTGATGAGCTGAATTTAAAAGCATGTCTGTCGGGGCTCCTTGGCCAAACGTTTCCACTCTTCTCTACAGCCCTCTGGCTCCTGCTTAGAAGTAGCGGGTTCTGAACTTTCTGACACAGGTTGGAAAAGTTCCTGTGGGTGTATATGTGTGTGTGTGTGGGTGGGTGGGTGTATACACACACAGTCATGCATATATAAAGGATCTATTTTTATATAAAAATATACGTGTATGTATGTGTATGCATGCATGCATATCTATATAAATGTATATGTGTGTATCTGTGCCCCCTGAATTTTTATTCAATTGTTTATTTTCTTGTTTTAATGTGTATGTATTGTTTAAAACACAGTACCTTTGTCACCGGGAAGTGATGTCACTGCTTTAGCTAATTTCCTTTCTTGTCTCCCACGCTGATGCTTAAGCTGCCAGTGCTCAGCTCCTGTCTCTGTACACAGTCAAGTCTGAGTCAGGTTATTTCATGACACCAGGGGAAACTGGCATTTGCCAAGAACTGAATATGATTGGGAATTGTTCTGAGTGCTATCTATGTATAAATGGACACAATACTACCATTATTTCTAGGCAGTACTTAGAGACACAGAGAGGTTCATTAACTTGCCTAAGGTCACACAGGAAGTGGGTGGGCCATGAACTGAACCTAGATGGTTGAGCTCCAAAGCCTACACTCTTAACTACTCAGGCCACAAAGAAGAATTAGAAATTCTTTTTTTTTAAAAAATATTTTATTGATTTCAGAGAGGAAAGGAGAAGGAGAGAGATAAAAACATCAATGATGAGAATCATTGATTGGCTGCCTCCTGTACATCTCCTACTGGTGGTGGGTATCGAGCCTGCAACCCAGACATGTGCCCTGACCTGGAATAGAACCATGACCTCCTGGTTCATAGGTCAACACTCAACCACTGAGCCACGCTGACCAGGCAAAATAGAAATTCTTAATGATCCTGAGATAACTTTCCTGGTTGCTCCTGGGGGCTTTTATTTTGCTTAAGTATTTTGAAAAATGTAGGAAAGCCAGTTGGGTCAAGCATCAAGTCATATTTTTCCCTTGTGCGCTAGCTCAGATTCACGCACTCATCGGTGTGTCCCCACCCACCTGGCTCCTTCCCTCCCTGTTTGGCCACAGCGGCCAGCAGGCCCTTCCCAGATGCAGGCAATGGCCGGCTTGTGGGTCGGTGCAGCCTCCCTGGGGCCGCGGGGGCTGAGGGCTTCTGTTGGCAGTCCCCAGCCTGCCTGGTGTGAGGCCTGGAGGCTGAGAAGAGAGCCTGGGCAGGCCAGTGAGCCTGCACTTGGGCCCTGAGGCATCAGCCTCTCTAGGGGGACAGGTCCCCAGTGCAAACCGTGGGGATCGGACCCGTGTTCAGGGGGTCCTGGGATCTACTGGACCTTCAGCCCGAGCAGTTCTCACCACACTGGTGATTTGACTGTGAATAAGGTTCATGTGACCTCCTGGAGCCTGCGTTTCCCTAGTGACAAACTGGACCAAACGTTCCTTATAGGATTTCCATAGGAAGTGAAATGTGTAAAGCAATCAGTAGAGCGCTAAGTGCAGACTGCTCTGGTTTCTTTTATAGGTGAGTTTGTGGGGAGGAAGTGCATCACATGGTACAGAATTCCAAGGTGCAGGAGCTGTGCAGGGCGGGGCCTCCACCGCAACCCCTCCCACCCCCACTCGGGGGCTGGCTCTTCTCCCGGAGGCCCCAGTGTCCCGGCTTCTTGAATATCCTTCCAGAGGGTCTGTGTCTGGCCTTGTGGTTCTATTCATTGTTGTCATCACCATCCTCACACTGTAATTTATAAAGGACTTGGCAGAATGCCCCGGACATTTTAAATTCTCAATAAACGATGGGGCGGTCATTACCGTTGCACTTAAAAAGACATCGTGTTTGGTTTTCCGGATAGGAAGCGGAGCTGAGCTGCTCTTCTTGGCACTGTTTACGTAACCCAATGGGCCTTTCCCCGGGGACTTAGGCTTCTGTTAGGGAATCCCGTCTTCCGAAGCTGACGTTTGTTATGAAACTGTAAACACGGCTGTAATGAATACAGTCTTAGAAACCTGCTTCAGGTAAATGTTCGTGAAGCCGCTGGTTTACCTGACCCCTGGCTTAGTGACCAAATACTTCATCAGCATACACTGGGCACCTCCCACATCTATGCACATATCCTTCCTCCTCCATCAGAAGCTGATACGCTGAAGATAGAGTCAATGGACCCTATCATGCCATCAGCAAGGGCAAGATGCGGATGCCATGGTTAGATAGTAGCAAGAAAAATGTTGAGTTCTGAGTGTTTTTCCAATTCTCTCTTATTCATTCAACAAATACAGATTGGCTTCTTCCACATGCAGGCACTGTGCTGGGTGCCCCTACACCATTTGGTGCACACATTTCCTGGGAGCGTGTTCAAAGTGCAGCATCGCAGGCCCCACCAGGCCTGCTGAGTCAGAACTCGCCTTCTATACACAGATTCCCAGGTGGTCCCTGTGCACATTAAAGCACGAGGCACATTATTCTAGGGCAAGGTCCTCAGACTGTGTCAGCCAAATCTGGCCCACCACCCACTTTTCTAAATAAAGTTTTATTAGAACACAGCCATGCCTATTTATTTCCATACTAGAGGCCCGATGCATGAAATTCGTGCAAGAGAAGGCCCTCGCAGCCTGGGTGGCTGCCTCAGTCCTTGCAACTGCTGCTTCGTCCAGAAGGTCATCCGGAAGGTCATCTGGAAGGTCATCCGGACGGTTGTTCCACTGTTCGGCCGTTTGGTTGATTTGCATATTACACTATTATTATTATAGATTGTTTATGGCTGCTTTTGACCTACCGTGGTAGAGCAGAGTCCTTGCCATGGAGACTGCAAAGCCTAAAATCTTTACTATCTTGTCTTCTACAGAAAACATTTGCTGACTGGAGATGGAGATAGAGTAGGGAACAGGACAGACAAGATCTTGTGCTCTCATGGAGCTGGGGTTCTGGTGGAGGGAGGCATACCACAAACCAGTAACTCTCCAGTTTGTCCTGTGGTCAAAAGCATTAAGAAGAAAACGAAGGCAGGAGGGGGCGATGGAAGATGATGTCAGGTAGTGAGGATGCTATCTAGGGAAGAACTTTCTGAAGAGGTGATACTGAACCAGAATTTGGAGTGCGGTACGAGAGGAAGCTGTGTCCCTGCTGGGGGAAAGTGTCATAGAAGAGGGAAATGCTGTGCAAAGGCCCTGGGGTAGAAGCTTTCTTAGTGTCCACTTTGGGCATCATTTCAGAGGTGGGAGCTAGCAGGTCTCTTTTGGGAGTCAGTTATTGACAGTGAATGTGTGTGTTTTTCTTTTGTTCCCACATGACGTTTGCTGTGGCGGTTCCATGCCTTTCACAAGACCATGGCATGTAGACAGAGGTCGTGAACAGCCAGCCCAGGGAAGTCTTCTGTGTGTCCCCGGGTCCAGTGGCGCAGGCTGTGCACCACACTAGCACACTGCGCATCGCAAGGGCACCATTCACATTTGCATATTCATCAGTTCAGTTCTGACACACGCCTTCTAAGGGTGCAGAGGAAGTGTCTTTGCTGATCTGCACAAAAGTGCCCGACAGTTCAGCAGTGGCTCTGGGGCTACAATTCTTAAAGAGAGAAAAAAATCCCAGTGCGAATGTCTTGAGGTTATGGACACTCATGTTTTTGCCCTGGCTCAGCTCGCTTCCCTTACTCACACGGCCCTTTGAGGCAGCCGAATTTAACTTTTAACAGCAAGAAAGGCATTTCTGCCAGTCATGAGATACCCCGACCCCATGGCTCCCTTTCTTGCAGATGGGTGCTCCTTTGTTTCTCCTTTCCACCCTCTACCCGACCAGACTGCCTGGGACTTGCCGGCTCCCACCTCTGCCTGTGTCTTGCTGTGCAGCCTCAGCCCACACACTTCTGGTCTCTGAGCTGGGACGTTGGCTCCAAAATGAGGGGGTAGAGCTCTTTGAGCTCCTCCCATCTCTCAGCTTACGCGGTTCGGTTCTGTGACTCAGAGCAGTAGGTGTCACCGGAGTAGGAGCGCCTGCGGTTGGTTTGCTCACTTTGAGGTGGGAGTCCCAGCTCCTCTTCAGCCTGACCTGTCTTCACTTGTATGGCTTCCATGCTCCGAATTGACTCATCCAGGGACTTGAAGTTGTTTTTTTTTAGAGTTTGGGGATGATTGAACTTGAAGGAGACAAACTACCTAGTTGAATGATTGGTGCTTAATGTATCGTTTTACTGAGGGCTTCGGTTACCATTTTACTGAGGGGCTCCTGTGGGTCAGACTTTTTTGCTAAGCTAACACTTCATTCAGTCTCACGGAGTCTTGAGGTAGGCACCATCATCATCATTTTGCAGATAACAAGATGGAGGCTCGGAGAATTATAAAGACAACAAAGTAACTAAATTGGCGGAGCCACAATTCAGACCACTAAAGGCAGAGTTTAGGACTGTATTATGTATTGAGCATGTGCAATATGCCAGCCATGATCTAAGCATGATCTAAGCAGGGGCTTGTATTTCCCATGGTAGCCCTGTGAAGGGAGTCCTGTTATCTTATGAATGAGAAAACCGAATTCCAGAGAAGTATGTTACCTTGATTGTTGTAAACAGAACATTTCAGATTTTTGCTCTTTTTCTTCTTCTTATGGGCTTCTCTTGGCTTTGTGATCGTTGACATGTATCCCTTTTACCTGTTGGCATCTGTGCCCAGGAGGGAGAAGGTGTACTTTGGTGGCCACTGGCTCAATCATCTTAACACCTTCCCTTTGCTTCCGGGGGCCAACCTGTCATCACTCCTCATCTGGCGACAACTACAGCCCCTAACTAAGTTTCCAGCTGTCTCCACCTGTGCCCCTCATCCAGTCTGCTCCCCACACAGAGGAATCTGTTTAAAACGTAAATTGGTCCACCCTACTCCTCTGTTTTGAATCCTCCCTTTCACTCAATACACATACACTCCTTTCCATGGACTGCAAGACTCTGTCAGGTAGCCCCTGCCTGCCTTCCTACTATTCCTCACTCACTCCAGGCCTGCCCCACTGGCCTCCTGCTATGCCCTAGACACTCCAAGTAGGCTCTGCCTCAGGGCCTTTGCACTTGTGAGTCACTTTCCCCAAATATCCACATGACTCTCTTCTCTGCTTCACTCAGGCCTCATGATAATTGTCACCTCCTCAGAGAAGCCTTCCCTTTTTTCTCTATTAAAATAGCTGCCCCCTTCCCCTGTCATCCTCTGCCCCTTTACTTGTGTTTTTTAATAGCCTGATTTATTTTTTCTTTCTCCCTTCCCACTTTACTCTCTCCCACTTATCTATCCATCTATCCTCCATTGTTGCTCCATCTCAGTCCCAAGCACATAGTAGGCTCTTTATCTCTGCATGAATGATGGTTGATTGTCACCACTGTCCTTTGAGGCACCGCTGAGCTCCACTTTGTCTGGGCCCCTCTGACACACAGTGCCCCGGGAGTTCCGGTGATGGATGTGCTGACGCGGGCAGTTTCTCAGCGGCTTTCCTGTGCAAAGGCAAGCAGAGAAGGAAGTGACAACAATTAAGAAGGACCAATTCAGTTCGCAGGGGCATGCCCAGGCTTCCTGTGCCCTCATCTCTCTGCCCAATGTGACTGGGACTCGCCTGAGGCAAACAGAAGTCGTGACTCGATGGACTGGGCACCAGCTAGTTTTATAACGATTAAGAAGAAAAAGAAAAACCCGTATTTTTCACTTTCCTTTTTTAAACAAGAAGTATGCTGTGGGTGTTCCCTTGTGGTTTTTCAGTCAAAGAGAGGGTTGTTGTTGAGCTCGAGTTCCCTTGGGGCTTCAGCTTTGCGTGTGTCTAACTTTAACTTTGAACTAATGCTTTTAGGACTATGCTCGGGTTGGGGGTCCGGGGGTGCATCTCTGAACAAGGCAATAGGCTTGTTTATTGTGTCCGAGCACGCTCTGCTCACAAGCCACCTCCCAGATCTCACCCCATCTTCTTCCTGTTCCAATGACCCCCTCCCCAGCCCAGTCCGCCCCCTGAGTGAAGGGGAGGGGACCGAGCCGCTGGAAGCAGAAGCTGCAGAAACCGCACTGAGTGAATGCCATTACAGGGAAGCATCTGAATGTGGCTTATGTGCTGGTGTTAAAACAAAGGTGGGTTAGTGCCCACCGAGGGCCTCTGCCAAGCACGGTCGGGAGAGAGAAAGATTTGTGCAACAGGGAATCGTGTTGAGTACAGTGACCCAAGGCGGTGCTGCAGTGTGCGTCCGGCGTCCGTGTCTTGCTCCTCCTTACACAGCTGCTCGCATGTGCCCGTTGTGGGTGGATTTGTGATTTACTTGCCAGGGGAGCAGAAGGGTTGGCCTTGGTGCCCCTTGACTGTGGGCATTGTTAGGCAGGCGTGTTGCCGCCCTCCCCGCGACCTTGGAAAGTGTTCACGGGTGGGAGGTGGGCTTTGGGAAAGGGGACTTGTTGGGGACCTGGGTGTAAGTCCTGCCTGTGGCCGAGCCCCTGTCCCCTTTCAGGGATGGGAGTGATAGTTCTCAGTGGGAGGCTTTCTTCACCCTCTGCTTCCATCTGCCAACCCTCTGCCGAGCTGCTAAGAGCAGAGTGAGTTCTGACTCTTTGAACTGAATGTTACAGTCACACTCTCACCCTGTGAGAGAGGGCACTTTGGGGTCGCTGGCATTCTGGCCCCACAGAGTTGGGTTGGGTCAGATTTTGCCCACCTGGAGCTCATTGCTGCCAACCCCATGCCTGTCAAGCAAGAGGGAGTCTGTTCGGGTCCTGTGCTGGCCTGTTTCTGAGTGAGGATGCCACGTGGAAGGCGGGCAAACCAGGGGCAGGCACAGTGGGTCCAGCCCGGGGCTGCCTCCTCCATTGCCCTCTTTCTCAGCTCACAGAGGAGGCCAGGGTTGGGCGGCCTCCAGGGCCTCGCTAATCCTTGAGGAGTTAGAGTGAGCTTTTCCTTCTTACAACAGACTTCATTTCCCTTTCCGTTAGGAAAGTTCTTCTTGGCAGATGGGGGCTCCTCCGCCTCTCAGCATCCTGCCCTGCGAGGCGAGAACTCGCTGCTGTGGGAAGACCCTGCGGGGCCTCAAGTGTGGCAGCGAGTTCCAGCCCCATAGACCTGTGGGTCCCGAGTCTCAGGACTCAGATGGAGCCGTGTTCAAATGAACAAAGATCTGAAAAGAGTAGCAAAGGAAAAGGGCCTTGGGGCATTGACTAAGGTGTTTGTGGAGGGGCAGGGGCACTACACCTCTCAAGAGTGAAGTGGAGTGAATCCCCGACATGTGCACATCTCCACTGGAAAGTAAAAGGGAAACTTTTAAACAAAGAAGAAATGGGAGCAGGTGTAGCAGAAGAGCCATGGCTGGGGACGCTGCAGGACTTGTGTGTGATTCCCAGTGGCATGCCTTCTGAGCTGGGTGCCTCAGGCAGCTTCCTTCGCCTCTCTGAGCTGACAGATGGAGACTGGTGCAGAGCTTGGCATGGCGGGGGTGGGAGGAGCCTGGACCCCATCCTTTCTCTATGCCCCATATTCTAAGGACTAATGAACCAGACAAACAAATGATGGCGTCAATCTGCCTTAGAGAAAGGTTTGCAATCAGTGATGCTGCTGATGGTGACTGCCGGCACTCACTGAGCTCTTCCTGTGTCAGGCACCGTACTGAGCTCTTTGCATGTGTTCTAGGATCTCATCCTCACCGTGGCCCAGGAAGCGGGTGCTCTTATTGTCCCCCTTGCACAGTTGGCGGCCAGTACTTGACAGCGCTGACGGATCTTAGATCCGAGACATGCCAGGTCCAAGCCACCATGCCCTGGACTGGGCTCTCTGCTAGGCATTTCTGCCCATCCCAGTGGGAGTGGGAGAGCATGCTACTCCTGGGCCTGGTGCTGACATCAGGAGGACGAGGGAACCGTGCCCGGACCACGCTGCGCCCAGTCCCTGGTCCCTGTCTCAGAGCACCGTGGCCTCCTGGGGCATCGACACAGCCGGTGTCCTACAGCTTTGGGCCAGGCTGCTGTTTCTTCAGAGCCACTGTGGATGGAGGCACTGGCTATGTCCAACCCTGGCAAACTAGAAGCAAATAACAAAATGGTCTCTTAGCCCAGGAGGACGTAGATCCACTATATCAATCTGAAACTTTCACCCCGTGAGCTTATGGCCTGTAAGACCCAAACTGTTTCTCAGGTATACCCTCAATTTCACACCCGATGTCACTGACCCTCAGTCCATGGCCACAACAGCCCCAGGAGGACGTAGAACTATAGCAATGCAGGTGTGGATAACGCTCATTGAGCACTTACTGTGTTCTGGCCCTGTCCTAAGAGCTGCATGTGTAACACCTCACTCATCCTCGGGACACATGGCTGCTGCCTGCACCTGGCACATGTGGAAGCATCTCCGGAAGGTCTGGTGACTTGCCCAAGTTCAGCCGCCAGTGAGGTCAGCAGCTGGGCCTGGAGCTTGGGTTCGCCGGCTCCCAAGCTCCTGGTCTACACTGCTGGGTTCTCCTGCTTTGAAATCTCTTCTCCTGGTTTCCTGATGGCAAAAGCAGGCCCAGATGATTGAGGTGACTTTGCAGACGCCACGCAGCTACATGGAAGCCCGGGCTTGGAGGTACATTGTCGCATCTTCTCTGAGATGCTGGCCCCTAATTCAAGCATCGACTCTACAATTCTGTGCACATGTGGCATCGATGACCCGGGGTTTGGGGGCGGGGGACAGGACACACAGGGCGACATGAAAGGATCACGCTCGGCCTTGACAGGGCCCAGCCCCGGCACTCACTTGGAGGCAGTTGAAAGGAAAGCTTCCGATAAGGAGCTGCTTTATCACCCTCTTGACAGGCCGAGCTTCCTCTCTTCTGTTGCACGAGCCTTAAACCTCTTCCAAGTCCCTGGCATGGAGCCGCGGCCACGTCCCGCTCCCACCGCGGCTAGCCGTGGGCAGGAGTGGGCCTTGGGGGGGAGGGGGTGCCAACCCTTTGAAAGGGTCCAGAGGGCCGCACTCCGCCCTCATCTTGGCCCGTGGTGCTTCTGGGCCGGAAAAGGGAAGCACAGAGAGGAAAGGCTTTCTCCTGTGGCTTTTGTATTTGGTTCGCATTAAGTGAGGCCAGGCTGCGTTTTTGTTGTTTGTTTTCCCACTTTTCAACAAAAAAATGATGGATGACTCCCAGCGACGCCGGCGCCCGGCTCCCTGGGGTGGCACGCCACACGCCATGCCACACTCACGCACACTTTCACCCAGCAGCTGAGCAGGCTGCTTTGTGCTCTGGGATGAGCCGAGGGCCGCGCCACAGCTGAGCGGTGTCCGGCGGGGGGTGGACGGGATGAGCACAGCAGTGGCAGGGCGTGCAGGCCTGGGAATTCACTCACTCCGGCCCTGGCAGCCAGCGGCCTCGTCTAGACAGGAAGATGTGTGTGATTGGATTTAAAGACCAGGCTGGAGCTCCTGCTGGGGGAAAAGCAGCCCGGAGCTTTGGGGCCAGGAATCCGACTTTCCCTGGGCCGAGGGGGGCCTGGGCTGGTGGAGGCAGGGGGTCTGTGTCACTGCTGGAAGGCACAGGGGACAGGAGGAGCAGGAGTGATATGAGGTGTGTCAAGTGGAGAGGAGATGGACCATAGCAGGAACCTGACACCTTCCACGCAGTGGGGCCAGCGGCCTGGGCGTGTGGGTGATAAGTGTGAACACTCAATCCGTGGGAGGAGAGAGAGGGAGAGAGAGAAAAGACAGGCTGATAAACAAGTAGATATCTACATGAATGATGTGCACAGAGACCCATGTATACTGGGGTAGGCTCGAGCCGGTTTGTGCTGGCTCATGGCAGCCAACTGCTAAAGTTTCAGATGTTCTACCACGTTTTCCTATAATCCACGCCCACAAGGCTATTACATCCATTGTATCCTGCGGCAGAAATAGTAGGTAATGGTGAGCTCTTCCCAGTGACATCACATTGGTAGCTTGGAATCAGCCACGGTGGGAGTATTTACACCACGGAAATTGGCAAGCACTGCAAGTCAAGCTTTTTCCCTTGCGGAAGTGTTTGTTAAACATTTACCAGCCACCGATGTATACCCCACAAAACAAGGAAGACAGACAGAGAAAGAGGTCAGTGGCTGCCTGAAGAAAGCCTTTTGGGTTTAGGAAAACACATACAAGCTTTTATGTTGGTTGACTTTGTCTCCACTCCCTTCTCTGCATGGGACCCTTCTCCCAGCACATGGCAGGCCAGTGGTACTTTTTCTTCTCCGAGTCAAGGCCTCAGCAGATCTTCTCGGCTCCTTGAGCACAGGTGTGCTGAGCCTCTCCTGTGTCTGGGCACCGCCCCAGGTGGTTCTCTGAACCTCAAGATCGACTGACCCCCAGCCCAGGGCCCCCATTCCCCCTGTGCTCTTCCCTAGCACCTCCTGTGACAGGCTTTGTGTGTCAGTGTTCTGCAAACTGTGGTTCCCTGAGGAGAACACAGAGGCATTTTATGGTGCTTAGTCAGCATTTTAAAACATTTGTAATTATTTTATTGGCACTTTTTTTTAATTATTGTGCATTTATATGCATCTTTCATTTCCAACTGGTGATCCTGGTTTCCTGTTTATGGTAGCACCATAAAGTTTCTTTGAAAATACATTTCTATAAGTAAAAATATGACTTAAACTTGAAAGAGAAAGATTCAGTAACTAGTTGTCCAGTAATAGATCAGGAATGTGGCTGGAGAATGACTGAGGTTTGGGGACCACGGTGGGTGTGATTTCTCCCCCGTTTTGGGGCAACCGGAGCAGAATGGATCGTACAGTGGTCAAGAGAATGGGCCTTGGAGCCAGACCTGCCCAGGTTGGAACCCTGGCTTCTTCCTGCCTATGACCTTGAACAAATTGCCTAACCCCTCTGCCCAGTTCCCTCCTGTATAAAATAATAGTACCTGCCTCACCCGTTGTCACGAGGATTGAATGACTTGATAGATATCAGCACTCAGAACAATGCCCGGTGTTAAGCAAGTGCTCAATATTAGCGTTAGCTATTACTGTCATTGTTGTTACTATGATTAATGATAGCATCCCCTTGCCATGCAAATCTCCCCAGCATGGCTTTCTTTGTGACTGGGCGGCGCTCAACAAATATTTGTTGACTTGACTTGAATTTTAAGCTTTTAGAAAGCTGCCAGGCCTGGCACCTTTCAACCTGGAAAAGGCAATTCGGAAACCAGACAGAAAGTAAGCAGCAGTTTTATTTCTAGCGAGCAGCATGGTCACTCCCGAGTGAGGCAGACATGCCGGTTCCCCATTCTTCTTCCCTCTAGGGGATACCTTTCTAGACGCTCATTCAGGTCCCGGGTAAGAGGGCGAGGAGGCTTGCAGACCTACTTGGGTGTCATTACCGGAATGTCGCTGAGCAGTTGGATCGTATGACTTTTTGTATGTGGCGGTTTCTTTTGGATTCACTCTCAGTGCTGGCTCTTCAGAGAAATCATTTTTTATAAAGCGTCTTGTAAAGCAGACTTGCTCGCTAGCTACTGTTTGCACCTTGAGTTTTTAAAAACGGATGCTTACCTAAGCACGGCCATTCCGTTCCCATTGAGATGCAGTTGAGGGGAACATGAAAGAAATAATGTTATAGTGGTCGGACGAGGGGTCTTTCAATTAGGCTTAGGTTTAGTTGCATCTAAAAGAACCCCAGAATAACAGCTGCTTAAACATTCAACCATTTAGTCTCTTATGTGGAAAGTCTAGAGATGGGTTGTTCAAAGTGCTAGGAAGTCCTCAGGAATCCAGGCTTTTTCTCTCTTCCTATTCCACTCAAAGTTACCTCATGGTCCAAAACGATTGCTGGAGCTGCTGCCATCATGCCCACAATCCAACCAGTGGAATTCTAAGGAAGCAAGAAGACAGGGCAAAAGGGCACCCCGGCTAGGTTAGCTTCCTCCCTGGGACCTTTCTGCAAGTCTTTTTCATACGTTTGCATCCATCTCATTTACTAAACCATTCACCTGCACAGGAGCCAGGAAGTGTCGCTGCACTCTCAGCAGCTTCCATTGTCACCTGAGATAATTGGGATCCTGTTACCTAGGAGTTGAAAATGGATGACAGAGAGCAAGTGGCCTCTATCACAACGGATGACCTTGAAGAAATATATTGTAATACTGTTTTTGTACTATAGTTTTAAAGTTTTGAGAGATGCGGTCCTTCATTTGTCATCTGATTTTCCGTTGCCTGTGGTCTAGACAGGTAAATATTAAACTTGTGGATGTGCAGGGCTATGGGAGAGGTCCATGGAGATGCCACCAGATGGAAGGGGGGAAATGTCCACCATAGGGACATTTCCCAAAAGGCCTTTGAGATTCTCTTTTGAGAGACTGTGCTCAAATGTCAAAACCCCCAGCCCCTCCTCCAGCTGGTCCTGTTATAGTGCCAAGTTTCCAGCACCTGGAATGGGTGTGGCCCGTCGCAGGCACTTTATCTATAGTTGGTAGGAGAATAAATGGACCTGAGCCTTGGTTTCCTCATCTATAAAACCCAGATGAACACTCTTGTCCTTCTGGCCTTTATATTTAGAGCATATTCGAAGGAGCCATGGTGATGGCAGGTGCCAGGGGCCTTTAAAAGTCAGTGCTCAAAATAGCAAGGTGTAGCTATGGTTACTTTTTAATATATATTTTTTTAATAACAAAGGTAACATATGGTTATTGTAGAATATTTAGAATATATAGATTGCTTACTCACTACTTACTTATTAGGTACCTACTAAGTGCCAGTCTCTGAGTCCAGGTGAAGGAGAAAAAGGAGGTGTTTATTTCAAAGAGGAAATAGACATTGAACAGGTTAAACCATAAGTAGGGTGATTTCGGGCCACAGGGAAATATTTTAAGGGGGAAAAGTGGGTAATGGGAGAGAAGCCCTGGAAGGTGGTTTACTTTATATTGAGGTAGTCAGGGGATTCCTCTCCAAGGATGGGTTCATTTACGTTGGTATTTGAATGGCAATAAGGAACCAGGCAGAGGAGAATCAGGGAAAGAACACTCCAGATAGAGAGAATGGCAGGTGCAAAGGCCCTGAGGCAGCAGAGCTTGGGTGTTTGAGGAATGATAAGGGGCCCCCGGGGCTGTGGATATAGGGAGGAACAGTAGGAGATAGAGTTGGAGAGAGAAGAAGGAATCAGATGACACAGGACTTTGCAAGGCTTGTTATTGGAATTTAATTTTTTTTTTTTAATGCACTGGGGAGCCACTGGTGGGTTTTAAGTGGAGGAGTGATGTGATCTGATCTGCTGTAAAAAGATCCCTCTGGCTTCTGTGGAGAATCTATGTTTACTGTGGCCAACAGTGCTGAGGCCGAGAAATACAATTCACTAGTCTTTTACACCATATAAATTGTGGGACCATGATCATCCCTAAGGTTACCATCCACCAGGGAGGCCCCTCATTCTTCACCAAAGGGGCAAGTAGCAACGGTTCTCAAGAGCAGCCTCCAGCTCAGCCTCCCTCTGCCCAGTGGAATGAATGAGTGAATGAGTGAGTGAGTGAGTGAATGAGTGCAGACCAGCCTCCTTTGAAGAGGTGAGTCAGATGGGACGGGCCCATGCGCTTCCAGCAGGTTATGAAAGCCAGGCCCCGTGCGGCTCCGCACAAGAACGGGCTCCTTGTTCCTGGTGATGGGGTGTGTGGAGCTGCCAAAGGGCCCCGCCTCTCACAGGTCACCGCCAGAGGCCCGTCTCAGGGCCGTCTCGCCGCGTGCAGGGCACAGGAGCTATGCAGAGCCCTCCAAAAACCCACCCTTTGAAACTAAAGAAATTGGATCTTAAAATCCCAAAATAGCAGGCAGAAAGGTACACATCACGTCTGCCTTCTCCCTTTCTTCCCCCTTGTGGCAAAAGTGACTCAGAATTTTTGGGCAGGATCCAGGCAGACCTACGCGCGTGGCCTTTGAGTTGGGGGCGGGGTGGGGTTACAATTTGGGGATAACACAACGTGTCAGTGCCTTGGCGGGCTCAGCTAGCTCTCTTACATGTCGTAAGACCTGCCTTTTCCCACCCATCTCGGATTCTTTTTCAGCTCTGGCTGCACTGCAGGGGGAAGGCCGTAGCTTTTGCCTCGTCCAGAATCCCTGACTGTAGTGGGACCTTTCTGTGAAGCTAAAAGGCAGTTTCTCGAGGCTGTTTTATCCAAGTGTTCTGAGGGGGCTGCCATCGGGGTGGGCGCTCCAGGACTCTCAGCCCAGCATCCTCGGGTGTTCACAGGGCCCTGTTGGGTACCACTGGTCAGAGTTGAATAGGTGGACACAGTTTGCATGAGCTGCCTTCCGTCCTCCTTTGCCCCCTCCAGGGGCACTTGGTTGTTTTCCCTTTCCAGCTTCTCCCAGAGCCCAGGACCCCACAGACAGCAGACACTTTGTTCCTCAGTATCAGGGCGGTGCCCTGGGTGACAGACTCCTGGGGAAATGTTTTTGAGACATGCTGCCTCTTGTTGTCTGGTCTTTGGGTGAATACAGGTGGCAGGGGGCATGGCCCATGCCTCGCTTTTCCCTCGCTGTCGCCACAGGCTGCCGAGTCGCTGCACTTTTGATTCAGTCTCTCCCTGTGTCGATCCCTAAATGCTGCCTGGAGAAGAGATTGCACATTTTATTTTTCCAGCCCAAGATGGTCTCCTCATTGACTTCCAGTGGAATTGGCCTGGTATAACATGTCTCTTTCATGGTGAGACACATTCCTGCAGACTGGCTCAAACGGTAGTGAATTTAGGCAGACTCCAAATGTGGGGATTCTCTTCCAGACATGAATAAGTCTTCTTGCTCAGGGTCACTGGGGATGACTCACTCAGCAATGTGTTGAGCCACATAGGAACCAGAGAATTAATCTGTTCATTTATTTATTCAGAAAATATTTATTGAACACCTACTGTACACCAGGTACTGTTGATGGTGCTGGGGCACAGTGTTGAGACAAACTTCCATTAATGGGGGAAAAAGACAATAAGCAAACACCAAAGACAACACTTATCACTGTGAGGAAGGGGTTCAACAGGAAGGTGTGGGGGAGGCTCTCCTGTAGCCGGCTGCTCAGGGAAGGCCCTGAATTTAGGTTGACACCTGGAGGATCAGGAGGAACCAGCTCTGGGAAGACCTGTGTTAGGCTGAGGAACAGCAAGTGCAAAGGCCCTGAGGTAGGAGCAAACTTGGCCTGGTTAAGGAGCATCAAGGAGGCCCGTGTGCTGGACCAGGGTGGGGAAGATGAAGTTGGTGACATGGGCAAAGGCCAGATCAGGCAGGGTTTTATAGGCCATGATGAGGAGTTTGGGTTTTATTCCAAATGTACCCGAGGATCCATACATTTTAGAGCCGAGAGACAATCTTGAAGATTTTCTTCCAAGAACTCAAACTAGAGAATAGGTATTTAGTTGTCAAAAGTCACCCAGCCGTAGGTGGATGAATAGTAATAGAAGTTATCTAGTAGATGCTAGCTACATGATTTATACATAACTTGCTTGATCCTCCCAAGAGCCCAGTGAGTGTGTAAATGAACTTCCCTATCAGGACAGAGCCAGACTGTAACCCCAGGTGCTCTGGCTCCAGATCTTAGCACACTGACTCTACTCAAGGAGGGGTGCAGAGAGATGCAAAGAGTACTTGTTTGGCTTCTTAAAAAAACAAAAACACACAACTCCTCCCAAAGGTCAACTCGGAGAAGGCTTGCTGTTTCCGTCCAGGACTTCCAGACACATCTCCGATGACTCAGTCACTCCTGGGCCTGCAGAGATAGTTGGTCAGGAGGGGATGCTGGTGGGGAGCCATAGCTGAGCCGACATTTCTGCCGAGTGGACCAGAAGCTGGGGGTTGAGAGTGGAGAGGGGTGTGTGGGAGCAGAGAAGGGAAAGTTGGTGTCTCGGGCCCCTGACTGCAGGACCCGGTTTCTTTGTTCAAGGACCCCTCAGGGAGGCTGTGGGGAGCGGGATCTGGGGTGCAGCCTTCGGTCCTGAATCCCATTAGGCTAATGGGCCTCGCCTCTGATCTCCCCACACTGCTCTCCATGGCTTCCTTGGGGTTTCAAATGTGGACATGGTAATTGGAAACAAATTTAGCATGTTTCAGGCCATCAAGCATCTCTTCAGTGAGCGTGCCTGCTGTGCGGTAGATATGCCTGTTTTTAATTTCCAGTGATGTGAGAAATATAGAATGACTTGATTCTTAATTTAGAATGCCGAGAGAGGCCGGCCAGTTTTGTTTTCGAGCCTGTGCAAAATGTCTACTTCTCTTTTCATGGCTCACCATGTGATTTCAAACCATGGCCCTATCTTGGGGGAGCATCTGTTAATTGCTGGTCACAGAGGTCTCCTGCCGGGCGAGGACAGATCCGGCCAGCGGGACCCCAGATTGGGTCAGAGAGCAGACGTGGCATTCCTTTGTCATCACCCCCTGCTGAGGCGGTCCCCTCTGGAACAGGCAGTCCAGGCACCAGCTGTCCAGCCGGCAGAGGCCTGCCCACACTGGGCACAGCACAGTGCTCGCGGTGGGCCAGGGAGAGAATCGCCTGAGCTGGAGAGAAGCCAGTGTGGGCAGCGTGACCGCTCTTGGCGGTGGGGCAGGGAGGGTCAGGTAGAATGACAGCCACTCAACCCTGCTATTAGCTCTCCTCTCTCCCAGGGTTGTCCACACATTGAGCATCTGCACGGCGCTCTAGGTGCCTCGGTGAACAAGACAGATAAGCTGCTGATGTTCTAGTGGGGGAGGCAGATACAAATCAGATGAACATACCTGCAGTGTCATGTGGTGACTCATGGCTGATGCAACCACGTAAAGCAGGGTGGGCGGATAAAGAGTGGAAGGGTGTGGAGTGCCACATTGGGGTTACAGCTGGGGACGGCCTCTCTTGAGGAGAGGTTTGAATGGAGAGAGGGCTGAGCCATGTGGCTATGGGGAAGAACATTCCAAGCAGAGGGAACGCTAAGCATTGAGACCCTGAGGCAGGAACGTGCCTGGTGTGTGTTGAGGACAAGGCCAGAGTGGCTGCAGTTGAAGGAGGGAGAGGGTGGGCTGGAGATGGAGAAGAGAGGGCCAGATCACATGGGACATTAGCTTTCTGAGTAAGATGCTGTTGGCGGGTTTTGAGCAGAGGAAGCAGTAAGATCTAACTTACATTCTTAAAGATCATTCTAGCTGCTGTGCCAAGGATACTGTACAGGTGGAGGGGCAAGGTGGGCAAGGATGGAAGTGGGAAGACCAGGAAGGAGGCTACTGTGCCAGTCAAGGCAGGAGATGGGCCAGTGAGGAGTGTACTGCGCAGTCAGGGGAGAGGTGATGGTCGCTCTGACCATATTGGTGGTAATAAGGCTGGTGAGAGCAGTGCGATTCTGGATGGATTCTGAACACTGAGGCACCAAGACTTGCTACTCGACCGGCTGTGGTATGTGGTTTGCTTGGAGTAAGCACCATACCCTGAACTCAAAGGGAGCCTGCTGGCCCTGTGCCTGCCTCTTCCTTTACGGAAGGCCCGCACCTCGGACTCCTGCTCCTGGGGCTCTTGTGAGTGGGTCCTGGGTCTTTTTCCTTTCAGAGTGGGATGGAATATTGCACATGCTTTTGTACCTTCATTGTTTTAGTTTTCTTTTTTGTGGCCTTTAGAGAAATGTCAAGATTCACTTTCCCCTCTCCACTCTCAACCCCCAACTTCTGGTCCACTTGGCGGAAATGTCAGCTCAAATGAATGTTTTGCTTTATTTTTTTTACGCTACACATTCAGAAAGTAATTTTTGTGTCGTAGTCCAGGGAACTACGAACTGTGAGCCTCTCCCTGAGAATGATCAAAATCCAGTGGGCATTTTTAAACAGGGCCTGATTTCTACTTATTAATTTTATTTTGGGTTAGACACACACTCGCGCGCGCACACACACACACCCCTTAACACAAATAGATGTATTTGTTCTCATCGTTATATTTTGGAGATTATTCTGTATCATTATGTAAAAGGCTTCCTTGGGGTGCCCCATATGGTTGCCCAGGTTGTTCACTACACAACTCCAGGGGTTGCCATTCATATTAAATGTCATACTGGCCCCTAGCATATCCATTCCTTTTTATAACAGCATTATATTCCATTATGCGCCATTAGAGACTTAACCAGTACTTTTTTATGGGCCTTTAGGTTGTTTCCAATCTTTTGCTCTTTTAAAGAGTGCTACACTGCCCATTTGACTCAGTGCATAGAGTGCCAGCCTGAAGACCGAAGAGTCCTAGGTTCAATTCTGGTCAAGGGCACATACCGTGGTTGCAGGCTCCTCCCCAGCTAGGGCCCTGGTCAGGGCATGTGCAGGAAGCAATCAATTGATGTGTTTCTCTCCCATCAATATTTCTCTCTTTCTTTTCTTCTCTCTTCCACTCTCTCTAAAAATCAATGGGAAAAATATCCTCAGGTGAGGATCAAAACAAACAAACAAACAACAAAAAGAGTGCTACACTGAACAACCTAGTCCTTAATTTCTCCCGCACATCTGCCAGGGTGTCCATAAAATAACCCACTCACTCGTAGTGGAATTACAGCATCATCGGGAGTGTACATTTGTAAATTTGAAAGGTAACTGCAAGATTGCCTGGGTGGCCCCCAGGCTCAGTCTTTTGTTTACATAGTCCCACAGAGCAGAGCAAGGAAGTGTTCCTCCAGCGTCAGACCCGGCTCAGACCCCTGCTCTGCGGCTTGCTTGGTGGGAGACCTCACATCTTTGAGCCTCAGTTTCCTCTTTTGTAAATCCATAGAACTTTAAGAGAATGGAAAGGCAGACATGCAACAACTAATTGGGTAACTAATTATATCTTGCAATTATGATAAACACAACAAAGAAGACATATTACTGGGAGGCCCTGCCTCATCTGAGAAGCAAGGAAAGATTTTGTGCCACAGCTGCTTCAGTGTAAGGAGGAATTAACGAGGACAAAGGCGAGGGAGGAGGTGGAGGGAGGGGGTTGTTCCTGCAAAACCATACACAGGAAAGAATGTGGAGTGGGGTTGGGGGTGTGAGGGGGGGCGGAGCCAGATCATATAGGGCGTTGGAGCCAATGAGAGATGAGAGTGATTGATTGACAGCCGACCAAAGTTTATAAAAGGTCATTCAGGTTCAGGGTGGACAATGGTGGGTAAGGACTGGAGGGGATGCAGGGAAACTTCTGGAGAGAAATGGTGGTAGTTTGGACTCTACCACTTTCATGATGGGAAGAAGTGATGGAGGAGGAGAGAGTGGATTTGAGTGGGCTTAGGCAGTAGAATTGACAGGACTCGGAGATGGATCCAATATGGGGATGAGGCAGCAGAAAGTATCAAGAATTAGAATTTTTAATGCAGTTATTAACACGTGCTCATTAGATGGATGCGTGTGTGTGCACGGGCGTGTGCGCACGTGCACATGTGTGAGGGATGGGCATGGGGTTGGGGTGGCAGGTATGTTCTGAGACTTTTGTATCTGAAAATACAGGCCGAATCTGGGACCCATGTGCATTTGCACAGATCCTCTGCCCCATGCCATGTGGCAGTGGGGAGCTGCAGTAAAACGTGCTCACGGGCTTTCTTTCAGAGTGAAATCTTTGAGGATGATACCAATTTCCTAATATTCCAAATTCAACAACAACAACAAAAAAATGCTACTTAACATTGTTCAAGTTTGATTTTAGTAAGATTCAAAACAGTTTCTTTGACCTGTTGCCATTTTGAAAATCAATCCCACATTTTTGGATGTGGTGGCAGCCCCGTCCATCTGAGAGTGTTTAAAAGGCTCTGAGCAGAGCTGATAGAGAAATTGTTTTCAAGGAAGCATCATTTACAAGTGTTCTCATTGCCATGTAATGAGAAGGTTGAAATAACCTCAATGTCCAACTGAAGGGGTCAATTTAACCTGTGGTCCATAGTATGGAAATGTCTAGACTGGGACCTGGATGAGGCGCAGTGAGGATGGGGAGGTAGGACAGGGAGGAGGGGGCAAAATTTAAGGCAGCACTTAGTCTTAGGTGCCCACCTTGCATTTGCATGACCCTGAGAGCCAGTGCCTCCTTAAATCATGCACCAAGGGCACCTCCCTCACCTTCTGCTAGTCTGAGCCCTGGGAAATACTAGGCTGTCCTTCAAGATTGTCTCATAAAACAAGACTTAATGGCAAGAGGAAATGGTCCTACTATATTGTTAAGTGGAAACAATATGTAAAGTAGAATCTCAAATATGTTTCTCCATATGCCTAGAAGGAAAATCTGGAAGGATGTCTACCAAAATACTTACTTTGAGGGAGTCTTTTCTTTATAATTTCCACATTTTTATATTGTCTATTTTTTCTATAATGAATGAATCTTTGTTAACTTTTATAATGAGACGAAAGAAAAGCAAGAATCGACAAACACTGATGCCCTTTTATCTGTGCTTCAGGATAAGAGGGGGCAGAGCTTGAAGGTGGGGGTGGGGTGGGTTTGACGAGCTGTCTCTGGGACACTGCGACACTGCGGGTCTGAGGTCTGAGACATTTGCCTCCGGGATGCTCTTGCTGAGCTGGGGGCATGGACCACAGCCCAGACTCGGGAGAGCTGGCCTTTTTCTGAGCCGGGTCAGCTGTGACACAGAGGAAGCAAACATCCCCTCATCTCTTGGTCCCACTGATGGCTTTCAAGCTGTAGGTCAGGAGCCAGGCACTTCACCCCGTGGAGCCTCAGCTCTCTCCCCCAGAAGAAGGCTCCCCCCCCCCCCCCCCGCCCCCTGCCCTGAGCATTGCTGTGCAGATTAAATCACCTCATGATCTGCACCAGAAACACGACTTCCTGGAACCGTGTCAGCAGCCTGGGGAATTACCAGAAGCAGAGAACTTTCCCTCTCTTCTTGGCGGGTCAGGAAGTGGAGCTCTTGAGCTCCTGGTTGCAGCAGCTCCTGCTGCGGCTGGAAGGCGACCTGCTGGCCGCTCCCTCGAGACGCCTGGAGAGAGGTCCAGGCACCAAGGTCTTCCTAAGACGGGGGCAGCAGGGCATTGGGACCCTTGAGGGCAGGTCACGCCATCCCAAGACATGAAGTAGTGTTTATAAGACCCACATCACCCATTCTTTGGAGAGACAAGTAATTAGCTCTGTGCTCTTCTAGCAAACCTCCAGAGGTCCTTCCACAATAAGCACACTGAGCTGTCAGAGTCTGGGCAGCTTCTAGCATGTTCTGGGGCCAGGGAGGTGGAGAGTGGAGGGAAGTGTTTTCTTCATGCAGGAGGGCAGGCCTCTCCACCGGCCTGTCCTTTGCCCAGCATCCAGGCCAGTGTTGGACGTCCACAGTGCCGATGGGAGTCAGTGCCTGGGTTTCGCATGTGTGAGGACGTTTCGGGTTTTTCACTCTGTGGAACCTTCACGTTTATTCTTCACCTTCCCATTCAGCTCTATAATCTCCCCTCTGTGTACTGATTTGCATCATCCTCTGATGACCAGGAAAATTCTCATTCATGGGCACCTACTGGATGTCATGCTTTGGGGACCTTCAAAAGTTGTCTTATTTAGGCTTTGAAAGGGCCTGAGTTGTAGGAAGTGATGTCCCTGCTTTATAAGGGTAAATAGGAAGTCAGAGGGGTGGGGTCACTGCTGTGAGGATACACAGTGATTGAGAAGCAGAGCCAGGATAGAGATACACATATGTTCTTCTTTCTACTATCCCACACTCCTCGGAGAGGGGCACTCATCAAGGTGAGGCAGTTCCATCCACTCACATTGTATCAGCTAGTCCAGCTCAATCAGGGACTGCTACTGGCCCAGGAGGCCAGCTATCTATCATCTATCTATCTATCTATCTATCTATCTATCTATCTATCTATCATCTATCTATCTCTATCATCCATCTATCTCTATCTATCTATCTATCTATCTATCTATCTATCTATCTATTATCTACTAGAGGCCAAATGCACGAAGATTTGTGCAAGAATGGGCCTTCCTTCCTCTGGCTGCCGGCACCACCTTCGCTCTGGCCAGAGTGGCCTTTTCCCTCTGGCCCGGAGCTGCCTTTCCACCTTCCCATGCTGCCCAGAGGCCCGGAGCGGCTGGGGTGGTGCGGAACGCCTGTGTTCTTGCCATGGCGATGATGCAAGCGCCCCACCCCACCCCCCGACCACTTGGTGCCTGCATATGCAAATTAACCTGCCATCTTTGTTGGGTTAATTTGCATACTCACTCCTGATTGGCTGGTGGGCGTTGTGAAGGTATGGTCAATTAGCATGTTACTCTTTTATTAGTGTAGATCTATCTATCTATCTACCATCTATCTATCTGTATCATCTATCTATCTATCTTTATTAAATTTATTGGAGTGACATTGGTTAATAGGATCAGATAGGTTTCAAGTATAGATTTCTGTGATACAAGATCTGCATATTGCATTGTGTGCCCACCACCCATAGTCAAACCATCTTCCATCACCATATTTTAGGCCCCCAGTTACTCCCAACCCCACCCCTTTCCCTCTGGGAACCACCATACTGTTATCTGTGTCTATGAGTTTCAGTTTTATATCCCACATATGAGTGAAATCATATGGTTCTTTGCTTTTTCTGACTTCTTTCGCCTAGCATAATATTCACAAATGGCAGTATTTCATCTTTTCTTGTGGCTGGGTAGTATTTCATTGTATGTATGTACCACATCTTCTTCATCCAGTCCTGTATTGTGGACACTTTGGCGGTTTCCATGTCTTGGCTACTGTGAATAATGCTGCAATGAACATAGGGGTGCATGTGTCTTTACAAATATATGTTTTTGGGTAGATACCCAGGAGAGAGATTGCTGGGTCATAGGTTAAGTGTGTTCTTCATTTTTTAAGAACCTCCAGACTGTTTTCCACGGTGCTGTTCCAGTTGGCATCCCACCAGCAGTGAATGGGGTTCCTTTCTGAGAGGTGCTTCTTCAAGGAGGGGTTTCTCCCTCAAGCCTTATTTACTTGTTTTGGTTGCTGACGGCTCTTTCTTTTCCTCCCTTCATCTCTCTTTCTCTCGCTCTCATCAGCAGGAAGAACATTCTTGATCTTATCATTTAGTACTTCTTGTATTTCCTATGAGGACCCAATCTGCACTTTCCAACCCACAGTCATAGATCAGAGAGGGGGGCCATAGAGCAGAGACAGGGATGTGGAGAGGGTGTGGGATAAGGTGGGGGACTTAGTGCCTGATGGCCCGGCATTCACATCCTGGCTCTCCCTTCTACTAACAGTATTGACTGGGACAAGTTGCCCAACCTTTGCAAGTCTCAGTTTCCCCCCCTATAAAATGGGCCCACCCTACCTAGAGTTGTTGGGATCCTGGTGTAACATTGAGTGCAGTGCCTGGACTGACGGAAGTGCACACTTAGTTGCTGCATTGTTGCTATGGTGACCTTTCATTCAACATGTATATCAGTCACACTGCCAAAATAAACATGGTTCCTACGACCATGGACCTCATGCTCAGGTGGGAGAGAGAGATACTAAGCAAACAGACAACTAAGGAGAAAATTTCAGGTGGTAATGAAGCAACTATTCCAGTAGTGTGCTAGTGAATGCTTCATATCCAATTCTCAAGGATATAAAAACAAGCCCAGTTTTTAGCATTTGCCCATTTTTGTGATGTAAATATTCCCTCCGTGGCTGATTGCAAGGTACCAAAGTGATATCTACTGGCTCTTAAAATTCTTAAAAATTTAACAATTGGCTCTTGCAAGGCTGAAAGTGCTGGCTCCAGTGCTGGATGTATGTAAATAATATCCTGGAAAGACCTGAAGATCTGAGAATGAAATGTGCTGGTGGGAGAGTATCCAAGCAGAGAAGATGGCTGGGCAAAGGCCCGGAGGTGAGAAAGAGCTTGATGTGCTCAGGGAACAGAAGGGTGGCTGGTGTTGGCGGGAACCTAACAGGATGGAGGGAGAAGAAGGCAGGGGCTGGGCTGTTGGAAGCCTCACAGACCACAGCACCACATTTCAATTTTACTCTAAGGCCACAGGAAGTCTTTGGAGGGTTGTAAGCTGGAGAGTACCTTTGTCTCATTTGCACTTTTAGGCTATCACTGGGCTCATCTATAAAAGACCAGCAAGAGGGCAGTTAGAAGGTAGTGATGGTCACTCCAGGGAGAGGCTATGGTGGCTTGGAGGGGAGGGGACAGAGGTGGCTGGATTCAGGTGGGGCCGTGGGGACATGACAGATTTTGCCTGCAGGTGTTCCCTGGGTGTTTACCATGAATACACTCCGCCTGCAATTTCTGCTCTTCTGTCATGGGAGCAGGAAGGAACCTTAGGGCATACAGTCTGTCTACCTACTTTTTTCTCCATACGCTCCATACGAGAGGCTGTGTTTACCACTTCCTGCTAAATCCAGGAGGCAAGATGAGGAAATATATTTCCCTTGGCTCCAAATGCAAAGCAAAAGCAAAGTCTCTTCTCAACACTGCCCTTCTTCCTTTGATTTTTGTCACTGATAACAGCACCCTATTCTTCCTTGTGCGTGGGGAAGAAAGATAAGAGGCTCTGCCCTGGGTTTCTGTCTTTGCCCCAGGGTGCCTCTTGGGTGTGGGTCAGACACCTATGTAAATGCCATGGGTGTCGGCCTAGCAGATTACAAAAAAGGTGGTCCTCTGGCTCTGCTCCACTTCCAGCCTGTGTGTCTTGGTATAGTTTTTAGAAGGGGATGAGAGAATGCCATCTTTCTAGGCTGGCATTGTCCAATGGAACTTTTCTTGATGATGGAAATGTTCTCTGAGCTGTCCACTACTGTGGCCACTGGCCACTTGTGGCTATGCACCAATTGACATGTGCAACGGAGATGCCAAATTTTCAAATTTTTTAAGCTTTTTATGGACAGCACAACGCTAGACCATGGGTGATTATCCGTTGGACCTTTGCTTTTTGGCAGCTGACTGGAGATCCTGCTGAAATTTTGTAGAACATTATGGAAGGGCAGGATCTTAGTGAGCGGTCACTCATCATAGTTCCCCTCAATTTGCAGGAGAGGCACAGAGGGTTAAATGATTTGCCCAGCGTGTCTCAGCTTGGGAGTGGAAGACAGGAACCCATCTTCATGTTAATTTTCACAAGTTTCCAGAAATGCATCCTTCCTATAACATTGTGAATAAATTTAAATTCCTCTGACCACCTTCTCAGTCTTGATCTCCTCCTCCATCTTTAGAACTGATCATGGTATGGTCCCTTTGGAGTTTATCCTTTTCCATATTTTCCTATTCTATTTACGTGTATATAAATGGGTGGATTGAAAGCATTCAGCATTTTTAAAATAAGTTTTATCACACTATCCATTTTTTCTACAAATTGCTTTTCTTTCAACAGTATGTCTTAGATCTTTCTGGATCCATCCAGAGATCACTGCCTTATATGTATTTTTAATTGCTGCAGTCTTTCATAGCCTAGTTGTGTCATATTGCTCATAAGCCTATTCTATGATTAACTGGTGACCCAGTGCATGAAATTCATGCACATTAAAAGGGGGTTAATTAGAGGAAATAATTTAATATTGCTATTTGCCCTTTCTCTATAATAGAAGTGTCAGAGATGAAAGAAAATTAATAAAATGTATATGAAAACCTTCCTCCTGTCAGAGTCTGGGGCTCACCATGGACCCAGAGTCAAGTCCCCACCCACCCACGTGCACCTCAAAATTGTGTGAGACTCAGACCCGGCCGGCGGCCCACCCCCCCTCATTGGGCTAGATCCAGACCTGGCCATTCCCACCCTTGTCAAGCCTTGCTGGGCAGGGGGCATAGCCTCAGGTCCCCTGGTCCAGCGCCAGGATGGGGGCCGTGGCCTGAGGTCCCCCAGCCCAGACCAGGGCAGGGGGCATGCCTTGAGGTCCTCCATCAAGCCCCGCCAGGTGGGGGACACGGCCTGAGGTCCCCTGTCAAGCCCCACAGGACAGGGGAGGGCGTAGCCTCAGGTTCCTGCTGATTGCTTGTTAAGGCTCCTTATGGGAACTTGGCCTCAGCTGTGGGTGCAGCCATCTTTGTGATGGAGTGATGGTCAATTAGCATATTCCCTCTGTATTAGATAGGATTGGTTATTGCTCCTTATTTTTATGGTAAACATGTTTGTGCATATCTCCCGCATGCACAATATTTCTTTTAGAAATATTGAGAAATGAAATTACTGGGTCATAGGGAATATGTATTTTTAATTTTAGTAGTTGTTACTCTAATACTCGTTAACATGGTTATACCAGTTTATATCCTATCAGCTGCATGACAGCGCCTGTGTCTCCATAGGCTGCAAAACACCTGATATGATCAAATATTTACTTGAGGGTCAACCTAACAGGTGAAAAATGTATCTCATGGTTGTTTAATTTGCATTTTCCTATTTATAAGTCAAATTAAACATCTTTTCTATGCTAATGGATACTTGTTTTTCTGTGAATTGCCTGTTCAAATCTCTGGCTCATTTTTTCTTTTTCTTTTAAGTTTTATTAATTCATTCAGCAAATATATGCTAGGATGTAAACCATATGCCCAGCATTATTTTAGATGCTAGAGATTTTGTGGCAAGTTGCAAAAACAGACATTCCCGCCCTCAAAGAGGTGGTAGTCTAAGTGTGGGGGAAAGCTCTAAGTGAAAGGAATTGAGGAAATGTGTCTTTTGTTAGATAGGATGAAGAGAAGTGGAAGGAGATAGGGAGAGACACTGGGGTGGCTGCTAGCAGTTCTCAACCTGTGGGTCATGACCCACAGGTTGAGAGCCACTGCTGTAGAGCCTAAGACCATCAGAAAACACAGATATTTACATTACGATTCATTAACAGTAGCAAAATTACAGTTATGAAGTAGCAACGAAAATAATTTTATGGTTGGGGGTCACCACAACATGAGGAACTGTAGTAAAGGGTTGCGGCATTGAAAAGGTTGAGAACCACTGTCTTAGATGATGGTACTTTTGCCTTGCTCATTCTTTTTATTTATTTATTACAAAATCAAAGTTGTTGGTTGCAATCAGGCATTAAAAAGTGAAAGTTCCTTCTTCCCAGACAACCATTGTTAAGAGCACGGGCGTGTCTCCTCTGATTACTTTCTATCCTCACTACCAGCCCCCAACTGTCACATAAGCATACTCTTATTGACGCAGTCCCCTCTAGCTGGGCTCAAGGTCGCTTCCAGGGCTCCATTACTCTAGATAAGACAGTGATCCTGTGCTCTTTCTCTTGTCCAGGAGTTTCTCGGATCCTTCTGTTTGTTGGACCCCAGCCTCCACACCCTGTGCGTCACTGGAGCTGCCATAATCTGATTTTGTGTTCTTTCTCCCAGCTTCATGGCTACATGGAAAACAAGCCCCTGGGGCTTCAGATCTTCATTGGGACGGCCGATGAGCGGATCCTTAAACCCCACGCGTTCTACCAGGTGCACCGGATCACGGGAAAAACTGTCACCACCACCAGCTACGAGAAGATCGTCGGCAACACCAAAGTCCTAGAGATCCCACTGGAGCCAAAAAACAACATGAGGGCGACGTAAGGGCTGGGGCTGAGGGCGGTGGGTCGTTATGGGAATGAGTGGGGCCGAGTGGCAGGGTTTGGGAGAGGGGACTCCCTGGGGCTGATGGGAGCAGCCGGGGATGGTGGTTCCCAGTCTGTGATGGACCCAGAGCGATTACTGTTTTAAAGTTTCTATTTTAAAAGTCCTTTACCTAGATATTGTTCATGGGTGTTATTTACGCATCTTTGGGGTATGTTGGTTGGGATGAGACTAAATTCATTTACATTAAAAATTTTATTAGACCTAAAGAAAATTATTAAGTAATGATAGGTCAAAACTCACCAAGTCATTTGCATGTGGTTAAAATTTGGGAATCATTGCACCCATGTATGGGAGTTGAAAAAACTTTTTATTAGAAATAAATCTCAAACATACTGGAAAACTTCAAGAAACAAAGAACTCTCCATTATACTGTTCACTCAGATTTGCCAGTTGTTAACCTTTTTCGCATTTGCTTGATCACTCCCCATTTTCTCCTGAAGTTAGTTGCAGAAATCATGCCTTTTGACTTTTTAAATACGTCCGCGTGCATATCCTAAGAACAAGAATGCATTCTTCCATGGCCACAGCGCATTTATAAAATTCAAGGTGTTAATGCTGATACACCGTGTTATCTATTGGATAGTCCAGAAGCAATTTTCGCCAGTTGCGTGTCTGAGTTTTTCAGATACTTTTGAAAGTCGAAAAGTTGACATGAAAAATCTCACTAGAGAAGTCATTTCCCCTGGGGAGTTTCTCTAATTATTTTATAAGTGTTTTACTCCCTTCTCCATATAAATCCCTGGCTGAAATATTTATCAGTGTATTGCAGTTCCTTCCCGTGTTTGGCTGTAGAATTATTTGGCTTACCTGGCGAAGGTGGCTTTGTGGGTGATCTTCCCTGCTCGCTAAGATGGTTGGCTGTAAATGGGGTTTTCATCCTCTGGCAGCATCGACTGCGCAGGCATCCTGAAGCTGAGAAATGCTGACATTGAGCTGCGCAAAGGCGAGACGGACATCGGCAGGAAGAACACGCGGGTGAGGCTGGTGTTCCGGGTGCACATTCCCGAGGCCAGTGGGAGGATCGTCTCCCTGCAGACAGCGTCGAACCCCATCGAGTGCTGTAAGTTGGGCTCTGGGCAGGGTCAGTTTTTGGAATAGACTGTATGTGACACTCCCTCGTCCCACCCTCCCCCCTGCAAGGCACCCTGGGCCAGGTACCCTGCAAAAATCACAGGACCCACAAGTATCAAGAGTGGGCCCCAGATGACCAAAGGGGCCAGAGCCAGAGCACATTTAAGGGCTTCTCTCTGCTTCTATTTACTTGTGGAGGGTGTAGCGGCCTCACAGGAAATTAAAAAATAATACCGCTACTGAGTAGCCCACAGCTATGCTTAGAAGATTGGAGATGTATAAGTGTTCTGGTTTTTAAAATGGTTAGATGGAGTTGGAGTGAGTTCACCATACATTGTGTCCTCTTCTTGTTTTCCTCTTTTTTCTTTCAATAAGAATAATGATGATATGAAAGTGGCTCTTGCCTATTGAGCTTGTTGAATACTAACAGCAATCCTTGGTGATGGCTGGTGTCACAATGCACATTTCACAGAAGAGGAGGGAGAGAGATGAGGGGTAGGGTAACACAACACAAATGTGTCAGGGTGGCAACTGAACAGGAGCTTTGGCACCCAGGAACCATGCTCCCCCATCACCCTCAGCCCATCCCTGTGTGTTTACTGAGAATCCACTTGATCTCCGGTGTGATGCTGGGGACCTGCAAATGAGCAAGATGTTTTCTCTGTCCTCCATGAGCTGACATTCTGGTGGACGTAAAGATGCCCAAGCAAAGATGCAGGAGGTTGTCAGGATCCAGTGTGCGGCGGCCACGCTCTGCCATGTGGAAGGGCTCCGGGCAGAACCCTGGCTCGTTTCTACCAGGCTTTGAAAGAGGCAGCTACTTGGAGCTCACTCTTAGGCACTTTCTGCAAGTTTTGTTGTTGGTTTTGCAATTAGATGGGACAAAGCTTATTGTTTGTTCAGTTTTTGAGAGTTTAGAAATCATTTTTAAAAGCATAAAGAAGAAACAAGGTAACCGTTTTTTCAGAAACAAAGGCCATTTATATTATTTTTTTAGCCTCTTCTCAGAATATTTTTTATGTTGTGGTAATCGTGTTCTATATTCAGTTATGTTTCAGGACTTTTTCTTTTTCTTGGGCATTTTACCATGTCTAGGGGTAAAAAGATTGGTTTTCTACAGAAGCCAGGAGTCAAGTGGGTTAGGTGGGCAACACCCGGGAGTGGTGGAGACCAGGGACCAGAATGGCGCTTCCCATCTAAATAGACTGTTGTTACTCGACTCGGGCCAGAATGTCCATGCGGGAATGTGACTCGGTGTGGCCACGCTGTCTGACTTTTTAAGATCAACCAAAGTCTGATTTTTAAACAGCAGCACCAAATTAAAAATACTGTATGGATCAGATAAAACCTGCTCAGGGCTTTGATTAATCGTAAATAGTCTTAATCAGATACTAATGAATAAAGGGCAAGCATGACTATTTTATGCAGAAAGGGCTGAGGAAGACTAGCCTTAGGAACAGAAGCCAGCAAGGAGAGAGGCTGGACCCTCTGTGGGAGAGAAACCAGCCCTTGGTCTTGGTTGGTCTTTGGAAGGAGATGAAAGAGCCCCCGCCGGCCTGGGGGGGTCAAGATGAGGAATGGGCCCAATATGGTGGTGAGTTTGTGCTCTGATGCTAGAAGAGAGAGACCCAACAGGAGGCCACAAGGGAAGACAGTGTTGAAAAACATATCTCAGAAACATTGGAATCCCCCTTCTTTACCCAGCAGCCCCAACCCATGTCCTCTGAGTGCTAGCCAGGGTGGCTGCCCCACCACAGCCTTGGTTTTGAACATCTGAAGATGTTTTGGGAAGGAAACTCCTGCTCTTCCTCTGTGAGTTGGGGGGTTTTGAGAAGATAAGGACGCCCCTTTCTGGCAAGTGACTCACTGCCTTGGATGGGGCTGTGGTTAGTAGCAAGGTGGGAAGCAGGAGGCCTCAGGAAGGGCCACACACAGGTTCCCTCAAGTCAACGTATCTCCTATTGATCTGAGACTTTCCCGATCATCACCCAACCACAAGCACCTCCCTCAAGATCTTCCGGGCATGCTAAAGTTGTTTGCACCTTGAATGTCGGCTGTTTTTCTTTTCTTTTAAGAAAGCATTTGGCTGATTCAACTACCTTGCTTTGAGAGATAAGGAAACAGACTTTCTTGGTAAAGTGATTCACTCATTTTTATTCATAGGGAGCAAATCCAGAGTCCCCAGCTCCCTAATCTATGAAATACCTTCTTCTTTTGGTTTCTATGACACCACTCTTTCTTGCAATGCCAAATTGAGCTACCAATTGGCCACTATCCCTCTCACCCAGAATATTTTGCTATTTTTATTTCCTTCTTTGTTCTAAAATCCTAGACCAGTACCTGGTAGTTTTATAAATATGTATTGACTAATTGACTTGCCGTGTGAACCTTCAGGAGATATTCCATAAATATTTATTGACAATTAGTTCATCACATGTATTGGCACAGTGTGTGTGCAAGAACTATTTTTTGACTGATTGACTTTGTGTGTAGCCTTTGGGGAGGGTGCGTGGGTAAGAAAAACACTCAGTGGGCTGGGACCTATTTGTAAGGCTAACTTATTTACTTTGGAGGTGCCTTTTACGTAACATTGGAGGGATTGAGGGTAAGTTCTCAGATTCTGGTAGAAAAACACTTGAACAAACTACTGGAGGCCATTGCCTGGAAGGTGGACCTATATGCCAGATGTGCCAAGTCCTTATACTAGTATGTACCTACAGGCCAGCGTGCCAGAGGTCAAGTCTCACTTTGCACAGATGGGCGCCTCATATGTCTAGTCTTCTGTTTCCACATCTTCCGTGTTGTCAAGGCAATACTTTTACTTCCTCCCTTGTTCTCAGAAGAGTATTTTGAACCTGCTCCAGTCTTCTTAGCTCTAGATGCCACCTTCACCTCTTCCCACTCCAGGCAGCTTGCTGTGCCTCCCACGACTCCAAGAACATGGGAGAGGTCCAAGGGGCACACCCTCGTCTTCCCCAGCAACAAGCCTACCCACAGATCGCAGCCGTGGGCCTGTCCTCCGGTCACCTTGAGACGGGACACTCCTCCTCCTCACACGGGGCTCTTCAGTGTCCTCAGCTCCAGCTCCAAGTTCCCTGTGGGGGTTGAGCCCTTCCTTCCCTATTGTCTGAGTGTCCCAGGGCTGACATAACCAATTGCCACCACCTGGGAGACTGACAACAACAAAAATATATTCTGTCACAGATCTGGAGGCGAGAAGCCCAAAATCAAGGTGTGGGCAGGGTGGTTCCTCCTGGCGGCTCTGAGGGAGAATTTGCGCCAGGCCTCTCTCCCGGCTCCTAGAGGTGGCTGGCAGCCACGTCACTTGTTCACCTCCGTTCACAGGGCCTTCTTCTCAGTGTCCTTTTCTGTCTCTCCCAAGGACACTCACATTGGATTTAGGGCCCACCTTAATCCTGATGGCTTCATGTCCATCCTCTCCTTATTCACATCTTCAAAGGCCCTCTTCACAAGAGATCACATCCTGAGGTTCTGGGTGGACAGGAAGTTTTGGTGGGGGCTCTTCACCCACAACACCTCCTCGGCAACATTTTTTGATTTCACTTTCCTCTCTGGTCCACAGTTCCCCAACCCACTGGCATCCTTCTGTGACTTGCAGGCTTTCAACGACTCTGTCGCCTCCATCCAGAACACTGGTTTTCAAACTTGGAAGCAGCTGGGGAGTTTTGAAAAAAATACGTGATACCCAAATTCTACTGCAGGGCCTCTGAGTTGGTTGGTCTGCATGGAGACTTTCAGAGGGACCCAGGGATTTTGGGGTGTGGCAAAGTTTAAGACCCACTGACCTTGTTGCCCACCCCCCTCTGCCCCACACCTCTTTCCATCAATTGATTAACTCTTTCTTATCTGAGGTCCCTGGATGGATGGCCCCTTGAGGAGGAAGCTTGATGCTTGCTCTGGTCTCACAGAGTAGGGCCCAGCAGGTGTTAGCCAGGGCCTGGCACATAGTAGCAGTCTCTAGAATGTTGGTTAAAAAAAAAATGAAAACAAGCATCTCCAGGCTGCCCGGCAGGAGAGAAAGGCAGCGATGAGATGTAACAGATGACCATAGTGCAGATCCTTCCGTGAGAACCTCCACGAGGGTCCTCTGCCAAGGGGTCTCTGTGTTCATCGCATTTCAGAAAACACTCAAAACAGTTTCCCACCAAGCCCTGCCCAGCGCGTGAATCCACTCTCCGCATTTTGCAGGAATTGGGGGCAGGTCTGGGGCATGGACTAAAAAATGGATTTCTCCCTTGGTCTTTTCAAGCTATCCACATAAGTACATTTCGATATGGGATAATTAAGGGACAATAAATTGCACAGGTTGTAAGGCTTCAGTTCAGTGGTTTTAGACAAATGTATGTCCCTGTGTAAACACCACTCAAAGCAAGACAGAGAGCATGTCCCCTACCCTTGAACATTCCCTGGTACCCACGGTCATTGCCACCCCCTAGCCCCCGCCCCTCCCCAGGCCCCCGTGGCTCTGATGTCCATCAACATAGGTTAGCTCTCCCTGTTCTAGAACTTCATATAATGGGATTAGGCAGTGTGCCCTTTCTGTGTGCGGCTGTTTGTGCTCAGCCCGACGCCTTTGTGATCCGTCACTGTGACTGCGTGAACAGTACTAGATTGTATGAATGTAACAATTGTTTACTTACTGTTGATAGACATTTGGGTTATTTCTGGGGTTTGAGTACGACAGATAAGGCTGCTATGAACAGTCTGGTTCAAGGCCTCTTGTGGACAAATGGTTTCATTTCCCTGGGGAAAGTGTATGCTTCAATTTTTGTATTTTCACTCTGTACAAGAGTATGTGAGAGTTCCACGTCCTCACTAATATTTGATTTTGATAGTATTTTCGATTGCAGCCATTCTAGTGAGTTTCAAATGGCATCTCCTTGTGCATAAGGCATAATTTGCATAATTTGAATTTCCCTAATGACTAATGATTCTGAGGCCCAATCTGTGCACTTGTTGGCTGCCTATATGTCTTCTTTGGAAAGGTGACTGTCAAGAGCTTTTGCCCATTTTCTGTTTTGGGTTTTGTTTTGTTTTGTTTTTGGTATTTTGGATAGAGTCCTTTGTCAGACCTATGTATTATGAACATTTCCCCCAGTCTGTAGCTTGTCTATTACTTTTCTTAATTGTGTCTTATTAGGAGCATCAGTATTTTATTTTGATGAAGTCTGATATGCCTTTTTCTTTTGTTTTGGGTTTAGTGCTTTTTGTGTACCCCCAGGAAATCTCTGCCTCTCCAAGGGTAGCAAAGGTATTCTCTGTTTCCTTCTAGAAGCTTTTTGATTCTGGCATTTAGGTTTAGGGGTATGATTCGACTCAGATAAATTTTTGCATATGGTGTGAGGTAGGGGCGAGGTTCATTGTTTAGGATGGTGGTTGGTAGTGTGAGCCTGGGTTCAAATCCTGCCTCTGCCACTTACTGGCTGTTTAGTTCTGGGGGAAGTTACTGAATACTCTGGGCCTCAGTTTCCTCATCTATAAAATGGGAATAGTAACAGTACCTATGTTATCCCAATAAAATAACCTCACATCTCTTGTGGCGTGTCTCAGACTTTCCTGCTTGCAGCCCTCCCGTAGCTTTGCAAAGCAGACTTGACATATCTCTGGCTGCCCCTTTGTCACTGTTGAGAGACCAGGGCAGGCAGCAGGAGGCAGGTGTGGGAGTTTAACAAACGCCGATTGTTTCAGGTAAGCTGGCAGCTCACAGAACGCCCTGCTGCTAAGAAGGAATCCAGATGGTTATCTGGCCTGTGCAGTGGGTCAGCTGCAGGTGATTGCAGGGGAGTTGGGTTTGGGGCTAGGAGCCCAGATGTGGGGTGGCTTTTCTGCCGATTAGTGTCATTACCTGGCCAGATGGTTATGGCCCTTCCCTGAGCTAGCTGTGCAGGGGCAGGGAGGGCAGAACCACCCTTTATGGAAGAGCTTGGATGTGCCTTGCTATTTCATGTTAATGTGTTTCATCCTCACCATGGTCTCAGAAGACTCACCCGTTCATTCAGAAATATGAATTGGGCACCGACTTGTGCCGGTGAGTGTTTGGGGCACAAAATGCTGCCTTCTTGGAGCTCACATTCCAGCAGGTGGAGCTTCAGAAGGGTTAGGCCAGTGGTCGGCAAACTCATTAGTCAACAGAACCAAGTATCAACAGTACAACGATTGAAATTTCTTTTGAGAACCAAATTTTTTAAACTTAAACTTCTTCTAACACCACTTCTTCAAAATAGACTCACCCAGGCCATGGTATTTTGTGGAAGAGCCACACTCAAGGGGCCAAAGAGCCGCATGTGACTCGAGAGCCGCAGTTTGCCAATCACTGGCGTTAGATGATTTGCTACGGTCATTCACCTGGCCAAGGACGGGGCAGAGGGCTCCAGGTCTCTGTCCAGGCTCCTGGGTTCCCAGTCAGATGGGGATTCGTGGGGCCCTCGGGAAGGGCTGCTATGTGGAGATTGGTGGGCTGTTCTGAAGGGGCTGCCTGTTAGCACGTTGGAACAGGATAGTGATTCTCTGATCAGAAGAGAGAAGCAATAGCTCCTGCTCAGGACCTGTGCTGTGTGGATCGGAGGAGATGACTGGCCAGGCTAGCTGGAGGTGTTACTGCTCCACTTTCTTTTCTCTTTCTTTCTTTCTTCCTTCTTTCTTTCTTTCTTTCTTTCTTTCTTTCTTTCTTTCTTTCTTTCTTTCTTTCGGAGAGTGGAAGAGAGAGGGAAAGACGGAGAGAAGCATCTAAGTGAGAGAAACACATTGATTGGTTGTCTCCTGCATAAGCCCAGACCAAGGCCCAGGAGGAGCCTGCAATCAAGGAGCCCTTGACTGGAATTGAACCTGGGACCCTTTGGTCTGCAGGCCAATGCTCTATCCACTGAGCCAATCCGGCTAGGGCTTACTGCTCTACTTTCCAGGAGGAAGCTGAGGTCCCACACAGTCCAGAGCTATCAGGTAGTCTTGTGCACTGTGCACCCCATTTACACACCCTGCACCCCACTCCCACGGTTCACCCTCACAGAGGTAAACCCTGCACTCAGCGAGAATTGGCTTCCTCTGTCCCAACCTCCCACTTACAGGGAAGACCCAGGAATGGCCAGGGCGGGGGCCTCAAGGCCTTGGGGGATGGTCTGCTGGCCCTGCTCACGGCCCCTCCTAGGCGAGGCCTGAGTCAGCACCGTATCCTGGGCCAGGCCAGGCTCAGCAGGGCCGGGCTCACAGCCAAGGACAGGGGCCTGATGAGGAGACAAGACAGGTTTACAGCAGCTGAGCGCCTTGGCCAGGAGTGGTGAGTGCTGAGCCAGCAGGAGACAGCGGGAGGACCCTTCTCGCCTGGCTGGGCTGGCCGGCTGCTTTCCCACTGGGTCCCTGTCCATTTTACTAAAAAGGGGCCCCTTGAGGTGGTGGAATCCCACCGTCTGGGTCCAGATCCCGCCTGTCCGCCTGACTTGGCTGTGAGGTCTCAGACATATCCCTTTTCCTCTGGGAAACTCAGCTCCGAAATGGGAATAATCTGTGCTTTGTGACCTTCTGAAGTCTAGCAATAAAAATAAACATAACAGTCACTGAGCCCTGACAAGGTGCCACAAGCTTCCTATGCATTAGCTCATTTAATCTGCAAACGGCCCTCTGAGGTGGGACCATGACTTTTCCCATTTTATAGATGGAAAAAAACAAAACAAAAAAACAGGCACAGATTAAGTGACTTGCCCAAGGTCCCAAAGCTAGGATGTCATAGAGCTGGGCTTTGAACTTGGCCAGTTACATGGCAGCATCCACGCCTTTACCCACTCCCCTAAGTTGCCCACCCCAACCCCCTGCGTGTTTTACAACATAAACCAAAACATGTATGTGAGGTGCCTGGGCGCTGAGGCCTGTCGACAGCAGCTGTAATTATTTGCTGTTATTTGCAGAACCCACCCACTCTGCATAGACGAGTTTTCCCGACCAGTTTCTCCCGTCTCTCCTGAGGTCCTTGTGTAGATTGTAATTCTTGGCCGCACACCCCTGTGACTGAGCGGACTGCAGACAGTCAGGCAGTAACTTCCCTGTTCCAGGCCACCCCAGCCAGCCTGGAGGACCCCGCGCCATGTCACTCTCCCTCGGGGAGCCTGGCTGCTGCGGCTCTGCTCCCCGTCAGCCACTGTTGCCAGTGAAAGTAAACACCCAAACTGGTTAAACCAACAGCGCCCTGTTGATTCAGAGCTCATAAAACACAGGAACCCCAGGCCGCTTTATGACGTGCCAGAATCCGGGGGCAGGAGGGAAGCCTGGGGAAGTCTCCTGGTGAGGGCCACCTCCAAGCTCCAGCTGCCACGGGAGAGTCCGGGCCTGCAGGATGCCTTTACAAGGGCGGCCCCTGATTGGGTGAGAACGTGGCAGGGGGTGTGGGCTGGATGGACTGGAATCTCGGTTGAAAAGCCGAGTGGGTGTCGGTGCGGGCTGCTGGGGGTGGCAGCGCAGGACCGGGAGGCCCAGTGGCTTCCTGAGAGCCCTCCCACAGGCCCTGGATGGTGTCACCCCAATTAGCAACCATAGGTGTTAGAGGTTGCATCAGAGAGAGAGAGGGAAGTGGACCCCGGGAGGGTAATTTTGGTTGCTGTTTGCTGCTCCTCGGTTCCTCTTTCTGAGGCTAATTGGGTTCGTTTGCTTTGCCTCTGGACTCTCTCAGGATGCCAGGCCTCCCCTGGAGAACGTCCCCTTGTCCTCAGGTGGCCTTTTAAGTGAGGAACTTGGCTCTCAAGCAAATGTGGGTAACAAGTCACCTGGAAAGATTGTTAAAATGCAAATGCAAATGTCCAGCCTCATCTAGGAGATTCGAGAGCAGTGGGTCAGGTAGTGGCCCGGTGTCCGCATGTTCATTAAGCACCTCCCCAGCTGGGCGATTCTGCTGCCGGTGGCCTGGGAACCTCACTTTGAGAAATGCTAACAATCGGGGCCAAGAAACCAGGTTATGGTTTGGGATCCACCAAGACCAACGGTAATGAGAGCAGTCATATGTGTGAATGCGTGGATGTGGTCAGCACATATTTGGTGAAATACACAACATAAGACAACAACACCTAGCCAGTGCCAACCACATAGAAACTGCCCAAGAAATGATGGTGTTTGGTCTGGTTGGACTTGTTGGCCCATATTTAATGAACAAAACACACTTTTTGTGAAGTCTCCCTTTTAATCCTGACCACAACCTGTGGGATGGGTCCGTTAACAATCCCCTTTTTCAAATGGGAACACTGAGGGTGAGAATTGGGAAGGACACATCTAAGGATCACATTGTAGGGGACTTGAGTGGGACTGAAATGTGTCCAACACAACAGCCTCCAACTGGTGGGAGCTGCCCCTCGATGAGGCGAGTTCTGAGCATCTCTTTTCTGTCTGTGAAATGGTACTAATCTCGGTTTCCTTGATTAAGGGTTTAAAAAGATCCCAAGTGGGCAAACGTTTTGAAAATGAGCAAGAAAGAGGCATTTTGAAAGTTAATGAGAGTAAAGACTGATTTCTTGACTGGCAACTGTGTTTTTGGTCTTACATTACCTATATGTATTTTTAATTGTAGTAAAACACACATAACACAAAATTTACAATTTTAACAATTTTAAAATGGGAGTTCAGTGGCATTAAGTACATTCACAGTATTGTACAGCTGCCACCATGATCTGGTTCCACAACGTTTCTACAACCCCAAAAAGAAACCCCGTCCCATTAGCAGACACTCCCCAGTCCCGGCACCCACCAGTCTGCTTTCTGTTCCTATGGATTTGCCTCTTCTGAACATTTCATATAAATGGGATCATGTAGTATGTGTCCTTTTGTGTCTGGCTCCTGCAATTCAGCATAATGTTTTCAAGGTTCATCCATGCTGCAGCCTGTATCAGTACTTCATTCCTCTTTATGGCTGAGTAATATTTGTGTACAATAGACCACATTTTGTTTATCCATTCATTCATTGATGGACGTTTGGGTTATTGGTATTAAATATTTTACCAATTACGTACTAATCACATCCACATATTTATACTGCTGTAGAAGGACCCAAGAGGACTGGCACTGGCAGGATTTTATTTATCATTATCATTTTCTCTATGATATCTTTATTTATTTTTAATATATTTTTATTGATTTCAGAGAGGAAGGGAGAGGGGGAGAGAGATGGAAACATCAATGAAGAGAGAGAATAATTGATTGGCTGCCTGCTGCATGCACCCCCGCTGGGAATTGAGCCCGCAACCTGGTCATGAACCCTAACCGGGAATCGAACCATGACCTTCTGGTTCATAGGTCGACACTCAACCACTGAGCCATGCCGGTTGGGCTATGATATCTTTATTTTATCCTCATTCTCAAAAATTTATTGTCTGGGTCCACAATGGATATTTTCTCTAAGTACATTGAAAATACTATGCCTTCCAGTATTATGTTTTCTTTTTTATTATAGTTGTCATACAATATTATATTAGTTTCAGGTACAATTTGATTCAACCTTTATATTCCTTACAATGTGATCACAATAAGTCTGGTAACATCTGTCACCATGCAAAGTTGTTATAGTAATACTAGTGGCCCAGTGCACGAAATTCGTGCACTCGGGGGGGGGGTGTCCCCCAGCCTGGCCTGTGCCCTGTCACAGTGCAGGAGCCCTGCAAACCATTGTCCCAAAGAGGAAGGCCTCCACAAGCCTCATGTCCCTGGGCCTGGCGCTGCAAGCCTCACATCCCCAGGGCTGGCGCCGTGAGCCTCACGTCCCCGGGTCTGGCACCAGGGGCAGGGACAGGAGCCTCACGTCCCCGGGTCTGGCACCAGGGGCAGGGACAGGAGCCTCATGTCCCCGGGTCCGATGCTGCAAGTCCTCACCCACTCACTTCTGCTGTGCACGCAGCCTCCTGCTGATCGGTTGTTACAAGTGAGGGCATCACGACTATTTGCATATTAGCTCTTTATTATATAGATTGTCTCTTTTCTCTATGCTGTACATTACATCCTGTGACTGTTTCTTCCCCCTGTGACTTTTTTTATTTTATAACTGGAGGTTTGAACCTCTTATTCCCCTTCACTTTTATCCCTTGTCCCCACCCCCTTCAGCTCCCCTCTGGCAACCTGTTAGGATTTCACAGAGAAGGCATCCATGACTAAGAGAGGTGAAGGCACTGGCCCAGGGTCACAGGGCAGGGAGTTGGCAGAGGCAGGACTGGAAACCATGCCTTTCGGACCCCAGACTCAAGCAGCAGTAACAGGAATTCTCCCATGGCTGCTAGGGCCCTGCATTATCCTGCGGGGACGGCAACTCAGATCAAACCTGTGGGGCCCATGGGAACATCAAGGATTGTTTTTTTTTAATTATGCTGGGGTCCTCCCCTCAGACCCTTGAAGTCAGAATCTCTAGAACCATGGTCAGCAAACTGCAGCTCGCAAGGCACATGCGGCTCTTTGGCCCCTTGAGTGTGGTTCTTCCACAAAATACCACAGCCTGGGCGAGTCTGTTTTGAAGAATGGTGTTAGAAGAAGTTTAAGTTTAAAAACCTTGGCTCTCCAAAGAAATTTCCATCGTGGTACTGTTGATATTTGGCTCTGTTGACTAATGAGTTTGCCGACCACTGCTCTAGAACAATGGTTTTCAACCAGGGACGATTTTGGCTGCCTTCTCCCCAGGGACATCCAGCCCTGCTCAGAGGCAATTTCGGCTGTCCACAGGAGGGGTGCTACTGGTACCTAGTGGGTGGAGGCCAGGGATGCTGCTCAACAGCCTACGATGCCCCCACCCACAGCATGATCCAGCCAATGTCTGTGCCCAGGCTGAGAACCGGCTCTAGAATCAGGCCCAGGCGTGTCAGCATTGTTAAAGCTCCCCAGCTGACCCTAATGTGCAGCAGAGCTGAGCGGTGCTTCTCGAGCTCAGTGGAACCCGAGCACCACCTGGGTGCCTTGTTAAGCTGCAGATTTGGGTTTAATAGGCCTGAGGTGGGGCCCGAGGTTCAGCATTTCTAACAGGCACCCTGGGGTACTGGCACTCCGGCTGCACTTGGAGTTGCTAGCCTGCAGTACCGTAAAAGCTACATTTTCCTGAAAAAAGATAGTTGTCCTTCAGGTAAGGAGAAGGGATGGGAAGGGCAAATTTGGTAAAGAGAGAATCAATTGGTTGCTCGAAACTGTGAGACTTTGAGGGGAGCAGCAGCGAGGTTGCTTTAGGAAGCAGATACGTCGTGTTCACAACGATGCACTGTGATTCACAGAGCAGCTGGCCGGCCAGCCTCCCGCCCTGCTCAGACCTCATGGTCACAGCCAGTCCCTGGCCTGGCTGGCTGAGAGCCCCTGGCCAGCTTGTCCAGTAGCAATGACTCAGGCTTTCCACCTGCAAAACAGGGCAAATGGCTCTTACCACCTCCCCACCCATCCCTGGGGCCACAGCTCCCAGCAGCGCCCCCCACCCCAGACTCATCAAAGGCAGAACTTAAAAGCTGGGACCATTTTTCCAGGCGATGTGGCTGCTGGTTTTTTCACTGCTGATAAACCTCCATTTGTAGCTGCTCAATTAGGAAGTTACACAAAACTCGTACATTGAAAGAAGGGATTAATAACCCAGCCCTTGTGGGAGGTATTATTTTCTGTGGACAGCCCTTTTGAATATACTTGTGTACTCCGAACTGGCAGTCCCTGGGAGCAGAGAGCCTGGGCAGAGCAGGATGGGGAGACCGTCAGGGGATCACTGAGTCGTCGGGTTGCACTTTGAGAGAGAAGTGTCTGGGAGCATCTGTCTGGTCCACAACAGATTTCTTAAATGTTGCCAAGTGCATGGTTGCTCCCGAAGGAGCGAGTTCCAGTGTAACTCTGGGCAGAGGGAAGGGATGCTCACCACCTGGAGGCTCAGGCTGCCAGGAGGGGAGGGTTCAGTTTGGGCCTCAGGCCTCACACGGCTGCTGCCCCAGCTCCCGGATGGGGAGGTCCATGGGCCCCTGGCACGGAAAGGACTGGCTCTCTGCCCAGTTCTCGGACTCCGGGAGGAAGGCCAGGAGCTCAGGCTGACTCACTGAGGGGAGGACCGGCCTCTTCGACCCACGCTGCCAAGGCGAGGCCTGAGCAGACAGCCCCTGGTGCTGCTGGGACCCAGTTCTCACCCGCCCTGGGAAGGGGGCTGGGGAGGGTCTTCATCCTCCCTGCAGCAGAGTCAGAGCCTGGCTGGTGTGGCCAAGGGAGGGGCCAGCGCTGGGCATGGCAGTCTGGGGTTCCCACTGAACTTTGCCACAGCCTTGGCCACGTGGTGGCCTGACTTCTCTTAGCTTTAATTTTCTCCCCAGTCAAGTGTGCATGATTTTAATACTTCCTTCCTCAGAAGGTTGCTGTGAGCATTCAAGTATATCGTTGTAGTAAAGCACTCAGTGCAGGCCTGCCCATTCTTCCTTCTTTCGTTATTGTTGGTACACGTGAAAACTTAGATACGGAGAGAGGTAGAGATATGTGTATTAAGATATATCCATACTTATTCCTATCCATCTGTCCGCCTGTCAATCTGTCCTTCTATCCAGCCAGCCATCCACCCCTCCCTCTCCCCATCCCAAGCACCTCCTACTGAGTCCTAGCACTGTCCCCAGCCTCGGGCTTACATCATACACAAAGGCTTACAGTCTAGTGGGGGCAGAGAAAGACCTGGACCAATAAAGCCACAAGTAGTGTATCTGTAAGTGGAAAGTTCTTTGGAGAAAAACAAAGCAGGGTAAAAGCAGGATAAAGGCGAGAGAGGGAGAGGCAGGCAAACAGAGTTGGACAGGGTACCTGCGATAACTGCATGGGAGGAGGTTGGCGGGGCGGGGTGAGGAGGCCTCGCTGAGGTGGTGACATCTGAATGGAAACCTGCAGGAAGTGAGGAGGGAGCCCTGCAGGTCATCAGAGCAGAACCTGCCAGAGAGAGAGACACTCGAAAGTGCAAATGCTCCAAGACAGGAGTGCTCTGAGTGCGTCTGAGAGAACGTTCCAGAAGTAAGGCTGGGGCAGCACGAGGAAGGGGGAGTCAGTTGTAGGGAGTGAGGTCAGGGAGATGGAGGGGCAGGTCAGGGATGCCTTTCAGACGATGTCTGGAATTGCTAATGAATTTCAAAGCGAATATCTAAACCCTCAGGAACCGGGTCCTAATGTGTCACATGTGTGCACTGAAGGTGTGGGCTGATGTCAAGTGTAGGAGAAAGTGCATTCTAGCAAAGGAAGTCTCATGGGACAGTTGGTTTGCCCATCCTATATAATCCTACATAATAAAGAGCTAACATGCTGATTAGACCGAACAGCAGAACGACCTTCCGGATGAAGCCGGGGCTGCGAGGGCTGAGCCCCTTGCATGAATTTCGTGCATCAGGCCTCTAGTCCTTTCATAAAAATACAGTAATCAAATTCTCATTTGCCTTTCCCGTCCCCTCATTCAGGAAGGCAAAATGTGTTGTTAGGAGAAAATTCATCCAAATGACTTGGACACATTTATGAGAACGTGACATTTGCAGTCAGGTTTACAGGGGTGATGATGGCTCCACATTTAGACATGGTGACAGGTGAAAAGGTGGGCAGAGCGTGTCCCAGCTCATCGCCATGAAATCAGAAAGCCTTGCTCGAGTGTCCTCACAGTGACTTCTTGTCTTCTGTCCGCAGCCCAGCGATCCGCCCACGAGCTGCCCATGGTGGAGAGACAAGACATTGACAGCTGCCTGGTGTATGGGGGCCAGCAGATGATTCTCACGGGCCAGAACTTCACGGCCGAGTCCAAGGTCGTGTTCACGGAGAAGACCACAGGTAGGGCCCTTTCAGCTCGTGGGTGTCCCCTGGCCATGCGGAAGCCACCACCTTTTGGTTCTAAGCAGCAGTGACTTGGGGGTGGTATCATCCTGTAGACATATTCTGCCCCTTTTCCTCACCGTGATGTGTCCCATGTCTCTAGTGATTTTGATGTTGACACAGTTCAGCATTGTGTGTATGTGCCGTAATGTGTTTTAGCTGATCCTGGGTTGTTTCATTAAATGAGAAGGTTGTCCTCTGCCAGTCCCAACACTTTTTTTAAAAATTGTTTTTTTGTGGGTTTTTTTTTTTTTTTCACATAGAAAGATATACTTTTTCAACTTCTTACTATTATCAAGAAGGGAGGGCAGATAGCATGGTGATTCATGTACCTGTTCTGGGCCTGGGTATCCTCGGTTCACATCTGGCTCTGCTACTTGCTGTGTGATCTCAGGCACATTACCTAACCTCTCTGTGCCTCCATTTCCTTATGTATGAAATGATAATAACAGAGGGTTGTCACAGGGTTAAATGAGTTACTACATGTCAGGTAATTATAACGCACCAGGTATATAGTAAGCCGATAAACATTGGCTACTTATGTTTAATTATAAATTGTGTTGTGATTAATCCTCTTATACTTTTAAGATTAATTAATCTTTCTGACACAAATCTCCATGTGCATCTTGTTTATTTATAGTATATTCCTAGCAGTGGAATTCTGAAGAGTCATTTTGAGGATTTTAAATGCAGATTGCTAAGTTACCTTCCAGAAATGTACAAATTGAAACTTCCACCAGTACCACATCAGAACTGGTTTCCCCCTTCCCAGAAGTGCCATTTAAGAAAATTAAAACAATGCACTGAGTTGGTACTTCTTTTCATTTTGCATTCCTTTGCTCTGAGAAGTTTAATGTTTCTGTTTATTGGCCGTGTTGTAGTCTTTCTTGCATACATGGTCTGGTAATGTGTTTTTCCCATGAGGGTGAGGCAAAGAGAAAACGATCGGAAGCAGGAAAAGTATCAGGTTATACAATTATTAGGTAGTTGTGGATGATAGACCTAGTTCTTTTCTTCGAATGGACATGATTTCTGTAGGTTAATTCAAAGGGGTGTCGATGTTTGTTTCTTGGTTTATTGCCTTTAGGATGATGCAGAGAATACAGCAAGCAGGTTGTTCAGTTGTGGGCTGTGCACTGTCCAGGGCACCTCCTCTGGGGGCTGCCCTTCAACCTGGATGCATCATGGATCTGTGTGTATCATGAAGACACCTGCTGACAGGAGAAAGCAGAGTGTCTGGGGGAGGCGAGCTTCTTCCCTCTTCACACAAAGCTTCCTCTTGGGATGGGCCCTGAGGATGGGTCCTGAGGATGGGCCTGAGGATGGGTGGGTTTGGGAGTGGATTAGAAGGCATGTAGTCCATCAGTGGTGGTGTAGTGAGGGGTTAGGAATGCAGGCATTGAAATGGATGCATTGCTTTCTATTATATGTTTGTTCAGCACTATATTTATTCCCTTTTTATCAGGCATTAGGCTGCTTCCAACTCTGCACTGTTATAGGTAGCGCAGTGATGCACATCTTCTGCATTCGTTTTGTCAGTTAGATAGGAACGCGCTCTTCAGACAGTCTGCTGGTGTTCAAAACCCAGCCCCACTACTTTCTAGCTGTGTGACCTTGGGTAAGTTAGGTATCCTCTCTGGGCAACAATTTCCTCATCTGTACAATGAGGGTGATGACAGTCCTATCTCATCGGGTGGTCTAGAGATTAGGAGTTCATCATGTTTGTGCTTATAAAATGCTTGGTAGATAGAAAGTGCATGGTATGTTAGCTAATGCTGTTTGTTTTGCTTCTTTCCTATATGTGGGATAGTGGACTCAAGAGGGAACGCACTTTTTAATATACAGATGTCTTGTTATTGGTGTCCAGGTTGGCAGTTCCTGTGGGGGGCCAGTGGAACCAGGTAGGGATGACTCGGATGCCAGGTCCTGCAAGTTCCCCGAGGAGTTAGGGGCCAGCCAGCTTTCAGTTGTCTGGGAGCTCATGTTCTTGTGCAGCTACTCAAGGGGACCAATAGTGAGTGAGGGAATGAATGGTATTTACTCTCTAGCTTTTCTTCTCTTGGCCTTAGAGCAGTGGTTCTCAACCTTTCTAATGCCGCAACCCTTTAATACAGTTCCTCATGTTGTGGTGACCCCCAACCATAAAGTTATTTTCGTTGCTACTCCGTAACTGTAATTTTGCTACTGTTATGAATCATAATGTAAATATCTGTGTTTTCTGATGGTTCTACAGCAGCGATTCTCAACCCTGTGGGTCGTGACCCACAGGGTTGAGAACCGCTAGCAGGGTCGCCTAAGACCATCGGAAAACACAGATATTTACATTAGGATTCATAACAGTAGCAAAATTACAGTTATGAAGTAGCAACGAAAATAACTTTATGGTTGGGGGTCACCACAACATGAGGAACTGTATTAAAGGGTCGCGGCATTAGAAAGGTTGAGAACCACTGCCTTAGAGGGAATTTCACAGTTTACCTCCTAAAGGGAGGAAAACTCAGAGCCCACTGCATGTTATGAGAAGAGTGATAGTAACAGCTCCCTGTGATTGAGCCCGTCTGTGGGCGGGCCTTTGCTGCCACTCTCCCCATGTTGTCCTCTCTAACCCAGCACCTGTGGGAGGCAGACGGCAGAGAAGTCAGGGGACTCACCTGAGATCATACCCAACATTGTTCAGTTTTTCTACCTTCCTGGGCCTCAATTTCTTTCTCTGTAAAATGGGGTAGTAACAGTCCCTTCCTCCTAGAGTTAATTGCAGAAATGAACAGCGTGTGCTCAGTGCATAGGGAGTGCTCATTGAATGTCTGCTATTATATTATGGTCTGTCTGGTGTTATCATAGCTCAGTCCATACACAGGGTTTATTTGACACACACTGCCCTCGGCGTTGGCCTTGGCTGGGCAGCTGTGGGGGGGCTGCATGCTGTGGGGATTACAGACACAGACTCTGAGGTCAGACGGCCTAGGTTCAAATCCATGATCTGAATTTAGTAGCTTTGGCATCCTGGGTAAGTCGCTTCACCTCTCTGAGCCAGTATTTCCTCTTTTGTAAAATAGAGATGATTTACTTCTCTTGAGAGATGAGAAGATTAAATGAGATCATAGAGCTTGGCACATTGTGATGCTTATTAAATATTAGCTTCTATTATTATCATTATATTTAGTTGATGGAAGTATAGAAGGTAATATTTTAGCTCATGAAACTGAGAAACATTGAAAAACCATAATAAGTAATAATAAACTATGTGCCAGGCCTTGTCCTAAGCATTTTATATATATACTAGAGGCCTGGTGCATGAAATTTGTGCATGGGGGCGGGGGGGAGGGTTGTGTATCCCTCAGCCCAGCCTTCACCCTCTCCAATCAGGGACCCCTTGAGGATCGGGCCTAAACAGGCAGTCACACATCCCTCTCACAATCCAGGACTCTTGGCTCCCAACTGCTCGCCTGTCTGCCTGCCTGCCTGCCTGCCTTCCTGCCTTCCTGCCTTCCTGCCTTCCTGATTGCCCCTAACCACTTCTGCCTGCCAGACTGATCACCCCCTAACCACTTCCCTGCCAGCCTGATTGATGCCTAACTGCTCCCCTGCCAGCCTATTTGCCCCTAACTGCCCTCCCCTGCAGGCCTGGTCCCCCCCAACTGCCCTTCCCTGCAGGCCCAATCGCCCCCAACTTCCCTCCTCTGCCAGTCTGGTCACCCCTAACTGCCCTCCCCTGCAGGCTTGATATTGCTCCTAACTGCCCTACCCTGCAGGCTTGATTGCCCCTAACTGCCCTCCCCTGCAGGCCTGATCATCCACAACTGCCCTCTCCTGCAGGCTTGATCGCCCCCAAGTGCCCTCCCCTGCAGGCCTGGTCCATCCCAACTGCCCTCCCCTGCTGACTTGATCACCCACAACTGCCCTCCCTTGCAGGCCTGGTCCCTCCCAACTGCCCTCCCCTGCTGGCCATCTTGTGGTGGCCATCTTGTGTCCACATGGGGGCAGCCATCTTGTGTGTTGGAGTGATGGTCAATCTGCATATTACTCTTTTATTAGATAGGATAGAGGCCCGGTGCACAGGTGGGGGCTGGCTGGTTTGCCCTGAAGGGTGTCCTGGATCAGGGTAGGGGTTCCCTTGGGGTGTGGGGTGGCCTGGGTGAGGGGCCTGTGGTGGTTTGCAGGCCAGCCACGCCCCCCGGTGACCCAAGCAGAGGCCCTGGTATCTGGGATTTATTTATTCTATAATTGAAACTTTGTAGCCTTGAGTGGAGGCCTAGGCTGGCCAGGGCATGCGGAAAGCTTAGCTTCCTCCATCGCCAGGGGCAACTCAAGCCTCCTGCTCTCTCCAGCTCTGTGGCTGCCGCCATTTTTGTTGGGATTTGTTTATCTACTATAATTGAAAGTTTGTAGCCTTGAGTGGAGGCCTGGGCCGGCCAGGGTGTGTGGAAAGCTTGGCTTCTTCCATTACCAGGGAAACCCAAGCCTCCTGTTCGCTCTGTGGCTGCAGCCATCTTGTTTGGATTAATTTGCATACTCCTAATTATCTGGCGGGTGTGGCTTGTGGGTGTAGCGGAATTATGGTTAATTTGCATATAACACTTTTATTAGCTAGGATTAACTAATCTGATTCCTCATGACAGTCCTACAAGGTAGCCACTGCTCTCCCAATTTTACTAATGAGAAGCTGAGCACAGAGAGGTTAAGTAACTTAGTGAAGATCACACAGCTGGCGAATGGCAGTGTTGGGTTTGACCTTAGCCAGCCTGGCTCCAGAGTCTGTACCCTTAACTGTTAGCTGTTCTGCTCTGAAAAAGCTTAGACCCAGGTTAATTTGGCTGAAGACCTTCTAGCTGCTCTGAGCTGCTTACTTGGGCCATTTTGTGGTGAAATCAAGCACTGACTTCTGCAGTGGGTCTCTGGGGTTGAGAGGATACAGTTCGAACCCTTTCATGAAAGTCTAACTAAAGAGTCCTGGGTGAATGTGTTTCCTGGATTGATGCCAGCAGTCCCCGGGAGTGTCTGAGACACCCCCTCTGCTCCTCCTCCCAGGAGTGGTGGGCTTCCCTGGTGGGATGTCTGGCTCCGGGTGGCTGTGACAGACAGGGGGGCTTGCCTTGTGTTTGCAGGGGCCTGGTTCTGCTCTTTTGACCCCAAGAACTCGCCTCCCAGCCCAGGGCTGCTTTCTGCAGGGGTAATCCCTGTTGCTCGACTTCTTTTTTCCAAAACGCATCCCTGTTCCCATCTCCATGGACAGCTTGGCCTGCGAAGGCCCTGTGGGGCGGGGTGGAGTGGAACAGCTGAAGTTTTCCAAGGAAGGGAAACCCCAGCTGGTTCTCACATTAAGGAAAGGTGACAGCCTCCTGGGCTAATCTTAGCCCCCACGTTGGGTCACCGGCACCACCGGCTCCAGCGTTCTTTTTATAGCCGTGGGCTGAAATGGAATTGGTGGTTTCCACTCCAGCATGATGACAAATTGGTGAACGGTGGGAAGACAGAGGAGAGGGGCAGCATGGTGTTCCTTAAGTTAGAAGAACGTGGTGTTTTGGAAAAAGGCCTCTTATTTATAGCAGCGTGATTAGTATTATGATTAATATTTTATTACTAATTTTAATTATTTTCAGGGCTTCTCAGAGCCTGGCCCTCACCCATCACCTCCGATTTCAGCTTCTTCGACCTTCCCCCTGGCTTACTTGGCTGCACCGGCTTCGTTCTGTCTCCAAACAGCCCATGCTCATTCCTGTCTCAGAACCTTTGCTTTAGCACACTCTTCTTAGAATGTCCTGCCATCATTTCTTTATAAAGCTTGCCCTCCTCTTCCTTCAAGCCCCCACCCCTCCTTGCACATCTGCTCTGAAGCCAGTCACCCTCCCCTACCCCCTGTCAGCTCCTGTCCCATTGTCCTGCTGTGTTTTCTCAGGGGCACTTAGCACTACTGAAATGATCTTCTTGTCTTTTCGTTCACTCATTTGTTATCTGGTCTCCCTTGCTAGACTCTTAGTTCCTTGGAGGCAGGGACTTGATGTTTGCTACTGTGTCTGCAGCATCTAGAATAATCCCTGGCATACAGTAGGTGCTCACACATATTGCTGATTGAATGTGTCATCTCTTTTCACTGTCAGAGGTGGGCGGCATTATCCCCATTTTACAGATGAGGTAACTGAGGCTCATAGAGGTCAAGTCACGGCCCCCAGCTCAGCCCACAGCTGGAGACAGAGTTGGAATCCCAAGCAACATTTACCACCAACCCCCTGAGCGATCTCTCTATCACGTCCAAGAGGACCAGAGAAACCAGACAGAACCACCAGGCTATTTCCTATTTACCATTCTCACCGCTGGCTGAAAGCCTTTCTATATTCTCCGAAATTTAAAAAATGTGTAACCTTTCGGGCGAAGTTCATACCAGGAGTCCAGGCTGTTCAGCAGGTCACCCTGGCCCCCAGCCACCCAGTCCACAGGCGGAGTCGGGGGTCCCAGCAAAACATTGCAAAACAGGAAAAAATCTAAGGACACAAAAATAAAAGTGATGTGGCAGCGGAAACGGGGTTGCCATGGCTTTGGGTGACTCCCCACGCCTGGGTGGGATCCAATGTTTTGGAAGCTTCCTCCACATGACACAGAGTTTTGGAATTTTTCAGCTGGTAAATCTTTCTTAATTCGGGCCCCCGGCCCCCGCCAAGTAGCTCCCTGGCTCTCTCTCCTGCGGGGGTGTCGGTTGGAAACGTGCCTGCATTGGCTTACTCAGCTTTGAAACTTAAATTGTTTGAAGAGAACTTGTGTTTTGTTTTGCTGGACGATGTTCTTGGAACAGGCGGGTGGCGGAGGCTCCCATCACCTGTTGAGAGGGCAAATTGATTTTTTAGAGAGGAGGCGTGGGAGGTGGAATCCCTCTTTCCCACTGAGTCATCGTATCCTAATATGAGTCATTTTATTACTTGGAGGTTCCCAAAGGTTGTATTTTGAGCTTCGTTTAATAAATAGAAATCCATTTGCTTAAAATAAACTTCTGTTTTGCTAAATTAAGGATTTTTCCACAAATTAGTGTCCTGGGAAAATTGGAACCACCTTAGAGAAGGCACCCCCTCCTTCCACCTGTGGATCACTGTAGGCTCACCCGGTGCGGTGTTTTCTGAAACAATAGACTTGGAATTGGGTTTCCCTCTGGGAAAGGTCAGACCCAGGCTGGGTCGGGGCATGAGTAAGACTCGCAGACCTTTGCCCTGGGTGACTCATGTCTACAGTGTCAACGCACCCTCCCCCGCTCGTCCCCTCCGCTGCTGGAGCCCACCACTTACAGCTGACTGGGCTGCAGACAGAGGCCAGATCACTGCTGAAGCCCCACAAGGGACAGAGAAAATGGTCTCATTTTCAGAGAGCTGAAAATCTGCCCAAACTTCAGTCCATTGCATGTGAGAACAGACTTTTGAGTGAGAGAATCCTGCAGTTCATTCTGTTTGGATGCCTTTGAAAGAGGACACAGAGAAATGAGTCCCCTTAGGTCCTATCCTTACCACTGGCCATTGTATAAATTGCCATTAGTAGGTTGGAATCCCCCACCCTCACCCGCCAGATAAGTCATAATATCCATGAACTGTTTCACACCCTTTTCTATTAGTGCTTCTATATTTCTGAGACTGTATATTTAAGGTGTAAGCAAGCTGGATTTGGGCTAGTTGGCAGACGTGGCTTAAAGCCTGGATCAGCCTCCTGTTATGTGCTTTGGGACTCATGTTCCCCATCTCTAAAATGGGGTTGGTTGGTAGTATTCTAGTGATAAAAGAAGATCAGGGACTTGAAAGTGTTGAGCACATAAGTGCTCAAAACAATGTCAGTGGACTCTCCATGCATCCCCTGGGAGCCCAGTTTACTTGACACAGTATCAGGAAGGTGGGGTCCTGTTGGTTTCTTGTCTAGGAGAAGAGTTCTTCCCGGCACAGGTGAGTTCCTTCTCACTGTCACCCGAGCTGTGGGGCTCCCGCCATCCTCACCGGAGCTGGAGGGAGCTTGGCTGACGTCCTGCTTCCTGCCCCTACTTTAGAGATGGGGAAAACCGGCTCATGGAGTGAGGTTGACCACTTCCTGTAGCTGACAGAGCTGGTCAGTGGAGGGCTGGGCTCCCAGAGTGACTGGCTGTGTAAAGTGGGGGTAGGTCATCTCTAGATGACAGCTCATCACCGAGAGGAGCGGCATGAAAGATGAGCTGACATCCGGCCTCTATGTAACATGACCACGAAGTGATGCCCTTTTAGCCTTGCTCTGCTCGCTCAGCCCCAGGGCTTCCATTGTCATTCCCCAGATAGTTATTGGATGCCTACTATGTGCAGGTGCCATGCCAGGCCCTGGGGATGGATGATGGATGAGTCCCCTGTCCTCGGGAGGTGGACACTCTCAAACTTGTTTATAACAGGTCACTTTGAGGTGGGGAGGGTGCTGTGAAGACAGTGAAACCAGGTCATAGGTGCAACAGCAGTTCCGCGGTAAGGGGAAAAACAGGACACGCAGTTCAATTCAAATCTCAGGCAAACAATGAGTTCTGTTAGTATGAGTATGTCCCATGCAGTGGCACAGAGCTTGGGATATTACTTGCAGTAAAAAAGTATGTGTTGTATTCTGACATTCAATACTGGATGTCCTGTATTTTCATTTGTTAACTGTGACAACTCTGTGGAGAGTGGTCAGGGGGGGCTTCCCTGAGGAGATGGCTTTGAACAGAGACTTAAAGGCAGGGAAGAGGGAGTTGGTGGCCTGTAGGAAGAATGTCACAGGCAGAAGGAACCACCCAGTGCCTAAGCCCCAAGGAGGGGGTGAGCTTGGAGCATTTGAGGAACCGAAAGCAGGCCAAGGTGGCTGGTGCAGTGTGAGGTCGCTGGAGGATCGGATCATGCTGGGGCCTAGAGGCATGGCAAGGAGCTTGGATTTAATTCCAAAAGCAATAAGCAGGGAAGTGACATGATCTAATTTATACTTTAAAGATTGTTCTTGTAATCTAGATAAGGAATAGACTTGGTGGGGGCGAGGGGGCGGGGAGACAAGTGGAAGCTGAGAGGTGAGTGAGCAGCCCCTGCAGTTGTCCCAATCCCCCATCTGCTCGGCTCATTAAGCCTGTGTGTCCAGGGAGTACACACTTTTCTGCTTGTGAGCAATGTAAAGCAGACCAAAATGTCTCCCACCATCTTCATTTAGCCAGTTTTTAAAAGCCAGGACTGGGACGCATCACGCACGGTCTCCTAACCCGAACTGACATTTTGATCTCCTCCCTTTTGCCTGGAGCCCAATGGCATGCTTGTGGCCCAAGTGAGGACCGATCTGCTTTCCTCCTCCTGAAGGGCCCCTTGTTCATCCTGTGAGCGTCCACATGGGCCCCCGGCTGATCGGGCCAATCGCTAAGCCTCCAGACCCCACGCCAGCCGGCTGCTTCCTGACCCTCCTCTCCAACCTGGGTCTACAGAACTGTCTGCAAAGAGAAGTCACGAAACCGGCTGAAATGCAGGGGCCCTGGGTCCACACTCGAGTGTGGCTTGTTCATCTGCACTACAGCCGAGTGAAATCGAAGGCTATGATGTTAATTGAGCCAGGCATGCCACCCACCCCACTTTTTTTCCTTGCAGACTTGCTAATTCTTCTCTAGGCCCAGCCTCTTTGCCCAAAGAAGTTGGCTCTTTCCTCTTCCCCTCTGAGTAAGACTTGGAAGGGCCATTTTCATTTTCACACTGGCTTCCAGTCCCTCTTAATTTAGGATGGGGGAATTTTGCCCGAACATCTGCTCAAGAGACCGAAGTCGTTTATTTCATCTCCGCCCAGAGCAGTAGATGCATACTTGATCTCCTCAGGCCTCTCTGTTCTGGGCCAGTTTCCGCAGAGGCTCAGACCCGGGTATGGGGCGGGAGGTGGGTTTATACCGAACTCGGGCTGAGTTGCTTTGGCTGTGTGTGATTCCTTGTCAGCATCCGCATTCCAGGCTCTTTCCTCTAAGTCAGTTCCCAAATGGATCCTTCAGTCAGGGCTCGGTGATTTCTCTTTGTGGGGTCTTTTTTGCAGGAGAGGTCAGTAATCAGACATTTCCCGAGCTCTGGCTGTGGGTCAAGCACTGGGGAATCCTGAGATCAGGTTGTTTATTCTGACAGTGTTTATTGAGCACCTATTATGTGCCAGCCACATAGTGCTGGGGGTAAAGCAAAGAGGGAGATAGGTGCGTGGCCCTGCTCTCAGGGAGCTTATCAGGGAGGTAGAAACCCAGCAGGCAGATAAAATGATGCCAGAGAGTGAGTGGCACAGAAAATGACAGAGGATGGGGGACAGGTCAGGGGGTCCTCCCTTGAGCTGAACCTAAAGGTTGGGAAGGACCTGGTCCTGGTGAGGGCTGTAGAAGAGCAAGCATGGTTGGTGGAGGGACAGAAAAGTCTAGTGTAGCTGGAGCTGAGTTGGGGAGGGAGGCTGAGGAGGGGGACAGGGTCCCCTTCTCAGTTAAGGTGAGGAACCTTGAGTCATGTCTCTTTTGCAGTCCGGTGGGACTTGGGGCCTACCTTTTTGCTGGGGACCTTGAACTCAGGAATGCATGTGTGGCTGGTATTGTGGCCCCAACAGCCCGCATCGGGCCTGCTGTACAGTAGGAGCTTAATGAGTGCTGGTGGCCCAGGCCGGCCTCTGTCTAAGATCGGGGCCCCAGAGAGGTCCTGGGAAACAGGCAAGTGAACAGGCAGTTGCAACATATTGTTTTCATAAGAGAAAAACTTTATTAAAAATTAAAAATAAAACACCAGAAAAACGCACACAAATGAAAACCGCCCACAGCTCTGCCACGTTGCTTGAATCCTATGAAGGAAGACATGAGGGTCTCAGCTCATCCATCCAGTCCCAGCCACAGAGGTATAACCGTATGAGTAGCATAGACACCGGTTCCCTAAGTTGAAGCAGACATATTTATAGACTCACAGAGTTGCATAGCACTGCACATACTGCTCTGCAGCACTTAAGCATTCTGCCTTTTAACGTAACAGCCACACGTTTCCAGGTCAGAAAATACGATCTTCCTTATTCTAAGTGCTGCCTGGTATTCCTTTCCCTAACATACCTGCTGTTTCATACCAAGTGTGGGCCCTCAGTGAATACTTGCTATGGCCATTTTAGTCATTTTCTGTGAGAAATGTCATGCCATGAAATGAACAAGAACCTGTGAGACCCACCAGAGCACTTGGGTCAGATGGCCAGCCAGTTCTTTCTCCCTAAAGGCGGACCCACGTGAAACACCACACTCTAAAACAACAGTGAGATGAGATTAGCACTCACTATGGGCTGGGCACTTTGCTAAGCATTTTACATATAATTTCTACTTGAAGTCTTGCCAAACTCTTGGAAGTCAGTAAATTAACTTTATTATTTGTCTCTGAGGAAACTGAAGCACAGAGAGATTAAGCTACCACTCAGAGCCCACACAGCTAAATGGAGAGAACAGGACTTGAACCCAGACCACAAAAAAAGATGAAAAAGACAGTATTTCAATAATCTGTTGCCTCTGGTCACCATAATAGTGTTTGTCAATGTCGACTCAACATTTATTTTCTGCTGGGTGTCTATTATCTTGGGATGACTCCTAGGAGGTATAGGTACTATGATTTCCCCCATATTTTGGATTAGAGGCAAAGAGAGGTGAAGTGTCTTAGCCAAACTGACATGGTTAACTGGGGGCAAAACAGGGATTTGAAGCAGGTCTGTCTGCTCCAGAGTTGGTGACACACAGAGGGGAAGTCCGTTCTGGCACAGAACATGCCCAGGGAGGCGCAGGGAGGCCCAGGGAGGCTCAGGGAGGCTCATGTAGGCCCAGGGAGGCTCATGTAGGCTCAGGGAGGCCCAGGGAGGCTCAGGGAGGCCCAGGGAGGCTCAGGGAGGCTCAGGGAGGCTCAGGGCTATAGCGGGCCCATGCTAAAGGCCCGTGAGAACATGGACCAAGCAGGCATTTCCTCCAACCCCACTGTCGTCTTCTGACCTGACATCAGGAGCTCTGGGAGCGGGGCTGCAGGATGTGCCATGGGCAGCCCACTGCAGAGGGCATCCTGAGGAAGTGCTGCCTGGCAGGTCCTGTTTGCCCTGGCTGGAGCGAGGGGCGGGTGGAAGGAAGGGGTTCTGAGGGGGTGGCTATGTAGGGGTGCCCCTCTGCAGGCCAGGCTGGGGGTCCTTGGTTTGGGGGGCTGTGCAGCAGGATGGGATAATGTCCGAGACAGTGGGGGTCTGATATTCTGAAATCATGAGAATAACATCAGGCACATCCTAAGTGAGGGAACCTGCAGAAGCCTGGGCAGTCTTCTGAGCGAGGTGCAGGTGGTGGCACCTTTCCCTGTCTCTCAAAGGCCTACTGAGGCAGGGCACACAGCTGTGAAGGTCAGGGCGGGGATGCCACGGTAAAGTGGGCATCGCACACTGTCAGGAGTGGATGCCATGGTAAGTTCCCTGTGGGTGCCCAGAATGGGCAGATGGGCAGAATTTTTTTTGTCCAAGAGCAAAATCTGCATTTTTCAGTGAAGTCTCATTTTGAAATGGCAGCAACTAATTTAAAAAACCTCTAAGCCACTTTACAAGCTGCAAAACAAGCCAGGCCTCTGGGGTGAGACCAGTTGGTTTTTTAAAAATTGTGGTAGCCCAACCAGCATGGCTCAGTGGTTGAGCATCAACCTATGAACCAGGAGGTCACAGTTCGATCCTGGTCAGGGCACATACCCAGGTTGTGGGCTCGATCACCAGGAAGCAGCTGATCAATGATTCTCTCTCATCATTGATGTTTCTCTCTCTCCCTCTCCCTTCCTCTCTGAAATCAATAAAAATGTTTTTTTTTAATTGTGGTAAAATACACATAATACACTATTGATCATTTTAACCATTGCTAAGTGTATAATTCAGGGGTATTACATTCGCAATGTTGTGTAATCATCACCACTGTCTATGTTCAGAACATTTTCATTGTTTGAAACAGAAGCTCTGCACTCATTGAACAGTAACTCTCCCTCTGCCCCCCCCCCCCCCCACACACACACCCCAAGTCCCAGGTAGCCTGTATTCTTCTTTCTGTGTCTGTGAATTGGTCCGTTTTGCGCACCTCGTGTAAGTGGGACCATGCGTATCTGTCCTTTTGTGCCTGGCTTATTTCACTGAGCATAATGTTTCAAGGCCTATCCGTGTTGTAGCCCATGTCAGAATTTCCTTTCCTTTTAAGGCTGAATAATATTCCACTGTATGGTGGACCACGATTTGTTTATCCATCCATCTACCGATGGGCACCTGGCCGTTTGCACCCAGTGGGCCTCTGCTTTCTTGGAAGGAGCTCTCCTGCCCTGGCCATGGCTTACATTGTGACTCTATCTGACTTCAGTGATTTCATTGTAATCGTGTTGACCAATAGCTGAGCGCTGGGGTATATAATGAGGTAGACATCCTCTGGGGATGTTCCAGACAATGGGGAGACAGAGTGGTGGTGGGGAACCCAGGGTGCTCTTGAGCCCTGAGGAGACCACAGCTGGGTCTTCAAGGATGAGCCACCTGGGATGCCTGCCCACCTTTGTTAACTTGACAGAAGAATCTGAAACCATGTAAGGTTGGTGGGATAAGGAGTGCTGGCTCTAAAGCCAGGCTGCCTGGGCTCTAATTTGGCTTCTCCACCTACTAGCTGTGTGTTCTGGGGCCAGTGCCTTTACCTCTCTGTGCCTGAGTATCCTCACATGTCCGATGGTGGTGACAATCGGACCCATGGCCTAGGTTTGTTGTGTGGATTCACCAAGTCCGTACCTGCAAGGTGCTTCGAGTGATGTCACATGTAGCAAGCACAGATAGGCAATAGCTGTTATTTTTTGCGGGGGGTGGGGGAGGGGGAAGGGTGGTGAGAATGGTGCCCAAAGAAGCTGGGACAGAGGCAGGCACCAGGTTGTGCAGGGCCCTCATGGCCCTGCACAACCTGGTGCCTGTGGGAGCTTGGATGGTGTCTGGAGGCACAGGGAACAGGGAAAAGCTTGAGGAGATTTGAGGAGATGTGCATGCACCTTTGTGATGGACGTGACCCTGGAAAGATCCTGCCCACATAGGCCCTCACTCCAGCTTCCCAGGAAGTCACTCATCGTCTTTCTGCTTAATAGCCTGGAGCTTCTCTCCCTGAAAGCATCTCCTTCGTCATTGGATGTGCCAGAAGCTCCTTAGGACGGTGACAGCTGTCCACTGCATGCCTTTAGACAGCCCTCTTCCTTCTCCAGGCCTCCCTTGCCCCATCCGATGGTGCTGGGCTGGCGAATTTCTAAGGGTGCTCTCAAACAGCTGTGCACTAGAATTCTATGATTGTTGGTGGGTGGAGTTTATTTATACATGCCCACCAGACAAGGAAGAAAGAGTGGCATTTAGGGAGAAGGGCTCCCTCCCATTTCTCTTGGGTCCATAGGCCATGAGAACTCTGCTCTTGGCAACACCCTGTTGTTCTGCATTGTCTGTGCTTCATCTCCCATTACTAGCGTGAGTCAAGGCAGAGAACTGGGGAAGCGGGGGAGGGAGGGAGGCAGAAGTTTTATGGACCCAGCTGAATACTTCCTGATCACTTTTCCCTGTATTCCTCCCAATTATGAGTCAAGTTCATATGGATAACGAGCCACACTGAAAGTTCTGTTGGTGGCAGAACTCACTTCAGCTAACGAGAGATTAAGGAGGGGTGACACGCCAGACAGCAGCACATGGTTCATTTCCTCGCTAATGCCCTACCTGGTCTTCTGACTTAGATCTCACAGTGCCATGCGTGAACGAGGATATACTCTCTGACAAGGACCCGTGCCCAGCTTGTACACCACCTGAGGGGGCACACCTGTCTCTGTTGGAGAACCTGTGACCTCTTATTGACAAAGGAATAAGGATTTTCTCTGACTAGTTCTGTCCAGGACTTTGCACATAGAAAGTACCATTTTTATGGCTTCAAACTCCTTGATATCGATCTACCTTGCCGTGCTTCCTCCTGAGCAGTGGCTGAAGTTATCTTCTGGCTTTTTCTTGGCCCCATCAGCAGCCTTTGGAACTGCTGACACATGTTTGCTCAGACATGAGACGTTCACTAGGCACCTATAATTGTTGGGTGTTGGAGAGATGGCGATGATATAACTTGGTCCCTCCCACGGGGATCTTACAATCTAGTGAAATTGGTGCTGGAACCACCCTGCCCTCCTCCCTTTGGACACAAACCAATAGCTTCCCCCGTCGTTTCAGGAACTGCACCTAATAGAACCACCAGGCTGACCAAGGCTTGCAGACTGCTGAGGGCCGAGGCTCTAGCTGGGCCATTGCTTGTTGTTAAGATAGTCTAGATTGCATTAGCTTTGGGAGCAATCACAAGACTCTTTATTAATTATTATTTTGGGGAACATGTCCTATACTACCAAGTTCAGATAATGCACAGACACCAGGTTTCTTTGGTTGAACTTTAAGAGGCCAAGATGATATGGGTTCAAAACTAATTCATCACAGATGCTAACAGCTGTGCTTTATAAGGGGGGCCTTAAGGATGCACCTTGAGGGCATACTGCTAAGTAAAATAAGTCAGGAAGAGAAAGACAAAAATGCATGATTTTACCATTTTGGAATCCAAAAATAAACAAAAACAATAAAAACCCAATGAAAAATCAAAACAAAAGAAAAACTCATAGATACAGAGAACAGATCAGTGGTTAAAGAGAGATGGGAGTTGGGAGGAGGGTAGATGTAGGGTTCTGTTGTATGGTGATGGATAGTAACTAGACTTTTGGGGCGATTACTTTGTAGTGTATACAGATATCAAATTATGATGCATACCTGAAACATAATTTTATAAGGGGGGAGGGTTTTTTTGACCAAATGTTGGGACATGGCACATACCCTTGCCCACCGTGGAGAATTATGCTTCACATGAGCAGTTTAAAGGCTCTGAGAAGGCCTGTAATAAAGAAACCCATTTGACTTTGACTCGGCATTTTCCAAATGCTTATTAGCTTGTAGAATTTGTTTCCCATTCTCGTAAACCCATTTAATAATCTTCAGAGCCAGTGTTCCACAAAACACCCTGGAAACACTGGTGGAAATGATTGGTTTGAGCCAAAAGCTGCCCAGTGGCCAATGTAGGTGGTCAGCAAAAGAGATCTATTATTTGCAAATGCAGAGTTTGGTTTGGCCTGGCTTCTTGGCCCCAAACTGGGGAGCTAGTGCTGTGCTTCAGGGAAGAGAGTTTACTATTGAGCAAAACTACTCATCAGCTGTTGCAATGAGCCGTGTGGGATCCAGGCTGACTGTTGACTGAACGGTGGAGGGTGGGACCCTATGTTTCCATTCTCTCCAGTGACTCATAAGCCAGGACATCTTAGGACAGACTGTGAGCCACCTGTGTTCTCAGACAGCCAGGAAGGGGTGTCTGGGACAGCCAGTGGTCTGCAATGGGCATTTTGGAATTAGTCTTTGGTGGAACAAAGCATAGAGTAAAGTATAATGTGTAACAATACTACTTTTATTTTGAAAGAATAAAAGATATATATGCATTCAGATGTGGAGAAATAGATAATGGTGATGGGATGATAGGCAGTTCTCCCCCCACCCCCCTTATATTTTATTGCCGCCCAATTTTCTTTTTTTTAAAAAAAGATATTATTTTTAAATATATATTTTTATATCTAATATATATTTTAAGTATATATAATATATTTTTAATATATTTTTTATTGATTTCAGAGAGAGTAAGGGAGAGGGAGAGAGAGGTAGAAACATCAGTGATGATAGAGAATTATTGATTGGCTGCCTCCTGCATGTCCCTTACTGGGGATCAAGCCTGCAACCGGGGCATGTGCCCTTGATTGGACTAGAACCCAGGACCCTTCAGTCCACAGGCTGATGCTCTATCCACTGAGCCAAACTGGCTAGGCTATTGCCCAGTTTTCTATTGTCACCATGGGTTTCCTTTGCAAAAAGAAAAGTACATATATGACAAGAAAAATACATATGTGTACATCTATACATCTGTTCCACAAACACACATGTATGCCGTACTGAAATGATATCATACAAAAACCAAGATAAAGAGGCTTTGGTGAGTTTTTGTCTTAAGTCTTTGGTTTCTAACAGTTCCTTCAAAGTCTGTCATCCTTGGATTTTTCCAGATGGGCAGCAGATCTGGGAGATGGAGGCCACCGTGGATAAAGACAAGAGCCAGCCTGTAAGCACCGGGCAAGATGACAGAACATCCTGACTGTGTCCTGCCCACCTCCCTCGGGTCCTCTTTCCTCCTTCTTCCTTTCCTGCACCAAAGTCCCAGGGCTTTGGACCTAATAGCCACTCAGTAGGTATTGAATGGACGACTTAATTAAACGTTCCATGAGCACCAGGCCGCTGATTTGTAACGGTGACGTCTTATTATTCTTCGATAGAGTAAGTGGCAGTTCTTTATTTGCCGAGGCTGAAAAGTCAAATTTCCCCTGAAATAGCCTTTCACCTGTAAACGTATGGCACGTGTCATGACTCCAGGCAGATGGGCTGGCTCCACGTGCGCGGGCCTTGGATGGGAATTTAGATGTTGCCGCCGTGAAGTTAATGACAACTCCTTCCTTCCAGAACATGCTTTTTGTTGAGATCCCGGAGTACCGGAACAAGCACGTCCGCACGTCGGTGAAGGTGAACTTCTACGTCATCAACGGGAAGAGAAAACGAAGTCAGCCTCAGCACTTTACCTACCACCCAGGTAGGGAGCCTCCCTGTGGTGGGGAGGCAGCGTGAGCGTGTGGGTGAGGACCCTGGTGTCTGCTGCCGGCTGAGTGACCTCCAGCCTGGTTTCCTCACCTATCAAATGCCGCCCTCCTTAGAGAGTTACAGAAGTCAGGTGCACAGCAAGTGCTCAGCACAGCAAACTGGCAGCAGCAATATGAGCTGTTGTGTTGTTAGTGTGTCCCTTTGGGAGGGCAGGACAGGGAGAGGCATGTGAGGGCTTGCTCAGCACAAGGTTGCAAAGCTGGTGACTCCTGTCCCTGCCTTAGGTTTGATCATGATAAGGGTGGAGGTGACTGTGCCCCAAAACCTATGGAATCTCTCGTTGAGCCCACTGTGGGTGGTAACACTGTGGCCAGATGGAGTTGTACCTGAGTGGATAACCAGTCCAGGAGGTCTCATTCTCACAAAATAGTCCCAGGAGGGGTGACAAGTGCCATATTCATTCATTCATTCATTCATTCATCCAGAAAAATATCTGAGAGTAGGTACTGTTCTGAGCTTGAGACACAGTAGTGAACACAACAGATAAAAAGCCCTGCCCTGAGGAGCCGAGGCCCTAACAGAGGGGACTTAGATCTAAGTGATACTGATATTATTGACATATTAGATGAGGAGGGGCCTGCAGAAACAGGCTCGAAGCTTCCCAAGGCTTGAGACAGGCCCACTAGGCACCTTCCCGGAATGGGAAACCTATAATCTAGACTGTCACCTGGGGTGTAATTTCTGTTCTGCGACAGTTTCCCAGGGAGTCTCTGGGTTGCTGGAAGCATGAACCTGAGGGGCGGTACTGAAAGCCTGGCCTGGGGGGCCTTGGCTTTGGCGAGGTGTGTCCACGGGTTTGTGTGGCCCCACCCAGCCTAGGACTGATGTGACATGCCGTGAGGGGCGATGTCCTAATGGGACCTAGAATGTTGGAGACCGTCTCTGGGAGGGCTGTAGACGGCATTACCACAGTCCTGCTCACGCAGAGGTTTTCAGTTACGTTTTATGAGTTCTCACCTCTCGTGTGGAGGTGAGGCCGCCCTGGGCCTGGTTGGGACGCACCTGTCTGATCACGGTCCCAGTGAGAACTCGGTCCCCAGTCGGGCCGGGATTGAGGTGGTGGCCTTTGAATGGCATCTTGAGGAATGGTTTCTGTGGTTGATGTCAGAGCTGTGTGTTTGCTTTAAGGGCTGAACCTCCTGGCCTCCTCCAACCCCCAATCTGTGGGAGGGGCCCCACTTTGATTACTGTCCTGTCACCAGTTCATTTACTCCAGTGCTAAGAAAGCTCATTCCTCAGCTCTGGGGCTGGATGTCGGAGAAGGACACATTCTAGTGATGCTTCTAGGTGGGGAGAGAGGGACAGTAACCACAACACCACTAACAGTAGTAGTAATAATAATGATAGCAACAATAGGCACTGAGCACTTACTGTATGACAGTCCCTATGCTGAGTACCTTGCATACACAGCTCATTTAATCCTCTCAATAACTCCACAGGGGTTACTCCCAAGTTACAGATGGGGAAACTGAGGCCCAAGCCAGCAGGTCTCATTCCCCCAAAACACTGTAGAACCAAGGAGGCCGACAATCACCATTTGGTCATTTATTGTCCAGAAAATATCTGAGTGTCAGTTCAGTTCTAGGTAGTGTTTTAGGTGTTAGGGACCCAGCATTGAACAAAACAGACAACCCTCCCCGCGCCCCCCCCCCCCAAAAAAAAAATCTCCTTTTGAGGAGCTGACATTCCAGTGGGGGTATTCAGATAAATAAGCCCATCTACAGAATATGCCAGGTGGTGATGAGTATGATAAAGGACAGCAAGAAGGGAAGGGGCGGGAACTGGTGGGCAGAGGGAGGAGGGGGGAGCATTATTTTAATCAAACATTCTTCTTTGAGCACTCCTCCTGGGGAAAAAGGCTGCAGCCATCCCAGGCTGAGACCACCTGCTATTCACAGACCACCTTTCCACCACTGGAAAGACCTGTGGCTCAAAGTCATCACCCAGGCTCAGGCCTAAGGCCATTGCACAGGGAGCCTGTTGCCTGAGGCTAACAAATGTCAGAGCCCAACTATTTCACCCACCCATTCTGACTCCCAAGGCCATGTGCCCAGCTGCTGTCCACTGATCCTCTGTGCACACCTGCGGCTTACTAAGAATGGTACACCCCGTGTGCTTTTCTCACAGTCCCAGCCATCAAGACAGAGCCTACGGATGAATATGACCCCACCTTGATCTGCAGTCCCGCCCATGGGGGCCTGGGGAGCCAGCCTTACTACCCACAGCACCCCAGGGTGGCCGAGTCCCCCTCCTGCCTTGTGGCCACCATGGCTCCCTGCCAGCAATTCCGCTCAGGGCTCTCATCCCCTGATGCCCGCTACCAGCAGCAGAACCCAGCGGCTGTCCTGTACCAACGGAGTAAGAGCCTGAGCCCCAGCCTGCTGGGCTACCAGCAGCCAGCCCTCATGGCCACACCCCTGTCCCTCGCGGACGCCCACTGCTCCGTGCTGGTGCACACCGGCTCCCAGGGCCAAAGCCCCGCCCTGCTGCACTCCTCTCCCGCCAACCAGCAGGCCTCGCCGGTGATCCACTACTCACCTACCAACCAGCAGTTGCGCTGCGGGAGCCACCAGGAGTTCCAGCACATCATGTACTGCGAGAATTTCCCAGCCGGCACCGCCAGGCCCGGCCCACCCTCCGTCAGTCAAGGTCAGAGGCTGAGCCCGGGGTCCTACCCCACGGTCATTCAGCAGCAGAATGCTACAAGCCAAAGAGCCGCCAAAAATGGACCCCCGGTCAGTGACCAAAAGGAAGTATTACCTGCAGGAGTGACAATTAAACAGGAACAGAACTTGGATCAGACCTACTTGGATGACGGTAAGATGCTCATTTTCCTTATTGCCCCTGAGGACGATGCTCCGAGCGTCCCCTAGTTCACCTATGGCCTGAGTATCTTCCTTTACTCTTTGGGCCTAGTGTCCCTTCTGAAATTTAAGGGGTTGAATAAGATGGCCCTTATGCCTCACCCAAGCCTCTGCATGAATCATTTCCCAGCAGGACTTTTGGGGCGGGTGGTAGGGGTTTTAGATGCCCCCCTACAACCATCGTACGAGAAAGAGCAAATGTTCTGCTGTAGGAGTATCCCGGGATCATGAACTGGGCCAGTTTAACTGCTTCCACTCACTTTCCATTTGCCAAATTTAGACAAAGGGTAGGAAAACAGAGAGGAAGGAGCTAACCTTTTATTCCTGTAGAGGAAAAACCCCACTTTATAACCCTCTTTTGTGTATTTGGGGGGTTGAGAAAGGGAAGGAGAAAGCTCACTGACAAGTGGCTCTGTGAGGAGGGAGCATGAATGGGGGCTTGCGGGCAGGCCGTGGGCATCTCTGCCCTGCGTGGGAACAGAGAGGCACATTGATGGGAGGGGAGCAGTGCGCTTCCGTTGCGGTCGGGCCAAAGACAAGTGCAGAGGCGGCTTTGTATGAATCTGTAGGTGCCCAAGCATATTGGCGGGGGCCCAGCTGGAGAGTATCAAGTTGGAGTGGCTGTGTACGTGACATGGTCTGTGACACTCACCTGGGACCAGCCAGGTGCCCCTGAAGGATGGGGAGGGCAGGGCAGGCAGAGCAGCCTTCTCCTGGGGACCCCAGAAACAGGAAAACAGGTGGTTTGGGTTTCTTAACGGGAGAAGGAAACCAGTATCACTGGCTGCCATCTACAGCTCCAGCCTCAGACTTTAAAGACAGTAGCATCTGATACACCCGAGGCCTCAATTATTTAGGAAAATTGACTCTCAGAAACCCAGCCGAGGAGTAGGAAGTAAAGCAGAAAGCTTCCAAGTGGCCACAGGAGTTATCATAAAGACCAGGTACAAAATATCAGATACATGAGTGCAGGAAATTTTGGGTGCTTACTAGGGACTGACTGACTTTGTGCAAAGTTTTGATGATATGGGTTATCTCAAGTGGTTTCCATCTCTTCTCTCTAGTAAAACTATCCATCAAAAACTCCCCCCAGATGCATCAAGCAAAGATCTCTAGGGCTACTCAGAATGTGTAGGGTCAGACCGCTCCACGGTTAACCTCAAGGTTTTACTGCATTAATAATGGATCCATCTAATCCCGAGTACTCAAGCACAGGTTGAGTTAGGGTCACTGGGCTCGGTTTTGAAGGGCAGATCCACATGCAATCCATTCTTGAACAATGTACACCCAAAATGGTTAAGATAAGCTTCTGGTTTATCTTATTTCCAAGGAGCTCCTCCTTTGAAAGTGCCAATGATATAAATGCCCATTGTGAGTGGATAAGTGAAATGCGGCTGTAACCAGACCCCTCTCCACGTGCGGGCTGGGGGGTGTATCAGGGCCGAGGTGCTTTATAAATAAATGAGTGCCTGAACAGGGCAGGTAACTTTGCCCAGCTGACTCTGTGTCCGGCGTTGGCTCAGTGTCCGGACCAAGACATGTGCCGGCCCCTCCCACTCTGTCTGTCACCCCACATTACAGACAAATAGCGAGTGGCTTGGGCAGAAGCAGGAGTAAGTCCCTCTGTCCCTGGCTCTCTGTGACCCACCGATATCCAAGGGGCCTGAGGTGGTCAGGAGTCACCTTTGTGCATCTGTCAGAGCCTCAGACCACAGTGGAGCTTCCCATTTTCCCAGAAGCCTATGCTGTAGAGAAAGTGGCTGAGAATGGATGTGTTCTCAGGCCTCCTAGGTGTCTTTCTGGACACAGGCAGGTTCAAAGTCATGGTGAGAAGGGGCTCCGGCAGGTCAGCAGCACGCGTCGGCCCAAGTACTTCTCGGAGAGCTGAGTGTGGTGAAATCGCTTCCCCTGACGGAGCCTTTGCCTAAGAATGTTCTGCACAGCCTGCTCCAGGGAGTTAGAGGAGGCATCCTCTGATGCGAGGGTTCCACGGCTTTTTTAATTTTTAATTTAAATTTTATAATTTAGTGACAGTTGACATTGGATATTATTTTGTGTTCGGTTTAGGTGTACAGCATAGTGGTTAGACAGTCATGCACTTTACAAAGTGAGCTCCCTGATATTTCAAGTACCTACCAGGCACCATACATAGTTATTACAATACTAGAGGCCTGGTGCACAAAAATTCACACAAGGGTAGGCCTTCACAGCCCCAGCTGCCTCACAGGCCCTGCCCCCCACCTTGGCCTGGCACTGGCCAAGTGCATCCACCCCCCCCCCCCCAAGCCCCTGGTGCATCCACCACCATACACCCTGTTCCCCAGAGTCTTCCCCTCCCCACCCCCCCCAACCCCTGATCGATTGCCCTGCAGAGGGTGGCCTGGGCCTCCCTCTTTGGGGCAATCATGGAGCGCCCCTCCCCCCCCCAACATTGATCCACCCACCAGCCAGTGGCCTAGGCCTCCCTTTGCAGGGCGATCATAGGGTGATGACGGTCCCACGACCAATCACATTGTACCCGCCTTGGCTGGCCTGGCTCCAGTGCATGTCATAGATGTCATAGCATGGTCATCCGGATGGTAGTTCTGCTGCTCGGCTGTTCGGTCGATTTGCATGTTATGCTTTTATTATTATAGATTGTTGACTGTATTCCCTATGCTATACTTTAAAAGCTGAAAAAACTCATTATGCTAAGTTTTTAAAAAAACTCATACGGCAGGACTTGTCAGAGCCTTTACTGCACTAGTGGAGGTTATACATCTCTCAAATAAGGGGACGTGGCACTTTTCAAATGGCTGATCACAGAGAAGGGAGTGCAGGACTCCAGGAGTCCTGCTCCTGGCATGCCGGACCCTGTGTGGATGGAGCCCTGGCGTTGTGCCCCACGCAGCCCTGGGACAGCCCCTCCCCCCACATTTGGGAGAAAGGACCTGAAAGAACGTCAGAGTTTAACGCCCAGAATTACCCATTCCATATGCCACGTGCAGGCTTCTCAGTTCTTGGGCTTCACGTTCCTGGGCCCCCAAAGGGCAGCAGTGTGGCGGCTGGTGAGATGTTCAGTGCTTGACCAGCATTGTCCCCAAGGCTCTGTCCACGCAGGACCCTCCGATGAGGGGGGAGGGGTGGTTCCCATGTGGCTGGTTGTACTCAGTGGTGAGCCCTAACCACACCACCCTGTAGCCTCCAGGCAGAGGTAGGTCCAGTCTTGCTTCCTAATTGCTGGAATATCAGATCCCTCTCACAGGCCTGGCAGCCACGGAACATTCTCAGATCCCACTGTTGGCTGTATGGGAGGGGACTCACTCAGTTTGTTGTTTTGAGTTTATTGCTCACAGGTGAACTAAAATTCCTGGCTCATTTCTCTAGTCTGGTTGGGAGGCAGCTAGGTTTCCCAGGTCCCTTTCTGTCCTTGTCATTGGCTACTCCAAAGGGATTGTCCCTCAAAATACGTACCTGGCTGCACCAGCTCCAGCACAGCGCGCTTCCAGCTTGTTGGTAGCTCTCAGGGGCCATTTATTTGCCTTGGGGTTTTGGCAGAGTGACTTTCCTTGGTGAGAGCTGGGATTCATGTTTCAAGAGCCCAGGAGAGGTTCCACAGAGGGTAAAGGAAGGGGTCTCCAGTGGACGGGGCCCAAATGAAAACTGGTAACATAGACATTGACCCACGCCACTGACTGCCACCCTGGGAAGCCCGGAATTTGGTTTTCTTTCCTGGCCCTTTGCTCACAGTCCAGAGTCTGGTCTGGGTGTCCACCTGGCTGCCCTGTGTCCGTCTGCTTTTCATCTCTTTCTCCTCTCCCTGACTGCATTCTTGCACACAGACGCTGTCTGTCTGGGCTCCGTTTTGTCTTGGAACTCCAAAGTGCCATTTCTACTTTCTCCACTCCAAGGGCTGGAGACATTTTCAAAAAGCCTTCTTTTTGAACTAGTAAAATAAGTGATATTCCAGGACAGCACAAATCCTCACTCCCTCTCTCCTCTGCTCCTCTGCCCACTCCAAATCAGGCACTTTTTCTTGGTTCTGAAATGTGTGTTCCATGCACGCACTCACTCTTTTCCCTACTCCCTTGTCCCCTTCTCAAAGGAGTGCCTTCTTCTAAATTTAGCTGCTGGTTGTACCTGGGAAACACCAACAGCTCCTAGCAGTCACATGATTCTGTGAATAGATTATTTCCTCAGCCCTTTCCTCTCCCCATCCCCTCCCTGTCCTTAGCCCCTCCTCCTACCCCCCTGCATCTCCCCCACATGTATGTACTGACTGGCTGCCTTCTCTGTGCCCGGCACTGTTCTGGAACTCAGGGATACAATGGTGAACAAGTCAAGGGAAATTCTTGCTCTCATGGGGTATTTTATTTTATTTTTGGTAGAGCCTGTAAGGTGGTAACTAAGCATATTTCAGATGGCGATAGGAGTCGTGAGGGAAATTATACAAGGCTAGCAGCTGGAGCGTGGCTGGATAGGGTGGTCCTGGCCCCTCGGACCAAGTGCACAGCAAGGCCATTCTGAGGAGGTGGGCTTGCGGGGAGATCTGAGGGAAGGGTGTTTTAGGGAGGGGGAACAGCCGCGGTGGAGGCTAGGAGGTCAGAGGAGTGTGCTAGCATTGGTGGGTTTTTAGCTGCAGCCCCATGTGATTTGATTTACCCTTTGAAAAGATCGCTCTGGCTGCATTTGGAAAATGGTCTCTAGGGAGGCAAGAATTGGGAAAGAAGGGATATATTTCATTCTGGACTAAGCCAGGTGGGCAGCTCGAGTCCTGCCCAGCACTATGCTGGAAGGCGGTGCATTCTATAAGGGGCGGTGCACCCTTACATTAGTGTGGCCATTTCAGATGTCACTGCAGGTGCCACCCACAGGCAGTTCTTGGCACTGCTGTCACCCGGAACGCAGGACAGCTGTGCCTTTGGCTGCCCAGGTGCCTTGATGGAGCAGGGAAGAGGGTTTGTGCTGTGCAGGGCCCTGGGGGACAGGGACCCAGTGGGACTCCTGCTGGGTACTGCTAGTGCCATGCCCTCTAAAGAAGTGGGGTTCTCAGGCTATCGAGCCATCTCACCACAGGCTCTGGAGTAGCGAGCTTACACCAGAAGCCTCGAGACAAACACAGAAAAGGGGATAGGGGTGAGGCTGGGACTCAAAGGACACCCTCAGTCCCATCCTGGAAATGTCTTGGGGAGAAGGGCATGGTCTCAGTGACCGCCCAAGCCTCTGCCAGTGACTTGTAAGGATGGCAGATGGAGAGTGTGTGTGTGTGCGCGCATGCGCGCATGTGTGTGTGTTTATACATGTAGGAAGAGCAAATACCTGTCTGTATGTTTTCTTAAAATCTACATCTCAATTCCTTATATGAACTCCTTAAAAATTAGTCATTGAAATACATTGAATAAATGTGAATATTTCTCTCTATATTGAAATATATGCATATTCAGAAATCAATAGAATACTAGGAATTTCACCAGGCGGGCAACCACATAATTACCCCCTGGACCACGCATGACATAGAATTTTGTTAGTACCCCAGAAGCCCCCCTGGCCTCTAGATCCCCTTTGCCCCCTTCATGGATGAGGCCACATCCTGCCTTCTCACCCCCAAGATTCTCTATGCCTTTGTGCACAACAGAGGTCATGCAGGAAGCTCCTGTGTCTGGCTCCTCCATCCACCACAAGCTGTGTGACCTGGCGATATTGTCGGGCGTCACTGAGGTTCATTCATTTCACTGTTGTGGATTATTCCATTGAAGGAACATTCGACAATCTCCACATTCGTTCTTGTTAATGGACAATTGGGTTGTTTCCAGTTTCATGAATAAAACTTCTGTGAGTACTTGAACTCTTCTTTTGGTGCCCACACGGAAGGCCAGGCATCATTGTGCCAGTGTGTGTACCCACGGCAGTGCATGGGAGTCATGCCATGAAGTTTTAAGTGTAGTTCATTTTATATCTTCTGACCTTGGGACCTGCCCTCATGTTTGAGGAATGTGCCTTGTTACGGGGGATCCCCGCAGCAGACCCAGGGGGGCAGCAAGCTCTTTGGGTATGTCCCTTGCTTGGGCCACCTAACTAACCTCTCTGAAAACTATACCTCCTGCTCAGATACTCAAACTGCCAAAGATGCATTAAGGTCTGAACTTGGAGTTGCCAGCCAAGGACATAAGGCTCCTTAAAGATGTTCCACAATTAATACCATGATGACCATAAGAGCCCTATTTCCCTTCACGTTTCTCGTGGTACCTTCTCTGCACTTTACCTTTATTTTGGCCATTTAAAGACTTTGGGCTTTAAAAATTATTATTTTTTTAAATCCTCACCCAAGGATATGCTTAGAGAGAGGAAGAGGGAGGGAGGGACATCGCTGCCTTCCATATGTGCCCTAACCAGGGATTGAACTGGCAACCCTTCAGTGCACAGGATGACGCTCAACCAACGGAGCCACTCTGGCCAGACAAGACCAAGTTTTCTTATTGGACAAGAACACTCTGTGAAAAATAAGTAGGAAAGAGCCCCCAGAGAAAGGCTGTTCTGAGGCTCCCGGGGGCTGGTTTTCAGGCAGTGGAGAAGCAGGGTGCGTGTCTGTTCCCCTTGGGGTCAGAACAATCCATTTCCCTTCCGCGATGCCATGCTCTTCCCGCCAGGGAAAGAACCAGCAGGGTCGATGCACACCACTGAGTGCCCAGGGAAGGTAGGTGGCCATTGAAGCTTCTGTCCATCCCTGAAGAGGCCCTGGGTGCAGTGGGAAGGGCTGCACACCACGAGGAATTCCCATGGAGGTGGCTGGCTGCCTCGGGCCACCAGGGACTCGGAGCTGAGGTTCCGACCTCTGCCTAAAATATGTGCAGTGCAGTGGCGTGTCCCGATGCGAGCTCTCTTTTTCTCTTTGGTCTTGTTTTGATCTTCCCTTTGCCTCCGTTCTCAGTATTTACTCATCACGTGTCCCTAAGACATAACACACTAGCATGAAGTGCCAGCTCCCCCTAACCTGTGACATTGGGCAGATTACTCACCTTGCTGTGCCTCCACTTCCCCATCTGTACAGTGGAGATAATTTAGCTCCTCCCTCATGGGCTGCGAAGAGCGTGAAATGAGTGACTGCATGTCATATGCTTAGAACAGTGCGTGGCACAAAGTAATCCTTGATACATGCTGGCTACTCTATATATTTGTTTATAAGTTTCATTGACTTGAAGGATGTAGTTCAAAATTTTTAAATATATTTTTATAGGAGAATTTAAAAATTGGCTCTTCTGGCCTTTGGAGGTGGGGACCACACTCCTTCATGCTCTGTGTCTTCCATGAGGGCACGAGTATAGGGCAACGCCCCAGAGCACAGGCCCCCCTCCCTCCCACGCTTCCTTCTATCCTGTGGGATGTTAATCGGCACGAGGGAGATGATGCCCTTAGCCCAGGGACAGCTGGGAAGTGCTGCGAGTGTGCCTCCTGGCAGATCATGGATGTGCTCTTGGCAGAGGGACCAGGGGTGTCCTTTGAAAAGGCTCTTTGCTCAGAAGCTGGAGGTGCTCGTGCATGAGAAACAGGTCAGGGAAGAAAGGACAGAAGGATGCACCCTCTGACGCGCAGGAAGCGGGAAGGGAACTGAGGAGGGGAGAGCATTGTGTGACCAGCAGGCTTTGTTCGGTGGGCCAGGAATCTTCCATTGGGGCTGCTCAGTGCCCACAGCAAGCCAGTGACAAAGCAGCTCCTGTTTGGCGAGGCGTGCAGAGCCCAATACAACCTGGCAGCTGCTGAGGGCCATGCGTGGCCACAGCCACACGGGCTCTATGTGGCTCAGCCTCCTGGCAGCCTCCCTGGGGACTGGGGACAGTGGTGCCTAGCTATGTAGGGTGAAACTCAGGGATTCTCTACTGTGATTAGAACCAAGAGGAATGGTTGCCTGGCTCAGTGGCCCAGAGGCCATGGGCACCTGGAGAACCAGGTATGGGCATTGCAGTGTGGGGATGTGCGGTGCCCCAGAAACCTCCAATGCCAAGTTCCAGGCACAGGGCCGCCTTCCGTGGGCACCAGCAGAGTCTAGACCCTGCTGAGGGCTTTGGTCAGCATTCGTTTCAAAAGTTCATTTGAAAATATTTACATTTTCTATAAGCAGTATGTCCACGTGGTCAAAAAACACAAAATGTAAAAAAGATATCTGGCAACTTTTTGTTTTCATATCTGCCTTGCTCCTGAGAGTAATTTTGCTCTAGCCTTGCAGAGCAGTAGTTTACAACCCTTTTCCCCCCATTTTTGTCATACACCGGCTCAAGTGTCTTTTATATAATTTTCCCCTGATCACTGCCCCCATGAAATTAACAAGACACAGCCCGGCAGGGTAATAAACTGACATTTGCAGGGCACAGAACATTGTCATACGTAAGAATTTCCACCTCTAAGAATTAGCTTTCACCCCTTGAGTGGGGGTACCCCCTCTTGTGAATGCATGACGTAGAGCTGCTGTAGGTACTTGTGAGCAGATGTAAGTATATATATTCTTATTTCCCCCCTTTGTTCTGCAAAAGATAGCATGGAGTACACACAAGTCCCCGTGGATGGGATGTGGGTATCTCTTGCTGTCACAGCAGCACTTACACATCTGTTACTTGGTGAATGTCTGGGTATGCTGGGGGCCAGTTCTCAGGAACGGGGTGGCTGGCCTGAGGGGCTAGCCGGTCTGAGGGGCTAGCCTTGATTTGGGACTTGTTGGGAGTAGAGTTTCTGGGGTTATTGTGTCTGGCTTCAGTCTGGCCTCATTACTTCACTCTTTTGTGACCTTGGACAAGTCAGGGTTATTGTGAGAACAGAAATGGGAGCATTTTTGTGAGGAAAGCACTTGACTAGTACCTGGCATGCATGGTAAGCGCTCAATAGTTGTTAATGTACTTTCCTCCTCCATCACTACCAGCATCATCATCATCATCATCGTTATCAATTGTGTCATTGCTATGGCCTGAATGTGTGTTCCCTCCCCCCAATTTCATACATTGAAACCTAACCTCAGAGTGATGGTATATGGAGGTGGAGCCAACTTGGGAGGTAATTAGATCCTGAGGATGGAGCCCTCGTAACTGGGATTAGTGACTTTGTAACAGAGACTCTGCAGAGTCCCCCAGTTCCCTTCCGCCATGTGAGGTTATAGTGAAAAGATTATGAGGAAACGGGCAGAATCTGCCTGCTGGTGCCTTGACCTTGGACTTCCCAGCCTTCAGAACTGTGAGGAATAAATGCTGGTTGTTTATAAGCCACCCGGTGGCTTTTTTGTTACCGCAGCTTGAACAGACAAAGACAGCTACTGCCTCAGCAGGGAGTTGGGGCAAAACTGGGCTTTGAAGAGCCCCGAGGCTGGCTCTCAGCTTCTGTCCTTATTACCCTGCCGGGCTGTGTCTTGTTAATTTAGCAAAGGGTATTTAGAGTCTCACTAGAAAATGCAAAGTCCAGAAAATTGCTTGCCTAGAGAGGAGCCCCTGGAATTTGCAAGAGCTACTGCTTGAAGATTACTTACCTGACTTCATAGCTGGGCCTTGTCCCTCTCCCAGGAGTGAAGGTCAGGATCCTTCTCCAGGGGCGTCTTTCTTTCCCCAAACACTTAGTGTTGCCCTGCCTTGGAAGAGCCTCACTTTCTAGCTGTGCCACACAGCTGTCCTTCCCTCCCAAGCACGCGTGCTCTGCACTGCTGGCTTATGTAACTGAAAGGCGCCCCTTCCAGCTGACTCCAGACCCATAAATGCTCAGCCATCTTTTAAAATTCTGCAAAGCAGATGTTTCCAAAGGAATGTGCTCTTGCATTTTGAGGTCAGAAGCTACCAAACCACAAGAAAGTCCATTCTCAGACTTGCTGTCCACTCAGCCCCCATTCCAGAGCAGCATCTGAGCCACAAAGAGCAGGCAGGGTCCATAAAGAGGATCCAGGAAGACATCATATGGTGTCATCTGCTGGACCCACAGTCATGCACCAAAACCTGTGCTTTTAACTCTTCCAAGTCATGTGTGCTGCATCCAATGTCTCCCTCCAGATGACGTGGTTCTCTTGTGGTCACAAGTGGGTATCTTGTGAAGGAATAGGGGGAAAATCCGTGGGTTGGTCAGCATCCAGACCTTTCTTCAAGGCCCTTCTGTACTTCCTTAGTGAGCAACCTGGACGAGTCGGAGACATGGCTCATTCAGGCTGACGCACAAGGGGGTGCGGGACTGTAATTGTGATGGGTCCTCATGCGTCCTGGCCATGACCCACAAGATTTCCTACCAAAGAAGTGGCCCAAAGTTACATAAAAAATGTGTAACTTCCCAATATCGACTCTAGCTGTAATGTTTTTCTCATTAGGAAAGTAGAATGGGAAAAACAATTAGAAATGATGAAGTAGATGGCGGACAGTGAGTCAGACCTTTCTTACCTACTACAGACTTTTCTCTATGCTCCCTACCTTCTCCCCCATCCATAAACCCATTTTGGATAAATAGTGAAGCTTTATTTTTCCAGAAAAAAAATCCATCTTTTATGAAATAGTCCTGGTTTTACTCTATTCCAGTGGTTCTCAACCTTTCTAATGCTGCGACCCTTTAATACAGTTCCTCATGTTGTGGTGACCCCCGACCATAAAATTATTTTTGTTGCTACTTCATAACTGTAATTTTGCTACTTTTATGAATCTTAATGTAAATATCTGTGTTTTCCGATGGCCTTAGGCGATCCTGCTAGCGGTTCTCAACCTGTTGGGAGGCAACGAAAATAATTTTATGGTCGGGGGTCACCACAACATGAGGAACTGTATTAAAGGGTCACGTCATTAGAAAGGTTGAGAACCACTGCTCTATTCCATAGAGTTGTGAATTGGATGCATTTTATCACCTTTGAGTAGCGTTTGGGACTTTTCTTGCCCTGGACCTATTTAACTGGATTTTTACTATGGATTTTCTTTTACTTTCTACCTTTTCAGGAAAAAAAAAAAAAAGAGGGGCTTTGCTCTTGGGGAATGATGAAACCATTTCTCTGGCTCTTCTCCCTGCATTCTTGACACCTCTTTAATTTGTTACTGACCTGGCATCTGGCTAAGCGGAGGCTGCGTCTGTGAAGGCCGGCAGAGGCTGTTTGGCCCATCTGGGATGGGCCAAACAAGTCTTTCTCTGGGTGAAGTCAGGGGTAAAGTGAGACTTGAATTTGAAGGAATCCTTCAGGTTTCAGGGTGACTTCTGCCTCCTCCCTTTAAACTGCCGTGAAATCAGATCTGGAGGCTCCCTGGTCATTTACAGTAGAGTTTATGAAGGGTTTGTCTGTGGCAGGAGGTGTAGACATAAGTCCCAGGCATTCTGCACACCAGCAAACGGGTTTCATCTGAAGCCTGTTAGTTCCACCGTCCTGGGAAAGTTGAAAGGCCACTCCCTGGTGGTTGGTTTCCAAAACTCAGACAGAGTGGAGGTTCTGTTGCATAAGCCGACGACGTGGAGGACTCGTTTGAAACGTTCAACAGCCGGTTCTTATAGATTTCTGGAAGTGGATGGTGCCTGTTGAATCCTCAGCTTTACTGGATGCCTAAAAAAGAATTGACCTCAAGTTGATGAATGCACCCTCTCCGCTTCTTACAGATGGATTGAGTTGTGGTCGGCTTCGGTGCTTGGAGCAGGGGTGGCCAGTGGGTGTTCCATGGGCTGCGTTTAGCCTGCAGATATTTAGTTTGGCCCACACATTATTTTCAAAAATATTTGGATTAGGTGCCAATGTTTAAAAACCAAGAGATTGCATATAAAAATACAGATTTCCGGCTTTCCTTGGAAAATGCAAGGATCTGGCTGTCTTGGGGCCCACATTCTGCCTAGAGGCCACCAGGAGTCAAAGTCAGAGCCGGTTCTGAGTAGAAACCACTTCCTTCATGCAGAGCACGTACTTGGCCTTGTCCCCACACTCCCTCTGGCCTCTGAGATGGATGGTGTGTCCATTGTTACTGACCATCATGTTCCCCTTATACTTGGCTGACCACACACAGTCAGGATTTCTATCTGGACCTGTTAAGCATCAGCATCTGTGACCTCTCTTCTGGAAGTGTCACTGAGATCTGAGCCGTCTAAGCCAGCACCAGACACGCAGTGGGAGCTTTGGAAGTACTATCTCCTTCTACCTTTCTTCCTCCCCACTCCTTGGTGCCAGGAATAAGATTTATAAAAAATTTTTACTATGAAATGTTTTGAATATATATAAATAGAGAGTAGCACAATGTACCCATGTACCCACCACCCAGCTTCAACTTTTACCAACACATGACCAATCTTGTTTTTTTCTATACCTCCATCATCTATCACCTCCATTTCAGTCATATTTCTAAGCAAATCCTAGACGTCCAAAATCTTAGCTATCAAAACTGCATTTCATGTGTAAGATAGTATGTATCTCTTAAAAAAATGGATTCAGAAAATACTATAATGCTATTAGCATGCATGAAACTTAAAATTCCTTAATATCAAGAAATATTCAGTATTTAAACTACCCATGGAACTGGATATCCCATGAGATATCCAATTTGAACTTCTGTGTATGATTGTCTCATACATATATTCAAGACTTTTTCTTCTTTGTTTTATTTTTATTATCTTAGAGTTTGAATCAGGGTTCAGACCAGGCCCACACATTACACATAGATGCCTTGGTTTCTGAGTTTGTTTTAACCTGGAGGTGCGCCCTCTGGATTAAACAGCATAACCTTTCTTTTGTTTCATCATTATTAAGATCATTTTGCAGTTTATGTGTTGAAGAAACCAGGTTGTTTATCCTGTAAAACTCCTCACACTGGCTTTTGCCACTTAGTCCCATGATGAGGTTGAGCATGGTCCTCTGTGTGTGTCCTGTAAGTTGGCAGTTGATTCCAGAGCAGTGATTTTTCACCCCATGTGCCACAAGAATTTTTAAAACGTGTAATACCTGTGTATTTAGTCAGGGGCACTGACCTCTTTTCCCTTAGATTGTCAAATAAGAAAATGACAACAGCCAACACAACAATAGTCACCTGGTATGACTTAATCAAAATTATACCTATTTTTTGTCAGATCAGCAAAAAATGTAATGTGTTTGGGTTTTGTTTTTGGTGTGCCACAGAGTTTTAGTTATTAGTTTATCCATGCCGTGAGATGAGAAAGGTTGAAGATTGCTGGTCTAGAGGCTTAACTGTCTCAGGTTCAGTCGTTTGGGCCAAACTGCTTCACAGGTGGTAGTGTACCCTGTCAGGTAGCACATGGCATCAGGCCACCTCTCTCTGAGTGATGTCTGTTGATAGTCAGTGCTTAGTTCCATTAATTCAATGGTGAATTAATTGCAAAATGGTGATATTTTATTCTAATTCTATCTTCCCTTCCTCTTCTGCTAGCTGGAAAACTTCTATAAAGAGAGACTTCCCTTCACCAACAATGGCAGAATTCATATAGAAAAAGCAGAATGAATACTTGATTCTTTCTCTTTATTTACCAGTTTTAAAAATAATGGGCTGGTTCATTAACATCCCCCAATGGTGATCAATTAGGGTTTTATTTTGTTGGTACCATTATGAACTCATAGACTTAAGCATAATTGATGTTTTAAGATTTTAATGGACTTTTTTTTTTAATAGTTCCTTTTGTCCTTGTCATTGGTTGAATCTAAATTCTATGACTTCCTCTTTCTTTCCACTGGTTTAGCAATGCACTTAGATATTTGGAGACTTCAGGGGAGAAATAATTGTAAATGTATATTCGTATCATCAAGGAATCTTTACGTGTGATTTAACAATAGTTGGAGTTTGCAGAGCAGGGGAAAGTTATGTATTATGTAGGGGGCTGCTCTAACTGAAACCCAAAGTAACAGTATCTTAAACAAGATAGGTGATTTATTTCTTATTTAATAGTATAGGCATAAGAGTCCAGTCTGGTATACTGCCCTCATGGTGCCAAGATGAGGCTCTTTCTGTCTTATCATTCCACCATTCTTAGGGTGGCACCTTCATCTGCACTGTCTAGATTGGCTCCTGGACGGTAGGAAAGGATGGAGAAAAGGAGGAAGGAGGGCATGCCCCTTCCCTATCCTATCTAATAAAAGAGTAATATGCAGATTGACCATCACTCCAACACACAAGGTGGCTGCCCCCATGTGGTCAAAGATGGCTGCCCCCATGTGGACACAAGATGGCCACCACAAGATGGCCAGCAGGGGAGGGCAGTTGGGAGGGACCAGGCCTGCAAGGGAGGGCAGTTGGGGGCAATCAAGCCTGCAGGGGAGGGCAGTTAGGGGTGACCAGACCTGCAGGGGAGGGCAGTTAGGGGCAATCAGGCTGGGAGGGGAGCAGTTAGGCATCAATCAGGCCTGCGGGGAAGGGAAGTTGGAGAGGACCCAGGCCTGCAGGGGAGAGCAGTTGGGGGGGAACCAGGCCTGCAGGGGAGAGCAGTTGGGGGGGAACCAGGCCTGCAGGACAGGTCAGTTAGGGGTGACCAGCCCTGCAGGGGAGGGCAGTTTGGGGGAACCCAGGCTTGCAGGGGAGGGTAGTTGAAGGGGGGGGGGGACCAGACCAGCAGGGGAAAGCAGTTGGGAGCAATGAGGCTGGCAGGGGAGGGAAGTTAGGGGTGACCGGGTAGGCAGGGGAAGGCAATTAGGGGCAAACAGGCTGGCAGGGGAGCAGTTAGGCATCAATCAGGCTGGCAGGGGCGTGGTTTGGGGGTGATCAGGCTGGCAGGCAGAAGCAGTTAGGGGCAATCAGGAGGGCAGTCGGACATCCCTACTGGGATCAGGCCTAAACGGGCAGTCAGACATCCCTCGAGGGTTCCCAGGTTGGAGAGGGTGCAGGCTGGGCTGAGGGACCTCCCCCACTCCCCGTGCACATGCACCAGGCCTCTAGTAATGGTATAATCACGCAAATCTCATCATCTGATACCTCATTGGCCAGAACCTTATCATGTGATCACACTGAGCTGCAAAGGAGGCTGGAAAATGTAGTTTATATATTTATATTACCCAACAGTGTACAGACTTATAACCTGTTCTCATGGAAGACATGGAGAATGGATTTGGGTCTCTGCACAGGAAGCATGATCATAACGGGAAAATAGCCCAAAAGGAGGTTGGCTATTTTGTATTCTTTAATATTTGTAGGAGTTTCTTTATCCCACATATATCTATCCAGTGCATCCCAAGTGCCAAGTATAAGTTTTAGGTCCTGGGGACACAGTGGTACATGAAACAGATGAGATTCCTGCCTTCATGGAGCTTGCCTCCTAGCTTACCAAAACAAACAGCTAATACACACACACACACACACACACACACACATACACATACACATACACACACACACACACACACATATATACACACATATATACATACATATATATACACATATATATATGACCTTCACACACACACACATATATATACACACACACACACACATACACATATATATACATACATATATATATATATGACCTTCACACACACACACACACACACACACACACACACATATATATATGACCTTAAGTGGCCAGTTATTGCTGTTTCTCCTCAAATTCAGGTTCAGTTCAGGAAACCCAAACATTTTCTTATTACCTTTTCTCAGCCACAGCACAATTGACATTTGGGACTGGAGAATTCTCTGTTGCACAGGCTGTGCCATGCACTGTAGGCTGTTTAGCAGCATCTCTGGCCTCCACCTACTCGATGCCAGTAGCACCCTCCACCCCAGTTGTGACAACCAGATTTGTCTCCAGATGTCGCCAAATGTCTCCTGGGGAGAAGAATTGCCACCAATTAAGAACTACTATTCCGAAGGACTTGGTGCCTGATTCTGGTGAAAACAACAGCTTTATAACATTGAGTGTTGACTGAACTAGATAACTTCTGGGGAATGGGGCAGGTGTCCACTCCAGAAAAAGGCCTGTAATTTGTAGACTGGAGAATTCTTAGAACTCTCTGCATGTGTGAAGCCACCAGAAACTAGTTTCTTGCTGTGCACAGTGTATTCTCTGGCGAGTGTCCCAGACAGAGGCTTCAGAGTTAAAAGATGTCCATGTGTCGTTGTCAAAGGAAGCTGGACTTGGAGCCTCAAGTTGCCTCTTCCCTGTGGGTGGCCTTGGGTGAGGCACTTGTGTAAAGCAACCCATAGGTTGTCAGCTGCCCCACAAACACTGGGGAGGGCTGGCGGTGTGGATGCAGCCTCCTTTAGCGTGGCCTCAGCGAGCTGGTTGCTTCAGGGGACTTCCTTTTTGGACACTTTGCCTTCCTGGTTTGCTTCGAATCACCTGGTGCTGGTTCACACATTCCTTCTTATTCACTGTGCACCTACTGTGCGCTGGGCTTCGTGCCAGGTGATGGGACACAGCAATGAAACCTGTAGGTGAGTCCCCTCCCATGACAAAGCTCTTTAGGGGGAAAATTTAATTAGGAGTCAGCCAATACATGATAAGAATTTCAGATGGGCTCAGGGCTCTAAATTAAATAAACAAGGTGATGGTAGGGGAGGTCACCTGGATCTGAGACCTGAAGGAGGAGGTAGGGTAGGGAATTCCAGGCAGAGGGAACAGCATGTGCAAAAGGCCAGAGCTGGGAAGAAGCCTGTGTGGAGGGACAGAGCGAGGTCTGGTGTCGCTGAGAGTGTGACCAGGAGTGAGTGGCAGGGAGGTTTTGAGGGCAGGCCAGACCACGGAGGCCTCACAGGCCACCACGAGAGGTTTGGATTGGATTCCGGGAAGGAAGGGAAGCTGCCAGCAGGTGGAAGGTTGCATTTTAGGGGGTATGTTTGCTAGGCCAGCAAGTGCAGAAACTAATTATAACATAACAACAGTCCCTCCCCTTAATGAGCACCTTCAGGAGGCAGAGACTATCATCCCCAAGTCACAGCCATAAAGTCAGGCTGAGAGGGAGTTTCTGCCTTGGGTCACAGAGCTAGAGGCCCGCAGGCTGAGCTGTTAGAGACGCGGGTAGGAGAAAGTGATCTAGATTTGATTGTAAAAAGAACGGAGCACTTATTTTGGGCCCTTTCACCCCCTCTGTCTGATGAGACTCCAGAAAATGGGCTTTCACTCCTGAAGCCCCCTCTGGTTGCCCTCAGGAATCTCAGATTCAGCTGCTGCTACCACAGACTCCTAGCCCCACTGCTCTCTTCCCATCTCCCTTCTCTCCCTTCTCTGTACAGCTGCCTAAGGAACTTGGGGGCATGGCCTTAGGCAAGTTACTTAATGTCTGTGACCTCAATTTCCCCACCTGTAAAATGGGGAGAATAGTACTGGTTCTGGTTTAAATGAAATGGTACCTGGAAAGTTTGTCTAACGGAATAAGCCACATAGCAAGCACACCACAGAGAGGGCCGGTCAGCTTTACCGCCTTCCTTGGCATCATCTGCATCCATCCAGAGCCAAGAAAATGTCTCAGTCCCTGCATTTGGGGTGGGATGTTTCTTCAGTATCTTCTCACCAGTTCCAGGCTGAGGCCCTCTACTCAGAACCCTGGCTGGCCATGCAGACCCCCCCTGAGTGTGGGGTGCGGGATGTGGATTGCAGTCTCGTTTGTACCAGCCGGCACCCAGCAGCAACCTAAATGTTAGTAAAACAGCCACACAAGGGAGTCCTGTGCAGCTGTGGACAGGAGTGGAAGAGTTCCTTTTCCTGTTTGTGTTTTTATACTTTGAAAATCTTCTTTGCTTCTTTGCCATATGCACATATTATCCTATCTAATAAAAGAGCAATATGCAAATTGACCATCACTCCAACACACAAGATGGCTGCCCCCATGTGGTCAAAGATGGCTGCCCCCATGTGGACACAAGATGGCCACCACAAGATGGCCAGCAGAGGAGGGAAGTTGGGGGTGACCAGGCTGGCAGAGGAGCAGTTAGACATCAATCAGGCTGGCAGGGGAGTGGTTAGGGGGTGATCAGGCTAGCAGGCAGAAGCAGTTAGGGGCAGTCAGGAAGGCAGGCAGGCGAGCAGTTGGGAGCCAGCAGTCCTGGATTGTGAGAGGGATGTCCTAGATTGGAGAGGGTGTAGGGTGGGCTGAGGGACATACATCCCCCGTGCACAAATTTCATGCACTGGGCCTCTAGTTTAAAATAATATTTTTAAAAGGACACATTTCAGATCCTCAAAATGGCCATAAAGGCTAGTATAAAAAATGAGAATTTAGGGGAAAAAGCTTTTATTTCTGCTTCGGGGTGTGTCTCCCACCATGTGGATACGATTGTCTTTTTCCCCACTCCTCTCCGCTTGGAAAGGAGAGTGACGTGCAGCTGTGCAGAGATGGTCTTGCCTCTGAGCCTTTGCCTTCACCAGCACCTGGAGCACCATCCTCTCCCTCTCGTGCCTTTTGAAATCGGACCAGTGTTCCGAGGCTCTGAGAGGCTCTCTTCTCTCTGCAGCCAGAGGGCCTTTCTCTTTCTCTGAAGGCTGGACATGTGGTTTTTCAAAGTGGCTGTTCTCAACATGCGCCTTTCAGGTGTTTCTATTTTTTTTCTCCCCTGCTTCAAGTTCAACTCTCTGGGACAAGGACTAATGTCTTTGACTCCTGTGCCATCTGGGCCCCTGGGCTGACTTTGCACATATGAGGCTCTTGACAACATTTTCCCATGTCCCCCTTTGCTCAAAGCCTGGTGCAGCTCCCTGCACACAAGATGCTCACCAACGCTCTGTGGGTTTGCATGACTATCTAAGAATGAGATTGAGATCATATACCACCTGGGGTTTAAATAAGTTAAAACTATTCATCATCACAGAACATCAATGATTATTTTTAACAAGAGTAATAGCTAATTCTTAGGGGCACTCTCCTAAGACTGCTGTTTTAACTCATTTAATCCCCATAACAGCCCCACGAGGCAAGTGCTGTTATTATTATCATTTTATAGATGAGGAAACTAGCCCAGAGGTTAAGTAACTGGCCAAAAGTCACACAGCCAGCGAGTAAAATTGTAGATGTTATTTATGTCATTTTTATGTTTTGTTTTGTTTTGTTTTGTTTGTGGGTTTTTTGGTTTGTTTGTGTGTGTTTTTTTTTTTTTTTTTTGGAGGAGGGAGTTCAAGAGTATAAGTAATACCCTGTAGCACCTACTAGCAAGGTTTGATAACGTATAAAGCCTAGAGAGACAGCCTGTATCCTGGGCCTAGAATTCTGGCCTTAGCAGGTCAGCTTTAGGATCTAGGGCTCTGAGCTTTGCAAATGGCCTGGAAAAACGCTTGAGAGACACAGGGTATGGGTGTAGGGATACGGGGATAAACGGCTAACTAACTCCAGGAAGAGAATTGCAAAATTTGAGGTGATAGTGTTTAATGAAATGCCTATAAACATAGGATATCAGCCCGTCCCTTCAACCTTTATAGCAACATTAAAATTACATTTATTGTGGGCAATGGGGCCTGTGAGCTGCTTGGCATGATCTGGGCTGGAGTTTCCCAAAGTGAAAGTGCTGGGCACTTTAAATGTCTACAGGGACTTTGCGGGTCACAGTGACACAACGAAGGGCGCATCCCCATCTGAAGGGTGCGGAAGGCTCCAGATGCTGCCTGTGCTCCCTCTCAAGGCCATGCTCTCCAGGCCTCGGACTGGACAGAGGCAGAGGCCGAAGCTGAAGACCAGGCTGGGGCGGGCCCTCAAAAAACGTCCTGGCCACTGGGCCCACTAGAAAAATCAATTTCTCGCCTCCAGCCAGCCGCGCTGCCCAGGGCCTGGCCATCCTGAGGTTGTTGTGACAGCAAAACCAAGTGCCATGGAAACGGTTGTGCAAGCCCAGGAGCAGGCTGCCTGGGGAGCAGGGCAGCACTCTGCTCTGCTCGGTGCTTTGGTGCTTGGTTCTGTTTCTCCTCCTCCTCCTCCTCCTCCTCCTCCCCTGTCACTCTGTTGTGCTTGGCGTGGGCTCACTTTGGACCCAGAAGTCTCCTTTCGCAGGGAGACCTGCGAGCTTGCTTCCCCCTTTCAGGCCAAGAGACCAGCACAGCTGGCACCCCCCCCACCCCACCCCCACACCCGCCCCCTGTTCTGGCTGCTGCCTTCCAGCTCCCTGCTCCTCCTGAAGACAGCATCCCTGTGGACCCAGCGGGTGGAGAGCAGTGGAGGCTGGGGACTCCAGGGAGTGGGCACCGAGCTGGCTGGCTTCCGTCTGTAAACAACACAGTGTTTGCATCCCAGGCCTTGCCAGGCCTCTCGCTGCGGCCAGCAGGGTCTCCCTCCTGCTGTGGTCCAGGCGTTTCTGGGGGCGGAGAACACAACCCGCCCTGTGTTTTCCAAGCTGCCAGGCTTCTGAGAGAGTCAGGCCTCAGCCAGGAGCTGGCACGCCCTCCTCCTGCCCACCCCCGACTCCTTTCAGAGAAAGGGCTGCCCGCTCCTCCAGGCTGGCTCCCTGCTCTCATTAGGGAGAAGGTTCTGGGGATGGACTTTTGTCACTTCTGCAGTTGTCACCCCTTTGGTCACTGGCCCTCCCCAACTCTGTTTGATGCCAGAGCTCTGGTCCAGGGTTCACCCCAAGAGAGCTTCTGGGCCTAACTGTGGCCAGGCCTACCCTGGAGAGTTTCCTAGATTCCGCCTCTAAGGACAGCCTCGGGGAGCTCTCTGCCTCTCAGGTCCTCTGTGTGGCTGGTGTTGGCAGAGGGGCAGGAAGGAAGGCAACCTGTTGGAGGTAATCCCAGTTGGAAGGAGAGGGGCTGATAAGATTGGAGACCCTCCCGTGGGTGCTTTGAATTTCAAGAGGGACTGTTCCTGCCAGCAGGTCCTTTAGGGAGAAACGGGACGGGTTGTTGTCACACAGACTTGGCAACTCTCGTTTCTGTTTTGGTAAAGTTTGGCATCCTGGCCCCCATTTTTTGCACTTCAGTCAGTTCCACTCACCACATTTGCTGAGTGCCTACTATGTGCCAGGCAGAAAACAAGACAAAGCATTGATTTAGTAACTTGCATTGTGGTTTGCAGTGTGGCCGTGTGTGTGTGTGTGTGTGTGTGTGTGTGTGTGTGTGTGTGCGCGCGCGTGTGTGCGTGCGCGCTGCACACAGAGGAACAGCCAGCAGCTAGTGTGGGCAGGAGAAATAATTTGGCCTAATCATCTTCTCCTTGAACTTCAGTGGTTAACTCTGACCATTTTAGGCCAAAAAGCTTCTGTCTTTACCAGCATTGATTGGCAAGGCAGGAGAGCAGGAAAAGTGGTTTTAAGTCTGCACCCTGGACTCGAGGGGGATGGGCTGCGTGCATCTAAATCCTGGCTCAGCCACCTGCTGGCTGTGTGACTCTGAGCAAGTCCCTGCAGCTCCCTGAGCCTTGGTTTACTGAACTGCAAAATGGGAATAAAAAGAATAACACCTACTCGTGAGCCTTGTGAACATGGGATTGTTAATGTATGCAGTTCCTAGGACAAAACCTGGCACAGAGCAAGTGCTCAGTACCCACCAGCCACTGGCAATATTTACCAGCTTCTGCAACCAGTCAGGTAAATTGACAGGTGCTGGTTGTTTCCAGGTCTTTCCCCTTTGCTATTACAGACAGTGCTTTCTGGAATGTTCTTTCTCTGTCTCCAGGTGATACACACAGAGAAGTTCCTGTAGGGTTGTACCTACAGGTGGAGTTGCTCGGTCACTGGGCATGCACATGCGCCATTTAGCAGACAATACCAAATTGTCTCCCGAAGTGGTTGTACCTGTTTACACTCCTATCAGCAGCCCAGAAGTCACTGCCTGGCTCGCCACGCTCCCCGCATTGGATGCTGGAATCTTTTGTCATTGTTTTGCGTAGCTCATGTGTGAAATGGTACCTTCTGAAGCAGAAATGTCAGGGCGGAGCCCAGCAATCTGCACTTTCATGGGCCCTCCTGGTGATTTGAAGTCTTCAAATCTGAAGTAGTGCTTCAGGAAGTCTGTTTCTACCCCGATGTTATAAAGAGCGTCTCCTGTATCATCATCCAAATACCTCACAGTCTCGCCTTCCCCACGGAGACTTGTAATCCACCTGGGCCTGATGTGTCTGTCCAGTTGGCGTGAAGGCTCTAATTTCATTGTTTTCCGTGCAGCTCTCACGCGGCCACAGGCCATCTATCGGGAGGTCCACAGGCGTGCGAGCTGCTTCCGGTCTCTCGGCTTCATTCTACAGATGAGCTTTTCTGTCCCAGGCAACAGTTCTCAATTCCAGCAGCTTTGCATCTATTCTTAATTTCTGGTTGGTGCAGGCACCAGCCTGTTGGTCCCCAGAAGTGTCTCAGATGATCTCAGCTTTTTGCTTTTCTGTGGACATGCTAGCATCAGCTCCTGGGCCCCACAGGAGGGCGTCAAATCCTTACCTCAACTTCAGGTCACTGATTCTCTCACTCAAATGGGGGGAATGGACATGGTATGGCATTGAGTTTTTGTGTGTTTTTCTAAAACCTGCTCGAGGTCATTTTTCATAACAGATACAGATAGAGCCACCTCTCACAGGGGCTTGCGGTCATTCCCGCCAATGACTGCCGCATGGCCGGGATGCACCTGAGGAACCACGACTGTCCAGCCCATCCCCCTCGAAGCTGGGTGGCTCAGTGGATGATGCTCAGGGTTGGGCTGAGGAGGCCTTCGTTGGAAAGGCGGACCCTCCCATCTCTGAGCGTCTCCGGTTGCCTGAGGACATGCTACTCTTAAAACCTGCCTCCTGCCAAGGTCTTTTCATGGGCAATTTCTAGCCACATCCTAGTTGGCGTGTGAAATGGCTCAGGACAGAGATGCTCGTAAGTGGAGAAACGCTTTCTCTTCCTTTCAGTCAAACTGAGTGGGAAACCAAGGTTGAGGGTCCAGGTTCCACAGTCCTCGCCTCACAGCATCCTGCCATGTGCCATGCTTGGTGCTCAGTGCTCAGGGGAGCACTTTGGAGCCAGGATTTCACGAGTCAGAGAAGAATGCAGGCAGGTGACAGCATGACCAGAAGCTCAGAGGCCCTGGCTTCTCCCTCATGACAGCCACGCATGATTTCCCACTGTTTCCTTCAGAAGTGGCTCCTCAGAGGCCAGTGGTACAATACCCCACATCATGCCAGGATGAAGTGCAGTGGGCTGTGCAGTGTGTGGAGGCCTGCTGTTCCAGTGAGCGCAGCACCCAGAGGAGGTGACATCTGAGCAGAGCTCTCAACAAAAATGTCTTGCCAAGATCTAAGAGCAGAACAGTCTAGGTAGAACAGCAGGTGCAAAGGCCCCGGGGTGTGAGTATGCTTGGTGCTGTTTAAAGAGTAGGGGAGGAGGCCTAGAGGACAGAAGAAGCACATGAGCTTCCATCGTTGAGAAGTGCCCTTTACCGGGCCAGGTGGGATCCCTGGGTCCCAGCAGTGGGTTGTGCTGGCTGGTCCATCCAAATGGAATTCTGAGGCAGAGACCGGTGGACGTCCCGGGTGCCCCCGCTCCTGCTGTGGGTAGTTGTGGGCTAGCAGCCACTCACCCCTGTCACCCTCTAGGATAACCTGGTTTCCCTGTAAGACAGGCCCCGACTGTGGAGGCCAGGATGGTTATACCGCCTCCGGTGAGCGGCTGCCTCTGTGCTCTGCAGATAGCCACCAGAGCCCCAAGCCCCACGCCCGAATCAGGTGGGCACTACGGAAACGGGGGGTTCCCTTGGGTCTCGAAACATAGGTTGCTGGTGGTTTTGTAGAGAGTGAACTTGAACGTTCCTCTTCTTCTGGAGGTGGGAGAGCCACCCTCTCTTGCCGAACCCCAGCCTTGGCTCTGTTGGCAGCCTCCTGAGGCACTAGCATCACTTCACCTTTTAGGTATATGCCCTGGGCTTGACTTGTGGTCCCAAGGGGCCAAACTGTTTTTTGCTTCTTAAATTTCATTCCGTAGGTTAACTAACGTGAGCAATACAAGTGTTCACTCACATGCTACCTGGGTGATTTTGACTTTATAACTCTGCTGAGTTAGGTCTCCCAAGGACTAGTCTTCGTTCCGAGTTGGATTCAGAGAAGCAGGTTTTGGTTGCCAGATGCTAATTGCAAAAGAATTCCATCTTCAAGGAGCCAGAGCCTGGCTAGGTAGGTCTGAACCAGGCTCTGCTTCTTGGTGGCTGTCCCACCTGGGTATGTGACTCAATCTTTCCCTGCCTGTGTCATCATTCATTCACTCAATCATCCCTCCAGGAAATGTTTACTGGCCATCTACTGTGCTGGGCTCTGTCCTGGGTGCTGGCAGTGAGGGAGAGATGAGGATCTTTCCTGGGCTATTACAAGCCAGTGATAAAGGATCCATGTAGCCTGAGACACACTACCCTCTCTCAAAACCCAGGACCCATCACCATGGTAACGTGTGCTGTGTCTATACCAGTGTACGTTGGGAGTTCACCTTGGTCCTTCTAATGCTAAGCCTTTGTGGACAGAACTGTTGATGTGCCATAAATGAGATAACATAGGTGTCAGCGTAGAAGGTGCCCACTAAACCTCACTTCATCAGCCTGGACACATGTCCTTTAGGAACTTCGGAGATGGACTTGGCTACCTGCCTCCTGTCCTTCCAAGTGGTGTCCCCTACCAGGGCCTTGGGGAGTAGCTCTCTGCCTCCTGCCCTCAGGCACTGCTCTCTCAGCCCCTCGATGGTGCTGTGTGGCATGTGCATTTGGAGTTCTGAATCCTGAAGGCTAATGGTGGAGGGTTTGGGGTTTTGGGGAGGATGCTGGATGAAGACCCCAGGAAACTGCATTTGGGAATGTGGCCTGTCCGTGTGTCCCTGGAGGTTAGCTCAGAGCAGGTGACCTCCTCTTGACACCTTGTTGGCTGTAAGCTGACCTGCCCTCCCCACCTGCCAGTCCCATACCCTCCTCCCGGTTAGCACCTCAGCTTCTTACTCGAAACCAGCGTCTCAGAATTGCCATGTTTACTCATCCCGAGAGCTGGGGACAGTTTGGAACACGGTGTGGCACATTTTTCTCGTAAACTTGAGGTCTTGCTGGTAAGATGTCTGGGAGCTGGGTGCTGTGCAGGCCTGCTGCCTAGGCTGGCTTCCGGAGGCCTGGTTTGCAGAGTGTCGGTGACTCAGAGGGCAGCCAGTGCACCAGGCATGGTGGCGGGAGGGGCCCCTCCTGCAGGATGTGAAAACGTACCCGAGAACACGGCTGACCTCAGGCCCACCCACTCTGAAAATGCAGACAGCTCCACGGTGAAAGTGCTTTAGTGAAGAAGCGTGGCCTGGCTGTCCAATCAATTCATCTGTTACTCAAACATTCTCTGTGTGATGGGCTTCATACACATTAACTGTGAGAACAGGAGCAACTGCTAATACTGTTTTTGTTAGCTGGGCAGTATTGCACCTGTATCCATTGCATCTGAGATGCTCGGTATTATTGCCATTTTGCAGATGAGAAAACTGAGGCTCGAAAGGTCTAATGATTGGCTCACATCTCCTCAATGTACGTGCTTTGCTTACTATGTGCCAGACACTGTGGAAAGCACCTGTCATGTGTTGACTCATTGATTTCCTCTAAATTTGTTGGCATCCTTTTTAAAATTGCCAGGGACAATAATTGCCCACCTTGGACAAGGGAGGTGCTGAGAGGGTCAGGGCTCACCTTGACAGTAGGATGTGCCCCCCTGGGATTTGGATCCCAGCAGCCTGGCTATCAACAGTGCATTTCCCTGTGATTTTGCCCCCTCCAAGGTGGGGGAACCCCTCACCCCTGTGCTCAGAAAGGCTGTGTTTGTGATCTCAGTGGAGGGCAGAGAAGGGGCTGTTGACTGGAGAAACCCAGGCAGCATTTGAGGCTGGATGTGGGCACAAAAGTAGGGTTAATTTTCTCACAGTTCTGGAGGCTGGACATCTGAGATCAGGGAGCAGGTGGTCGGGTTCAGGTGAGAGGCCTTTGCATATGGACACTTTCCTGCTGTGCCCTCACATGGCAGAGATAAAGCCAGCTCTCGGGTGCCTCTTTGTATAAGGTCACTAATCCCATCAGCAGGGCCCCATCCTTGTGGCCGGATCTAACCCTAATCCCCCTCCAAAGGTCCCATCTCCAAATACCATCACATTGGGGGTTAGGGCTTAAACAGCAATTTGGGGGACACAATTTGGTCCACAGCAGGGACTGTACAGGTGAAAGTTTTGGTCAAGGGGACGAGTCAGAGTTTAGGCTCTGTCTGCATGTCCTGGGAGATATACCGTATCTCAGGAACACCTGGTGTAATGTCACTCACATATAGTCACTCTGGTCAGCTTCTGGGTTGAGAGCAGTGTCAGGCTCGGACCTGTGAATCTCACTTGGAGAAATTTACACCGAGGCCTGGTCCCTGCTCAGGCCTGGTGGAATTTCTTCTCTTGCCTGTGAGCTTGGAAGAGGTGGGCTGGGGCTCCAGCGGAACCCTGCTTTACCTTGCTGATTCCTCACAGGCTCTTGGACCCACTGGAAGGTGGAGGGTACTTGGCCCTGCACTTGACCTTTCCCTCCCTCTCCCGCAGGTGGGTGGGCTGGCTTATCCAGGGTTGGGCCCCATAGTGAGGCATTGCCAAGTACATGTGGGGACAGGCCTACATGCCCAGGCAGTCTGCAGGTCAATCAGTGCTCATGCCCGAGGCCTCGAGGGAGACAGACATGGCTGGAACCCGGGGGAGCAGGGGAATCGTGGGACAATACATAGTCAGATGGGCAGTGTGTGAAAGGGAGGGTGAAGATCGGCATGCTGCCTCCCAGGACAGGCCCATGGTGGCCTTAGGAAGTGTGTGGTTTTGCCTTGAGCTGGTCGGGACACATGTGGAAGGGCACAGAATGATCTGGAAGGTGAATTTATGGGAGGGTGTGGTGGAGCCTGGGCTGGAAAATTCAGTCAACGTCCATTGAACCCTTGCCATGTGTCAGGGGCCAGGGTGGTTTTCGAAGGAAAGGTCTCATGAGCAGGCGGGGGCTGACCTCCTCCCAGAGGCCACAAGGACATGGTGAGTGATGCTGTGGCTCGAGGGAAGCAGCTCAGGAGAGAAGTGCTTCCCGCTGCCCCAGCTTCCACCTGGCCAGACCGCCGCCCTCCCCTGCCTCAGTGCCATTGTTCATGCCTGAGCAAAGAGAAGTAAACTCAAATGTCAGAACAAACGCTCGACTCATTCCTCCAACCCCCAGAGAGAAAGACGGCTTCCCGGACAATTAGGTATTTATTTTATCATCTCATTTGTGGTCGCAGGCCACTCTGTGGGTTTGGATCGCTGCTTCTTTCCAGAATGGCAACTGGATATAGTAACAAGTGCTTTTCTTTTGTTTCTGGTTTAAAAAAAAAAAAAAAAAAAGGCAACTTATGTGGAGCACTTTGCTTGTGGCTGAGGCCTCTCGGCAGAGGTTTGGGGTCGAGGCCTGAAGAGATGGCTGAAGAACAGGAAGCAGTGGTGTGTGTAGAATGCGCTCCTGCCTGTGGTCACTGCCTGAGAGCTGTGTGCTTGCCTGACCGGAGGGGTGCAGTGTAGCTGCATGTAATCAGAAGAAATTCAGAAGTGGAGAAAAGGCCTGGGCAGAGGGGCAGGCTCGCTCCAGTCTGTACTTACACAGTTGGCTAGTGCTTCCTTGCAGGGCAGCATGGCTTGGAGAAAGTCCAAATTGTTTCTCCCTTGATCTAAGCCGCTGTGTGATTATGGAGGAAGTGGGCCGGGTAAGAGACAGTAGCATGTTCTGTACTGGTCGGGACTGGTTTTCACTGTAGGACCACCCAGCAGAACGCACCTTAGCCAAGTCTGATTCCCATCAGCTCCATGACACAGAAGCGCTCAGGCCTCTCCCTCTAACTGCATCCATGTCTGTGTTCTCAACGGCTGCCAGCTGCTTGTAGAATTAGTCAAGATGACAGGTTCTTGGGTCTGTGTTTCTTATGCTTTCATGCTGATTATCAGCGTTGATTGGTCAGGGAACCTCTTCCAACCTGTACCCTAAATTAATCCCCAAGACTAGTGGGACGAGTCCAAGGTTTAGGCCTGGGGTTGTAAAAACACAGCTTCACTCTGTAGGTCTTCAGCTTCTTGAAGCACCACCAAATGGGGCAGTGATTCTAGGGCCAGAGGCCTCCCTCCCTGGCTTAGGGAGGGTTTGTGGTTGTCACCCAGGTGGCACACGGTAACTCAAACACTGGAGGGCTGTGGAGCTGGGCCTGATCTTGGCTCTGCAGTGCCAGGAGGCTGCTCATGGACAAGTTGCTCCATCTTTCTCTGCCTCAGTAAGTTGACCTGAGAAATGGGCACCATACCATCAACCCCACCTGTGAAGAAGGATGGTTTGTGGTCTGGGTCTTGAGTTGAAATTTGAGTTGAATTTTGGGTCTTAGTTGAATTAAAAGGGGCCCTTCCTCTGCCTCTTGTTGCTTTATCTTCCACCGAGAGACAGACAATTAAAGAGTGAAACTTCATGACTAAACAGGAAGCTGCACCCCAAAAGGCCACAGATAAACTGATGGGTTTGAAGCTTTGTAAATTTTCTGAACTCCAGTGCAGAGGGGTGGGGAGTGGAGACAGTGCAGACTTGGCTTCTTGGGGACCAGCCTCTGAGACTTCCCTCCTCAGAGACCCCAAGTACTGGCCAGCTGTGTGGAGACCCTGGTCCCTGGGGTTCCACCTGGGTTCAAATCCCTGCTCCAAGGGTGTGACCTGGGAAGGTGCCTGGCCCTGGTACCTGCTCCGTGCTGCTTGAATGGGTACATATGGACAAAGTGAACATGTCTGGCCACGATAGCACCATGGAGCTGATTTTCTAGGAGTAACAACGGAGTCAAATGCTCCACCTTGAGCTCCAGTGGGGTCCACCCTGCTGTTTGGCAGAGACGGGGAGACGGGTGAGGGGCTCATGCGGTGGTGGACACGGGATCGTGGACACAGGAGGTTTTCATTTCCCGATCTATTTTGAGGGGCAGATCCAGAAGCATTTGTATATGGAGGGGATGTGGGCTGTGACCAAAATTGGCCTGAACAACCGAAGTAGGGAGTACGTTTCCTATAATGGGGACAAGCAGAGCAGGGCTCTTTTCTGGGGGGGGGGGGGGCGCATGGAAGTGGGAGTGAGTCAGGAGTTTGGTTTTGGCCATATTTGAGAGGCCCAGTGGGCAGTTAGGTGTCTAAATCTGAAGTTCAGGTGTGAGGTCTGGGCTAGAAAACATGGATTTGGCCAGTGTTAGGATATAGGTGATATTTTAAGGCCCTGACGATGGGTTTGGGACAAGCCAGTGTGGAGCAAAGGTGGGGAAGGACAGTGAGGAGCTGCCCTAGGGCCACAGGCACCTGGAATTTTGGTGAGTGGGTCTTTTTGCTTCAGGAGATGGCCTGAGATGCCTGGGCCAAACTGTGTTTACAGCAACTACTGAGGAGTGGGGCAGGGAGATGGTTATTTGTCCTGGGCTGCAGCCGCCTGCACCGAACCCCAAACAAACCTATGGGAGCCCAGCGTGTGGGAGCTGAGTGCTCAATGCCTTGAAGGTGAGCTTCAAATCTCAGCAAGTGCCTCTCCTTGAGAGAGCATCGGGTTTAGCGCATGATGCTAGTAACCAGGCATCTAGCAACAGCTGGATCACTGCCTGGGAGAAATGCATCTCAAACTCTTTCTCAACCAGGGAGTCAAAACGGGCCCTGGCCTTCTCCTTTGGCCATTGAGAGGGGATGGAGAGAATATATGTTTTGAAAGCTGTAGGCATTACACCGCTATAGAGGGGAGTTTATTGTGGTTTTAAAATGAAGAGAAAATGTGACATAATGGAATGGTTTGTAAAATCAACTGCTCATGGCTCCTTTTGAAGGGCCTTCGGTGCTCTGATTGGGCAGGGCTATAAAAATAAGTCATTTTTAAAAAAAATTGCCAACCAATGCAACAGGAAGAAAATCTGAATTCTTAGGAATTTGCCTGCCCACTGAGGCTGTATCACCACCAAGAACAAAACAGGGTCCACTTTAGCATCTACTAAAGCCTGAAGCAGGATTGTATGTGAGTAGATCCCTCATGACATTCTGACATTCTTTGCAGCAGAAGCTAGCTTCTAATGTTGCATCACATTCGTTGGTCATGATCTGAAGCTCCATGGCATAAGTAGCAGCACAGTTGTTTTGTCTCACTTAATCAAACCATCAAACCAGAACATCGCCATAATCTGCTGCTGCACTTCGATCTCCCCACTTCTTTGCACAAAGTCCCTCATGTCAGTGAAGGTCGCCCTGGTTTGGGGTTAATTCTGGCACCAATGTTAAGATGACACCAGATTTGAGCAGAGGGTTACGTTCTGTCCTGGGTCCCACGTGGCCCTGGTTTTAATGAGATACTCATTAAATGGCTGATATGAGCATGAGTTGCAAGCATAATAGAGGTCGAAGATGACGTTGTTTCTTCTTCTCAAAAATGGTTTTGCAAATCTTTTTCAGAGCTGATAGACACACACCTTAGCTGGATACAAAACATATTATGAAACAGAATGACTGTGATCTTTGATCCGAGAAATCAAAGTTAAAGGTAATTCATATCTTCTGCCTCTCCTTTTGTTTTCCAGCTGTGTGTTTCCTTAACTTGAATAAAAGAAAACTTTACAACCTGAAGTCCATCCTCACAGACACCATTTCCTTCTCTTAGGGGCTGGGCCCCGCCACTTCGTAAGGGGATTCCCGGGGGGACACCCCTGGGATGCTCTGGGTCTGTGAGGCTGGAGCTCAAGGTTGGGGCGGGAAGAAGGGGATGGGGTTCTGGGAATTTGCATGCTCTCCCAGGAGCCCCATCACCCTTTCCAGGGGATTGCAGCTTTGTCATGCTCCCATTTGAAAATTCTGCTCCTGTACTTTGCTACCTCTTTTTGGGTTTCGTCTACTTTGCTTGGTGTATGCAGTTAGGCAGGCTTTCCGTCAGCGGTGGGGCGTTCTGCGTGGGGAAAAGAGAGAGGGCAGGTAGATAAGAAAACCCAGGCAACTACTCTCTTACCACGCTTGGGCCACCTCCAGTCTTGATCTCATTAGCTTAACTGGCTGCTCGGTGTCCCCACTGAGCTCACACAGCCCCTCATTGAGCTTTAAGTAGTAGATCCACCTCAATCGGCTTTGGGTCCTGGGCCTGCACAGAGATCCTGGCAGCTGACACTTTACGATGCAGGTGGCAGGGGGCTCTGTGGGCGTAGCGTCCACATGGGACCCTAAGGAGGTTGCTTTACCTCTCTGTGCCTCAGCTTCCAGCTGAGACATCATCCTCGGCACATTCTGATCAGACCCAGTGTGGCACCCAGCACCTGGTAAGTGTGCACCAAAGCCAGTTAGCCTCAGCACTGGGGTTTCCGTGCCTCCTGACCTCTCCGTCGCCACTGAACTGTGGCTTTTGAATGGTCCCTTGATCAGTGAAAGTGGTTCATACCTCACAGGACAGACCCAGAAGTCCACACACCAGTGGAACTGAAACTAAGAACAGCCCTCAGATGCCATGCTTAATAGCACACACAATGAGGTGACAGCCCAGGACCCTGCTCCCCAGAGGGTGGGACCACTTCGATGCCACTACCCACAGGCAGCATGAGCCCCGAGTCAGGAGGGGCACATTCTCAGCTGTGATTAACAAACACTGTCAACAGGCAGAGGCAGCAGTACCACCCCCAGTGCCCGTTGCTGGGTCCCCACCAGGTGCAGTCTCCCTGAGGAGTCAGGATGACAAAAATGCAACAGCCGTGCTGGGAATGTAGCCCCTGGGGGAGTCGGAAGCGGTCCTCCCCTCCCTGGTTAGAACTTGACAGTGCTTCTGACCCGCAGGGGCCGGGGACTTGGCCTCAGAGCGGGTCACCAGTAGGAGTTCCTCCCCAGACCCCACCACAGCTCTGGGCTCCAGGCTCACCAAGGGGTTTTGTCCTGTTCACTGAGCCTCAAACGTCTAGCCCCTCCGGAAAGCCACGTTCCCAAGTGTACCAGAGCAGCAGAGAGGGTTGGGAGGAAACAGATCATTTCACTTGTGAAACCAAGGTTGCAGGGGAAGACCCAAGGCCCTGTTCCACCTGCTAGTGGGGGACACAGGCCTGGAGCTTGCTCTTGACCTTCAGAGTAGCTTTCCCCATGAGCAGCTGGAGCAAGAGGCAGAAGCACCCGGCGGGCATTTCCCGTGCTGTGTCCCGCCCTCTCACCTTGCCCCATGCGTGGGTCTTGGTACTGAATCCAGCTGGGTGCTGCAGGAGAAGGGCAGCAGGCAGGCCTTTGCACCCATGTTGGCTCTCGGACTCTTCCATTTGGCCCAAAGTGTGCAGCCACCTCGATTCCCTCCCAAGCTCGAGTGTCTTTCTGGCCACGGCCCTTGCGGCTGGTCCCAGGTTCTCGTGAGCACTCATGTGATCTAACCGGAGTTCAGAAAGCATGCTTGAGGTTTGAGAGAGAAGCAGGATGGGGTCTGTCCACTCCCTTCCTGTTGCTTTTTTCTCAGGGGATTAAGTTCTTAAGTCAGCAATTAAGGGGAAAAGGCCTCGATTCAAAATTACCCCTGAAAGTCTCTTCAGTTGTACCTAAGAGTACGTGTGTGTGGTTTTCTGTATGCAACCTTGCGCAGCCATTCCCTGCAAGCCGAATGGTGAGAACCTCGGCTCAGCTAGAAGGCAGTCGGCATGCATCTGTCTGGGCCTCCAAGTGAACCAGAAGATTTCCGGGGCAGAGTGGGTTGCTCACAGAAATCAATTCTGTTTTTACAAATGTAACCCTAAGTTGCCCCAGAATTGCTTGATGCACAATACCAGGAAGAGGCATTGGCTTCCCCACATTGCCCCCTCCCCCCAAAAAAAAGTGGGTGAAGAAAACACTGGGTTTTCCTTTTCTTCTTTGCCATTGGTATATATTAAGGCAGTGGTCGGCAAACATTAGTCAACAGAGCCAAATATCAACAGCACAACGATTAAAATTTCTTTTGAGAGCCAAATTTTTAAAACTTAAACTTCTTCTAACGCCACTTCTTCAAAATAGACTCGCCCAGGCCATGGTATTTTGTGGAAGAGCCACACTCAAGGGGCCAAAGAACCGCATGTGACTCGCGAGCTGCGGTTTGTCAACCACTGTACTAAGGGGTCATTGGACTGCATTGCAGGCCAAATCTGGTTCCCGGCCTGTTTTGGTAAAGTTTTATTGGCACACAGCTATGCCCATTTGCTCACATACTGTCTATGGCTAGGGCTGCTCTCATGTTCCAACCACAGAGCTGAGGGATTAAGAGGCTATATTGCCCCTGAAAATGTTTCTATCCGGCCCTTTATAGGAAAAGTTTAGTGACCCCTTGGATATTCTCCTTCTGTCTACAGCCATATATTAGAAGAATTCTAATTTCTTTTTGACTTGTAATACCTCTTTATATATGAATGACTTTTTGTCACCCACTGAAAACATTTGGAATTTTGAATAGTGTATAACTTTTATGTACTTACATCTGTCCATCTTTTCCTTTCTGGCTTTGGCCTTAAGTATCAGGGTTAGCGATCGCCCTGCGGGTGTAGACTTGTTCCTCATCAGTGTTTTCATCATGGTGCCTCTAAGGTGATAAAAGGTCAGGGGTGCTTGTGGCAGACCCAGCACCACTGGCCTCAATTCTGTTCTGAGAAAGTGAGACTCAGTGACCACCTTAACCACTCGGCTCATGGCTTTCTCTGCTGTTGACTCACACAAAAGCCACTTGAGGACTCCAGGGCCCCGTAAGAAGGGTGATGATTACTGAGCTTAATAGCATAGTCTCTGTATAGTGACCATATAGTGTCCCTGTTTGTGAAATGGGTCCTGGGCTCTGATCCTGATCCCCTCACCTGCTATGGCAAAGGCCTGCCTGTCTCTGTTTCCCCACCCATAAAGTAAGCATATTCTAGTACTAGGTTTGGTGTGAGAAATAACTTAGCCCTTAGAACAGTGCCTGACACACAGTTCACCCTCAATCAATGTGAATGGATTCTCTTCTTTTGTAGAGAAAATGCTTTAGACAAGTCACAGACAGGCAACCCATTTGTCAATCAGGTGACAAAGGAAAATCAGCTTCCCTAGACCAAGTGACCCAGGCTGCTGGTATGGGGTCCTTGTGGTGGGCTAAGAAACATGCTTTAGGCACCTGCTGTGTGCATGGTGCTATCCATGATACAGTGAGAACACAGGTGACTCCAATAACCTGGCAGAGGAGAAGCAAGCAAAGCATTTTGAGAATTCAATACAGTTGGTCCTTGAACAGCACAGGTTTGAACCCTGTGGATCCACTTATCCATGGATTCTTTTCAATAGATACTGTAAATGTATTTTCACTTCCTTATGATTTTCTCAATATTTTCCCCTCTAGCTTAGTTTATTGTAAGCATAAAGTACATAATACTTACAGCTTACAAATTGTGTTGACTATGTTTTTCAGTAAGGCTTTGCTCAACAGTAGGCTATAGGTAGTTAATTTTGGGGAGAGTCAAAAGTTCCATGTGGATTTTCCACGTGCACAGGGGGTTGGTGCTAACCCCCATGTTGTTCAAGGGTCAACTGTACTTGCTTATGGAAGGAGTGAGGGCCCCGTGATAGGTGTGTGATGGCCTGTAGGGACAGGCAGAGGGGAAGCTAGGATTTGAACAAGGAGAGGGGCTAGTTGTAGAATGGCATGTGGTCAACTTAGGGAGAAGTGGGAGGAAAGGTTGGCATAGGATAGATGCTCAGAACACTCATTGATGGCAATGGCATAGGAAAGTGGTTCAGGGCTTAGGCCTCAGAGTCAGCCCGGTGTGACCTGAGGCTATGTAACCCCTGTGTAAGCATTATTATTTTCATTCATTAATACATGTTAGTGAGCACTTCCTATGTACCAAGGCACTGTTACCGAGCTAGGTACATGGAGTGGGGGTAAGAACATATGCAAAGCACCAGAGAATTCCCAGGAACCGATAAATAGAGATGAGGGGACCCCACATTAGGGGGGGGAGGGGGGGTCACTGAGCATTGCCACCAGGGCAGGCTCCCAGAAGAGACCATCCAGACAGAGCCTTGAATGAAGTGAAGAGGAAAAGCAGAGGCAGTGGAAGCCCAGCCAGGGCAGAGGCTCTGGGGCACGAGTTGGACACGGTGGAACGCAGGGCCCAGGAAGCTGGTGTGGTTGGCATACAGTTGGGGGAGGGCAGCAGGGCCAGGTCACAGGGCCTGCAGGGAAGCAGGGAGAGGCCAGGCTCAGAGCAGGGTTCTAGGAGAAGGGAGGCCTGAAGTGCATGGAGGGGTTCAGAGCAAGGGAGTGAGACTAAGGATGCAAGAATGAGGGGACAGCAGGGCTGAGAGGGGGACCCTCGGTCTTCCCAAGGACAAAAGGTGGGAAAGACAAAAGGAGGGATACCAGGTGGACACCATGGAATGGAGGCAAAGGGCAGTGCATCTCCCTCTCTCTCTTCCTTGAGCCGGGACACCTGGGTCTGCGAAGGCAGGAGCTCCCCCAGGAGACGGAGTCGGATGAAGTGGTTGTGCATGGACCCTCTGAGGTCTCAGGAAGAGAGGGTTCCTCTCCCAGGAGGTTTTGTGGAGTTTGCGTGGGCCTCATTGCCTGGCCACCTCCTACCCCCAAGGGCAGGATGTCGAAGTAAGTGCACCGGCTCCTGCACGTTCCAGAGGCAGCTGGGCTTCTACCTGAGAGTGGCTCATAGCCAGCAGGAGGGAAAGCAGCTTGTGTCCCAGCGTCCACCCCTGCCCTGGCCCCCCAAGCCCCAGGTTCTGACAAGGGAACCAGCCTGTTGAGCACCCTGATGCCAGTGGCTCTGCCCACCAGCTATTTTTAGAAACCAAGGCGGTGGAAAGTTCCCACTGAGGATCGACTCCTCTCATTTCCTAGGTTGAGAAAACAGGAAGCCCTTCAGAATCCAGGCTTTGAAAAGCTTCGCTGACCCCCCCTCCCCTGGCACCAGGCTTTCACGGGGCCTCACAAAGGCCTTGGTTCACCAGGCCCCGCAGGGCTCTTGAGGGGCGGGGCTGGGGCAGCCATTCGCCATTGGTGCCTGGTATAGGGCTCCCAGAATTCCCCTGGTACCTGGCACATAGTAGGTGCCCAGTTAATGCTGAATCTGTCCATTCATCCTCTGAGTTCCCACTCATGGGTCCCTTTCCACACTGGAAATGCTTGTTATTCTAACATACATTTGCGTACATTAACACATATGTATCATATTCAAATATGTACATACATGTCACATGCATACATTCTACTCTACAAACCAGTGCCTGCTAGACACGGGCCACTGTGGTAACAGTCACTTGTATCATTTCATCCAAGCTCCTCAACAACCCTAGAAGGAAGGTAACATTTTTATATAAAGTTTACAGATGGGGAAATTGAGGCACAAAGTACTTCCATCACTCAGGCAGGGTTCAGCAAACAGGGAATGGCAGAGGCAAGACTCTAACCTTGGCCGTCAGGCTCTGGAGCCTAGACTCTCACCTCACACATGCTCTCGGCATCCCTCTGAAGAACAGTGAGCTGTGCCGGACTGGTTGCTTGTGCAAAAGAGAGCATTGAGCCCAGTGTCCACCACAAAGTGTGGGGGTATCGCTTACCATTGCAGCCACCGGCGACAGAATCCCCTTCACCAGGCAGGTGCAAGGAGTTTGTATGTCCATCGTATCTCACATCTACCCCAAAGGGCACTCACTGTTATGATCCCCACTTTGCAGATGAGAAAACCAAGGCACAGGGAGGTAAAGTCACATGGCAGCCAGTTTTGTGAGGGAGCCGAGTCACACCTGACTTGTCCAGCTCTAAAGCAGTTTACACTCGCTCTCCTCTTATTTCGGGTGTTGCAAACTCATCCAGGCAGGGCTCTTCCTGAGAAAAGCACCCTGGACCTAGGAGGACCCAACTTGAACAGGGAGAGACTTTGAGCAAATCTCCACAGTGAACCCTTATTTCGAATTTTCCGTTTCTAACTGTAGTTAAGACTAGGATGAGAAGAGAAAATAGGAGGCGGCTGTGGGAAGGATTCAGTGTCAGAACAAGGAGAGGGAAGTTCATGTACCTTTGATGGGCCTGCTCAACGGCCAACCCGAAGGTGTGCACACACCTTAGGGCAGGCGCACACCCTGTGTCGGTCACATTGATGGCAGGGTCTTCTTTCCAAGAATGTAAAAGGGAGCTTTTCAGAAGGGCCACTATTCTAAGACCTCATTACCTGGATTCCAGGAACTAGCGTTCTCGATAAGTGGCCCAAACAGGAGAGGAGAGCTGGTGCCTGCTGTCCTGGAGAGAGAGGTCACCTTCTACTTGAGAAGACTCACCATGTGGGGGCGGGTTCCTGGTTGTGCTGAAATAGAGATTATGTTTGCATCGGTGGCCAGTCTTTGTCTGTGGTGTTCCCCCCACCGTCCTTTTAAAGGCTTCTTTTGGGAGCTGTACGTGTTGTGGGTGAGGGAACTGTGTCTCAGTCATGTAATAGGTATTTTCTGGGTGGCGTAATAATGGAAGGAGTTTGGTATACAACAGAGAGCCTACAGTGCAGTAAATAAAATAAGGACAAGGCTCAGTGCTTGAGCATCAACCTATGAACCAGGAGGTCACGGTTCGATTCCCAGTCAGGGCACATGCCCAGGTTGTAGGCTTGATCCCAAGTGTGAGGCATGCAGGAGGCAGCCGATCAATGATTTTCTCTCATTATTAGTGTCTATTGCTCTCTCCCTCTCCCTTCCTCTCTGAAATCAATAAAAATATTTTTAAAAAGATAAAAGTTAAAAGACAGAAGGAGAGACACTTACTGAAAACCTGCCACAAGGACCAACTCCATTTCTGCCGTGATTTTTTAAAGTTACCATTTAGACAACTTGCCCCAACAATCCACAGGAAGGCACTTCTTATGTTAAAAACTGGCAAACGTATGATTGCAGCGAACAAAAATGTGTTTTGGAAAAAAAAAAAAAAGCCGATTGTTTTTGGCTCTAGAAAGTGACTGTTTTTGGTGCCTCTCACTCGCCCCTACTCTCTCTCTTTTCTTTTGTAGTTAACGAAATCATCAGGAAGGAGTTTTCAGGACCTCCTACCAGAAATCAGACGTAGAAGAAGCCATTAGCAAGACACCTTCGTACCTGTCCCCTCGGAGCCCTCCACGCCCCTCCCGTCTTCCTGACTGCCCCTGCCCTGCCCAGAGTCCCATGTGGCAGCGCTCTTTCTGGCAGACAGCGACTCGTTCAGGAGCTCGCCACCTCTCTCTGGAAACGCAGCGAGGACCCTCTGCCTTTTGATATATTTTTTTTTGTCTTAAATCCCAAAGAGCATCTCAGTGGACTTTAATGGTGTGCCGTCCAAACCTTAAGTGCCTGCTGACCAAAACCAAATTCTGATCAAGACAGTATGCTGGGCCGCACCTGAGAGCAGGTGACGAGTCACGGCACGGCTGGTGGGGGATGGAAGACGTAGCCCTGTGGTTAAACCCCCGTCCTTGGCTCATTTTCCTAGCTCCACACTTCCCAAAGGAAAGGAGTTCCCAAACAGAGCAGGCAAAGGGACGTGGCCCAAGAGTCCAGCTCACAGGCTGAAAAATTGAGAAGCCAGCCTGTCGTCCTTCGGGTCACCTGGGCGTGCCACAGCGGGGCCACGGCTAACACTTATTCTTAAATTCCCATCCAGAAGCAAAACTGGCCCCTACAAGACCCCCTGTTAGAACTTCTTGGAGTTAAGTTATGACATGTATGCTTTTTCCCTGCTTCATCAGGCTGGCCAAGGTGGCTGGAGGTGGAACTGCCCTGGCCAGCAGCTCCCACCCCGCAGTGCGGCCTAGGACTAGAGAAGGTGACCCTGGCTGCAAAGTGAGCGCCCTGGCTGTAGCCACAACCTAACGGCTCTGCGACGTCCCCGCTTGCTTTCTTCCTAACAGCCAGAGTGCTTTCCCATCAAAGCGTTCAGAGAATCCCACGCATGTGCATTACATTTTCAGAAGGAATGGCACAAGGCTAAAGCAATCCCCCTTCTTCCCCCAAAAGCACAGGTATTTTTGTGAAGTGGTTGTGAAAAGAGGCAATTGGCAGGCCTGAGTGGGCTCCCCCAGCAGGGAAAAAGGGCTGAATTCCCTCTTTCTGGCCTAGACTTTAAGTGGGACACTCAAGCTCAGGATCTGGCCCTAAAGGTCACTGGTTATTTTGACTGGAACCTATTGAAAGCCCTGCTTGGCCCCAAAGACCTTTCTACACAGCTGCCTGCTCCTGCACAGGGCTCATCTGAATGGGGCAGGCCCACCCATGGTGCACCCCTAGGTATGTGTGGCCCTGCCCCCTCGTTTCTCTCCACTGATCATATCCAGGGTCCCCCAGAACCTCCCTCCTTTGGTGCAATTTTGCCAACAAAACTCTCAAAGTTCTTAGCAGGTGAGTTTTTGTCACAAAGATGTGTTTTGTTTGCATTTATTGCAGACACCCCAGGACAAACCGGGGATTCGTTCTCAGCCATTCAGTGGCTTCCCTAGTAACTGACAGTGAGTGTATGCCTAGCACTCTGTGAGAGGCTGTGCCTCTAGAGATTTCTGATCAAGTCTGCTAGGTAGAGGGACTCATAGCAGTTGAGGGTCCCCTTGGGTTTTCTAAGTGCTAGCTTTTTCATCAAGGTTGCCCAGAGGTCAAACCTCCCTGAGAGCGGGGCCAGGAGTGCAGGACTTGGTGACCACGGCCTGGTGTGTTTGGTACCCCAGAGAGAGGACAGAATGCCCAGGTTGGGCCTTTGCACCCTCCTGTCTATAACCTTTTGCTCAAGATAACCTTTTACCCCAACGACAGAGGCCCACACCTCCACCCACCCAAGCACCAAGTTTAGCAAAAATCCTTTTAAACAAACAGAATGCCAGTAAGAAGGCAACCGCTGCTGCAAAGCTTCGGGATGCAGAATTCTTCCTAATAGAAAGATCCTTCCACAAGCAGCTCTATCCAAAGACCTTTCTCTCCAGCAACACTGACTTCACCGGGGAAGAGTTCAAGTGTGCAGCGAGTGACGTGTTCTCGCTGACCTGGCCAGGAGCCACTTCTTTTGCACATGAGGAAATTTGGCCTTTCCTCAGTTATCTGAATGTTTTACCCAAGTGCCTTCCTGCTATTGTAGCAAAGTCGCTCGCTCAGCTTCCCTGAGCATGGGGTGAAAAAGGGCTAATGCATTTTCCATCCATCTTCTAACCATGTTAGTGACAAAGGCCTCCTGTGAGTTCAGACCCCTGTATGTACACGTGTGTGTGTGTGTGTGTGTGTGTGTGTGTGTGTGTGTGTGAGAGAGAGAGAGAGAGAGAGAGATACACACACAAACTCTCTTTTTCTAAGACATCTTAGCTGGATATTATAGGAAGCATTTCCATAAAACAACGATCCCAAACAGCAAAGGAGAGAGAAGCAAGGGCGTTCGTTTTGAGACATAAATAGGCAAGCAATCATGCTATTAGGAACCAACAGCTGTGGAGAAAGTTTTGTTAGTTACAGATGCCGGAGGAAATTTTGCCAAGAGTAATTGCTCACGAACTATTTTCAGGATGGGAAGAGGCCACCAAGTCCTCTAAGAGAAGGAGAAGGCAGAGACGTCTAAGTGGTGAAGGTATGTGTGTTGCACATGTGCTAGAAGGACCTCAGATAGGTGGAGGTTTGCACTTGCTCCTTTCAAGGTCAGTGGGACAGGTAGCACTTCCAGCGGAAACCTACCGTGTTGCTGAATGTAGTCTATCTCTGACGTTTGCCAGTCTTCCCGCGTTGTACAAAAATACTGCTGCTTGATAATATATAATAGCGATCCAAAGTAATTCGTATGTTATTAAATTTTATTTTCTTATCTGTATTTTTATGCTTTTTATCTGTCCTCAACATAGTGCACCCTGGTTGGAATTAGAAGAATATTTATAAATGGTCAGAAGTCTTTTTCCAGTGTATCATTTAATATCTATGTTGATTCCGCCCGCCCCTCCCCGCCCCCAAGAGAAATGATGTATTCTTGAAAAGGTGTTAATCATTCCAGGAAACAAGACAAAACCCCACCTCAGAGCCTGTTAGTCACCTGTCCCCCAGACAGAAGCATCTCCGGAGAAAGGGGGAATGGCTTTGTGGCAGAAGGAACCATGGGTCTTGCTTGAGACCAACGCTGCCTGACTCCAGCTCTGAGCCTCCATGTCGTCACCGAGGAGAACTGTCATGTCAAGTGTTTAGATCCCCCAATAAGTAGATGGTCTAAAACACCTGCCTGTGTTGTAATGGGATTCCAGAAGCATCCGTGTTCACAGAAATGCAGGCGCAGGCTAATGTTTACAGAGCTGACTGAATCCCGGTAGATAACCCCACACACCCATGATGCAGAGGACACCCAGAGTTTCCCAGTACAGACACGGCCTCTGATGGAATGCCTTGGTTCCTCCTAAGAGCTGGGAAGCCCTGGGGTGCTTTTCCTGCTTACATCCTTCCGGGAAGCAGCCCCGGCCGAGGTGGCGGCTGTCCCGTTGACAGATCGGAAGCCAATGCGTTCTGATTATCACTCTGGATGAAAGCGAGGCAGGATTTGTTTATTTTCATGTCAAAAGACACTTCCCAAGTGCTTTCTATTATTCAACATTGAAAGAATGTCAGGGGTCCAGTTAACAACTGCTCGCTTCATGTTTACAATAAGCATGGGATAGTGACATTCTTGGCAAGCAGGGGTACCAACTTTCCTGAATTTATATTCTCGGAAGGACAGCACTCTAGCAGGTACCCAACACACCTTAACCTGGTGTCTTCCAAGCTTGAGACTTGGGCATCCAGGCTCATGGAGCCCCACCGGCTGATGCGCGTGTTTTCCTGCATCCCAGCTAAATACGAAAGCAAAATGGAAGCTGGGATGGCAAGCACCCATCCCCCCTCCCCCCTCCCCCGCTTTCCCGAGTGCCCCGAGCTATAGCCAACATCACTGTCTTAACTCAGTTTGTTCAAAAACAAACTTCTCTGGTGCTGGTGAGCTAGAGGTGCTCCCTGAGCAAGCCCCTCCGAAGCAGAGACGGTGCCAGGTGCCGGGAGAAAGGTCAAACGCTGCCTGGACGAGGAGAATAAATACCTGCCTCGGTCAGGGTTTGCATGAACTGGATGCAAATGACGCTGCTTCCACGAGAGGAGGTGCTTCCAGCGTTATGATTGGCTGTGGTTGGGACGAGCTTAGCATCCTGAACACATCCCAGGCCCTCACTTACCCCAGTTGCCTCTGCTGCCCTCAGAGGAGAGAGAGTGCTGAGAAGGTCCGTGTGCGTTCCTCGCAATCCCAGTCTCTCCAACCGGTGCTGCTGGGAGGCTTAGGTTTTGAAAATCGACTGTTAAAGGAGTTTGAATACATCACATTCCTATGCAAGACGTTTTTAATCTCCAGTGTAATGTAGTTTATTTTTGCTATCTGTAAAGTATTTTTATACGGCTTGTATCATGGTAGTTTAGCAATAAAACCGTTGAAAGCACAGGCTGCTTGGGTGTCTCATTTCTCTGGAGAGACAGGCTGCTCAAGCATCCCCTTTCTGTGTTGAGTTCATACAGCAAGGAGCCTTTTTGGGGTACACACACCGTGCATATGTTTACTCCTCATCTCAGCCCTTGGAGGGGGGACCATTCACTTCACACCTCACACTGGGGCGCAGAAACCGCCTGCCCGACACCGCAGAGCTGTGCCGTCACCTGCACTTGTCAGATTCCCCTGTCCCTCGCAGCCCTGCCATCGCCAGCGTCTCTAGGCCTCTTGAAGGAGCACCCAGGTAAGTTAGATTTATAACCTCTAACCATTCACTTCATAACTCATAGGGGGTCCCAGAGCATTTACAGCCAACGGGGCTGAGCTGGCCATTCAGAACGCAAAAGCAGACCTCTGCTTAAACATCTTACAAAATTCCAAAGTTAAAAAAAAAGAAAGTTACCCTTTATCATCAACACACAAACAGAATTAGATATTACAAATACTAGAGCTTTCCAGCTGGCTTACAACAACTACGCCTTCCCCGCTCACCTTATAGCAACAGCACCTAAGAGGTTTGGAAGGTGTTGCTATTTAATTCTTAGCAACATTGTTCAACCTTCATGCCACTCTTCAGTGCTACCCTTAAACCCCAGGCAAGCAGGTGCCTGGCCCAGGCCCCCTGCCTCAGGGACCACTCACCCTGCTCTTGGAATTCCTCCTTGGGGATTTTCCAAGCCTCCTCCCAGTGTCTGCAGCCAGCATTACCATACTGGGGGCGGGGGGGTGGGGCGGGGAGCACGCACACACAGGGCCATGCCTAGGTGCTGCTGCAGGAAGCACCAACCTTGAAACGCCCTCTGGTGACTGGGACCAGCTGGCTCCCACTTCTGCCCTTCAGGGCACCAGGTCAACCAGCTGCCCCAAAGAGCTCCAGAACCTACACCTAAAGGGTCCAGACTGGATTCCAGAAGAGGGTCCTGGTGAGCAGACTGCCCCTGATGGCCAGCCCATAAGTCCTTTTCCTTGTTTCCCCATGGGATCATGGGAGATTGGCCCACCAGAATGGTGCTAAGACACCAATCTGAGGGTGCCTCAAATTGCTTATGTAGACAGGAGCCCCACAAAAAATAGTTACCTAGGGGCCACCAGGCCCCTTACAGTTTTTGCTGTGGCTGCACACAACTGATTTTCTTGAAGTTAACTCGCTTTCTGAAAACTTTATACCACTTTTCCTGAATAGAAACCCAGAACCATCTTAAACAGAAATCAAGGATAAAACGATACAGCCCGTTTAAAAAGTAAGCCTCTGTTCACCATTTATAGGTGAGCCATGCTGGATAAGCACAATGAAATTCAGCCCGTGCCTTAGTTTCCCCAGATATAAAATGAGGGTGAGAATAGTCCCCCTCACAGGCATGGGATGCTTAATAACAAATATTAACAATTGATACAATAGCCATCGTTTAGCAAACAGATTTAAGAGTCACCCAAAGCTGTACCTCTTTCTCCCAACATCTTAAAGGAAAGATTCAGAGCTCTGACAATAGGTACTGAATTTTTCTAACTAGATCGTCAAAGACGAAAACGTGAGCTTAATCCATTTTTTAAGTCCTGGTTGGAAAGGGAAACCTCTCGGCCCTGGGCACCTTTGCAAACCTGTGACTGTCCACCTTGCTCAGCGCCGTGGAGTGTTGTTCTAGCTGAGACAGACACTGGGTTAGCAGCAAGGGGGGCTCAGAAGTCATAAGATCTAGGGGAGAAAACACAACGCTGACTCCTACAAGCCTTTTCAAGTTCATTAACTGGAAAGAAACAGGGTTTTGCAGGAGCTGGTTGAATGTAAAATAACGGGGAGACAAAGGCACAGACCACGGGGGCCAAATGAAATGGAAGTGAAGTTGTTTCTTTGGCTTGAGGAACCTTGGTAGCTGTGAGGAGCTACCTGAGACGAGTTTGCCATCAACATTATGCCATTCTATGGGATAAAGGTGAATGGGATTGGACCAAACCGTCTGCAGAAAGGGCTTCCCACTCTAAACTGTCCCCCCTTCACCCTCCATGGGAAATAAACTCGTGCATAGATGGTCAGTTAATTTATGACAAAGGAGCAAGGTTATACGATGAGGGAAGGATGATCTCTTCACTAAAGGGTTGTGGGGAAACTGCAGTTTCCCCCAAGAGATGAAAACGCCTGCCCTGTGCCAGGATTTCCAGGAATTCTTGCTTTCCTAGAAATTTCAAACTGAGACTTAGCACAGAACTCCAGGCACAAAGTACAGTGATAATCTGATCTTAACCTTTTAAAAATTATTATTAGCAGAGAGGGAGGCGATCACAGCCTTCTGTGAGAAACTGATGAAACGTGCCCCAGTGCGTCCCTAGAACACACTGCTGCTGGCCTTCTGCCCCTCATGCCATCAGGGCAGCCTTCAGCAAAAGCATCCACAGGACGGTCTTACCTACACTCCACACGTACACTCTGCAGACTCAGGCACCTCCTGTGTGACTTCTTGATGGCCATAAGCCATTTCTAGCTCAAGGGGACCCCAATCTTCCTAATTCCCAGTCTCCTCACCCCACCCCTCCAGCACCCCTCCAAGCACGGCTTTTTAAAAATATTTTTATTGTTTAAAATATTACATATATTAGTACATATATCTCCCTTTTTCCCCCATTGACCTTCCCCCAGCCTCCCCTACCCCCTGTCACATGCCCTCATCTCCCCCTACCCCCGCCCCAGTATCTTGTGTCCATTGCTGTAAGCACAGCCTTTTTATGGCAACACCATCTGAGCAATTGCTTAGTCAATAAGCTGGGTGTGACCCTGGCTCTCTTGCTGTCTCCAGGCCCCACACATCAGCACATCTTGGTGGGTCCACCTCTGAAATCAAACCTCCTTGCCTCAGGCTCACTGGACCACCTTTATCTCCTGCCTGGACGACAGAGTGGCCCTTTGCTGTCTGGGTTCCCTCCTGTTCTCACAGCCACCAGAATGAGCCTAAAGAAAACGCAAATCACACCTATGCTTAACAATTCCAATAGCTTCCCTTTGCACTCATCTCCTTCCCCCAGATTTACTTAGGTATAATGGACAAATAAAAAGTGTATATATTTAAGGTATACAACATGTAAAAATTATAGAATAATTACCAAAATCAAGCCATTTAACACATATCAGCGCACACACACTTTGTGTGTGTGTGTGTGTATGTGTGTGTGTGTGGTGAGGCATTTGAGATCTACTCTCTTAGCAACTTTCAAACATGCATTAGGTTTCCAGAGTTCATTGTTCTCATAGCTGAAAGTTTGTACCTTTTGACCAAAATCTCCCTATTTCCCCCAGCTCGTCCCCAGTACCCACTGTTCTACTCTGTTACTACAAGTTCGGCCTTTTTAGATTCTTCATATAAGTGATATCTCTCAGCATCTGTCTTTCTCCTTCTGGCTTATTTCACTTAGCACAATGCCCTCCACGTTCGTCCACACTGTAAAAAGCAATGTCATAAAGTGGTCTACAGATTTAGTGTAATCCCTATTAAAATTTCAATGGCATTTTTAAGAAATAGAAAAAACAATCCTAAAATTGGTATGCAACCCCAACCAACCCCAGATAGCCAAAGCAATCTTAAGCAAGAAGAACGAAGGTGGGGGCATCACACTTCCTGATTCCAAATTGTGTTACAAAAGCAATAGCAATCAAAGCAGTATTGTACTGCCACAAAACCAGACATGATCAGCCCAGCCAGGGTGGCTCAGTGGTTGACCATCAACCTATGAACCAGAAGATCACGATTTGATTCCCGGTCAGGGCACATGCCCAGGTTGCGGGTTCGGTCCCCAGTGTGGGACTTGCAGGAGGCAGCTAATCAATGACTCTCTCATCATTGATGTTTCTCTCTCTCTCTCCCTCTCCCTTCCTCTCTGAAATCAATAAATAATATATATTAAAAGTAATAAAATAAAACACACTACTTTAAAAAAAAGACACGAATAGTGGAAAAAAATAGAGAGCTCAGAAATAAACTCATGCAGATATGGTCAATTAATTTATGACAAAGAAGCAAGGTTATATGATGAGGGAAGGATAATCTTTTCACTAAATGGTCGTGGGGAAACTGGACCCCTATCCTACACCATTCACAAAACTCAGTTCAAAATGGATTGAAGACTTAAACATAAGACCGGAAACCATGAGCATCCTAGAACAAAACATAGGTAAGCTTCTGGACATCAGTCTTGGCAATGATTTATTTATTTTTTTTAATTGACACCAAAAGCACAGGCCGCAAAAGCAAAAAAAAAAAAAAAAAAAAGTCAACAAGTGGGACCACATCAAACTAAAAAAGCTTCTGCACAACAAAGGAAACCATCAACAAAGTGAAAAGGCAACCTTTAAAACAGTAGAAAATATTTGCAAATCTGACAAAGGGTTACTATCCAAAATATATAAAGAACTCATAACTCAATAGCAAAACAAACAACTTGATTTTTATAAAAAATGGGCAGAAGAACTGAGTAGACATTTTCCCAAAGAAGACATACAAATGGCCAACAGGTATACAAAAACGTGTTCAACTTCACTCATCATCAGGGAAATGCAAATCAAAACCACAATGAGATATCACCTCCTATCTGATAGGATGCCTGTTATCAAAAAGACAAGAGCTAAGTGTCGGTGAGGAGGTGGGAATGTAAATGGGTGCAGCCAATATGGAGGTTCCTCAAAAAATTAAAAATAGAACTACCATATGACCCACAATCCCATTTCTGTGTCAACATCCAAGGTAATGAAAACAGGAACTCGGAGAAAACATCTAGGCTCCCATGTTCACTGGAGCATTATTCACAGCAGCCAAGACATGGACACAAGGGAAGTATCTGTCAGTGGACAGCTGAGGGAAGAAGATATGGTATTTATAGGGTGTCCCAAAAAAGTATACACACTCTAATATCTGACAGCTCAATTTTAAAATAGGATGTATTTTAATAAACACTGCCTTTATAATTATTCAAAGTATATATTTTGGGGGACACCCTACACACGCACACACACACACACACACAAACACACAAAGGTATTCAGCCATGAGAAAGAAGGCTATTCTGCCATTTGTGACAGATGGACTTTTAGGGCATTGTGCTAAGTGAAATAAGCCAGACAGAGAAAGACAAATGCTGCAGGGAATCATTTATATGTGGAATCTAACCGGGGGGGAGTCAAACTCATAAGATCGGTAGAAAAGTGGTTCCTGGGGGTTGAGAAAGGTTGGTAAAAGGGCACACACATTTAGCTATAAGATGTATAAGTTCTGAGAATCTAATGTATAACATGGTGGCCACAACACTATTGTATACACTTGACCCTTGAACAATGAGGGGGTGAGGTGTACTGACCCCCTGCAATCCAAAATCTGTGCATTAACTTTTGACTCCAAAATTTTTGAATAGCTTTCTGTTGACTAGAAGCCTTACTGATAACATACAGTCGATGAACACATATTTTGCATGTTACATATATTACATACCATATTTTTACAATAAAGTAAGCTAGAGAAAAGAAAGTGTTATTAAGAAAATCATAAGGATGAGAAAATATATTTATATTATTTATTGAAAAAAATCCACATAGCCCTAACCGGTTTGGCTCAGTGGATAGAGCGTTGGCCTGCGGACTCAAGGGTCCTGGTTTTGATTCTGGTCAAGGGCATGTACCTTGGTTGCAGGCACATCCCCAATAGGGCGTGTGCAGGAGGCAGCTGATGGATGTTTCTCTCTCATCGATGTTTCTAGCTCTCTCTCCCTCTCCCTTCCTCTCTGAAAAAAAAAGGAAAAGAAAAAGAAAATCCACATATAAGCTCAAACCCTTGTTGTTCAAAAGTCAATTGTAAGTGAAATTTGCTAAGAGTACAACCTAGATGTTCCCACACAGAAGAAAACATCAATATGTGAAGAAATGGATGTGTTAACTACGTAGCTGGGGAAATCGTTTCACGTCTTATATCTATACCAGCTTATCACAATGTACAATTTAAATAGCTTAAATTTTTTTGTCAATTATACCTTATGAAAGCTGGAAGAAATCGGTACTCTGTGAGAGAAGGACAGTAGAAAATGTTTTGCCATCTTGCAAACATCACTTTTTTTTTCCAAACCTGGAGCAGGCAGCTCAGCCTCTCAGGTCTGAGACAGTGTAAGAGCTCCAGTGTCTGCTGGTCACAGGCCTTCCCTGTGCATTTAGAACAATCCAGATTTCAGGCAAGACTTCCAGCCATCTTCTCTGCCTACCACTTTCCAGACCCACCTCTGGCTACACTGGGCCTCTCTTCCGTTCCTTGCCCAGACCAGACCCTTTCCCACCCATCTCTGGCATGCTCTGACCCCAGGGCTTCACCGATCTGGATCCCTTGTTCTTCGGGTCTCCAGTCAAACATCTCAACCTCAGAGAGCGTCTGTGCACAACAGCTGCAGTGTGGGTCCTACCCCCGCCCTGCACACTCCTCGACACACAACTCCTCCTGTTGGGATAGCCAACTGCTTGCCTGTGGTCTGTCTCCCACCCTGTAAATGCCATGGGGGTAGACAGTGCTTGCCTTTGCTCAGGGCCACATGCCCAGGCCCTGCACACACAGTAGGCCCTCAGGAACTGTGTGTCGAAGGCACAAAGGTGTCTAAGTTTCATATGCAAAAGTGACATTGAGAACAATGGGTTCATCTGGAATACATGGAAAATGAATCGCTTCCTCATATTTAACACATTTTTGAAGCCAAACACCTGCCTTGAGAGTCCTTTCTTCTGTCCCATCTGGCTCCGTTTATTCAGTTCTAATGGCATGCTGGTGCACCCCAGCCCGGCTCTGGAAGCAGCCAGCTGCCTTGTCACAGGTAGGATGAAGGCAGAACGCCCTGAAACCTGAGCCTGCCAGCTGGCTGCTTCCTGGCGTCCTGCAGTCACCGTGGCCCCCCTGCCTGTAATCAGCAGCCCCTGGGGGCAGGTGAGAGAGGGCAGCCAGCCAGCTGCCATTTACCAGCCAAATGTGAAGCAACTGAGACTTGGGGGAGTCTGTTTGACAAGGTGAGTGACAGGACTGTGAGCCTCTGCAGCCACATTATATTGTGTTAATAATGCCTGGCTTGCTCTCCACCCATCCTCCTATCCTCTCCACCCATCCTCCCAGATACACCTGCAGCTGTGGCTCCCGAACCCACACCCTCATTTATCCTGCAGGTGCGCATTCTCCAGCCCCCCCCCCCCGCCCCCGCACTCTCTGGCATGGCTGCTGTCTCCCACATGGACCTTGCAGAAGGCATTCTGAATTTGACACCGTGGACACCTCCCCAGGGCATCCTACTCAGGAACCAGCACAGCCCAGGCATAGGTCCAGGCCCCCTCAGGGTCATGCAGTGGGGGTCCCAGACTCCACTCCTTCCCACCCTTTTGCCCTCAGAGCTGACCTCTTTTGCCCTTTATCCCTATTCACAGCAACCCACTCGTCTTCCACTCACAGACCCCATGAGGCTCTTTAGGCCCCACTTTCTGCCCCCAATTCCCCAAACGCTGCTTCTCTGGCCTCTGTGCCTCATATCCACATAAACAATCCCCCCTTCTCAATTTCCCCTCACAAGGCGGCCTGCTGTTTGGGCTCTAATTGAACCCACACTCCTGCGGCCCACTTCCCTGGCAGGCCACTGATAAATTAGGACAGAAATTCATTAGCTTACGGTCTGCGGGTCAGTCTCACTGAGCGATCCTCAAGATGTACGCGGGGCTGTGCTCCTTCTGCAGGTCCAGGGGAAAATCCATGTCCTGGCAAAGCCCAAAATCGCCTCCCGGACTCCTGCTCCTGGCGTCCCATCCCTCTTACCCTCACTCAGGACCCCTTGCATACCATTGGGCCCACCTGGATGGTCCAGGATGCTCCTCCCACCTGAAGCTTAAGAATCACACCTGCAAGACCTAGCACGTCAGGTAACAGATCCCCAGGTGCCGGGATTAAGCGGTGGATCTGGGGGTGCTGCCCTGCCCACTGTGCCCTCAGGAGCCACTGCCAGTCTCCCACAGTCCCTATGTGGGTGTCTTCCTGGTTCCTTTTCCCCACGTCTAGACTGTTCTCTACCCAGGGCCATTGTCCTCATTTCTTGGTGATTTTAGCTTCTGAGCAAGCACTTCTTTCTTCCTTCCTTTCTTTCTTTCTCTCTCCCTTCCTTCCTTCCTCCCCCCCCCCCCCGCCTTTTTTTTTTTTTTTTTTTTGCTTTACTTCTGTTTTAATTTTTGGCACTTTTCATCTGCACATCCCAACTTCTCAGTTTCTTAAATTCTTCTTGTCCTGTGACTTTTGTCCTCCTCCACCAGCCATCATACTCTAGAGCCCAGTACGTATTGGAAAGGAAAAGCAGAGGGGCTTGTAAACTCCCAACTGCGGGTCCCGCCCGCAGGGGTTCTGATTCCGGAGGTTGGGGTGGGGTTAGAAACCTGCATTTCTGCCATGGTCCCAGGGATGTGTATCCATGGGTCCCTGTGCATCCATGACCGCTCCTGGCCGGGGGTCAGCACTGGAACCACTGCCCTAGACCTTGAAATGCCTAATAACTGTAGCCCCTCCATGGTCTCGACCGCAGGCCCTTCCTCTTGATGCCATCTTCCCTCTCTCGAGCTCCGACTCCATTCATTCCACGTCCCACCTGTGACCACACACCTTTGCCCCTACAACAAGCATGTCAAACTCAAAAGCTAACACGTGCCAAATAAACAAGGCATGCTGCCCCTGGGCCACGGATTTGACATGCTTGCCCTACAACCTTTCACTGGATGTGCTCCCTCCTCCCCTTTCCCAGCATAGATCCCACAGCCAAGCACTGGCAACTCTCCCATGCTGCTTAAATCCAACGCTGATTCCTCTGCACCTGCACCCATGCCTGTGGCTGCAGAAAACCACAAACAACCCCCTGTGCATCCATGACCTCCCATGATGTATGGGCTCCTGCCACTTGTCCGGCCACTTTCAACTCTTCTGGATGACTCATGCCTTCTCCTTCAACTCCTAGCGCCTCCTCCCACCACCCTCCCTCTCTCCCGGTGGCCCTGCTTCCTATTTCATAAGAAAGGAGCTGGGGGAGCCCCTACCAGCATCAGGGCCCTTGTGCTCTGCTTTGCCTCCTTCCTGATATTCTCAGTAACTGCCCTGCTCTCTTAGGCCACCCCATCCACTCCCTCTCTCCTTCTCAAGACATCTCCCCACTTCTCCCTCTTTCTTCTGTCCCATCCATGTTTCCTTCTATGCCAGATAATTCCAAACACAACACAAACATCCAATTATTTCTACTTTAACAATAATTGTTGACACCACAATCCCTTTCAGCTGTTGCCTTATTTCTCTGTTCTCCTTTATGGCAAACCCCCCTGAAATGCTGTGTACCTACTTCCTCCCATGCTCGTCCCCTCCCATTCTCTCCTGAATTACTCCCATCAGCTTCCTGACACCACCTCATCAGAATCACCCATGACCCCTCAGGTCACTGTTAAATCCACATCAATTATCCATCATCGCCCCTGGATTGATCAGCAGTCACAGCCAGTTGCCATCCTTTTCTTGATAAGTGTCCTTCACGTGGTTTTTGTTGGCTCTGGTTCATCTTCTTTCCCACTGGCCCCTCCTCACCCTCAGCTGCTGGTTCCTCCTCATCTCCCCAACATGGGAGCACCATAAACCCAGCTGTAGGCCTTTTTCCTATCTGCAGGCATTTCCTTGGTGATCTCATCCCCCTCTCCTGGTTTTAAACACTATCTACGTGCATAGGAGTTCCACATTTATACCATCTGCCTGGACCCCTCCTCTGGATTCCAGACGCAGTCACCCACATACCTACTTGACAAACTCCACTTGGAACTCAGGGCAGCTTCTGCCTTCAGACAGTGAGGCACTGAGGCCCTCAGGCAACAGCCCAGGGGGAACTGGGTCCTGCTAGCAGCCGCTTATTTTGTCTGGAAGAAGGTCCTGCCCCATTTGAGCCTTCAGAAGACTCAGTTGAAACCTTGATCGCAAGCCCAGGAGAAACCCTGACAGAGGATGCAAGGAACCGCTCTTGGATTCCCAGCTCACAGAAGCTGTGAGATAACAAACGGGTACTGTTTTAAGCTGCTTTGTTTGTAGGTAATTAGTTATACAGCAATGACTATAACACACACAGAGGGGTCAAGTAACCAGCCTGAGGTCACACGGCTTATTAGAAGAGAGCCAGGATCCCAGCCCAGTTTTTCCCCTAAAGCTTCTGCTATTTAATCTTAAAACATACTACCTTGCAGAATATTCTTCATCTTGAGTTAATACAGACATTTCCACCAGCATTACCATGAAGCAGATGGATGCTCTGTGAGCCCTGCTCCAACAGGCTGCTGGGCCACGCGTGTGCCTCAAAGCTGGTCTCCACGCCTCCTCCACCCATTCACTCAGCCAACAAACATTGGTTCTAAAGCTAAAAGCAGACCCTGTCGGTCTTAGATTTAAAGCCCTGTAGTGGACGATGCTTTTGTCAGGCTCTCAGGGCCGCCATGACCAGGCCCTGCCCATCCCTGCACTGCCCAGAGCTGCTGCCCACGTGTTTGCTGCACGGGCTGGGCCTGAGGAGTCTCCATTTGCTACAAGCCCACAGGCCTCCCTGTATCAGGGTCCTTCCTCCAGCACCCTTCATCCTGCCCCCATCTGAGGATTCCTAAGGAGCCTCTCCACTTGCTTTATCCTCACCTCCTGCTCCCAACCATTAGCATTCAAGCATGCTAGGGGTCCCTTGTCTACATAAACCAGAAATGAAATATGCGGGAAGCCACCCACTGCCGATACTGTCATGAGAGTGCACCAAGGAATGTGGAATGTCGATGGACCTTGGGGGTTAGCAGGGCTGACACTATGCACCAATTCTTCGTGTTGAGATAGCAGTGGCTCAAGGAAATCCCCTAACCTGATAATCCTTTTACTGTTTACCAAACTTTACCTTTGATATGGCATATGCATTGCTAGGGGGCAAGGTGTGTATCCAAAACTGAATAAAAGCAGATAGGACTCGGTCTTGGCATATCTCTTCAAGAAAGAGGCTCCACCTGGCCCCCAATGCCCTCTAAATTCGTATTTCTTGTATAGCATTTTCATTTGTGCGTCAGCCCATCCTTCAGATCCTGAACCCCCACCATGCAGGTCGTGGCAGAAATAGAAAAAGCTACTGACTCCTCTGCTGCCTTCAGCCACTGGCCTGGCTTTCTCCACCATCCCAGCCAAGTCTCTAGAAGAGTTGCCCCTTCCCTCCTCCCACTGCCCCCTCAGCCTCTGCCCCCCCCCCCCCCACCACTGGGCTGACTCAAGGTCTCCAGTGCCCCCTCAAGCTGAATTAATGGGTTCATCTCCATCCCTCTCGCCCTGGACTCTCTGCAGCGCTTGGCCCTTGTGGTCCCAGGGGGTCCACCTGCATGCCACGGCCAGTCTCCTTACCATAAGCTGATTAGCACCCTTAATTCCACCTACAACCTCAATGCCCCCTTTGCCTCATAGCACCAACTCACAGGCTCTCAGGATTTGAGTGTGGACATCTTGGGGACCGTTATTCTGCTGATCTCGCTTGATTCCTTTGAACGCAGCACAGTAACGACCATCTCCTGGGTTGGTTACAGTCTCACAGACAGCTCTCAGGGGAAGGGGCTGTCATCACTCCCATTTTACAAGAAGCTGAGGCTCGGAGGTGTGAAGTCACCTGCCAGAGGCCACTCAGCCGGTATGCTGCCAAGCCGAGACTCATGCCCACGTCCACCCACACCCCTCAAAAGCCTTGTTCTTGGTCCCTATGGGTACTCACTCTGTCACCCACCCTGGGCCACCTCTCCCCGTGGAGACTCACAGCCCCTGGCTGTTTAAGCGGAGGAATAGCTGAGACAGTCCCAGGTCCATGCTGACACGCTCACGGGAGAGTGACTCCATGTCTCTGAGCCTCTGGGTCCTTCTCCCGACCTGGACCTCCCGGCTGGCCTCTGGAAGGATCCAGTGTGGGAGAGCCTGGTGCGGAGACCCCACTCAGGCCTTGTAGGTTGAGTCTGTGTGAATGTGCTGGTGGTGCTCTGAGCTGCAGGTGGGGTGGGGGAGACGATTCTCTTGGCTGCACTATAAAGCTGTGGACAACCTTGACACGTGACCAGGGACATAAATTCGAATCATTGAGTGCCTGGGCCAGATGCTCTGCACAGGTTTGCTCACAGAATCCACCCAGAGCAATCTCTGCTGTTTCTAACACAATCATTCCATTGCACAGCTAGGGAAACCGAGGCCCAGCTAACTGCTACAAGAGCTCCCATTCATTCATTTACTCATTCATGCCCTTCGCCAATATTTGTTGATGCTGACATATGCCGAGAGCAGTGTTTTAGATGCAGCAGCGGAGCTTGCAGCAGGAAGGACAGACCCCAAACAGTAAGCACAGAGGCAATAAGGAACCATGGAACTCAGGAGGGAGCTAGTCAGGCTGGAGGGAATCTAATGGACAGAGTGGGTGGGAGCAGGGAGGTGTGGTGGGCCGTGTAGGGTGATATGCCTGGCTCCATGCTAAGCCTGTTCCAGAAATCATGCCACTGGAATCGTGTCCAGAAATCCCAGCCCCTGCAAACAAGGACGTCTCTCCCATTTCTTCAAGAGAGCTGGGAGGCTCTAGAAGGAGCCCTGCCAATGCCCGTGTGGCATGAATTGGCAAAGTTAGGATGGAACCCGTGCCTGTGTGTGCCTAAGGTAGAGAGGCTCATAACCCCTCTCTTTGCCCCCAGAGGCGAACCACGTGGCCACATGCGGCTCTGCGCATAATTCTCAGATCTCTGGGGTCGCAGTGCTGCCCTAAGACTGGAGGGGCTACCCTTGATTGCCAAGCAAGGGGAGGAGAAGCAGACTCTCCCTACTACGGGTGAGGAAGAACCGGTCAAGGAGATGTGTTTCTAGGGCCTGAAGACCTGTATCGAAATCAGAAATGCACGTCTTCTCCCTGTGAACAAGAGCAGCCCTAGAAATCAGCTTCTTTTCCTGGCCAGTCTGATGGGTGACGCTGGGACCCCAAAGTGCCCCCTAAGTGGGTACAGCTGTGGGCTTCCATTCTTAGAAACATTCCTTTGTTCCCATGACACTAAATACTTTCCTTCCCAATGAGCATGTAGCTCCCAAACATCTGAATATGAAAGGTGTGGCCCCTGGACCCAGCCACAGCAACGTGTGTGCAGAAACCTGCCTTTATGTTGAACACTGAGGCACGTTTTTTAAGGTGAGGGGCATTTCCCAGCCTCTCGGAGACCCAGATAGGGACTCTCCATGGAGCCCCACTGCCCCCTAGAGGCCCAGCTGGGGATGCTGTCCAGGGATCCATGCAAGAGAGCTCACTGGCCTCCCTAACTCTCCTCTGGATGCGACCAAGAACAACCTTAGTCTGACCACAGTCCATCTGCTGAGTCAACAAGACAGAGGAGACCCCGAGCCCTGCTGGCTGAGTCAGGTCCCTGGACCGAGGGCCAAAGGCAAAGTAATAGGAACTTGGCAGTTTTGAGGGCTCCCATGGGTTCACTCACAGAGTCCTCTATATTCCCATCACCATTTCACGTGGGGGAAACCGAGGCACAGAAAGATGAAGCAACTGGCCCAAGATCTCACAGCTAGAATGAGGAGGGGAGCTTCCAACCTGGTTCTTCTCAGCATCGGGGCCCCAGCTTGTATGTTCCATCTTCTGGGAAGCCTGCCCTACCTCCCAGTTAGAGCTGGTCCACCCACCCACCCCTGACTCTATTGGTCTGGGCCTCCTTGTTGCCTTGCAACTCCACCCACAATGTGCAATGGTGGTTCTGTTTGTATTGAGTCAGCCTGCCCTACTGCAAAGTTGGCTCTGTGAAGGCAGGATGGGATCTGTGGGGGTTGTTTCAGTATCCCCAGGGCCCAGCACTGTGCCTGGATCATGGTAGGCGTTCCCTCCATATCTGTGGAATGGATGAGGGAGGGAGAAAGGGAGGAAGAAAGGAAGGGAGAGAGGGAGGGAAGGAAGGAAGGAAGGAAGGAAGGAAGGAAGGAAGGAAGGAAGGAAGGAAGGAAGGAAGGAAGGAAGGAAAGAAGGAAGGAAGGAAGGAAGGAAGGAACACAGTTTCAATTCTCAAGAAGCTCCCACTCAGTGGAGAAGCAGACCTATGGACTGTGGAAGTTGCACAGAGCCCCCTCCTCGGAAGGTGTCCACCAGGAAACTGAATGTTACCTTATTTGGGAAGAGTGTCTTCAGGGGATGTAACTAAGTTAATGATCTCAAGATGAGATCATCCTGGATTATTGGGGTGGGCCCCACGTCCAATGACAAGTGTCCTTATTGGAAGGGGAATAGACAGACTCAGAGGAGAAGCCACGTGAAGTCGGAGACAGAGGTGGAGTTGGCTGCCACAGCCATGGCATAGAAGCCAGAACAGCAAGGAAGGATTCCTCCCCAGGGCCTGTGGAGGGAGCATGGGCCTGCAACACCTTGATTTCAAACTGCTGCCCTCCAGAACGAGAGGAAGAGAGAAATTTCTTTGTCTTAAGTCACTCAGTTTGTGGCAATTTATGGCAGCCCTGGGAAACATACATTGACAACACAGATGGCTTATCCATATGCAAACATCCCACAAAAGGGCTCACAAGAGGCCACTAGGAGGCGCCATCTGATGAGCTGTTGTAGGGGGAGGAGCAGGGATCCGGGCTCTCTTGGAATGTGATGGCTGCTACTACGGTTAGACCTTAACTGCCTGTGCTAACCGACCAGGTGGGTTTTCTAGAATTCCCTTTCCCTCAGCTCACACCCCTGCCGACCAGAGCAGTGCCCTGACATGCAGGTGTGTAACTCACCTAAACACACAGGTGCTCCCTTCCACCTGCCCAACTCCAACACCGCCTTCCTAACTCGCTGGTGGAAGTGATTCCTCCCACCCTGTTCTCTGAGCCCTGTCTCTCCCAAAAGCCTGTGGACAGCTGGGGAAATGGACACTTCACGTCTCCGCACGTGGTCTGGGTAGCGAATAATGTGGACAGGGGCCACATCCTGGGTCAACCACCCTGACCTCCCGGCTCAAACAGGATGCTGTGAGGATAACTGGGCTCGGTCAGTGCGACTCCCTTAGGAACCACATGGTCCATAATAAGTACTCAGTAATATTAGCTGCCGTCATGGACTGTGGCAATGATGACATCATCATGCCCCGCTGGCCCCTGGTCAGTATGTGTATCCGGTGTCCTAATTCGGATTCCGGCCAGCACTGCCCTGAGAGCACTGTGGGAAGGCCCAGGCCCGGGAGGCCAGGAGCGCACAGGCCCAGCCTGGGCTGCCTCCAGGCTGTCCTTTTTCATGTGGAGTCAGTTTCTGTGGTGCTGGAAGATGCTTTCAAAATGATGCGAGCATATTTCTGAGGTCAACTTCTAATCAAAAACGACTCCCAGACGGTGCCCTAGTTTAAATAGAAAGAAAGAAGAAATGGAGTGAGTCATCACCCAAACCATTTGAATGAAACAAAGACACAACAAACTCCCTGCTTTCCTCTTGCGCCAGAACAGTGACCTCAGCCCTGCAGGATGCAGCTGGAGGGAATTAAGGGATCTCCGGTTCCGAGATAGCGCGGCGGCACAGCCACCCACCATGACTCACGGCGAGAACCACAGAGAGGTGGCGAGGAAGGCAGAGTGGGGACCCTGGGGGCCTATGGCAGAGGCGGCAGCTCTGGGAACCTGGCATTAATGGGTGGGCTGGCAGAGAGCAGACCCTGGGGGAAGTCAAGGAGTGAGCACGAAGACACCCCAAATTTTGAGCAAGTCCACCCCCCCAGTATCTCCCAGAGAGCTGGAGGATGCTACCAGACCTAGGTAGGGGGTGACAAATGTCCCAAACACCCCCAGTGGTGAATCCAGGGGCTATGTCAGTAATTCCTCCTTGGGATTCTCCCAGGGCCCCATCATCCTCCGCCTTGGCCTCCAGGGGAAGGGCAAACAGCATTGCCCAGGAATCTGGGGGCTTCCTTTGGAATGTGGTGTCACCAAGGTTCTGACCTTGGAAGACTTTTCCCAGAAGTGGGAGGGAAACTGGACTGGACAGGCAGGGTCAGGCTGAGCAGGCTGCTAAAGGTGGGCTCCAGGCTCCACCATGACAATTATTCCAAAATGCGTAACTTCTGCTCAGGATTGTCAAGATGACCTGCTACATTTAGAGAGCTATTTTTTTTTAAAAAAAATTAAACTAGTTTTACTAATATATGCACAAGATAAAACTTTTTTTTTTCAATAACAAAAATATAGCATACGAAGTCTTCCACCAGAGTACTCACAGACCCACTCCCCGGTGATGTCAATTCTTGGTTTGACTTTTCTAGTTTTTCTGATGGTAACATTTACCTTTAACAATATGCCTACTTCTATGGCTTGATTTGTCAACTTCTGATGGTATTGCATGCTTCCTAATATTGGAAGATGGGATATTAGTGTAGTTACTTTGACTTCTATGCATCTCTTCTCCCCCTTCCCTCCCATCAATGTTAGTTATAGTATTTTTACTTCGTGGACCCTGAAGTTAGTATGTCTGATTTCAAATCCCATCTCTGCCATTTCTTACTGTGTAACTTTGGGCAAGTTACTTAACCTCTCTGTGTTCCAGTTTCCTCATTGGTACAAATGGGGGTAATGACAGTTTCTGCTTCATCAGACTGTCATGAAAATTAAATGTGTTGATTCATGCTAAGTTATATAAGAAATCCCCATCCGTGTTAGCTATAGTTTCTCATTATTCTGTTCTAGAGTTTAGAACTAAATCTTCTTTAAACTGTCAACAGATTGACTATAAAAAATGAAAACTAATCAATGGCCCTTACTATATGACCAAGTAAGCAGTACCCACTGAGGAACTAGGCGTGAATGGGCCTGGGCAGAGGAATTGTGAACCTGAGTCACTGGACCTTTCCTGCTCAAAAGAATCGAATTGTCTAAGTGTCAGAGCCAATACACACTCGCAGTTTCTTTCTAGTATTCTCTGCCTCTTTCATCTAATTGCCAACTGCTACTTTGCAAACTTGTATATGCCATTCTCTTTCGCAGATTCTTTTCTGGGAGATTAACATAGACCCTTAGATACTTTTTTCATATAGAGTACAAGGATTGTGAATTTTTGGATTCATGAATGTCTAAGGACACCTTTATTTTAATGGTATAAGCAACCCTGGACTGAAAATCTTTTATCCGCCTACCAGGGAAGACATATCTCCATCGCCTTCCAGCATCTGAGTGGATGACAAATGTGGTGCTCATCTGATTTCTCAATCTTTTGAGTTTCCCCACTTTCGAAATAATTATTTTCAAAGACCTGTAGGTTAGCCTGTTTCTTTGTAAAGTTTTAAAATGTCCCCTGATGTCTGTGGGTAACATCATAACTGGACCTGTGTAATATGAAGACTTGTCTCTCCAGGTGTCCAGAAAAATGTTCTTCTCATTTCTTTTATTATTCCCTCCACTCCTTTCTTTCTCTTCTCCTTTCTTGAAATTCCCATTTTACAGAGTTGGGAACTTCTGGATTTATCCTCTATGTCTCCATTTTTTTTAAATTTCCCTGCTTTGCTCTTTCAATTCTGGAAGTTTTCCTCAAGTCTGTCTGCCAGATTACTAACTTGATCATCGGCCATATCTGTTTTATGTCTCAGCCCACTCACTGAAATTTTCAAATGCAATCATATTTCTCATTTTCCAGAATGATTTCTTCTCCTCTGACTACTCCATTTCACAATGCGTGTTTGTGGATACAACAGTCTCTCAAATACTCCTGAAAGTACAAACTCGGGTGAAAGTAAGTTTTCTTCTCTTCCCTGAATTATCTCTGCTTATTCTAGAGTGAAGTATTCAGTTTCTCCACTTGGATCTTCCCTTTTGTGATGTGTGTTTTCTTCCAATGTCTTAAGATCCCTCGAATGTTGTTTCTCATTTACAAATAAAGGATCAAGCTGGTTAATGTCTAAGAGGCCTGGGTTTTCTCTGCAGCTTCATAGGTCTCCTCCAAGTGGCTGCTCCTTGGAATGCTGGACAAGCCGTGGGCTGTTCACACCTGGGCAGGGCACACCTACCAGCAAGACTCCCTATTGGGTACAAGGGCAGAGAGCCAACAGGCAGGCCAGGGAGACCCCACATTGCCAAAGCAAAGACAGTTAGACAACTCAAGGGCTCATTTTTTCTCAAATAGAAGGTTAGGCAGGCCCCTTCAACCCAGTTTTGACAGAGAGACAGAGAGATTGTGTTTTAGCCACTGTCATTTGGATCTCTGTTGCGTATGTCTTAAACAATGACAGTCCAAACAGCCATACTAATATGTCTTCTTAGGCCCATTTTAAGAAAGAAATCTCCATCGCTGGCTATGACAGGCAGAATAATGGCCCCTAAAGATGACCACATCCTAATCCCTGGGATCTGTGAATATGTTTCCTTATATGGCAAAAGGAGCTTTGCAGATAGGATTGAGTTAAGGGTTTTGAGATTGGAAAATGGTCCTGGATTATCTGGGTAGGCCTGATATGCAAACAGGGGTCACTATAAGGGAGGCAGGAGGGTCAGAGTCCAAAGGAGATGTGGGAACAGAGCAGATGTCAGAGAGAGACCTGAAGACACTGGTTTTAAAGATGAAGGAAGGACTACAAGCCAAGGACTGCAGGCAGCTTCTAGGAGCTGGGCAAAGCGAGGGAATGGATTCTCTCCGAGCATCTAGAACAAGCATGTCAAACTCAAAGGCTACCATGGGCCAAATAAACGAGGCATGTGGCCCGCAGGGCTGTGAGTTTGACATGCTTGCTCTAGAACAGCAGTCACCAACCGATGGTCCGTGGACCACTGGTGGTCCATGAGGTCCAAAAGGTTGGTGACCACTGCTCTAGAAGGAACTCGGCCTTTCTGACACGTTGACTTTGGGATTTCTGAATTCTAGAAATCAAGATACTAAGTTTATGTTGTTTTAAGTCATTAAGTTTGTATTAACTTGTCACAGTGGCAATAGGAAACATACATTACTAAGGATGTTGCCCATAAGAAAATAAAATTAGCCTGGCCAGTGTTGCTCAGTGGTTGAGTTCCCAGTCAGGGCACATGCCCAGGTTGCAGGCTCAATCCCCAATGGGGGGCAAACAGGAGGCAGCTGATTGATGATCAATGTTGATGCTTCTCTCTCATCAATGTTTCTATCTCTCTCCCTCTCCCTTTCTCTCTTTCTCAAATCAATAAAAACCTATTTTTTTCTTAAAAAGTAGCCATTTGCAGCTTCATCCAACATTCATAATGCAAATGAGATGTTTGCATTATTCATTTAATCCTCATTGTCCTGCAAGGGAACTACTCCCATCACTCCCAGAAGAGGCAGTTGAGGCTCAGAGAGCTTATGTAAATTGCCCAAGGTCACACAGCTAGTAGGCGGCAGTGAAGCCAGGATACGTTCCTACATATTGCTCTTCTGCCTCCGTTTTCAAAAACTTACATAAGGTTCAGAAGGGAACAGTGTCGGGTGAAACCCATGCCTTGGGAAGTAATGCCTTATTTTTTCCAACTTGTCAGGATATACTTCTAATCCCTTAAACCTCCCTGTTCTGGTTAAACAATAATCTTTGCTCTGTTACAGTTTGGTGGCTCCGAGACCCCTCATTTGTGGCTGCCCATAAGCACACCACAGGCCTCCTCGCTTTGTTTGGGAGAACAGCTCTCCTGTGATGACAGAAGCATGAATCAGGGGTGCTGATGGGGGCCTGAAGCAAGGGGACTCCCCAAAACAACCAGGTTCAGGAAATCATGGGGGTGGGGGGCTGCCTCTAAACTTGGGAGGCTCCCTACCTCATCCCAACACACCCTGGGACCCTTTGGGCATCTCTCCCATCAAGGCCACTTACAAAGGAGTTAAAGGGAGTTCTGATTCTCAGCTCGTGAGTGAGGGAACCCCTGCAGGTTTGCCCTTTCTGCTTCTCTTCCTGCAGTAGCATCTCTGAAACTGCAGCGGCATCTCTCCTGAGGTGCCACTACCTGAGTGTCTGTGCAGGGGCAGGCCAACTTCCCTCTCCATCCCTGACATGAGAGGTGGGGTGGGGACAATTAGAATACATCATCTCAGAGGCCCCTGTGGCCTCCTGCTGGCCCAAGGTACCCACCCAGAGGTTCTCACTGACTGTAGGCAAAGCATGTCTTGGTCCAAACTTATTGCCATAAACCCTCATACCTTCATCTGTAAAAGGACCTGCCTTATAGAATTGTTTGAGGATTTAACTAGATCACATAGGTAAAGGGCTGAGGACAGTCTTGGATACACAACTCACAATAGATTATTGAGCTTTTAATTATTATTACTATTATACATTGATGCTCTCAAACAAAATGGATTTATTTCTTGTGCCATCCTCCCAGGTTTCCAAATTTAAAGCTCGGGCTGTAAGCTAGTGGTCCCACAAATTGTGCCCAGCCCACCAATGGGTTTTATTTGGCACACTATGTGTCTGCCCACGCAATTGTTTTAAAACTTGAGATTGTTGCCAAAGGAATTAGTGAGGGTACAGGTACAGCCGCTGACCTGAGACCCCAAACAACAGCAGCCTAAAGAAGAGAAAATTTTATATCTCTCTCCCAGTTCAAGGATAAGCAGGTGGATATGGAAGCTCTGAGGCTGAGGACACTGGTTCCCTCTCTCTTACTCTGTCTCCTTTGCTTCCAGAGGTCCAGGGTTCACCAACATGTTGACTGGATCCGCATTCAGCCAGCAGCAGAAGGGCAGGGCAGGCATGCCCGTCATTTGAGGACAATGCCTGGCAGTTGCCTACATCATTTCTGCTCATCCCGTTGGCCTGAGCTTGGTCATTTGGCCACATGCAGTTGCTGGAGGTATAGCTTATTTGGTGTAGCCATAAGCCCAGCTACAATCCAGAAGCACTATTATCAAAAAAAGAGGAGGAAAAATCAATTTGGGGGACAAAGAACAGTCTCTGACACTGAAATGTAAAAATTGTGAGACTGTAGGTTCTACGCACCTTGATTAATGAGTAGAACTAGCAGGCACTGAGCCCTTCTACATGCCCTCCTTGCATGAGCCATATGAGGGAGGTGCGTCAGAGACTGGACTGGCATTCAAACGCACACCCAATTGATGGCAAAACCAAGTCCCTTCCCCACCCATCCTGCTGTGTGCTGTACTGGGGAACCCTTCAGAATGGCTCTGGCAGTCAATTCCATAAGCCCCTCCCACCGTTCCTTTTCCCCTGATCACTGAGGGTCCGCCAGGCACAAGGCTTCCCTCCAGACATGCTTCTCCCAATCTGTTCTCGGCCAAGGGCAGTGGAAGGTGCCTGAGGGTTCCGTTGCCATCATCCCTCACTAAGGCCCAGGAAAGGCCGCTGGCAGCCCCTCACTCCGGCTCGGATCCTTGCCAGCCCTAGGACCCAAGAAGCCTTTGGGGGAAGCTAAGCTATGATGGTGTGGCTGTCCCTATGGGAGAGTGCCTGCCACCCCAGGGCCACCTGGTGGTGAAGGCCCCCACATCACGGCTCCTGGCTGCTCTGACAGGAAAGCCAGCAATGTCTGCCTTCACCTCCCGGCGGGTCATAAATATCGCTCCTGGAGATTAGCGGGGGCCCCACGCTCCCGTGTGCTGCCTCTCCAAGGGGCACGAGGCAGGACTGAGTCACGGCCCCCAGCCCTTTCTAAATTGGACTTAAAATGAAAAAATAAATAAGAGAGGGAAAGGGCCTGATTGTATTTAAGAGCAGAAGAATGAGCTTTCTTTGTGCGCTCGGGCGTCCAGAAGGACCCAAGGGAGTGAGCTCAGAGCAGCTGCTCCCCCCGCCCCCAACCAAACTTCACCTTCAAGGTGAAGCCGGGAGCCAAAGAAAATATTGTGATAAAGTCTAAGTTACTGCTGATGCCTACGCGGGCCACTTGATTAACTGAACTGAGTGCAAACAAATCTCCCAGCTCCTTCCTCTCTGCAAATTGGTGGAGGGAGGCAAGGCCCGGCCGGGATCAGAGCCAGCCCCTCCTTCGCCAAACACTGCCTGTGCCCTGCTCATGTCTTCTCTGGTTTCTTCCTACAGGGTACCCGAGACTCACCACCTAACCTGCAGGGCCCGTACAAAATGAAAATGCAGGGCCCTTGCTCAAAAAGCAGGAATATAAGTGCTGCTAAATAGGGCTAAAGGTCCTAAAATATACAGTTTTTTCCTTTCTTCTATGATCTCTCTTGACTGGCTGTGGCATGTTTTTATTTGCTAGTTAATGTTTTCCTGAGTAGAGAGACATTTTAAATGACTGGCATGAGTTTGTACTGTCCCTCTTTACAATGCACAACTCCGATTTTAAATACAAATCTAAGAGCATTTGATCCACACACAGTCACCAAAATCGCACGAATTGTGTTTCATCTCATCCAGGCCACATAATCCATCTTCACCAGAGCGTGGCAACGCCAAACAAAACTAACTCTGTATTTCAGTTCTTTTTAAAACATATTTCATTTTATTTTTTCCATCATCATTTATCCCCTCTAGGCCCTCTCCCACCCCCAACCTCCTCCCTCTCCCCTGCATTTCACTTCTAGATATGCACACATCCTACCAACCTTCTCTGCCTTGTGTTGCTGATGAGTAAGGGTGGGGGGCGGGGGGAGGAACTGCAGGCTGTGTAAATGGTTGACCACCCAGGGAAGTGACACATGTAAGAACGGATCATCGGATGTTCCTGTTTCTTCCTGCATTTGCCTCCTCTATACATTCAAAGCCAGTTTGGCCCTGACAGAGAGCCTGGCCTCTCTGGCAGGCAGGGCCCTGGCTACGACTCAGTGATAGATGGAGCACGCTTAACGTGGACTTGCTCTGAGGGTCCCTGGACTGCCCTGCATGGCGGGCCCGGAATCCTGAAAGCATGGGGAACAGTGACCACCACATGCAAAAGGATGGCAAAGAACGGTGGACGTGCTGGTGGCATGTGCCTCCTCTGCTCACGCACGATCTCCCTGTCCCACCGAACTCCAGTTACAAAACACAAGTTCAAAGGTAAAGTCTGAATTTTAAGAGGGTGAAAGTACCAAGTGTAAGGTCTTTCTGGGCATGAGGATGTGAGCAAATACACAAGTTGCACAGCCATGAAGTGGATGCTGATAACATGTTTGCTTTTCTTACTCATAACATATGTTTAGTGTAGAAAAATTAGGACGTCCAAGGCACTTAGGTGAGAGAGGAAATTTGAAGCCCTGAGCTCCCAGGTATGAAATCTGGCTACCCAAAGCTATCCCGCCATGCTGGACATACCATGAAAAGAGATCACCAGAGATAGAGCTGCCCAAGGAGGCCCAGCTGTTTGAGCTGGCAGCCAGCATTAGCATCAGCTTCTGCATCTGTACCTGCATCAGCCTCTGCATCTTTACCTGCATCAGCATCAGCCTTTGCATCTGTACCTGCATCAGCCTGTGCATCTGTACCTGCATCAGCATCAGCCTCTGCATCTATACCTGCATCAGCCTCTGCATCTTTACCTGCATCAGCATCAGCCTTTGCATCTGTACCTGCATCAGCCTGTGCATCTGTACCTGCATCAGCATCAGCCTCTGCATCTATACCTGCATCAGCCTCTGCATCTTTACCTGCATCAGCATCAGCCTCTGCATCTGTACCTGCATCAGCCTCTGCATCTATACCTGCATCAGCCTCTGCATCTTTACCTGCATCAGCATCAGCCTCTGCATCTGTACCTGCATCAGCCTCTGCATCTGTACCTGCATCAGCCTCTGCATCTGTACCTGCATCAGCATCAGCCTCTGCATCTGTACCTGCATCAGCCTCTGCAGCTGTACCTGCATCAGCATCAGCTGTGAGTGAACCAGGCTTCAAGGATGCCAGCTTTCCTGCAATCTACCTGGCTGACACCACATAGAGATAAGCGATTCCACTGAGCCCTGCCCAGATTGAAGATTTATGAGATGAATAAATAAATGGCTATTTTTTCAAACTGCCAAAGTTAAGTAACACATTCCAGGTCACCAGTTTATAAATGGCAGAATCCCACCTCTGTTCACCTCTGGAGTCTGCCCTTCAAGGTCTGAGGATGGAAGGAGACGATGTGTGAAAAGGGCTTAGCCCAGCCCCTGGCATGTGCACATGTCCAATGAAGGGGTGTCACCACTGTGGTCATTGTTATTGTTGTCATTGGCCACAGTTGCCCAAGGCCCCTAACAGGCCCCCTAACAACTGAGATATGACAGAGTCTTCAGCCTCAGTCCCCTCTCTCCACCTGCTCTTCCCTCTCTCTTCACCTCTGAAGAGAGAGGAGATGTTTGCAGAGGCTGTGTGCAGTAATAGAAAAGATATATGCTGGTCCCGGCCCTCGATTTCTGACTCAGAGCTCCTATAATCCTTATAATCAGGGCTGCTAGGAGCATCCTTTGTTCTCAGGAGGTGGCTCTGGGTGGGCTCCTGGGTGGGGACTCGTCACTGGAAAGACCATGATTAGAAGCTGGGAACTTTCAGCCCCTCACCCATCCTCTGGAGAGAGGAGAGGGGCTGGACACGAGTTAATGATTGATCACACCTAGTGAGGAAGCCTCCATAACAATCCCAAAAGCATGAGATTCAGAGAGCTTGAGGGTTGGTGCCAGGAGGGTGGCCCATCCCAACTACATGGGCACCGGGGCCCCATGCTCAGGATCCTTCTGGCCACCTATACACCTCTTCATGTGGCTGTTCATTCATATCCTTTAAAGGAGCCTTTGTAATAAATCGGAAATACTAACTTAACTCTTCCTAGTACTCTGGGTTGCTCTAGTACATTATCCAACCTGAGGTTGTGGGCACCCCCATTTATTTATTTATTTATTTATTTATTTATTTATAAATATATTTTTATTGATTTCAGAGAGGAAGGGAAAGGGGGAGAGAGATTGAAGCATCAATAATGAGAGAGAATCTTTGATTGGCTGCCTCCTGCACGCCCCCTACTGGGGATCAAGTCCACAAGCCAGACATGTGCCCTTGACCCTTCAGTCCGCAGGCCAACACACTATCCACTGAGACAGACTGGCTAGGATGGGCACCCCCCATTTACTGTAGGTCTGTCAGAAGCATAGGTGACAACCTGGTGATAGCATAGGTGTGATTGGTATCGAGGGGGGCAGTCTTGTGGGTCTGAGCCCTTACCTGTGGGGCTGCACTAACTCCGGTTAGTGTCAGGATCGAATTGAAGTGCAGGTCATACAGCTGGTGTCAAGGATTGTTGGGTGCATGGAAAACCCACACATCTGGTTTGAGGGGGAGAAGAAATAGAGAGCAGAGCTCTCCCCCGTTCCACCTGGAATACGGGGCTGCTCCAGTCTAGTGCCATTACTGATGGGCACATGTTGAAAGAGAGACAGACTCCCCGCCTGCCTCCTGGACTCTGCTGTCTGCTTCTCCCTGGCCTCACCTCCGCATGCCCACAAGATGTGTCCTCACGCGTGGATCCAGCGTCCACTGGTCACCCCACACCTGGGACCAGCCGAGACCATTGGAGATGCTGAGCGCCTTTATCATCCGGGTCCTCCCCAGGAAGCTGACCTCTCCCCAGCAAGGTCAGTTCCTGGCACAAGATGCCTGGCTGCACTTTGGCAGAAGCAGCATACAGTCCCCAAGTGGACGTCCTGGGGATAGGAATGCCCGGGGCTCAAGGAGGTCGGATGCTCTGCCACCAGGCCCTGGAGCTGTGACTCATTGCCTTCCCAAGGTCAGGCATCATTTTGAATGTCAACTGTGTGTAAGGCTCCGGAAGCCATGCCCTTAATTGGTCAAGTTTGCAAGTACAGCTCCTGGCCAGCATCCTTGCCCCAGCCCTCAAGCCCTGGCCTTTATCTGAATTTCCCTGAGTGTACCCGATGCTTTCATAAGTCATCTCAAGATGTCTGGAGATGCCGGGCCTCACCCCTTTCCACCCAGGGGCGCCCGTGGGGCCGTGGGTTAGTCACAGGCATCTGGAGTGACATTCTCCCGGGGCTGGCAGCAAAGTGGGCGTCGGGGGGAGGCTCCTTCCTGGCTCCATCAAGTGCCATGTGAGTCAGACAGAGACATATGCAGAAACACCCTGTGTGTGTCTGAAGCACCCAGGCCCCTCCGCCCACCCCCACCTACCCCCAGGGTCCTAGAGCTGGATGTGAGTCTGGACTTTGGACCTTCAAACTGAGGTGATCTGTCAATCATCAGGCTGTCGGTCCTGGCAGGCAGGACCCATCCCGGGCAGCGTGTCAGCAGCAGCCTGCACTCCCTACCATCTCAGGAGCAGCCCAGACCATGGTGTTTGACAAAGTGTGTGCCCTCCAGGTCACTTGCGTTGGAGTCATGTGGGGATCTTGTGAAAAATGCAGATTTCCAAGTCCTAACCAAGAGCTAGTGAGTCAGAATCTCAAGATGACACATTTTAGCAGGCGGCCCAGGTGAGTGTTCATCATCGTGAACTTCAGACCTGGGATGCTGGAGGAGCACCTGCCTCCAGGCCATGGTTATCAGGGGCTGCTGGGTCAGGCCTGCCTGACCCCTGGGGATTCGTAAGAGAAAACAAAGCACACAAAGGAAAACAGAGAAACAAATGCTAAAATGAAATAAAAACAGAGACGGCCCTGCCCTTGTGCAAATTTCCATTCAGGGCACGCGTGTGGCTTGGTGTCGGGGAACCAGATGACAAAAGCAAACAAAGAGTAAGATTATTCCAGAGAATTCCGGGAGGAAGATGAGACAGGATGGCGGCCCGGGGGTGGAGCAGGCTATTTTAGACAGCGGGGAGGAAAGCCCTCTGGGGCACGGGCGTGAGGCCGGGCCCGGGAAGTCAGGGAGGAGGTTCCAGGTGGAACAGCAAGGGCCACCTCATGTGACACTCACGATATCCCTGCATAGGCTTTTCCAGGGCCCCCTCCTCACCGCTCACACAGATGTCCTCCTCCTACGGTTTCCATCTCAACTCCAGCCCACGCCATCTTCGCAGTGTGTATGAGTGTCCCGTGGCTGCTGGGACAGGGCACCACAGGCGAGGTGGCTTACAACAACAGCGATCGATTCTTCCACAGATCTGGAGGCCGGGAGGCCGATACCAAGGTCATCAGAGTTGGTTCCTTCTGGGGACTCTGAGGGAGGGTGCGCTCTGTGCTGCCCTCCCAGCTTCCCGTGGATCCTGGCGCTGCTTGACTTGTAGACGCATCCCTCCAGTCCCTGCCTCTGTCCTCACACACCCTTCTCCTCTGGGTCTCTGTGTCCCTCCTGTTCTTATAAGGACATCTGTTGTCAGATCCCGGACCCACCTGAAATCCAGGATGACCTCGTCTTGAGATCTGTAACTTAATTATATCTGTAAAGACCTTCTGTCCAAGTTGGGTCACCTTCCCTGGTTCCAAGGGGTTGGGACTTGGACATATCATTTGGAGGCCACTCTTCAACCCAATACACAGTTTCTCAGGACAAAACCTTGGTGGTGACTCTCTCTCTTACAACCCACCACCAATCCGTCCCCAAATCCCAGTGGCCCCAGCTTCAAAATACATCCCAAACTTCCTCCTCCACCAGCACTTCTGTGATCCCACCACCACCCTCCCACTCCGACTCCATGCCACCTCCTCTGTCTCCCTGCCTCCCACGCTGGAGCCCCACAGGCATTCTCAGCACAACAGCAGAGACGCTCTGTTAAAACCAGGCCCATCCTGTCCCTGCTCTGTTCTAGACTTTTCAGCAGCTTCTTGTCTCAACAGGAGCAGAACGAAGGTCCTGCTGTTGACCCATACGGCCCCGCCCAGCCCAGCCCAGCCCCGCGCACCCTGTCCCACCATCACTCGGCCTTCGCCTTGTCCTGCTCCAGCCACCCTGAGCCCTGCTGCTCCTGAGAACACCGGACATGCTTCTGCTGTGGGCCTTTCTTCCCTCTGCCGGGGTCGCTCTTTCTGGGAACATTCCCACAACTCCCCCTCTCGCCTCTATCACGCCTTTGCGTAAACAGCCCCTCTGCCATGAGACCATTGCTTTCCCAAGGACAGGCAGGTCCAAGTGTCAAGCCATGCAAAGCGGGGCCCTGTTCTGAGCATTAATGGAGTGTAGGGGGTGAGGGCCCGGGCCCGTGTTCCCCCCCCCCCTCCTGCACACTGTGTGGGGTTAGCCGCGGGATGGGATTTCCTCCTCTCTGGGGCAGCCTCGCCTCTTGGTTTGGCACAGGACAGCATTTGTACAATCACATTAGATTTCTGTGTCTTGCTTGGCGACTTTCCTTTTAGCTGCAGGACAGGATGCTGGTGGTATGAACCTCGGCATGGAACTCCCAACATGTACACACGACTTTCTCTCGCTCAGTCCCACTCTGCAAACTTGGGAAAGGTCCTGGGCCAGGTGTTGTACAAGCATTCTATGGGGCTTATCTCATCCAACCATCAGAAAACCCCAGAGGCCAGTACGAATATGCAAACGTGCAGACAGGCCGGAGTGGTCCAGGGGCCTGCCCAACATCTGACCTGACGTGTGGCGGACCAGGGGTTTCAGCCCAGGCCTTTGACCTCAGAGCACACGCTCTTGACTGTTAAGGGAGCAGAGAGAATCTCAGCCTCAACTCTATGGGGATTTGATGCTTTGCTGTGGGGGCCTGTGCTCTACATTGTCAGATGTGCAGAGCCATCTCTGGCTTCTACCCATTCTTTGCCAGTAATACCCCTCACCCCAGTTGGGCCAACCAAAAATGTCTGCAGATGTTGCCAGCTTTCCCCTGGGAGGTGCAGAACCACTCTGGTTGAGATCCTCTGCTTTAACCCACATTCGCTCCTCTGGGCTTTGAGTCCTGGTGGGAATCTCTTTCCTACTGTTTGTCATCTCTTTCCATTGCCTCCCCCTCCGCACCATAGCCATTCTACTGGGCTCCCGTTGGAGGCGACCCCACTTCTTCTGCATCCCCTCCCTACCCTAGAGCCAGCCTGCAGTGTTCTAGAAAGCACTGATGGGACTGTGAGAATAAGTTGAGAGAAAGAAGACAAAGCAGATGGCAGAAGAGCTGATAAGCTGGCCATGCAACCTTGGAGGAGACACAGAAATCCAAAGCAGAGCCTTGAATGCTTTTCTAATAGGTCAGGTGAGCAGACTATGAATCAGGGGGACAGATTCAGCTACAGCGTTATCATGGGGCGCTAAGCTGCCTCTGGGGCGGAGCGTGGAGATGGGCTCCTGAGAACACGAGATTGCGTCTTTGGTTTTGCTGAGCCAGTGTTACCTAAAACCAATAAGTCACTTCTATTCCCAGATCACAGCCCCTCTGGAAGAAGGGAGTTTGTCCTAAGTAATGACGACCCGGTGAATAATGGAAGAAGCCCAGAGGACTCCTTGGTGCCCAGCACTATGCCGGGTGGGTGGAACTCCAGTTCTGGGCCGATCTCGTCACACGGCACAGCTGATGGCGCAGAGACCGCTGCTTGTCAGCCAATGCCCAAAGACAACGTTTCTCAGCACCCTGCAGCTAGACATGCCCATGTGACTGTGGTTCGGCCCAGGAGAGACACGGAACTGTGACAGGCTGTTGCCAGGAAGGTTCTATAAAACGGAGAGTGTAAGAGCCCTTTGGCTCCTCCATTTCTTCTGGCTACTGGCCTAGAAGGTGAACATGATGGCTGGAGCTGCAGCAGCCACTTTGACTCCTGAGATGACCTTGAGGGTGGAGGCCACATGCTAGGGATGGCAGAACAGAAAGATAGCCATCTGGATCTCTAAAAGTATTTTTATAAAACAATAATAAACTTTGATCTTATTGAAGGCATAACATGTTTGTGTGCTTTTTTCTGTTATAGCTAGTGAAGCCTAATCCTAACAGATATACCTGGTTACAAATGGACATCTGAAATGGGACTCTCCCTATGAAATTCTCTACAAATACAGCCCAGCTCATTTGAGATGTTTAGACTTCCCCCAAAAGTCAAAACTTCTGTTTTAATAGCGTAGCTTCAGACAGGGCACAACAAGGGGAACAGGCCTGTGTAGACAATACTAATTACAGCAATTGCGAGTGACAAAGAAACTGTTTTGTTGGCCAGGGTGGGGTGGGAATGGGGGAAACACAGAAAGTGGGGATGAACTGGAAGTGCATTCCACGGGTGGGGATAAACGTGTGTTTATGTGATTAGCAGCATTAGATGTGGGTAAGTGGCCACAGCTGGAGTTTATAAATAGCCTTTTGAGCATTTGCACATTTTTTCTGGTTTGATTAAAAAAACAACAACATCATTAAAAACAGCTCCATCGCCAGTTGTCATCTCCGCCAGGGCCTGGGGAGGCACCCTCGGGTCACGTCAGGCTGAATGTGAGTAGCTTTGAAGTTTGTATATGTGACTGTGCCTCTGAGGATTGTGGGTGGGAGCAGGGGAGAGAGCATTTGAGAGAGTCCATTCACCAGGATGGGTTCTCAGCCTTCACTACAAAAATGTCAAGCGGCCAGGAAACACAGCCTTTGCTGAATGAATCTCAAAGCAGGTTCAAGTGAGGTGGCCTCCCTTCCCGCCATCTACAAAGGGCGAAGTCTCCTTTAGATGCGATGGCGCCCCAGGCCTACGGGCCAGGAGGTAGGGACCCAGACTTTGGAGTTAGGCAAGTTTGCTTCAAATCTTTATCACTTATTAGCCACATCACCCTCGCCAAGTCACTGCACCTCTCTGTGCCTCGGTGTCCTCGTAAAATAGGGAGAATAATAGTATCCAGGGCATACTGATAAAATGCTTACAACAATGCCTGGGTCAGAGGAGATGTACAATACTACATACAAGCTATTATTCCTCCTACTGCTCCCATTATACCACCGGTTCTGTTTGAAGTTAATTCTCCTGAAAGGGTTGCTTATTGCATGCTTAGTTTGTATGGTTTCTAAATATTTATTCCATTAAAAACTGAACTAGGGGATAAGTTCATAGAGTACTTTCTCCCTCATGCTGTTATATTAAAACAGGTAACATTGGAAGAAGTTTAAAAACATTTAATAAAACATATTTAATTTTTTAAAACAACTCAATATAATAGTTGAAGGCAAATCCAAATCTCTCGGTTAAAAATAAGGTTGTTTATAGTCAGGTTTCCTCTTACATATACTTTATTTTTAAACTGGGCTCATGGGTTTGCTTCCAAATCTAGATGAGTTTAATGTGGAGAAAGGGGGTCTCAGGGTCTTTTGCTCAACTGAGGGTCCAAGGGGTCATGCCAGGGAAGAGGTGGAGGGGGTGTCTGTGGCCCATACCTAGGAAGCAGTTGGCACTGGGAGATTGCTGGGCCCAGCTGAGCACCGCAACGTTTTTGCATCAATCCAACATTGGGTTAAGTCAAGAAGAGTTGGGAGACTTCAGGCCTTAGGTTTCATGTTCAAAAAGATGGCTTATGGGGCATCTATTGTTTGGACTCTTACCCTTTGTAAGAGGACCCTCATTTTCTTTTGACCATTTTCAATCTAGGTTGTTTGGGTGGAGTTGCTGCTTTTCCAGACCAGAGGGCAGGCACATGACTCAGGCCTTGCCACTCAAAAGGCCACAGCCCCTTAGTTACAATGATTGGGTCAGGAATAAACACATGACCCAAGATGGGCCAATCAGAGTTGGCCCCAGGATTTTTGCTGGAACAATGGGGAAAGAGATGCTGTCTTTCAGCTGAAGTTCCTAAACTTGTCGAATGTGAGTCCAGAGTTGTTGGTGGGGATGGGGCAGAGAGGTTTGGCCAGTGCTTGGGAAGGACTTGTCTGAGATTATAGCCACAGTAGAGGAAACTAGAGTGAGATCAAGAGAGAGAGAGAATCCTGGAAACATTGCACCCTGAGGCCTGCCTTGCCCTGACTTTTCTGTTACACGAGCTGATGCATTCCCTTTTTCGCTTACATCCATTTCAATGGATTCCTCTTACCTGTGATTAAAAGGCTCTTGGCTCGCCTGGGTGGAGAACCGAGACCTTAGACCGTAGCTCCCCTTGGGAACTGGCCACAGAGAGGGAGAAGTCGGCAGCAGAAGAAAACGTCTAACTAGAGATCCGAAGCCAGCGGGGACCTGAGTAAGCTACCAAGGTGCCTGGATGTGAAACATGCTCACAGTTCGGGCTCCTTGTGACAACCCGGAAGGGCCACCTGTAGACACAGAGCTGCCTTTGTGCCCTCTCTAGGGGTGCATGGATGACTCTCCATCACATCCATTTTCTCTCCAAGCCCTTTGTCACCATCCTTCTCATACCTCTGGAAGGCGTATTGTAGGGTGCTAGGCACTCACAACCCACCACAGCAAAGGTGAAGGGCAGAGAAGCAACCAGGAGTCAGCAAGGAGCATTGACCCATGGTGTGAAGAGGAATAAATGAATGAATTCACTAACATTTATTGCGCACTTACTCTGGGCCAGGTATGTTTCAGGTGCTCTATACATATTCTCATATTTGATCCCATATCATAGGATTTGATCCTCTGAATAACCCTCATTTTACAGGTGAAGAAACTGAGACACAGAAAGAAGACCTCGCCCATGGGCATACAGTGAGCCGACAGCAGAGCTGAGTATTCTTAACCACTGTGGAGTCATTAAAGACCCTCGGAGCCCCACTCCATGCCAAGCACTGTGCCAGGCGCAAGGGAAAGAATTGTGTGCGAAAACACACACAGGCCTGTTCTCACAGCATTGTTCATCATCCAAAATTATCTTAGGAAATACACATATTTGCATAATGGTTTCTTACCTGTCTTTACCAAAATGTTAGTTCCATGAGGGGAGGAACCTCGCTGGCCTCATTCACAGTGCTAACTGTCAGGCCAAACGCTGTTCAGAATTTGTTCAATAAAAAGCAAATCTGGAGCAGACTTTCTCGACCTCAGCACTCTTGCCATTTGTGGCTGGGTCACTCCTTGTTGTGGGCAGTGCTGGGCTGCAGCTCTGGTATTCAGCGGCATCTCTGGTTTCCACCCACTCGATGCCAGTAGCACCTCCCGCACTCCATCCCCCACACTGTGACAACCAAAAACGTCTCTGGACATTGCCAAGTGTTGCCTGGGGCCATGGGTCTGGAGTGGAGTCAGGGCGGAAGGGGGGCAGGATGAGCCTGTGGATGACTTGCACCTACCTGAGACTCAGACATTTCAGAACATCTCAGAGACTGACATCACACCATTGACACACAGGATAGTGAGCACCTCGGTCAGGATTCTGAAATAGCCATGACATGAGCAAGCACGATTGGGCCTCAAAGCTAAGGTATGACTCGAGCCCACAAATATGTTACAATTCCCTGCCGGCCCTCGAAACCCTGAAATCCATACATCTGCCGTGGCGAGACAGGACAGCAAGACCCTGAATGATGTCAAGATGCGAGTGGGCCCAACTGAGTCATCCCAACGAGCGTTCGATTTCAGAGGTTCTGCTTGTTTGAGCAGAGGCCGCTTCTCAGGAGGGCGCGCCTGGAGACGGCAGCAGAAATGCAATGCGATGTGCCTTTGCCACAGCTGGCAGCCAGGGGTTCCCCTGAGACGGTGCTCATTTCCTCCGAGTGGCTTGTGTCTCCCCAGGGATGGAACTGAAGAGGAGCATTCAAAGGTGATCCTCTCTCCTGCCCTGACAGGCCCCCAAACTGCTCCTTCCTGGTGTTTTAATATACACTGAGTGGCCAGATTATTATAATCTCTGAACACATAAAAGGCTAATATGCAAATTGTCCCCTCGACCAGGAGTTCAACCATCAGGCAGGCCGGCTTAACTGCCCATGTCCCCTCCCCCTGGCCAGGCTGGCCGGACCCCACCCATGCATGAATTCATGCCCCAGGTCTCTAATGCACACACGCGCACACACACACACACACACACACACACACTGGTTGGCCAAATTATTATGCGTTCAGAGATCATAATAATCTGGCCACTCAGTGTAATGTGGATAGAATATAGAAATCATATCTGTAATATACAATGCTTTTGTCTTGTTCCAGGTGTCTTTAATAATTATCTCAATTTCTGCACCAGCCCCTGGACAGGATTTTCTAACTCATTGGACTAGTGACGGAGAGGCTAAGTGACCTGGCCAGGTCAGGCCTAGTATTTTCTATCACCCGAAACAGACCACAGCGGTAGGTACCCCTCAATGCCCCATTCCCTCGGCTCACTTGTCCAATCCATGGGCAGCTGCTGTGGGCTTTCTTTCCAACACACGCCCAGGTCTGGTCACATCTCTCCTCCCAACAGCCAGCCTGGTCCCGGCCATCTCCCACCTAAGGGACTGCGTCGGCCTCTTCCGCTGTGGCAAGGACCAAATGTGACAGAGCAATGTCCACTCAGTCCACAGCCAGTAAATGTTACCCAGGGCTGAGCTGCTATAACCTGGAGAGAGAGCAGTGAGACCTAACATCTGGGCCCTGTGCTTCTCAAAAAGTGCTCTATTGGCTTTTTTTAAAAACCAATGTACTGGATCCCACTTGGTTGGCAGGAGGCCAAGGGCAAATTTGGGGCAGCACAGAACACAGCGGTGCAGGGTGTCCCCACCACAGCCTTTTTCCACAGGCTGTGCCTGCTCACATGGGAGCTGGGGTACCCGCAGGACAGCTGGCCGGAGTAGACGGTGCAGTGCTGCCCCCCCCACCCCCCGGGTGATTCATGCATGTCTGTGGGGCCTCGCGGGTCCTGCTTCCCCTGGGCTGGAGATCCCCCAGCTTCTTTGCTGATCCTGAGAATCTTGGACCCACCCCAAATTCCTCCCTGGTGGGTCATGTATGGCCTGTGTTCAATCCAGGGCCTGAAATAGGCACACTTCTCTCCTACCACATGGGTTTGACAGATCCCAGCTCGGACAGAGAGTCGCAGGAAGTACAATGATCCCTCAGGGAAACAGACAGAGACTCCCTTCCTCCCTCCCCATCCACATTCCAGCCCGTTATTCAGACCTGGGTTTGAGTCCTGGCTCTGCTGCATCCCGATTGTGTGTCCTCAGTGAAGTCATATAACCTAGATGGGCCGCAGTTTCCTCACCTGGCAAATGGGAGCAGTCACAGTGACTATCCCATTTGGTAAGGATGAAAGAAGGCAATGCATGGGAAGGGCCATGCCTGGCCCCGAGACATGCCTAGGACCTTGAGCCACTATGGTCATCACCTCATCCCAGAGCTTTCTGTGCCTAACAATTGGGCCCTTAGCATCTCTCTGACCTCATCTTCTCCCATCTTCCCCCTTTAGGTGTTCCAGCCACTTCGGCCTCTTGGCTGATCCTTTTGATGAGCAAGCTCTTGCCTCAGGGCCTTTGCATCTGCAGAGCTCTCTGCCCGGAAGGCTCTCACACAGTTCACTCCCTCACCTCCTCCCAGTCTTTAATGACTGCCACCTTCTTTGAGAGGCCCTCCCTGACCACCTTATTTAAAACAGTAACGCCCTCTACCTCACTAGTCCCTTCATTCTCTCCACAGCACTTATCCTCCATCTGGCATTATTTCAGGCACTGTCTCTCCCATGTATTAGTTATCTTTTGTTGCATAACAAATCACTCCAAAACTTTATGGCTCAAAACAACAAACACTGGTTATCTCACAGTTTCTGTGAGTCGGGAACTTGGGGGCAGCTTAGCTAGTGGTTTAGGTTCAGGGTCTCTCGTCAGGTGGCCATCAGCTGTCAGCTGGGGCTGTGTCATCTGAAGGCTCAACTGGGGCTAGAGGGTCTGTTTCCAGTATGGTTCCTTCAGATGGCTGTTGGCAGGAGGCCTCAGTTCCTCACTGTGTGGACCTTGCCGTGTGTGTGTGTGTGTGTGTGTGTCTACACACATGCATGCACACAAGACACAAGTCATCTCTATTCAGGGTGAGAGGGGACCACACAAGGGACCATCTTGGAGGCTGCCTTCCGCAGCCCACCAGAGTGTAAATACCATGAGACCAGGACCGTGTCTGTTTTGTTCACTGCTGTGTCTTCAGATTCTAGAACAATGCTTGGCCCGTAATAGATTCTTAACACCTTTTGTTGACTAACTATCTGAACGAAGGGACAGAAGCAGAAACACGAAGACCTCTCTGAGGAGAGGTGAAGCATCACCTCCCCAACATGGCTTTCTCCTGGCAGCCTGTGAAGGGCTCTCATCCTTCTATGACTTCACAATAATGGGATAATGTTTTAAAGGGCAACAGCCACTGACCACAAGGCCACTTCCTGATGGTACTTCTAGAATGTCCCAATAGGCAGGAGAGACCTGAGGCTGTGTGGCCAAGGGCACTAAGTTAGATATCAAAAGGTCAGGCATCTAGTCCTGGCTAAACTAAATGACTATAGTATAGTTTGTCATATTCAAATGGGAGTGACCACACCCCATCTTCCTGGTGCCCAGGGATATAGTTTATTCATTCATGTGAGTGAGACACAGATAGCCTGGTACATTCCAAAAACAGCACCACCCAATATGACAATATTGCTTTGTGCCTTGAAAAAATTGCTTTTCCATTTATTGAGCATCTACTACATGCAGTTACTGTGCTAAATCTTGTGCATATTATCTATATGCAGCAAGTATTCTTAATCCCCATTTTACAAGTGAAGCAAGGCAGCCTCAGAGAGGTTAGGTAACTTGCCCTAAGTCACACAGCTAGTAATCAAAATCTAGGTTTTCTGACCCCTAAACCTCTCCTACTACACCACAACTTTTTCTTATGCATGTTTAAATGTCTGCATTTCAACAGATAGTTGGGAGTGAACTAACGAAAGCCCAAATCCATTCGCTTACCGCCACTTACTTTTTAATGTAATAATTGTGGTGGGTTTGGATTGTGTCGACTCAGCTAAATTGTAATTCTCAGAATTCCTTTCCCTCACAGTTTCTGGTGAACATGGGCCGCAGAAGACATTTCAGGCCAGGGTTGGGAGCTGGGAGTGGAGAAGGAGACACACTGTTTCTGTGCTTGCGGGGTGGGTGCAGGTGGCGCTCCTCACCCACATCGCCGACGCCTTCCGCTGGCCCACCTGGCGAGGGCAGCAGTGAGCCTGCAGCTCCCAGCTCCCGGATCCTCTTCTGGCTTCCCCAGATGTGGGGCAGGAGCCTGCTCAGTTCCGGGGAAAAGGACCCACCTTCTACAGATCACTTGGGTGGGACTTCCAGCCTGTCTTCATGGTTTCAGCTTTTCCTCGCGACTCCAAGTTAGATGTTCTCCCCTCTCCCAATTCTCATCCATCCTTCATGGCACTGCCTTGCTGACCTCAGGCTCTCGCGTCAGTTCCCACATTTGCATAAGGTCAAATCCTATGGCAAATTCTTCCTTTGATTCTCAGATGGAGCCCTTCTACAGTAAATAAAGGCCAGTTCTCATGTTATGTATGTTAAAATATAATAACCCAGACCAGTGGTCGGCAAACTCATTAGTCAACAGAGCCAAATATCAACAGTACAATGATTGAAATTTCTTTTGAGCCAAAAACTGACTTCTGCGCATGGGCCACGAAGTTTCAATCGCACTGTATGTGCACGCCCACACGTGGTATTTTGTGGAAGAGCCACACTCAAGGTGCCAAAGAGACACATGTGGCTCGTGAGCCACAGTTTGCCAACCACTGACCCAGACAATTTTCACAGCTTCCCTGTTTGCCAGGACCTTTATCTTACTATGAGCACATAAGAAACACCTGCATGTGCTACCTATCGTGGTTAAAAGTTCGGCTTGAAGTTTTAAAGAAATACACTCAAGGTGAATGGCAGGTCTGTCTGAGAAGCTGAGGGGCTGGGCTGGGAGGGAATCCCTGTGCCTTTGACCCAGACTCCTCAATTCTCCCAAATCACTTGGTGGTTTTCCCCCCAGACTTGGCCCCCCAGGCCCTGGGCTTGGTGGTGGCTCTGAGGGCAGAAACACCTCGGAACAGCTGCTGGGGAACACGACTATCTAGTGGAAAATCCTGATGCCAGCCCGGGCCTGTGTTGCAAGCCTGAGGTGAGACGAGGGGAAGTGCCCGCACAGGGAAGCGATGTGTCCTGGTGGACAATGCCAGAGGATCCTATTTGATAGCCATAAACTTTTCCAGGCCCTCGGAGCAGAGGAGGAGCCGCTCCACTGTTACAACCACAAATGGCGCATTCCTGAGCACGTACGCGTGTGTGTGTGTGTGTGTGTGTGTGTGTGTGTGTGTGTATGTATGTGTGTGTGTGTGTATACGCGCCGAAATGACTGAACCGAGAATAACTCACAAAAGATGAAAGAACAATAATCAAACCCTTGGCTGAGCCTCCATTATCCTAAAGGATAAAATAATAATTAATAAATAACCCCATTTATACAAAGAAAAAAAATAGCAATTAGAACATCTGCCGATGAGCTTCTGTTTATTTAAAGGAGAAAAGAACAATCGGCCAGTCCATGGATGAGACTTCATTTACTCAAGGAGGGAAAAACATTTTACAAAAATATAAATAATCTCTTTTATAAAGGTGGAAAGTCTGACCTCAACTGTTTATCTTCGAAGTCTGCAAACTCCAGCCCATGGCTGATGGGCTATTTTTGTAAATAAAGTTTTATTCTAACACAGGGATAGGGATCGTCCGACCTGTGAAATCATTTGGTCTGGCCCTGCCAAGGCACGAGGGGTGAGTTAATTAACTGTTTGACCAAATATAGCAGGCTAGTTTTTAAGTTGATAAGTTTGTATGGCCCGAGAATGATGTGATAAATATCCAAATGGCCCTTGGCAGCAAAAAGGTTCCCCACCCCTGTTCTAACACAGCTGTGCTCATCCTTTTACTTATTGTCCATGCCTGCGCTCGTGTTACATGAGTAGAGTTCCTTAGTTGGGCTAGAGACATTTGCCTGCAAGCCTAAAATATTTATTATGTGGTCCTTTAATGAAAGTTTGCTAAAATCTGGTTTATTCCATAATCGCTGTGACCTATGAGGTAGTCAGCTACTTCCCTATTGTTTTCACGTTTCCAATAAATTGATTGAGCTTCATCAGGAAGCCTAACACCTCCTCTGGAGCCCCTTACTTCCTCACCACTCCCACTGTCCCTGATCTCTGGGATTTCCTGGGTCCAACGGATCAGTCCTGCTTCTAAACAGAACCACACATACAGCCATTGGTTCTCGCTGCCACTAGGGGTCGCTGTTGAGCAGGGCTGTGCACCTTCATCCATGTGCAGCTCTTGGAGTTGATCAGCCCTGGGTCCCACACCCAAGGGCTTGCAGGGCCTGAAGGGGCTCCTGCTTATCCACGTGTCCTGTCAGAAGCAGCCAGGTTCTCCCGATCCCCATGATTTCGCGGGTCGGTTTCTTGTCCTTCCCAGCCAGTGGTGTAAAGTGGGAACTTCCTGGTCCACTCTGATGGGCTTTCCTGACGTCCAGTCTTGAGGAGTAGTGGTCAGATGTCTGAGTCCCTTCCTCCCCTGGAGATCCTGGCTCCTCGTGCAAAGTGATCCAGCCCACTCACCCCCGGCCCACCCATGGTGACAGCTGTGAGATGCTGAAGCGTTGGACCCAGCCAAGCCACAAAACACTAAGAAGACCGTTTTAAGTGTGTGTTGCTTTAAGCCACTAAGTTTGCGGTCATTTGTTGTGCAACAAAAACTAATACACCTGTTCCAGACCAGACAGGCACCAAACGTAGGAAAAGCAGTTAGGTTTTATAACTGTTCTACATTTTAAGAGTTCTACATTTTCCAGTAGAGAGTGGCATACAAATAAAAGTACACCTCAGAAAAATAAAAGGTAGGACCCAAACAACTGAACATGTAGGACTGCCTGTGAAAACCCAAGGAGAGGAACAGGTGGCTCACTCTTCCTCCTAGGCCTAGATGTTGGTTGGTATTGTGGACTAAATGTCCCCCAAATGCACCTGTTAAAATCCTCCCCCGCACTGTGATCATATTAGGAGGTGGACCTTTGGGAGGTGAGTAGGTCATGAGGGTGGAGCCCCTGTGACTAGGATTAGTGCCCTTATAAAAGAGCTAAAGAGCTCTCTCGACCCTCTGCCCTGGGAGAACACAGCAAGAAGGCAGCCGTCTATGAACCAGGAACTGGGTCCCCACTAGACACCAAATTTGCTGGCACCTTGATCTTGAAGTTCCAGCCTCCAGAACTGTGAGAAATCAATGTCTGTTGTTTATAAGCCACCCCGTGTCTGTGGCATTCTGTTATAGTAGCCTAAACAAAGACTAAGACAGTCCCTCATACAGTAGAATCTTTTTAAAGCTAGCATTTACTGTAGGTATACCGTGTGCCCAGCTTGAGGCTAGGTTTGTTAGCTGTATTTTGTCATGAGATCCACCCCAAATCTCTTGAAAGGTGGATACTGTTGCTAACTCCTGCTTTAGGCGTGGGAACAGACTCAGAGAGGCTGTCAGACATTCCCGGGCTCACACAGCAGGGAGGAAGGCAGGGACTTAAGCGTAAGCAGTCAGATTACGAAGTCCTTCCTTCTCACACTTCTCTCCTGCCACAGACAGACTGCATAAAACACCGCCTCCGTGGGAGACAACATGGCTCCAGGTGCTTCATGAGGCCCTGTCTTATTTCCCCACCTCAAAAGGAGCCCCACTTTCTCTGAACCCTGGTGCCCTTTTCTCACCCAGGTCCCCGGTCCAGCTCACAGCCCATGCTTTACTCTCTGATGTGTATCACATGGTCAATGCTCACCCACACATTTACCCTCTCTTTATGGATCAGCTACTATGCCAGGCTCTGTTCCAGGCACGAAGGACATGGTAGTGAATGGACAGGGAAAAATCCCAGCCTTCACAGAGCTGCCATTTTAGTGGGGATGAGAGACCATCAGCAACTAATCAAATGCATGACATCATGCCAGGTAATTACAAAGGCTGGGGGAGGATGGCAGGGTAAGAGAAAGTTGTGGGGATAGTATTTTAAATAGGGTAATCATGGAGGGCTTCCCTGAGGAGGTGACAACTGAGTAAAAACCTGAGACCAACATTTTGGGCAAAGGTCACAGCCAGTGCAAATGCCCTGAGGTCAGACCTTGGGAAGGAACCTGGGGTACCTGGAAAACAGTGTGTGTTGGGGGGGGGGGTGGGATGGGGAGAGGATGTGGATTTTGAAGCTGAAGCTCCCAGAAGGCAGTGCCAGTTCCCAGGAGTGCCAGGCCAGTCCTACGTTATGTAGGAATTTGGATTTTATTCTCAGGGAGGCCAGTTCCTGGGCAATGATAGCTCTTTATTTGGGGTTGGGTCCGCTACTCTACTCACACCTGGCCGGTGGGAAGGGCACGGTCAGTCCCTTCAACCGGGCTCAGAATCAGCCTTTTCCCGGAGGGCAGGCTCTGCTCTCCTCCACAGAGCACAGTGTGTGAGCAGATTTGGAGGGGCACCGGGGGTGGAAAAAGTGACTCACTGCGGGCTTTCAGGGACCCTCCCATGCCGTATCTGCTTTCCGTGTGCGTGTGGGAAACCACACTCCCCCAGGGACCCAGGCTGCCCCATCACAGGCCTCCTCTTCCCTGACCCACAGGCTGCCAGGTGAAGCGGGCACACCGCCCCACCCCCGTGCCAGCCTTCCTCGTGGTGTGCACCCCAACGGCAGAGCCGTAGGCCCAGAGAAAGACTCCCTAAACACCCACACCGCCTCCACGCAGGACCCCACCCGCCCTCCTGGGCCAGCGCTGCAGCTCCGTGGTGGCTTCAGTCTCCAGAAATGTTTACTTTGCATCTGCCAGTTCGAAAGGCAATTACTGGTAACCGAATCCACAGGCCAGGACATCTGACTTCATCGGACGCCGAAGCCCGGGAAGGGGACCCTTCTGGGCCCGGGCTGACCACAGACACCGTGAGGGGAGTTCACGCGGGGCACCGGGTGACATCAATGCGGCTTGGGTCCCAGACGTGACGTGAGGGCAACCCCGAGAGGCCTGCCAGGCGAGTCGGGGAGGTTCCCCTCTGTCTGGCCACCAAAACCCTGGGTGCTTCTATTTCTGGCCCCAACAAGATGGATGTGGTGGCTGTGGAAAGGATTAGCTGTTAATGGACTTGCCATAAACAAAGATTAATTTCCAAATCTATAGATGCTTCAGGGAAGGGGGTTCCGGGTTAGCGATTTATACATTTCTAAAATACTACTGCTAAAATGATTTGGCGGAGCCTTCTCTAGTGCTCCAGAAAAACACGTCATCAAGGAAACGCCCCCCAAATTTCCACACCTCTCTGAGCAAACAGCAGTTCCACTCTGTTCGTTACACACACGCGCATGCACACACACACACACAGCCAGTTTCTCTGAAACCTTCCTAAAATGATAGTGCTTTCAACATAGACACAGAAGCTAAGGCACAAAGCGAACCCTGAAGCCCTTGTCCACCTTGGGGGCATGTTCATGTCCGAAGGCCTGGCATAAATGAGGAAGGATGCCCGTGTGCTAACTGGCCCAAACTGGTGATGACAGTGACTCAAAGCTATTGAGGACGGAGGGCAGTGGTGTGCAGTTGGTAAGCAGCTGGCTATAGAAGCAGAGACCGAGTTCGAATCCTGCATCCACCCCTTCTCTCTGGATAGTGCTAGGCAGGTTTCTTCTTCTTTCCTCCCAGAAAGAAGTACATTTATTTCCTCCCAGAAATAACAACAGTTAGCCTTTCGTGAGTATTTCTGGGAGGACTGAATGATGCAGCACAGTTCAGCAATTATGGAAACTACACACCTGTGGACTCCCAGGTAGTCTTCCGTCTGCTCCTCCTGCCTCTAACCCCCGGTGCTCAGAGCTCACAGTTCCCACGTCCAGGCCTGGGAGACTGGGCCTGAGAGGTGGTGTCTGCAGGGATGGCTCCGAGCTCCAGTCTCAGGCCTCAGTTTAAGCTCCCTATTGGTGGTCTGAGCTGCAGCGATGGGCTCACCTTTCTGAGCCCCAGTTTCCTCACTTGTCACCCATGGCAGGTCACGTGCAGGTCATGCTGACCAGCCAGGGGCTGCTCTGCGCGTGAATTAAGGTAGAGCCGTGATATTATTAACTACAAAGTGCCCTGGCTTCCTAAGATATATAATTGTCTGCTCACCACGTGGAACACCTGAATAATGCACGTCAACTACAGCTGAAAAAAATTAAAAATGAAACTGCCAAGTGCTAGACCAGCGTGAGCCGGGGCTGCCTTTGCTCGGCTCATCCTCCCTCGACCACGTTCTCTAACCTGCGAGTTCTCGTTGAAGAGTGAAATCAGGAATCGGGGGGTGAGAAGTCCAGTGCTGAAGGTGTCCAAAGGGGTCCCTGTGAGGGCTCCAGATTAGCCCCCAGGACCAGCTCCAACCCTGAGCAGCGAGTCTGCTGAGCCGGGGACCGGCCTCTCCCGCAGCCTCATGTGGATGGGGGCCCTGGTGAGAACAGCGGGGCCCAGGTCCGCAAGGGCTTCTCCACAGACAGAGCTCAAGGAAGCTGCCTTTGGAAGATGCTGTCAAGCCGGGCAGCCCATTCGCATGTCCTCTGAGGGGTTTTCCCAAGTGGCTTCTGTTCTCCCCTCTCTGCCCTTTTCAACTTGGGGAGGAGCAGCTTCCCTTCCCCTCACTCTTCCAGCCCCTCCCCTGGCCCCTGGCGCCAGGCTGCCCCCTTTTCCCCCTCCCCCTTAGAGAACCTGCTGAGTGCGGGGAGGGGGCCTGTGGTCTCTTCTCTTCACCAACGGGGAAGATGGTGGACACTTTCCCATCTGCTTAAATCCAGCACCTGAGCTGACATAATTCAGCTACTTGGTGCCCTTTACAAATGGCGAGGGGACAGGGTAATGTGGCCTCCGCCAGGTATTCATTGAACCCTCCCAGTTAGAGTTTTGGCATCATCTATACAGGAACTTAGAGGAATAGTCATTGAACTTTAAGGGAAAGACACTTTCCTTAATCACAAATACTTAAAACCTGCTACAATCTTCGCATTACTCTTGGCTTAAAATTTCATTTTAATTTGAAATAGTGGCGTTGGCCTTCCTCAAGCTCTGAGCAGCTCTGATTAGGTGTCAAAAGGTGGCATTTCCATAGCTGCACAAAAGCTGATTTATGCAAAATCTAAGATTGTAGCAATCACTGAGGGCTCAGATGAGTTTTTGTGACAAACATTCTCCTCTCATCAACTCCATCCCTACCCCCTCCCAAGTCGATGGAAAAACCCAGCGTGGCAGCAAAATCACAGACACAGAAGCTCCACCACTGCTTTGGGTCTTGATCCCTTTGCCCACCCGAGGGCCGCTCTGGGCCTTGGTCCAGAGAATGTGCAGACACACGAGCATCTCCCATCCCCGGTGTCCAAACTATATCTGCGAACCCCCTGAGTCTCCAGGTCAAGGAGTCCTGGTCAAGGTGTTTTAAACAAGCAAGTTTAAAAAGCAGGGAAAAAAAGAAATTCATGATCAATGTGATTGCTCCCTAAGTGTAATAACCAGGGGTGCAGTCTATAGTCCCCAAACCCACTGGCCGGAAGCACAGAAGCTGTGTGAGAGGGATGCAGGTTCACTTCCTGTCCCCATGACATTGGGCACATGACCCCATCACTAAAATGGACACCTGGTGGGACCACCCTCGAAAAACAGTCAAGAGGGTGGAGTTAATGTCCAAAAGGTGGGTGAAGGGTCCCTGGCATTCCGTAGTGCCCAGTCAGTATCAGCTCTACCAGCATCACTGGCTTCCTCCCCAGTCCAGGCTGGGGAGGGAGAGACGGAGCCCTCTGCCCACCCAAGACCTGGGCTCACCTCCTGCAGCCACTAGAGGGAGCACTTACCTTCCCTAACAGGAGGCCGGGCTCATGCAGGGCCTTCCACCTCAGACCTGCAAGACCCCATGGATTCTCTTGACATTGGAGCCTGGCCTGGGACCTTCCTGCTCAACCACAGCCTGGGGTGTAGTGGGCTGGGTGGCCCCACTCCGGGCTGTTTTCTCTGCACTTTGCACAGGCCTCTAATTTACAACAGAATACCTTGGCCTGACATCTCTCCTTCCTCATCCATCCAAGGACTGCTCCTCTCTTCTTGCCTTTAGAATCCTAACTTGTCACAGCGGGTCCGTGTGCCCAGCCCCCGTGATCCTTACGACCAGCCAGGGCCATGTCTCTGGCTGGTGCTTCATCCCCCAGCCTCCCTCACAGCTGGGATGCCCGCACGGTGGCTCTGGCTGGAGGCTCAGAATGAGCTCGCCGGGGCTTCTGGACAAGACTCTAGTTCCCATTTGCTTTACAGCCGCAGCAGCCACACACCCTGACTTCCTGCCTTGGGTGCTGGTGGCTCTGGTGATCGTTTTGAGACTGTGAGGTGACAAAGCCACAGGGGAGACGGAGCAGAAAGATAGCCCGGACCCCGCTCCAGACTTCCTGTCCCTTCTGGGAATGTTCTAATAGTCGTCGGCCCTTCTGACCCTCCAGTGGCTGCCCATTGCTCTGAGGATAAAATCCAACCAGAGTCTCTAAGGCCCTACTGCAACCTGGTCTCCTGGTCTCCCTTCCCGCCTTTTCTCCCACCATACCAGCCTTCTTTTCTGATGCTCTACCATGCAAACTCCATTCCTGCCCCAGGGCATTTGCACTTGCTGTTTCCTCTGTAAAGTCTGCACCCAAGTTTCTAATGGCCGGCTCTCATAGCACTAATATACCTTGTTCAATCTCTTTAAGCAATTAGCATTATCTGTTCATTTACTTGGTACCTGGTTTACTGACCTCCCTCCAAGGGCACAGTGTGTGGCACACAGTAGGCACACAAGTAATAATTATGCAATGAATGAATGCATTGTCCTTTTTGCTGGACCTCTTTTGAGTGGGTTTCTGTTCTTTGCGATCATAAAAATTCTGGACCAAGAAAATAGGACAGAAAAATTATGTATTTTTAAATAACATATTTGACTATTCTTTTTTTTTTTTACATTGATTTTTAGAGACAAGGGAAGCGGGTTGTGGGATGTGGGGGGGAAGAGCGAGAGAAAAACACCAATGTGAGAGAGAAACATTGATTGGCTTCCTCATGCTTGCCTGTACCAGGCATGTGCTCTGACCGGGAATTGAACCATCAACCTTTCCGTGCACAGACAACACCCAACTGATTGAGCCACACCATCCAGGGCAAGACAAAAAAATTCACTGAAAACAAACCACAACAAATCTTGCGCTGGATGCGCAACCTGAGGTCTCTTCTCGTCTCCTCCCCAAGCTCTCCCCCTCCCTCCACACACACATCATCCCCACCGCACGCAAGACATCGCCCATTCCCCTTACACTGGCTGTCACCCCTGGCATTCACACTCACCTCCCAGGAAGAGCCTGCTATGAAATCAGGCAGTTGGCGTCAGCATATCTCCCACAGAGGTTCATCAACAAAACAGATGCAGGCGATGGCTGTCCACAGCGTGCCCTTATCTCGCGTGAACCCTGGTTTCCCAGCAGATGGCCCCTGGGAAAGCGCACCAGCAGCACACCTTTGCAGAGCTGCGTGCTGAGACGTGCCAAAGGGCACGCCTTACCGAGGGAAGGCTTGCAAAGGGCCCGTGAGTCACGCATGGCCCCAGCACGCCGCTTTGTGAATTCGGAATTTGTTCATCGGGGTCTCAATGAAGACTCACGCCAAACATCACATTCACACACACTGAGTGGCAACTACTGTCTCTCATCCCTGTGCCCGGGCCAGAGGTCGGGCCTCGCTGGTCACCCCAACCTGGATGTGAGAACTGGTATGTGATATCCCTTTACTTCTCCGTGCCTCAGTTTCCTTGTCTGTAAGGACACATGCATTGGAGCTACTGGATAGGTGCCTAGAGAAGACAATTAGATTACATAGGTACTGTGGGCACAACCTGAATGCAATAGTGTCCTCTTTAATGGGGTTCGCCTGAGGAGGGGCCTGCGTGGCTGTGTGCAATGTTCCCTCCCACTGTCGCCACCAGGGACCTGGGCCCCGAGGGATGCGGAGTTCCTCTCTGACAAGCTCCACGCTTCCCTGGCTGCTCTTCTGCCTTAGGTTCCATGCATGTCATGGATGCTTACCGAGCACCCTCTGGGCCAGAGGACATTGTCAAGGGTGGTGGGTATCACGGTTCAGGCACAGAGCCCGGAGCCATGCTGCCTGGATCTGAACAGTAATTCCATTACTACCAGCTAGGATGACCTTAGGAAGATATTTACCCTCTCTGTGCCTCTGTTTCTTCACCTTTAAAATGGGCATCATAGTACTGACCTCAGGGGATGGTTTTAAGAATTAAATGAGCCCTGGCCGGTGTGGCTCAGCAGTTAGAGCATCAGCCCTTGCACCGAAGGTTTTGGGTTCAATCCCCGGTCAAGGGCATGTCCTTGGGTTGCAGGTTCCATTCCCCAGCCCCGGTCAGCGCATGTGCGGGAGGCAACCAATCAATGTGTCTATCTCACAACCATGTTTCTCTCCCCTCTGTCTCTCTCACCCTCCCTCCCTCCTTCCCACTTTCTTGAAAAAGCAATGGAAAAAAATATCCTCAGGTGAAGATTAACAAATAATAATAATAATCTATGTATATAAAAGCTTAAGTGACCATTAGAACCGGTCAACTGGTAGACTGGTCGCTATGATGCTCACTGCCCACCAAGGGCAGACGCTCAATGCAGGAGCTGCCCCCTGGTGGTCAGTGCGCTCCCACAGGGGGAGTGCTGCTCAGCCAGAAGCCGGCTCACAGCTGGTGAGCGCAGCTGCAGTGGAGGGAACCTCTCCTGCCTCCATGGCAGTGCTACTGAGTGTCAGTGGCGGCAGCAGGTGCAGCGAGGCGGGGATGAGTGGCAGCGGAGCTGCGCCCAGCCCTGGCTGGGCCTCCTCCCCAGCCACCTGCCACTTCAGCACTGCTATATCCCCTCTCCCCCCAAGGGATCCCTGATTGCAAAAGGGCACAGGCCAGGCTGAGGGGCACCATCTGTGCACGGATTCATGCACCGGGCCCCTAGTAATAATAATAATTAAATGAGTTATATGTACAGAACTTAGGACAGTGCCTGGGACATGGTGAGTGCCCGCTAAGTATTTTTAAAGTGTGCCTGACCTTCCTGAGGGCTACAGATGAAGGCGTTTGGGGATACCTATGCTCCTTAAGAAAGCGGCACCAGTTAGCATCTACTGAGCACTTTTCTATGCCCAGATGTTTTAATCAAGGGTTCAGGAACTTTTTCTTAAAGGGCTAGATAGTAAATAAATTTGGGGCTCTGAAGGGCAGAGGCAAAATTGAGGCTATTATATGGGTACTTATATAGCCATTTAAAATGTAACCATTGAAAAATGAGTGTGATAAAAGCATTCTTAGCTCATGGACCTTAGAAACAACAGGAAGCTGGACAGAGCAGGTCCTCGCACTGTGGTTTGTGGATCCCCGCTTCTTATCCTTCGATCCTTACAACAGGACTTTAAGATGTGGAAACACTGTCTCCGAGAGGCTGAGTGACTTCCCCGAGGCCACATAGCTGACAGGCACGGAGGCAGGGCTGGACTCCTGAGCCCCAGGGTGCCTCTGTGCCGTTAGTTCTATGTCACTAACACAGCGGCCTCCCCACCTCCACCATCTAGGACCCATCACCAGGTAGGGCCGCTCATGTCCTCTCCATCTGCCTCCCAAAGACTTCAAGCAATTCTACTACTTCCATGCACAGACAACACCCAACCAATTGAGCCACACCATCCAGGGCAAAACACACGGCAGCCGTGCTGTGTGAACACATCGCAGTGGTTTTGTCCATGCACCAGCTGACAGAATTTGGGGCTATGGGCTGGTTCTCAGCACCAAATCTGCTCTGCTTGGCCCTGCTTGGTGACCCTGTAATGCAAACATTTCTCCTTTGGGAGCTGGGCTGATGCTAGGATTTGTCAGTAGAGGGCGCAAGAGAGGCACTGAGATCTGTAGCAGGTAAGGCCTCCCCCTGGTTCCCCTTCCTGGTGATGTTTGGGGGCAGGGATGCCAGCAGATGGTGTGCAGGCTGCACTCACCCAGCCGCCCTCACCGGCCAGCCTGGCCTGCACGTCCTGCAGCAGGTTCCTCGGCCACGGCCACCAGCAGGTGTCCTCTGCCACCCCCCTTCTCTCCTCGTTCACTCCCTCACCCCTCCCTGCTGATTTTAGCATTTGCCACCACCTTTTCCTTCGGAGTCCTCTTTTACCCACTTTCTGGTCGCTGTCTTTTCCTACTTTGTGTTCAGATTTCTGACGTGGCTTCTGTCCCCTGGCCGGACCCAGGCCGCTCCCACCTGGGGCCTATTATGAACAGTTGTATAGATACTATTTATTGTCATTTTCTTGGGTAGAAGAGTTGAACTCTGGGGCACAGAGTAAGGGTATGTTTCAACTTCATAGGAAACTGCCAAACGAATTTCAAAGCAATTGTACCATTTCACACTCCCTAGGCAAGCGTAGGAGAGTTCCGATTACTCCACATCCTCACCAACACCTGGTAATGTCACGCCTCATATAAATGAACTACTACTTCTGATGAAAAGGAAGGAAATAATGATTCAAGCAAAAACAGAAATGAACTGAAACAAGCCAGACATGAAAGCGTACACGCTATTGGGATTCCATTTATAAGAAGTTCTAGAGTGGGTGAAATTTAACCGATAGTCACAGACATCAGGTCGGGGAGGGGGCCAGAGGTTGACCACAAAGAGATGAGAGGGGAGTCTGGGGTTATGGCAATGTTTTTTATCTTGTCTGGGGTGGCGGTTACATTTGTCAAAATTCACTAAACTGCACACTACAGATGCGAGCATTTCATTATATGTTAAAGTATCCTCCTATCTAATAAAGAGGGAATATGCTAAGTGACTATCACACCCTCACAAAGATGGAAGCACCCACAGCCAATAAGGAGGGAAAATGGTAATTGACTGCCACGCCCTCAAAGATGGTGGCGCCTACAGCCACAAGATGGCAGTGCCCAGTCCCCTCAGCCCCACCGGGGCGGCAGACACCTGGCATGGCCAGGCCTGCCCCCAGGCAGGTCCAGCCACGTCATGTGCCTGCCTCTGGAGTCCCCCAGTCCCCTCAAGCCCCCAGCCACCCAGGGCTGACCCAAGGCACAGTCAAGCCTCAGATGGCAGCTGCCCAGGCACCCAGGGCCACCTGAGGCTCAGGTAACCGGGGCCGGCCAAGGCTTGCGCTGCCAGCAGTGGCAGCAGCAGAGGTGTGATGGGGCATCGCCTTCCCCTGATCACCGGGCTGCCTCCCACCCCTGAGGACTCCCGGACTGTGAGAGGAGGCAGGCCGGGCTGAGGGACCCCCACCTCCCTCCAGTGCATGAATTTTCATGCACCGGGCCTCTAGTAGTTCAATAAAGTTGATTTTTCACAGTTAGCATTAGTCACACCCATACCTCAAACAGGTGCCAGTGGTCACAACTCTTCAGAGTTGGACAGAGCATGGCAGCAGGCCAGTCCACATGCCTGATGGGAAGTATGGAAAGTTTCCATATTTCAAGAAACTGATACTAGCAAATGACCTATAAGGAGATTGCACTTGAAACTTGGGCCTAAACTTCACAGTAGCAACAGCAACAGATGTTACACTTTAGTTTGAAACATGCAATACAAAACTGAGACAATAGCTTATAAACTCCTTTAGATTTTAAGTTATAATTAAAATTACATGCTAAGTTGTTACAATGAAAAATAGAATGGATTCGGTATTTTCTTTTGACGTAATTTTTCCTACAAAAAATTTGATAGCACAACACAAACAACATCCTTGACTTAAGATTCCATTTTTAAAACCATGTTATGAAAAGGGTCATTTCCAGGCTGGATCCATTTTCCCAAGGGTCACACTCAGCCTTGGGCATCCTTGTTCCAAGCAGTTAACCCTGTCATTATCTTTACCAATTTTTCTCTCTTTTGATTTAAAAAAAAATATGTTACTGTTGTTTTTGTTAATCCTCCCCAGAGGATATTTTTTCCTATTGATTTTTAGAGAGAGTGGAAGGGAGGGGGAGAGATACAGAGAGAGAAACATCGATGTGAAAGAGACACATTGGTTGGTTGCCTCCCACAGGCGCCCTGAGGATCGAGCCTGCAACCAAGGTATGTGCCCTTGACTGGGATTGAACCCTCGACCCTTCAGTCTGTGGGCCAGTGCTCTAATCATTTAGCCAAACTGGCTAGGGCTCCTTTGAGTTTTAAATGGACCAATCCCACCAGATCCTGACTTGTCAAAGTCTGTGGATAGAAATGGAATAGTTTTTCAAGTCACTTTTATCAGTTTCATGTTATCCTGTATTGTGGGCGGTGTATCAATTTTGCTTTGTAATTCATAGAGTGTTGTCCAGTGTTTGAAACGTCCAACATTCAGGGAAAGCTTGACAAACAAATCTGAACGGCTCTCCATCTCTGCAGGGGCAGTGGCACGCCATGTGCCTTTATCCTCATGCTCAAAGGTACGCAGGGAGAACTGATACGGCTTTTCTCCACATGTGTGTATGCTGGGGTCCAGGGCGAAAGGCAGCAACTACCCCCTGGAGCAACAGTCCTTTAACTCGCCACTGCCCCCCGTTGTCTTTTTAGACTTAAAACAGCAACCCAGCATTTTGGGGGGCCACCCCTTCCCAACTGTCACCATATGTGATTGGGTTGGTTTTCCTCCCACTTCTGGATGTGAGCAGGAGGTTCAGGCCTGCTCATCTGAGAAGATAAAAACTTGGTCCACTGGTTCTGTTTGCATTGCCGGGGGGTGGGGGGTTGGGGGGGGACACACGCCTGCAGCTGCTGGGGGCTCACCTCGGCCGCCAGCACAGGGTCACCACAGCCCATGCTGAGTCAAAAGGAAAAATAAGTCAGAATGATCCTGTTTTTCTTGTAAATTTTGATATTTTGCCTTGTGCATTTGACATGGATTTTTAAAAAATCAATTTTGTGTGTATTTCAGAGAGGAAGGGAAAGGGAGATTTCAGAGAGGAAGGGAAAGGGAGAGAGAGACAGAAACATCAATGATGAAAGAGAATCGTTGATTGGCTGCCTCCTGCACACCCCCCAACAGAGGATCGAGCCATAACCCGGGCACATACTCTGACTGGGAATTGAACCATGACCTCCTGGTTCATAGGTCAATGCTCAACCACTGAGCAACACCGGCTGGACTTTTGCAAAATCAATTTTTATTTTTTTAAAAATATTGCATTCAAACATAACTCATCTTGATTACTGAACTACATGGTGCCCCCTACATTCTGCACCTGGGGCCAGCGCCTCCCTGGTCCCACCCTCCCTGCCAGCTCCTGCAGTCGGAGGCCTGGTGCCTAGTCCTGACTCTGCTGCTCGCAGATCTGTGTGGTCTGGAGCAAACGGCTGGTTCTTTCTGAACCCCAGTTAATTCATTTGTGAAATAGGGGTGGTGGTACCCACAGGCTAGATTAAATGAGACAATGTCTGTAAATACTCCCTATAAACTGTCCACCTGAATATAAAGGATTCTTCTGGCTGAATATGGGACTCCTCCTCTTCCCACCAGCCAATAGGAAAGCTCACTCAGGGTTGGACACTGGGCTACTGGATTAACCTGCATTATCCTACTGAGCCCTCCCCACAGCTCCTGAGATTTTGATGGGAGGAAATAAATTCTGTAATGATAGGTAACCCAGTTCTCCAGACGAGGAAACAGACAAGGCTCCTCCGCAGTGGCTGTCCGGCCGGGCAAAGGCACCAACTTAGAGAATCAGGTCTATGACTAAGAGTTGAGGTACATGTTAGGGATGGAAAAAAAATAAAAATAAGACAACTGTTGATCAAAGCACAACATGCCCAAAAATGGCAGATTGGCTGAGAAAGAGGAGGCTAATTTGGGGAGAGATGATGTTGGCGTTTAAAGATGCTGGTAAACAACCTGTCACTCTGTAAGCCACGTGCAATGTGTTTTTAAATCAGGAAACAGAGACCAGAGGGAACCCAGTGCTCATCCAGGTGAGTCCCCGCCCTCCCTCCCAGCGCTGGCCCTGCCCCTCACCTCCGGTCCTGGACCGCATTCGCTTCTGTCCAGGTGCCACCAGCAGCCCCCTCCCTCAAATGGGACCTCTCCCTCTAACCTTGCCCCTGCCTAACAAATGGGGTGGACATCCTAAAACTCAATCTGATGGTTCCAGTTCTTCATTAGAAAACCCTCCAAGAGCTTCTGCCTGCCCAGGCTCCACTCCAAACGTTCACCATTGTATGCCCCCGCCCCCCTTGCCCCTTCCTCCCCCTCCCCACCCCCACTGGTCTATCTAATCTCTCACGCTCTGACACTCACCTCCCATCATATTCCACTGTCTAGTAACTCAACATGGGGCACACTTCCTGCTCACACTGTGTCCCTAAGCATCTGCCCCTGCCATGCTCTGGGCCAGCTTCTCCTCAATCCTCGAGACTCGTCTCCATGGTCACCTCCTCCTGGAAGCCTTCCTTGAATCCCACCCATGGGTGGACACGTCTCCTGGGCTCCTGGAGCTGCTTGTACCTGTGGCTTATGTCCAGCTTATCATCACCTACACAACATAGAAACGATCCATTTATGTAACTCTCCCTTTAAAACTTGATCCCCCTCCACCCACTCTCTCCCGGGGACTAGGATGTTCTCACCTGTGGAACAGGAATGCGGTCAAATGCTTATCGGTTGTTTACTGTGTGCCAGGCCCAGAGCTGAACAGTGAATCCCCCTAACGACCCTCTGAAGCAGGGATATCGATGCTCCTGGTCTACAGATAAGGCCGCGGAAGCTTGCTGAACACAGAGACGCTGCTCCACACCACACAGTCACTAAGGGACAAAGAAGGAGGAACCAGGCCCAAGTCTGTCAGCCCCAGTACCTGGCATGGTCCTCAGTCAGCACTGGCTGAATCACAGTGAATCAGCAGAATGAAAGCACTCGTAAGAACCCTTTGCCGAACGCAACCTGGGAGGATTGAGCTCCCTGTGTTAAAAGGCGGGGGGGACGGTGTGGGGGAGGCCTGTGGGAGGCCTTTACTCCGTGGACCCCAGAATCCTGTCCCTCTCTACCCCCAACTTCCAACTTTGTCCCAGCTGGTAGCCCTGCATTTATATTTTGAATATTCTTCCCAGAGGACCCCAGAGAACAGCTGGACCTTCAACAGAGACCCCCATGGGGTCTGCATGGGTGGAAAGCCTTACTACTACCCTACTTGCTCTGAACTATATCTTTACAGCAACATATGAGGGTGGGAGAATTCCGAGACAAGGTTGCTTTTTGCAGCAACAGGTATTAGTCAGTATGCCGGCCATCAGACTAAATTTATGAACTCATATTACTACCACATTCAGAATTAATCAGCTTCAGGAATGGCTGGATCCAGGTGCTCAAGTGATGTCATCAGAACTCCATCTTCCCCTCTCCCCCCAATTTTAACTCTGTTTTCCTCTGTGTTGACTTCATTATCGAGGAGACTTTCCCCAAAAAACTCTAGCCACCAGCAGCTCCTGGTTTCCATCCGACCCATTCAGCCAGTTCCTAGTAGGACAACTTCTCTTTCTAGAGATCCCCATAGAGGTCTCCAAACCAAATCTTGCTGGCCTGGCTTGGGCTTCCTGTTCATGTCTGAATCGTCCAGGTAGATGAGGGAGAGAACATGTCCTCTGGCCAGACCTGGGTAACTTGGCCGCTCCTCAAAATGTGAGGGGGGGGCGGGCAGTTGGGGTGGATTTCATCCTCACCCAAAACGCATGAGCCCAGGGTAGAGGCAGCAGCAACTCCCCAGGGGAATTAAGATCCTATTTTCAGAGGTGACCGGGCAGGAAAAATCGAGAGACACCTAGGACAAAACGTCTCTGTGACCTAGGAACTCTTTCTTCCAAAGCCAACTTCCCAAGCCTCAGCCCAGGGCGGGGTTTCCATGCCCAATCCCAGAATTCCGGGTTCTCATGAGGGGGCCCGGAGAATCCCCATGACACAGGACACCTGGGTCATTTAGGATAGCAATCTTCCATTCTCTCATGGGTCTGGCTAGGTGCTCTCAGAATTCAAAGATGCAGCGTGCAAGCTGTAAAGATGCTCTGCCCCTGAGCCCCACGCCGCCGCGACCATGGCGGCATGGGGCAGGTGAAGCCAGCCTGCTCCTTTGGAGATAGCGGCCGCTTTCCAGCTGCGCTGATGAGAAGGGGAGGCAGGAAGCAAAGTGACATTTCTGTGCTAGGAGAAGCATCACTTCTTTCCTGATCCAAAACCACTTCAGGAGCCGGGGAGGGGACGCTGGCATGCGCACCCCAACATCTGCTAGGAGCATGTGGTCCCGGGGAGCATCTGGTCCAGGGGGTCCTGCCAGCCTCAGCGGCCAGGTGGGGTTTAGCGTCCATGCTTCATGCTCTGCTGGGCCAGTGCTGCCTCCACCTCCACCCCCATCTGTTACTGGCAAATTTAAATACCACCCTGCTGCAGCTCAGAAGTGTGGAAATTAAGAAAGGAAGTGCGGGGCGGTGGAAGAAAAGTGATGAATCACCTGGACCGCTGCCTCGCTCAAATGCAGCGTGGAGAGAGGCAGGTCTGGGGAGGAGGGAGGGTGTAGGGGTTGAAAAGACCCGTGTTCTAATTGGATCTCTACTACAGGATGGTCAGAGACATTAGGCCAGTGACCTCTCTGAGCCTCAGTTTCCTCATGCATAAAATGGGATTGTACCTTCCATAAGGTCACTCTGAAGATTCAGGGACAGACACATGGCAGCTGGTACAGAGGTGGCACTGAAAGACATTGGTCCTTCTTCCTTCTCCTTCTTCTCCTGGAAGCTGGGCCACAGGGTGGCTCCATCATCATGGAGTCCAGGAGGCAGCGATGCTCAGTCCCCATCCAATGGCCCTGAAATCCAAACTCCTGGCCCGGCCTGCCCGGCCTGGCCCTCTGCTCCTGCCCAGCCCCACCGTGGGCTCTAGCACGTTCTCCATCACCAGGCTCTACCCACGTGTCTGTTGCTTGTTTCTTGAGTAACCCAGGGCTCTTGCTACTTCAGGGCCTCTGTGCTCATGGCCCCTCCCTCTCCCACTCCCCTCTTTCCAAGGCTGGCTCCTTTTCATCATTTCGTTTCTGCCAAAACATCACCTCCTCAATGAAGCCCTCCCTGACCACCCTGGCAAAAGCGGCTGCCCACACTTCAGTTGCTTTCTAGCTCATCTCTTGAAAACGATCCCATTTATATGTTTATCATCTCTCTCCCACAGGAGAATATGAGCACTAAAGGGAGAGAATACTTCCATCATGTTCTTCTCTGTATTCCTAGTGCCAAGTGGCCAGCACAGAACAGGCCCTAAGCTGTTTGGGGAGGGAGGAGGACAAAGACAGGAAGAAAGAAAAGAGGGAGGGTAAGAAGGTGGCAGGGGGAGGAGGAGGCTGGAGACCCATCTCTCCACCCCCTTCTGGAGCCTCTCTTCCCCACACATCCGGGTCTTGTTCCCTTCACCACCTGCCCCCATTCCCCTCACGCACAACCCCCCATGGGACTCCAATGCATTAGCACTTCCTTCCTTTGTATCTTGACAGCCAGTCCAGTTCACAGATGATAACATTTCCACGTCACTGTTCTCAGCAGGATCAAGCATATTATTCATCTGTTATTTCTGCCTGCCTCCCGCACACTGTTCCCATCTGGGAACAGAACCCCAATGTTGCCTCTGGAAAACCTCCCTTCCCGCACCCTCAGCCCCCGCAGCTCAGACGGAGCCCACCCTGTCCCCAGCTCCATGGCTGGGCACATAACCCAGGCCTGGGCAATAAGAATACAGAATTGCCCCAACCGGTTTGGCTCAGTGGATAGAGCATCAGCCTGCGGACTGAAGGGTCCTGGGTTCGATTCTGGTCAAGGGCATGTACCTTGGTTGCGGGCACATCCCCAGTAGGAGGTGTACAGGAGGCAGCTGATCGATGTTTCTCTCTCATCGATGTTTCTAACTCTCCCTCTCCCTTCCTCTCTGTAAAAAATCAATAAAATATTTTTTTAAAAAATACAGAATTTTCCTGTCCACAGTGATTGGTTAGGAATGGTCACATGACTCCAGCTGGGGCTAATGACCTTGAGTCCCAGGACTTTTGCTGCAGGTTAATTGGCAAAAGGCACTGTTTCTGTTGGGTATGTCATGCTAGGTAAGTGGAAAACCACAGTTGCTGGAGCTGACAGCCATCTTCCCACTTCTTCCCACAGCCTGGGGACAGCCTGTCTGAGAATAAAACCAGCATAGTGGACACAGGGCCCAGAGGTAGAGAAAGACAGATTTCTGATGATATCATTTGAGCACCTGGATCCAGCTTTACCTGACACAGACGCCACTCCTGAAATGTTCAGTGACTCAAGCCAATAAATTCCCTTTTATTCTTAAGTGAGTTGGACGTGAACTTGTCACTTGCCACCAAAATGGTTCTGCTCCTGGGACAAGCACGAATCAATAGCTGGCTAGTTGAGACATGTAAGGAGGTAGGCAGGGGGACAGGAAGACAGAGAGTACCAGCCATGGAGAGAGGGGCACCCTTCCCCGGCGGTCCAAGCTGCTGGGGTCACCGCCACCTTCCCTACACTTCTCCGGGCAGATAGAAGGCAATGTTCTCCACTAGAAAGGGGCAGAGGCAGACAAAAATGGAGGGCAGATAAACCAGAAGTTCACCCAAAGCCAGCCAAAGCTTTGACGAAGAAACTGCACCTTCCCAGAGACGGGGAGGTGTGCGCTGAGCTAGCCAGCGGGCTTCGAGGGCCCTGCTCCCCTCACTCCTCTTTGGGTGTCGGGCAGCCCTAAACTCTCTCAAGGCCAAAAGTAAATGTGAGGTTCTAGGTATATCTGTGGAGGAAGAGACTCCCTCTGTCTTCTTTAAGGTGCAAAACAGGCCCGGCCTATTGGATGCCCTCTGCTTGCCTTCCATTCCCAGGCCCACCCAGGCAGGCCACCTGGATGCTGTGCACTTGAATTGGTACCCGGGGCCCAGCTGGGCCTGCTCCCGCTCTCTCCTGTGCTCACCTGAGCCCACAGGAGAAAACAACTTCAGAGAAACAGCCCTGCGGGGGTACAGCCCAGCTCCCGGAGCCAGTCTGCAGAGCAAACGCGCAGCTTGGGGTGCAAGGCACCCATGGGCCTCATCAGCCTGGCAGGTGTCAACTTCTCAAGAAGAGTGACAGCCTCTAGCGCTCATGGATCTCTGGCTCTGGGTAGGAGGTTCTTCCTGCTTGAGGCCTGGAGTAGGGCCTGGCTGTCCCGGGCATGGCTGGGTTTTCCTGGGCTTTGGGCTCTGGACTCCCCTCTCCGCCTGCAGCTTCACCGGGTGCACAGAGAGGGTCTCAGGGGGACACAGGGAGAACACGATGCTGGAGCTGCAAGAATATGGGTTTTCCACAACTCAGCCCACTGTCCAGCTCACTCTTTATGCCATGGGCATCTCTATGCTGGACTCCTAAATCTCCCCTTCCAGTTCACACCTGCCCTTCCCTCTGAGCTCCACACCCACAGGGCCAACCTCCAGATGGACATTTGGGCTGAGATAGGCGACAGACACCTCAAACACAACACCTCCCAAACGAAACCCCCTGCTCCCACGCCAGCTGCTCCTTCCCCTTCATCTGGGCTTCCCAGCTCAGCTCAGTGAATGATGCCTCTAAACCTCCCAATTTAAGCATTTCCCCGACTGCTCTGTCCCTCCTCAGCCCAGATAATCGGTTGTGGACACCTGTGGATTCTGCCTCCTCAATTGCTCACCCCATGGACTGTCCAGCCCAGTCTTCCCATACTTGGGTTATTTTGACAGACTCCTATCCAGGTTCCCTGCCTCCAGGCTCCCTGCTGTAGCAATTTTCCCCTCAGCAGCCAGACTGGTCGTCCTGAAACACAAAGTCAGTCCTGTCGTTTCTCTGTTTAAACCCCCGCAGTGGCCAGCCCAAGTCTCAAGTCCTCCCTGGTCCGATCTCCAGCCTGGTAAAAGGAAAGTATGCAAATGTTTCCTCTAAACCAGCCAAACTTTTTCAGTAGAGGGCCAGATAGTAAATATTTCAGGCTTTGCAGGCCATATGGTCTCTGTCGCAATTACTCGACTCTGCCTTTGCAACACAAAGATGTAGACATTATGTAAATGAATAACTGTGGCTGTGTGCCAATAAAACTTTATTTACAGCAGCAGGTGGTGAGCCAGATTTGACCCATGGGCTATGCTTTGCCAATGCCTGCTCTAAAGGAAATAGCTAATTATTCACCATCTCTATATCTCAACTGTCTCTTTAGAAAATGGGGATAATAATCCCCACATTGAAGAGCTGGTGGGGATTTGAAAGAACGTGTCAAGTGTTGGCACAGAGTCTAACACATAGTAGGTGCTTAGCCGGGGATCGCTATCATTAAGTCTGTTATCATTTCTCTCCTTTCCAGCCCTGACTCCAACAAGAAGGTTACTAGTATAAGGATAGCGACCACCTCTCCTGGAGGACTGGTGGTGCATGATGCGTTTATGGAATGCTGGGAAACCAACTGTGTGCTGAGCCCCTACTACGTGCCAGGCACTGGGCTTCATGTTACAGAGTGATTAAAATAAACTATACCAGTAAGGCAACGTTTACCTCCAGGGCCAAGTCTTAGAAGTATAGCGAAGTTGGGGGGGAACTGCAAGAAATTACAAAAAGAAAAACCCAAAACCTGCAAGAGGCCTGGCCCATGTGGCTCAGTTAGCTGGATGTCATCCCAGGCACCAAAAGGTTGCCAGTTCGGTTCCTTGTCAGGGCATGATATCAGGGCACATGCCCAGGTTGTGGGCTCGCTCCTGGTAGGGAGTGTGCAGGGGGCAGCTGATAGATGTTTCACTCTCCCATTGATGTTTCTCTCTCCCTCTCTCTCCCCCTTCTGATCTCTCTAAAAATCAATAATAAAAGTGCAAGAAATTGCTTATTCAACCTCCAGGGCTGCTCAGAGGAATAGGGAGCAAGCTCTGCCTTTATAAAAGGCATTGCCTAGAGAGCTTGTTTTCTCTCACTTTCTACATTTCTCTTGTCCTTGAAGCCAACGTGCCCCACTCAGAAGAAGACCAAGGCTCCATCTGCCCTGGGTCCTTCCAAGATCACTGGGCAAGGCTGGTGTCCCCTCCAACTCCCTGTACAATGAATGGGAAGGTAAGGGGTAAGGGACTGGGGGACCCAGAGGCCATGTCCAGCTCTGCGCCTCCTTCTTATCCCAAGTCAAACAGGAATAAAATTCCCACCTTCCTCTGGCTGTGAGCCTCAGAGCCAGGCCCGGTCTCTCATTTGCCCCTATATCCCTGGCACAGGGTCTGGTGAGTGACAGGCCGTCCGAGTGTATGCTGTGAGAACAGGCAAACCTATTTGTTGTCTCTGCCATTGACATGTACAACCATGTGACATGGTTGATAGCTCTTGCTTTTGTCCCATCGCCCCTCACCCTTCTCTGGCAATAGAGCCCCAGTGTCACAGGGCCTGACAATGGGGCTGCACTCAAGGGTAAAGCCTGCGACTGAAACCTAAAGGAATCAAAGCATAACACCCTCGTGGCCACAGCAACTGTTCTGGAATGGGCACTTGGGCCAATGGAGTAGGAGGAAGCCCCAGCTCTTTCCCACTTGCTGTGAGCGTGCGAGGATGTGCGGGTGGCAGCTGCTGTCACCATCTTGTTCCCAGGCAGAGCAAGACTAAAGCCAACACAGAGAAAGCAGACCTGAGCGATGGCCAGAGGCTGAGGTTTCACTCCCATTTTCGCGCCTGAAGACTGATGCACCCCTAGATTTTTCTTTACACCAACCTATAAATTCTCTCTCTCTCTCTCTCTCTCTCTCTCTCTCTCTCTCTCTCTCTCTCTCTCTCTCTCTGCTTATGCTATTTTGCAACCAATCTTCTGTCCCATTTGAGCCAAAAGTGTCCTAATGGAACACTGTTCAGGGCCTGTTTTCTACTTTCAATACAATTCCAGCTTACTTTTAAAATATGTATTTATTAGATGGAGCGAGAATCATTGATCGGCTGCCTCGTACATGCCCCCTACTGGGGATTGAGCCTGCAACCTGGGCGTGTGCCCTGACCTGGAATGGAACAGGTGACCTCCTGGTGCATGGACTATGCTCAACTCTGAGCCACACCGACACGGCCAGCTTATTTTTTAAGAAGAAAAACAGAAACTCCCAGCCTCTCGGTGAATCTTCTCTAAAGTCATTGGCCTATATGAGTGGGTCTGTCATCTGCTGTTTGCCCTGCTCATTCAAAACAGCACTTGTAAGGTCTCTTCAAGGAGGCGGCCTGGGTGTGACAACACTGCTGCCTGGAGAACCAGCTCTGAGACTGGTCACAGCTTGTCTCACAACTTACTTACATTCATAGCCACGTGTCTCATTTTTCAAGGAGACTGCAGGGCCCATGAGGTAAGTCATGTTCTACGAATGCCACAAACAATGATTAAGTGCCTGAGGTGTCCTAGACACTGGCAGGGAGGGAAGAGGGTACTAAGAGAGGCCACTGTCTGCTCCAAGGCCGATTGAAAGGAGATAACTGCTTGTGTGAAAGTGCACTGCGCACTTCCTAGCTGCAGGAAACGGAGAAAGGCAACTTGAACTGGCTGGTGCAATCGAGGGGATTCGTTTCATGCAAAAGGAATGTCTGGGTAAGCGCAGGCTTCCGGTCGGGTGGTCCTGAGGCTCACCAATGGCACCTGTGCTCCAGGTGTTTTCTATGTCTTAGCTCTAACCTCTCAGCAATATCCCCAGCCAAGCCACCTGCTCCTGGCTCACATCCCGGGGCTGGTGAGCACCGGCCCAAACAAGAGGCACCCTAATTGGGCCCCCTGGGTCACATGCTTGCCTGTGAATCAATGACTGGACATGAAATGGGCTTTGTGAATCCCTGTGAGCCAATCAGGGCTCAGCACGGGAACAAAAGGGTGGAGTCAGCTTTCTCCAAAGCACTGACTGCCGGGGGCAGGGTTTTTACCTGCGGGAATTCCGGGAGCTTGAGGAAGGAGAAGGAGATTTGGCTGGTGGAAAACACCTGCTTTCTGCTTTCAGATGCCCAGGCCTTTCCTCCTGCCTCCATCATCGTTCTTCATGTTCGCCATAACATTATCAGCACAAGCAGCACCAAATACAACAGTGCCCCACATTGCTCTTCACTGTCTCATTGAACCACAGCCTTAGGAAGTATGGTTATTTCCATTTTGCAGATTAGGAAACTGAGGCCCCAGGAGCCCAAGTGACCTGCCCAAAGTTGTTGGCCTGAACATAAAAGTCAAGGTGGCACCCTGTTGTCCTTTGTTCCCTGCTGTGGAAGGGTCACATCCAGGTGCTGGGAGCCAGGCTGCGTGGGTGGGGCTTCCGGGTAGACAGAAAACAGAAGCCATCTCTACAATGAGCGTCACATTTGCCAGCAAAACAACCCGGCAGGCCTCACAACAGCTGCCTCAGAGGCATCTACAAATGCCCAAAATGGCAATCCCTGCTGCCATATTTAATTTCTCTCTAAACTTCAGGGAAAAGGAAAATGTCCCCTGCAGATCTCCTGATGCTCTAAATTAACGTGAACTGTGCCACAAAAATAAACTGGACCCCAAGTTGCATGGCATCATTAGCATGGTAACATTATCCACTACTTTCTAGAATCTGCAAAATTGATAGTGTTGTCCACTTTCTCGGCGGGTGCGGGGGGGGGGGGGCACGTTTAACCAACTTAAAGCCCTTCAGAACCTGGGCTGTGCATTTGGCCCCCACACCCAGCCAGACTGGCAAAGCCTCCATGAGCCAGGAGCAGCTATCCTGCTGACCGTGCAGCCTGCTCCCTTGTTTCCCTTGCTCCTGTCTGCACCTGCCTGGCTGCTAAAGGAGGGGGGTTACCACCCTGGGCTTGGTTAAATTTGCACCTTCTTGACCTCAGCTGGTCCATACCTTCTCTCAGGGCAAGGATTCCAAGGAGTCCTTCCCCACTCCCCTCAGTAAGTCCCTTCCTCTGATGGGTGGGGGCCAGGATGGGGTGAGGGCAGGTTTTGGAGAGAATGAGGAAGAAGTTACAAGGGCCGCGTCTGCACCTAACAGAACAGGACACTTTGCAAGGGGAGCTCATGGAAGCCCGAGCCCGGACGTTTCTGCTTGTTCTCTTTCTTGCCTGGGTGAATGAACTAACTGCCTGTGGCTTCTCCTGGGAGCAGTTGGTCCCACTTGCTGCTAAATCCCTGAGGCCCTTCATTAGTCTTGCCTCCTGGAACACTTGGTGCCCTCCTTGTGCTACCTTCACCCCATCAAGATTCACCTCTTACTTGTTCTTCTCTCGCTGTTTAGATAGAGCCCTCATGTTTTAGCTGGGGATGCAACTGCTGGATTAAGAATGCAGTTCCCAGCCTCTCATAGCTGGGTGTGGTCATCCACCTCAGTATTGGCCTATAGCATATGACTAAAAGGAATGTGTACAACTTTTGGATCATGTCCTTATAGGAAGCTCACACTCTTTCTCCTTTGCCAGTGGCTGGCACACAGGTAAAATGAAGACGGTTGGAATGCAGATGTGGTGGCAGGAGCTAGAGCAGCCATATTGGGCCATGGCGTAGAAACCATGTATGTTAGAAGGAAGAACAACAACAGAAAGAAGGGGGAAGAAAAAAGAGAACTAAGCCTGGGTTTCAGACTGTGAAGCTGGCCCACTAGCCCCATATGGGTGTGCAGACTGTCGCACGAGAGAGTAAGATAAAGTTTGGTTACTAGTCGGTTGCAGCCATTGCTATTTTGGGACTCTTTCAGTAGCCGAACCACTTTCTAAATTTATACAAGTTTCCAATGCTTTTATGTGAAGATCTCATCTGTTCTTCATAGCCAGACAGGGTCTAGAACTAAGATAATTCATTCAATTGTTCATTCATCCAATAGTTATTTTTGAGTTTCTCCATGTGCCAGATATTACTCTGGATGTTAAGATGGAGTTGGGGATGGGGGAAAGATTTATTTACTTGGATCAGTCTCCAAGACCTTCCCTTCATCCTCTCCCTCTTACCTCTCCAGCCTACTCCTTTCTAACTATGATGCCATCTGTTCAGGTCAGGTCACTGCCCTTCCTTGCTTACTCTCTTGTATCAGTCTCTTGTTGACCTGTCTTCCTACCTCCACTCCCATCGGTCCTTTGTCTAAATCAGAAGTTCAAACTTCTGGAGGCTGACAGGGCCCCACCCTCTCCTGAAGCCTAATCTCTCCCCCTCTGTTCCAGCTACAGTGATGGAGGTGAAATCTCTCCAGTGATTTTTCGCAACTCAGGCGCGCACATTGGCTACTGCCTGTTTTCGGAGGATAAAACTGAAGCTCAGGGAAGCTACACAGACTTGCTTAGGATGAGGCCTGAACTTGACCCAGGTCTCCTGAGCCCCACTACACCAAGCTGCTTTGAAGCTAATTCAAAGTCCAGAGTCTACCATCAGCTTTGCCTCCATGCTGTTCCCTGCAGGATGGAAGGTTTGATGTAGAATTTCACAAGGAGGGGCCTGCAGACTCCCTGCACTGAATGCCCATGGGGAGCTTGGGAAAAGCCTGACCCCTCGACTCACCCCAGAGCTTTTTGGAATCAAAAGCTGTGGGGGGAGGCCCGCGCACTGACACTTTCCACAAACTCCCCAAGTGTACTGAAGCTCACTCCTCTGGAGACCCTCTTGGGTCCTGAAAACATGGCCTGGTGGTTGCATGGCCGGTTCCTCGTTTTTCATTGTTCAAGTCTCTCCTGAGACCTCTGGCCAGAGCCAGCCCCTGGAAGGAAGGTGTGAGGCTGGGCATGGAGATCGGAGCCCAGCCTTCCACAGTCCTCACTTCACTTTTCTGAGAAGATGATTTTATTAAAAAGTGGTGCTGAAGTCACACTACCCATGGGTGGCATTCACACCTTGAAAGTGCCGCCTTGAGCAATGGCTGTGAAGGGAGTGCAAGTGCGTCTCTGTAGTGACAGAGAGAATGGGAAAGGGTCCTGGGCTCCATGCTTCCTGGGCCTTCAAGGAGGGAGGCCCTACATCCAAGGCAGGGGCCAGTGTGGCCCCACAGAGCCAGGTCGAAGCTGGACTCTGCTGCTTCCTCTCTGGGGGGCCTGATCCAGTCCCTTCAATCCACCTGCAGAGCAGGAATAACAGGCCCACCTCTGCTAGATCACGTGCCTACGGAAACCACTTCACAGGCATGGGAGCAGTGACATGGCGATTATCCATTCATTGGTCCCATCATTAGGTTCAACACGAGATGGAATATTGGGGGCTTCTCAAAGCTCATACAACCTCCTAAGATTCACCCACAGAAATAGCCTTCTCTGAAATTGTATTTTATTTCACAGTAAGATGAAATGCCAATGAACCTTTTTCTCAGCCTGATTACTATAGGCAGGTGATGTATTGCTGTTAATGTCTGTGGTTTATCATCCTCTATAATAAAAGACTAATATGCAAATTGTCCCCTAGACCGGGAGTTTGACCAGGGGGCAGAGCCAGCCAGCCCACCTCCCGCGCCTCCTCCCCCTGGCTGGCTCAGCCCGATGGGCCCTGATGGGGGCGGGCTGGCCGGACCCCACCTGTGCACAAATTTGTGCACTGGGCCTCTAGTTTCTAATAAGTCCCTTTTCCTGGGAACATTACCCTTCCCCTATGTTTGGGGCATACACTAACTACACCTTCTGCCTCTGGTGGAGAGTCCACAGCAACCACCACGAGTTCGAGAGGAAACAGTGAACTGCTCCAGATGCAGGATTTAAAGTCCCAGCACATGTCATACAGAGAGGGCAAGAGACAATATTTATGTCCAAACGATAGTGCGTCACAAACACAAGCAATATACAAGCCTAGACAATCTTTAGGAAGAACAATGATCATTCGAGAGGCAGTCCATTTTAACCAAAGGAAAAACAAGCCTTCTAAGGTACAGGTGATGGGCTAAATGTGCCTTTAAAATGACATGACTCCATAAGCTAAGTGGGCAAGGGGGCGGGGCGTCAGAGAGAAGAAAATGTTGGTATTTAAAGGAAGCCTCCCTCCCCTTCCCTTTCTCCATCTAGACCTGGTGGTGAGGGAGAGAGCTACACCACCTGGCAAGCTGTGGACACGATCAGAAGTGACCTGAGGGACCTGCAGACTCCCTGCCCACCAGCATGGTGGCAGGAGTGGTCCTGTGACTTCTATCACCTGTGGTCCCAGAGGGCTCAGGGGGCACCTGCAAGTGTCTCAAGTCCTTGAAGAGAGCAAAGAGGTGACAGAGAGTGGGTCAGGGGCAGAGAAAAGCTCTTGGTGGGACAAGGCTGGTGTTGATCCACAATGGGGACTCAGATCAGCTGCTGGGGCTGGAGAAGCAGGCGTTCTCCTGCACTCCTGTTAACCCAGAACAGGCCCCTGGTGCTCCCCTGGGTGGGGGCGAGGGGATCCTGAAGCCTCTGAGTTTAAATCTGAAACAACTGAGAAAAAAAATCCTGGAAATGACTCCTTTGACAGTTAAGATTTCTACCATTGGGCAGAATGGGAGGTTAAGTTCAACCATAGAAAAGAAGTATACATTTCTTGCGTGCCTGAATTGGTGATTTAAAAATTCAGAACCTCTACATGAGCATCCAAATACCTCAGAGCAGATGAGACTTGATTCTGCTGGAGCCACTGTTGGGCCAAGGCTGAGCCCCACCCTACTCACTCGCCACTTCCTTCCCCATTTCTCTGCTCTGCTGCGGTCTCAAGGTTTACTGTGGGGGTCAAGTGAGATAATACGTGTGAAAAGACACTAAAAATAGAAATCAGTGTGGTGGTGATGATGATGGTGATCACAATGACGACCCAGTGCTGGTGGCTTGTGCTGAAAATGGATGTAGTGTCTCCCTTCAATGTACTTGACATTTAAGGAATATGCAGATGAGCTGGAAGAGCTGGTAGTCATAAAAAAAGAAAGAGGAAGCCCACTTGGCTGCAAAAATATAGCCACAACACGGGAGGAAAAACAGATTCTTGGTTTGATTGACAAGTCTTGTTTGAATGACAGAGCTTGAAAACAATGTTATTGACATTAGGCTCTGGCAGTTGTGCCAGGATAGGAAATTCACCAAGAAAGTGAAAATGGGGCCTCGTCCCCAGAGCTCCTGAGCTGTTGTGGCTGGTAGGGAGGGAGACCTTGTCACCAGCACAGCTATATAGCAACTGGCACACCGTATGTGTACAGTGAATAAAAAAAGGAGATTAGCCAATATCTATTGAGCCTATTTACTGGAGCAAAGTTTTCTTAGAAAGTCAGTGGTTGGAGAAGAAAAGATCACTGATGGACCCCCAGATAATTTTGGGTGATAATAAATACCCCGCTGTGTGATCACAGGAAAGTCTCTGAACCTCTCTGGGCCCGTGTACTCCTACTTGCTCAATGATGGGCCTGCTTAGCAGGTACATTCTCTGATTACTCTCAGTCCACATGGAACAGACATCTGTTGCTTTCATCTATTCAGCTTCCATTGCCTCTGTTTCTGGTAAGAGCACCTGAATATTCCTTTGGAGCACCACTCATCCCCCACTGCACATGGCCTTGGTGGGGCTGTCAATCAGGACACCCAGCCCTCCCTCCAAGAAGAGGACACGTGACCCAAGCTGGACCAACCAGACTTTCTCCTGGGTGGTATAAGAACCAAAACACTGGAGGTCTAAGCTGTTCCTATGGCAGGGCTCCAAAGAGATTGCCCATGACTTCCTGCCACACAGGTTCCTGGAGCTCTGGCCCCATCCTTCCCTGGGCCTGGTTGGTCACCTTCCTATCCACTCTGTGACCCACCCCCATGTCCTTCAGGAAAGTCCCCGAGATGGACTGAATGTTTGTGTCCTTCTCAAATGCCTATGTTGGAACCCTGATCCCAATGTGAGGGTATTAGGAAGTGGGGCCTCTGGGAGGTGATGAGATCAGGAGGGTGGAGCCCTCACACATGGGACTATCCTATCTAATAAAAGAGTAATATGCAAATTGACCATCACTCCAAGACACAAGATGGCTGCCCCCATGTGGTCAAAGATGGCTGCCCCCATGTGGACACAAGATGGCCACCACAAGATGGCCTGCAGGGGAGCGCAGTTGTGGGCATTAGGGGTGACCAGGCCGGCAAAGGAGGGCAGTTGGGAGAGAACAGGCCAGCAAGGGAGGGCAGTTGAGGGGGACCCAGGCCTGCAGGGGAGGGCAGTTGTGGGCGATCTGTCAAGCAGGGAGGGCAGTTAGGGGTGACCGGGCCAGCAGAGGAGGGCAGTTGGGAGAGACCAGGCCAGCAGGGGATGGGAGTTGGGGGGGGGGGGGGACCCAGGCCTGCAGGGGAGGGCAGTTGTGGGCGATCTGTCAAGCAGGGAGGGCAGTTAGGGGTGACTGGGCCAGCAGAGGGCAGTTGGAGGAGACTAGGCCAGCAGGGGAGGGCAGTTGGGGGTGACCAGGCCTGCAGGGGAGGGCAGTTAGAGGTGACTGGGCCAGCAGGAAAGGGCACTTGGGGGCAACCAGGCCTGCAGGGGAGGGCAGTTGGGGGCGACCAGGCCTGCAGGGGAGGTTAGTTAGGAGTGACCAGGCCTGCAGGGGAGGGCAGTTAGGGGCAAATGGGCTGGGCAGGGAGCAGTTAGGCATCGATCAGGCTGGCAGGAGAATGGTTAGGGGTGATCAGGCTGGCAGGCAGAAGTGGTTAGGGGCAATCAGGCAGAGGCAGGCGAGCGGGGGGCGGCCGGGTCTGGGTCTCACACAATTTTGAGGTGCATGTGGGTGGGCGGGGGACTTGACTCTGGGTCCCATGGTGTGCCCCAGACTCTGACAGGAGGAAGGTTTTCATATACATTTTACTAATTTTCTTTCATCTCTGACACTTCTATTATAGAGAAAGGGCAAATAGCAATATTAAATTATTAGAGGGATGTTAGAGGGATTGTTAGAGGGATGTCCGACCGCCTGTTTAGGCCTGATCCCACTGGATGGTCGGACATCCCTCAAGGGGTCCCAGATTGGAGAGGGTGCAGGCTGGGCTGAGGGACACCTCCTCTCCTGCATGAATTTCGTGCACCAGGCCTCTAGTCTACACTAATAAAAGAGAAAGATTCAAATTTGACCGTACCTTCACAACACCCACCAGCCAATCAGGAGTGAGTATGCAAATTAACCGAACAAAGATGGCAGGTTAGTTTGCATATGCAGGTGCTGAGCAGCTGGGGGCAGGGCGGGACACTTGCCATGGTGATGATGCAGGCGTTCCGCACCACCCCAGCCACTCAGGGCCTCTGGGCAGTGTGGGAAGGCGGAAAGGCAGCTCTGGGCCAGAGCGAAAAGGCGGCTCCAGCCGGAGTGAAGGCGGTGCTGGCAGCCAGGGGCAAGAAGGCCCATTCTTGCATGAATCTTCATGCATCGGGCCTCTAGTTGCCTTTATAAGAAGAGGTCCAGGAGTGCTCTCTTTCTGTCACATGAGGACACAAGGAGGAGCCATCTGCAACCTGGAAGAGAGTCCTCACCAGAACCTGACCATGTTGGCACTGTGACCTCAGACTTCCGGCCTCCAGAACAGGGAGCAATAAATGTTTGTTGCCACACAACCAATTGTTATCCTATCTAATAAAGAGGGAATATGCTAATTAACCATCACTCTGTCACAAAGATGGCTGCACCCACAGCTGAGGCCAAGTTCCCATAAGGAGCCTTAATAAGCAATCAGCAGGGACCTGAGGTTACGCCCTCCCCCGCCCCCATGGGGCTTGACAGGGGACCTCAGGCTGCCTTCCACACCTGGCAGGGCTTGACAAGGGACCTCAAGGTGCACTTCCTGTCCTGGTGCTGGGCTAGGGGACCTCAGGCCACAACCCCCACATGGTGGGGCTTGACAGAGGACTTCAGGCCATACACCCCACCTGGCAGGGCTTGACAGGGGACCTCAGGCCATGCCCCCCACCAAGCGGGGCTTAACGGGAGACTTCAAGGCATGCCCTCAACGCCAGTCTGGGCTGGGGGACCTCAGGCCACGCCCTCCATCCTGGCACTGGGTCAGGGAATCTGAGGCTACGTTCCCTGCCTGGCAGGGCTTGACAAGGGTGGGGCTAGCCAGGTCTGGATCTATCCCAATGAGGCGGGGGGGGGGGGGGGGGGGCGCTGGGTCTGGGTCTCACGCGATTTTGAGGCGCATGTGGGTGGGCGGGGGACTTGACTCTGGGTCCCATGGTGTGCCCCAGACTCTGACAGGAGGAAGGTTTTCATATACATTTTACTAATTTTCTTTCATCTCTGACACTTCTATTATAGAGAAAGGGCAAATAGCAATATTAAATTATTTCTTCTAATTAATCCCCTTTTAATGTGCATGAATTTCATGCACCGGACCACTAGTATGTTATAGCAGCCCAGAGGAAGACAGCCCCTTGCTGCTTAAATTAGCCAGAAGTAGTTTCTGTTGCTTGCAACCCAGAAATCCTGAATGCTGTGTACTGACACCAGTTGTAAATAACCTGCACTAGTTGGTAAGTAATTCCTGCCCATAAACATGGATGCCCTCCTGTCACCCAGACCTGCCCCTGGGACCCTGGGCCTTCCTGTGATGCTTCAGCTAAACAGTCAGTGCCTGCCACAGCCCAGGCCTACAGGCCCTGCTCCAGCCCCACAGCTGACTCTCGTTAAGCATTGGACATCACGTCTGCACAGTAGACTCAGCAGGCTGCCCTCATCCGCAAACATCTCCTCTCCCAACCTCAGCTTCATCATCTCAAGTGGGAGAACCAAACCCACCGCCTAGCCTCCCCCACAGGGTGATGCAGGTGAAGAGGCACCCGGAACTGTGGGAAAATGCTTCCCAGACACCAGGAGTTCTTTTCATCACCCAGGATCACAGGTACCGAAGTCGCAAAACACATTTCTCAGGAGAAAACACCATCTCCAAAAGAAGCAAGCATTGCTTGGGGCTCTGAAAAGGGACCGAGAAGTGATAAAAACAGCTTCCCAAAAGGCAGAAACTTAAAAAGTAAAATAAATTTTGAAAAAGACCTACTGCAGCTTGGCCTCAGAGGTATTTCCCCCTCAGTTCTGGCTGGGGCAGGGGTTGGGCAGGTGAGGATGGGGGAGGGGTGACAAAGCGATTTGCAGCCATGACACTGAAAGCCCACTGCTTGCTGCGGAGGCCGCTGGCTCTGCTCTGTGCTGGGACAACTGGACACAATCGCTCACACTTCCCGTCCTGTAAGAACAAGGCAGCGTGTTCTCCATGATGGCCCGGGGTCAGCTTTCTGTCACCCACTGGCTCTCCCAGGAAGCTGTTATGAATGACATAAGGGTGGGGGGTTGAAAGATGTTAGCTCTGGGAGGCAGAGCCTTTCTTACAGAATCTCAGGGTTTGAATAGTCTTTTAGAGCTGGGAGACCTCCCCTTTCTCACCCCAGTGCCCCTCCATTTTCCTGAGAGGAGACCACGTGGGCAGGAGTCCCAGGCAGAACGCTGATTTCTGCTCTTCCTGGCTGAATGTCCTTGGACAAACCGCTCAGGTTCCATCTACCAGACCTCTGAGAGCCCAGTCTCTTGGATTAATTCTTTTAATCTTCTTAACAAGCTTCTTATCACCACTCAGCAGGGAGGTGTGGAGGTCTAAGAGTTTGTCCAAAGTCACGCAGCTAGGAAGCCTCAGAGCCAGGCCTCATGTGCAGGCCTCCTGGCCCCAGGGCCCACCCTCTTAGCCACTTCTGCTTTCCCATCACTAGGGCTGGGAGAAAGGAGAAAATGCAATCATGGGCCCCGAAGGGTCTGCAGTGAAAAACCAGAGTAGGCTGGAAGGGAGGAGAGGAAGCAGGAGAATGGTGATGCGTGGCCCCAAGGGGTCTAATGGTGACATTTCAGGCAGCAGCAAGGCTCTGATTTGGGAGTTTAAAGGGTTCTGGAATATTCCTCTACTCCTCCAGCCTAACAGACCACACACTCCTTCTTTGAGGATTGGCACGATCCTTAGACAGTTTTTTTAAAGATTCAGATAATTTAGAGCTCTCCACAAATTACAGAATAGCAGAAAAGAACCCTCTTCCAAAAGATACTCCCAGCTTCTGAGGAGGCATCTCATTCATCCTTACTAAGCATGTTCCAGAAAAACGATCCTTATTATGCATGTTAGGGTCTCTTGAGGAGCTCCCCAACCTCCTCAGGAAGGTTCCAGCACTGCAGGGATGAGCCCAATGCCTCCTCCTACATCCGGGGGAAGGTGATGGGAAGGTGATGACAGAGAAGCCACTGGACTTGTAGACCAGCCTGGGCCCGGCATTCTCCTGCCTGGACTCATGCAGAGGCCTCCCTCCTGCCTGGCTCCCCTGCTCCCCATCTTCTCACAGCCAGAGGGCCCTGGAACCCGAGTCAGGTCTTGTTCCTCCTCTGCTCAGAGCACTCCTATGACATCCCAGCACTCCTATGACATCCCAGCACTCCTATGACATCCTAGCACGTGTGAATTGAACTCCTCTCCTTGCCAGGTCCTGCAGGGCCTCGTGGCCTGGGAGAAATGGGACCTATGAGCCAGCAGGGGTCGGGACAGCCAAAGCTCCAGGCCTCCTCTGTATGCAAAGAACTTCAAACAAGATCAAAGCCATCATGGCTTGCAGACTCCAGAAGAAATGCCTCGCAACCAATGAGCTGATTGAGACTTATAAATAACGTATCAGCTTGAGGTTGCTTGTACTAGGCTGGGGTGGGATTCTAGAAGCACAGCTAGGAACTGAGGCATGAGTCAAGTACAGCATCTCGCTCAATGACACTACAATGGGAAGAATACGAAATCGAGCAAAATGCAGTGTGGTAAATAAAGACACACATTCGCCATTGTTTCTTACTCCGGAAGGATGGATATTTAGGAAGCAAGGAAGTCACCCAAAGTCAAAGTCTCTACCAATCCAACAAAACGGCACCCTCACCACCCCTTCTGGCCAGGCGCTTCCTGGGGTGTGAGGATCTGCATCTCACTTTCACGCTAGTAATGCACACGCCCCAGACAAGCAAGAAAGCTGCAAGCCAAACAGCCATAAACATTGGCATTAGACATGGGCAGGCAACCCAGGGATGGAATAGGTAAGAGATAGCAAATAGAGTCACCTGGCATGGAAGCAACAAGACTTCAGGATCTTCTCCCAACTTTTAGGAAAAACCACCGTGGTTGATTAACAAAGTTGGCTTTGGGTATATATAACACATTTTCTATCCACTCAGTCATTCAGCAAGTATCGAATACCCACTCTGGGCCTGGGAGATACAGTGCCAACCCAAAGGAATAAGGGTCTGTTCTCCTGGAACTTATAGCCTAAAGCCACATGGCCTGATATGGAGCCACAAGCCCCATGTGGCCCTTGAGCACTTAAAATGTGGCTCAGCCAAATTGAGATGTGCTATTGAGCGTGAAATACACACCAGATTTCAGACCAAGGAAGAAGAGTAGCTTCAGAAGAAACCAACCCTGCAAACACCCTGATCTCAGACTTCCAGCCTGCAGAACGTGAGACAATAAATTCTGTTAAGCCACCCACACTGTGGGTCTTTGTTGTGGCAGCCGGAGTTGACTAATACAGTCAGGAAGGCCTTCCCAAGAACATGACATTGGAGTTGAATGGCAAGTACGGCCTGCCTCAGGGAGAGCTCTGGGAAAATTATTCTACAGGCAGGAAGCAGGAAGTGCAGAGGCCTGAGTGGGGCAGGCAGAGAGAGGACTCAGTACTGCTCATCACCTTAAAGAAGCGGGGGGAGAGGTTGGTGAGGGGGTGGGTAGGTGGAGTCAGACCACGGCACATTTGCAGAGCAGCCAACCCCTTTTACACTATATTGTACATCACTCAACTCCAGGCCTCATCTAGGAACATCTCCAGGGTGCCCTTGGAAGGTCTGGATTCTGGAACGCACAAACAGCACCTTTCCCTTCGCATCTGTCAGCCCTGCTGCCAACCCAAGGCAACCAGAAGATCCAGCTTCCCAAGACCCACAGGGGAGTCACTGAGCAGAAGGCCCAGGCCCCCAGGAACTGGGGTCTGTGAATGAGGACACTCACCTGTATTTGTAACATCACCTGTCCTGGAGGAATGGCACTCACCTGAGCTGTGATGCCCGCAGGGGGCAGTTTGCCAGGGGTCTGTGGAGCTCCCCACACTTCCCTGGGGTAGGGGTGGGACAAGGAACAGCCGTGGGACCAGCAACCTCGGACCCCAAATGAGGCCTGGCTCCCTACCTGAGGAGGTTGCAGAGCAGGAGGGAAATGTAGCCAACCTTAGCGCACGCTGCTTCCTCTCCTCACTTTATTTTATAGTCACCTCTAGCGGCCTGCTGCATGGACCTGTGCCCCTTTAAAATCACAGAACTCCCACCATTTCTTCCCTCCTCCTGAGATAAGTATTATTGTAGTTTTACAGGTATTTGCTTAGTTTTGAAAAAAGAAGTAAAGACTAATGAGCCTGGTGCCTACAGGGGGTGGTGAGAACCTGGCAGAGGGCACAAGACGGAGGAATGCCGTGCTGTGTGGACTAACACAGTAAGAACCTTCTGGAGCCCTGCTTATCCTGAATAAGACTAAAATAAAGGCATTTCATGATCGCCCTGGCCCGTGTGGCTCAGCTGGTTGAGCGCCATCCTATGCACCTGAAGTCTGGTTCCTGACTCCTCCTCAGGCCACGTGGTGGGTTGTGAGTTTGATCTCCAGTAGGGGGTGTGCAGGAGGCAGCCAATCGATGTTTCTCTCTCCCTCTCTCTCTCTAGTCAATAAAAATATATTTTAAAAAAATCATTTCACTTTCAAAAATAAAATCATTTCTTTTTCAAAATAAGATTATATATTTTGTATACATCATGAATATATATTTATAAATATTTTATAAAAATATAATTACATGAACAAGAATAGAGAAAACCCCTAAAGTGGAATAAAAACAAAATCAGGGGAACCACACAGAGGTCACTAACCCAGGTCACTTTGAACCCAGTCCTTGGGCAGTCAACCCTCCACTTGATGAGGCCTGAATGGCCCTCGCACCCCAGTGAGCAGACATTTGCTGCAGTAGTTTGGGCATCATCATCCTGCGGTTATTTTGAGTGTGTTGTAAGGTTAAACAAGTGAGTAAATATGCTGGCTGTGTTGGAAGCCCAGGCTCCCGCTGTGGGAGAAGGAGACGCCAATGCGGGTACACAGGGCATGGAGGAGCCCCGCGTGTTGGGCTGGAATTAGAGAGATCGGTGCAAACGCACAGGGCTTAGGCATAGACAGCCACATGCTGCTCTTCCTCATGCCCTCGGGGCTGCAGTGTCTGAGATGGGACTTGGAGGCCTGGTGGGAGAGGCATTGAGCCCCCAGGGTCGTGGACAAATAGGATTTTAACCTTCCCGTCTGCCCTAAGTCCTGGGTCTGTTGGCAAAGATTTCTGAGCACAGGCTGGAGCTGTGTACCCTCAAAGCCGAAGAACCAGCCACCAGGAACCAGAGACCTGCAGGGTCAGCTCGGAGGTGGAGCGAGGAGGCAAGTGGGCGAGGACTGGGGGGTATGTGTCTCATCTAAAAGGGACAGCGACAGCCCGCAGCCCACTGTGGCCAACAGACCAGACTCCCCACGGCCAGAGCTCTCTAAGTTTGCAAATGCCAGGATGAAGAGGTGAAATCTGCCCATTTTTAAACACTGAGTACTAACTCACAGCTTTTCAAAGCACCACGCAGCCCCAACCCTCCCGTGGACCCTGTAGCCCTCGGTCCCTCCTCTGAACTAAACCAGCGCACCGAATGGCCCTGCCTCTTCCTCCCAGCGGCGGGCACTTCACCAGGCACTGCTTCAAACACTTCACTGGAAGTGCGCTTCATCCCCGATGAGATTCCCCAGCTCCCCGAAGTTCTGGGGAACTGAGGCAGGAATGGGAAGGGGGTGAATAGCACCTCCTTCCCCACATCCCACTGCTGCAGGAAGACGCTGGCCTCCCCACCCACGGGGACCCATCGGTTCCTGCACGGCAGCTGACCCACCGGAGATGAACACTAACAAGGTCTACCCGACAAACCAGCCATGATTAAGGTGCATCCTGCAGGCCAGTGGCAGCTGTATCCTGCCTGCTCACACCTGGAGTGAAGTGGATTCTGAGAACTTTCCCTGAAGCCCAAGATGCCCTGGGAAAGCTGCCACAGCCAATTTCGTGGGGAGTGGCAGACAGTAATGGCTCCCCAAAGATGTCCGCATCCCAAACCTGTGAATGTGTTACCTTACAAGGCCAAAGGGACTTTGCATATGGGATTAAATTAAGGGTCTTGGAATTGGAGAGATTATCCTGGATTATCTGGGTCAGCCCTCTTGAGTTACACAGGTCTTCATAAGGGGGCAGGAGGCTCAGAGCAGGAGAACGAGATGTGATGACAGAAGAGAGGTCAGGCAGAGAGGGGGTGGGGAGAGAGAAGGAGAGGGGCGGGGAGAGAGGGGGGGAAGAGAGGGGGGGGAGAGAAAGAGGAGGAGGGGAGAGAAAGGGAGAGAGGGGGAGAGAGAGAGGGAGAGAGGAAGGAAAGAGGGAGAGAGAGAGACAGAGATGGATTTGAGAATGTAACTGTTGGCTGGGAAGATGGGAGGGGCTGTAAGCCAAGGCATGAAGCAGCTTCCGGACACTGGAAAAGGCCATGAAATGGATTCTGCTCGGAAAAAAACACACCTCTGATGACCCCTTTTGGACTTCTGACCTCCAAACCACAAGGTCATGAATTTGTGTTGTTTTAAGCCGTAAAGCTTGTGTGATTTGTTACAGCAGCAATGGGCGGCCTGCCTGCTGCTCCTGTGAGCTCAGACCCAGAAGGCAGTGAATTCTGAGGCCTTCCCTGTGGCCTCAGAACTTTCCATGGGTGACATGGCAGACGGGGGCTGAGTGTGAGTGTGTGTGTGTGTGTGTGTGTGTGAGTGTGAGAGAGAGAGAGAGACAGAGTGACTGACATGCGGACAGGGGCCAGACTTGGAGACGGTGGCAAACATCCATCCCCCACAGCCACAGTTTCCCTCCTTCTTCTAGCAAAGAAGGAGGCAAAATTTGGCTCAGACTCACGCTCTGTTTGGGCTACACGCTGTTTTTTCCAATAATAACTTCTTAATAACAGGAACCATAACAACAACTAGAATCTATTGAGCTCTTCCTGTGGACCAGACACTGTTTTGAGCTTTTTGCATATTTCCCCTTCTAATTCTTAAAGCCACAGTATCAGTTATAAGCTTGTTAATATGTATCAGAATACTGATTTTTTCCCCCAAAAAGAAAATGCCTCATGTGCAGTTTAACTCTCTATTGCCCCAGCTAGACTAGTGCCCGCGATGTGGTAAGTGTTCAATAAACAGTTGAGTGAATGAACTATAAGACCTGGTGGGAGAAGCAGGTCCGTAATACAGGGAGATTATCATTCCCAACCCTGGGAGGTCCCTGGACCATTTGGGGGGACGAACTATCCTCTGAGGTGAGGGTGTCGGGAAAGGCTTTTGTAATAAGGAGACCCTAATTCTGAAGGGCGAGAGGAGGGGTGGTGGTGTCAGCGAGAAGCAAGTAGCCAGGGGGACAGCGTGGGGGAAGCCTCTGTTGGGGAAAAAACTGGGGACTGGGAGGAAGCCGGAGTGGCTGGATCCTAAGAAAGTGGCGGGAAGGTGGGATGCTGGGTCTGCAGGGTTCAGGCCTGCATCGCTGTGTGAGATTCCTGCGGCTGCTCCTGCAAATCCCCACAACCCGGGGGGCTTACACCACACGAATTCACTCTCACCGTCTGGAGGCCAGAAGTCTGAACTCCAAATGCCAGCAGGGCTGCAGCCCCTCCGAAGGCTCCAGAGAGAATCCATTCCTCACCTCTTCCCTTTCTGGGGGCTCCAGGTGCCCTTGGCTTGTGGCCACATCACCCCTACCTCTGCCTCGGTTTTCACATGGCCCTCTTTCCTTTGTGTTCTCTTCTCTTTGTGTGAGGACACCAGTCACTGGGTTTAGAATCCAATCCAGAAAGATACCCGGACCTAAACTTCATGACATGGGCCCAGACTCTGTTCTGCTAAGGTCACAATCACAGGGCTGGAGGGGATGACTTGCACATATCTCGCTGGGGCACTGTTCCACCCACTAAAAGCATTTCCCACAATGTTTCCAAAACTCACCCTTCCCAGCAGCAAAGGGCCCTGGGAAGTCCCCCACTGCCACGGTGATTCAACAAACACCAGACAACGAATGGACATCTCCCAGCTCTGGGACGTGGCTCGACACGTTCAACAGGCTGCTGCCTGCGCCTGGTGATATATTTAGGCCGGGAAATGTAATTCAGTCAAGGCCCCCCAAGCCCATATGTTTCTGTCGTTGTGTTTCAATTGGTGAACACGCCAGCCAAAATGAAGATCCCAAAATAAAGCCTCCCAAAGATCTAAAATATTTGAGTCAATTTTGGGGTTAGAAAAATCCCCTCTAAGTGTGTGGTCTTTGTCTGCCTTTTGTTACCTCTTCCTTACTTCCTATGCGTTGCCTCGGCAGCTCTGATACCGACACCCCCACCCCGTGAGCCCCACTCGGACCTTGCCCTGCCAGCCAGAGGGAAGCGGAGTTCACAGAGAACAGGGCACAGCCTGTTCTGAATGGTGTTCTCAATCACTCGGCACCTTTCCCCAGCCTCTGCCACATTTAGACTTTCTTCTCTGTCTTTCTTCTAAAGGGCCATGCATTATGGATGAGGACTATTTTTTATTCAGCAGCCGAGAATCAGAGAATCGCTCTTCTATCAAAAGCAGCTCTTTAATGCACGCTCAGAAATCAAAGCCTGCCTCTGGGCCGGAGTCTCCTAGCCTGGCTCTCTGAAGGCGCCTGCTGGACAAAGCTCTCAGGGACAAATGTTTGAAATGTAAACTGCGCAGGCGCACACACTCCCACCCCCAGCACACACAGCACTCCTGCTGGGATGGGTAACACAGCGAGGGACCCCTGGGGTTAGGGTCACTCTAACCTGGGCGAGAACGGGGCAATTTCAAACATCTGTCACCGCACGTTTCCAGGCAGATTGAAAGTATTGACATTTCTGTTCCTGACCGTGCTGGGCACACACTTGCCCCTCCTCTTTCTTTACTCTCTTAACCCAGCTCAAAAATAAGGGGAAATAAAATGAAAGAGATGCTGGTCAAAGGGGGCAAACTTTCAGTTATGGGATAAGTTCCGGAGACCACAGGTGTGGCATGATGACTATGGTTAACAATACCACATTGTATACTTGCACTTTTCAAACACAGGTCTTAAGCATTCTCTCTCTCCACACACACACACACACACACACACACACAGTAGCTATGTATTAATCAGCTTGCAGTCACCATTTCCCAATATACATGTATACATCAAGTTGCACATCTTAAATATACAATTTTTACTTGTCAGCCATACCTCCATAAAACTGAAAAAAACTTAAGAAAAAATCAGGATACAAACTCAATTACAATAACCTTCACTATATATGCAGAGACCTAAAAGCCGACAAAGCTTACCCTTAGAAAAAGAGACAACTACACTGGAAATAGGCCAAAGATAGTAACAGTAATTACTTGGGTAATTTTCTTCTTTCTATTTCTAAAATTTCTATTATTAGCAGGTACTCATTTTGCTAGCTAGCAAGTTTCTTAAAACCTGCTTTCAAACCCTATTCCTGAGACATGAAGACAGGAAAGTGTGCAAAAGTCAAGTCGCTGCACTGTGAATTTTTCCTAGTCACTGTAAAAGATGCAATCCTGATATTGTTAATATTTACTGAGTGCTATGTATGCCCCAGATGCTATTCTACATCCAGTGCATGTAATCCCTCTTTAACTCCTATGAGATAGATGCAATGACTATACCTACTTTACAAATGAGGGACCTGAGGCACAGAGAGGCTGAGAGACTTGTCCAAGATCACACAGCTAGTATAGGCTGGAGCTTGGACGTGAAACCAAAGGCTCTCAGTTGACTTCCCTCACTGTCTGTTAAAAAGCTGGCTGTACATCCATACCAGTTAGAATGTGCTCTCACCACAACGTGGAATACGAAGCAGCCATTAAAAAACACAAGGTGGTTCTATACAAACCCTTCCGGAAAGTTCTCCAATGCACAGTGCTAGACGAGGTGTCTGGGGGACGCCCTTGGGCCATTTCCCCACCTGGAACCGAAGTCTCCTGATTTGCATCTGGCAAGGAATGATGTTTCCCACCGGATGGGAAACAAATGAGATTAGCCCAACTGAGGATCATCCTGAAAGAACGTGGTGACCACTTAGTATTTTCCAAAAGGCATTTACACACATAGCCACGTGGGGAACAGGAAATGCTTGCCAAGCTCCCCTGAGCAGTCTCTCCCTTTCCCTCTTTCCCGGGGGATTGTGGTAGACGTTCCATGTCACTAGAGAGAGGAAGAGAGCGCTATCCGTGGAACCTGCCTCCACTTGGCTCCTCCCATTGGGTGGCCTGTGCAGGCAGCCACCCTGGCCACCCAGGGGAGCTGGTACGAAGGAGAGAATGCCTCCCCATCTGAAGCTCATTGGGGCGTCTGGGTGAGTGGGGAAGCGGAGATGGATGTTCAGAAACTATCAGACATTTGAGAAAAGAGCCGGAACTTCACCAGCAGAGGCTGAAGCCGGTGTGGGTCACTTCTGGGTGACGGTAATATTGGTTTGGGTGGGAGAAACAGCTTTAATAGCTTCATGTGGTGTCTCCACATCTTGAGCCTCTGTGGCATTGCTCATGTAAACACAACACAAAACCAAGCCATTGGGGACACCCTTGATTTTGGTAAGGTCATAGCACAACATGACAACTCTTATGTAAAGTGAAACCCTACAAAAACGTGATATCTTTTCTATGAATGTATATAGAAGTCATCTTATCCAGTAAGATTGAAAGCCAAAAAGTTAAGGCGGGGGGGAATCGTTTAATGAGATAACCCTACTTTACGCATCTTATTTACAATGCATCCATTTTACATCATTCACCAGCCATTCTCTGGAGGACCAAGGCCTTTTCTTAACATTGGTGTCAGCCAATTGTGGGCCGTGTCACCTTTCTTGCACAAATTAATTCATTAGGCCGATCTATGATTGCTAATGACAGTTTGAGGAGGAACGAAGACTTAAATACAGTGATTTAGAAACCCCAGGGCAGAATCCTTCTAGAGTGCTACTAGTTTCCCTCCAGTCTTTTACAGTAGTTTCATCTTCACATGATTCAATAGCAATTCATTTAGGAATTCAGCCTGATTGAATTTTCCCAAGCCGTCCCTTTGGTATGAACAGGGACGAGTCTTTCACGCTCTCCTTTACCGGTTTACCTAACATTTGCTTGAAATTTGTATTCGAATCAATAAGCACGACTGGCAGAAGCAGGTTTGGGACTAAAGCCGGCTGATCCTTGGTGTACAGATGATTCTGCTGGTGGGAGAAGCTGCGATCCTGTGAGTGTGGCCCATCAGCCGCCAGCCTCCAGCAGGCACTGGGATGAGTGGTGTGATTTACAGCGAACAGAGAGCCACAGTTATGGGGAGGTAGGTAAGCTGAGACTGTATATATATACACTTCAAACTAGTAACAATTGTTGCCTTTAAGGAGAGGACCAGGACTGGGAATGAGGGTGGAAGGAGCCTAACCATATCTCTGTAACATTTTTCTCTACACACACACACACACACACACACACACACACACACACACACAGTGCTGGAGTGAGTACAGCTGAGTGCATATCCCAGTGCAACTCTTATTAGCTGTGTAACCTCTGGTGCAAGTGATTTAACCTCGCTATGCCTCAGTTTTCTTGTCTGAACAATGGGGATATGACAACAGTCTGGACCTCAAAAGTAGATTGCAAAAACACAACCTTACCTTTACTTCAAAAAAAAAAAAAGGCGGATTGCAAGAATTAATTCTTGCAATGCGCTCCCCCGAGAGTCTGACGCATTGCTGCAGCAATGAGTGTGATGCTGTATTAAACGTAAATCCCCACTCAAACTGCTTTCCTTCTGGAAGCCCTTCTGTTGCTCCAGTGCCATCTGCTGAACCCTTCACTCGGCACTCCGGGGTGTGCAGGGTCCCTTATGGGGCTGGGAACTCCCTAGGGGCGGGGCCCATCCAATCTCCTCTGAGCCAGGGCCTTGGTCTGGGATTCAGGCAGCGTCTTTGCTCCTGATGAGTTGCCCAAGAGGTGGCTGATGGCAGATTCCATTTTCCATAAACAGTGTTTCCTAGCACGTGCTCTTCTCTCCCGTGTCTATGTCCCTCTCCCCTGAAACTGGTGAGGCTTTGAGGCTGCGGCATGACACTACCTGACCTCTCAGGCAAGGTCATTATGAGAATTGCTCACCTGTCCGAATTCAAACAATGGATTCGGAGACAGAAGTATGGGCGAAAACAAGATTTTTACTATGTGCTCTCCAGAGCGGGTGTCTCCAGGTTAGCAAACACAGCCCATTTATTCAGTTCCTCCTCCAGCTCCTCATTGGCTGAGCACCATGGGGTCACCTGCTTCCCCATATGTGGCTGAGGTCTTGCTGTCTCCCATTGGGCTATTTAAAACAATTGTGCTGAGGCCTGTCTAGCTGCCTCCACCTCCCCTGACTAGCCGAGGCAGACTCCTGGAGGGTTTCCACCATGATGCTGGCCCACATGCACAGTTCTTTGTACCTCTTCCCTCCTTCCTACACTCTGTTTGCCCAGGGGAAATTCAGCAAATTCCCTCAAAAGCTGACCATGCTGGAGATGGATCGCAGAGGCCTGTTCCCTACAGTCACAGCAGGCAGCACGGCCTCTGCCTGGGTCGCCCTCTTAGCACACACACTCTTGGATCCCAGGCACCATGCTGTGAGGGAGCCCCATAACTGTGGCTCTCTGTTCGCTGTAAATCACACCACTCATCCCAGTGCCTGCTGGAGGCTGGCGGCTGATGGGCCACACTCACAGGATCGCAGCTTCTCCCACCAGCAGAATCATCTGTACACCAAGGATCAGCCGGCTTTAGTCCCAAACCTGCTTCTGCCAGTCGTGCTTATTGATTCGAATACAAATTTCAAGCAAATGTTAGGTAAACCGGTAAAGGAGAGCGTGAAAGACTCGTCCCTGTTCATACCAAAGGGACGGCTTGGGAAAATTCAATCAGGCTGAATTCCTAAATGAATTGCTATTGAATCATGTGAAGATGAAACTACTGTAAAAGACTGGAGGGAAACTAGTAGCACTCTAGAAGGATTCTGCCCTGGGGTTTCTAAATCACTGTATTTAAGTCTTCGTTCCTCCTCAAACTGTCATTAGCAATCATAGATCGGCCTAATGAATTAATTTGTGCAAGAAAGGTGACGCGGCCCACAATTGGCTGACACCAATGTTAAGAAAAGGCCTTGGTCCTCCAGAGAATGGCTGGTGAATGATGTAAAATGGATGCATTGTAAATAAGATGCGTAAAGTAGGGTTATCTCATTAAACGATTCCCCCCCGCCTTAACTTTTTGGCTTTCAATCTTACTGGATAAGATGACTTCTATATACATTCATAGAAAAGATATCACGTTTTTGTAGGGTTTCACTTTACATAAGAGTTGTCATGTTGTGCTATGACCTTACCAAAATCAAGGGTGTCCCCAATGGCTTGGTTTTGTGTTGTGTTTACATGAGCAATGCCACAGAGGCTCAAGATGTGGAGACACCACATGAAGCTATTAAAGCTGTTTCTCCCACCCAAACCAATATTACCGTCACCCAGAAGTGACCCACACCGGCTTCAGCCTCTGCTGGTGAAGTTCCGGCTCTTTTCTCAAATGTCTGATAGTTTCTGAACATCCATCTCCGCTTCCCCACTCACCCAGACGCCCCAATGAGCTTCAGATGGGGAGGCATTCTCTCCTTCGTACCAGCTCCCCTGGGTGGCCAGGGTGGCTGCCTGCACAGGCCACCCAATGGGAGGAGCCAAGTGGAGGCAGGTTCCACGGATAGCGCTCTCTTCCTCTCTCTAGTGACATGGAACGTCTACCACAATCCCCCGGGAAAGAGGGAAAGGGAGAGACTGCTCAGGGGAGCTTGGCAAGCATTTCCTGTTCCCCACGTGGCTATGTGTGTAAATGCCTTTTGGAAAATACTAAGTGGTCACCACGTTCTTTCAGGATGATCCTCAGTTGGGCTAATCTCATTTGTTTCCCATCCGGTGGGAAACATCATTCCTTGCCAGATGCAAATCAGGAGACTTCGGTTCCAGGTGGGGAAATGGCCCAAGGGCGTCCCCCAGACACCTCGTCTAGCACTGTGCATTGGAGAACTTTCCGGAAGGGTTTGTATAGAACCACCTTGTGTTTTTTAATGGCTGCTTCGTATTCCACGTTGTGGTGAGAGCACATTCTAACTGGTATGGATGTACAGCCAGCTTTTTAACAGACAGTGAGGGAAGTCAACTGAGAGCCTTTGGCTTCACGTCCAAGCTCCAGCCTATACTAGCTGTGTGATCTTGGACAAGTCTCTCAGCCTCTCTGTGCCTCAGGTCCCTCATTTGTAAAGTAGGTATAGTCATTGCATCTATCTCATAGGAGTTAACGAGGGATTACATGCACAGAATGTAGGGACAGACCATGTGGAGAGGACCCTAAGCTCACAGGCCTCCTGAGCCCCGGCAATCACCAGCCTGGCAGCCAGCTTTTGATAGAAGGTCCCCCAGTCCCCAGAAAAGGCCCCCTGGCTGATGCCCGTGGGACAGGCGAGCCTTCTCCGAAAACCTTGCCCAAAGGGCTAGCTGATAAGACAAGTAAATGACGGCCACTGTTTAAGCCACCAAGATGGGGGTTTGTTCGTGAGCCACAGAAACAGGAGCAGCAGCTAGACCCGGCCCAGAAATCTTCTCCCAGGCGAGGTGCTTGCCCACCACTCTCCCTCTCCGCTCAGTCTGCCTGCAGCTAAGGGCCTGAGCCTCCAGCCTAGGGCAAAGCGCATCCTCCCTCAGAGGGTGCCCGGCCCCAGCGGGATGGACATAGGTCAGGGCACAAGATGCACAGCAGCTGTCTCCACCGCTCCATGGCTAGAGGAGGCTGGTGAGGACAGAGACCCAGGTTGCCCTGCACTGGGAGTCACACTCTTGCTCCAAGACTGGCTCCCTGGATAAGGTCCCCTCAGCCCTGGCTTCTTTCCCCTTTCTCCACCTTTCCAGCTCTTTCAAGTTCAACTTATATTCCCTCCTCTCTCCCAATTGGACCCATCAGACAATCCCATCAGTGCTCCCCTCTAAACGTATTCACAGGCTTCCAGCCTGGTCCCGCCCACCGGCTCTGCCACCTGGAGTCCACACACTCCAGGTGGCAGAGCCAATAGGGGCTTAATCACAAGGAACAACAGCCTGGTAATTATTGGAATCAGAAACAGGCATTTGCATAGTCTAGGTCAGTGGTCAGCAAACTCATTAGTCAACAGAGCAGCAAACCGTGGCTCGCGAGCCGCATGTGGCTCTTGAGCCGCAGTTTGCCGACCACTGACCTGGACTATGCAGTGCCTATTTCTGCCCCATAGTGTATCCTCCACCAGCAGCTAGGGGGTCTGTTTAAATGGACATGACATTATGTCATTCAAAGCCTTGTGATGGCTCCATCTCATTCAAAGTCAAAGCCAAGTGTCCCCCAAGATCCTGTACAATCCAGCCTGCATTCCCCCTACCCACCCCCACACTTTGCTCCTGCCACACTGGCCTCCTCACTGTTTCTCAGGCATATCAGACACACTCCCACATCAGGACCTTTGCACTGGCTTTTTCTCTTTCCTGGAGTGATCCTGCCCTGCATAGCTGCATGGCGCAGTCTCTCACACCCTTCACATCATTACTTAAGTTAGCATCTCAGTAAGATCTTCCTTTCCACACATTCCAAAAACTTCAACTGGTGCCAACACTTCATGTGCCCCTATTTTGCCTTATATTTTCTCCTTGGCACTCATCCAATGTGCTACATATTTCATCTTCTTTATTGACAGTCTCCCCCACTAATACTTAAGCCCAGGAGGGCAGTCATTTTTATTTGTTTTGCTCACTCGCACCTACAACAAAGCCTGGTGCATAATAAATGCTCAATTATTTGTTTGATGAATAAATGAAAGAAGTTCTTCAAGACTCAATCCAAGCCTCGATTGTGATAGGAAACCCTTCTTATGAACACCCACCTCCACCCCCAATCAAGGGTAGTCACCTATCAGAACACATTAAAGTCATGGTCACCCTCATCAGTGTCATTACCACTCACCCTAACTACCCAGCAAGCCCTCTGGTAAGCTCCTTATATTAGAATTTCCAGTTAAATACAGGATACCCAGGAAAATTTGAGTTTCATGTTAAAAAGTTCAAGATATAGAGAGAAACCAATATGGCAGCATAGGTAAACACCTAAACTGCTGCTTCGCACAACAATTTCAAAACTACAACTAAAAGACAAAACGTCTATCACCCAGAACCACGGGAAAGCTGGCTGAGTGGAAGTTCTACAACTAGAAGGAAAGAGAAAAGAGCATTGAGACGTGCACGAGCGCTGAAAAGCTGAGGTACGGAGGCGCGTGATCCGGGCTGGCTGCGGGCGACTGGGCACACTGCTTTTTTCAACCTGAAGGGAGACAAGCTCCCTATTACTCTGAACTCCAGTTTCTGGAGAGACACTGGGGACCCAAACTCCTACAGGGAGAAGCTGGACTGTCTGCCATCAGGTCAGAAAGTGAGGGTGACTTTCTTGCAGAGGTGTGCGCAGCAATCATTGTTTACTGCGCTGGGGTGTGGGACATGGGGACTTGGAAACACAGAGACAGCTGACTGGCAGCCATCGCTGTTTGCTACACCCTAGCCTAGTGATTCCCTGGGACCCCACCCCGCACAATCTATAAACCACCCAAGCTCCACACAATGGCTTTTGCATATAAATGGCCTGCCCTATCACAGCTTAACCTAACAAACTGCAGCTCTGGTCAGACAGCTCCAAAACCTCCAAACCCCAAGAAAAGAGGAGAAAACAGTAGTTCTCACTGTAGCTCCTGCTGGGTGGCCTCAGACAGTAGCTGACCTGCACCCCATTGGCAATCCAGAAGCCAGTGTACCTAGTGGTCAGTGTGAGATGACACCAGATTTCAACTACTCACATCCATAAGTGACACATTCAAGAGGCAGACTCAGTGAGCACCAAAGCCCCACTGAAACAAGTCCTGCCCCATAAGCATGTCTCCAGCACAGCACTCTTCCATTACAGACATAGCGGGTCCTCACAGCAAATTGCCTGGAGGTCAATTCCTCTCAACGACACCAACAACAATTAAGACTTAACTACAACAAGGCTGTACACACAGTCCACAAAGGGATACACCAAGAGTGTCCACCTCGGTAACTGGGAGGCCAACCCACTGGGCCATATAGGAAACCTAGCACACAAAGCCACCCTACCAACTCAGGGAAGCAGTGAAAATGCGGTGACAAAGAAACAGATCACAAACGAAAGAAATGGAGGAAAACAAATGACTGGATATAGAGTTCAAAACCACGGTTATAAGGTTTTTCAAGAATTTCCTAGAAAAGGCTGATAAATTAATGAGACCCTTGAGGATATGAAAAAGGACAAACTAGAAATTAAACATACACTGACTGAAATAAAAAATATTATACAGAGATCCAACAGCAGACTAGAGGAACACAAAAATCAAGTCAAAGAGTTGAAATACAAAGAAGCAAAAAACACTCAACCAGGAAAGCAAAAAGCAAAAAGAATCCAAAAAGTTGAAGATAGTGTAAGAAGCCTCTGGAACAACTTCAAGCATACCAACATCCGAATTATGGGGGTGCCAGAAGAAGAGAGAGAGCAAGATACTGAAAACCTATTTGAAGAAATAATGACCGAAAACTTCCCCTACCTGGTGAAAAAAACAGACTTACAAGTCCAGGAAGCGCGCAGAACCACAAACAAAAGGAATCCAAAGAGGACCACACCAAGACACATCATAATTAAAATGCCAAGAGCAAAAGACAAAGAGAGAATATTAAAAGCAGCAAGAGAAAAACAGTTAATTACAAGGGAGCACCCATATGATTGTCAGCTGATTTCTCAACAGAACCTATGCAGGCCAGATGGGAGTGGCAAGAAATATTCAAAGTGAAGAATAGCAAGAACCTACAACCAAGATTACTCTACCCAGCAAAGCTATCATTCAGAATTGAAGGGGAGAAAAAGAGCGTCACAGATAAGAAAAAGCTAAAGGAGTTCATCACCACCAAACCAGTATTATATGAAATGCTGAAAGGTATTCTTTAAGAAGAGGAAGAAGAAGAAAACAGTAAAGATAAAAATTATGAACAACAAATACATATCTATCAACAAGTGAATCTAAAAATCAAGTGAATTAAAAATCTGAGGAACAGAATAAACTGGTGAATATAATAGAATCAGGGGCATAGAATGGTAGTGGACTGATAATTCTCAGGGGGAAAGAGGTGTGGGGGGTACAGGAAGAGTCTGGACAAAAATCATACACCTACGGATGAGGACAGTACGGGGGAGGTAAGGGCAGAGGTTGGGGTGGGAACCGGGTGGAGGGGAGCTGTGGGGGGGAAAGGAGAAACAATTGTAATAATCTGAACAATAAAGATTTATTAAATTTTTTAAAAAATCAAGATATATACTTTTTAGTATAAGTATGTCCCAGGCAATATTTGAGACATACTTACACTTGGAAAACAATTATTTATCAAACACATTAGGCGCAGACACCCTGCATTTTTATTTGCTGTATCTGGCAACCTTAACTTACACTCTTCATGTCATTTAACTGGCACGAGGGTGGCATCAGTTTGTATCCAAGGAGATGGCACAGCGGGCTGGAGGTGAGGTGGGGTGGGGGTGGGCAGGAAAGAGAAACTAGAAGAGCTTTGGAATGCTGCCAGATAGCTCTCTGTCAAACCTGGGAACAAAAAGAAACACAAAAAGTTGGAACCACCTGCTATTTCAAATGAGGGAATAAAAAGAAGTGACAAGAGTGTCTTAAATTCAAGCCAAGAGAAATGAGCTTGTGCTGCTGAAAAAATGAATGAAATGAAACTTTGGGGAAAATAGATCTTCCATTGTTGAAGATAAAATGATCCATCTCCGAGAATGACACAGGCTCTGTGTAAGATATGAGAGGCGGTCCAGGCCGCTAACAGGACTCCAAGGGGAGCCCAAGGCAGGTCCCCTCACTGTGGCAGCATCCTGCACCTGCAGGGAAACAGGTTGCGGTGCACACGCTCAGGGGCGCCACCTGCAGGAGGGAGTGCGCCACTGCTGGATTACCAGTTGCCCTCTGGTAACTACCAATGAGCCACCTGCCCAGTCTGTTACTAAATGCAAACACCTCCCTCTGCAGCCCACGCACCCCTTCTTGCACTGGAAGCTCCCTACGAGCAAATTTCTTCTTTTTTGGTAGTTTGCATGCTATCCAGCATATATGTTACATCTCACTGTATTAACTTCTCTCCCCCCCAAACTGGCAGGGATTTTTTTTTTTTTTTTTTTTTTTGTTCATGGCTGAATCTCCAGTATCTAAAACAGTGTTTAGCATGTGAAAAATACTCAATAAATATATGATAAATGAGTTCATGAATGCATACAGCTTCCTTAAGAAAAAGAGGCATGCCCTCTCTTACCCCCTTTTCTCTTTATACCCGCTGGAGATCTGCCTGGTAACAGTGAGTACCTGGGTCCATGCAGGTGAAGACGCCCCTAAGAATGATGGAACAACAGGATAAGCAGGAGCCTGGCTCCCTGCACCAAGCAGCACTCACCTGCCCTGAACAGCTCCCACCTGCAATATTGTGAGACCCAGAGGAGAAAATGAATGCACCGAGGTTAAGCCATTGGTACCGTGGCCTCTGATACAACAGACAAGCAGTTGTAGCATCCAGTGAGAGGCGAGCTCAGGGGAGAGGACGCTGGGGTGGGCATCAGGGAAAGCGCCCCTGAGAAGACCACGATGACTGGGTCTTGACAGATGGGCAAAGGAAGGGATGTCAGCCCCACAGCATGCTCAGGAAACAGCAAGTAGATCGGTGGGTGTGATGGTTCGCCAGGGCCTGAGTAGAGAGGTGAGATGCACAGTGGGTTCAGGCGGGGTCTCGTTTGAAGCTCAGCTTTGGGGGACATGTTCTTTCTGGTTCCGGCTCCTCTGGCCTGGGTGAAAGTCCTGCAGGCCTGAGATTTGGGTTTGAGGAAAAGGCAGCTCCTTGGGTCTCATTTTGGTTTGACCACCAGCAGAGCTTTGTCCCTTGCCTCTCGCAGGAAGTTCCCATGCCTAGAGGGGATCCAGGACTCCAGGGTCACCTGGCCATCCCACCACCAAGAAGCACTTCTGTCTCCCTCTGATTTCCTTTCTGACATGTCAAGCACATGAAACCCTTGGCTAACCAGGTGCCCTGACTGCTGGTCCAGAAAACACAGCCACTCTACATACAATCTCCAAGAAGAAATCCTGATGTCCTCAGACTGATTTGGGTCCAAGCTAGAGCCAAGAGCCCAGAAAGAGCCTATATTCCGCCCCTAAAAGCCCATGACCAAATTGACCCTGGGGAGGTGTTACATGACATCACTGCCCCCAAAGCATCTTTTGTCCTTGTAAGATGTCCTTTTCACAGTGCTTTCTGGGGGAGAATTGGCCTGGTTCCTGAAAACCCACTCTAATTGGGTGTAATTTTTAGAAATATAGTAATTAAGACTCATTATGCCTTGCAGCTTAAATAGAATTGAAATTTTATGGGAACAGGAGAATTAGGAGGAAATGGTTCTAACATCTGAATTCACTGACCTCACTCCTAATGGGAAACTGGCTGTTAGGACCTCAAGAGCTGGTGTCCAGAAACCACTCCCCTTGGCGGCCACATGGGAGCAGGAAAATAACAAAACAACAAAAAAAAGAGTCCTGCCCTGGCTCTCACCAGCCTTGTGAATCCACACTTAGAGAACAGAAGTTACAAGTTGGTGGCCTACAGTCCATTTCCTGCCTTTCAAGGGGTTTTGTTTGTTCGACATTTTAAAGTTTGGAAATTTCACATAAAATATGGATTTTTCAGCTTCTCTTTTGACCTCTCAGAGACCAGGCAATGCTGAGCCTGCATTCTTATCTGACAACAATGGGCAGCTGCCCCCTACAGACAAGACACATGCTCTCCACTTTGCCGCAGCCCCCACTATTCCTTATAGCCTCCTTAGCACTGCCCACTTTCAACACTGTTAGTATTCTTCAGATAGAAAAGTCATACTCTGAATCCACATCTCTATCAGCAGTGGGACAATATAAGATTGAGAGACAAATGGATCCAGAAAATTTGGGGTGGATCCTATCAGTTTGTGGATGTTATAAACATGGCTATGTCTTTATTGACACAAAATATCCCTGCATCAATTCTACCCAGCATCTTTGTTGTTTATGGTGCCATGCCTGTCCCTGGTGGACATGGAAATTTGTAATCCCTTTTCTTATAGGTGGCATTATGGTCCACAATTCGTACCACTCCCTCTGCCCATGTGACTTTGCTGTTCCCCTAGTAGAGAGAGAATGCATTTCTCTACTCTTTGACCTTGGGCTCAGCCATATGACTTGTTTGGTTAATGGGACTTGGGAAGATGTGACACAAGCATAGGCCAATGCAGATATGCCATTGCCACGAGGTGTACACACTCCAGGTGTCTGCTGATCCAAGAAGAAAGCGGCTTGGATCTAAGCCCAAAAGAACCCGGCCTTGATCAGACAACCCACGGACATGTGAACTGGAAGGAATGATTGTTCTTATAAGCCACGGAATTTGGGGATGGGTTGTTATGTAGCAGGGTTGTGGCTCTGGTTGGCTGACACATTTGCTACCATTGAATCTCGTCATACCCTATTCGATTGGTGGCCTGGACCTTCGGGGTCTCCGGAGGTTTCTCTTACTTTTTGAGACTTCACAATGCTGTGAGCTCATTCAATTAAAGTGGACAGCATGTCCTCTCCGTGAGGTATGAAGTGAGACAGGTTAATTGTGGGCCTTTCATGCCAGTCGGCACCCACTGGCTCCTGGCACTGTTCCCTCCAGCATCTCAACTTGGAATGCCACCAACTTAGTCCCAGCCAATCAGCTGACTCGGGGTTTCTAAATGTCATCAGAGCTGAAGAAACAAACAGCATACACAGATTGGCTTTGTCTTGCCTTCAAATACAAATTGGAAATACATGTGATCACTATGCACCTCTTGACAGCCAACAACCAATGCACATGGAGCCCATAACATCCTCAGGGAGAAGGTGCTGGGGGCTCGGCAGGGCTCAGTGACACATTCATTATAGACCTGCATAGTACTCAGCACTGAGTTGGGGAGATTTGGCTTACACAAATGGCAGACAGAGGAACTCGGGGCTCTCTCCCCGTGCCCAGCCTTTAGATGTCAGGGTTCATCGAGGCCCTGGGCCCGGCCTTCTTCACATGGCTCTCCGCATCTCATTCCAGCAGACCCCATTTACCCCCAACTCTTCAAACTGGGTCTCTCTTCCTCTGTCTGGTTTCTAAGCCTAGACTCACAAGTCATGAGCATATTGGACAGGTCCGCTTTGCTCTCCCACCGGCATCTCAAACACAGTGTGTCTAAGGTGGATGTGTTGATCTCTCTGCCCATTCCCAATTTCCTCCATTCTTCTCCATAGCCGTCAATGGGACCACCCAGTTGCTCCAGGCAGAAACCTGCAAGTCTGCCCTGGCGTCTCCCTTTCCTGAACCTACACAGCCCACGTCTGATCCAAGTCCTTCAAATGCTATTTCCACAATCCACCCGCTTCTCTCTCCGCCTCCTGGCTACCGTCCTGGATCAGGCCATCAGACATCTCCCCTTGATAAATATAATAGCCATCTCAAGCCTTCTCCCTTCCACTCCATCACCACCACGGCCTGAATGAGATGCTGGCTATCTGGAAAGGGATTGGGTGACACAATGATAGGGAACTCCATTGGCAGCCTGCAATGTTCAGGACATCCCCACCAAAGGAACTGTCCCAAATCCCACACGAATTCAGAAGGTCCCACCTGACATTTACATAAGAGAAAAACTTTTTAAAACGGGACTCCTAGAAATTAATTCCTATTTACTTTTTTTTTTTTTTTAAAAAGCATTTTTGCACGACTTTGACAGATCCTGGCTTTTTCAGGAATGTAACTGTTGTGTAAACATAGATTAAGAAGAGACTGTATGTCTCTTTGTTTTAATGTTTTAAGAAGAAATATTGGCCACTCTGGAAAATCCCATCACCTACAGTAGTGCCAGCGATGCATGCACCCGGGCCACGCTGCACCTGCGGCTCTCGCCCTGTGTTTCCAGCGCTGGGTACCGGTGAGCACCTGTGAGTACTGCTTATCTTTTGGCTGTTATACTGGAGCATTTGTTTACTGGCATGCATAATATTTTGCTAGAAATTAATTTCATTTTCTTTCTCCTACACATTATACTTAGGGCAACACATACACTTATTTGAACCTGTATGTGTAGCTGGGTTGTACTGTCTCTTAGTTTTGTTTCGCGAGGGTAACAGGCATCACAGAGCACGTTATAAAGGGAAACGATGAGTCTGTCGGATAGGAACCCATTCATTTGCAGACAAATATCTCTGGGGGAAGGTGGGCTGCCCAACCGCAGGGAGAAATACACACTGTGGAGGAGTAACGGGTAGTTTGCAGCTGGAAGGCATTTAAAAGTAAGGAAACAGGAAGGGGGGAAGGCTTCAAACATTTTTTTAGATGTTGAAATTATTTTTGTTCAGAAAACTAGAAAGATATACACTTACTTCAGTGTCAGCAGACGTGGTTTGTCATCTTTATCTTCAAAGGAGCGTGAACAACCCCTGGAGGTCTCTGGGTTTCAGGATCCCGGAGACACAGCCGCCAGGTCGGCCTGGATTTCCTCCCTGCCCTTCCTCTCAGGACTGGGCAGAGCTGGCAAGAGGCCACAATGGAGTAAAACAACTTCTCTCTATTTCATCAGCCAGTCAGGAGAAACCTGGAACGACCTCCATGGGGTCGGGGTGAACGGGGGGCCCGCGTGGTTCAGGGGCTGACAGAGAAGTCTGGTCAGTAGCTTAAAAATGTTCCCTTTTGTTCTTTTTTTTTTTTTGCCTCAGAACTGCTGTCTGTAGAAACATACTGTTTTGTTTCATTAAAAATATACTGAAGACAAATATGTTCCCATTAATCACCCCCTTATCCAAGACAGTAGGAGAAATCAGGGCACAGGATTGCTGAGAAATGCCGACACCCAGGGCTCCCATCTTCCCCCCAACAGTCAAATCAGTGACCAGTGACTGCAGCGTGGGGCGGGTCTACAGAAATGTGGATGAAAAAGGGGTCTCATACCCAACCTGACAAGTTCAGGGGAGGCCCCATAGCAGCCTTGGGAACTCAGAGACCTAAAGGAACACATAGGATGGTCTGAACTTAAGCCTTAACTACAAGTGAGTCATGACTGACTAAAAGCAGGCATGTCCTAGGCCTGTAGCTTCCCTGACAAAGGTCACTTTACCTTAACTGAGCCCGTCTAGTGCATCTATGGCAACATGCCTTTGGAATGTCAGAGTAATCCCTTTTTCCAGACCCCTCAGGGCACAATCTCCCGCCAGGAGACCACAGAACCCCTCGCTGTTATCTGTCCTCCCACTTGCAGCTCTCTGTGCTGTAAATATTGTTAACTAACCTATACCTCTACCGATGTAAAAGTATGTGTCTATCTGTTTTTACCCAATCTCAGAGATTTCCTGCTTTGCTTTCTCCTGCCCCGCTAATCTATCACCAAGGGATTTCATGTTAACCCCCTACGTCTGTCTTCCCCTTTGATGATAAAATAAGTGCTAAAACTGCCATTTTTTGGAACATTTTCTCAACCCACTGAGATTTTAATTCCCAGGAATTGTCATCAGCTTGGCTCAAATAAACACATAAAAATTCTCTGCAGGTTTGTAGGTTTCTTACAGCAACAACAAAAAAATATATCGACAACGTAGATATAAGGTGAATCTGCCCAGGGTCAGCTACTGCTCTGAGGGGTTGGTTTTAATTAATGTGCTGATTCTTTCTTTCTCACCGATGCAATGTTCATTAGTGAACCTGTGGTAGAAACTCAAATAATATTTGCTAAGTTTTGTGGAAATGAACCTCTCACGATTCCCTTAGTCAGTCTTCCTTTATAATTGGAGTCTCCTATTAAAAGACAGCAAACTTCTTGCATTGTATATTATTTCATATTTTTTTTATTTTCTCTCTCGATCTTAAGCAGTGAGTAATGTCTTCTGATCAATTAGGATATTAACAAAAGTTGGCAACTTACCACTGTATTTGACACCTTGAATTGCATGACAAAAATGTAAAAACTCTATTATTGTTATTTAAAAAGAAACAAAGTGTGGAGCCTGCACCAACAGCACCAGCGAGCACCTGGGAACTTGCTGGAAACGCAAATCCTCAGGCCCCTCCCCAAACCTCAGAATCAGAAACTCAAGCACAGTTTTAGTAATCCTGCCCTGTCACGGGATTGTGATACAGGCCAGAGTTTGAGAACCCCTGGTGGAAGGGAAATATAGCTTTGTTTGACTTTCTATTTTTTCTTGATTGAAGCCACGAGTCTGGCAACAGGTGAAAGAATACTTACTGTATAATCCCAGTATATGAAATTCAAAATAGGAAAAATTAATCTAGACAACAGAAATCAGAAAAAGGTGACCCTCTGGGGAAGTATTGCTGACTAGCAAGAGACCCAAGGAGCTTTTGGGGCCCTTACAACACTCCATATCATAACTGCACAGGTGTACACATATGTAAATTCCATCAAGCCATGCACTTAAGATGTATGCACTAAAAAATATAAAAATATAAAGCTCCACATGATTTTGACACCCCCCTGAGGCTGGGAAAAGAAGCCCATTTCAACACACCAACTTTTTTAAATCCTGAACATTGCTAATAGCTAAAACTTCCAACAGCTCAACCTGCTTTATTCTGAAATCATAATATGCAAAAATGGAGCTTTGTAAAACAGATGGATTAGTTAGCAGTTATTTGCTCTGCAGAAGGGTGCGCCATGGGGTCTCTTTAAACAGCGCATTTAAAAATGGGGTCTAAGTTGCCAAAAGGCTGTGTATTCACAGATGTTAATACAGTGGAACCTCGTTCTGAAGGGCTGTTCGAAAACCAAAGCATTTTTCCCCGCTAGAAATCATGTGAATTGAATTAATCCTTTCCAGACCCCCAAACGATTCCCTGTTTTAACCTTTCTTATATACAGCACATGTCTAATGAAGGGTTTAATCTATCAATAAACACTTTAAAACAAAAAGGACATGAAATGTAAATATGACAAAAATGAAATTAAATGTACAGTAAGAAATGAAAATTTAGCCCAGTTGGTGTGGCTCAGTGGTTGAGCATTGACTCATGAATCAAGAAGTGACTGGCTCTATTCTCAGTCAGGGCATATGCCTTCGGTTTCGGGCTCCATCTCCAGTAGGGGGCATGCAGTAGGCAGCTGATTGATAATGTTTCTCTTTCATCAATGTTTCTATCTCTATCCCTCTCTCTTCCTCTCTCTCTAAAATTAATAAAAACATTTTAAAATTTTTAATAAAAATTTAATAATAGTAATAAGCAGCAACAAAAGCAAAAAAAAAAACCCTACAACAATATTCACAGCACAATTTCCCTGAAATGTTAACAGTGGTAAGCTCGCTCTTACTTGAGCATTCTCTCCTTTGTTTGTCACTGGTCATACAGGTATCAGCACGAAAGGGTTGTGGAGTTGAGAAGCAGATTGTTCGAGATGGGAGATGTTCGAGGACTGAGGTTTGACAAGATGCACGAAGTGCTGGTGGCTTATTGGTCTGTGGACAGGGCCGGGGAGGTGACTGCAAGGAAGGACTTCAGCTTAACACTCAGCAGGTCAGGGCTCCCGGAGCGGTTTCCTAACTGCCCCTCACGTGCTCTGTGCTCTGAGCTCTGTTGAATGTGGGTGGAAAGAACACGTTTAGAGAATGGAGGCCAGAGACCACAGGAAACCCAGTGCCCAGGCATGTCGTGGGCTCAGTGTGGAAGGAGGAAGGTGGTAGTAAGGCAGTAAGCTCCAAACTTCCCTGGGCAGTGGAACCCACTGTGACCCATTAAAGTGCAGAGGCTGGGAGGGGCCTGTGTTTCTGCATCTCCTACAAGCTCCCGGGGAAGCCAGTGCTGCTGGTCTGTGAGCCACACTTTGAGAAGCAAGGACAGAAGAGAAATAACTTACATGGATTATTTCACTTTACCCTCACAACCATCCTCTAAGTGTATATTATCCTCATTTTACAGGTGGGGAAACTGAGGCAGAGAAGAGCTAAGCCACCCAGCAGGCAGATGAGATTTGAACGCAGGCTGCCTGACTTTAGTCTTTGCTGCCAATACAGTGAGGAACAGCGCAGAGCTGGGCAGACAGGGCCTTTCTTCTCCACCCTCCCCCACGCCCCACCATGCGGCTATGAAGGTAGATAATCTGCCAGCTTCCAGCCAGCCAGCCTGACTCTGTCTCCAGTTATATTCGATTAGAATCGGAAGGCTATTCTTGCTGACCCAATATAAATGAGGACCGCAGTGACATCTCCTCCCCTCCCTGTACCTCTCCACTCTTGTGGAAATTAAAACTCCCAGAGAATACCAATAATCAGGAGCTGCAGAGAGAGAGAGAGCAAGGTGCCAAACTCACCCTGCTCTTCCAGGCACGCCTTGGTCCCTATGTCCTTCATGTGTTTCCTATTGAACCTTGGAAGGCTTCCCCTTCCTTTCAGAGCCCATCTTGCAGTTACACAGCAGTGGGGTTTGTGACAGAGCTTCTTTTTCATAAAAATTACATCTGCAGCTAACCCCTCTACCCTTCCTCCAGTACACACACCAAGTGTCCATTTAAAAGGTGAGTTCCTTGGGCAGCATCAAGTGATGCAGAAGGTGAAGAGATGTTGGATATTTGGGATGGTGAAACTTCCAAGTCTGAGGAGCCTCCAAAGCCGTGGAGGTATCTCCAAGCCTGTCTCTCCCTGGCAAGTCTGGCTGCAGACATGGGGCTGAGGGGACTGCAGGTCCCGACAGTGCTGGGAATCACTGGGACTCCCATTCGAGATTCCCATCTTGCTCTGTGGAAACCCGTGGACCGCTGAATGTTCAGAAAAAGAGGTTCTTCCCCCAGCTTCTCCCAGGCCCCCTGCGTGGGCATGTCAGTTGCACCAGAAACATAAATACCAACCCAAAAAAAAGCTGGAGTAGCTACATTCATTTCAAAGCTGAGGTTAGAACAAAGGCTATTTCAGGGATCAGGAGGGTTATGGCATCATGATCACAGTGCCTACTCTCCAGGAAGACAAAACAGTTCTAAATGTGTGTGTGCCTAACAGCAGAGCATCAAAATGCATGTAGCAGACAATTCTGAAAAAGGGAGAATGAAGTTAGAGGAATTGCACTGCTTGGTTTCAAAGCTTACTTGAGGCTCCAGTAATTATGATGCTATGGCATTGGTGAGAAGATAGATACATAGCTCAATGGAACAGAACAGAGAGGAGAGGAATTGACCCACACAAATACGTATAGTCAACTGATTTTTGAGAAAGTTGCAAAGATAATTCAATGGAGAAACGATAATCTTTTCAATAAATTGTGCTGGAAGAACTGGCCCTCCACATTGAGCACTTGCTACATGTCAAGCACGATGTTCCCCCCATGCATCACCATCTGTTTGTTATCTGTACACTGCGCTGTGAAGTCAGAATTGTTCCCACTTCCAATGCTTAGACAGGCACACTGAGGCTAAGCAGCTTGCCTGAAGGCACAACGTGTTAGAGCCAGATTTCCATTAAAAAGCCCAGTGATTGAGGCAGAAAGAATTCTAAACCAGAGCAGCCAGCCTGTCTCAGGCAGTTACTCAGTCTCTCTGAAACTCAATTTCCTCATCTATAAAATGAGAATATTAGTTCTTACCTCAAAGGGTTGGGGTAAGATTAAAGTAAGAGAACACAGCGTGCCTGGAGCATTGTTCTCAATAAATGTTAGTCCCACCTGCTCCTCATCCCCAATGCTGGCACTGGGCCAGGCACACAGTAAGCTGTCGCTCTGCTTGTGGCCGACACACTGCTTCTAGAGAGCCTGACTCCCTGTTTGGATAAATAGTAAATGATTTCCCCCATTCGTGCCTAGATTGGTCCATGCAACTGCCTCATTCAGAGAGGGGGCCTTGAGATCCTGGGTCTGAGGCCTCAGGTTTGAGTCACCCTTACCTCTTGAAGGAATGACTAAAGGATGAAGCCAAGAAACCATCTCTCAAAAGGACTCAATGCATCCTCCTCCAGGATGCCTTGAGGGCTTGTCTATTGTCATAGTAAAATATAGAAATGTTTTAAAATGTTTAAAAATGCTTAAAGAATGTTAGAAAAGATAAAAATGTTTGCGTTAACTTCCCTTAAAACTTAGAGTCTAATATTAAAGGTACATTCCCCACTGCCCTGAAGCGTGAGTACCTCAGAGATAAGGATTTGAACTGATGCAGAGTGACTTGTGTCAAGATAAACACTTGCCTGAGTGACGTACTCTCCTTAGCTGTGCATTGACATAAACCACTGATAGCCACCTGAGCTGCTACTGGTAGGAACAAGCTTTAAATATGGACCCCTGCCAGCCAACGATGCTCATCTTGTCGAGACATTACAAAGGTCCATCCCTTTGTCGGTCTGACAAGCAATGTCGCTCCATGCTCCTCTTCCTGCCAGATGACAGAACAGCCAGTAATCCCCAATTGAGACGTGACCGAGCTCTTGGGAGAAGAATGCCAGCCCCCTATACCCGGACCAGCCCAGCCCAGCTGCCAGACCACAGAGGACAGCACCACGGGGATCCCTAACTAAGCTAGTACCCTCAGCCGCTCAGGAATTTGTGTGAGTAATAAAAAACTGTGTGATTTGCAACTGCATCTGTTTCATGTGGTGTAATTCCTCCAGCAGTTAATTAATTTGCGTATGCTTAAAATTTAAATTAAAGCCTTTGGTCTTTTTGGTCCTAAGCCTGCCCTCCTCGGTCCTGCTGATGCAGAGCAGTCTCTCCATCAGCAACTACTTGAATGTCCCAATTCCTGCACGGTTAAAGTTTATCTCAAGGGACGCCTTAGAATCTAAGGCTTAGATGAATGCCCCAGAACCTTTCCCGGGATCGATCTATTTGGGACATCTATGTAAAGCCATATTCATTCATCCATCTCCATATTCATTCATTCGCTACATTTATACTTCTTAGGCAATGACACTATGCCAGCCATGCCCTAGGTGTTGAGGATACAGAACTAAATGAGACACCTTCCCTGTCCTGGAGGAAGCTGTGGTCTAGGAAGAACTGTAATGGACACTTGTCATAGTTTCTGTCTGTCCAGTTCCTTTTAATCCCCTTTCTTCCCATGTTGAGGGAAATTTCTGCCTTTCCCCAAGGCAGAAACTAGAGACTCATTATCCCAGCATCCCTTGCCCCAATGGCATAGTCATGTGACAGGCTCCACCAATCAGAGAGTGTTGCATGATACTTCAATTAGAAGTGAGCAACTGAAGAGATAGGCACCCAAAGAATCTAGTCTGGGGAGGGTGTCTGGCGTTTAGGGCAGCCAGGACTATGGTATCAGCCAAATTTTAGCTTTATTCCTGGCTGCATAGCCTCCAAGCTGAGCCTGACCCTCCTGGAGATTCTGTGAACTACGTGATTTCCTTTAATACATTTTCTTTCAATTTAAATGGCTGGAGTAGATTCTGGCAATTGCAGCTAAGAATTCAGACTGATAGGAATTCAGACAGTAAACAGATAAAACTGTGCAATAGGAGCTGTAAGAAGGGGCTATGCGGATATAAGTGAAGACAACAGTCCACCTACAAGGCACAGTTCCTGGGGTCACAGTCCTGGATCCAACTCTGGCTCTGCTACTGTTTAGCTGTGCAATGTCAGCTCAGTTGCTCAGCCTCTCTGAGCCTTAGCTGTGTTTTTATTTTTCTCTTTGCAGTGGGGACACTAATTGCTAATTCAGATGAGAGTTGCGATAATAGAATAACCTTTGTAAAGCAAATTCTTATTAACAAGGAAGGGACTTATTAAATGGCAGGTTGCTCAGCAGCAGCAGTGTGGCTGGCTCTGCTGGTGGGTGTCCGGGAAGGGATCTCAGAGCGGAGGGCAAAGCTGCACAGAGCTCGCGTGAGAACATGCCCCATGGCTACCACACCTGCTTCACTGGACGATAGGAAAGGATTCGTATAATGATGAAACAGGATTAAATCTTACTGTAAAGCATATGATTCTCAAAAGCAATGTTCTGAATGAAAGAAACCAGATACAAAAGAGTCTATTCTACATGATTCCACTTATATGAAATTCTACAACAGGCAAAACCCATTTATAGCGACAGAAAGAGGATTGGTCGCTGCCCAGAGCAGGAGCTGAGGGGCCTGAGCACAGAGAGGCACGAGGGCACTTCCTGGAGAGCTAGAAAGTTCTGTATCTCGTTCGTGGTGGTGGTGGTTACACAGGTGTGCATGCCTTTGTTAAAGCCCAAACTGTACGGGTAAAATGGGTGTATCGTATTGTATATAAATGATGCCTCACTGAAGCTGGTTTTAAAGACAAGTAATAGAGGGTCTTCAGAACTTGGGGATTCTGACAAACCCAGGATCCCCTGGCCTTGGTCCCTTGACAACCCTGTAACGTGCCACAGCTGCCCTTCCCCCGGAAAAGTGATGGCTCCCAGCCACACGGTTCCCAGCACATCATCACAGCTTGTTAACTTGGAGTCACTCAGACAAATTTCTTTCCCTCCCATCCAATTTTGAATTGAGTCAGGAAAAGACAGATTGGCCCAACATTACCAAACAGAGTTGGAATTTATGATGAGCAGCGGATTTTTCCAGAAGCCTCTGCTAACAGCTCCTCTCTGAGATGACTCAGCAGAGGCTCCTGCTGGATCTGGCTGCCCCAATCACGCTGCCCTCCACAGACGCTTTATAGAGCACCTCCTGCATGCCCTCCACAGACGCTTTATAGAGCACCTCCTGTGCCAGACACTGGAGTCTGGGCATGCAGTGAGGAATAAGCGGTGGCCCCTGCCTTCAAAGAGTTCAGGCTCTGGTGGGGACAACAAGTGAAAACAGATCACAGGGCCACATGGAGGTGCTGTGACAGATGGCAGCACAGAGCATTGGAGGAATAGGGAGGAGACATGGGGGAAAGGAGAGAAATCAAGGAAGACATCTGGAGGAAGTGACCCTTGAGATGAGTTCACAAGGAGTAAGAGCTTGAAAGATCTTGCTTTTTCAGTACATAGCAAAACTAATCTTTGTTGAGCCCCTACAATGAACCAGGCTCTGGTCTTATTTCAATTATTACAACCACTCTCCATCCCAGGTAAGGAAACTAAGTCTCAGAAGTAAAATGACTTGCTCAAGGTCACCCAGATCGTGAATAATAATCATTATAGCTAATAGTCCAAATCACTTTCTGTTTGTCAGGCCCTGAATCCTGTTGAGAATTCCACAATATAGATATTATTATCAGAGTCTTTTTATACCTGAAGAAACAGAGGCACAGAGTGGTTAAGGGACTTACCCTTGGTCACACAGCTAAAAAGCACTGAGTCTGGATACAAACGCAGAGAGATAGTCCACTCATGAGTTTCCATGTGCAGAGCAAATGTGGAAGACACATTTGCATGTGTCCGGCACCACACAAGCACCCTATACTGTTGGAGTGATTCTCAGGCACTAACAGTGGCCTGTCCTCCCAACACGCTCACCAAGCACCTGCCAGGTGCTGGCGCCCTGTGGGGCACTGGGGACACAGTGGTGGAGAGGACAAGGGTCCCAGAGCCATGGTGTTTGCTGCTCATAAAGTACATGCAATCCTACTCAACAAGGCTGATGTCCTAAGGGTGCAGGTGCAGCAACACGGGGGACATACCACTATATTTATAGCATGCTCTCAAATTATGTTTAAAAAATAAACTTGGCGGAGAAAAAAGCCTGCAAGGGAAATGCTCCCACATGCTAACAGCAGCTGCCTCGGGGTGGCAGGACATTGGGTGAAACTGTCTCCCTTGAATGCTGTTCTGCACTTCGCAGTTCTCTCTAAGAGAAAAGTGTCAAAAGGTGAGAAACGGTGATGGAGAGGGAGCAAGGGAAACAGCCCCCGTGGGCACGTCCCTCCTTCTGTCTGCGCAACCCTCCTGGCCCCACAGCCCTGCCACTCAGCTCAGGCCTTGGAGGCAGAGGGTCCCGCCCCTCTCCCCCAACAAAACCCCTTCCCCAGCATCGTGAGTCAGCCCATCCTCCTGTCCCACCGCCACCCCCCTTACCTCAAGTTTCCCCCTCCTCTTGATGTTCAATTTCATCCAGGAAAAAATGAGACAAGGGCTCTAAATTAGAACGAATAAATGACATTCCTATTCATTATTTAATCTGCTCTCAGACTTGAATGAACACTTCCAGGGGTAATTACCGCATGACTCCAAATTCATTCCCAGGAAGCAGTCGCCGGCGGCGTGTGCCCAGGGCAGCGGCATGATTCAATATTTATGAGGCAACGTTTGCCAGGACTCTCAGGCCAAGAAGGCTCCTGGAGAAGTCTCACCCCATGAAGACAAAGTGGTTTGCTGGTTTTTACCCTACACACATGCACACATATACATGTATGTGCACATGCACGCATGTATACACACCTGCATGCACATGCATACATGTGCACACACACATGCAAGCACAGAGGTTGATTTTGGCCCTTCATCAGCCTGACTCCTAGGGTGTCAGAGGGCCGAGTGGCAACCAGCCTCCCATCATGAACCCCCAGAACCAGAGGAGCCCAGGGAGGCCATGTCTTTATAGACTTGCAAGCGACCCCTGCTCTGAAGGGGCCCAACCGTTTCGGCTAACATCTCCTGATTATCTACACAGCAGGCACACAGCACGTTTTAAAATCACAACACAAAAGCATCCACCATAAAAGAAAGAATGGACACATGAATAAAACTTAGGACTACCTACTCATCAAAAGACCCCATTCAGACAATTAAAAGCCAAGTCAGGAATCAGGAGAATATGTTCAAAATATGTACGTGGTAGGCAAAAGTAGGTCTACAACTGTGAGTGCCATTCTTTTGAGTTAATAAAGCTATTGTAATAATCATAACTTGCATGGCCTTTTCCATACAAACATCTGTACTAGTACACCTACTTTTGCCCATCCCTGTACATCTGACAAAGGACTCAATATATGATGAACTCTGGCAGCTCAATAATAAGACAAAACAACAATAGAATTAACAAAACATTCAAACAGACACTTCCAAAAAGAAGATATAAATGGCCAGTAAACATGTGAAAAGAGGCTCAACACCTTCAGTTATCAGGGCAATGCTAACTAAAACCCCAGCGAGACGTTCCTGCCCACCCATTAGCATAAGACAAGTTCAAAACTAAAACCTGATAATGCCCAGTGTCAGTGGAGATGTGGAGTGACTGCAGCTCTCCTCTGCTGCTCCTGAAGTGTGAAATGGCAACACACTGTGGAAATCAGGTTGGCAGTTTATTATGAAGGTGAAATCTCCCTATCTATGACTAAGCAACCCCATTCTTAAGTGTTTTTGTAAGAGAATGAAAGTAGAAAGACCCAGACATGAATGTTCAATAGCTGTGCCCCACTGTAATGGCCAATAACTGGAAACAACCCAAATGTCAATCAGCAGGAGAGTGGATAAGCAGTCTGAGTATAGTCACACAATGAAGCACTACGTGGCGACAAAAAGAAGCAAAGGACCAATATAATCAGCAGCAGGGATTACACTACAAAACAACATGCTGAGCAAAAGAAGCCAGACATAAAAGAGCTCAGATGGCGTGATTCCATTCACGTGAAGTTTGAGAACAGGCAAAATTAGTATAAAATGACAGAAAACGAATCGGTGATTTTCTGGAGTGGCATGGGGGTCAGGGGCTGCCTGCAAAGGGATACGAGTTACTTTCTGAGGTGTGGAAATGTTTGATCTGTTGGTTGAGGTAATGGTTACAAGAGCTTACATTTGTCAAAACTCATCCAACTGTAGGCTTGAAATGAGGGCTTTTTCTGGTAGGTACGTAAGTCAATTAAATTTTAAAAGAAGAGCCATTCTTGGCAGGTCTAAAATCTTATAAATTCTAAGAAAATTCATGAAGCAGCCTGCAGACCAACACTTCCCAAGAGCACCTAGTACATCTCATTACTCTAAGAGCAGGTATAAATGCCTACTGTGTGTGCTGCGTGTCCGGAAGCAGTGTAGACAAATAGTTACGGGCACAACTTTGAGGGCAGATGATTCTGAATCCCAGTCCTACCCTAACAATGCTGGTGGCAAAGACAGGAACCACTGGAGACTAACGGAGGCCCTTGCAGGTATGCAGTAGTTACACCTTCTTCCATGGGCACCTGGCTTCCTGGAATAAAGACTACATTTCCCAGCTTCCTTGCAGCTCAGGTGGCCTTGTGTCATCCCATTGGCCAGAATTTAGTGAGAAGTCCACATCTATGAACCCTCTTCCAGGAACCCCATGTAAGAGCTGGTGTGCATGCCCCAGGGCTCCCTTCTTTCTTCTCTCTATCCTGTGGCCGGAATTGGGTGCTGCAGTATTGGATCAGGGGGCCACACCCAGCAGAGTGACAGGAGAGGAGCAACTGCATCACCAGACACCAGCAGCTGCCATGCCTCCCAGCCCTGGGTGCCTACACTTGGTTAGACGAGGAAAATAAGCTTCTTTTTTGCTTATTTTGAATTTCTGTCAAGTTCACTCAAACCCAATCTTAACGGAAATGAGTCTGTCTCAACAAAGTTGTACATTGAAAATCTGGATTCATAAAAGCGTGAAGGGGCTCAACAAGCAATTTATGGGAATGAAAGAAGCTCAGCCCTGGCCAGTGTGGCTCAGTTGGTTGAGCACCGTCCTGTGCACCGAAAGGTCGAAGGTTTGACTCCCAGTCAGGTACAGGGTCCCTGGTTGGGGTGTGTATGGGAGGCAACTGATCAATGTTTCTCTCTCACATCAATATACACTGAGTGGCCAGATTATTATGATCTCTCTCTATATTATATATATATTAGAGGCCTGGTGCATGAATTTGTGCATGGGTGGAGCCTGGCCAGGGGGAGGGGACATGGGCGGTTGACCAGCCTGCCTGCTGGTCGAAGGGACAATTTGCATATTAGCCTTTTATTATATAGGGTATACACTGAGTGGCCAGATTATTATGCAATCAGAGGTCATAATAATCTGGCCACTCAGTGTGTGTGTGTGTATATATATATCCTCTCTCTCTCTTTCTCCTTTTCCTTCTCTTTCTCTCTCTCTCTAAAATCAATAAAAACATTTTTTTTTTAAAGAAAGAAGCTCCATGAATCTGGACTATGGCATTTGGACGGCAAATGGGAGCATCAGGGGAGAAAGGCAGCTGGGAGGTGGGCAGAGATGAGACCACCCGGGCCCTGCAGGCGTGTAAGGGTTGGGGCCTTTGCCCAAATGGCAATGGGAACCAGTGAGGGGACTGAATCCTAGAGTAGCAGGCTAGCTGGGCATTTTCACCCATTCTTCCCGCTCCTCCATGGAGAACCAGCTACAGGAGCCAAGGTTAGCAGCAGGAGGCCACTTCAGAGGCCAGGCGTCCTCACCAGGCCACCCCTCATCTTCTGCGCACGGTGTGGCGCATGAGGGACCTTGTGGTGTGCCATTGCTTAGGGACACAAACAACACAAAGCAAATGCCTACAGAGGCCCCAGTAGAGAACGCAGGCAGGATGTGGGAGTACCCACCACGAGCAGCAGCCTCCTCGGCCCCCACCACCCATCCGCTGTGCTGGTGGAAGATCGGCCCAGAGCACTGGGCTCCTGGTTTTTATGTGGGAACCTAAATTTTCTTTCAGGCAAGCAGACCCTCTCTGTGAGCATTGAAACAAATGTGCCCTCCTGCAGAGGCTGGCCTGCAGGCTGCTGGTGTGTGGCTCTGAACTCCCTACGGTCCCTGTCTTGTATCTTCTCCCAGACCTACCACCACAATTTAAAATGGAAATCTACAACACTGCCAGGGCAGCTAAAGGCAGGGTACACTTTCTTTTAGATTAGCAACCGCTGGATTCCGATCAGCTTGCTGGATGACCTCCGGCCCTTTTCAAACTTTATTTTTTCTTTTATTGGATGGACAAGAAACTTTCAGAACAGAAATGCAAGGGACAAATGGGGATTTCCCTCATAGAGTCAAGGCTTGGCCCCCTGCTCAGGGATCTCACCTACCTCACTCATGCTCTTTCATCCCATGACTTTCTCTTCCCTGAACTTGGTCATTAGCAGTCCCACGTGGATACCTGAAGGCAGCTGGCTGGGGGTGAGAGGTTGTTCAACTTCATAGATACTTCATTATCTCTGCCAGCTGCCGTGGGCCTGCCTGCTCAGCCACATCTGATAACTCTCTTCTCCCCAACCTATTATGATAAAACTGAGAAACATGGACTCTAGGGGGGTTTTAATCCAGTTGGGCAGACAGATAAAGTGGTGAACTAATATTTTAAGGGCATAGAGCAAGGATTGGTGAACTATGCAGCCCCTAGAACAAATCCACCCACCACTGGATTTTGTCAATAAAGTTTTATTGGAATATGGCAATGCCCATTTGTTTCTAAATCATCTGTGGTTGTTTTCCTGCTACAACTGTAGAGTTGAATAGTTGCAACAGAAAGCACATGGCCCACAGAGCCTACAGTATTTATTACCTGGCCGGTAGAGAACGGGTCTGCCCAGGGACAGAGAAAGGGACAGGCTGGTGTGGGGGGCCTGCTGGGTGCCCGGTCACTGCGTCAGGGGCAGCACACACATCAGATCATTGCACCCTCAGATAGTTCTTCAGAGGGAAGATTTATGGTCCCCTATTTTAGGAAAAAAGAGGCTCAGCGAGACTAGCCGACTCACTCAAACTAAGCCCAGCCCTCCCCACACCTGTGGGTCTCAGTGGGATGGAACTGCCCCCAGAGGGCATTTTGGAAATGCACAGGGGCATTTTGGGGGCATGGCTGGCATTTGGAGGGAGGGCCAGGGATGCAGTGCCTGCCATGCTCAGGAGAAAGGACTGCCCATGTCCAGCACCGCTGGTCCTATTTGAGTCACAACACAGCACACACGCCTGGTCTGCACTGTGGCTGAGACATCACACGGTGAGCCTGGCATGGCCCCAGTTCTCTAAAAGGTAAAAAGTGCCAGAGAGGATAAGCTGCATGTTGCTTCATGCACCTGGTGGAGGTCTGTGGCCATTTCATTTCCTTTAGTCGCCTCAGAGCACTCACTTAGCCACGTGATGTTGTGTAAAATACTTGCCCTTATTTATGTCCATTATGTTACGGTTTTATGGTTTTTAAACATGTTTTATGTTAATATTTATGTTTTTTTAATTTATATTATCTATGAATATCAGTTTAGGACAGCAAAGAGGATGTTACAAAATAGTGGTTATTGAAAGAGCACATTGAATCTGATAGTTAAAAACATGCCCCACACATGTTCAGGTAATTGACAGGTCTGTCGTGCCCCTCCGTGCCCCACCACACCCCACTGTGCCCCACCGTGCCCCACCACGCCCCACCGTGACCCACCGTGACCCACTGTGCCTCACCGTGCCCCACTGTGCCCCACCACGCCCCACTGTGCCCCACCGTGCCTCACCATGACCCACCATGCCCCACCGTGCCCCACCACGCCCCACCGTGCTCCACTGTGCCTCACCGTGCCCCACCGTGCCCAACCGTGCCCCACCGTGCCCCACCACGCCTCACCGTGCCCCACCACGCCCCACCGTGCCCCACTGTGCCTCACCGTGCCCCACTGTGCCCCACTGTGCCCCACCACACCCCACTGTGCCTCACCATGACCCACCACGCCCCACTGTGCCCCACCATGCCCCACTGTGCTCCACTGTGCCTCACCGTGCCCCACCGTGCCCAACCGTGCCCCACCGTGCCCCACTGTGCCTCACCGTGCCCCACCACGCCCCACTGTGCCCCACTGTGCCCCACCACAACCCACCACACCCCACTGTGCCCCACCGTGCCCCACCATGCCCCACCGTGCCCCACCGTGCCCCACCACACCCCACCGTGCCCCACCGTGCCCCACCACGCCCCACCGTGCTCCACTGTGCCTCACCGTGCCCCACCGTGCCCAACTGTGCCCCACCGTGCCCCACTGTGCCTCACCGTGCCCCACTGTGCCCCACCATGACCCACCACGCCCCACTGTGCCCCACCACGCCCCACCGTGCCCCACCGTGCCCCACCACACCCCACTGTGCCCCACCATGCCCCACCGTGCCCCACCACGCCCCACCGTGCTCCACTGTGCCTCACCATGCCCCACCGTGCCCAACTGTGCCCCACCGTGCCCCACTGTGCCTCACCGTGCCCCACTGTGCCCCACCACGCCCCACCACGCCCCACTGTGCCCCACCATGCCCCACCGTGCCCCACCACACACCCATCATGCTCCATCTAAGTACTTAGTAGGTATGGGGCTGGGAGGCAGGTAGACATCCCTCCTCTCACTCTTCCTCATCTATAAACAGAGCTGCTTCTGCCTCCCTCGCAGACGCCTATGAGTGTATGTGACAGTGGTGAGTGGAGCTCTTACGAAGTATCTCAAGGTAACAAACAGCAGGAAGGAGCCACACTTGGTGATGAATGCTAGAAGGAAATAAGCAGCGCATAGGAGGGCAGGGCCGGATTCCAGGGTGAGGGGGCTGCTGAAGTTCAGGCTTTAAGGATTCTCTGTTGAGCAACCCCATGTGTCAGACACCAGGGTACTTGCAGGGAACAACATGGACAATGAAAGGATTCCCCTGGAGTGCAGAGGTAGGCAGGGGAAGGGCCATCCCCTAACTCAGCAACATTGACGCAGCCCCACTCATCCCGCCCTGCCCTCAGCACCCCACTCAGTCCCGCCCTGCCCTCAGCACTGGGAGACAAAGGCACCCAGGAGAGGGAGGAGCTCCCACCCTGCAGAGCTGACAATGCAGTGAGCGGTCAGGTGATAAATTAGCAAGATCAGTTCCAACTGTAGCGATTTCTGTGAAGCAAATAAAGTGTAGACACCAAAGAAAGGAAACTGGGGGGTGGACTATTTTCCAAGGAAGTGTCGAGAAGTCTTTCCAAGGAGCAACATGTAAGCGGAAGAGTAAATAAGATGCGGGCATGTGAGAGGATGGGACAGATCGTCCCAGGCTGAAGGAGCAAGTGCGAAGGTCCTGGGTGGGGAGCTGCTCCCTCCATTGGGGGCGGGGCTCACTTGGTGTTGGAGAAGTGAGCAGAGGACAGATGGCACGCAGACTGGAAGGCACGATGAGGAATTCAGGTTCATCCTAAGAGCAATGCTGACAGTAAAGGCAGGAAAGAGTGAAAAGAAGTTGGGGAGTTCAGAGAAAAGCCAGACTCGCCTCCTGCGAGCCCGAATGTGTCTTGGGGGAGATGAGATGAACTCGGGCCAGGTCATCTATATTTTATGACTGCAGAACCAGAGACACCGCTGGGTTTTAGCAGCACCGGGAGGGCAGTATTTCAACATTACCGAGGCAGGATGAATAGGGTCAGGGAAGAGAGGGAGTCAGGGAGGCTGGGAGAGGCTTCTATTAGATCAGCTCTGAATTGATGGAGACCTGGGGAGAGGCCGCAGGCGGGAGGGAGGCTCAGCGAGGGAGAAAGCATTAAGACAAATGCTCTAAAGAAACTGGGAGTGCCGGGAAACCAGAAGTCTCAGGTCTCCTTTTGCTAACAAAACACATACACACAGCAATATGCTCTGGAAAGATGCGACATATTGGGATGAAATGCATTTTTTCAAATCTCTCAATTATTTAAAATTGTCTCTTAGTGACAGGGGAAGCCGGAATGGAAATGTTTATTAATACACTGAGAAACAGACATTAAAAATCCCAGGCAATTCCATAAAATGTTGTGTTGAATTAAACGATGCTAGGCCCCTTCTCCAGGCTGAACCTTCCAGGCTCACCAGGACCGAACCTCCTCCTCCCCTCCTCCTTCTCCAACAGCGCTGTCCCAGCTCAGGGCCTTGCTCCCCATTTGGACCCACATCCTCCTCCAGGCACCGCCCCCTCACTCTGCTCCCCATTACAGGTGAACTCCTTAGGACACCGTTGGCTCTATCTGCTTCCTCATCCTCTCTCTGCTTCTCCTGAGCCCCCTCCAACCAGGGGTTCCTTCCCACCAGTGCGTGTGGAGGTCACCAGTGACCCCGCACCGCCAATCCAATGGCCAGCCTCACGTCAGATGCCCCTCAATCAGCACACTGGTGCAGCTGGATGCTGCCCTCCTTGACATTCTTGCTGCATTCGGCTTCCCTGACCCCACCCACCCCTCCCCCCATCACACTCCCCTCTCCTCCTACCTCCATGGCCACTCCTTTGCTGGCTCCTTTTTTCCCTCCAACATCTAAAGCTCAGAGGGTCCCAGGGCCAAGGCTTCGGACTCTTCCCAGGTAATCTCCACCAGCAATGCCTCTTGGAACTGCCGACCTCCAGGCCAAGTCTCTGCCTTGGTCCCACTCCTCTCTGTGGTCATTTTCTGTCACCCTCATGTCCAGTTGCTCTTTTTCTCAAACACATCAGCACATCCACCTCAGGGGCCTCACTCCAGCTGCTCCCACTCGCAAACCCACCGTAGTCTCCTTAGTCACCATGTTTACTGTCTCTCCGCCCCCAGCGCTGGACTCTGAGCTCCTGAGAGCAGGGTCTTCCTTTGTTCATTGGTCCATGCCCAGTGCTGAAAGAATGAATGATGCCGGCACCCGTCGCCCCTCCCCCCGCCCCCGAGAAAACCAAGACTCAGAAAGGTCAAGAGCTGTTCACGAGAGCACACGCTGGGAGGTGACAGACATTCCCAAAGCTGCTGGATGGGGTGGCTCTCAGGCCACTGTCCACCATCCTCCAATTCCAACCCTGCTGGGTCGCAGGTTCAAGTGTGTGCGAGGGAATCTGCACACATGCGTGCACACACCCGAGCTTGCCCACGCTCGTCTCCATGCACTGAACCACGCAGCTCGACACTCCTGTGCCCTGTAATAATGGCCATCACTTATTAAACTCTCACCATCACGCGCCACTCTGCTATGGGCTTTACCTGTGTTACCTGTTCTTATTTTATTTTATTTTATTTTTTATTTCAGAGCGGAAGGGAGAGGGAAAGAGCGAAATATCAATGAGAGAGAATTATTGATTGGCTGCCTCCTGCACACCCCACACTGGGGATCGAGCCCACAACCTAGGCATGTGCCCTGACCCGGAATCGAATCGTGACCTCCTGGATCATAGCTTAATGCTCAACCATTGAGCCACACTGGCTGGGCTGTATTACCTGCTCTGATCCTTACAGCAAATCCATGTGGTGGTAACTACAATTGTTTATTTGACAGGTGAGGAAACTGAGGCTCAGAGGGTCACACAGCCAGTGAGTAGGGAAGGCCGGGGATCTGTTATCCAGGTAATTATCTCTTTTATTCCTTATAGGAACCCTGTGAGGTAGGGACAGCCCTATTCTTATACGTAAATGAGGATTTGCAGCTCTGAGAGGTCAAGTGATGGCCAAGGTCACACAGCTAGTCAGTGGCAGAACCAGGTCTCCAACCTAATCACTTTACCATAACTTGCCTCCCACATGGACACATGTGCAAATGGAGTTCTGAACTGATTACAGCTAAACTTGGAGGTTGAAGAACTCTGAAAGCAATGAATGTTTTCAATTAATATTTGTAAAAGCAGAGGCAACACTTCTTATATGTTTACCAGGATTTCTCAAAACCAAGACAACAGGCTTCAGTGCAAGGGTGCTTGCCTCCCATGTTCATTGCAACATTATGCGCAATAGTCCAGATATAAGCACACCCTAAGTATCGGTCAACAGATGAATAAATTAAAAAGTATTTCTATATAATAGGTAATATGCAAATTGACCCTCACGCCCTCGCACAAGATGGCCGCCCCCATGTGGTCAAAGATGGACACCACAAGATGGCTGGCAGGGGAGGGTAGTGGTGGGGGATCAGCCTGGAAGGGGAGGGCACTTGGGAGCAATCAGGCCAGCAGGGGAGCAGTTATGCGTCAATCAGGCTGGCAGGGGAGTGGTTAGGGGGTGATCAGGCTGGCAGGGGAGTGGTTAGGGGCAATTAGGCAGGTAGGCAGGTGAGTGGTTGGGAGCCAGCAGTCCCAGATTGGAGAGGGTGCAGGCTGGGACACCCCCCCCAGTGCAAAAATTTCATGCACCGGGCCTCTAGTGTATACATAAAATGGAACAGTATGCTGCCTTAAAAAAGAAGGAAACCCTGCCTTTTACAACAGCATGGATGGACCTGGAGAACATTTTCCTAAAGGAAGTAAGCTAGACCCAGAAACGCTAATACTGCCTGATCCACTTAAACATACAATCTAAAATAGTCAGAGCAGAATGGTGGTTGCCTGGGTTGGGAAGGTGGGGGAAATGGGGAGATGTTGGTCAAAGGGTATAGAGTTTCAGTTATTCAGGATGAACAGGTTCTGGGGATGGAAAACACAGCAGGCATGGTGACTGTAGTTAGCAATACTATATTGTACACTTGGAATTTGCTAAGAGAATAGATCATAAGAAATCTCCTCTCTCTCTCTCTCTCTCTCTCTCTCTCTCTCTCTCTCTCTCTCTCTCTCTCTCACACACACACACACACACACACACACACACGCACACACAATGGTAACTATGTGAGCTGATGGTTGTGTTAATTAACTTGATTGTGGTCATCCTTGCTCAAGATACATGTATATCAAAACATCGAGTCGTACACCTTAAATATATATTATTTTCATTCATTAATTGTATTTCAATAAAGGTTTAAAAAGCCAGGGTGCTGCTATGGACTCAATTGTGTCCCCCTAAATTTATATGTTGAACCCCTAACCTCCAATGTGACGGTATCTGGAGATAGGGCTGGTGAGCAGGTGATAAAGGTTAAACAGGTCATAAGGGTGGGGCTGGCATCCTTGTAAGAATTCTACTGAGGGCCTCTAAAATGCCATATGGAATTTTTATTGGAAATGAATTGAATTTTTAGGTTAGTTTGGGGAGAAATGACAACTTTATAACATTAAATCATCCCATCAAGAATACAGAAAGTCAGTGCACATATATCTTTTGTGTCCTTTATTAGAGTTTTGACATTTTCTCCACAGAGGTCCTGCATACCATTTGTTGTTTCCAAGACTCTGTCACATCTGTGACTAGTGTGAACGGTGTCTTATTTTCAATTCTGTATTCATTCAAGTCTAACCTGTCATCGTGCAAGATGCATCCCAATTTCAGAGACATTAAACTGTGAAAACATGTATCTTAGGGTTATTATTTCTATTGATTTATGGCTGGTGTAGAGAAATGTTATTGATTTTTATGGGCTAATCTTGTATCTGGCAACATTGCTTATAAATTCTAATAATTTGTTGAAAAAACAAAAGGAAGAGGAAGAGACACCAGATGCCTGTCTCCACCACGTGAGAACACAGCAAGAAAGTGGCCGGGTGCAGGTCACCAGACCCAGCGACCACGCCACAGCCTCATCTCAGACCTGCAGCTTCTGGAACTTGGAGAAGATAAATGTCTATTGAGGCAAACAGCCAAAGATATGTGATTATTAGAGTCAAAGGAGGCCAAGGACTAAGGAGAAATGCAATGCTTTCAACAACCTCAAACCAATGGGACCCACTGCCAAAGGTCTTTCAGGTGAGCATGTGATGGGGAGGACAGACTGTTTCCATTTATCAGGATGCCCTGCATTATTGACAGTGACAATTATACCCATTTTACAGATGAGGAAACGGAGGTGATAGGAAGAAAAGCCATTTGCCCGAGATGAGACATCTAAGAGGTCTAGGCACAGGGAATGATACAGTGTGTTAGCTGCAGGCTCTGTTCCTGAGGAGGTTTCTAATAACTTGCTGTAGTCTAGGCAGACCCATAGTTTCCCCAATAGTCACAGGCCCAACCAGGCTACAGCAGTAGAAGCAGGATTCAGAAGATACATGTTCACCTAAGGGGACATCAGCTACTGGGAAATACACACAATGATATGGATGAATCCAAATGCATCATGTCAGCGAGAGAAGCCGGCCTCAAAAGGCTACTCACTGTATGATTCCATTTATATGACATCTTGCAAAGGCAAAACTAGAGGGATAGAGAATGACGCAGTGCAAAGAGCTGAGGGTTGGGGGTGGGTTGACCAGAAAGAGGCAGCAGGAGGAGACTGGGAGGCTGATGGACATACTTCATACCTGGATGGTGGTGGTGGTTACATGGCTGGATGTTCGTCAAAGCCCTCAGAACTATATGCTAAAGCAGGTGAATTTTACTGCATGTCAATTATATCTTAAATACAACGGGGAAAAAAATCTCTGGGCTGGAGTTGAGTGCTGGGCTGCTTTTCTGTGATCTCTGCCCTACACTACACAAAAATCCAGAATGGCTGCCCTCTGCGCAGCAGACACGTGGCCAGCACTGATCACATGGGGTGGTCCATGGGCTAATGAAGGATGAGATGAGGGGAAGGAACTGACTGGCTGGTCTTGAACCATCACTTACTGGTGGGGTGACACTAGGCAAGTGGCCTTGCTTCTCTAAATCTAGGTCCTGTCTCTTTAAAATTGGGGTGGTGATACCTTTCTTTACATGCTGTTGTCAAAATTAGACAAGAGTCCAGTGGTAATGTTTTGGGCACATGGGGGCTGCTAATACATTCTCCTGTCCTGTGAAACACCCATGGCCTCCCAGGGGTCATGTGGACCCAGTAATCGCTCCCTTTTGTGGCCTGATTTCCCAAGGGGCCCTCCTGAGTCACCCTTAGCTGCTGGCCACGCTGGGCCAAAGTAAACTGTGACTTGCACTTTCTCCACCTAGCACCCCGGGGGACCCCCAGAGTCTACCCAGAGAGACCCGGATGGGACACTTCACCCAGCCACAGTATTAAAGGGGTTTATCAGAGCAGCTGAGTATAGGATGGGGCAAACAGGCATGGGTTCAAGTCCTGGCGCGGCCACTTCTTCATTGAAGACGTTGAAGAAGTTACCTAAGCCCCCTGATCTTTGCTTTCTCATCTATAAACAAGGATGCAAAGAGAACCCGGTCTGGCTTGTTGAGAGGCTTGAGGGAGATGATCGGCACTTGATGGTGCGTAATGAGACACTACAGAAACTATGAGTGTCTGGGCCCCACTGTCGCAGACATGAATCAGAAGAGACCCAGAGGACTCCTTAAATACCCAGAAAAACTGAGCAAAAGGACAAAATTGTGGAAACAGACCAAACCAGTCACAGTCACGAGAAAGGACTGAGTGAGTCAGCAATGGAACCCAAGAAAGGATCCTATCCTCCCAGCAGCTCTCTTCCCAGACTGTCACAGGGCCCCCCCCCCCCCCCCGCCTTTCATCTAGGGCAGTGGTCGGCAAACTCATTAGCCAACAGAGCCAGATATCAACAGTACAACGATTGAAATTTCTTTTGAGAGCCAAATTTTTAAAACTTAAACTTCTTCTAATGCCACTTCTTCAAAATGGACTCGCCCAGGCCGTGGTATTTTGTGAAAGAGCCACACTCAAGGGGCCAAAGAGCCGCATGTGGCTCATGAGCCGCAGTTTGCCAACCAGGGATCTAGGGGATCATAATCAACTCAGCAGGATGAGTCAGCAAGAGTCGGATGACCAGCTATTCCCACTGCCAGGAAGGAATCTTCCTCCGTCGCCTCCGCTGTTCACACCACAGGCTTTCATTGCATCTGAAATGCCATTTGCTAGGAGACACTGTATTTTATGTGCCACTAAAATCACACAAAGAATGCTGCCGATTAAAGGACACCATGCCTTACCGATAGTCCTGAGTTCATTAGAAAAGTCAGTGACACCAACCTCTCAAACCTTTAAAATGTCTTTCAGCTTCCCAGGGAAATGGCCATTTCTTTTGCCTTTACCTCTGCTGAGGGGAAAATGGAAGAGGTCCTTCTGCAATGATTTCAACAACCAAACTTGATACAACCGCATCACCCTTCAGTTTCCCTTGCTTCAGGCCTACTCAGCATGAGGGTGCTGCTTTACAATGAAAAGTGGAATTAGGATGAGCACTCCAATTACAAACGTTCACTCCACTAACACCCACCAAAGGCCCTGCCACTCGGTCCTCAGGCCCTTCTGCATACCCAATGGCAATGCCGAATCTGCCAGCATGTGGGGATGAAACATGGAAATGGATGTTAAATCCGGCGTGCATATAACCCGGCAGAAGTGACGATGTTTGCAAGACTGGCTGGACGGATGTTTCCACATGATCATGCAATGACAAATACATCGCGACCACAGCTTCCCCAAGCAAGGGAGCTTAGGGGAGCAGTTCAATCAACTGCAAAAGGTTTCCCAGTTTCAAAGATATTAAAATTGGAAGGGGGCTGTCCTTGAAATGTATGAATTGTGGTATTTTATGTTACTTGTTTTCCAGCCCTCGTCCCAGCTACAAGGAAAGCTCCTTGAGGGCAGGGCTTTCCATCTCTCCCGTTCTCTGCTGTATTTCCAAAGCCCAGAACTAATCCCTGCAGGTGGATGGAGTTGTTTACAGTGTGGGGGATGAAGGTCACCTTCTGGTAGGAAGCTACTAAGATTGGCTGCCTTCTCTAAGCTCCCTGTGCGGGGGAAGGGGACATTTCATGCCTCCTATTCCCAGGCACACCCGTCTGCATGGCGAGGCTGCCAGGTCATGGAGGAGCCGGGGAGGACCTGTGGGCTTCAAGCTTTCAGTCCTCTGCACCTTTAATGACAACCCCTGTTATCAGCTGGCTTTCCGGGGAAGCCTCCAGCCAGCTGTATGTGCCCTGTCTTTGTTGAATAGACTAAAGAAAATAGTCCAGAGCCAACCTCTCCAATTGTTATTTTTTCCTTCCAGGTTCAACGGGAGCAGCGGTTCTCGCCTCTTCCCTCCATTCTTTCAACCAGCATGCGCAACACCGGCTTTGTATTCTTTCTGCCCTTTGCAAGTTGGGGCTTTGGTCTTAGCTATGGATTTTATTAGACGCCTTTCTAATCAGCCAGGCCCCTTCCCACTTACCCTGGCCTCCGGTTTGTCCTTGAACTCATCACGAACGTCTCTGCTTTAGCCAGCGTGGTGTCTTGTTACCTTCCTCTGGTCGTCCGGCACACCGTCGTGATGACCACACCTGTGCACGCACGTGCAGGCGCACACACGGGCTCGCACATGAGATCTCGGACAGGTCACAGCTATATGTGCCAATTGCCTCCACACACACCTCATTTAGTTCTGAGAGTAACCCCGGCAGGGGAGGACTTACCAACCCATTTCACAGAAGACCAGACTGAGACACAGAGAAGCCAGGAAACTGCTCCTGAGTGACGGGACCCTAACTCCAAAGTCCACGCTCTTCCCACGGGGCGCTAGTTCCACACACAGGGACAGACACAGATGGGGCAGCCCCTGCATGCCTGGCGTGTCCCCGTTCACAGCATCTCCCCCCCCCCCCCCCGGCCTCCTCAATGTCACCTGTTCTCCACGTGACCTTTTTGTTCCAAGCTTTGCCTAGTGACACTAGGTACAGGTTGAAGGCTTTCTCTCCCTCTTTGTTAGGTCTTCCCATCCCTCCTTTAGAACTATATTCGAAGTGAAGCCTCTCCGGCTGGGTCCCAGTGCAGCACAATCACTTAGGGAGACCTCTCATCCCAATAGGGGTCCCTGGACCCCAGACCTACTCAGTGGGGACCTCTGGTGGGGAGCCCACGAATCTGCATTTAAAGCACATGCTTGCCGCTGTCCTGGCCAATGTGTCAGGGCACTTCTGAATCCCCCACCTCGATTGTCACCTAAACTTCATTGTGCACAGGACTCACCTGGGATCTTATTGACATGCAGGGCCTGCGAGTCTGTATTTTTAAGGAGCTCCAGTCGATGCTGACAGGGCAGGGGCAGGGGCCACACCTTTTACTGAGGGTTATGGTCCTCAGCCTTGGATAAACATTAGAATCACCTGGGGAGCTGTTCAGGTCAGGCTGCCTGCCCCACCCCCAGGAATCATCAATTGGCTTAGAACAGTGGTCGGCAAACTCATTAGTCAACAGACAGCAAACCGAAGCTCGGGAGCTGCATGTGGCTCGAGAGCCGCAGTTTGCCGACCACTGGCTTAGAATTAAGTCAGGGTCCCTTGGCACATTGCTCACTTTTCAGGAGTTTTGTTAGCCAGTTAGTAAATAGAACCATATTGACCATTAAATTGTATACATTTAAAGTTAAAGAAATTATATGCAAAACAAAGATAAATACTCATAATATATTGCTTCTTAGTCTTCTTACTACTTTAACTACTTCTATGGTCTTGAGGTTGTTTACGTCTATTTTACCTGTATGGTGGACATACTATGTAATGGCATGTTATTGTGTATTTCTTACCAATTTTATTTTTTAAATATTCTGTGTATTTTTAAAATTTTTTTTTTTTTTTTTTTTTTTTTTTTTTTTTTTTTTTTTTAGGGAGAGAGTGAGAGAAACATCAATTTGTTGTTCCACTTATGCATTCATTGGTTGATTCTTGTATGTGCCCTGACCAGGGATTGAACCTGTAACTTCGGCATACATGGCTCTTACCAATTTTCAGTGATATCAGCCATGGTAGGAGTATTTAAAGCTTGGAAATCTGCAAAGGCCTTACTCCAGTACCTGCCACACCACACTCCTCTGGGGGCTTGATAAACATACCAACAGCTGGAAACTGCCTACTTTCCTGGACCCAGCTCTCTCTGGGTGTGGGGCTGAGGGGTTTTTAAAACAAGTGACCCAGTGATTTCGTGTCTTCAATGAAGCTTTAGAATATCAATACATTTTCCTAATTAGCAAAACTCAAACTGGATGAAGACACTGCTCTCACTGGCACCCTTTTCTTGTTAAGAAATCATTTCTGATGTATTTCAAAAAGTCTTGATCTAGGACCCTGTGATTTGCTGTCCCACCCAAATCCTGAGCAGAGCACTTCTCCCCCTGACCCCATCAGAAAGGCTCTCAGCAAAGCTCAATGGAGGTCTTGTCCCCCGAGGGTCCTGGCCTCTGACCCCATGACCCTAAGCATCAGCCTCTGATTTTTCCCTGGCGAAGATGCTGTGTAACCAGAATTTTTGTTCTCAAATGTCTCATCAGGCTCAGGTCAAAGTTCAGACCCTTTTGAAATGATTGAAGGGAATTAAGAGTCAAGAAACTAAATGACTAGGACTTAAAGAAATTTCTGCCAAATTGTAGAATCTGAAGTTTTATTGAAATGTGCCACGGTTTGCCCATCCCTGGGTTCATGGAACTGGGCAAACGCGGTCATTATGGAATTAATTGATCTTGTAGCTTTGTGTTTTAATCCACAGTGATTAAGCTCAATATTCCCCTCCCATCAGGTAAGAACTTATATTTATTTCCTCACTTCTTCCTACAGAAATCCTGCTAGTATGGATTCCTGTCATTATACAACAAACGAGGAAATGGTTTGATTTCAGAAGTTTGCCCAGGTGGGCAACGTTTCTCCAGCCTTAATTCCTAATCATGTGTATGTGTTTTCTATTTCTGCATTACATATTGTCTCAAACTTAGTGGCTTACTACAACACAGATTTGTTACCTCAGTCTCCGCCCACGTGGCCAGAGTCCAGGAAGGGGTAACTGGATCCTCTGCTTACCCTAAAAAAAGCAAGGTTTTGGCCAGAGATGCAATTCTCATATGAGTTCTTGCCAAAACCAAGTACCACTCAGATTATTATTACTGAATTTTTCTTTAAATAGACTCACTAAAAAAATTCAGTCCTATCCTAAGCAATAATGTCTGTAAAAGTTCCAGGTTTGATGGGCATGTCCTTCCTTTTTTCCTAATGATGTGTTAAAATAAAAACATCATTGTCAGGCCAGTGTGGCTCAGTGGTTGAGCATCAGCCGATGAACCAAGAGGCACGGTTTGATTCCCTATCAGTCACATGCCCAGGTTGCAGGCTTAATCCCAAGTGTGTGTGAGGGGGTGGGGAGCGGGGAGGCGTGCAGGAGGCAGCTGACCAATGATTCTCTCTCATCATTGATGTTTCTATCCCTCTCTCCCTCTCTCTTCCTCTCTCTGAAATCAATTAAAAACATTTTTTAAAAAAAACACACATCGTTATTTTTTTAAAGTTTTAAGGGTTTTATCTAAAATCACCTTGTGCCCACACCACATCAGAACTTCTTACAACACCCCATTTGGACTTCCTGACCCCACAGCCAGCATTAACAGATCCTGGGCACCTTACAAATTATTTCTCTTGCCAACAAATCACAGAGAAGCCACAAAATCCAGGCTGCTAGACCCAGTAAGAGTGGGCCTGGAAACAGGTGCATATTTTTTCCTACAAAGGCCTCCATGAATTTGACACACACATCACCATCACCAGAAATGAATTTCCACTGCATGTCCTGGAGTGTCCACAGAAGCTTTGAGAACCTTAGAAAGTATCTTCCAAGATAGCATATCATTTAATCTTCACAAACTCTGAGGCAGTTACCATCACCCCCACTTTTTTTTTTTAAATATATTTTTATTGATTTCAGAGAGGAAGGGAGAGGGAGAGAGAGAGAAATATCAGTGATGAGAGAGAATCATTGATGGCTTCCTCCTACATGCCCCCTACTGGGGATCGAGTCCACATCCAAGGCATATGGCCTAATTGGGAATCGAACCTTGACCTCCTGGTTCATAGATTGACGCTCAACCACTGAGCCATGCTGGCAGGCCCATCCCCACTTTTATAGGTGAGGAAACTGAGACTCGGGGAAGTAATAGGGCAGACTGAGATTCAAGCAAAGGTCCTCTAATGCACTTAGCAATGTCTTCCATAGTGTCACCACTCTTTCCCAAATAACATGCTAGTTCTTCCCCAGTGACCATTGTTCTTTCTCTATTAGAGCTTATAAATTCAGTAGCTGAGCATATACGTGGCCACTAGGAATAAAGACTACATTTCCCAACTCCCCTTGCAGCTAGGAGTGGCTATATGACTAAGAGCTGGCCACTTAGAGATGTGTGCAACTTCTAGGAAGAGTCCTTCAAGAGAGTAGGCATACCAGTCTTTCCCCATTCTCTCTCCTGTTGGCTGGGATACAGCCGTGATGGCAGGAGCTTTAACAGCCTTCTTGGACAATGAGGTGACCTTGGGAAATGGAAGCCATGCATAGTGAAGCAACGAGCTAGAAGGATCCTCGGTTCCTGAGAACTTTTAGAAGCCAAACTGCTCTCCCAGCCCTAAATGGCCTCTTTTTAGACTGTTATGTGAGATATAAACCTTGCTTTTAGCCACTGCTATTTAGGTCTCTGTTATTCACTGTCAAACCTTTTCATAACTACATAAAGTCACACTGAGGAAGTGAGAGGCCAAGGTCTCAGTGTCCCCATTTTATAGAAAAAGTCCCTGTTTTCTCGAGAACAGAACACCTGGCCCCAGCGGAGCTGTGGGAGCAGGAGAGGGGGCTGAGTCACAGCACACAGGTGGTACTTGGTAAATGCATATCCACTTGGGTGAAGCCTGCACCCAAGTCCTCGGTACCTGCCACCTACAAGCAATCTGGTACCACAGATCCATTTCTTCTGAAAGCTCCTCTCTCCATTGTGTTTCCTGTCAGCCAGCTGCTCACCAGGAATTAAAAAACAAAATTAAAGTGGCTGCACCAAGCATGCCAGGCACGGATAAATATTGGATCAGAACTCTGGTGCCTTCTCCCCCAGCTCTTCTGAGAAGGTAGGCAATGGCAGATGATGGTTACAGAGGGGAACCAGAACTGTGCTAGGGGAGGAAAGTGAGTCCAAGCTAAGTAACTCCTGCCCACAGGAGGCAGGGACAAAAGGAGCAGCTTTGGGCAGGAACCTATTGGACCAGCACAGACAGTGTTTTGGACAGAGGAAGAAAAGGATGGTCATTTCTTGAAGCATCGCCAACGTCGACCTAACCCTATAGGGTTTGTAGCGCTGGACCAGCCCCTGGAATCCTGCCGGCATGGTCTCACTTCTCAAATTGTTATTTCACACACCGGTAACAGCTAGAGGCGGAACCTTTCCCGGCTACAGCCGTCTCCAGCCCTGACTCCCTACTGGAATCTCCCCAAGTAGCTTGGCATTGCCAATATGAAATTTCTGGACTATTGATTTTCACTGCTCCTTCTCCATTAGTTCCAACAAAGGAGACAAGATACCACCGGCCTGGCAGAAGGAAGAACAATTAATTGGATGGCAGTACTCAGAACTGGAGAAATAATGGGAACCATTGCTACTATTAATTTACTGCCCACAATGTGTCAGGCATTGTGCTGAGTGATTGATGACTTTCGTCTAGTGGTAATGGCCGATATTTATGGAGTAGTTGCCATGTGCCGGGCACTACGTTAAACATTTTTATGTGTATTAGCTCATTTAATCGTTTCAAAAACACTAAGAGGAAGATACTATTCTATCTCCATGTTATTGATGAGGAAATTGAGGCATAGCGGGGGTGGGGGGGGTGGGGGGGAGTCTCAAAGACACATGGCTAAGAAGTGGTGACAGCTAGGATTGACCTAATACAGAACATTTTGTGTCACATGAAGGGTTAAAAAAAAAAAAAAGGCCAAATGTGTTCCAAATTGTCCTGCTGGCATTATCTCATGAAAGATGTGACAAGACCAATGAGATGAGTGAGAGGATGGTGTGTGCAATCTTGCCCATCAAACAAACCATAGAGTTTCCCCATCTCTGTGCATCCCAGCTGTGGAAGCAGGGGCTTGCTGAGCACTGGAGGGAGAGCTCCATGAGGGGCGTTTCCTCTCCTTTTGCTTTCTGATCCCTGCAGACAAGCAGAGGTTTTGCAAGCCAGGCCACACTGAAGGAAGCCCCATCTCGCATGTCAACAGCCCCTGAGCAGCCGGGGTGAGGCTGGCAGAGGAAGTGGCATGGACTCCTGCTGTCCCTGCCTCCAAGCAGGTGGAAAATCTCCCAGCCCACAGCAATGCACCGTGAACAGGGAACCAACAAGAGGCAAACTGCTTGCTCTTTAAGAGCAGTAAGAGAAAGGGCCCAAAGTTCAGACCTGAGTTCTAGAGTGCAGTCCTCTGGGCTCCCTACGACGGTTCTTCAGCTCACTCAGTGTTCAAAAAGAAGTCAAAATGGGGAGACTGATTGGGAGACAGGGGGTGCTCTCAGCCTTGCCCACCTGGAGCCATTGGGAGGCTCAACTTGCAACTAACTGCTCACTGGAAATGTTTGAAGCTCTTAAAAAAAAAACAAGTTCTGATAAGGAAAGGCTCTAACCTTACATGCCACTGTTCTCAGGGTGTCAAAATCCAAAGCGAGGCTGGGCTCAAAGCACTCAGAGTTGGTGAGGATATGGAGCAATTAGAACCCAAGTGCTTTGCTGGTGGGAACATAAAATGGTTTAGCTGCTATGGAAAAGGGTATGTTGGTTCCTCAAAAAAATTAAAAGCAGAATTATCATACGATCCAGCAATTCCACTTCTGGGAATGCACCTACAAGAACTGAAAGCAGGGACTCAAATATTTGTGCGCCCATATTCATAGCAGCGTTACTCACAATGGCCAGAAGGTAGAAGCAACCCAAGTGCCCCCCAGTGGATGAACAGATAAACGAAATGCAGTCTCTACCTGTGGTGAAGTATTAGTCAGCCTTTAAAAAGGGAGGAAATTCTAACACATGCTACAGGGATGAAACTTGAAGACATTGTGCTCAGTGGCATAAGCCAGACACAGAAGGACAAATATGCATGATAGGAGGTGCCCCGAGTGGTCACATTCATAGAGACACGTTACAGGGAGGCAGGTAAATGAAATCTTTGTTTCATGGGGACAGTTTCAGTTGAGGAAGATGAAAACGTTCTGGAGATGGATGGTGGTGATTATTGCACAACAATGTGAACGTACTTAATGCCACTGAACTGTACACTTAAAATGGTCAAAATGGGAAAACTTAGATTACATTTTAGCACTTTTTAAAAAAAACATGTAGAGTGAATCCAAGATGGTGGCGTAGGTAAACACCTAAACTGCTGCCTCGCACAACAATTTCAAAACTGCAACTAAAAGACAAAACGTCTATCACCCAGAACCACGGGAAAGCTGGCTGAGTGGAAGTTCTACAACTAGAAGGAAAGAGAAAAGAGCATTGAGACGTGCACAAGCACTGAAAAGCTGAGGTACGGTGGCGCGGGATCTGGGCTGGTGGCAGGCGTTGCTTTTTTCAACCCAAAGGGGAGACAAGTCCCCGATTACTCTGAAATACAGTTTCTGGGGAGACGCAGGGGACCCAAACTCCTATGGGGAGAAGCTGGATTGTCTGCTACCCGGGTCGGAAAGTGACAGGGGCCTGCTTGCAGAGCTGCGCGCAAGAATAATTGTTTACTGCGCTGGGGCACGGGACGCAGTCAGAGACACAGAGCCGGCTAACTAGCAGCCATCACTGTTTGCCACGCCCTAGCCTAGTGATGCCCTGAGACCCCGCCCCACACAACCTACAAACCCACCCAAGCTCCAAGCAGCAGTTTTAGCATAAGAAAGGCCTGCCCTATTGCAGCTTAACCTAACAAACTTGCAGCCCGGATCAGACAGCTCCAAAACCTCCAAACCCCAAGCAAAGAGGAGAAAACTGTAACTCTCGCTGTAGCTCCTGCTGGGTGGACTCAGACAATAGCTGACCTGCACCCCATTGGAGATCCAGAAGCCAGTATACCTAGTGGTCAGTGTGAGAAACCAGATTTCAACTCCTCACATCCATAAGTGACACATTCAAGAGACAGACTCAGCCAGCACCAAAGCCCCACTGAAACAAGTCCTGCGCCATAAGCATGTCTCCAGCACAGCAGTTCTTATAGACACAGCGAGTCCTCACAGCCAATTGGCCTGGAGGTCAATTCCTCCCAGCGTACCAACAGCAATTAAGGCTTAACTACACCAAGACTTTGAACTCAGCCCACAAAGGGGTGTACCAAGAGCGTCCACATCAGGTGATTGGGGAGGCTGAGCTACTGCCCCCTATAGGTCACCTACCACACAAAGCCACTCCATCAACACAGGGAAGCAGCCAAAATGCGGAAACAAAGAAACATGTCACAAATGAAAGAAACGGAGGAAAGCGAACTACTGGAGGACATAGAGTTCAGAACCACATTTATAAGGTTACTGAAGAATCTTCTAAAAACCGCCAAGAAACTTGATGACACTTCTGAAGAGCTTAGTGAGACCTTCAAGGACCTTAATGAGAATGCCAAAAAAAATGGAAAAGGACCAGTCAGAAATGAAGCATACACTGTCTAAAATAAAGAATATACAGAAACTCAACTGTAGATCAACGTACCCCAAGAATCAAACCAAAGATCTGAAATATGAGGAAACAAAAAACACCCAACCAGAAAAACAAAAAGAAAAAAGAATCCAAAAATATGAAGATAGTGTAAGGAGCCTCTGGGACAACTTCAAGCGTACCAACATCCGAATTTTTGGGGTGCCAGAAGAAGAGAGAGAGCAAAATACTGAAAACCTATTAGAAGAAATAATGACAGAAAACTTTCCCTACCTGGTGAAAGAAATAGACTTACAAGTCCAAGAAGTCCACAGAACCCCAAACAAAAGGAATCCAAAGAGGACCACACCAAGACACATCATAATTAAAATGCCAAGGGCAAAAGACAAAGAGAAAATCTTGAAAGCAGCAAGAGAAAAACGGTTAGTTACCTACAAGGGAGTACCCATATGACTGTCAGCTGATTTCTCAGCAGAAACTATGCAGGCCAGAAGGGAGTGGCAAGAAATATTCAAAGTGATGAACAGCAAGAATGTACAACCAAGATTACTCTACGCAGCAAAGCTATCATTCAGAGTTGAAGGTCAGATAAAGAGCTTCACAGACAAGAAAAAGCTAAAGGAGTTCATCGCCAGCAAACCAGGATTACATGAAATGCTGAAGGGTATTCTTTAAGAAGAGGAAGAAGAAGAAAAAGGTAAAGATAAAAATTATGAACAACAAAATGACATCAAATACATACCTACCAACAAGTGAATCTAAAAATCAAGTAAATAAAAAAATCTGAAGAAAAAAAAACAAAAACATGTAGGAGCCCCTAGGACACAATGACTTTTTAAAATGAAATTTCCTTTTTAAATGAAATGGGGGTGGTGTCTTCCAGGAGGGCAGACACCACCATTTCACAGCTGAGGACAGAGGGCTCAGAGTCATCAGCTAGCCCGCCCAAGTCCACACCTGAGCTGGGATGAAAAACCAGATATGGCCGACTTACCAGCCTGTCTACCCCTAGACCCAGCTATTCTCAACAGAGGCCTCTTTGCCCCCCAGGGCACACTTGGCAATGACTAGAGATATTTGGGGTCATCTGGAGCCAAGAGGGTGCCACTGGCATGTGGTAGGTGGAGGGTGGGGACGCTGCTAACCATCCTGCCCAGGAGGGTCTCACCACCAGGAACTATGAGGCTCAGAGTGTCCACCGCGCTGGGTGGAGACCCTGCCTCACCTCTAGGCTATGAATAAAAGCAATGCAGCCACCGCAGTTTTAAATTTTTAAAATTTCCCCCAAAGTCTTAAAATACACACGGCGGCGAGTCAGCCATGGCTTTCTCGGGGTGGTGAGAACGCCAGTGAGTTTTATTTTATTCTTTTTGGCAAAACTGCCTTTTCTAAATTATCTTCCATGAATATGCATTAGTCAGGCAGTCAAATGAGTTCCAGCTTTTTAAACAAGTCCACGGGCTCCGCGTTGGAGTTCTGAGTTCCGGGAAGGGAGGTCAGGGTCAAGGGCTGACTCTGCAGATTAGTGGATGCTCACCCTTGGGCTTCACCTCCGAGAACCTGTTTCCTCATTGGTGGCTTGGAGACAATACCCTCCTGGGTCTGTGCCACAGAGTCCCTCTGGATGCCTGGGCCAGGAGCCGGGCACTTTGGACCTCAGAATCCCACATACAGGAGCTCAGTTCAACTCCCCACAAGCACATGAGCCTGGACAACCAACCAGGAAGGAGAAGGAACTTGTCCAAGATTGTGCACATGGTTAGACTGAGGCTCCAACCAAAAGATGTTTGACTCCCAAAGGTTGATTCTCAATCTGCATTCTGTTCAACTCCACACCAGCCAGCAAGCGAAGGACCCAGCAATAGCAGCTTCTGCTGCTCCAGTGCCTGGGTGCTCTGCGAAGACTGCCATGGGGGACCGGTGGGGAATCCCGCACACGGCTGGTGTCCCTGAGCATCTGCGCGTAAAGGGCTGCGCGGGATCCATCTCGCTCTATCCTCCCAGGCCCCAGGGGATCCGGGATGCACTAATTCAGTAGTCAGCATCTGGACTGACTCAGGGAGCTGCCTTCCTTCACCCTCCCAGGCAGGGGCAAGGGCCAGGGTGGGTCAGACCAGCCTTCTGCTGAAGCAGAGTGGGGAGGGGGACAGCCAATCGTGAGGCTCCACCAAGGCAGGGGGAGCTCCCCTGTCTTCTGTCCACCTCTGTCTTGTGAAGATGTTACCCCGCTCTCGCTGAGCTCAGGTGACCCCTCAAGCACCTGGTGTGCCACCAAATGCCACCCGTCAGGCAAATGGCTTTTCTTCCTATCACCTCCGTTTCCTCATCTGTAAAATGGGTATAATTGTCACTGTTACTAAAGCAGGGCATCCTGGTAAATGTAAACAGGCCCAGGTTGTGACCCGCAGAGGCAGGACTGTCAGAGTTAGCAGATGTTTTAGTAGAAGTGTGTCCCATGCAGTACTTGGGACATACTTATACTTAAAAATATTACTCGTTGTTTCTGTGAAGTTCAGGTTTAACTGGGCATCCTGTATCTTACATGGGGGAAAGGGACAAGGGCTGCAGTGTTGGTCCTATCATGACGACTGTTCCCACTGGGCCATAGTGACCCCTTTCATATCTGTGCGAGGATCTGAACCCTCACGGATTCTACCTCTGCTTCTTTCTTAAAAGCGCATTTTAACTTCCATTTCCTGCATAATTTCCTCCCTTGGTTCCCCATGAGTCAGGCTAAAGGCTAAGCCAAGTCTGTCCCATGCACTGGCGTACCAGGGCCTGGACATGGACATACGGGGTGAACAGCTGCAGAATGAACACACGTGTGTCTACAGAGGTATGCGGTCCCTGCTGTCTCCAATCTCATTGCTCATCCCCCTCCCTCCCTCGTGCCTCCTGTGGACCACCCTGAGCTTCTTCCACCATTGCCTGCCTCCAGCCCATTCCAATCCCTCCAACTCCCACTCATTCTCCAAATCTCAGCTTTCCCTTGACACGGACCAGGGCTTCCGAGTAAACCGGATGCCCCACCTTTCCCAGCAGGCAGACTATGCCAGCACTATTCTCAACACTACTGTTGCCGACCCTCCCGACGTCGGGTGAGGTGAGCAGTCCTAGTTCAGATCACCTTTTGACACTCGGTGAGGGTGAGGCCCGAATTCCTGGCCATGAGGTCTGGCTCCAGGCCACACTCACACCAGCTCCCCTCTTCATCTCCTGTGAGTGGAACTTCCACGCTGGGTTCTGATTGCCAGTTTACTTGTCTGACCCTCACTGCCCCGGTGTACCTGTCTGACCCTCACTGCCCAGGTGTACCTGTCTGACCCTCACTGCCCAGGTGTACCTGTCTGACCCTCACTACCCAGGTGTACCTGTCTGACCCTCCACTGCCCAGGTGTACCTGTCTGACCCTCCACTGCCCAGGTGTACCTGTCTGACCCTCACTACCCAGGTGTACCTGTCTGGCCCTCTACTGCCCATCCCCGGCTTGTAAATGCCAGCATGGCCCGGCGAGTCCAGCCTCCCTAAATAAAAAGCGGACAACATGGCATGTCTACTGACTCATGGTGGGCACATGCCTTCGTTAGACAGGCTTACTAGGTATCAAGTAAAAGTTGGGTCAGAAATATTTAGGTTGGAGTGGGCATCTGCAGATGGGATCAAGCCCACTGGGATTTGATTCCAGCCTGTTCCACGGGCTGAATCCCTGTCTCCTACATGTGGTCACATGGGGAGTAAGTGGTGGTACCAAGAGAAAAACGGGGGGACTGGGCCATCTCCAAGGCAGCCTCCACTCAGCCCCCAGACCAGACAAGAGGAACACCGGGGCTATGTCCTCACTGTCCCACACCTGGCTGACCACCGGCCCCAGCTCAGCCCCTTTCTCCTCTGCTTCTGGCCCTGGGCCCCTCCTGGCTCCTGTACAGCAGGGTGGGATGTGCCCCGGGCCTGGTCACTGAGCCGTAGGGCAGGTCTCTCAAAGGTTCTAGCAAGTGGGTCTTCTCTGATGGAAAGACACAGGTGAGGACCCATGCCTGGAGCCAGGGCAACCATCTTTAACCATGAGATGACAAATCTCAGGACAAAAGGTCAACCCATAACGGTGCCTGGGGAAGGGCCTGGCCCTGGTGACACTCCTCTGGGACCAGTCAGTCTACGCCTGCCCCGGCCTCTTAGTAAGAGCAGCTCTTCTCATCCTCCAGCTGCAGCTGTCAGGGTGTGTGCTGCTGGTGGCCTTGCACACCCAACAAGTGTGGCTCCTCCTTTACACACCATCAATCACAGTATATGCGGTTCTCTCGCCCAGGTCCTCTGATGACTCAAAGAAAGGGCCAGTATCCCCATAGCTGGTCCTCACATACACCCGAAGATGTCTGGAATCTGAGAGACGGAGGAGCTGGAGCTGGGCGTTTGCACCTCTGTAGTTGGGCATCTCGGCCACTGCTCCTGCGGGTCACACACATCCAAGGTCTGTGCTGAAAACTCCCCAGCCATGTGCTGTGTAGAGGCAGGAGTGATGCCAGCTGCTCTTGCTTTTTCTGCTTCCTGGGGCCCAGCGTGCAGCCCACAGCTGCCTGGGAAGGGAGCTTTGCAGGCAGGCTTAATCATTATCAGTGGTCTGAATGTCTGCAGGAGGCAGCTGAACTCATCCTGGGATGGGGGGGCTCCCACAGACGAATCCCAGCTCCCCATCTGATCAGGTCCTCAACCACACAGTAGAGTACAGGGTTCTGAGCCCGATAGACCTGGTTCAAAGCCCAGCTCTGCCCTCACTCGCACATTCCTTCCCTTCTCTGAACCTTAGTGTCCTCATCTGGAAGGTGGGCATAGTCAGAGAACGCACCTTGGGGAGTGGTGGAGGGCCAGGTGACTGTACGGGAAGTCCTTGACACAGTGCTTGGGACACTTCATGGGTGATCACTATTAGCTAATCTAGGTCCCACCAGCATCCAACATACTTATGAGGTAAGCACCTGCTTTGCAGGGGACTGGGGCACAGACACATTCTGACAGTAGGGGACTGGGGAAGGGGTCCAGAGCATGATGAAATCACACCCAGGGGGCTACCACAGTTTACAAAGGACTTCCGCAAACATTAACTCACTCGATCCTCCCAGAAACCCTCGGTAGGTCCTGGTATTTCTCCCTTTACACCAATGAGGAAAACTGAGACTCATAAAGTCTAAGTCATTTGCCCAATTTATACAGCTAATCGGTGATGCCAAGATCAGTGCTCTTTCCACCATCTTCCATAGAGGAGGCTGGACCCCGAGAACCTGCTCCCACTCGCGAAGTCGCTCTCCTCCGCTGGAGAGGAACCCTTCGAAGGGCCCCGCAAGGGGTTCATGAAACAGATGGGAATACACAGATGCCGGTGCTGAGCTTACCTTCCACTTCTTCCCCCATCCAGAGGGTCTGCCTCTTCCCGCCGGGACCTGAGACAGGTGGCTAAGCCCCTGAGCGTTCCCTCCCTCTCTATAGCGTGGGGGTCACATTTCAGCTCACAGGCTGTTGTGAGCTGAAAGGCAGGAATGGAGGTCACCCACCACCATGCCTGAGGGGAGCCCATTTCTGGGGTGGTGCAGCTGTGAGTCTTTCATTCCTCCCACTCCATCAGGGAGGTGACATGTGATCCAAGTCCATCCAATCAGCGTGCCCCATTGCCCTGCCACAGTGATTGGGCACAGACGGGCACATGACCCAAAGAGGACCAATCCAGTACCTGCAGGAACTTCCGGAAAAGGCCTCTCTTTCTGCACCAAGTGGCTAAGCCTGGTCTGGGAGCCACACCACCTACCTGGAGGGGAGGAGGTCAGATCCAACTGAACCAAGTGGACTGGGAGTGGGAGAGGGGAGGTCCCCCCAAAGGAAATCAAGGCACTGTTTCTAGAAGAGGGCCATGGGCTAGGTTGGCCAAAACAACAGATGGCATCACAGACATCATCACCAGGGTTCCAGGAACTGAGCTGATGTGTGCCAACCATCGGACCTTTGGTTTCCTGGTGATCCCGAGTTACCCAGACCACTCACTGCTCAATTCCCAGCTTCTGAGCGGAAGTGACTCAAGGGCCCCAATGAGGCGTGGGTATCTGAGTTCACCCCCCCAGCTTGCATGCAGGACCCAGATTATTTAAGTTTTAGTTGCAACTCCCCCCTCTTTTGCTGACACTGCAACTGTTTTGTCAGGATGCAGCCTTCACGCCAGGCTTTGCGCTCCCCCGGAGCCTGCCCGCGGCTTGGTGTAGACAGCAGGTTGGAGGTCAGTGCGCCTGGGAGCCGCAGCACAGCAGCGCGAGGCAACCAGGCTGCTGGGAGGTGGCTGGAAGGAGGCCTGACTGCCCTCTGCCTGCGCCCTGCCACCCCTTGCTCCCGCCTGTGCACTTGTTGCAAATGACTGACTACCACTCAGGTGTCATCCACCAGCCCCACCACCCGTCACGCCAGCTCAGCACCTGGTCCTGCCCATTCTTCTCCCGGGTAGCTGACAAACCCAGCAATGCTGTTGCAAAGACCACCCTTCCCCCACGACTCTGAAAGGCCGCCTTTGTCCTACGTTAATCTGGGGGCCTGTTTCCAAAACTTCCCACACTTTTCATTTGCCTGTGTCTATCCCTATGCCAATGTCAATCACACTGTCTCAATTACTGTTACTTGCTAATAAGTCTTAATATCAAGTCACATGTGCTCTTGGACTTAGTTCTTCCTCAACGCTGTCATGGTTATCTCTGGATATTTACATTTTCATGTAAATCAAAGAATCACCTTGTCGATTTCCATACTCAGACAAAGGAAACCCACTAAGGTTGTCAGGATCCGCTTTGTGCCTGTAGCTTAATTAGGGAGTAACTGACTTCTTTATGCTGCTCAGCTTTCTAACTCACAAATATTCTGCAGCTCACCGTGTATTTATGTCTTCTCTTATTTCTCTTTCTAATAGTTGGTGGTTTTTTTGCATAGGTCCTTACATATCTTTCATTACATTGATTCCTAGGTACTTGAATTGTGCTGTCCGTTAAAGTTCATTCTATGTTGTATCTTGTCCTTACCTAGAAATGCAATCAGGAGATTGACTAGTGATTCCTGTTTCAAATATAAACACCCTTTGAGGAATCAAGCACCCCTGATGCCGCCCCCTGAGACTGAACTGAGACAAGTGTGGACGTCTGAAGGGGAGTGGGGGGGCGGGGGGTAGTGGGAATTTTCACATGGGTGCCTGCGACTCAGAGATGTGGGGCGAATTTTGTAAAAGAATTTGGGTGCATTTTTTCATAAGCATTTCCAAAACGTTTCTATCAGCCCTTGAACCTTAGAAAGCACTACTTAATACTCACCAACCACTTTCAAAACCTCCCTGAATTCTTTAAATGAAGGCCACCAATTGGATTGTGACAAATTCATTGCAAAGAAAGTAAGATCTGCACCCCTGGCCGCTGTGAGGTGACAGAGAAGGTTGATGGCCCTGCCTGTCACACTGGCCTGAGATGAATGACTTTCATTTTCCCCAAGCCGGGGTGACAGTCACCCACAGCAGCCCCGCCAGACTTTAATTTCCCATCATGCAGCTTTCACAAATGAGTAATGGGGAACAATATTTATCAGGGAAATCTTTTTGTACATGGAGCCACCACACCCACGGAACATTTTTCTTCTTTAATTTCTGTCTCGCACTTCCTGCAGAAACAAATACTGAGTTAAGGAGCGGCTCTGGGGATGCAGGAAATGGACACTTTCCAGAACCAAGAAACCGCTGTGCAAGAGGTGGAGGCTGGGAAGAGAGGAGGAAAGGGGGAAATGGCAGCCCGAGAGTCCACGTGGTCAGCAAGAATTAAGTAGTGCGGTGGGTTTTATTAAAATGTGTCATGTGTCAAAATTCAGAGATTTAATCTAAAAATCCAGCTGTCTGGCTTCTCCTGCAAACTCAGCTCTGACCACAGTGGTCAGATGATGGCAACAACCAGGTGAAGCGAGGTAACCAGGGCGCCCCCGCCCCAATCCACCCTAGTCCCCATGGCCCAGTTCGTTCACGTGTTCCCTGCAGATGGTCTGGGCTTAAAACGAAAAGTCCCACATTCTAGCAACCCTCCCATCCCGGGTAAACCAAGACTGTTGGCCATGGTAGGTACCTATCTGGCCCCCTTAAACATAGCAGGTAATTTCCCTGTGGTACTCATTACCTGCTAAGCATAGTTCTAAGTATTATAACCAGATTGACTTCACTTAATCCTCACAGCAGCCTATGGGGCAGGTTCTATATCCATCCCCAATTCTCAAGTGAGAGCTGAGGCACAGACAGCTAAAGTCATATACAACCCAAGGGCTCCGCTATGAGTGGGGACTTCTCCCTGCATGGAGCTCGAATCCAGGTGAGCTAGGACTCCTTATTTTAGGCCGAGGCCAGAGGAAGAGGACACGAGACCTGCTTCTCACCGTGGCTCTCTTTGCGGTGGATACTGCTCTTTGCCCACTCAACAGCTAGTGCCTCCCCTTCTGGCCTAGATGATAGAACCTTAATTTTGTGTGAGGCCCAACATGTTCAGGGAAAGTGATGCTCCCCACCAGCTCGAAAGGATGAACCTACATGGTCCCCAGCATGTTAATGTCACCCCTTTTTCTTGATATGATTGGTTTAGGGCAAAGTGTGTAGCCTGGTTCTAGACAATGAGATGCACGAAGAGATCCAGTGAGGCTTTTGCTCCTGGATAAAAGCAGTGACCAAAAGGAGGCTCCTCCTAATGCCTGCTTGGAAGAGACTGTGACCATGAGCTGCTTGGAGCGGTGGCAGCGTGTTGTGACTGAGGGACAAGGGTAAGGTTGGAAAGTCGAGATACAGGATGGTAGAACAGAAGAGCAGAAAGAGCCTCGGTCCTTGATGACACAGTCAAGCCACCAAGCCCCCTGTGCAATCACCCACCTGCAGATTCCTTAACGTGTTGTTTAGGACGCTGCTCGTTCATTATACTGTTACTTGCAACTGAACATATCCCAACTGACATACCATGGAACCCTCACCTTTGCTGTTCTCAGCGTCTAGAGCAGGTTACTCCCTAGTGTCCTTCTCTCTGGGATTCACCCTGCCCTTCTAGAGGCTTCTAATGTGTAGGGGCACCTCCTGAGCAGACCCAGTATCTCCATGCCAGGTGCATTGAAGAAAACTGAGAGCAGAGGAAGAGGGAGTGGGGAGAGAGATATCAACTAGTTGACAAGCCAAAAGCTCACCCTGTGGGTGAGAGCTAATTCAACAGAAGGGTTGTGTTTCCCCCTCCCCACTTTACTCCATAAATCAGGTATTGTGTGCCTACGAAGGGCCAAGGAGTGTCCCGTTTATAGTCCCCACACACATGTCCTCAATGCACCTCTCCCACATCACAGTGTCTTCTGGCCCTGCTGTGATGTTCATTAGCTATGTGACTGTTACAGGGAAGGTCCTTCTCCTTTCTGTGCCTCAGTTTCCCTGTCTTTAAAGTGAAGATGGCGATATTTCCAGCCTCATAGGGACTTTGTGATGATTTAATACAATAAAGGTGGTGAAGTTTACTGAAAGGCGCCTAGTTCTTTACATGTATGTGATGATCTGTGTTTTCAGGTGAGAAGTGAAGTTAGAGAGGACAGAGGGACAAGTGTGTCCATTTTTACAGGTAAAGAACCTCAGCCATTGAGAGGTTAAAACTGACTTTCTCAAGTCACCCAAATCACAAGTGAACTTAAACCCAGACGTGTCCAAATCTGAGACCTATTCCGGAGAGTCGGATATGATTTTGAAGTAGGAAACCAAGGAAAGGAAAACCGAGAATTGTTATTCCTCATTGGGACCCTAATGATAGAGAACAACAAAGAGGACTCTGTACAGCAGGCTACACGTTTATACTGAGACCTCCCATGAAAGACGGTTACCCTTGGTGATAGGATAGCTGATCTTGGCGCATCAGGAAAGTTAGACCAAATGGCAAGTGGAATTAAATATCCACTCAGCTCCTGCCAGATGGTCTCCGAAGCCACAGAACCCCAGGACTTGATTATAGTGACAAGCACGAGGTCGTGGGCCCAGACTGAAGGGGACAAAATCCACTTTCCAACGATTCTCCAATGACTTCAATTAGCTGTGGGCCAACCCAGGCAGTTAGTTGCATAAGCATAGATCTCTTTGTGGTTTTAATTAAATTCCTCTAGAATAAATGCTGCTTTGAGATTTTCAAAAGGAAAACACAATACTCAGGAAATGCAAGGGGATCGAAACCGGGGGTGTTGTATAGCTCTACCTTCCAGGGGCCCATTCAAGAGCTCCTCTGCTTGATGGCAATCATGTATAATTATCCTTAGTAGCATCGACACTAATACCCGCACTCCTATTTACCTGTCTGATTCCCATCTGTCCTATGAAGGTCAGCAAACTCTAGCCCCTGCGGCCCAATCCAGCCAGAGGCTAGTTTTCTTAAGCTTTGGAACACAGTCAAGCTTATTCACGTACATGTTGCCTGAGGCTGCTTTCCTGAGAATAGCAAAGCTGAGACCCTAGGTGGCCAACAAAACCGAAAATGTTTGCTCCCTGGCCCTTAAGGGAACACTGGCTGACCCTGCAGAGAAAGTACAGTGAGAAAGGCCCGCTGAAGGGTGTTGCTGGCCATGCTGAGGACTTCGGACTTCACCCGGAAGGCAGGAGGGAGCTGCGGACAGGGTTGGAGGAGGACATAAGGCAGCCAGGGTAGCAGATGCTGTCCGCACCTGCCCCCATCCCTGCCGCCTGTCATGCATTCTACCTCTTGAAGGCTGCATCCTGCCAAGACCCATGGGTCCCCCTGAGGGCTATTTCTGGCAGTGCGAGCCTGTTCTGCCAGTGAGTAGGCAGCCTGGAGTGCCCCTCCCCGGCTGCAGCCCTCAACCACTGGCTGCTGGCCTACCGCTCCCAGCGTTTCCCAGCAGGACTGAGCTCTGTTCTACCTGCATCAACTTACTAGCAAATGGGAGCCATTTTTATTATGTTTTGATTCCAGCAAATTATCATTTTCTTCAGGAAAGTCCAGCAAAATGACCAAGAGGGAGATGTACAAATCCAGGGGAGAGAGACCCACTCTGCTCGAATGACAGCAAACCACATTTGAACTTGAGCAAATTCAATTCTCAGCCCCTCTCTTGTCCTCTTTCCCTTCCCCACTGCCCCCTGGGATGGCCTTGCACTCACGCCTTGTCATGAAGTCGGCTTCTGGAGGAAACCCACACAAGGCAGCTGAATCCTCATTTCAGAGAGATTGCATGGGTTGCATCTTGAGAAGTAGATGGGATGGGACTCTGACAATCTGGTTACTGTTGTCACTCCTTCTATCCAGAGCCCAGGCTCCTCTCTCACTCTCCTCAAGGCCTCCCACATATCCAATCAAGCACCAAAGCCAGACCAGTCATCCTTTGGAATAGTTCATGAATATGTCCACTTCTGTCCACCTGCACTGCAGCACCCTCCACCCAGTCACCATCATCTCTCATCTGAATAATCACACTAGCCTTCTCCCTTGTTTTCCTTCCTCTGTCCTTGTTCTCAATACAGTAGCCAGACTGGTCCTGCTCCTCTCCCCTAACTCCCATCCCACTCGGAATAAAATCCAACGACATCCCCATAACCTACAGGGGCCTTAAGATCTGCCCCCATCTCTGCTCTGACTCTATCACTGTTCACTCACTTCACTCCTTGCTGTTCCCCAAGCACACCAGGCTCACTTGCACCTCAGGGCCTTTGCACATGCTTCCTCTCCCTGGAACACCCTTCTTCCAGATCCACATTGCTTGCCCCCTCAATGCCTTCATTTTTGCTCAAAGATCACCTTTCCAGTGAAACTCTCCCTGGCCACCCTATTTTAATCGTATGTCCCCCTCAGTCCTCCTTCCCTCAGTTTATCTCCATAGCACTGACTGCCATTTGACATTACTCTGGCTTTTACCTGCTTGCTTTGCTTAGTGTTCACCACCACCCCCTACTAGAATGTGAGCTGCACAAGGAAAATAAGTTGATCTGTTTTGTTCACTACTATATCTACAGAGCCCAGTATAGTCACTATCTATGGAAAGTCCTCAATAAACATTATGGGAGGGAAGGAAGAGAGGAAGGAAAGAAGGAAGGAAGGAAGGAAAAAGTTAACTGTTTCTTTTATTCCTTGACCAGCTATATTTTCTTCCCTCCCATTTTCTAGGCCCAGACCCTCTCACAATTTCCCATACAGGAAGGAAGCAGAAAGGAATCAGAGAGCAGCCCCTGTCCTAAATCCTGGCTCTCATTGGTGTTCAAGTATGACAAAGTAGAGATCACACAAGCTTAAGAGATGGCTATAAGTGTGTTTAAATTCCAGGTTCTCCATTTACCTGCTGAGTATCCATAGGCAAGTTGCTAACCCTCTCTATAGCTGAAGAGGTGGGTGGGCCAATTTTTCAGAGCCTGAGGTCCATGTAAAAATACCCAAGTAATACAGATGTGGAGTTTGATGTGTCCTTGCATGAAAGACAAGGACAAGGGCTACCCAAAAAGATTGATACCTTCCCTCTAAAGCCCTCCACCAGACCTGTCTCTTCTTTGCTCTGGAATTTGATTAAGTTCCATTCTACCTGCATCAACTTACTAGCAAATGGGGACCATTTTTATTATGTTTTGATTCCAGCAAATTATCATTTTCTTCAGGAAAATTCACCAAAATGACCAAGAGGGAGATGTACAAATCCAGGGGAGAGAGACCCATTCTGCTTGAATGACAGCAAACCACATTTGAACTTGAGCAAATTCAATTCTCAGCTCCAGCTCAATATCTGCGGCAATGATGCGGAGAAGGAGAATTAGATTTCAGTGGTGGGGGTGCATTTTTGACACATGCCCCAGCTGAGCAGATTCAACTTGTTGCACCCTGTCCACGCTGTATAGAAAACTCTGGAAGTCAGTTACATGGACCCAAGAAAAGAAATAGATGCTTAAGCACTGGGCCTGTGCTTCAACAGAGGTGCCACCCAGCTATGTACGAGGGAAGGGCTGGGAGGCGAACCCAGAGGAGCACTGTTACCACTGAGCGTACTGCCTCACCTGGGAGAAAGGGAGAAACCTAAGCCCTAAATAATGACATGGTTCTTTCCCACTCTTGTGTTTTGAACCACACCATCCTTAACAGTAAAGTTAACTCAGTCCAGCCAGACATTTGAAGGATTCAAATCCCCTTGTTAAACACTTGGCTTCTGAGCCCCATCCCTCATGCCTCAGTCAGCTCAGACTCTATAGCTCAAGACCACAAACAAGGGGGCTTAAAGAATAGACATTTATTTCTCACAGTTATGGAGGCTGGAGGCTGGGATCGGGGCACCAGGATGGTCAAGTTCTGGTGAAAGCTCTCTTCCTGGCTTGCTCCCACCCTCATGACCTCTTCTAATCTTCCAAAGACCCTATCTCCAAATACCATCACTTTGGGGATTAGGGCTTCAATGTATGAATTTGGGGGAGCACAATTCTGTTCATTCTGCCCTCAGCCACCCAAAATGTATGTTCTTCTCACAGGCAAAATACATCTAGTCCATTCCAACAGATCAAAGAGTCTTAACTCATTCTAGTATCAACTCTCAAGGCTAAAGTCCAAAGTCTTGTCTAAATATCACCTAAATGAGATATGGATGAAGCTCAAGGTACAATTCATCCTGAGGCGAACGCCTCTGCAGCTGTGGGCCTGAACCTGTTTATAGACTTCTAGAACACAGGCAGGACAGCCATAGGACAGACATTCTCATTCGAAGGGGAAAAGCAGCGAAGAAGGAAGGGTGATGGGTCCCCAGCAGGTCTAAAATTTAGTTGAGGCAAATCCCTTGAGATGTTAAGGCTCAACAGTCATCCCGAGTCATGGGTCTGGGTTCAGGCCTTGGATCTGCATTTTATTATAAATTCTCAAGGTCCTTGCACCTCAGCGTGTGGCCTTGGAGCAGCGGCTTGTGGCAGATGCAGAGTCTCAGGCCCCACTTTCAACCCGTTCAAAAAGAACTTCTGGCTAAACAAGACCTGCGGGTGTTTCGTGTACACGTTAACATTTGGCAAGCCGTCTGTCCTCGGGGTTTCTCATGTAAGAAATCTAAATATGACTTGGAGCTTAACAAATAATAGCTCACAAACTAGCCATGAGGACTCGTTTGGACACTTTTATGTGGTCTGCCCTCTGGACTGAAACTATTTTATAAAACCAAACTATGTTCTGAGGTTAAGATGCCAAAGCATTAAAGCACACACACTCACACGCGCACACACGCACACACCAGGGCAGAATTGTTCAGCGTGTCTCACTTCTGTCCAAGGGCTCCTCTCTGTCATGTGATTGTATCTGGAGAACCCTTCCTCCCACGATTGCTGCCACTGAGTTCTGGGATAATGTTCCTACTGAGATTGGCCTAGGATTCAGTCCTGCTTCCCCACAAATAGCCCCGGGGTTCTCAAAAGTCCATGAGGCCGTGCTCAAGCCAGGACAGCCCACAAGCAGACTTAACACTCGCCTCCTATTAAGAGGTGGTTCTCCCCAAGGCTCCCAGGGGCAGAGTCCTAAGAGTGAACGAAGCCATGAGTTTGATCCTTATAAGTCAGGAGGCTTATCCATGTGGATTAGGAAGCAAACCCAGATAAAAAGCAGACACACTGGGAAACTTAAGGCTCTCTGTGTCCTAGCACAATCAAGGAGTGATGTCCCATCCCAAAGGGGGACTGTTAAGGGCCTGAAGACTTCAGGATCTTGGGAGTTCCCGCCCTCTCCCTACCCCCTCCCTCTTCCAGTTCCATGAAAAAGGAAAGATAAGGGCAATAAATGGAGATGTCACACATGTGACTGGGAACAGAATGGACTGAGTCTAGAGGCCAGAGAAAAAGATTCCCCTTTGATCAAAACAGATTATGTGTTTGAACATTTGAGCAGGCTCTGCTTCCAAGAGGCAGAGAGTGACAAATGGGGCCTGAGCAGCCCTGGGCCCACAGTCAAGGCTGAAATCTATTCATCTCTGGTGCTGACAGAGACATCCTGTCAAAAGCTGGGGCCAATCAACCAGAAATGTGACCAGGAGACAGCCCTTTGGGAGAGGCCTCTGAAAGTCTGACCAAGATCTAACATGATTTTAATAAAAGATAGCTCCTTGCAGCACTATTTATAATAGCAACAAAAAAGTGTTTGATCAACAGGAAGAGGTTGCATTCATTCATACAGTGAAAATCACATTTTCATAGAATACATAACAACTTGGGGAAATATCTATGATATAAAGTGGGGGGGGGGGGCAGAACCCACATCACAAAACTGATTTTTCTATGCAGAGATAGATATATATTTCAGGAGGGAGGTGGGGGTGGGGGTGGAGCTAGAAGAATAATCACCAAAATGCTAAAAGGACTTATCTTTGAATGGTGGAAATATGGGTGGCTTTTCTTTTCTTTTAGATCTATCTGCATTTTCTAATTTTCCATAATGAGCATGTATGCCTCTTAGAATTAGAAAAATAAAGCTGTACATTGAAAATATGTTTCTGACTCTGTTTCCTAATAACAGTTGTTATTTATTGAGAGCTTAGTATATGCTTTACATACATTATTTTATAGTTAATAAAACCAAGAGGCAGGTACTATTATTGCTTGCAGCTCAGTCACCACTAAGGGACAGAGCTAGTTCCAATAAGGGTATGTCTGGTGCCAATGTCCTCACTATTAACCCTGAATCAGCCAGAAAGTGAGGTCCCAGGTAAGGTTGTTAGATAAACTACAGGATATCCAGGTAAACTTGAATTTCAGATCACAACAAATAGTTATTTTAGTATAAGTATGCCCCATACAAATGATTTGCTGTGCATCTGAAAGTCTAGTATAACTAAGCATCTTTGTTTTTCCTAGGGAAATGGTTTCTGTTTGCAAACTGTCCTGGGAGGGGCTTGGAAGCAAAGCAGCAATCCAGGAGTTCTGGGAAAAGTCAGGTTTGGGCCCCAACACTCTTCCAAGACCCAGGAACAGTCAGCCCCCAGGCAGGCCTGGAGAGAATCACTGTCTGAATCAGGTTCCTTTTGTTACACCCCACTGTGAAAGAAAGTGAGGTTTGCTGACTTAAAACAGGTAACCTCATAAAAGTGAAGGATGAGCCCTAGCTGGTTTGGATCAGTGGATAGAGTATCAGCCTGCAGTCTGAAGGGTCCCAGGTTCAATTCCGGTCAAGAGCACATGCCTGGGTTGCAGGCTTGATCTCCAGTAGGGGATGTGCAGGAGCCAGCCCATCAATGATTCTCTCTCATCGTTGATGTTTCTATCTCGCTTTCCCTCTCCCTTCCTCTCTGAAATGAATAAAGACATATTTTTTAAAAAATGCATGCTGTCAACATGACTTAACACTATTTTTTTAAGAAAGTGAAGGATGCCTGGGTTTCATAGACCCCACCAAGCAATAGTGCTGAGCACTGAGAAGCCACACTTCAGAGCATGCCCACAATGGGTAGCAACAGGCTTCTGAGTCCCCTCTATGTACAGTTACTTGCCTGGCTTTGCTTCTGTAGTCAGGATGAGAGGTGACTCACAGCCCTCATCCCCACCTCCACCCCCATTCCAATCCCATGGGACTCATTGAGACCACCATGTGGTCTTAAAACCCAACCTTAGACCAGTGGTTCTCAACTTGGTTACCTATTAAGGTCATCCATGGAGTCTCAAAAAATACTGGCATTCAGTCCACTCCCAGAAATTCTGGTTCATTTGGCTGAGGGAGCCCAAGTCTGGGTATTTTACAACAGTTCTCCAGGGGATTCTGATGTCTAAGTGAGGGTTAAACATCACTGTGCTGGACCTACCTAATCAATGGGGTACTGGGGACAGTGGGCTCCCCAGGGGTGGTTGTCAGAGTTCTCTGTCAAACCAAAAAAAAGCCAGGTAAAGCTTGCTCATTGCTGACAGGGTTAAATAATTTCAGCTCAGCGTGTTCTGTACAGAAAGTACTTGGCAAGTGTTATTTCTTTCCCTAGAATCAAACACTGGCAAACTTTTATGGTACATTTCCTGTTTTAATCAGACCTGAGACCTCAGAACAGCTCTATAAGGTAGATATCATCCATGTCCCCATTTGAAAGATGAGAGAACTGAGGCAGAGAAAGGTGACATCTCTCTCAAGGTCACCAGCTAGCAATGGTGGAGCCTGGACTTGAACCCAGGTGTTCCGACTCCAGAGCCCTATGCATGCTCTCAACCCCTTCCTTGGATTGTCTTCCTGCTTAAAGGGTCCCACAAGGGCAGATGAAGCCCCCTACCTCCCACCTCCCGGCCTTTACCTGGCTGTCCCCCTGCCCTGAATGCCAGTCGCCTCTCTGCCTACAGATCCTCCCCCGCCCAGGAAGCAACTTGGGTCCTTTCCAGGCTCTTACAGTGAATGCTCATTATCCCATTCATTCATGCTTTCTGTTATGAGGCAAATACCTACTGAGCTCCTACTGTGAGCCAGGGACTGTGCTGGGCCCTGGAGACTTGGTAGACTCTGAGGTCCCATGGGGAGACCAAAAACTCCAACAAATACATAACTGTAAAGTGCAGTAATTGCTCCAAAGGAAGCTTCCCCCTGACCCTGAGCACAACAAGAAGCCAGGAATGGTTGTAAGCAGGGGCTGGTGGGACCAGAGTGATCTGTCTGAAGACAGGCTGGCTGGAGGTTGGGGTGGAGGCATGAAGCCAGGAGGAAGGCTGAGAGACGAGGCAGAGGGAGGAATCCACGTGAGACAGGCAGGCTCCTGCCCCATTGCTGAGTGAGGATGCACATCTTCTAAAGAATCTTGCTGCTCATCAATGAGAGGTTATTACAGCTCAGGTTGGCCCTTATGAGTCTGCAGAGCTTTACTCTGTGGCTTGTTTCCTTGTTGTATGTCTGCATTGCCGCCAGAGTAATATTCAAAATATTGAACAATCAGGAGCCGCTGAGTGCTGGCCAATCAGAGAGACAATGACTCCAGGGCTGGCACGGCCTCTCCTGCTGGCCTCGGTGTTAACCCTTCCCTGATGGGGTAAGGGG